>CATQJL010000223.1:29986819-31346212 GCA_958299035.1 Cylicocyclus nassatus | reverse complement strand
ACGGTGCCTTTAAGGTCCGAGCTAAAAAGCATGCTAGTGTTGAGCTGGTTATTCATTTTCATTGAATTTCAAGTTCGTAAAACAAAGTATTCTACGTTTGCATTTCTCAAACAACAAAATATAAAATTTTGTGCATTATACAAAAAAATCAAGTTCGCGATGTGTTTACAATATTGAGGCTCAAAAGTGTGCCGCCCCCACGGTGAGTCTAGGAGGGAATGGATTTGTAACTAACTGAGACAATACATGGATATCTTTTAGCGTTGCATAGCATATTTTTTGATCCCTGATACCTTAACCTTTTGAGCTGAATAAAAGTTTGAAAATCAATAGAACAGGCATTTCCGGAGAAGATTTGGTCGGCACTTATATCGAACTATGAAAGTGGAGTAAAACTCCTACTGGTAAACTTTGTCAGGTACAGCGCGTAGTAGGCAACTTAGACTTTGAAAAGGTAGCATTACATGAAAAGTCGAATGTAAAAAGTTGCAGTGTTAAGCGAAGAAACAGCTCTGATTGAAATGTTCGTATAACTAACTATGAACCGGTCAAGAGGCGTTCAACGCACAGAGGTGCGTATACTGTTTTCGGCTACGCTCTTTCGCATGATACCAACGGCTGTCTGCGTTTCTTTTGGAAACTCCGGAAAACGGCAAAATATGGGGTGTTCATATAATTATGAACCGATCTTTATAACATGCGATAACAAAACAATGATTTTTATCTGATAGTCGCTTCCAAGTTTGATTTGAAATGAAGGGGTTATGGAACAATTATGGTAACCTGTTGCTTATTATTAGTTGCTTGTTTCCAAAGTTAAAATGACCGATTGAACTGAGAGTCCATGAGGATGAACGCGGTTACCATGATGAAATCATCACATTATGTAATGATTATGGCCAGAGACGCATAATTATTTGGGTAATCTCACGATTGCAACCCTGGGACCTATTCTAGCGCTGCAGAGGAAGTACAGCTAAGTCGCAGGCCTGAGTAATGGCTTGGGTTAATCTTCTCAAGCAATTTTATTGGTTTAGCTAATGACTGTCTCCGTGCTTGGACGATGGCTCCAATAAAGACTCGTCGTTTTATCATCATGAGATTTTTAGTCCCTAACTTGCTTGCATGTTGCCTAAGACGTTTGCCATAAGCAGCGATACAGTCGAGGGCAACCGAAGAGTTTGAGCAGCTACATGGTCGCTTTTGAACCGATTCTAGGAGAATATTTGTAGTATAATCTTATGATTTGAGGTCGCATTCATAAAAATGTCTTCTCTTAAAATCTTTTCACCTAACGTTAAACTCAAGCACAAATAGCGTTTGAGGTAAGTACTTGCATCTCAGGAACGATTTTCGTTCGAAGTAGCCTTCTGCATACAGAGTTGGCAAGGCGGTGGAAAATCGAGCTGTTGGAAATTGAAAAACTGACTGGGCTATTTTTGATTTTTTGATTGAAATCACTAGTTACTGCTTCGCTTATAAGTTCGGACTTATCGATAACTTTTTGATCATATCTGGGTGACTCACGCTTTATGTCGCAGAAGCCAACTTCTTCAAGGCTCATGCTCACCAATATGGCCTGAAATATTCTATTCTTCTCCTCTCTCCTGTCCCCCAGTAATGTCCCTGATCGCTCGCAGAGCTTACGTGACAATACACAGTAAATTATACAAAGCGTGGAACACAACTCTAAGCGGACAAGTTATATTATGTCAAAACTAAAGCTCATGAAAGAGGCGTTTTGTTGGCAACAGTATTGGAACCTTCACTTCTGCGTGTACAGTTTGCCCCAATCGGGATCAGGCCGAACCGTCGGCGTGGATTCGCGCGCTCGCAGCGCTAGACGTTTGCGCTGCATATGCGCGCTGGCGGAGACTGCGAGGAGATCGAAGAGGGAGCAGACAAGCAGGCTGTGGGCGTGACCGCGAAACCCTAGCGACGAGAACTCCCGCCATGCCAGTTTTGGCCTGTTTAGGATTGGGGCAGACTGTAAGAAGCAGTCACTCGTGTAAGAAGCAGTCACTCTTAATCACAACATCGCTTATACTCATGTGTTGACTTACAAGGGAGGCTACCTAACTTACAAGGAAACCGTGTCGAGTCGAAGTGGCCTTTCCAGATGAAACCCATATTGCTTTGAAGAGTATTGAACGGTGATTCCAAATCTGCCTTCCAAATCTGCCAAACGCCTCTGGACACCGAGTTATGACCATTCTTCGGAACGAAAAATGAATGCAGAATTTAGGTAAAATTGATTGTTACAATCTTTCCAGCGCTCAGATAAAGCAATGTTAAGTATTAGCATATTGAATAAAATGTATCCATTGCATGAACAGCTCTGATACTTGACACTGGAGCGTTTAAGCAAATTTGGGCGATTTTGCTTCAGTTTTGCGTTCAATTTTTTGAACTGAAAAACGAGCATAACTCGGCGTCCAGAGGCGCTTGGCAGATTTGGAAAGCAGATTTGGAATCAGCGATTAATGCTCTTCAAAGCAGTATGGGTCTCATCTGGAAAGGCCACTTCGACTCGACACGTTCCCTTGCTAGCTCACCCTTTTGGCAAAGGGCATATATACTCTGAATCAGCTTCAAACGCTGATTCCAAATATGCTATTTTTAGCTGCCACGCACCATTCCAAAGCCGGTTATTGGCGTTTTCCTGCGCAAAATTGGCATGCTCATCGACTTCAAGGGCGTCACGTCATAATCATTTAAGTGCTAATACACCTGCGTTAAGCTTTTTTAGTTAAAAAAGATTGGATTTGTACTATTTCGATAACTCAGCACCTTTTTCTTGTAAATTTTCATCTACAGGCAGTCTTCTCATGTTCAGTAGTACGCCAATTTTGCGTTGGAAAAAGCCCATAACTCGTTTCGGAATGGTGCGTGGCAGCTAGGGATAGCATATTTGGAATCAGCGTTTGAATCTGATTCGGAATATATTAGGTTGGCACGAAAGTTCTTGCGTAATTCAAACAAAATTCAATAACTTTTCAAAGGCTAAACCTAAATTCACAATCTTGTATGCTAAAAATATTACAAGCCTTACGCTTCATGATGGATGTTTAAGCGTAAGATTCCGCGAGCTGGACATCAAGAACGAAGCTCTCGAATAAGGCGCTTCAAATTTTGCGATTTTGAGTTTGGTGCCAGAAAATCGCAGAGTGCCGCTAGCTAGCCGAAAAAAATCTGTAGAATTTACTTACACAGCAAAAGTCCATACGTTGTTTTAGCAGGCTTTGATCTCGCATGGAAACGCGAAAACAAAAAATTTGTGAAAATTCTCATTTCACAGGACAAATCCCCTCATCGCACTAACTTTTCCCCAGAAACACAGTTTGCAACCAGAAATTAGACATAGTGCCTATTTAGAGCCTTGCGACGTTTTCTCGATTGTAAAAAAGTGTTTTCGCCGGAAAACTGCGTACATGAGGGGATTTTTTCCACAAAATGACTTATTTCACGAATTTTTTGTTTTTGCTTCACCGTGCAAGATCAAAGCCTTCCAAAGTTACATTTGGACTTTTGTTGTGTAACTAAATTCTGCAAATTTTTTTCGGCTAGCTAGCGGCACTCTGCGATTTTCTGGCACCAAACTCAAAATCGCGAAATTTGAAGCCCCATATTCGAGAGCTTCGTTCTTGATGTCCAGCTCACGGAATCTTATGCTTGAACATCCATTATGAAGGGTAAGGCTTGTAATATTTTTAGCATACAAAATTGTGAATTTAGGTTGAGTCTTTGGAAAGTTATTAAATTTCGTTTGAATTACGCAAGAACTTTCGTGCCAACCTAATATATGCCTTTAACCAAAAGGCGAGCTAAGTTAGGTAACATTCCTTATTAGATATGCAATTTTTTTTTTTAATGGGCAAGATTTCTTCATTAACGCTTCGCAAACACTGAAGGTATATACGAGGAAGACTAAACTTATCTACCCTAATTTCACGCGTATAAGGCGCACTTTCTTGAATTTTCAAGCGAGCCGCTTAGCCGCTTTACTGCATTCCGTAAAGAAATCCTTACATCACACGATTCTCTCAAGCAATATGCAGCACGCTATAGCGTCCTTTTGTTGCAAAGTATTTTGGCTTGTCTGGGCTGGTCGATTTTCGAAGAAAATCCCCCGCGCCTTAAACGCATGAAATTAAAGTAATTATTTTCGCCAACATGTAGGGCATATATGGTAAGCAGCCCACTTCTATGACATTGGTTCGTAGTAGAACCAGTTCAGGTGAACTGAACTGAGGCCCTCATCCGAGATTCGATAATAGTAACGACCGTCCCCTTCCCACGCTGTACAAATGCAAAATGAAATTCCAGTTGACCGTCCGTCTACCTGACATCGTCTACCTTACTTGAATCAATTCACATTCAGTTAGACGATCAAATGATTTGAATAGCGTGTTAATGATGATGAGCAGAGAAAATTCTCGTAAGTTACTCCTGACAAGTGAACGATCCCAACTTAAGGTGGCGAACTGGAATGGACTGCACATCATTAGATGCGCCTCGATGTGCTGATTCTAAATCTAAATTTCATATCTGCGATGCCGTCTCTGCAAAAAGTTAGGACCGGTTGAAAATGTAAAGTATTTGGGGTTTTAGTACATAGTGCTTTGAGATCCAACTTGGGAGTGTACGACTAGCATGATATTGAGGTACTGATTTTAAGGATTTCTCACATTCAAAAGAAACACAAATGAGTGTTTTCGAACAACTAATTATCGAGGTATGGCGCTATATATTTGCCAAATTTGGACTTTCATTGTTCATACCATATACCAAAAAACTCTAGTTGTTTTTAGTTGTTCAGAAACACTCATTTGTGTTTCTTTTGAAAGTGAGCATTCTTTAAAGCCAGTATACATAATATCATGTTAGTTATACAATCCCAAGTTGGATTTAGAAGCACATTATGTACAGAAACCCCAATGACTTCACATTTTCAGCCGCTCATAACTTTTTGCAGAAACGGCATCGCAGATATGAAAGGAAGATTTGGAATCAGCTCATCAAGACGCATCTAATGATATGCGGCATGCCAATTTGCCACCTTAAGTTAGGATCGTTTCATTGTGAATAATTTACAATACAGTTCAGTTTAACATGTCAGTGAGGAGCCACAATGCAGGGTGACAATACTTAACAAGTTCTAACAAGTGCAGCCACATCCCCGCCGCTAATTCCAATCACACAGATTTGAATGTCTGGCGAACGCGTTTTGACTCGTATATTTGCATGGGCGTGACGTAAATCTTATCATCGTGGATAGCTGGCAATATCAAGCAATGGCTAGGGCGAGGTGACTTGTCGAAGGCTCAACTGAAATTTTATTTAGTTGGGATCGATAAAACAGCTTTACTACGGGCCAATATGTAGCACATTTGTTAATGGCCGCTTTAATTAACGAGGAAAGTACTTCCAATGTCCGCAGCCGTTTGATATATGAGATGCATATCTTCTAGGGCAGCTTCGAACGCTGATTCTAAATCTGCTTTCCTTTTCTGCAGAACGTTTTTCTGAAGAGAGTTATGGAAGCTCAAATATCCTGTTTTGGGGCTCCTTGAGTTCAATAACGCTGATATATGCGTTGATGGCACAGTGTGCAGTGGTTAGTTGCTGACATTTAAGGCGACAGGTTGACGATTCAAATGGTTAAATCTAAAAAGCGAACCATTTTGCATCTTGAGTGCGAGTTTATTAAGCACTCTAAATCGTCTGCAGACACGTACTGTAATGCCTTCGGCATACGTGATCTAAAAGATTTTCTGATAGTGCTTCGTGTCTGCTGTTTTCCTCCTCCCGGAAAATATTAGATTGTCCGGAAAATAATGCCCGTTTTGAATTTCAACCGCAATAAGTCATACACTTTTCATTTCTGATTAGGTTGCAAAGTACTGTTCGATAGAGCAAAGCAAGCTCTACAAGATGGCAGTCATGATTTAGCAACAGCTCTAATCCACCACGAGTTTCGAGCCAAAAACAAAAAAGATTCAACTACCCGAAAAATTGGAAAAAATCGTAACTCAGCTCATAGAAATCCTACAAAAATTCTTATTTGCTCACGTAAACACTATCCACATAAAACATCTATATACGCCTTTGCCGCATTTATTTCTCTGTTAGAAATCAAGAAAACGGAAATTTTCATGCATTTGCCAAAGTGATGCTGTGCAGTTCCCACATAGGTAGTTGTATACTATAAACCTGTAGAAGTACAAACGTAAATTCTCAGCTCTCTACAAGCTTCACTTCTCGAGAAATTTGAATTTTAGCTTGGACCACATAGCTAGGGAAAGCTATATTCGGTATTTCTCGAGAACTAAAGCTTGTAGAGAGCTGAAAATCTAAGTCTGTACCTCTACGGGCTTGTGGTGTACAACTACCTATGCGGGGATGGCTCAGCATCACTTTGGCAGATGCACGAAAATTTCCGTTTTCTTGGTTTCTAACAGAGAAAAAAATGCGGCAAAGGCGTATATAGATGTTTTATGTGGATGGTGTTTACGTGAACAAGTGAGAATTTTTGTAGGATTTCTATGAGCTGAGTTACGATTTTTTTCAATTTTTCGGGTAGTTGAATCTTTTTAGTTTTTGGCTCGAAACTCGTGGTGGATCAGAGCTGTTGCAAAAGCAAGATAGCCATCTTGTAGAGCTTGCTTTGCTCTATCGAACAGTACTTTGCAACCTATTCAGAAATGAGAAGTCTATGACTTATTGCCGTTGAAATTTAAAACGGGCATTAATTTCCGGACAACCTAATAACTGATTCTGAATATTCTATTCAGCGCAACGCCTGGCATACCCCTAGATGTGTACTTCTTTCTATTCTTCAAAGCGAAGTACAAATGCTTCAATTTTCATGTGGCACATAATCTTGATTTCGTCGTACAGAGTCGCGATCTTTGAGGCTTTTGTCGCCCATAATATCATCAATTTTGAACCCCTTTAAATTTTTTTTGCATAATCTTGGTGTGTGAACGGGTATTTCAATGAACATCTGGTGGTATTTGAAACGGCACTCCATTATTGGTTCCCTGTTATCTTAATAGGTACCTCCGAGTATGAGAATTGAAGTTGAGGTCAGAGCTTTTCTTCATAAGGTGTTCCCATTTTGAGAAATGCATGTGTTTCGTCCACTCAATTTCTCATCACCTCTGTGCTTAAATAATTTGCGAAAAAAAAACAAGCCTCACAATCAACAAGTAGTTCCGCCGGAAAATTTCTTTTCAGGTCATATATGCTAAAGGCACTACAGCAAGTGTCTGCAAACGATTGAGTATTTGGTAAACTCACGCTAACGATGCAAAATGGTTTGCTCTCTACTAAATTTAAACCGTCAACCTCTCGCCTTCAACGCAGCAGCTAACCACTACATAATGTGCCACCAACGCACGTAGCAGCGCCCTTAAACTCGGGGAGCGCCTCAAAACAGGATATTTAAGCTTACATAACTCTCTTCAGAAGGGCGCTCCGCAGAAAAGGAAAGCAGATTTAAAATCAGTGTTCTTCGGAGCTGCTTCAGATGATATGCATCTCGTATCAAACGACCATGGCCATTTAAAGTGCTTCCCTTGTGAGTAAGCCCCCCTCCCTCTTATAAAGCTCATTTATTAGGTTGGCACATAAGTTTTGCAACTTTTCCCGTAACTTTTTTCCTATTTTATATAGCAATCTCATTTTGTGGCATCATGCAGATCTTGATGTAAGCTGCAAGTTTGCGTAAACAGTTTGATTTTTGATAACGTAGTACAAATAATCTAAGCATTTTTTGAAAACTGCTAAAAATCGAGGTTTCACGATTTTTCGGCAAACATGAAGCCCTACGAAACTTGATTCAAACATATGAAAAAGCAATTATAGGCAGCATGTAGCCTGGAAGTTGGCACATTGGAATCAGTGAAGAAATAAAATTTTAACACAAATTAAGGTGGGGCGCCTTTGAGAAGTTGAACAAGTCAAATGCGTCTAGTTTTGAAGGCAGTTTGTCGATAACTAAGCTGCGAAAAGTCAGAATTCGCTATAACTTTGCACTATAGGGTAATCCTATGCGTAGACACGAATATCATATTCATTTGTCGTTAAAATGAAATTCATCTTTTGATCTTACGAGCGAGGCCTTTTCATGCGAAACGGATCTCATTTTTGTGATCAGCATGTCAAATAAGCCCTATAGGCCAAGTTTCAGCAAAATCTTGCATTCTAAAATTCTCCCCATAGTACCGTAAACCTACCGTACCCCTCACATAAAATGGTAAAATTCGGCAAGAATGTGTGCATTAGAAGCTTACATCATATTTCTTATATTGCCAAAAAATGAATGCGCTACGTTCAGATAGACAAAAGTTATATAAAAAGTTGCATTACTTATGTGCCAACCTAATATGTGACGTTTACACAATTGTTCTATTATATTATTCCTAGACACATTCTAACCCAAACGGGAACGGGCTGGCACACGGAGTAGATTTGATCATATGCAGCAGGCTAATGTTTCGCGCTACACGAGAGCACAGAACATTGCCGTAGACACGAAAAGAATGGCCGTCAGGGCATCTCTCTTGAGGCGGACCGGAGTTGATCTCATCGTGCCTCAGCACATTGTTAGGGGAGCAATCGATTTGGAGCAGATTACTTACTGGACGTTCGCGTTTTCAAAGATTGCATTATTAGTCAAATGGATAAGACTAATGCGCTTCAAGCCACAAAGTCATGGTTCGAGTGCGGCTAGCTGCACCATTTTTGTTACTTGGTCTGGCGATCTTTGATAGCGGTCGTTATCGGAAAATCGATGATAACAGCTACCAGATTTCACCTAGCAAACAACGAGATAAAACAAATATACAATACCTTATTTTCCGGAGTAAAGCCGCAGCGACCAATGGCGCGAAAGCGCCTTTGAAAAGGGCGATATAGCAAATTGAAAACTCGGTGCGTTCTAGTACGGATAGTCATGTCTTCACTTTTTTCTTTTTCATATGACTTTGCAGGTGTTTAGGTTGTGTTTTCTTTCCTAAATGATACTACTGGTTGACTGTGCTTTCCTTTTTTCAATGATGTTACTGGTGCTAAAGTTGTGCTTTCTTTTATTTTGATTTACCGGTTTGAAGCTTATCACCTTTCGATTCCATTACTACTGGTACTACTGGTATTCGAACGTTCTTCAATTGTTCAGCAGATTCTTGAAGAATAAAATAAATAAATAAAATAAATGCGGCTTATGCTCCGGAAAATAGGGTAATTTGGCACTCATACAAAGAAAAATTACACTTGGCAAATCTGAAGCGGTTTTTCCGTAAAAAACGTGTATCATCTGTATGAAAAATGCAAGAAAACTTTTTTTCG
This sequence comes from Cylicocyclus nassatus, assembly GCA_958299035.1. Taxonomy (NCBI): domain Eukaryota; kingdom Metazoa; phylum Nematoda; class Chromadorea; order Rhabditida; family Strongylidae; genus Cylicocyclus; species Cylicocyclus nassatus. The sequence goes on along the minus strand of CATQJL010000223.1, from coordinate 31,336,861 downwards.
ATTTCGTCGCGCAATCAGCTGTTCATCGATCCTCACTCACTTAGGCGCCCGAAATTGTGCAGTTTTGGGAGTTTTGCACCGCAAAAGAATGTCAGCTACGATGTTTCGTAAGTTACTCGGGAGCAACTTACGGAGGTTTTCTCTATGCTCTCCTCTTTAGCACAGTATTTACCTTATGCCGTCGCCCGGCTCATCTCTGATAACTCGGTCGGAAGCTGATCTCCCTGCCGGCTTCATCTGAAGCTCACCTGTAAGGTGACCTTGCATACTTGCCCCACGGAAAGGTAGGCAGTCCTCATCTCACCCGACAAAGCCTCATACGAGGGCCTCAGTGGAGATCATCTCCCGTGACCGAGCTTGTTTACGGGCCAATGAGTAGGGATAGGATACTAGACCCAACAGGAACATCTACAACAACCGTAAACGTGACGTAAAAGCCTGGTGATGCGGATGTAGTCGAGGCAATCAATCGCATTTGTTCTAATCCGGATTGAGCAGTATACAAAGAAACTAAATGCTAACCCCTTTTCACAAGCTTCTTCCTTGGAATCTTATATATAAAGCTGAATGTCTGTTTTTGTGTCTGTCTGTCTGTCTGTCTGTCTGTCTGTATGTATGTCTGTTTGTGTGTACGTATGTTCCGAATAGAAAATTCCATTTCTGAACCGATCGGGACCAAACTTGGCACACATACACTTCGGGCCCCGGCGGGTGTCATAGGCTACTTTTCGTATCGATCGATATCGATTTTATCGATTTTTTGCAAAATTTGAGCTACGGGGCTGGAAGTTGGCACAGGGGTGTAAGTGAGCATGGGGATTCCGAATACAATATTAGTTCTTGAAATCGTGCATTACTTTTAACGATTTTATCGATTTTTTGCAAAATTTGAGCTAGGGGGCTGGGAGTTGGCACAGGGGGTAATCGAGCATGCTGATCACCCCCGTGGGGCGCAAAATCGACATCGATCGATAACGAAAAGTGGACTGTGACACCCGCCGGGGCCCGAAGGGTATGTGTGCCAAGTTTGGTCCGGATCGGTTAAGAAATGGAATTTTCTATTCAGAACATACGGCGGAGCCGGGTAAGCCAGCTAGTCTCTCATAAAATTCATGCTCAGCTAACAATAACTCGGATAATCGCGGGGGGCAGGCGGCCATGCGAATTTTGAGCAAGCGGGCACCGGAAAAATAGTTCGCTGATTTCTTGCGGCAAGTTTGCAGAAATGTGAAGGAACGTTGACCAATTTTCAAATGAATGCTCGGAAAACTATCGCGGTTTTTCTATAGATTATTTGCGGCGCATTGGCCGCATTCTCGCGGACTTTCCGCGAGAATATGCAAAATTATTGAGGGCCGCGCGGTCCTTTGTGGAGGACCGCACAGTCCTCAGGTACTTTCCACTAAGAGAAAGTACCTCAAACTTGAGTAACTAAACGATCGATGACACCTCTGCCACATAAAGTCTCACGTTTGCTCGACGTACCCCCAAAACTGCTTAAAAAGAATCCGAGCGCCTGCTGAAAGTTTGGCCAGCGCTCGCCGAAAGGGATTATTTGAGGAGCGCCGCAGATAACTCTGTAGTTTGCCCCGCTAGCAGGACATTCGATAGTAAAGGAGGTACCGCCTGAAGGTATGGCCACGCCCCAAAATTCTGCTGACCGCCTGCCCCCCGCGATTATCTGAGAAGGCGCTGCTATACACCAGCGCACAAAAATTTGGTGTTTAAGTAGAAGTATCGAGCCAAGAAAGGCAGTTTTGCGTGTTTTCAGATGATGTTACAAACACAGGACTATATCAGAGTAATGAAGATGTTCGATGGTTGCTTACCCAGTCGCTTAAATCTTTCCACTGCGTCTGCTGTGGTTTGTATATTGGGGATAACTGTATCCACGCCTGTAATAATCTGTGATGTATTAATATCACTTACAATAATTGAATAATGTTTGCATTGACAAATTCTTTTCTGAGTGGAGGATAGCTTCAACTGTATTTTTTATGTTAATTCATAAGAACGAAACTCGGCTAATTCGGGAAGTCATATAACTGTCATAGTTGCTACAAAGCTGGGAACATTGCATGCCAACATCAATAATCTGCTTTGCAGTTTCCAACATCTTGAAAATTGCGGGAAGAGTGAACTCACAAGGGAATGGTCAGAAGTCGAAGTGGCCAATCCATACAAGCTGCATATCATTCGATGCAGCATAAAATGCTGATTTCAAATCTGTCTTCATTTGCAGAGCGCCTTTGTAGGCGAAGTATGAGCAGCTTTACTGCGAAAAACCGTGTACAAAAATCGGGAAATTAGGCACATTATTGCTCTTTCAGCTCACCTCTAGGTACGGGTCATAAGAAGTGCTCTAGTTGCATGTTTTGATCCAACACTAACCGAGAATGGCTTTGTACGACCAAGTTTGCACTTTAACGCACAATTTCTTAGCAAAATAATGGCATTGAACGGCTTATAATTTACAAAAGCGCTCTGCGAATAAGGAAAACAGATTTAGAGTCAGCGTTTTATGCTGCATCTAATGTTTCGCAGCTTGTATGGAATGGCCATTTCGCTTCTGACCATTCGCTTGTCAGCATGTCAGGGGGTCTGCTCGTAGAAACAAAACTTACTTACTTTTATCATACCTTTGATAGTATAGAGAAAGGTCATCAAAAATGAAGATTGTTCGAATATCTACTCCTAATAAAAGTGAAGGTTGTTTATAGATCAGAAGAATAGAATCAGAGAAGAATAAAGATGCAAAACAAGTAGCAGAAGCACCAAAAAAACCGGAGAAACGCTACAACGAGTTTGATATCTTTGATTTGGCGGCATTTTGAAGTGCAGGTTTTCGCTCCAGGACCAGGCAAGACCACAAAACGAGACAACGAGGGAAAGCTAATTTCTTCTCTGTGATTGTTTCAAAAATAATCATGTTCGAGAAGTGATGATTATTAAGAAGAATAAAAACAAGAAAAGCATTAATTATAAAGTTGATTTTACGAACTCGAAGTGCACTTCAAAGCTAGTCTAGCTTCTAATGCTGGCTCTAAATTTTTACCCCCTCCCCTTCCATTAACGTTCCTAATTCCTGAGAAATCGTCTGAACTGTTGCGTTTCGGCCCATGTAGGGAAAAATCGCTGCGAAATGATCAAAGAGAATAGGTTGAAGATAAACGCTTTTTTTACATCCTTATTCTTCGCTTCGACATCCACAATATTCTTGGTTGACATCGGTGGCTGCGTCGACGAGTTCCAGGTGCGAATCGCATTCAGCTGATTTCTCAGCTGGTCCATCCGTGCCACAAGCACGTCTGCCCAACTCGTTGGCGGTCTTCGTCGGGGACGTTTTGCTTTGCGAAGAATCCACTCTAGTGTTTTTAAAGTCCATTATGTTTGTCCATGCGGCCAGCCCATCGATGCTTCGCTTTCGCAACGTATTCTACTGGGTCACGAAGACGAGACATTTTTCTTATATCCGTATTGCAAAATCCGACAAAATGTTGTTTGTGTCGAGTCATCGTTAGCTGCGGCGCACGCCGCAGGACGCAGCAGCCTGCCGCAGCACGCGGCAGCACGCAGCAGAACGCCGCGTCCTCCGGCGGGCGCCGCTGCAGTCGCTGTGAAAATATAAGTTCGCTCGCTGTGAAGGAACCTTGTGGAGAATACGAACGTGAAGCAAATATAGATGTACATCCATAACCGGTGAAGGTGTGCTGCCGTGAGCGTATATTTTCTCTGCGACTTCAGCGGGGAACTCTTTGTGAGTGGTTCGTATAGTAAGCTTCAGCTCAATCTAGGCTGGAATTGGGCTGGTGGGAGTCCGCTTCAACAATTCGCGCCGCTTGCAGTCTGCGTCTCTTCATTTCAATCCATCACGCTGAGCCAGTGGCGGTGCGCATTCGCAGCTTCACTCGGAAATTCAACTACTTCTGGTTGAAAAAGACTGCAAAGCTTTCGACAAACTGCACTGTCAGCGCGTCTTAGCAGCTAGCGGAGCGCCAAAAGGACGGTTAAGTCAAGAGATGGGCTCAAAGCTCCGGTTCCGTTGGTTGGTCGGTGCTTCGTTGAGAGACCCGAGGGTGGCCCAGGCTGCTTTTCTTCTCTGCTGAGCTCTCCCCTTTAGTCATTCTCCATGTTCACCGAACGTCCAGGATGTAAGAAAATGTCATGATAGGGATGCCTTCCAATTCCATTCCCGCATCTTCGAAAGGGGGCGTTCTTCATAAACTTCTTCTGTTTTATTAGCATCTGATTTTCTTCCTTACTTCGTTCAGTTACCTTAGCATAGTTTCTGCTCCAGTAAAACTGCTCGAAGTTTCGGCAAGATAGTAACACCTTGTCGGACTCCCTCCCCAGATCCTCCACAGATAGGGTGGTCAGAGGCGATGGAATAGCTACATCGTTGTTGTACACTTCTTGTAGCAGACGACTAATGTCCTTGTGTGAGCTGGGTCCAGTCCTTGATCGAATAACGCTGACAGATGGCTTGAAGTTGCTCATTGGTCGGCAATCGCCTTCAGCAGGTAGAATTCGTGGCGGTACTTCTCCAGTGGGAATAACGGGCATCGGCACGGGTGCTGATGAGCGGAAAAGGTTGGTGCAGAAGTTCTTCGCGATAGATTCCATCTGGTATTGGGAAGAAATCGGAGTCCCGTCTTCGTTCAATAGTACCGCCAGCGGTACGTGATCTTCACAGAGGTCTCTTCAGCACTTCTTGAGATTTCGTCTTCCCTCGGCTGCTTCCAGTATCTTGGCTTGCCTACTTCCAGAAATCCTTCTGCAAAGCTGTTCTGCAACTGGCGTTGACTATCGGTCGCTTGAGATCGGTTGCATTCGGATCCTGCTTCAGAAATCTTCTTCTTTCAAGCAGTTCCTTGGTGGTCTTCGATGCGATCCAAGATCTTCTCGGTCACTAAAGTGCACTTTTTGCAGGCTGGCAATTTGAAATCTGAAGTGTTAAATACGTAACGGGAAATGAAAATACTGCTATCGTAAGTATCTTACAAGGGAAGTTCGCTTGGTCGAAGTGGTGACTCAAAAGATCATTTATACCTACGAGTAGAGCATAAAACGCTGACCTAAAATATAGTTAATATTCACGAAGCGTTTTCCTACAGAGGGTTAGGTCCTTTTTGTAAGTGGAAGTATGGCCTAGGAGGAAAATGAAATGACGAGACGACCTGTGGGGACAACAGTCGAAACCCGAAGAACTCAAATGCTTGTTAGGTGCTTTGCATGAGCCTGCATACTTTTGTTGAATACTACCTTTACGCACGAAAATTTGGCGTGAGAAAAGCTTATGACTTTTTTAGAGAAGCGCAATATAGAAAGGATACTGACGTAACCGTTCGAAGCTCTACCTACTGGTATAATTCGCCATCCGAATCGCCATTCGACTGAGCGAGAACCTCCCTTGTTAGTCTGGAAAAAGGACAGTCTTTAATCGCGTGAGTTGCAGGCAAGTCGGCGTTTCGCATGAGAACGTGTGCTAAAAGGATTGTAAATATCCGCGGAGCGTGAGGGAAGCAGAGTGGCGTTACGGAAGCCGCATATATTGAACTTGATATCGAATGCAAGAATGGTTAGCCGTCTTTTTGCGAAGGTCCTGCCTACTTGATAACGGTATATGTTGAGTTTAGAATGGCTGTTAGTAATAATTACATTCTGCACCTTTGGCTGCCGTTGAGGTGAATGATCGTCTCCACGATTCGTGTAGAGGTGTATTGCAGATTTTGCCTGATAACACAGGTAAACTTGTTGAACCTCCACATCATAGCATTGTTTTTTGTACTCTCTCGCTATCAAAAACCGCCGCGCTTTGAGTTGGCAAAACACCGCCTCTACACGAATCGTGAAACCGATGATACATATATTCGTATTTTCATTAAGTTTGCATGGTCAATTTAACAGACTTGGAATGCGAAGGTTAGGGCGATTGAGCTCCCAACGGTCTAGAGATAGCTTTGACGATATCATATACTCAACCGAGTGGCACAAAATATCGATCAAGTTGACTATGCGGAAAAAATATTTTTCACAGAATTTCAAGATACACACTGATGTTTGATGTATACAAAGTTAACTCACTTCCATAGGTCGCGATGCTCTGCTTGGATTTGATGTTATTTATTGTTAACTTCATCTAAAATATAAATCGGTGTCATTTGAAACAAACTCTCACTAAAGTGAAGCATCAATTTACTCTTCTGCGCTTGTGCAAATAGTGTCCAAGTATCACAGTAAGAATATATACAACATAAAGAGCCAAATAACCTTAAGATCCATTAAAGGGAAGGTTATTGCAAAGGAATAAATGCATACCAGCTGGTTCCCAGATATAGACCTTTGTGCTGAATAGAAAAACAAGCGTCATGCAAGCTGCTATGAGAAAGAATATCAGGTTACGAATGGTCGAAAGTACATCAGCTTTGAACGGCATGATGAGTATAATTGCGGCAGTGACCACAGATGTGTCAAATATGCCAGCTCCTAAAAACTTCCTACTTTATGCGGAGACAAAAACATAAAGTTAACTATTGTATTTTAGTTCTGCTATCACATGAGTGGCATTTGGAATAAATAAAACCGCTTGTTACAAGTCCTTTTATCTTGAAACCTGGGCATGTTGTAGACAAATTCAGTATTCTTTCTTTGCCGGACAGGTTTGTTACGGTAGCAACTTTATTGCCTTACGTTTCGGCCACACGCCGTCTTCAGAGGCCTGAAAGGAGGCAGTCACAATGATGTCCGCTATTGGCCGCCAAACCTCTCCTCTCACTCGTACATTCGATTCATCTAGTGTAGAGAAAGCTGATCTGGCGTTGATTCGTACTCACCAGTGTACTACCGATATTGCAGTATGCGACTGCTTTAGACGAGCTCTTTCGATTGTGGTGACAAACAAATGAGCAGCGTGCATGGCACCGAACTGCTTATATACGTATAGACATACTAAAGCTCGCAAAACGGAAGATATGGCATAAGATCAGCGGTCACGGATAACTGTTCATTCTTGCTGTTCATTTTAGGGTCGCGCACAAGAATGAATGATGCTTCCATTGCCTTTCGCGCAGAAATTTGGCTTTCGTACGCTAATATCGTGCACCTTATATCATAGTCAAGACCGCCGTGCTCTACCTTTCTATGTTTTCCTAATGGGCTCATCGTGTTCTGCTTTCTTTTGCTGGACAGATGTTCATTTATACGCACGCTCAATGGTCGGCCGGTCTCACCAATGTAGGTGGCGAAGCATTTCAAACACTGAATTTCGTAAACTACACCACATTTTGTACAATCGCCAACCCTTCCGTAGGGGCAGATCACGCAATCCTGTGAGTTGCAATATTTGTCGTATAGTCTGTTGCGGACTAATTGCGTCTTCATATTGTCTCGAGGAATATTCACAAGAATTACGTCATTCTCGAGGTTTGCTCGTATCAGGCATTGCTTGACAGCCATAGAGAATTTTTCGGAGATGAAGGGCAGGCATAGGGGTACCTTGTTGGTTACCTGATCTTTTGACCTTGCCTTTGCCTTTCTCCGTTTGGGTCGTTGTACATAACCATTCGATTTCATTATGTCGGCCGCCATTTGTAGAGACTCTTGCTTTTCAAGTTCACCGCTACTGATGTTCGTTGCCGTTTTCAGCATATTGCGAATAATGGCACGTTTAACGGCTGCGGGATGGGCGGATTGAGCATGCAAGATTATGTTTTTATTACTTTCTTTGCGGTACCATTTGGTGCACACCGAGCCATTTACAAAAGTCAACTGCGTATTCAAGAAGGCCAACCAACCGTTTCGAGGTTCCTCTCGTGTCAGACTTATGTACTTTGACTGTTGATTGAGAATTTTAAAGCATTCGTCCATTTCGGACTGTGTTGTTGTAACAATGCAACAGTCGTCTATATAGCGACAGTACATAAGTGGATTTCTGAGTAGCACTGGGTGTTCTATTTTGCTCATGAAGCAAATCGCTAGAACGGGTGCTAATCGTTGACCCATCGCCAAACCGCGAAGTTGTGCGTAGTACCGTCCCGACCTCTAAACACGTTGCAATTCAAGCACTCCTTGATTAATGTCATGATACGTGCTTTACTCAGACCATATGTCGATATAGATGTGATATGTGAATCTAACATCTCGGATAGTGCTTGTAAAGCATTTTCATTGGATACGTTTGTATACAATGATTTCACGTCAAATGACTCAAACGCGCAATCTTGACTAAATTTCGTTTGCCGCAGAAGATCAAGGAAGTGATTGGTGTTGATTAGGTGAGCCGGTATTCTGTTCAGAAGTTGGGTGACGATTTTGTTGAGGAACCAGGAGATGCGATCAGTTGGCCCGTTGGTGCAGCTGATAATTGGTCTTATTTTGTATGTCTCAGCGGTCATTGAATGCATATCCGCCAAAGAAAGTTTGTGTGTTTTGACCAGACTATAGAACACAGGGCACGATGGTGTTTCTATCTTGAGTCGACTCAAGATAGAAACACCATCGTGCCCTGTGTTCTATAGTCTGGTCAAAACACACAAACTTTCTTTGGCGGATATGCATTCAATGACCGCTGAGACATACAAAATAAGACCAATTATCAGCTGCACCAACGGGCCAACTGATCGCATCTCCTGGTTCCTCAACAAAATCGTCACCCAACCTCTGAACAGAATACCGGCTCACCTAATCAACACCAATCACTTCCTTGATCTTCTGCGGCAAACGAAATTTAGTCAAGATTGCGCGTTTGAGTCATTTGACGTGAAATCATTGTATACAAACGTATCCAATGAAAATGCTTTACAAGCACTATCCGAGATGTTAGATTCACATATCACATCTATATCGACATATGGTCTGAGTAAAGCACGTATCATGACATTAATCAAGGAGTGCTTGAATTGCAACGTGTTTAGATGGTCGGGACGGTACTACGCACAACTTCGCGGTTTGGCGATGGGTCAACGATTAGCACCCGTTTTAGCGATTTGCTTCATGAGCAAAATAGAACACCCAGTGCTACTCAGTGGCCGTATTCATCAACGAACCCTCGAGGTTAAAAGTTACCTCAGCTAGCATTTTAGTTTATAACCCGTATTCACAACATGATCGCAATGAAATTCTCTCATGGGTTAAGTCTACCTTGAGGTAGAAATGAACCTTTAAACGCATAAACCCGTATTCATCATTCTACCTTGAGGTTGAATTTTACCTCAATCATCATTTCTCCACTAACTTTCTATTATGCATCCAAGGTAGAATTTAACCCTAGGATAGCTAGGGTTAAAATCTACCTTGAATTTGCACATAAGAGTTGAACTCTTTATAAGGACCCCTTCATTCTAATTTCTGAGGACCTTATTCTGACGCAACCGTTTTCAAGGACGAATATATTATATCAATACTAGCTCAAATTTCACTTGTTTACTTATTAGGTCGTTCCGAAAGTAATGTCGCTTTTTTCAAGTGAACGCTACAATTCGTGGAAGCAAGATTTCTAGGAGATCTTAGAAGCATTCGATGCAGCATTTCATCCTCTTTCTAATGGCCGTAAATTGATTGCACAATATTTAATAAGCTCCCGAAAATTTACCAGAATCTTCGACTCATGTTTTTTGTTATGGTCAAGTTCGGCTATTTTTCTAAATTTTGTACCTACTCTCCGGAGAAGTGCAAGTGACATATAAATAAAGCAAACCCTATAGGATGCGAAACTACTTTTTTCTTTTCCTTAACTCGCCTCCTCGAATTTCTAAAACCAATTTTTTAATGCTATCAAATTCCACGTTTAGTCAACTAAAACCTCACAGAACAATAATCGGCAAGCTACTCGGGTGTCATTCGACGCAGCTTTTTCTCCTCTTTCTGCCAGTCGTTTTTAGTTTCCTATTCATCATGTTTTTTGGGATAAAATCATATAAATCACGTTTTCCAAGGCGCCTCAGGCTGTACCCTGAAATTTCGAAAATTGCTAATCTGAAGCGGTGAATGCTCATTTGGTTTGCAAAAATAGTGTCAAACCATAATCCATCTTTGTAAGTTTTAAAATCCGTGGATTTATTGGTGTTTGATGCATTTACGTCTGAGACGAGCCTGTTAAAATCCCGTGGTTCCATCAAAAAATCTATACAAAAACTATGGCGAGCTGTGCTAAGTAAAAAAAAATTGTGCTGTTTCTTGTAAGGTGTTCTCTATCCATCCATTATTTGGACTCCTTCCGAGAGTTGTTATAAAAATTTTAAAAAATTGTGAAACTTGGCTTTCTCAAAAAGCATGGGTCGCAGATTTTGATAATTTTTCGAGAGCTTATCCAATTTTGTGCAGCGCTTATATAACCATTAGAAAGAGAATGAAATTCTACATCAAATGTTACCAGAACCTTTCACATATCTTTATTCCACGAGATGTGGCGTACGTCTGAAAAAAGCGACATTACTTTCGGAACGACCTAATACAAGGAAACCTTTTTTTGTCGAAGTTACCTTTTTAGATGGGAATGTATAAGTTTAGCAGAAAACATTCCAAATCTGTCTTTTTATTTGTGGAACGTTCCTTGACGAGGAGTTGTGAGCGTTTATTGCAGCATGAATTTACATATACATTTAGGATGGAGTTGCTAAATCTCACTAGTCCTCAAATAAAGCAATAATTGTAAGACATATTAGGCTGGATACTAAGTTTTGCACCTAGTTTCATAAATTCAACCTCTTTAGTTATGGCGCATTCAAACTTTGGCAATATGTAAAGAGTAATATGTGACACAACTGCGCGCAGATTGCTCAAATTTTGACATGAAATAGGAAAGTTTCAGGCATTTTTCGAAAACTAGTAAATTTTGAGAATTTCTGGAGTTTCAAGCTGAAATGAAGCCGTTACCAGCCTAGACCATGCGCAGTGATCCGGAATCGTTTACGAATTATGGCTAGTAGTTGACTCATTGGCTTAGTAAGAAATAAACAAAATTTAGGGGAGTCGACATTTGGCGCCCCCACAAAGTCGACCAAGTCCGCAAGCGCTGCTGGGGACGACCGCCAATGACTAAAGAGTCAGAAGCTCAATTTTTGCCGAGACTTGACATAAGGCTACTTGACCTACCAGATGCGAATATCATATTCATTGGTTATATAACGCCTCTTTCTTTGTTCAGGGTGGGACCCTATATAACAAACTTACAGTAACCTTACAAAAAAGCCTTTATCACGCAAAGTCATTATCATTTTTGTGATCAGCATTCTGTCATATTTTATATTTTTTCATTTTATACCATATACTTAGCTTAACCCTCATCGTGAAGCTAGTATATGGCAGAACAGCAGCTGCGCTTGTAGCTTACGTCACAGCCTACACAATCGCAAAATTTGAGTGCATATGTCGAGAGAGAGGAAAGCATTAAATGAGTTGCAAAACTTAGTTTCCAACTATTTGATTACTGGAGTATCTATTAAATAAAGTACTTTAATGATTATCATTGTTCCATTGAAGCGCTAGAAAATTTATTGCAACCATTTTTGTCCTACTTGCACATCCAATTTCCGCTCCAAAAAACGCTCATACTTTGTCCATAAATTCCGCAGCTAAGGAAAACAGTGGCATCAGCGTTCTAAGCCCTTTAACATGGTATCAGAGCCCAGCACGACGGTGGCAAACAGACACCCGTGAAACGACTTCGCCTTTGCCACTATCGATTCTTATGATTTCCCGCTTGATCTCGCCAGTTGCGTAGGTTGTTCGATTGGGCGATTCCCTCCTTAAAAGAACCGGCGTCGTGCTGTTCCGGATTCTAACAAAGAGGCGGGGAGGAGTTTTGGGACCAAAGTTTGACATACTAAACTATAAGAGTGAAACAGAGTTATGTAAAAATTTCGAAAACTTATGTGAATCTTTGCGGTATTTGCGTTTCATATGATACAGCTCAATTCTAACTCTACTTATACTCTGATGGCCATAAAGCCTGTTCTTCTTCCTAGTGTACACGGTGTCCCAAATGTAAGTACTCACTCTTTGATCGTTGGTAACTCTCTACTCAAGAAGCCTTTTGCTTAGCTGCAAGTACCATGCAGTAGTGCAGGCTTCAACTTAGGTTTATAGTATGGAGCAAAACACCTATGGCTCTTAATTGCTGTAAGATCGGTAGGAAGATATACAGCGCCATTTTGAAATAGGCCAGCAAGAAAAGCTTCCAAAAAGCTGGAAAGTTGTGTAGCAGTGTTTCAGAAGTGCTAACACCATTAGACAACCTTGCTGAGAGTTTTTACGCGTTCCAATTGGTTCAGATTTTGAAGCACTGAAAAAAGGCAACTGCGGTTTACTTGGCATAAGTTATGAAAAAAAGCCTTCTGGTAAATTGGAAACTTTACATTCATGATCAGCGACTCTGTTTAATCTTGTGGTAAAGTTTTCAGCTTGCTGAGTGTCCATTTTGGGCCAAAATTCATACATTTTCAACCATCAATGTATATTTTTTTTATAAAGTTGATAGGAAGTTAAGGAGGGTTTTAACTTTGTTTGAAACCCTCTTCAATTTCTATTGTAATACTACAGTAATGAAGAGTTATAGGTGCTTCGCTCCATACCAGCAATCTAAGTTCAAGCCTGCTCTACTGGATGGCTGTTCAATCTAACCGAAAGACTTTGTGTGAGAAGAGATATTAACGATTAAAAAGTGTGTACCAACATTTGAGACAACCCTGTATCAATTGCCACGTTCAATCATGTTGAAACATGATTGCTCACTTCCTCAGAAGACTTTCCTGCCAAAACATGGTAACGTGCACCTACAAGATGTACGGCATTATCAACATGGCAGTCGGAAAATCACTAGCAGTAGAAGATTTCATGCACCGCTGATACGTCATGGCATGTTCCGAATAAACGTCAGTGAGTACTCTGTTGACTACCAGGTAGATTTTGACCTCAAGGTAGATTTGTGAATAGCAAAGTTACCTTGAGGTTAAAATCTACCTTGAGACGTGCTCTCAAGGTAAAATGTAACCTCAAGGTTCGTTGATGAATACGGCCACAGAAATCCACTTATGTACTGTCGCTATATAGACGACTGTTGCATTGTTACAACAACACAGTCCGAAATGGACGAATGCTTTAAAATTCTCAATCAACAGTCAAAGTACATAAGTCTGACACGAGAGGAACCTCGAAACGGTTGGTTGGCCTTCTTGAATACGCAGTTGACTTTTGTAAATGGCTCGGTGTGCACCAAATGGTACCGCAAAGAAAGTAATAAAAACATAATCTTGCATGCTCAATCCGCCCATCCCGCAGCCGTTAAACGTGCCATTATTCGCAATATGCTGAAAACGGCAACGAACATCAGTAGCGGTGAACTTGAAAAGCAAGAGTCTCTACAAATGGCGGCCGACATAATGAAATCGAATGGTTATGTACAACGACCCAAACGGAGAAAGGCAAAGGCAAGGTCAAAAGATCAGGTAACCAACAAGGTACCCCTATGCCTGCCCTTCATCTCCGAAAAATTCTCTATGGCTGTCAAGCAATGCCTGATACGAGCAAACCTCGAGAATGACGTAATTCTTGTGAATATTCCTCGAGACAATATGAAGACGCAATTAGTCCGCAACAGACTATACGACAAATATTGCAACTCACAGGATTGCGTGATCTGCCCCTACGGAAGGGTTGGCGATTGTACAAAATGTGGTGTAGTTTACGAAATTCAGTGTTTGAAATGCTTCGCCACCTACATTGGTGAGACCGGCCGACCATTGAGCGTGCGTATAAATGAACATCTGTCCAGCAAAAGAAAGCAGAACACGATGAGCCCATTAGGAAAACATAGAAAGGTAGAGCACGGCGGTCTTGACTATGATATAAGGTGCACGATATTAGCGTACGAAAGCCAAATTTCTGCGCGAAAGGCAATGGAAGCATCATTCATTCTTGTGCGCGACCCTAAAATGAACAGCAAGAATGAACAGTTATCCGTGACCGCTGATCTTATGCCATATCTTCCGTTTTGCGAGCTTTAGATTGTCTATCATGACTTATAATAAGTGGCTTAATCTGAAGTTGTGTGGAGTTTGTCCGTTACGAAATTACAGTGAGGAATGATTTACGATACTAAACATCATGTGAGGTTAAGATAGCGAGTATGGTTCATTTTTAACTACGGCTCACTTTGCAATAAACCGAACAATGATTTGAGAGACAAGCTCTCAGAAAGTGAGTTTACCACGATTCACGATGCCAGTGCGAACCTCTGCGAAGCAGAGGTGAAGCACTGGTACGTATATAAGCAGTTCGGTGCCATGCACGCTGCTCATTTGTTTGTCACCACAATCGAAAGAGCTCGTCTAAAGCAGTTGCATACTGCAATATCGGTAGTACACTGGTGAGTACGAATCAACGCCAGATCAGCTTTCTCTACACTAGATGAATCGAATGTACGAGTGAGAGGAGAGGTTTGGCGGCCAATAGCGGACATCATTGTGACTGCCTCCTTTCAGGCCTCTGAAGACGGCGTGTGGCCGAAACGTAAGGCAATAAAGTTGCTAAACAAACCTGTACGGCAAAGAAAGAATACTGAATTTGTCTAAAACCGCTTGCTTTACCTGCTTCGTTTAGAGTAAAATCTGTGATTGTAAGTTATTAACTCGTTAAAGGCAGTGTCCGAGCAGGTTTGACAAATTCAAAAAGAACATAGACTGCTATAGCTCCCACTCCGATGAAGCTCTTCCCCGGCGCCCCTTCATTGTTTTTGAAGCGAGAATACGCTTTAGAAGCGGCGATTCAAGCGCCCCGGCCTTGCCAATCCTTCACACGATAGCCAGAGTGCGGCTAACACATACAGTCAATGCGTAAGTCCCACCACTACCTGCGTCTCAACCCGGGCTTCCAAAATCAAAATCAGAGGATTCCCAAATGCCCGTTTCCAATTTTTCATTCTCTTCAAGCTGCAGTTTCGAAATTAGCGGGGAAGATAACTTCAGATGAGCAAAATTTTATTCGAAATTTTGCCCGGACGAATTCAAATAAGGTATTCTAATGAACTATGATGATTCTAATAAACTATATAACCTCCGCTCGAATTTGTGTACGTAGACCGCGTTCTACATTTACAGAAAAAATATCCTTTTGCACATCAGGTTCATGAAGCTCGCACTCGCACTGATCTTGGATTTTTTCGCGACGTACAAGCAACATTCGCAGCCGTTCACATTCAGCCGTTATCGAAATTTGAGAGTAACCGAGACGATCTTCACCAGGGTTTGGCATGCGTTGATTTGAGGATTTTTGAAAGCGAAGTTTTCAATGGTTTTGCAAATCTTTACGAGGTCCCCACGACGTAAACTAGCAAGAAAACAACAACAATCTTCAGCAACAACAACATCAACAACAAGAAACAATTGTCGTCAGTCTAAACGACGCCTTGGCAGGCATGATTGAAGCCTATGTTTATCACTGCGCATGTTTATACTACTTTTGGTTTGGAGAAAAGAAGCAATGGTCTTGCTCTCTTCACTATAAGATAGATTTTTGAGAGTTCTAATCGTCCAAATCAAAAGGTCCAAAACTTATGTGAACTTTCCAATATTTGTGCTCCAACTTTTCAATGTAGTGTGGAAAATTATTGCATATACACACAGCCCAAATTCGATGTCATGTGTGTGCTGTAAATAAGCCATTTATTTAAGCACCATTTCAAATTTGGCGCACTTGGTGAGAAAGAATGCGTTACAGCATGTCAGTCATGTAATGGCTGCTGCATGTCGAAGGCGCAGAAGCAGTGTTAGTTGAGGGCCGCGAACGCTGCGCGCGCGTATATTCATCGTTTAAATCTTGCCTCTCATGCGCTCTGCGGCTGATGAATCCGCGGTCGCGCTCAGAGTTATTGCGCCTTCGTCATGCAGCAGCCTATATCTACCAGCTCGATAGTTAGCATATCCGAAGGTCACTAATATGTATATTTAGAAGTTTTTACAATACTCCCTTTTCTTCTACCCCCAAAACGAATCAGTCTGACGCCAAACCATCTATGCCGGACCCTGTGTGTACCCTGTGTATACATAATCAGAACAATTTTCATTCATGCCTGCCTGTGCCCTTAACGTTAATCTTCAAATCTTCGGTATTTTCTTTTTTTGAGAATTGACAATGACACCATGTTAAAGACTTGCACCACATGTCCATTTTCAAACGCTAATGCTATCAGTATCGCAAGAATGATATATTAATTTCCATAAATCCAAAGTATATCATAGATAACTTGTTTTTTATTGTTGTACCACAATTAATCTAAATCTCACCGAGAAGTTGTCCCAAAGCGATTCCCGCTTTAGGCTTTGGACTGTTGAGAACTGAAGCAATGGAACCGAATATGTCCGGAGCTCCATTACCAAATGCCATGAACGTCACACCCTTCAAGAAGAAAATTTTTTAAAGTAAAAATTAGCAATTCACGTCTATACTTACTGCTATGCTTTCGCTGATTTTCAGGTGTGCTACGATCGCTGCAATATTTGGTGAAAAGAAATCATCGGCAGTGGCGGACATTATAGCAAATAGTACGAGCAACCACACAACTCCCGCTATGATTGTTCCAATCTGAATGGCTGCGTACATGACATTTTCTTATATCAGCCTGCTGCATATGTTCTTTCCAAATTGAATTTTTGAATTCAAAATGCCAAATTCTTTCAAAGTCAACTTTTTTATAATCGTAATTTCTATGTGTTGAGCAGTTTTATGGTTATCAGAGAAATATCAACACTTGCTGTTAAGAAGAAGCAAGAACTCAAAAACTTTACAGCATTTTTCTTCAAACCTGTCTTTGTTACGTGGCCTGTCTTTGTTACGTGGTAATGCTCTCTTATGAGAACTGACAGGCATATAAGTTGATATGCACAGATAGAAGAATTTGCAGGTTATTTACCAGCTCGAAAGAGTCCATAGAGTCAAAGGTGCAGAGGGATTTTTAGCTGGTCAAAAAAGCCTCTTTTTCGCCCCGCTTCGGTGCATGTGCGCATACCTCTTTACAGATTATGAAAATTTTACACTTAAGAGCGGTGAATAAGAGTTGGGGGATGGGCCCTGTTAGCTATTGCTTTGCTCCAACACCTCCGACTTTGAACTCGTAATATTTCTCAGGTAGTTTCAGCTTTCATCTTTTTGCTTATACAATCAATCATTTGCACGAAGCCGTCGCTTGTGTGCTGATTTGTCCCTATCTCCAATGCGAATTTGGACATAGTTTCACACAGTGTCCGAAACTGATATGGTGGAAGGTACGTTTTTGCTGCCGCGTAAGCGAAAATAAAAAGACGGCTTGCTGTTTCAGGATGTGTGGGAGCGTTGTCAATAGCATTGAGGTAGCTGTCTACCTTGTCGTTGGTCTTCCATGTAGTATTCTACAGCGGCTTCATGTATGGCATGATCAGATCGGATACGGTTTTGCAATATTCTCTATGCTGGACGTAGAATTCCGCTCCCTCTTTTGTTGAATTGCATATGAGGAGCCCTAGCTTGTCTTGATTGATATCACTCGTAGCAGGACTCGCAGCGCAATCTCAGGAGTCACATTCTCTGAGCCCGCTGATTATGGAAAAGTGGTTTAAAATTTTGATATCTTTCGTCTTGCAATCTGCCTAGTCCTTTTCATTTTTGTTGTGACAAAGTTCATAGGAACATTGATGAAGAACCTACGGTTACCTCTCCCACCCCTCCATGAGCGTACAATCGAACCATTTCATATGATCATGTGTGCTATTGCACACACTGTCCACCTTTGGCGTTCCCATCCTTGATTCGAGAAAAACAACCCTTTAAGTAAGTGCTTTTAAAGCGTTCCTAGCTTTTCCTTTCCTTTTTAGTTATCAAACACTTTACTGATGTAATCGATAAAAATTAAGTCTCTTGCTTTTTTGCAATTGCAAATCCAGGATGAGGACACTAAAGGTGGACTGCGTGTGCAATGACACACATGATCATATGAGATAATTCGATGTAAGGCATTACATTAGCGTCGGTCCTTTCAAAAAAGGCACTTCTGGTTTGTCAATAGGAAGTTCGACAACTACATCTTCGTTTTCTTCTGTTACAGCAAGTGCTACTGTAAGCTTTTCGGCGTTATCTGAATATTAGAATTCCTCGTTGTCAGCAGAAGTGTATCCTACTCTCCCATCAAAAAACACGCAGATATGACGGATATGTGCAATCATTTTCTCCTCCTGGAGTGTGTGTGTGTTCCGTACAAAAATCCTTATAGATTGAACCGTCTGCATCCAACTCTGCAAACATACACGTCTGCGCGGTAGGTGTTGCAGGTACGGACTGTCCCAATTGGGATCAGGCCGAATCGTTTACGCAAATTTGCGCGCTCGCAGCGCTAGGTACTTGTGCTGCATATGCGCACGTCGGAGAGAGCGAAGCTGAAGTTGGGACGAACAAGCAGGTCGTAGGCGTGATGCGAAATTTAGCGGCACGGATTTCCGGCACGCCAATTTTTGTCTGACAAGGATTGGAACAGACGGTAATTATTGTCAAACTTCGATTCTTTAAGCGAAGTTCGAGTTAGGGGATTTACGGGATTGGTACAGGGGGGGGGGGGGTAAAACATGCCGGTTACAAGAGTAACATGATTTGGAGAGTACCCTTTATGTCCTATTAATGTTTTGCAAATGTTGACCTAAAGAGCTGAGAGGAGTTGGTACGTGGATAAGTGAACTGGCCAATCACGATGACATTGTTAAGGCAGAGGGACACAGAAGTGCGACAAGGAGACGGAATGTTGTATGGAGATAGGAATCTTTGCCACAGTGCATTGACGGAACTGGGCGAAACCAGGCACGGCAGCTGATAGTAGACCCATTCATACTTGCCGCAGGCTGCACGCATGGAGTGCCGATGCCACCGTATGGGGTTTCACGAACTTTTGCTGTACCGGTTTGTTTAATACAGTATGTCTTCATTTAGGACGTATCAACCCCGTTTCATGCGAAGTTGTTGATCTAACGTTACTCTCTCAATTCGTGTTTCTAACGAATTCTTCACGGAGTAAGAGTACTTACGAAGATTGGAATGCAGTGGCAAATGAATGCAACGCTGTATCTGTAAACTACCTATCAAGGAACCCTTTTTCAGAAAGCACAAGAAGAACGAAGATTTACACAATGAAAGAGAAAAAAGAAAGGTTAGAGTTTGAGCAATTCATTCCATGTTCAAGTCAATGCAGAAAAAATGTGAAATGATTTTTGCTCCAAAAATCGCTCAGGAATATTACCAATGTCTAACATGAGGGAAGCAAATAAAAAAGAGATGGTCAGATACGAAATGAATGGATATTTCGATGAATTATGGAAGTGCTCTAATTTGGTGCAGCCGCATAGCGGCGTCGACGCTATCTCCGGCGATTGCAGCGCACACCGCAAGCAGCAACGTACCTCGTGCGCCGCTGGCTGTAGTATAAATGAACTATGAGTTAAGAATTATCGTGCACAAGATAAAGGCGAACATAGTACGCGGACTGAACTGCATCCTCCGCTTGCGTTGAGCCTTCTACCTTTTTTATTAAATATTAGTTGACTACCCAACCCCCCGGGGCAGACAATAAAGTAAAGACTGTCATTTCCCATTAACACAACATTTCCTCGTCTTTCTCACTTGCACACCTGTCCATTAAGTACTCGTAACAAGCATTCTCACTTTTACTCCTCCCCTTTTCATCACTTTCACCAAATCGCAGCTCGCCAGCCAAGGTCCAGCGTGTTATTGCAATACGGAACCTTTTACGACATCCCACTTGAAGGTACCCATCGGTACGCCCCCTCCTCTGCCGCCTCATTTACTCCCCCCCCCCCCCTCCATTCCAAGAGTTTGCGGTAGCCTGCGTGAACCAATGTGTCAGATCACCTCAGAGAATGCCAACAGACCTCAATTGAAAATAATAAGTCAGAGGAAGAAAAATCTACTCACACATTGGGAGATAATGCAAGTAATTGTGCTTAAAAAACTCAAAATAATCCTGTGTAGATTGGGTACATAGGAAAGTTCTGCAAAGATTTAACTGTGCTTTTTCGTAGTTTCGAAAAGATGGATGGAAAGGATGAATTGACAAAGAAGGACATCATCTTCAGTCTGATACCGACATGTAAACTGTAATCACCTAAATGTTGAATTATGAACGGGAAATGGAGTAAGATAGCAAGTAAGAAGAATTAAGGAACACAGAGCAATTCAATTCAGTCGATATATTACTTCATAATAATGTATTTTATAACGACAGGCAAGAAATCTTTCGCGATTCACAGTTCATGAGTGTTTGGATAACTCATTGTTTTAGTGAATGTACTGAAAGGCGTTCATTATGATTCTAAAATAAGAACGCTTCGGACTATAATGATAGTCTTGGGTTCAATCCCCGTCAGGGATAGCCACAGTTTTTTCTGTCAAACTGGATTTCGTTTTTGAAGTTAGAAGCAACGGGGATATCGTTATTATAAGGTCCTGGGAGAAGCGCCAAAAAAGACGAACATGTCAGGTTTTATGAGTTGAACGTGTTCTTTCGCAAGCGCGCGGATTTTAAACGCAGAACTCGAACAAACAAGTGGCTTGTTTACAGCGCACAAACAATCGCATGGCTTCGAATTTGTGCTACTTGTATACAATTTTACTCCAAACTATGTCATTTAAAAAGTTCCAAAAATTTATGTGCCCTAATATTCGTTCCCGAATTTGTTGGTTTCTAGATCAACGTCAAACCAACTGGGTTGGTTTGAACCATAAAAATCGGAGAGTTCACATAAGTTTTGAGCCTTTTTGTTTTGGACGATTAGAACAGTCAAAAATCTATCATACAGTGAAGAGAGCGAATCAAACCACTGCCTCTTCTCTTTTTTGGAGCCAAAAGTAGGGCAAATCTACGCGTTGATAGATATCGCGTTGATAGATGCACCAAACACAGGCTGTGTCCTTTGAACTATGTTGCGAAAAATGCATCGCCAGATTGTTGAGGCCACAGATTTGATTGGCCTAGAAGGTTTTCGACATTGATCAAGTCGAAATGTTTTCTTCTTTGCTTTGTTGTTGTAACAGATGCCTCAAAATGCGTTTTTTTTTTGCTTTTTTATTGTTATTTTGATTGGATAGAAGTTCCCCCACTAATTTTTAGTTCAAGGGGAGCTTCGTAATTTTCCGCGAACTCATGGGGGACTTTGTTCCCAAAAACGCTACAAACCAACGCGTGCCGGCCCTGATCCCCGTCTGCGAGCAATTCTTTGCAGAGAGGAAGAAATGCCCGCAAAGCGAAAGAATGTGTACAATTATAAAAGTTATTTTCTTTAATCCCACCCCCCCACAATAATCGGCCGCCTCATAGTGGCATGGGGGTGATACTGGGTGTCGAACTGCGATACACCGCCGAGTGTATGCTCTGGCAGGGCCTCCGAAACTGTGAAGGAATTCGACGTTTTCGGTCTTGGCCGGATGTCTAGCTAAGAGCCGGCCAGGCTAGATTCACCGCCGTCTGATTTTTTGGTCGCTAGGCAGTCCTCTCCGCTTCATACACGGATCAGCGATCGCCCCTTAGAAATCAAGAGTAGGCCTAGTAAGTCTGCTCTTGTAGGGGATAATTTCATAACTCCGCGGAAGAAAAATAGAAAAAAACCCTCCACATCGGATTCCGCCTACGGTTGGTATCAAGAATGATGTCATGGTAAGAGGGCGCCTTTTGGATCGGACAAAACGACATGTCTGCCCGGAAGACACGTCTGGAGACTGCCTCATGCTCTGCACCTACAATGCCAGGACAGTCTCCACAATCGTTGACCTCCACGCTCTTCTCGACGCTGCAGAGCACATCAAGTATACCACATTATCGCTCCGCAGGGGACGAAAAGTCCAGGAAGAAGAACTTGCGACAGATGAGTGATGGGATGCTCATTATTAGTGGTGAGGGGTTCCATCACGAAACGTGGGAAGCGTTGGCTTTGTTGTCTACCCGTCTAGCGTTCATCTTGTCAATTCGCACGAGATCCTAACACCTTAATTAGCCATGACTAAGCCCTCCACGTCAGAAGACCATCAGCATCATCAACTGCTACTCTTCAACATTAGCAACCGACTACTCAGCACTGAATGTTTTCTTCGAAGACGCGGAGGAGGTCGTCCGCAGCGAAACGTCCTTCTACAAGCCTGTTGTGGGCGACTTCAGTACGAAAATCGGGATGACACTAAAAAGGAATATAGGTTTGGGAAGTTCAGATATGAGCTCCGGAACGAAAACGGCAACAGTCTCGTTGGGGTTGGGGTTCTCTCCTCCGCACGATTTTTCTTGGAAATTCCATCTTCATGAAAAAAAGAACATCCCCGATGGACATGGGAATCGCCCAACGAAAGACTCACGCGGAGACCACATACTCAGCAACCGAAGGTGGAGCTTGCTCGATATCTCAGTCGTTTCATCCTCCTTCTGCAGTGGTTCCGATCACCGCCCCCTTCGAGCAAAGATACGATTCAGCCGAAGGCTGGAAAAAAGTCTGTCATAGTGCCGCGAGAAAAAATGAAGTCTTTTATGACGGTAACAGGTTGGAAGAGCTCATATCAAGTTGTGAGTGGCCCATCGCGAAGGACCCAATGTAGGACACGACCGGCTTCTGAAAGGAATGCGAGCCTGCGGAGAGTGCGCCTCAGTGACTTCTGAGAAGAACTTAAAACGCATTTCCGAAACCACCAAGAATTGCTTGAGAGAAGAAGATATTTGAGGCAGAATCCAAATGCAACCCATCTCGAGCGACTGATAGCCAACGCCAGTTGCAGAACAGCTTTGCAGGAGAACTCAGCAAGTATAGGCAAGCCAAGATACAGCAGCCGAAGGAAGACGAAGTCTCAAAAGCCGAAGGACCTCTGTGAATATCACACGTACCGCTGGCTGCACTATTGAAGGAAGACAGGGCTGCGACTTCTTCCCGATACAAGATGAAATCTGTCGCGAAGAACTTCTACACCAACCTCTTCCGCTACCGACACCCGTGCCGATGCCAGTTGTTCCCACTGGAGAAGTACCACTACGAATTCTACCTGCTGAATTGCGCATGCCGATTCAGATCATGAAGGCATCCACGGTTCCAAGACCAGAGCATCTTTCCGTCAATTTCTGCGAGCCGGAGGACAACGTCTACACGAGATTCTCGCGTCGCACTTGACATCTTACCTTTGAAGGAGAAGATTCCCGACCAGTGGAGAACGTCAAGAACCGTCCTTCTCTTCAAAAGGTAAACGGGAGGATCTTCGAAACTACCGTCCACTATGCCTGCTGAGTGTGTTGTACAAACTTTTTACGAAGATTATCCTCGCTTGTATATCTAGGACACTGTGTGAAGCCCACCCCCAAGAACAAGCTGGATTTCGCAAAGGATGCTGCATGGACCACATCCAGACGGTTTCGAGGCTCATAGAAGTCTGCCGGGAGTACAGACTGCTTCTCGTCCTAACCTTCGTCGACTACGAAAAAGCCTTTGACAGCGTCGAAACCAACGCCATCTTGTCAGCTCTAGTCGATCAAGGAGTGGTCTCAGCTTACGCGAGGACATGAGCCTCCTCTTTAAGGACTGTGCAACGGCGATGCAGCTAATCCATCGCCCCCTGACCATTCCATTTGGGAAGGGGGTCCGACAAGGCGACGCAATCCCACCGAAGCTGTTCACGGCGGCCTTGCAGTGGGTGATAAATTCACTGGACAGGGACGAGAGAGGCACACGAGTTGACGGGAGATTCCTGTAGAACCTTCGTTTTGCGGACGACATCGTTCTCTTTTCGAACAGTATCGCTGAAGCAGAGGCGATGCTGAAGGTACTAAAAGTAGGGAAGAAGATCGGATTGCGTATAAATCGGAAGAAGATTCAGTTCATGAAGAACGCCCTTTGCGAAGATGCAGAAATGGGACTGGAAAGCACCTCTAGCATGGAGACGTCTTCTTAAAGGCACCGTCCACCCTGTTGAGGGTGTCGAGCTTTTGGCAGCTTATAATAGTAGGGCCCTCTATCAATATGCCCAAGTCGCGGCGCAAAATGCCGCTTCGGAAGCGAGAAAATCTCTTCGGAATAGCGAAGATGCACGAGGACCCCCATCCATGCCCGCCCATTTGTGCGCGCCCATCCAATCACCGTTCTGGAAAGCTGGCCTGTGGGTTGTTCGGAGCGGAGATTGTCTGGGTTTTCGAGCATTCTCGACTTCATATTCGGAATCAGGGACATGAGAAGGCCCTGAAACGGCAAAAACGTGGAAGTCGAAAATCTAGGTGGACGATGCCTTTAAGTGTATCTCGGAAGTCCGATGCATATGGAGAACGTACTTGAGGGAAACTTAGCAGGAGAAGAAGAGCAGCCTAGGCCGCCTTCGGGCCTCTAAAGGAAGCCACCGACCCACTGACGGACCCGGAGCTTCGTGTCCACCCGTTCGACTCAACCGTTCTCCCGGCGCTCTGTTACGCAGCTGAGACTTGACCCGACACTGTAGCCACGTTGAAAGCTTTACGGACCACCCACAGAGCGAGCGCAGCCTTCTGAAGATGACCCGACACAAGCAACATCTAATCGGACTTCACAGTGCGGATATGAGAAGAGTGTCCCGCCTTCGTGACCCAGCGGAATACGTTGCGAAAGCGAAACACCGATGGGCTGGTCATGAGAAAAAAAGACGACAGATGGACACTGAACATCTGAGTGGATTCCTCGCGAAGCCAAACGCCCCGAGAAAGACCACCGACGAGATGGACAGACATGTTCGTGGAACGGATGAACCACCTGAGAAATCAGTATCAGTTGGATGCAATTTTCGCCCCTGGAACTCGTGGACGCAGCCAACGACGACAACCAAGAAGATCTCGGATGTCCGAAGCGAGGGACAGGGATTAATGGAAGCTTCTGTATTGGGACCCGCACGTCACGTAAGGACGGACCATCTACGTATCTAAGTAAGTAAGTATTTCCTTTCTTTGCACAGGTATTTTTGCGAATAAAACCATTTTAGCGTCTTCTCAAACGGTGTCAAAAACGTGCATGAGCACGTGATTAGAAAACATAGCTGAAGTCAAGGAAAGGCTGAGAGGCTGCAATATGCTGCCAGGAGACGAGTGGAAGGCCTCTTTGAGTGGAAAAATTGAAAAGCAACAAATGACAACTCTTTTATACCAGCAAAGAATGTTTGTTTTGTTTGAAAGGATTCGTAGTTGACTCGGATGCTAGGCACAACAGATTGCACTTCATACTAATATGACTTACATCTTGGTTTTGGCAAGGTGATTAATCGCAATGAAGTATTTAAAATTATCGTACGGATAAACAATGAGCGGATTGTGTAAAATAATACGGCGCAGACAATTAAAGCAATAAGTTGCAGCCATTGAGGAGCAGGAGTCCGAAAAAATTCAGATACGATTTTAGCAAATTTAGATGCTCAAAAACCAAAATCTGGGATTTTAAAACTCAAAATTTTGCAACTCACTGAAGGCGGAACGAAACAGCTCAAAACTCTCAGGACAGAAAATAGGGGATGGGTTCGTAGTACAGTAAAATTACAGCGAATAGCTTTTACAGCTCAAAAAAAACTTAGGTGTGACCTGGATACAACCCAATTTTTTTCATTTTTTGTTTGTTATTATATTTTATGTAACTTTTTGTGTCATTATAAGAAAATCCGCAGGTTATAATTAAGACCAGATTTTTCACAAATGTATCTAGAGTATCTCCAAAGTGTAGCTTGATGTATGGGCCCGTGAAGAACATTATGAAAAGATTTACAAAATTTTTACGGTCATCGTTGATAGGGAAATATACGCTTTTGTCGAATGTTTGAGGTTTCAGTAAGACTCCGGAAGCGTGATTCCAGGCCATTGTTGCATACAATATCTTTATTACATATATGCCTTCAACAGTTTTGAGCTTCTGAATGCGTTTTGTTGAAATTTTCAGTCATTACTGGAGTCAATAGATTAAATCTGCGTCACTTTTTAGCGTAGGGAAAAATGCTGTTTTCAAAGTGTAAAGCATGTTTGCCAGTGAAAAGCTTACTTCCTACTTTTTGCAATTTTTCGACCTTCATTCACACTCAACCCTCTCCCTCTCCCGCCGTAATGCCCCAGCATGACCCTCCGTTGCGAAGTCGCATCATAGCTTAACCCTGGCGCCAGCTCAAAGCTTGCAAAATTCAATAAAGATAATCGACAGACATACATGTTCAGCTTCAACGCACAGAATAATATACTTTATACTGTTTAGCTGTTAATAACTCACTTGTCATGAGTCTTTTGAAGAGCTGCAAGTGCCATTTTGTAAAGCTGGCTTTCACTCAAGTTTAAAATTTAGAACGAATTCTCGTTGACCCCGTTACCAGGATTACGGTAGAAACTTTGGGGAGGACTTTGTGTCATCAAGAGTCATATTTTACCAAGAAAGGAGTAAATGATTTGAATACTCTTAAACTAGGTTAAGCTTAGTCGCTAATTTCAAATGTAAAACTCGCACTTCACTATAACTCTTTTCGCGTAAGTTGTGCCAGATGCACCGTAGCAACCATCTAAAGATCGTCAAAATTCTGGTGACGCAATTTGGAAGGCTCTGTCAACGCCAAAAAGTCATATAGCAAAGTCAGCATGCATGAAAACCTTGTTGCATAATTTCTAAGATTTTTTGATTTTGATTATATTTTTATATTATGTTAAATTTTATTTTATTTTACAAGCCTACCTCACAGAAGCGCCATATGCTCCGAGTTCCCACTGTAATCATGCACTAAATAAGGAAGTTCGGTGATACGCCCTATACTGTAAATCTAGGTTGGAGCCAGGTCTGCAAAATGATACCTAAAGCCTCTTGACAGATTTCATGACAAGAGAATTATTAACAATCAAACAGCAGACACAGTTGGGACACCCCGGATAAGATGGTCAACAATCAGCACTACCACCTATACATGTTGCTGGTGTTCAGGTATTTCTCGAGAGCTGTAAAATTCTACAAAGCTTTCAAAAAATATAAATTTACAGACCTTTTTGCCGGTAACAAATTCGCATTCGACGTATTGAGACCACTGCAAATAGCCACCTCCTTCACATACGTCTTTATTTTGTTTTACATACTCGCAAGCAGCTGGAAAGGCAAAGCACGCTTTTATATGTGGCAAATCGAGCATTGCACATTATTTACACATCTGAACTAGGCATGAAAGGCTCTTGCGTTGCGTATGCGCAGGTGCGCAGAAGGTAGTATAGTACATGATTGACACAGATTGTACTTATTGTTAGAAAGAAAGTGTAACTAGTGATCGCGGTCATCCGTGATGGTACAAATATTCATTTCAAATCTATTTTCGCTATCTGCTAAGCGATTGTCTGAAATATGAACGTTTTTCCCATAAGAATTTGCATTGCAGATAGCAAAATTACGAACATCGCTCAAAATTCTTTGCCCCTCGAAACAATATCTGAAAAAGATTAAGCATGAGCAACCTGTCGCAATTGCGTTGACCCTAAAAAAAACTTAGATATCAATGATTTTAAACAAAAATGTGCAAAAATTCTGTGAAAGGAAGCTCATAACTTTTTCAGACAATCATTTAGCGGATAGCGAAATAAGATCTGATTCGTAATCAAGCTTTTAAAACATTTAGTAATGAATTGTGTCTCATTACGAACGGTCACCAAGTATCCTTCCCCTATCAGGTTTGCCTGCACGCAGCCTTTGAAAGGCAGCGTCCATTCAGATTCCTGATTTCAAGTTTTGGTCATGCTCTTTCCTTTTTAAGGCTCTGTTTTTGAATCAACAAAAGTAGCAAAGTTACACGTACCTTCCTCTGTCATGTTCCATACTTGGCAAACTTCAGGGTCTTCTTCAAAATCGGTGGGAATTAACGTTGTGGTCTCTGCAGCATCTCCTCTCAAGAACCATGTTACGAAGATAAACAAGTAGAGCATTTGCAGATTTACTATTCTCTGTAAATTCCGAGATTAGCAATATAGGCCCACTGCACATATTACACTAGGCTATTCGAAAGTTCTGTCCGATTTTTAGTCGCCCTGATTCAACGCACCTATTTTCTTAGAGTTTTGCACTTATCGCAGTATTATAAATAACGTATGAAAAATTTTTTATCCTTTCTGACGCTTATAATTTTCGATGAAGTAGCTTGCCAGTGACGAATTTTCAGGCCCCAAAGTAGCAAAATGCAGTCTTGCTCAAGAAAAATTTCTACGAAGAGGATTTCCACAGTGTCGTAAAATTACCTGTGTAAAATTTTATAACGAGTAAGGGTGTTATGGGCTAACCTGTCCACACTATTCCTTTCACATAGCAAATGTCTTCCTCTTAGAATTCGTTTCCTAAAGATTAAAGACAAACTCAGCCATTTAGCAAGTGACAACAGTTTACGATCAGTG
This sequence comes from Cylicocyclus nassatus, assembly GCA_958299035.1. Lineage (NCBI taxonomy): Eukaryota > Metazoa > Nematoda > Chromadorea > Rhabditida > Strongylidae > Cylicocyclus > Cylicocyclus nassatus. Next base: position 31,308,465 of record CATQJL010000223.1, on the reverse strand, counting down.
ATGTGTATATTTTATATGTTGAAGTAATGTAAGAGTAAGCAGGAACCAGCAGCCAATTAGCTCTTTTTGTCCGTTACAATAACAAATTAATCGATATGCGAACGCGGAGGAGGGCTCAAATAATAGCTTTTTTAGTTCGCTTATAAAAATTTCTATGCAGCAAAAAGAACTCAGATTCTCTTCAGCCATGAGATATTCTCTAAAGTATACGCCTACTTAATGACGGTAGCCAGATGTATGTGGGAACCCTTAAATGGGAGCACTAGTATGTCAAAATAGGCGGTCTTAAGGGAAACTTTGCAAAATTCTCTAAATTTTCCTTTCTATCTCACTTGACTTTTCGCCTTAATTCCGTTTAATGTGGCAAAATACAATTCGTACAAGAATGTTGACTTCGAAAAGAGTTATAACATTTTGAATTAGAAAATCTGCAAATCGGAAAGAACTTCCGGAACAACCTAGTACATGCGTGAGGTCGACATGACAATGAAAATGTAGATAAGAACTTGTAGCAGCTTTACCGGCAAAAAAAATTTGTTTGACAAGCAACCATAACGTTTAATCAAAGGCCGGATCTGACTTCAGAAAGTAAGAGCCGTTTAAGCGTAAGGAATGGAAGATAAGACATAAACTTTTTTAAAAGCTAGCGCTACTGGACGTATCTTGAAGCTCCGGGTATGCATAGAAAAATTTACTTACTAAGAACTTAGATGGCCCGTCCTCACGTGACGTGCGGACCCCAGTACAGAAGTTTTCACTGATTCCTGTTCCTCGCTTGGGACATCCACGATCCTCTTGGTCGTCGTCGGTGGCTGCGTCCACGAGTTCCAGGGGCGAAAATTGCATCCAACTGATACTGATTTCTCAGGTGGTTCATCCGTTCCACGAACATGTCTGTCCATCTCGTCGGTGGTCTTTCTCGGGGCGTTTGGCTTCGCGAGGAATCCACTCAGATGTTCAGTGTCCATCTGTCGTCTTTTTTTCTCATGACCAGCCCATCGGTGTTTCGCTTTCGCAACGTATTCCGCTGGGTCACGAAGGCGGGACACTCTTCTCATATCCGCACTGTGAAGTCCGATTAGATGTTGCTTGTGTCGGGTCATCTTCAGAAGGCTGCGCTCGCTCTGTGGGTGGTCCGTAAAGCTTTCAACGTGGCTACAGTGTCGGGTCAAGTCTCAGCTGCGTAACAGAGCGCCGGGAGAACGGTTGAGTCGAACGGGTGGACACGAAGCTCCGGGTCCGTCAGTGGGTCGGTGGCTTCCTTTAGAGGCCCGAAGGCGGCCTAGGCTGCTCTTCTTCTCCTGCTAAGTTTCCCTCAAGTACGTTCTCCATATGCATCGGACTTCCGAGATACACTTAAAGGCATCGTCCACCTAGATTTTCGACTTCCACGTTTTTGCCGTTTCAGGGCCTTCTCATGTCCCTGATTCCGAATATGAAGTCGAGAATGCTCGAAAACCCAGACAATCTCCGCTCCGAACAACCCACAGGCCAGCTTTCCAGAACGGTGATTGGATGGGCGCGCACAAATGGGCGGGCATGGATGGGGGTCCTCGTGCATCTTCGCTATTCCGAAGAGATTTTCTCGCTTCCGAAGCGGCATTTTGCGCCGCGACTTGGGCATATTGATAGAGGGCCCTACTATTATAAGCTGCCAAAAGCTCGACACCCTCAACAGGGTGGACGGTGCCTTTAAGAAGACGTCTCCATGCTAGAGGTGCTTTCCAGTCCCATTTCTGCATCTTCGCAAAGGGCGTTCTTCATGAACTGAATCTTCTTCCGATTTATACGCAATCCGATCTTCTTCCCTACTTTTAGTACCTTCAGCATCGCCTCTGCTTCAGCGATACTGTTCGAAAAGAGAACGATGTCGTCCGCAAAACGAAGGTTCTACAGGAATCTCCCGTCAACTCGTGTGCCTCTCTCGTCCCTGTCCAGTGAATTTATCACCCACTGCAAGGCCGCCGTGAACAGCTTCGGTGGGATTGCGTCGCCTTGTCGGACCCCCTTCCCAAATGGAATGGTCAGGGGGCGATGGATTAGCTGCATCGCCGTTGCACAGTCCTTAAAGAGGAGGCTCATGTCCTCGCGTAAGCTGAGACCACTCCTTGATCGACTAGAGCTGACAAGATGGCGTTGGTTTCGACGCTGTCAAAGGCTTTTTCGTAGTCGACGAAGGTTAGGACGAGAAGCAGTCTGTACTCCCGGCAGACTTCTATGAGCCTCGAAACCGTCTGGATGTGGTCCATGCAGCATCCTTTGCGAAATCCAGCTTGTTCTTGGGGGTGGGCTTCACACAGTGTCCTAGATATACAAGCGAGGATAATCTTCGTAAAAAGTTTGTACAACACACTCAGCAGGCATAGTGGACGGTAGTTTCGAAGATCCTCCCGTTTACCTTTTGAAGAGAAGGACGGTTCTTGACGTTCTCCACTGGTCGGGAATCTTCTCCTTCAAAGGTAAGATGTCAAGTGCGACGCGAGAATCTCGTGTAGACGTTGTCCTCCGGCTCGCAGAAATTTGACGGAAAGATGGTCTGGTCCTGGAGCCGTGGATGTCTTCATGGTCTGAATCGCCGTGCGCACTTCAGCAGGTAGAATTCGTGGCGGTACTTCTCCAGTGGGAATAACGGGCATCGGCACAGGTGCTGATGAGCGGAAAAGGTTGGTGCAGAAGTTCTTCGCGATAGATTCCATCTTGTATCGGAAAGAAGTCGGAGTCCCGTCTTCGTTCAATAGTACCGCCAGCGGTACGTGATCTTCACAGAGGTCCCTTAGGCATTTCTTGAGACTTCGTCTTCCTTCAGCTGCTTCCAGTATCTTGTGCCTGTACTTCCTGAGATCCTCCTGCAAAGCTGTTCTGCAACTGGCGTTGGTTATTAGTCGCTCGAGATGGGTTGCATTCGGATCCTGCCTCAGAAATCTTCTTCTTTCGAAGAATTCCTTGGTGGTCTTCGAAATACGTTCCAAGTTCTTTTCGGAAACACTGAGGCGCACTCTCCGCAGGCTCGCAATCCTTTCAGAAGCCGGTCGTAGTCGTACGTTGGGTCCTCCTGGATGGGCCAGTCACATCTTGATATGAGCTCTTCCAGCCTGTTACCGTCATAAACGACTTCCTTCCTTCTCGCGGCACTGTGACAGACTTTCTCTTCCAGCCTTCGGCTGAGTCGTGTCTTCGCTCGAAGGAGGCGGTGATCGGAGCTACTGCAAAAGGATGGAACTACTGAGAAATCGAGCAAGCTCCATCTTCGGTTGGTTGAATGTGTCGACCGCATGAGTCGTTCCGTTGGGCGATTCCCATGTCCACCGGCGATGTTCTTTCTTTATGAAGATGGAATTTCCATGGAAATGTCGTGCGGCGGAGAAAAGCCAAACGAGACGGTTGCCGTTTTCGTTTCAGAGCCCATATCCAAACTTCCCGATCCTATACTCCTTTTCTAGTGGCATCCCGATTTTCGCATTGAAGTCGCCCACAACAGACTTGTAGAAGGACGTTTCGCTGCGGAAGACCTCCTCCGCGTCTTCGAAGAAAACATCTAGTGCTGAGTAGTCGGCTGCTAATGTTGGAGAGTAGCAGTTGATGATGCTGATGGTCTTCTGACGTGGAGGGCGTAGTCGTAGGATGGCTAGTCGAGGTGATAGGATTTCGTGCGAATCGACACGATGGACGATAGATGGGTGGACGACAAAGCCAACGCCTCCCACGTTTCGTGATGGAACCTTCTCACCACGAATGATGAGCGTCCCATCATTCATCTGTCGCATGTGCTTCTTCCTGGACTTCGTTTCCTGCAGAGCGATGATGTGGTACTTGATGTGCTCTGCAGCGTCGAGAAGAGCGTGGAGGTCGGCGTTTGTGGAGACTGTCCTGGCACTGTAGGTGCAAAGCATCGGGCAGTCTCCGTGGCGTGTCGCCGGGCAGACGTGTCGTTTTTGTCCAATCCAAAAGGCGCCCTGAGGACCCTGACATCAGTCTTGCTACCGCCCGGCGCCGTAGGCGGGATCCAATGTGCAGGGTTTCTTTCTATTCTTCTGATAGAGTAATGAAATTTTTCCCCTACAAGAGCAGACTTACTAGGCCAACTCCTGATTTCCACAGGGTGATCGCTGACCCCGGGCATGAAGCGGGGAGAACCGCCCAGCGACCTGAAAACCAGACGGCGGTGGATCTGGCCTGGCCGGCTCTTAGCTAGGCATCCGGCCGAAACCGGAAACATCGAACTCCTTCACAGCTTGGGGAGGCCCTGCCAGAGTATACACTCGGCTGTGCATCAGTTCAACACCCAGTGTCACTCCCACGCCACGATGAGGCGGCCGACCATTGTGTGGGGGATAGAAAAATTTAGAAAAAACATAACTCGGATGTTGTCTTATTTTGGCCTGATAGAAAGTATACATTCAAAAAAAAATTACTCAAATTCTAGATTTTTTCGCTGTAAGTCCACCGTTAATCTGTGTATCCAACTTACACCAAGATTTTTCTCTCAATGTGAATTGAGTTGAAGCTCCAAATTACGTTCAAACCAGACACCTCAGCATCAATGTTAGCAGTCTGCATCACCGGCACCTTGGCATATTGCTTGTAGGCGTTGTATTTTGCTTCAGCAACTTTCGTTATACAGTTGTAGCAATGGATTTCGGCCAAAATCGCGGGATTTGCGTGATTTGCCGGATATGCGGGATTTAGTTACAACTTCTTCTAAAACAACTTTATTTGGAATCTGCAAGAAGATTTGGTTCCAACTTGATGGGACGAATCTTTTAGTATGCATTATGCCCGTAGACCGTGGTGATACGCTAAATATATGATACTACTTTGCTATTTTCGGAATTTGTTCATATGAGCAACATTACATGTTGATAATCCCATAACACATGCCAGTAGAATACATGCACCATGGAAAACGGGCATTATCTATACTAAAAGATTTGTCTCATCAAGCTGAAACCAAATCTTTTTGCAGATTAAATAAAGTCCTTTTGCAAGAAGTGGTACAGTCTGCCCCAATTGGAATCAGGCCGAACCCTCGGCGTGGATTTGCGCGCTCGCAACGCTAGGCGTTTGCGCTGCATATGCGCGCTGTCGGAGAGAGCGCGGCGATTGAGGAGGGAGCAGACGAGCAGGCCGTGGCCGTGACCGCGAGACCATAGCGACGCGGACTCCCGCCATGCCAATTTTGGCCTGCTTGAGATTGGGGCAGACTGTAACTAAATCTCGCAAATTCTGTCATCCCGCAATTTTGGCCGGATTCCACCGCTACAAGTGTACAAATTGTGCTTTGCAGCCGTTACTTCACTGGTGATGTTATTAGCAAGACGCTTTGTGCTCAAAGTACATGACCAAAAAATCACAAAGTTTTAGTACTTTGCCATCGTTGAGTAGTTAAATACATCGTTGGATAGTTAAAGAGTCTTCATATTGTTGCCAGAAACTGATAAACATTCGGGGTGTCCCAAAAAATGTGCACATTGTTTGATTGTCGAACTACCTTGCAGAGCTAGGCAGAGATGGCTTCTCGAGAATGCAAAAAACAAAGCCTCTCCTGGCTTTCGCAAAATTTTACGAAGTCCCCTTTCTTTTGTCGGAAAACCCGAAATGACTAAATAACGAAACGTCGACAAAAAACCTAATTTTGGATCCACAAAAACGGCATCCCCTTTGCTTTTTGTCGTAAAGCGATATCCAGCTTGATTATAAGCCACCTGTGCCGAGCTCTGCTTCCTTGCCCGGATGTGTATCGCCGATCTTGAATTTCTGCAAAGCATGCTTCAAAAATATGTCGATCTTCGTTACTGTAGGACTACTATGGGATGCTAGCATACAGCGCCATCCTGGAAGAGTAAAAGATGAAAAATTTTAAAGAATTTGAGTAGCAGGAATACGCAAGCCAATCTCATCACATAGCTTTCAACAGGTTCTCTGAGCTTTTTCAGTGGTGTAACAAATTTTTTTGAAGACTATTGGAGTTGTTACGGCACCTAGAATAACCTATGGAAGAAGCAGCTGTGATTTGAAAACTTCATAGTTGAAATCAGTGATTTTGATATGCCTGACATGAGCATCTCTTGTTTTGTAGCGGCTCGGTGTGCCCTAAGCACCTAGATTTTACCCGAGACCTGGCGAGCTCGCCCGCTTATTGCCCTAATTTCACGCGTATAAGGCGCGGGGGATTTTTTCCAAAATCGACCAGCCCAGACAAGCCAAAGGATTTTACAACCAAGAACCCTATAACATGCTGTATATTGCTTGAGAGAGTCGTGCGATATAAGGATTAATTTCCGGAATACAGTGAAGCGGCTGAGCGGCTCGCTTGAAAATTCGAAAAAGTGCGCCTTATACGCGTGGATTTAGGGTACATGCGACGCAACCTTGCCCACTGCTATACCCTAGCGCAAGAAGAAACGATAGGAAATTACTTATAGTTTATCCTGATGACATAAAATAACAAGAAACCTACGATACAAAACTGCTACAACTAAACTACTAACTAAAAGAAAAACTCCTAACAGGATGCTCCATCCCGCGCTACTAATGTTGCGCGTCTATAAAACTCTAATGAAAACAACGCTCCCAAGGCTTCACCAATACTGATCCGCCACGCGTCGCCGAATAACAAGCGCGACAGCCTCTTTGCTCCCAAGGTTTACTTTTAATATTCTAAATTCCAACTCCAAAAGTAACTCGTCCGAAACAATTTATATCCAACTTGAATTTCAATCCAGTACAACTTCCAATCTCGACCGCTACTGCAAAAGTGATATCAAAGGCGGGAGCTTAACTGCCAAGCACGGCACAATGAAAAAATGAGAAAAGCTTATCGATTGAAAACGAACGAGACAGGAAAGCAGACACGCGCTGAAATGAAACGCCGCCGCTATATATAGCCTTTTGGCTGGCAACGCGCCAAGGCAAGGAGAGGTCCAGAGGCGATTGCGGCAAGCATGAGAAAGTACCGTAATCGTCGCTAGATAGCGCGGCAGCAACCAGTGCTCCGGCCTCCTACTTCTAGGAGCGCTCGCATGGCGGAGCCGCGACATGTTTGTTTATTTTCTTTCTGAAAAATGAGCTCTTAATGGGTGTAATTTCCTTCAAAAATTCTACCGCAGTTCTGTAGTAATGAAGAGAGACAAGGCTCGCTTCAACTACAGACTAAGCTTAAGCCAGCTATATAGAGTGTTAAATAAAGGTTGGAATAAGTTTCTACAAGCATCTGAACAGTTGCAAGAAGTTTGATGCACTTGAAATTTGGAAATAAGATTCAGGAAATTTTGAATACGCAATGATCAAATCACCGCTTAACGCGATCCTGCAACCTTCCAACCTTGTCAATATCCATCCACACCAGACGTTCATATGCAAAGTTCTATAGCTAAAGATTGAAAAACTAAAACACGTCAGAAACCAGGAGCGCTTTTTTGGTTACACTAATTGACATATCTTGTAAAATACAGCTTGGGAAGGCTTCAGGTTCATAGCTGTTCTTGCAAAGTATCGTTCTAGCAAGAGCGCGCCAATTTTTGTTCTCTTAATCATTGGAAATTTCAAAATACACCAACTACACATATGAACTTATGTGAAAGCATATGGGCTACCGTGTTGGAGGTTTGTATGATATTTTTGGATCAAACTCTGATACTTGGGAGTTCAAATTTTGCTTCCAACTTACATTATTACTTTTTGCGTTATCTACAGATATCTCGTAAGAATCAACTATTGCTCATGACATGTTTCCTACATTTATATCGACCCCGCCATGTTAGCATAAGGATGTGCTTAGATTGTTAAATAGCCTAATATTTGAACTTGGAAAATTCAGGTAATCTCATTTGTGTGCTTATAATTCATATAAAAGGAAAAATCATAGATGTCATTAACTCTTCTAACCCCAAATCGTCAACAAGCCCTGATTACCAAATAATTGAATCAAACTTTGCGTTAACACTGCCTACTCACTCCTCTTCATGTCATGACCAGCGTTAACTGGAGAGTGTGGTGCTAGCCTCAAATCCCTCGAAAAGGCGAAGAGTCCATAAACGCAGCGCAAATTAAAAAATAATCTAAGTTTATGGTACTTTTGCCGTATAAGTACCATATATTCTTTGTAATTGAAATTACGTTCTTCTATCATAGTCTTAGTGAACGTTTTCTAAAAAAGCACTCATCTACCTTAATTCAATCATCCATAGTATTTTACCGCACTGAATACTTGTGGACGGAGCCACCCACCCATTATGAGAAAAATTTGATAATCAACTAGCTGGCATACCCGGCTCCGCCCTGCACCACGTACAGTGACCGCCAAAAAGTTGCGGACAAGCCTCCCTCCCTTTTTCATCGCTCTTTTTCAGAGAGAAAACAGGGATGAAAAAATGTAATAATTGCATGAGGTAATAGAGCTCTTCAAGATCTGCAGTCTACACTTTAAGTTTTTTGAGAGACATGTGTTCTAAAAATTTTAAGAACCTTTTTCTAAAAAAAGTCCGAAAATGGCCGCGTCACAATGAAGACACAAGACGCGGACAGTAATTCTTCGAACGCAAAAATTTTCCTTTGAGTTCTATTAAGCGGAAACACAAGTTATCCGGACAGGTAAGCATACTAGTATACAAAGCTCGTCAAGAACTACACACTGGTTATGGTTGCTTCCCCAGAAAACGCAAGTTTGAGTTCTCTTTTGGTTTTTTCAAAAAACAACTTCTAATTTCCTTCATCAAGCCAAATTTCTTCACACGGAAACCTGTTCAAGACATCCCAACAAAGCCGTCTGGATAAAATAGATGCTCTTTGAAGTCTTCTATGCATCGGACGTGTGCTGGTAAGTTTCTTGGCTGAAAATGGCCCTTGGCAGTGCTTGCACATGACCCCACCTGCACCTCACCATTGACTTGTACCGCTTTGCAGGCTTGTAACTCGGCCTGCAGTCAATATTTGAGCCTGCAATTAGGCTCATTCGAAAGAATGGGACTTTCTCTATACGATGATATGCAAATGAGTTGAGTTTGAAAAATGTCAGAGATTTGACGGATGGGCTGGTAGAGGGCAGCTTCAGCTGTACTCTAAGCACTTTTCAGCTAAAGTTTAAAGAGCTCCTTTCGCTACCAATTTCATCCTGGAAGTTCAAAACTGTCAATTTTCTTGTAATAGATCCATTTCGAAGCTCTAACACTGTTCTGGTGTTCATAAGAGCTTTCACTCCAATCACCTCTAAGGCTGCACTTTTTCACCCCATCTGTCAAATCTCTGAAATTTCTTAAACTCAAATCTTTTGCATACCATCGTGTAGACGAAGCCTCGTCCTTTCGAATCAGCCTAATTACAGGCTCACACATTGACTACAAGCCGAGTTACAAGCCTGCAAAGCGGTGCAAGTCAGTGGTGAGGTGCAGGTGGGGTCATGTGCAAGCACTGCCAAGAGCCATTTTCAGCAAAGAAACTCATCAGCACACATCCGATGCATAGAGGATGGCAAAAAGCATTTATTTTATCCAGACGGCTTTGTTAAGATGTCTTGAACAGGTTTCCGGGTGAAGAAATTTGGCTTGATGAAGGAAATTAGAAGTTGTTTTTTGAAAAAAAGTAAAATGAAACTCAAGCTTGCATTTTTTGGGGAAGCAACCATAACCAGTGTGTAGCTCTTGACGAGCTCTGTATAGTAGTGTGTTTACCCGTCCGGATAACTTGTGTTTCCGCTTTAAAATATGACTCAAAAGAAAATTTTTGCGTTCGAAGATTTATTGTCCGCGACATTGTGACGCGGCCATTTTTGGACTTTTTTCAGAAAAAGATCCTTAAAATTTTTAGAACACATGTTTATCAAAAAACTCAAAGTGTAGATTGTAGATCTTGAAGAGCTCTATCACCTCACGCAATTAGTACATTGTTTCATCCTTGTTTTTCCTCTGAAAAAGAGTGGTGAAGAAAGGAGAGGGGTTTTCCGCAACTTTTTGGCGGTCACTGTATATACACTTCGGCGAAAAAAAAACCGAAGTTGTTCTCCTCAAGAAGAGGAATACAACTGCGAAATTGCAAAAGATCGATATCGATAAAAGTAACAAATAATTTTAAAAACAAATATTGTATTCGTAATCAATGTTCGACTATCCCTCCCCCTGTGCCCACTCCCAGTCCCGTAGCCCAAACTTTGCAAAAAATTGATGAAATCGACAAAAGTATCTGATGATTCTGCAAACTAATATTGTAATCGTAATCAGCATGCTCGATTGCCCCCCTGTGCCCACTCCCAGTCCCGTAGCTCAAACTTTGCAAAAAAATCGATAAAATCGATAGTAGCGGATAATTCCAAAAACTAAAATTGTATTCGTAACCAGCATGCTCGATTACCCCCCTGTGCCAAATTCTAGTCCCGTAGGTGGACTCTGCAAAAATCGATAAAGATCGATAGATTCGATATCGATCGATGACGAAAAGTAGCCTATGACACTCGCCGGGGCCCGAAGTGCATGCGTGCCAAGTTTGGTCCGGATCGGTTCAGAAATGGAATTTTCTATTCGGAATATACGTACACACAGACAGACAGACATACAGACAAACAGACATTCACGTTTATATAGTAAGGATCCTACCCCAATGTCAAAAGCTCCTATCGTAGAAATTCCTTTCTACTTTTGTTGGTTATTGAAAATGTGATTGTGATTCCCGCATTACTACTGCTCTACATATTGCGAGGAGGATGATGAGGATGATAAGAGATAGGCCCATAGTAAAGCCCACTTCACTTCAGATGATCTCAACTGAAAACGTGAGTTGAGGTTTTTGAGATAAACTGACCAGCGGCCACCCTCACATGCTTAAAAATGCGACCTGATGTGATGGGTGAGTGTCAGGGAAAGTGCCGCAATGATTTCACCTGAAATTCGTAAGAGCAGCGTCGGTTTTGAGATGAGTCGACCCAGATAGTGTGCAAAAAATGAGACGCAGAGAAAAGACCCGTAAGTTGCTCGTGAGTAACTTACGGGACATCTTATTAAACGTATTGTTGCGTACAAGAACGCGCAAAACTGCAATACCGGTGCTCAAAAGGAAAAGGATCAATGAATAGCTGATTTCGGCAAAAAACAAGAGAATAGGTTTTTTCCGTTTTGTATAGTTTGCTCAGGTTATTTCTACAAAAACTACTTAAAGCGATAAATTCTTTATTTATTTCCATTCGATTTTCTCCCTACTTCCTCAATTTTTGATGAAATCTTGGTTAAAAAAACGCAATTTTGTTTTGTGCATTGTTTTGATTTGTGGATTCCTTGGTGGCGGCCACCATCGATTTCCTTCGATAGTGGTCGCTATCAAAAATTGCTCAGTGATGCACAACAATTTGCCACTGGCCGGCGCCGGACTACGGTCGTGCGGGCTGAGTACCAATCACAAACCCGTTTCACCAAACCTGCGCGGGCGATATAGGTGTTTCTTCTTTGATATCGCGCAAGATTTTTATACCTGAAAAGCAATCCGCTTCTAGATCAATGGCTCGCCGGATGCTGGACTGAGGCGCCCCACGATCAACTCAGGTCCGCCTCAGAGCAGATCCTTTGAAGGGGGGGGGGATTACTACGGGCCGTAATCAGGTGCGATCTGAACAAATCCTCATGTGTTTCATTTTACATGAGGCTGACACAGTGATCCGGCAGATTGGATAAGCGAATTTGCTCATTTTGACAACAATTGCTTCAAGAATAAAATTTAAGCAATATAAGGCGTTGTTATGAATCAGTAACAAAAATTAAGAAGTTTGTTTTCTCTTGTTCCTTTGGTGAATCGCTGGAAGTCAGGAAAAGAAAACAATGTTTGGACCAATGTTTGATGTGACAACTGGAGCTGATTTCAGTGCGTCTACAGAATTCACATGTTAGCATCATTTCGTTGTTGGTCGTTCCAAAAGAAATTTCGCTTTTTTTTAAATAGACGCCACATTCCGTGGGACAAAGGTTCCTATGACATTTTGGCAGCATTCGATGCAGCATTTCATCCTTTTTCTAAAGGTCATAAACGCCTTGTAGCACAATGGATGGGTTCTTGAGAAATTACCGAAATTTGCGACCCATACTTTTTAAGATGCCTAAGTTTCACAAGCTCTCTAAATTTTTATTTAAGTTCTCCGAAAGAGTCCAAGCGGTGGATAGATCACACTCTACAGGAAACGATACAACTTTTCAAACTTTTCTTATCTCTTTATAATTAAAAAAAGTTTTTTTTACTAAAACAACCGGATTTTGGCAGGCCCTCAGACGCAAACGCACCAAACACCAACGAAACTTCGAAGCATGAATTATGATTTGGAAGCATGAATTATGATTATTTTGTCTCCAAAGACCACCAGAAAGGAAATAAAAAACTCTATCAGAAAGAGGAGAAAAAGCTGCATTGAATGCCAATACAAGCTGCTCACCGTTCGATGTTCTATTTTGGTTATACTTGACTAAGTATGGAAATTGCTAAAATCAATTGAAATTCCATTTGAAAAGATGTGACGAGTTATGGAAAGGAGGGAAATTTTGTATCCTGCAACGTTTGCTTCATCGACGCGTTACTTGGACTCCTTCGGAGGTTTGATATAAAAATTTGAGAATCTTGAGCATCTCAACAAGCGCGGGTCGCAGATTTTGTTAACATCCAAGAGCTAATTGGCTCTGCTCTAATAAAACTATAACCTTTAATGCTGACAAAATCTCCTAAAAATCTTTTTTCCATCAAATGCGGCGCTCCTCTAAAAACGAAATTACTTTTAGAATAACCTAATTTCATATTTCGAGAAATCGCATCTATGATGGGTAGCGCTTTTTACATAAATTTCTTCAATACCCACTCCCGATGCAAATCTGATAATGTCTACATAACAAAACAGAAACATTTTCATGGTATCTGCAAAGCGGCCAAAGAGCGAGTAATCTTTTTCAAAAGAACGGTTCTTCCAAAAACTACCTATATCAGTACTTGTGCTTCCTTAATTTTGAAAAGCTGCGTTAATAAACCTAATATGTTAACATCAATAATCACTCGTACCCCTGAAAACGTTGCCATTTTTCAGAATGATACTAATTTCGTTAAACTGATTATGTCGGCTTGTCAGGCTCATATAATACCTCACCTATGGCGTGAAGCGCAAAGAATGATTCAATCAAAACTAGAAAACTTTTTCTTGATTAGTCCCAACGAACAACATCTCTATAACTAATACTGCGAATACTCTAACATATCTAGTACATGAATATCCATTTCTATATCTTTTTCGTGAATTTCAAATTGATGTAACATAGTGAGAAATGCGGCTCGTGTATAGTCGTAATCAACCCATTAAACACCGAATTCATACATGAACTGGACCAGGCCGATCGCAACAGAGTGTGATAACACCCTTCAGTTTAAATTTACGCATGTTTCTTTTACGTTTTCTCTCCGTTGGTTGCTAATTTGTGTATCGTGGCAAGTTTTAATCAGAACTGACGTTTTTGTTACAGCTGAGCATCGTTTCCTGTCGTTATGCTCGGTTTCTATTTAGATGGGCTGTTAGCAATGATGCAAATGGCAACTTATGATATAAGATTTTCTAGATACTTCTGCACCAGTGGCGTACCGAGAGGGGGGCGGGGGGGGGGCGCCCCCCCCCCCCGAGAACGGGTCGCGAAATTTTTGAAAGTTACTTACATGAGTTATAAAAATGTGCAAATGACTTGTTTATTTTTGTAAACAATTAAAACAATTTTTAAAAATTTTTAAATATTCAAATTAGCTTTCCAGGTTTTAGGGGTTGGGGGCCCGCAAAAATTTTGAGAAGCCCCCTAAAATTTTTTCGGAGTGCGTGGCTGACGCCACGCACCTTCATTTAAAAAAATCTTTTGCCGCGCCCCCCCCCCCCGAGCCGAAATCCTGGGTACGCCACTGTTCTGCACATATACCAAAAAGGATTCACGGCAGGAGTTTCCCATCTGTATCGTTTCTCCAAGCTTACCTGTAATCAGAGTTGAAGAAAAACATAGTAGTACAAAACAATGCTCGGCAACAACAAAATCATTATGATAACGAAGAAACTTGAAAGACAAAGATTGACAAGTACCAACGGGAAAATTGATAAACGAAATTTAGCTGACAAGGGAAGTTTACTTGGTCGAAATAGCGTTTTCATATGAAATATGCATTTTGAAGAGCATATAACGCTGATTTCGAGTCTACTTTCGTTATTTGCAAAGCGCATCTCGAAGAGGAGTTATGGGATTTCTTTGATGCAAAAATTTGAACGCGCAGTTACAAAAGCGCCGAAAGACTTCAACACTTGTGTTTACCTTAGCAAAACCTTGAAACTTTCACTTCAAATTCCCCTCAATTCCCTCCCAGAAGCGCTTTGCAGATACTGAAAGACAGCCTAACTCTCATATGGAAGCTGAAACAATTGTCTTTCCCTTGTGAGAGTTTAGGTGCCATGCTCTGCTGCAACCAGCCCGCTTCAGTTCGGGCTCAAATTCGTCCAGGCGTCCAGTGACTGTGTGTATGATATATAAGTTTATTTGGAATCGTCCACGTTCGGCTGCCTTCTATCCTTGGCATGGTGGTTACCCGTAGCTGATTTGAGTGAGCGAACTTCCAAAGTTGATAATATCTCTTTATTCGCTAACATTTCGCTTTCGCCTTCTCAGAGCCTGAAAGCCAAAATCATATTAATTTACACGTCAACAAAAGACCAGAGTGTCATCGGAAACAGAGTTAATGCAAAACAAAATCATATCTACAAGCATAATGCTCCGTTATATAGCACGAGACAGGACTCCGAGGACCACATACTATATACAAGACTCCGCCTCAGCTCTTTTGTACGTGCCTTGATGACCCGACCTCATAGTTAAATTCATAGGGACTGATAGGGTGCAAGTTCCTCTTTATGGCGGTGCACTCCTCCTTCCGGTTCATTTGTGGATTTTTGGCGCTATTTCAAAAAAAAAACGCTTCTGAACTTTTGTACGTAAGGAACTCGGGTTCTACAAGATCTTTCTAGTTGTATTTTAGCCTTGCCATGGCGCGTTATATGATATTACCCTAATGGTGTAACGGCTTTTAATTTATTTGAAGAGCCTATATGCTCCTTAACGTTACAGCAAAGCGGGGTACCGTTTTGTCAACGTAAATTCCGTCGCATGATAAGCATGCAATGGGGTAGATAGCCTCATACAATCACCACATTTACCAAATCGGCAAACCATGCAGTTTGTTTGGAGTAGTACATATACGATCATAAGCTTGATTGCGAACCAATTGCCGTTTGAGATAAACGGGAAGAATGTTGGAAGCTGCAATTTATTGTGCCAAGACGAAGAAATATTACCATTTGCCGATGTCATCTTGGATGCGAGACAAAGTACATACTAACAAGGAAAGGATACTTGGTCGAAGTGGCCATTTGAGAGGATGTTCACATGGACAGATAGCTCTTGAAACGCTGATTTCAAATCTATCTTCACTATCTGCAAGGCTTTTCTGTGAGCCAAGTTATGGGCCTTTTTCTCCTTCGAAAATCGGCCTCTGCCATAACAAGGCGGAGGCATAACTTTCGAGTGTGCCTCTGGATGTAGTGATGAGTGTCTCGACCTCACAGGCAACAGACCAAGGTTTGATTCCTGTTGTCGCCAACGCTTTTGCATTGTTCTCACAAGGGAAGGATACTTGGTCGAAGTGGCGTTTTCGTATGAAACGTACACTACCTTATAGAGCATGAAACGCTGATTCCAAATCCGCTTTCGCTATCTGCAAAGCGTTTCTAGGAGGGGAGTTCTGAGAATTTTTTAAGGTAAAAATTCAATGATTTGACCAAGATAAAAGTAGGTGTTGAGGTCTTTCCGGCGCTTGAAAGGAGTAATGATTGACATGAGCTAGTTGAGTTGAAGGTCCTTGTTTTATAAAACGCCTATGTAGTAATCATGGGCTCACTTGAGCTCACAGACTAAGATTTTGATAGATTTCATTGTAGCGGCGCTTTCAAATTTTTGCACTAAAAAGTTATCATAACTCCCCTTCCAGAAGCGCTTTGCAGATACCGAAAGTAGTCTTGAAATCAGCATTCCATGCTCTATAAGGTATTAAGCATTATACATATATGGAAACGCCACTTCGACCAAGTATCCTTTCCGTGTAAGACGTTTTTACTGCGGGGTTTGCGAAACCACTTAGTTTTGTGATATACCTGCAAGATGAATCCGCACATTTAGAAGCGCCAAACGTCCCTTACTACCTTCTCCCAGGCAAAAACAATGTTTGGTGACTGCTGATTCAATATCTGGGAGCAAGTATCCAATTCGATGTGTTGGGCATGTAATGCAGCAGTCATCTATATAGCGACCGTAGAGCAGTGGTCTTCACTGCAGCACTGGCGGTTCTATGCTAAACGTGAGAGTAATGGCCAAAGTAAGTGAGAGGCGTTGCCCGATTGCCACCAAGGCACACGGTGTAAAAGAGCTGAGGTGGAGTCTTGTATATAGGTGGTCCTCGGACTCCATTTTGTGCAATCTAAGGTGAGTGTTATGCTTGTGAATAGATGTTGTTTGGCATTAATTTTGTTCACGAATGATACTTTGGTTTTTTGTTGACGTCTAAGGAGTAAAATGACATGATTTCGGTTTCCAGGCTCTGACAAAGGCGAAATCTCCGGACTTTAGCGAATAAAGAAGCGTCACCAACCCTGGAAGTTCGCTCAGTCAAATCAGCTACAATTTTGTTTGTTTTTGTAGAAAGCTAGTTACCAATGTTTATCTGTTGCATAGATAGAAGCGATAGAAGAAAACTACTCAAATTTTAAATATTCTGTGTAGGGTCACAAAAAATCGGAGAATTGCAACAAAAATCGGAGTGCAACAAATTGCAACAAAATTTAAATGTGCAAAGTTTGCGCTGATTGAACATTTCTATGAAGAGTTATGATTTTCGAGCAAGCAATACAAAAAGGCAATTTTGATTTATTTTGGCATTTCTCTCGTAAATCATAACATTTGGTAGAGGCGTTCGGTCAGCACAAACTTCAGTTAGAAAGAGCAGGTAACAGAACCTACAATATCGACCGCTCCGATTTTTGTTGCCGATTTTCTGATTCTTTATAACCCTACACAGAAAATCCAAAATGCGAGTAATCTTCTTCTACGCTTCTATCTATGCAACAGAAACACTGGTATCTATCTAAGACATCATTATAAAGTACACAATTTGCTCTTGTTGGTTTGATTAGTAGATGATAGACATATAGGAGAAAAAGGAAATACGTTCTTTTCCACGCATGCAAATGATTATCCTACTTGACCCAAGCATTGCTTAGATAAGCGTGTATTTTCACAGCATCCCAATGCCGCTGAAAAGATCATCTATCGGAAGAGCAACTTACAGCGAAGACGATGAGCAAGATTTATTGCACTGAAAATCCAAGAATCTGACTCAATAGACAATCCGCTCATCCAACCGCGTCATTTGTATCCCATTGGTAAAAATTAACTTTTTCAAGAGATTATCACAAATTGCTTTCAAAAAACCCGTCATTTTGTGATAATGTCTTAAATTAATCACAAACATTTCATAAGTAAAAGTGTAAATAAAGAATAACCTGGCAAGATCTAAATTAACTTTCAATTAGAAGTGTTAAGCGGGCACACCAGCTAATATCCTTTAACGTATAACGTAGAGCTACTTTCGGCTATGAGAACACACCTCCACCTGCTTTTCAACTACAAAGTCCCAAAAATATCTTTGTGACAGCTTTTGCAAGCTCTTATACATAAACATCTAAATCATCATGCACACAATGTGTTTACCTCATCAGAACGTTTCGGATAGCACAGACTAATGTTGAGGCTCAAAAATGCCATCTAGTAGTAAGTTTAATATCAGCCTAGAAAACGATGTTGAGATTTTTCAAGCATTATCTTACATAATTATGTGACAAAAAAGGTTGTTGTACGCCTCGTGCAAACTGAAAAAAGGTTACAATTTTTGAAAAGGTTCAGAAGCAATCTGAGCCACCAGAGGAAAGTTACGTTTTTTCAACTGCAGTAGGTCAGGAAATGTAGATATCTAAGACTTTCAATTTGCAGCTATACATGAATGCTTGCGTCGTTTTGCAAGGTTAAGCAAAAAAGAGTCTTGCTTGAAATGTTCGTTTGATAGTGAACTCCCAAAACGTAAATAACGCACAGTGCTTGATAATTATTAGATTTCATTGTGTCACAGGCACTGTTCTTGGATACACTGTTTCACACATGCTCATATGATCATAAACCGCTTTCAGTTCACTGTGTCTGAAATTGTCTTGAAGTCTTTCGTGAGGAACGGATGCACAGTTTAGTTAACCGTCTAATTATGTATTGTGCTCACCTCGTCACGAACTATTTAATACTCAAATTAGAGTGGAAACGTTTGCAGTCGTGATTCAAGCTTGGCTAGATCAAGATATTGTACTCGTTAGTATACCGCTTAACAACAACAAACGACAGCTGATAGTAACAGAGTTTACGATGCAGTTTGCATCACGTAAAACTGAGTATATGCCCCAGAGGAAACTCGAAAAATGTGCTAATTTGTGCTAAGTTCGGAACTGTTGCGAAATAGAATGCCTAGCATGCCATGCGATGTATATTGGAGAAACTGATCGGCCGCTTTCGATCCGTGTGAGCGAGCACTTAGCTAGTAGAAACAATGAAGCACGACTCCACTTGGGAAACATAAAGCCGCAGACCACGATTGTAACGAATTTAATATTAGGTGCACTATTCCGACCCATGAAAGCAAAACCGCTACAAGCAAAGCCTTGGAAGCGTCGTTCGCACGAATACGAAGCAAGTGAGGAGGAGAGGTTTGCAATGTGAAATTCAAAATTTGAGCGCGAGAATGCCGAAATGTCAGGCACAATAGAATATATATAACAAACCTACTTGGCTCAACAACACTGAAGAGCTTATTACAAGAGAGAAGGCAATTTTGAGCTTGTTAGAGAACATGTGCAACAGTCTCAAAGTGACACGACTGTGTATGTGCCAAAAGACGTAGAAGTTTCTTTATCCAAAAGTCTCAAAGAGTTAGGTGTAACAGTATAATCAGCTTTGCAGTCATAATCTGCTAGACGTGGAGAAAGAGCCATGTGTTCATAACGCAATGTTTCATGTGATGCAAAACATCTAAGAAGACTAGATGTTGAAAATTAGTGAATTTGGAGTTAGATGGCTACACACTAGGATTCAACATTGACGACTATTTGTAGCGCTTGAAGAAGCGATGAACGCCCATTCTTCCATGCACAAAATGTGAGAAATCTCACCATCGAACTGACTTTGCGTGCCAACCAACAGAGCAGAATATTCATTGTTGTTTGAAGTGGCTAAGGCTTTATGTTTCTTGTTCACTTGAGTATCTATCATTTTTAACGGGATTGAATTAGATCACGGGTTAGATTTCCACAGGGTGACCAAAAGTAATAGTGCACCTTTATTTATTTTGAACATTTCTGGTGTCTCTTTTTTGTTAACTGTAAGCAGCCAGTTATTTGAACGCTTCTGTATAAAGCAACCTTCGCAGGTTATCCTGCCAGCACCTTGCAGCATCCCGCCTATAATTCTTCGAGCGGCGCTTCGAAAAAGTCAGATACACTTCTTTCAAATGCCATAAGATTTGTGTTGCTGTACCCCAAAGTTTCTACCTAAATATATAACAAATCAATCAAAAGAGCTTTTTAAGCTCTTTCTAATGATTACTTGAATGTGTAAAAATTCCTCATTGCTTCGTATAAAACAAGCACTTTATTTGAAAAAGTGCGATGTGACGCGGATTTTCGAGGCTAAAAATCATATTTTGGCTCATGATTTTTCTAAATGGGAAAGGTCGAGGTAGATTGCATATGTGTAATTAGAGCTCAAAAGCTCTGTCAGATAATAACTGTCAGGAGTGATCCGGTTGATTACTTTGATAAGGGAGTAAATAATATGTTTTTTAACATCTAATACTAATCCTTTGTTTTAAAGCGCTGCACCAGCTTATCGTGGATTTGGTGAGAATTCCTTCACCCATTGCTAAGCAGATTTCTTGGGTTGGCTCACTTATTTGACTGTGGCTGTGCTGCTTAAAGTCTCAAACTACTTATATCGATGAGCTTTGATTTTATGCGCTTGTGAAAATAGCGCTATGTGACAGTGCCCACCTATGAAAATATTCGTTTATAGGGGAAACGCAAGGCGATTGTTTCTTGGATTATTGGTCTTCAAGCGGTAGGGAACAGAACAATCCTTTCTCGAAGAACGGTCTATGAGCAGCCCATGGAGCAACTTTTCTCAAAAAATTGATGCGTAAGAAGCTCATGAGGCAGTTTCTTGAAAGAATATCCTCTTGAAAAATGTCGATATATAAGCAACCCACGGGGCAGGCTTCCTCAATATGGTGTTCTGTAAGCGGGCCACCGTTTCTGATAATCAAGTAACGGTCTGCAGGCGGGCCATAGGCAGTTTTTCTCAAACGTCATCTATGAGCAGCCCATAAGCCTCTCAGAAATACTGGGTTGTAGGGCCGTATCACACATCTGATATATAAAGAATCGTAACGCCAATTCAAAAAACATTAGATAAAGTGCAACCGCGGTGCGGTGCCGAAGCGCGCGGATGCAACATACATAGCAACCTTTATTACTGGTTCACTTATTACTCCAAAACATTGTTTGTAGGGGCTCAAAAGGCAGCCCCTTCTCAAAAAACTACTCTGTAGGCGACCATAGGGGAGTTTTCAAAATGTTGGTTTGTAGGAGACTAGTAGAATAGTTTTTAAAAGGGAAGGATACTTGGTCGAAGTGGCGTTTCCACATGAAAAGCATACTGTCTTATAAAGCCTACAACACTGTTCCCACATCTGCTTTCCTTATCTGCAAAGCGCTTCTGGGAGGGGAGTCATGAAAATTTTCGATGCAAAAATTCAAAATGCGGCTACAATAAAGCATTCAGAACTTTGATCTGTGAGCTCAAACAGGGCAATGAGTACTACCAGGGTCTTTTACGTAATTAAATCTTCAATCTAATAAACTCATGTCAGTCAACTCCTTCCAGGTGCCGAAAAGATCTCAACACCTGACGTTAGCCAAATCTTTGCATTTGTACCTCAAAAAATTTCCAGAACTTCTCTCCCAAAAGCGCTTCGCAGATAATGAAAGCAGATTTGGAATCAGCGTTTTATGCACTATAAGATAGATATACATTCCATATGGAAACGCCACTTCGACCAAGTATCCTTCCCTTGTTGAAGCATCGGCAGCCCATATCGTTTTATAATTTTTTTTTTAACTTATAGATATCGGTGTGTGGGCAGCGGGTAGAGGACTATATAGCGCCAAAAAAGGGCGGCCCCTGCGGTCATTTGCGACAAATACGTACCCTTGTACATGCGCGGTATAAAAGAGGTATAAAAGGTATTTTTGTAGTTGCAACTGGACGACTAATAATGTGTCTCCTTTCTCAGCGATCCACAGGGCCGTAAGTATACAAAAAATAGCAATAGTTCTCTTGTTTCTCATCGACTGTTGAACGCTAAAAAAGCAAGATCAAGCTGACGTTACGCATTTAACAGAGTAAGATTTATGGTTCCTACACATAGCATGATTGAAAATATACCCGCACAAGTCATTCATCATTTTAAATTCTGTACATAGATCACCATACTCTTGACAGCATAAAAAAATCAGGTGACAGAATCAGTTCCAAACGAGAAGATGCGTCCCGCTAAGAACTACCATTGTGAGGAATGCAAGGTACACGAATATCAAGATATAAGCGTGTGGTCGTCGTAGATAAAATCTTTGCACGAAACAAGCTAAAAATTCATCTGTGGATGGGTAAATGGAGAATGCTATTTTTGGGATCTTACCAATAAGTGTCGTTGTCAACGATATACCCAAAAATAGTAATAATATCCTGTAGGTGGGGTTTAGCTCTATCTGAAATATGATCACTTAAAAAGTTGTCGAACATTCAACACTTTTGTCTTTAGTACATTCAAATTACTCTTATGAGTGATAAACAATTAGAATTTTGCTATTAGTGCAGCGACTAAAATCGCATGAGCTGCGCCCTCAGGTTCATTGTGTTGAATACTACTTACCGTGACTGTGCGTCCACCAGCTATTGCTATGAGAAAAGGCAGACCAAAACCGATCAGAAGGTCTAGAAAGCGCAAGTTTTTGTGGTACAACATATTTGTTTTGAAAGTGACTCACTGAAGAGAGGTCCACCGATTGCAGCAGCCATTGCCATGCGGGGATAACCTTGCTTCACTACGGAGATATCCGCGATCAAATCGCCGATACTGTTGCTCCAAGCCAGAATGGTTAATCCCAGAACCTGAAGCAGAATCCTTACATGGAAAGGCTTGAGAAAGTTTGAGTACAGCTCAGAGGCTTGCTACAGTCTAGCGATTTAACAATTATCATCGAGAGCCCACGAGTCCTACAACAGTAAATGTCCCTGTGGCCATTTGCGCTTGTATCTTTGTATTGCACAGCATGGTGGTACTACATAATTTTGTGCTTACAATATGCAAGCTTCTAAATCTTCTTTCTCTGTTCTTCGCTTCCTTGGCGTCAATAGATGCACTCAGGCAAATAATCTTTCCCAGAAGTCTGTTTTGTCCAAAAGTCTTTTAATAACTCTTTAATGAGTACACAACCGTGAGTACCACTCGCATATGCCTTTACACATACAAATTATAGGTCAAATGGACTCTTTTATATGCATTGATCTATGTCCGCCCAACATGTTGCCTGGCCAAGGCTGTCTCAAATTTTTTTGCCACCTTAAGGAACTTTCCCGCATCCAAATGTTCTTGTCACTTATCTAACCTTCTGCAAATCAAGAATGTAGCTTGCTCTTTTAGGTAAGAGGCTTTCCCAAGCGCATTCCTATCAGAACTTTGTGACGAAATACAGCCTAATCTGGCGATAAATTTGCCGCTTCTGACGCCATCATGTTAGAAGATAGCGATTACAAGCAAATGAACTATGGAATAATTTATGAGCGCTAAGTAAAATGTCACGCTGCCCAGTCAACAAGTACCAAATTCTTAAGCAAAAAAAGATATGCCAAAAGTTTTGCTTAAGTCCTGAGTCATATGACTCGCCATCAGATCCGATTATTGTATTCTAGAGCGAAAGTATTTTCCTTAGCCTTTGAGCTGATTAGAATTAATAGACAAAAAAGCACTGTTCGATAGAATGAATGTACACTTGCAATGTTTAAATCTTGTAAAGTTCCACCCAGCCTCAACCTCTTACACCTAAAAGAACCACTTCACAGCAGCTTGTAGCTGGGCGCAGAAATTACTATTACGAAGTCGTTTAATTTTCGCATTTTCGGAAGGCAGGAAAACAAAGTTTCTAATGCGCGTTTGGAGTGACAAAATACGCAGAAAATACTGTATATACATATCTTAATTCTTGTATTTTAAGCATTATAAAATGCGGGCTTAAAAACATACGAACACCCATATTTGGGAGACTCAAAACTTTTTGGAACAAATTTATAAAATCGTTGGTATCACGTGAAAGAGCATAGCCGAAAACGGCATGAGCACACGGACATGAATGAAGATCGGTGTTGATTTTCGTGCTTACCCTAGACTAAGGTTGGAGATTGGTTGGCAAAACGCGACTCGTACACAGGGAATTTCCGAAGTCAAAGATATCTGTCGAAAAAGTTCAGTTTATTTCTTAGCATCGATGGAAGCTAACGAGAGTGCTTAAGCAAAAGAAAAAAATAGACGTCTTTGAAGCAGACTCCAGAAGCACTTTGAGCCTTTAGCAGAAGTAATGCTCCCTTTTTTTAAACTGCACTGGGTACAATATAGCAAATATCCCAGACTTTTTTTACTGTAACTATACAGATCGACTCGAATGATTGCAGTTTGAGTGAAAAAGGAGCTGTGCTACCTTTTTTAATCTCTTCCAAACAGTCCCAAAACATGGGGTATTCGTATAATTACCGCACTTTCTCATTAAGACTTCCAAACTTTTGCTTTTCGGTTGCATATGACGGAACTTTTTATTTGCTTTATTTTATTGCGCAAAAAGTGCGTGTCAAAGTCTAGGTAATAGTCATCAGAAAATAATAATAAAAATTAATGAAATAGAACTGTAGCATCCAAAACTGACTATTTTTACTGAGGTGATCTGTATTAGTGAAAAGTGCCAGATGGTAATGCATCTCCATCACAATCATAGTTTTACAATTGTCAAATGGAAAGTCTTCAGGATAAGGAGCATAAGGGGGGGGGGGGGTTAAACTGAAACCATAACCATAACCAGAGATGATTATTTCCACATTACTTTTCAATTTTATCACCAGTAATATGAAAGTGCGGGCCAAGGCGAATGGGCAAAACCATGCGTACCTCGGTTATTACTAACCTCACCTTAGCTAACCTGTATTGAAGTGCTAATTTCAAAATGATTAACACACTCTCTTACTTCTAATCCCTGCTGATTTAAAAGAACTATATAAGAGGATGAGAACAACGCGGATGGTTATGCATAGGTTAATCCATTGATTAACTTCCTGCCATGATTGAACATCAGAGTACAAAAGGTTAAGGAGAAAGAGTTATTTCTCTTAATCCGTCGCATATTAACGTGACCACTTTTTAATTGCATGATTATTTAATGTTGGCCGCCCCATGATTTTTTTTGTAGACGGAGGCGTTAGTCTTCCAAAATTCTGCGACCTTAAAGGCAGTGTCCGGGCAAAATGGGGGCTTTGGGATTTCAATGCCATGCCACGCCCCCCCCCCCCTCAGACACAACATCGCGCAAGTGCGACGTCATAACGCTCTACCTAAAGCGAGGAAAACGACCGGAAAGTGGGGGAACTTACGCCTTGGGCGGGGCCCTCCGAGCTGTCCGATTTCCTGCTAAGCGGCAGAGTACGCATGTTGCCACAGTTAAAATGTAGGGTCCCGCAGCGACTCTGCGTCTCTGCCTTGTGGGAAGCGTCGAATTTCAAATTGTGCGGCTTCGAAAAACGTATGTTCTCGCCGCTTTCGCGCCTTCTAATGTGGAATTTCGGACTCGGATAACCCCTGGTAAGTAGATTTTCTAGAGATCGAGTTTCTGCCCGGACACTGCCTTTAAGTAATGCTTATAAAGCAAAATATCGTAGTATTTTGAAATCTGGAAAAAATTGACATTTTCTAGTAAAGTCGCTTCCACAATTTTTTGGCTTTCAAAAATTTTCGCTATGCAATTTTAGATGTTGCCTTAAAAACATTAGCCGTCATATTGAACGAAACCCACCTCATGCGAGATTCTGGACACTACGCCAATCATCGTGACTACATTGACAACTTCTGAAGATATGAAATAGATCCATGAAATTGACATCAGGAACCCGAGGTATGAGGCGAATTCCTTTATAAATAGATGCATCTCTTTTTCTTAAAGAATAAGATGATGCTCACTTTGTAGTATTTCGGCTGATGGTCGATTGAGGTAAAAATTGCCAGTAAAACAATGATTATGACTGATAATAACAATGAATAAGCATATAAACCTGGGCTGCCATCAAAAGGTTGCCATGTCTGCACTGAAAATTATGATTGATGTGGGTAACGTTTCTCCATTGCCCACTCTGACGATTTGAGCAACTACCTTCTGCATGAAAACACATTTTTGATAGCTTTTTGAACCAAAGCCCTTGGATTCTTGTCTGTCTTATAAACGCTGACCGCTTTTCGAGTACATTCATATGTTCTGATAAGTCTATAGGAACGCCGGTATGCTTCCGGGATTAGACATTTTTCATTTGGAATATCGAATAAATTCGAAAATCGAAAACATTGGTTGAACCCAAATCGAAATTTTCGAATATAAAAAACCTTGAATAAATAAGTGTCGATATTCGAACATTGTTGATTAGATAACCGAATGATCTATTCAAATGGCTACATATTCGGTGAGATTGTATGCAGACATTCGCATAATTTCTTCGAATATCTAAAACAAAAAACTTGCTGACATACCAGGCTGGTCGATGTGGGTTTGCACTAAACTCGAACCGGAATTGTTAAAGTTTAGTGCATTGTAACAGTAAGACACTCGATTAATACTTGTTTGAAATCTCGATGCAATAAAACATTACAATAATACTTGTTCGAAATTTCGATTTCCAATAATTTGAGCTTTCGAATTCTATTCGAAAATGGAAAACATTGCATTTTGAATGCGAATAATCGACTGTTTTATTCATATGATAGGATTTTTACTCGATTCGGACCAAAGTATGCGGGCAGACTTTGTCAACAAAGATATCCAAGTGCCCCCCCCCCCCTAACAGTGCTAAAAATTTTCGATTAGGACAGGTGATGTATCTATCAAACTAATGAAAGTTGCGATGAAGCACAGGTCGCAATACTCAGAGTTTATCAAATGCATCAAGATCTCAAAAAATCTTGCTCCTATCAGAAGTATTTAGATTATATGATTAGATGATTAGCAGAACCTTGCGACGTTTCTATTACTTTAAAGGGGAAAAATCTTCGAAAAAGAGATGGTCGAAGGCTGGAGATCACTCTTGGATCATTGTTCATTAGTTCTCAGAAGTAAAAAAGCAACTTGCAATGCAGTACGTTATTGTTTGATATGTTCATGGTAAGGGGTAGTAAAAAGACTTGAGGGTAGGCGGAGAGGATAAAATTCAAATCTCTAAATGTTCAGGACAAAACAGGGCCCGGCACGAGGAGGCAAATGACAAGCTGAAAATCGTTTCGGGTGAAAAAAGCAAAGGGGATGTCGTTTTTGCGGGGAACGAGGCGGAGCCCCTGGAAAAATTCCATTTGCAAGCAAAAAGAGGGTCGAGTCATGCTTTCCACCTTATACACATGAATCTTTGGGAAGTAATTTTTATAAGCATCAAAGCACAGCGGAGTTCGCGCGCGTCACGCCGCGCGCCGCAGAGACGTCGCTTAAACGATGTCCTTTGTATAGGGGCCTGCAGGATCGCGAGAGTCGGACGTGCGTACGGCCATTGCGCCGCGCACGTCAGAACTGCGTGCGACGGCCCAGGTAAGTGCCAGACTTATCCTGTTGAACAGGTTTATTCGGTTCACCACCTTTGCTGTTGGACAGTGTAGTGATTTGACCTATGAACGGAACGAACGGCTGAAGCGGATAAGTCTGGCACTTGCCTTAGTGACATCGGACGTGCGCGGCGCAATGGCCGTACGCACGTCCGACTCTCGCGATCCTGCAGGCCCCTATAACAACATACTCACAAGGGAAGTGTCAGAAATCGCAATGGCCGTTTGAGATGGGATGGGTGGTGTGACACGTCACTCGGAAGGGCATTTCGAAAACCCCCTCGCTAGCTGCAGAACAACTCTGGGAGGGGGGCTACGGGCGTCTTTCCGCGCGAGACCCAATGCGCCTTCCCCGTAACGACTGCCACCCTCAGGCAGGTGTGACTACCGTGAGGATGTTTGGAGGTTAGAACCCTCTGTTGGGTAACTTTTTGCAATTTATACACAAACTCCTAAAATGTGTACATTAGTGACCAAAACTTGTTTTGCACCTCGACAATACTGCTTCTCTTCAAACATGATAGAAACTGTGATGAAAATTGCACCGAGGTTGCCTTCTTAAGATGCTCTTATCGTTAACAACTTTTTTGCTTCAGGCATTTTATTCTAGAATATCATATATATGACAGGAATCCTACTACAGGTTAAGAACGCATTTTTCTCGCTTTTTCCACTGTATTGTCTCGTACGTTAAATCTGACAATAAAGTTTTATCTAATTGAATGCTTCACCACGCGTGCAGAAGGTCATCGCAATAAAAACATTTTTCTAGTTTTGAGCACCAATAAAGGGGTAAAACACGTTTTGGTCACTAATGCACACATTTTAGGAATTGGTATGTAAATTGCAAAAGAGTCGTCTAATAGAGGATTCGAACCTCCAAGAATCCTCACGGTAGTCAGCACACTTGCCACTGCGCCACACCGCTACGGCTTACTGAGGGTGGCAGTCATATACGGGCAAGGCGGGCTGGGTCTTGCGCGGAAAAACGCCCGTAGCCCCCCTCCCAGAGTTGTTCTGCAGCTAGCGAGGGTGGTTTTGGAAATGCCCTTCCGAGTGACGGTCACACTACCCATCCCATCTCAAACGGCCACTGCGATTTCTGACTTTTCCCTTGTCAGACAATTATTGCGAGCACCCGCGGCTCCTAACGGTACCTTTCGGCGGTGCACGGGCGTTAAATTCTTGGACTGGCCATCCGCGGCCTTAGATTTTTTCTTGGCCACCCGCGGCTCAATGTTATCGCTAGGGACAGGTCGCGGGCCTCCAAAGTTTTATCGGAACATCCGCGGCCCAAGAAAAAACACTCGGGCGAGCCTCGGGCCTTATTGGGCACACTGCATATTTAGTTTTCGGGCAAGCTGCGGCCCTTTAGGCGACCGCCCGACAATATCTCTCCGGCGAGCCCCGGATCTTGCCGGACCCCACATTAATGCATGCTGTAGGAGAGAACGCTACCTCGCGTGAGATACGCCGCTATGATGGGGCTACCCTCAACATTCGCGTCGTTTAGCAAAAGTCAAGCAGCGTCAAGTTCCTGCTCATAAACGGTGTCTTGGATAAGCTCTACGGGACTACTTTCTCCTGGGACCGGGTGGGCTGTCGAAAAGTTTCGTATAATAATCGTTAATGTCATGCAAGACCAAAGAATATATGAACAGGTGTCCGTATAAATTTTGAAATTTAGAAATAATATTCATAAACTTCATCGGGGGTATAGGAGCACCCGTGGGTGCATATTGTGCATTCATCGGGAGCTTACCCGGCCACCACCCGCTGCCGTTGTTCGGGTGCTTATCAAGTCACGGGCATTGTCGGGCGCTTACAGGGCACTTATCGGCGCGCGCTCGGGATGGACGTGGCGTCGCCCGTGCGTGGCCGGCGGGTGCTCGCCATAATTGTCTGAGTACATGACTAGTTCTCAATGTATGCGTAACGATAGCACTAAATTTCGTAAGCGAACGAAGAGAGGCTAGCGGAAACAAAAAAATTAAATCAAACAAAATTATCAAAAACTTATGTGAATGGAAGGTGTAATAAGCATTTTTTCCAAAAACTTTGCATAACTGGTGATTGAAAATGTGAAGAAGGCTCGTTTGCAGCGCACAGATGACGGCATGGGAACTTGGTACGTACATGAACACGGGCCTGCAGGAGTCAGCTGAGAAATTTCATTGAGGATTATATGAGAGAAATTTCATTGAGGATTATATGACCGAAGATTGTGGCAAGCTTTTTCCTGAAAGTTTCCAGCTACCAAAAAATGGAAAAATGGCTCTTTTGCAACGCAGGAATGACGAGATCGCGCGAAATTTGGTAATTGTACGCGAGTAGGACCAAGGAACAAGTTATGAAAAATTAAGAAAAAATTGTGTGAATGAAGAGCGTGCCCAACTTTTTCCAAATTAGGTGGGCAACTGCCCACCTGATGCTCACCTGAGAGCAAAACTTCCAATTCACATAAGTTTTTCGAAATTTTTACATAAATCTGTTCTACGCCTAAAGTTTCATATAAAGTAACATTTTTACTTTACTACTTTACTACTTTACTTTTTCCTCTCCTTTTTGATAGATTGTTTTTGTTTGTTTCCAAATTAGCAACGACGCCGGTCTTTTTAAGAAGAAAAGCGCGCTCCAATCGAACAGCTCGTGCAGCACGGGATCAAGGGAAAGTCGAGAGAATTTATAGAGGCAAAGGCGAAATCGTTTTATCGATGTCCATTTGCCACCCTCGTGCTAGGCCCTGCACACAAGAGGTGAAAACGATCAGCCCAAGAGTGGGAATGGATTATCTCGTTTTCAACTTGTTTTGTTTTTATGGGTTTTTTGTAACTTCGAGGAAGCTAAGTGGCATGCAGAAGCAATTGAATGATGCTATTCTCTATGACGGTAAAGGGGAAGTGTGCAATAACTAATTCGCTAATAGTGAGGTTTGTAAAGAACCGACTCTGTATTGCAAAGAGGAACCATTGAGGCGCGAATAAAGCCTGTATGATTGCCATTGCTTTCGACCAACTGTATTCGTTCAACGGAACTGTCATCTTCAGCAAAAATATTGCGGGAACCTAAATCCGGTTGAGTTTGAGATGATATTATGAATTGAATTCGAACAGACAGCAGACCTTTATTATGCTCAAAGTCTTTCCAAGCATTCCAAGGTCATTCCAGTCTTCAGGCAGAGGGTGAAGATGCTTGATGACATCATTGAAGACCGTGCCTGCTGACACAACTTTGATGGGAGGCGGAGCTGTAAATAAATCATATAGTGTTCCAGCGGTGGATCCCTAATTGTTATGACGAGTTTGCGACGCGGTGACTATACCCTAAAAAATTTTTGGATGGAAACAGGGTGGATCAGCTTATCAGCAACGATGCAGAGCTCATTATAAGCGTTTCAGAAACCCCATCTTAGTAGAGAATTTCACTCGTACCTACAGACGTTGCTCTGCTCCTTGCTTCGGGTCCAGTCAAAACCAGGTTATGCGAAACCACAAATTCCTCTTCAGATGATCCGGTTTCTTCCTCGTCTTCCTCTAAAAGAAAGCTGATATCTGTGGGTGACTTGCAACTTTTTTCTAGATTATTAGGAATGAATTGACATTTCCAACCGTGCTCAGAAGGAAGATCTGGAGGAAAGACGTTGAGTATGTCACTAATTGCTAATGAATTTCTCTTCACCATCTCTTTAACTACTACCAGTTCTGCCAGAGTCCGGTCAGACGCATCTAAAAATGAAAAAATTTTAATTAAAAAAATAGCTTTGAACTATTTCTGATATTCTAAAAAGCAGGCTGATCTGGAACAATCTTAGCTTGAAAGTATTTAGTTGCCTTTCTAGAAATGTTCGGGCGAATCGGTTTCTATGCGCCGACCAAAAGACCTAAACTAGTCATTTGCCAGCTCTACCTCACGAGATGCAGCCCTAAAAGCTCGAAAGTCCTGCTTGTACCCTACTTCTACGAATTAGTGCGTCCTCGAAGTGATGAGAAAAAAGCTGTCTAACATAGATCAAACACTAAGAGTCAGTGGCGTGCCCAGGTTTACTAGTATAAACAAGGTATAGAACATTTAAAAAATCATGACGATGGCGCGACCGCGCGGGACACGCACGCCGTCGCGCCATCACGCACGCACCTTCCGACAACCGCATTTTCTTGGTCTTCATCCTTATTTGAATGGGTTTTCTGCTTACTATGATAATATTTACACACTGGAGGTGACCAAGATGAGAGTTGAAGTGATGCCTTTTCGTTTGAGCTTTTACGCTCCTGTGGGCGCAAAGACCGCAGCTAAATCCTTCGTCACGATTTTATAAATGACCTATACTTGCACATTTCTATAACTCATGTAAGTAACTTTCAAAACTCCCCCCCCCCCCCCCCGTTCCCCACCCGCTACGCCACTGCTAATAGCTAATATGAAACATATAGACCACCGCTTAGACAATGAATTACTAACAAGGAAACGATATTCGGTGTCCGTGGCCTTTTGAGATGAGATACATACCATTACATTCGACTTGGAGCGCTGATTCCGAATCTGACTTCCTTTTTTGCTAATCGTTCATCTGAAAAAGTTACGAAGGATCTTTGCGCCAAAGGAGATATGGTCGGAATGAAAACTCCCGCTACATTCTACTGTAGTGGCTAGTGCGATAGCCTGACAAGTTAATGCAGGTTTAGGCTCAAGTTCAAACTTCTTTTTGAAAGTTAGGCATCCTCGACCGCATTTCTCTTGGGCGACCGTTGACGCTGAAATCCTTCATAATTTCTTTTAGAGAAACAATAAGCAGAAATCGGAATCAGCGTTCCAAGACGAGTGCATTGGTATACGTTTCATCTTAAGAGGCCGCGGACACTAAGTATCGTTCCCTTGTAAGACCTCCCAGTCAGCATTCACTTTGAGGAGCTCAGCACTCATATTCCAAGCACTGCCTATTGGCGATAGTCTCATAGTCCTTACCTAGATCCTGCTTGAACTTTTCTACTGCGTCCGCTATGACTTGTATTTCGGGAATGACTGGATGCACACCTGCAATTCACAAAGTTCGCTAGGCTTTTTGTTCACTTGATGTTTGCATCAGAAGTTCTTCTTCTCTTATTATCCCACAACATTTAATGGCTCATCTCTGCTAATGAAATTCAGAAGTAGTGTGAGGCAAAACAAATGCGATAGGTTTAGTTTGCTGTCATTTAAAATTACTCAGACGCTAATGAAAGCTTTTTAACTCGAAATGACGTCTTCGAAAAAAGTATATACACTGTGTGGTCCCGGAATGCTCTCTACAAAACAGGAGCGTTCCCTGCCTGCTAAAGTTTCTAGCCCATTTGTGTTGTTTTTGCTCCGAATCTCCTGCTTACAATGTAAGCACGGTAGCATTTTTCCCATAGTAAGGTTTAGTGCTGGCAACTGGGTTAATACATAAAAATTGGGCTCCAATCCTTTCATCACCATTACTCTTGCGGTTACCCAATTTGTCTTTAGCCAAGCTTAAAACACACTAACATCGTTATTAAGATTTCTGCGAAAATATAGCAAACCTCCTAAACAACGAACGAATATATGATTATGTACCTAAATAATGAGCTACCATAAAATGTTGGCGTACGGAGTGCTCGCAACAGGTGCTTCGAATAGAACTTGTTTTTACTATGATTTGATCTATTTTTTAATAGCCATTCTTCTTCTGTGTCTTTCTTGACGCTCTCGTGCACCATTCCACAAAAGAAAGCTATAATGCTTATAAGCTAGTTTCTTACAAGGTGCACAAGTCGTAGCATCCAAACTCTTTGGCGAGTAAAACCTAACTCAGGCGAGAACATCCTTCTAAGAGAGTTTTGATATAATTGATATATTAGTATATATGTATTTTTGTGATAGTGTTGTTCTGGCAGTCGCGTTTTGTGATGAATATACGACTGTCTGGTTTTGAAGTAAAACTTAGCTCCATTTCTGCAAAATTTGCGCGTGGTAATAGGCAAAACAAACCATATGTAAAAATAATGCCGGAAAGGATTAGACCTCGCAGTCGATGTAAATTTGTTGCTAAAGGCCACTTCGAGTCAATAAGCTTCTCTCGTAAATAATTCGAGACAGATGCAGTTCTTAGCCCCTCCTCAAGGATAGAAGTAGAAACACAGTGAATGCTCAGTATGTGAGATGGAAAGACAAAGACGTCGTCACAAGAACTGCGTACTTGGCGAGTATGATGATTTGATTGTAAACATAGAATTGTACTGCTCTATCGCGAGAATCAAGCTTTATTTGTAACATGCTTTTTGTTTCTATCTCGAAAGGGAAAACTGGTAGATTGCGCCCTGAGGTTACAATTTTACTCAAGTTCCCTGTTGAATGTACAAAAACTAGAGAAAGCATCACAAGTATTGCGTATTCCTCGCAGTACGGATATCATACAATGTAAGGGAGTTTAACTTTTACGAGAGCAATGATCTTTTTTTTAACAAAACTGAGAAATGTCAGTGATTTGAATAGACGAACTCACTCCCATTCCGCGATGCCATGTTGCTGGGCCTGGACTTGGTACTATTCACTCTCATCTTCTTCTAAAAGATTGGAATTGACTGGTATTTCTACTGAGCTGACGCATCGTTTACCCTCCGGCGCTTGTGCAAATGGTGTCCGATTACTACAGTGAGAATATATATAGCATAAAGGCCCAGATAACCTAAAAACATTAATAAATGAGAAATCACTGCAAAGGTTTCATGCAAATACTTACCAGCTGGTTCCCATATATATACATTGGTGCTGTACAGAAAAACAAATGTTATGCAAGCCAGTGCAATGAGATAGAATATGAGATCACGAATGGTTGAAAATACATCAATCTTGAACGGCTTGACGAGAATGATTGTGGCCGTGACCATAGAGGTGACAAATATGCCAGCCCCTATAAATCCGATTTTCAAATCACCTGAGGCTAATAAACATATTTTTAAGCTAATTATTTCAAACTGTGCCCACATTGTATTTTTCTGCTAGTATGTATGCGGTCGCTCTTTGTATATAATCAATTTCTTTGAATATGTACTTTTAATTTATTTACTACTTCTATTATACAGGGTGTCCCAAAGAGATGTGCCTACTGTTTGATTCTCAATAACACTCTTGCAACGAAGTCTTTCGAGAAGCTTCAGGTACCATTTTGTAGAGCTGGCTTCAAATTAAATTTACTGTGTAGAGCGAAGTGATCGCTCTTCATTACTGTATGAAGACGATAGAAACATCAAGCATATGGTGTCACTGTGAAAAGAGCTGCTTTTGAAAATTTTCAAAAAAAATGTGAAAACTTGTGTAATAGGGTCTTAATGGACGCCGAGTTCAATATTCAACTACGTTCAGGATTGCGAAGCTTTCTGAACGGTGTAACCACACTTTTTAGGACCATTGAAAAAACGGCCGCTACTCCTTACTTCGCATAACTTTTTAATTAAGCATCATGAAAAGTTGCGAACTTCACATTTAGAATTAGCAACTCTAGTTAGCCCATTGTGAAAGTTTCCAGGTTGTTTTGTTTCCTTTCTGAGGCAATAGACGGCCTTTCATGGGTCATATCCCTCTTCAAAGTTTCTACCTAATCCTACAGTAATGAAGAGCAGTCGGTAATCCGCTCCATAAATCTAAGTTGAAGCCAGCTCTACAAAATGACCCCTAATGCTTCTCGAAAGACTTCATTACAAGAGAGTTATTAACAATCAAACAATAGGTACATCTTTTTGAGACACCCTGTACTTCGCACTACCGTGATATACTGACCAAGCAGCTCTCCCAAAGCGAATCCAGCTTTGGGTTTTGGACTGCTGAGAACTGAAGCAATGGAGCCGAATATGTCTGGAGCACCGTTGCCAAACGCCATGAATGTCACGCCCTTCAGAAAATACGTTTTCGGCAGTCAAAATAAAACAAGGTCCACTTACTGCTATGCTTTCACTAATCTTCAAATGTGCAACAATCGATGCAACATTTGGTGAGAAGAAATCGTCGGCAGTAGTAGACACCATGATAAATAACATAAGCATCCACACAATTCCTGCTATCATCACTGTAACCTGCAAAACTGCAGACATCAAAACATGAAGCTGCATCGTCCATTTATTTATTTTATTCGTTCTTGATGACTGCCTCAATTCATAAAGTACACTTTTCGCGAGGCTACGGAAACAATTTTGGAAGACATCTATGTTACAGAGACATCCAAATTCAAGTTGCTTGTTCAACATGGTAAACGATTTCAAGGAAGAATTAGGAAGAATTAGTAGGAGATGCGGAGCAGCCTGGGCCGTCTTCGTGCATTCAAAGGAAGCCACACTACTCAGATAATCGCCGGGGAAGGCGGTCCGCAAACTCGCGTATTTCTGCAGGCGGTCAGCAAAATTCTGGAGCGTGGCCGAGCCTTCAGAAAGCGGTACTTCCTTTGCTGTCGCATGCTCTGCCAGCGGGCAGTAATACAGAATTTCTGCAAGCGCTCGCCAAACAATTTCTTTCAGCGAGCGCTGACCAAACTTTCAGCATGCGCTTGGACTCTTCTTATACAGTTTGGCCGTATGCCAAGCAAAGGTAATAGTCCATATGGCAGAGCGCATTACGCACCAAAATCCTAATGAATTCACATCTTTAAACGCCCATAGCTTTTTATAGGGGGGCTATTAGCAGATAAAAAAGGTAGATCTGGAATCAGCTCATCAAGACGCATTTAATGATGTGCATCTTGATGAGCTGATTCCATTTTGCATATCATTTCGGTTCGCCACTGCGACCTAGTATCCTTCCCTTGTTGGATACTTATTGTTAGATGGCCCGGCTTCACGTGCGGGCCCCAGCACAGAAGTTTCCATTTCTCCGTGTTCCTCGCTTCGGACATCCACGATCTTCTTGGTTGTTGTCTGGCTCCGTCCACGAGTTCTAGGTGCAAAAATCGTGTCCAGCTGATTTCTCAGCTGGTCCATCCGTTCCACGAACACGTCTGCCCATCTCGTCGGTGGTCTTCCTCGAGGACGTTTTGCTTCGAAGGAATCCACTCAGATGTTCTTAGTGTCCATCTGTCGTCTGTTCTTCTCATGATGTGACAGGCCCATCGATGCTTCGCTTTCGCAACGTAATCCGCTGGGTCACGAAGACGGGACATTCTTCTCATATCCGTACTGCGAAGTCCGACAAGATGTTGTTTGTGTTGGGTCGTCTTCAGAAGACTACGCTCTAGCGCTCTGTGGATGGTCCTTAAAGCTTTTGACGTGGCTACGGTGTCGGCCCAAGTCTCAGCTGCGTAACAGAGCGCCGGGAGAACGGTTGAGTCGAACAGGTGGGCACGAAGCCCCGGGTCCGTCAGTTGGTCGGTGGCTTCCTTCAGAGGCCCGAAGGCGGCCCAGGCTGCTCTTTTTCTCTTGTTAAGTTCTTCCCTCAAGTCGTTCCCCATGTTCATCGAACATCCGAGACACACGTAAGAAGACGTCTCCATGATAGAGATGCCTATTAATTTCCTTCCAAAGCACACTATATTAAGCTGGAATTCTAGTCGACTGTACTACTGGCTGTGCGGTCCTTCACGAAGGACCGTGCGGCCTTCAACAATCTTGCATATTCTCCTACAGTGGACGCAACTAATCTATAAAAAACCGCAATCGTTCTCCGAATATTCGTCTAAAATTTGTCCAACATTCTTATATTATAGATATTTGCAAACGAACCTCAAAAAATCAACGAATTATTTTTCCGGTGCCCGCTTGCCCAAAATCCGCATGGCCGCCTGCCCCCGGCGATCATCTGAGTAGATGTCGGAGCTTTGTGCCCATCTGTTCAACTCAGCTCTTCTCCCACCTCTTGCACCTCATGCACAGCAGAACTGAGCTGTTTCTGTAGGCGAGTTGAAACTCTAGAAACCGCCGTTTGAGCGTTTGGACTAACCCGACAGTACTTCGTCGGACTCGGACTTCGCGGTCCGAAATAAGAAGATTGTTCCGTCTTCCTAATCTAGCGGACTACGTCGAGAAAGCGAAGCATCGATAAGTCGGTCACATCATGAGAAGAACAGACGATAAATGGACACGAGGAGCATCAAAGTGGATTTCTCGCAAAGCGAAACATCCTCAAAGAAGACCACCAACGTATGACAAGCGGCGTAAAGGTCGCAAGGCGCTTAAATCTTGTGGGCGCAGCCACCAACGACGAGTAATCGTGGACGTTAGAGGCGAAAGACGTAAAACCTGTCAAAATGCAGATAATATTAGGTCGTCCCGAAAGTATTTTCGCTTTTTTCAAGGAATCGCCACGGTTCGCAGAACAAACGTCCTTGGAAGATCTTGCAATCACTCGATGCAGTTTTTTATGCTCTTTCAAATGGTCATCTTTATATTGCAGTTTAACGAACGAGCTCTTAGAAAATAACCAAAAACTGCGACCCACGCTTTTTACCAAGGTCAAGTTTCGCTATTTTTCTATTCTCGTACTGATTCTCCGAAGAAGGCCAAGTAACCTGCGGATAGAGCAAACCAAGTAGGATACAAAACAATTTCCGCCCCTTCCAAATCTAACTTTACAAAATTTTTAGAAATATTTTTTTGATGCTATCAAATTCTATATTTCGTCAACCTGAACCTCATAGAGCATCACTCGGGAAGCAACTCGGATGTTATTCGATGCAGCACCTTCTCCTCTTTCAGAGACATGTTTTTTGTTTCTGATTCGTAAAGTTTTAGAGGACAAAATCGACAAAATTCATGTTTTTGATGGCGCCCTAAGATGGAAAAATTCAAAATCTGATATTTCGCACCTGGAAACGCTCATTTGTCTTGCAAAATTAGTAATGAATCTTGATCTATCTTTCAAACTATCAAAAACTGAGAATTTCTTAGATTTGACGAGTGTTCGTCTGGTATGGGTCTGCTAAATTTCGATACTGTTGTTTGAAATTTTGTCAAAAAATTATGGAGAGGTCTGGGAAGGAAAAAGAAATTGTTTTGTATCCCACTTGGTTTGCTCTATCCGCAGGTTACTTGGGCTTCTTCGGAGAATCAGTATAAGAATTTAGAAAAATAGTGAAACTTGACCTTGATAAAAAGTGTGGGTCGCAGTTTTTGGTAATTTTCTGAGAGCTCGTTTGTTAGACTGCAATATAAAGATGACCATTTGAAAGAGCATAAAAAACTGCATTGAATGCTTCCAAGACCTTCTAAAGATGTCTGTTCTGCGGAGCGTGGCGATTGTTTGAATAAAGCGAAAATACTTTCGGGACGACCTAATATATAAAATTTAAATGTTGCAAGAGTTTGACGCTCCTTTCTGCGGATGGTTTAGATAACTTTTTCTCAAGATAAAATGGTTTCACGTGACAAAAAGTACCTTTTTTCTCTCAAAAATTTCTTCATTTTTAGCTTCTTGGATTTTAAATGGAGTTTCAGAACATCATTGCTAACATAAAAAGTTTGGAACAAGCTCCTCAATAACACAAGTTGGTAGTTTGCTATAAAATTCAAAAAGTGAATTTTTTTTTGTGTTTGAGATGTATAATCTATACAACAGAGCTTGCATCCCGTAATTCTAATATGGAGGATAATTTTTCAATGGAGTTAGGAGACTTTTAGCTTCAAGTGTGCTTAAACTTATGTAATGATCTAACACTATCACACCATTCGTCTCCTCAACTTTTGCGAAAAAAATGCGCATTATATAGATATCGGCAGAGGAAGGGAAAGTGGCCAAAGCGTGAAGGTAGCGCCGTTGGGAATCGAAAGAGCAATTGCAAAGAGGACCTTCCTTCGTAGACGAAAGTCATAGACAGACAAGACATGCAAAAGGGTCAAATGGGGATTTTCCCGAAATAAAGTTTTTGGACATTGTTGACCAATGTCTTAGAGCCTGGTGTCACTTTCAGAATTAGAATGAAAGCTAGTCAAGCTCGTCCTTAAGAGGTAATTCTTGAACCTTGCAAACCCTTTACGGCTCCCTGTTAAGAAAATAACGAATCTTCACAGACCTTCTTGGCAGTGCTAAACTCGCATTCGACGTATTGAGACCACTGTAGATAACCACCTCCTTCACAAATGTCTTTTTGATACTTGATGTAGTCGCAAACAGCTAGAAAGAAAGATTATGTTGACAGTCAAAGAAGGGATGTGATAACAACAAAAAAATAAGCTCTGCCTTCTGGTCTCTTACACGAAGCTACTTATTACGCAAAAAAACATGAGACTATATGATAAGAACATTTTGCAAAGGAGCTCAAAGGCAACTAGGGAAAATTGATTATCTGCATCGCTTATGTAGATGCTGATGGGTAGGCTTGAACTCAGCCCTTTCCCAACGGTTCACGGATCAGTTAGTAAGAAAGAGTTTTCAGTTCACACTTTTACTCAAACCCTAGTCCTTCTGAGTCAGCAGCAGTAGTGTCATCGAGTGCGGTAGCGAGCGGCATGGACGAGAGTTTGAAGTATATCTTGGCCACATGGAACGTTTGAGCTACGGCCTAAGGGAGTATCCAGACCACACCGGTTGCCGCTTTTATAGGCGGGGCTTGGAAGTATGACACTTTGAAAACTGTTGGCTACAAGACATAACACATTGCCATTGTTCACAGGTGCAAAAGGGGTATCAACTATACCCCGTGAAATTTGAAATTCTTCATCGGTAAACAAATATCGATTTCAAAAAAAATGCGAACAAGAAATATCGAGTAATATTAAAAAATTAGGTTTGAATAAGTGCTTGAATAGGTGAATAATAATATCGACTAAAGTTGAAATCAGAAGGTTTTCAACGAATGAAAATCAAATAAAATGCGAAAATTGAAAATTTTGAGTGAACGAATATCGATTATATTCGAACATTGAGGTTCGGATTTCGAATAAGTATTCGAATGATTTGTTCGAATAAGTATCCAATCATATAAATCATTCGAATACATAAACATTTGAATGGTTTATTCAAATGTTCAGCGATCATATCCAGATTGCAGACATACCCTGCTCGGTTGGATGTGGCTTTGCATCGAACTCGAATTATTCGAATACGAATTTTATTTGAACACGAATTCAAATGGAACGTTTAAATAAGGCACTGCAATAATATTCGGGATCTCGGTTTCCTATAATTCAGTTTTCAAGTTTTATTTTTTTATTATTCGAGTTTTCAAATTTCATACGAAACCCCGCTTTTCGACTATTCGAAAACTCAAATTCTATCAAAAACGGACAACTCCGAATTTTAATTTTTGAAAGCGAACTGATGCGCATTCGAGTAATTGAACTTTCATTCGATTCAGATCAAAGTATAGTATCGACCACTCAACTGGAGTTCCCGAAATCATTATTTATGTTATCTATTGTTCAATGCTCACGTTCCATGCTTCCTTGTGGTAAAGGTTTTATAGCAAAACTAGCTGGCTTACCCGGCTCCGCCGTATGTTCCGAATAGAAAATTCCATTTCTCAACCGATCCGGACCAAACTTGGCACACATACACTTCGGGCCCCGGCGGGTGCCACAGTCCACTTTTCGTTATCGATCGAATTCGATTTTATCGATTTTTTGCAAAATTTGAGCTAGGGGGCTGGAATTTGGCAGGGGGTGTAATCGAGCATGCTGATCACCCCCACGGGGGTGATCAGCATGCTCGATTACCCCCCTGTGCCAACTCCCAGCCCTGTAGCTCAAATTTTGCAAAAAATCGATAAAATCAATATCGATCGATGACGAAAAGTAGCCTATGACACCCGCCAGGGCCCGAAGTGTATGTGTGCCAAGTTTGGTCCGGATCGGTTAAGAAATGGAATTTTCTATTCGGAACATACGTACAGACAGACATACAGACAGACAGACATACAGACAGACAGACAAACAGACATTCAGCTTTATATATAAGATGTGATGTTGCTAAATCATTTGTGCAAGTTCATGGTGAAACAGTAAGCATGGAAAACTACCCGTCATCTACAGCAAATATGAAACTTGAGCGTAACACGTTACCTATTATACCTGAAGTATTGTTCGCTTTCTGCAACTTTTTCTTTTTTGTCTTTTGGTTTACACTCATGTTACCATTGTTGGTGATGCGGTGTTCTTCCATGATCATCAGCATCACCACGGATAAAATCGCATCACTTACAAGAAGCATGGAATGTGAGCGTTAAGAAATAAAGAAACATAAAAATAACACTTCGGAAACTCCAGCTGGTAAACGATACCTCTTCGTATCTTTCAACAACGGCGATGTGCCAGATTTTGTAGCAACCAGTTTTCAAGAAAAACGTAACCAGGATTGAGCGTGGCGTCAGACGCGCCCGTCCTGGTGGGTCGTTTTGGGGTAAGAGCAGAGGGGGGAGGGTCGCAATTAAGAAGCGAAATTGTTCAAAAAGTTGAGGAATTACTCGCTCGAGTAAGGTGAAGAAGAAAAGCGCTCAACAATGAATCTCACAACTCCACCGGAGAACTGACTGTTGTAAACATGCTACCGATTCGACTAACGAAGTTTCAAGTTCAATTTCTTGCCTCACACAACCATAAGGCCACCAAAGAAGCTATTTGTGTAAAGTAGGTGTGATTTCTGTAATCAG
The DNA here is from genome assembly GCA_958299035.1 of Cylicocyclus nassatus. NCBI lineage: Eukaryota > Metazoa > Nematoda > Chromadorea > Rhabditida > Strongylidae > Cylicocyclus > Cylicocyclus nassatus. The sequence goes on along the minus strand of CATQJL010000223.1, from coordinate 31,266,833 downwards.
CATGCCAAATTACTTCAACGAGCTTTACAAATCAATTTTCTAATGTTTCCTAACGTCTAAACAGCGTGATTTTCAAACATGATTAACACGTTGATGACAGTGCCGCGCAATGGTGGTGGCAGGCAGTCTGTCTCCGTGGACGCGACGCAGCGCAATGGTGCGCGCGGCCTTAACTTCAATACTATCGGTCCAATCCTCTCAGTTTTCATTCATATAATCAACATAGGCTCAGACGTACTTCATAAGTTAGCCCCGTCCCTTTTAGCAAACTCCGCCCACTCCTATGCTCTCACAAGGACAGTTTTTGCTCATAAAAGTATGGATGAGGCCGTAGATGAACGCAAAGACTTCAAGCAACTTTCAGGCCCCGCCTACCGCCAGGCAAACTCCGCCCCCTAAGTGGCAAGCTCCACCCACTTTTCAAAAGTGGCGGAATTCTCATGAAGTCTTAAAATTTGGGCAATTTCCGTCATTTTCGGCCAAGTGGGCGGAGCTTGCCACATGGAGCGGGGCTTGCAAAATTTATATTTCGTGCATGGATGCATGCATACATACAGTCGAGTAGATTTAGCGGTAAATATAGTGTGCTTGCACAGAAGGTGAAATGCGGTGAAATTTGCGCGTGAGCAAGTAGCCACGTCAGTAGTGCGGGTATCTTGCGCGTGCAATTGGCCGGCATCACAGTCGAAACTATTTCTTCACGCGCCAATTTTACCGCATTTCACCTTCTGTGCAAGCACACTACATTTACCGCTAAATCTACTCGACTGTACATGCTGCCAGGCGTAGGGATGCACGGAAACGTCTCGTCCACAGGGACAGACCTCAAAAAAATGGTTCGTCGTCAACGTGTTAACTTGGTCACAAAAGTGAAAGAAGCCAGCTTTTTTGTATTCTTAATGAATTATTACTCTTTATCAGTTTATGGTAGATATTAAACTTCATATTGCTTTCTAACAATGGATTAAGAAGTGCACCAAAATGTTAGTCACCGCGTTTTCTTCCTCGATTGCTTCAACTCCACCGATCACCTCAAAGCCAAAACAAGTTGAGGTAAGCTCAAAAACCTGTTGCAGAATCTCTGAGGTTTATGTTAGCGAGTTATATGAAACTATTATGGAACTATTATGAGCTTCTTCGATGATAAAGTTAATCGGGTCAGGCGCAACCCTCAAAAGGTCAGGCTGCCTGAGCTTTTTGCGCGGGCGTACAGTTTTCAGAAATCTGGAAACTTTCTGGAAAAGTTTGATGTCGTCCAGAATGTGACACTCTGAAGTTCCGGAGGCAAAAGAAGGAAGAAGGGGTCGTTTTAGGGCTTTCATAGGGGGAAGGCTTTCATGGGATTTTCAAAGGCTTATGCCTGACCTCTTGCTCAACTCCAAACATACTCTCATTTAGCCCGTGAAAAAAAAACACAAAAAGCACCAAATAACCAGGTTGATACGCTTTGGCGCTGCGCGCCAGAAACATCAGCCTGACCTTGTGCTTTTGCTGCAAAACCAGAGCAAAAGCGGCAAAAGCGACTGCAAACCACCGCCAAATCGCCACTTTTTTATTATGTGAAAGGGAGATCATCAGTTTTCTCCACTTCAACATATCCGCCTACGCCTCTCATTCCATGCTTTTTTAATTCTCGCCAATGTTTTAACTATATTCTTTGGATTTATTGTCGTCATCATCTGCCTGACGTGAAAGCTTGAATATGCTATCGGTGGGCAATTTTTCGATTACGAATGTTATCCTTGACTATCTGGAGTGCCTTCACTCCTCCGATTGAGTGAGCTTGAAGTCTTCAAGTGTGTTTTACATCCTTTCTCTATGACATTGCTTTTGCAACGCATCTGTTTCTCTAAAGTGCTTTATTTAGACCACATATTTTTACCCTCCCCGCATCCGTATAATCCTCATCATAATTTAGAAGTTATTTATCTCATGCCGTTTGTTTGTAGCTTGAAATTCGCCTCCGGGTTTGACTCTGCTTTCTATCAATGACCAGCGTTAAGAATCGCTTCCTTCACCATCCACTCTGTGTCGAATGCTCTTCAACAGTTCATTCGCTCATGCGAAGATAACTATATATGCCGTTCAAAGATGCGAGTTTTGTTTTGAAGAAGATGAGGCGGAGGAGAATAAGTGTGGCGTGTGTTTTATGTCTGTCATTCTATCAAGATCTTTCAAAATGGTTAGCAGAGAAATTGTGCACCAATTGCATACCAAGCTTCGCAACCAGATAATGACAACGAATACAAAGGTGATGCATGAGAGTCAGACTGTACTTGAGCGAGAATAAAAAGCGTGGAAGATGAGAAGCGCAGGCGGATGCATTGAAACATAGTGAAAATCTGATGATTTTGCGCTCTCATTTGCACTTCGGCGGCTAACGGCTAACTGGCCGGCTACCCTACCGGCGCGGTAAGCACTCTTACACTGGTTAGAATTCTCTATCAGTCTCAAACGCTCTGAGTAGACATTGTCTTCAAAGCATAGCTGGAATGGGTGCAGTCGCACCGAACGCACCTAAAAGCACCACTGCTCCTTTCCCTTATCAATGTAGCTGAGCCTCCCGAATCTGTAAACCAAGACACCAAACGCATGCTAGACGTACCTTCCTTTGTCATATTCTTCCATATTTGACAGACTTCGAGGTCTCCTCCAGTGAAAGCGGTGGGAGGCAACGCTGTGGTCTCCGTAGCATCACCTCTTGTGACCCATATCAAGAAGGCGATCAAGTAGAGCATTTGCAAATGCCCTAAGCAAATGAGTACGTGGGTTAACAATTTTCAGTGGTCAATGCACATGAGAAATGTGTGAGGTTTGCATGACTAAGAAGAATTGTAGATAAGAATGTGCAGCGGCAGCTTCCCGGCAAAAAAATCTGTCTGTTCAGCTTCTACGACAATCGCTAAACCAAACGTGGGATCAACTTTCAAAGATCGTTAATGTCGGGAAGAGTGGAAGTTACGAGATAAGACATAGGTCTTGTCCATGATGGGAGTCAAATCATGTATCTCGCAAAAGGAATTCGAGCTAATTTAGCGAGAATTGCTCATTCTTCCATATCCAGTGGAGCTTATATAAATAAAAAAAATTTCTTTGCAAATTCTTTGCTTACCAAGCAGTACATCGTCTTATAACAGCCCAAAATCATGCTTTAAATAAGATATTTTTAGTCTCTGAAAATCCATCAAGTGTTTGTTTCATAATAAAATTCCTTATATTGTCCTTCATATCGATCTTTCCAAACTAATTTGCAAGTAAATTTCTGCAAAATGCTGAAGTTTTTGGGAAATGCTGAATTTTTCAATTTTTTTTCAAAAATCTTGCCGATATCACTCAAAAATTTCTAGATTAAACACCTAATAGTTAACTTGAAATTCTCAAAAAGACTGTTTCTTTTACGGAGTAACCCCGCATTCACTGTTCGTTATTTATTTATTTAGTTATTATTAATTATTTTACTATTATTAATTTATTATTATTATTTATTTATTTTAATATTAATTATTATCAGTTATATTATTCGCTATTTATTCTATTTATTTAACAGATGAAAATTGTACATTGTACATTTTACAAATAGGTCAGGCAGTCGGAAGTGGAAAAAATGTTCAGAATTCCCTTTTTACTTTTTGTTTGCTACCGATGCACTTGCGATAAGCGTTGCAGTATGAACTGCGATAAGAATGATAACGGAGAATTTGAGTGCAAGTCGAAAACGAGTTAGGTATTGAAGTCCTAAAAAACTGCAAAGCTAAACATTCTTGACTAAAAAAAATAATTTTATTCATCTCTGCAAAAAAGCAAAAATAAAGGTAAGACCATTCATACTGAGTAAAATGCTTTTCTAGCAAAAATGGAGATACACAAAATTCTGAGCAAATTCACAAAAAAAGCCTGAAACAATAAAAACGATCAAATTGACATGGGTCCAACGCGTAATTCTAATCACATCATCAATCATTCAAGGCGGTAAAAGTGTTTGTCAGATTCTAAAAATTTTGCTCTAAAAACACATTAAAAACTAAAGCAAAATATTTGATAGTGTTTGAAACATCGTCGCTTCTTAGATTTCTGCCGTATCGGACTAAAGCCTTTTTTGCTTTTTCAAACTTTCGACCCACACGTGGGTCATATTTTCCGAAATAGTATTCTTTTGGGGAAGAATCCAAAACATGTCTCCGACAATTTCCCCAGCAAGGTTATCAAAGGCGCTGATTATCAAAATGTGATTTGTTTCGGTTTTTGGCATCTGTACGAACCCAACATCACGAATTTTTGTGAAAATAGTGTCTTGGGGTTATTTCACGTGCTGATTACGATTGTAATATCCATCTTGTTCACTACTGTACCACAGCGGGGCTACGGTAGCAGTACGGTGCTATCATCGTGAAAATCAAGAAACTGATGTAAGAAGGCGTTACCAAAAGTTGAGACTATCATTTTCGTAAGCATGCTACAGAACCTCTACGTAAAATATTTGAGCCTCTTGGGATGAACAGTGTAAAAAAAAATCAATGAAATCAATACAGTCGATGCTAACATCAGTCTTCTGCACGCTCCGTATTTCTCGTGCATGCACACTCGAATCAGAAACAGCCATTCAGCGAAAAAACTACTAAACTGAAATAATTCTTCTAAACTTTTACTATTGAATTTTCCGCGAAATTTGATTATCTTGCACTGTGAAAAAAGAAAAGGACGTGGTAGCTATGATCTATTCATACAAAGTAAGCTTGCACATTTGAATGATATAAGCACCAATTATAAATACTACATTGTAGAACAGAATATGAACAAATTCTGGGCTAGTCTGAATCGTTTCGAGACCCTCAAGCGAAAAAGACTCAAAGATTTCGGTGAGTGACCACCAAGTCGGTGGAAATCAGAGATCGCAGATGTCTTTCATTAGCGAACTCACTTCGATTCGAACATTGAAGCTGTCGCGGAAGCCTTCGCCATTATTACTTGAGAGAAGTAAAATCTATGACATGTCAAATCATTTCAATAAGTTTGTAATTTTCATGTAATGATTGTCATCTATATAAATCTCTAGCCCCTATTTGATTATGTGGTCTTGTTTATGTTATTGTTTTGGTTGTTCAAATCAAAATAAGCAAAATCAAAAGTAAGAGAATATCCCTTTATATGAAAGAAGAGGAACAGCAAAAAAATCTAAGGAAAGATTGAATGTGAGCGGAACTAAGAAGGCCCAAAAAAATTGCAGAGGCTTTTTTAGAATCTATAGTTTTTCTACTATAATAATCGCATTTCGAACGCATGTCTGCATAAGAAAAAAACAGCTGCATTGATAAGAACCAGGAAATTCTACTATAAGCGCAAACAAGCAATTCTTGCTATTCACCAGGCAAGCTGATCAGGTAAAGTTTTTGACTTCGTGCGCAAAGTCTGACCTTCACTTTGTGATCGGCGCTTATTTTGTAAAAGCGTGCAGATGGACTATTAGATGGTTCCATAAGTTCTTAGCGTTTTCATAGATTCACAAAATGGCGAATCTTTGTCTCCTTATATGTTCGCGTGATGTGAACCTTCGAGCACCTTACTGTCAGATTTTCAACTACGTTTTTCCAAAACTAAGCGGTTCTGATCTCAAAACCTCTTCTGACCAGCTCACGGGATCGTCTACAGAACTGAAACAAACACCACTCATATGATTTGCAAGAGAACGGGACAAATGACCATTTGGTGAAGCGAGGTCTGAGGAGTACAGTAAATATTGACGTATCTTTCAGTAACTTGCAGGACTGATTTGACAACGTTGCCGTACAGAGCCACATTATTAGGTTGTCACATAAGTTTTGGTACACTCAACCGAAAAAATCCTCATAACTTTGTCAAATGATTTTTCCTCATCTCCTAACTATGTAAAAGGTTGTAAAAGGTGCAGATTTTTGATTTATACATGCCACACATAAAAATCAAATTTTCGAAATTTCTGAAATTTTTTCGATTTATTTCTTCAAACTTCCAATTTTGGTTAATTAAGAGCTTGAACTTCCAAATTGCCCAATGGTTACTGCTAATGCTCCTTGGAGTCCATAAAAAATCTAAAAAGTTGGAAAGGAAGAATAAGAGATTTTTTTAGAAAATAAAAAAATGGAGATTGAAGGGCCCTTATGAAATTGCCTTTATATTTATTGTAAGTCATGTGGTGAGAGCATAAATGATGCCAGCGGATAGCCCTTCATCCTCTCCCCATGTATGCCTAATATGAGATCTTGCCGAATTTTCTAGAGTTTTCCAGAGGAAGACGAAGAAAGTGTAACAAAACTTATTTAACAACCTAATATTTTCATGCAGAAAATTCAATCATATTTGGCCTTTCTTGCTGTGAGAATTCGTGTGGAGGTACACTTGGACTGTTTAAAATGTGGTTAACCGTTTTGTTCTTGTCGAGATTTTTCAGTCCTGAGCGTCCCAAGAAAAGTTCTGATTACTGGACACCTGTACAACCCTTTTTTGGAGCATACAAACTCCTTTTGTCTCATAGTAACGGGCAAACGCCGTTTGCCATGATGGCAAAAAATCTAAGCGAAGTTCTTCTTTGAAGAAAAGGTAGCAAAATGAGCAGGTGTTGAGAGTGTTTCTTCTGGCTTTCTGGGATTCCATCTTTGTGAAATGGAGGCGATCAGGTTTCAAAATTAACAAGTTGATTATAAAGAGCATGATTAAGAGCTTTTCGAATGACGTAAGCATTTTGTCGCTAAACAACCTCCTCTTAAAAAAACGAGGATTAGAATGAAAACGCTATGAACTTATGGAACGACCCATTTATTCAAGTGCAAAGATCGCGATTGCAAATGATTGACGTATTATCTTTCTTCTTCTTTTTATGCTTTTTATGTATGCAAAGGCATCTAAAACATTGAAAATATGAATTTATTAGCAGAAGAGTAGCACAGAAATGTAAGCAAATACAAAAAAGTTTCGGAGGGATCTTCGATTCCTGCACCTTCGCTCTTTTCTAAAAGCAATTTTTTTTGTTCTTCAGAGCACAATAAATTCCAGCGCTGAGGGAAGCTAAAAAGATGTGGCATGAAACGCAAAGCTTCCCTAAGCCTATGAGTTATTTCATACCAGATGATTGGTGAGACGGAAGAGGAAGCAAAAAGCTTGTGATAAGGAATAGACATAAATTTTTTTGGTGGGGAGTAAAATGCGGGTTTGACGGCGCGTTTCGTTAAGGGGAAAAGAGTGATGTGCCAAACGCTGATAACGGGGCCACACGATCGGTGACATAGGAAAAGAAGATACGGCTTCGTTGGTTCGCTTCTATCTGACAAAAAGACGGCTTAGCAACACCCGAATCGGATGCAGAAGGCACAAGTGCGTGATAAAAAGATAGGCTGATAGTGAAGGCCAGAAGAGCAAACTTTAACACTGAGCAAATGTTGATAAATGAGGGGGCAGTGTGAAATCGACGAGACGTTGTTTGTGTTTCACAAATGGTTTAATATCTTGGCGGAGGTGAACAAATATTTTCTATTTCTATCTTGCACACAACATTCTTGTCAAGATGCTTGACAAACAAAGCGGGGTCATTTGTGCATTCACGTACACCTGGCACCTTCTGTCCGAGGCTTTTCTGTGAAATGGTAAACTGACTGATTTGTTTTTAAAAATGCTTTATTCAAAAGAATGAGAAAAGTTATGTCATTCTCAATCTCCGCTTCTTTCTTTCCCTCGAAAAGTGTGAAAGAAGCTATAGGTCCCTCCCAGAACTCAGTAAGAAAGGAGGCTCCAAAGATTCTTAAAATATTTTGCGATAAATGCTTGTGGAAAATGAACCTATCACCAGGTTGGTGCGATTTGTACGCTTCAGCTACTAGTACGAAGTACCAGCTGCTCTCTGCCACTACGCGGCTGGTACTCAATGCCTCGTAAATCTTTACTCTGTATTGCAAAAATGTGAAAATTTGCAAAAAATTTGCCATTTTGCACGAATTAACCCTTGATTTTCAATTGGCTTGGCGGCTGGAAGGCGGGGCTTTGTGACCTGATTATGGCCGCTCGCGCCCGCGACGCAGTCTGCGTCTCTCTCGCGTGCATGCTCTCTGATCATTATCTAGCCTTAACTAAGCCACAAAGCCCCGCCTTCCAGCCGCCAAGCCAGACATAATTTCGGCTTTGTCAGTTTGTTCTGATTGAACAATCTAAGCAACGGATATCATGCAAATTGCAAAAAATCAATAAATCGATAGGAATAAGTGTATCCCGAGCAAAATGGTTATTAACACACGCCCCATCCCATGCATCATGTCTGCCAGATTTGGTTTAGATTTCACGACTCCCTCTATCCTTTTTGGGCTAAGATGAAAAGTGGCTAATAGTGAGTCAAATAATAATTACCCTCTGATTCAATAGGATTGGCGGCTGAGGGCTTTCCCTCCACGAGCATGAGAAAGGCGGAGCTTCAATTAATAGACAGCAGATCGCGAAAGGGGTGCAGAACCGCCAAATCCTATTGGATTTTTTTCAAGTCTTTTTTGTTCTTCTAAACGCATGGAATTCCAGTGCTGAGAGGCCTCGAAGACATGAGCCCCACCCACCAGCTGCCATCCTGTTGCAGAGGGTAATGATTTTCGAGTTATACATAAGCTGGGGTTGTACTGTTATCTTACTTTGCTAAGTAGATTGTGATGAAGTAAAAGTCAGGTGCTTATAGAAAAAATCGACGTTAGTCATCCGATTAGAGGAGCAAGCAAATCTGTGCTTTAGAAGCTTATGACGAAACTGATCGAAACCCTGTTGAACCACCATCCGAACGGCAGTGATTCATTCATGGTCAAGAAAACTTATCTTTTATATGCCGTGCTCTTAACGGACTAGAAGGGGGGTAACTGGATACGGCCTGGGCGAAAGTCCAACAGTGTATATTCCGCACGAATGAACCGCTGATTTGCCATTAGATATACCTACGTTCAAACCTCATTGTAAGTATTAAGCTAAGAATTCATGTACTGAACTAGATTTGCTTAGACAAAATCTTTGAGAAAGTACGTTACCGGCCAGAAATAGATTGGGGAACATATCTTTCCTGGTTGGCCTTACCAAAAGCCAAATGGTCTTTTCAGATATTTATAACCAGCGCCTATGAATTATAAAACAGTGACCAATTTTTTCACTGAGTTGTCATAAATGATACTTTGTTGAGAGAAACCCAGCTAGCATTTTAGAATTGAGTATTTGAATCGAAACAAGGAAGTTACTTACAAATGCAGATGCATACAAATTTTGATGCCATTTTGCTTTTGCAAGCTCTCCTTCGAGCGTCATCAAGAGTAGTGACGTGAAGAATGCATTAGTACAATTTGTAAACAATGCAACCATTCATTTTGTCAACGTTTTGAAATCATTGTTTTAAAAGCACGTGCAATACCTGCACGTGCGTTTGAAACAGGAAATTTAAGATATTTACGGGTAAATCTTTCACTCGTTCATGTAATCTCCAAGATTGCACACATTCAAAAAAAAATTAATTACCCTAATTTCACGCGTACAAGGCGCAGGGGATTTTTTTCCAAAATCGACCAGCCTAAATACGCCAAAGAACTTCGCAACCAAAGGACCCTATGCCTTGCTGTATATTGCTTAAGAGAATCATACGGCATAAGGATCGCTTTCCGAAATAATTTGTAGCGGCTGAGGGGCTTAGTCGAAAAATCGAAAAAAGTGCGCCTTGTACGCGTGAAATTAGGGTAATAAAAGGGCGTAGGTAAAGCTAGGCTGCTTATTTTCAGTCCGACAATATGCAGACGAATTTTACTGCAGCATACCAGTATATGGGCATTTTTGAAGCTTTAGGCCCTGGAAAAACCTCTTGCAATTCTATTCACGACGCGATTTGGCAATACTCCAATTGTTCATAATTAACTCGTAAGGGGTTTCTGAATTTGCGAAAGTCAGGGCAATTTATCAACGTACGAAGTTGTACATCCTGCGCATTTGAGGTCTGCCAGTATTTAAGGAGACATCTGGCAAGTTGCCAGATCGCGTAGCGATTGAAATCGCGTGAGGAATGCTTGCAGACATAGTACGTTAATCGCCTGGGAATACCTAGCACCTTAAAGTTTGAGCAAGGTAGGCCGCCCTTGAAGACATTGTCTAGCTTAGATTAGGGATGTGAAATTTTCTAATCCTATTACGGAGCCTTGACTGGTCATTATCGTCTCAAGCTTCAAAAGGCAGTTTTCAAACTCTGACTCCAAAAGTGTGTTTCAATTGTAGGAAACCAAAAAATGCGAAACCTATTACACTTACAAAATTGACAAAACGTCGGCGATTGACTTCTTCAAAAGAAATTTATAAGTCATAAAATGACCGCAACGGCTATCCATGTTGAGGGGCCAATATCACGGTTTGGATAACTTTAGAAGGTACAGTAAAATGTTCATAATGTAGATAATTTCTATTAAATACAATAGCTAAATTTCGCAAGAAGCGCCATTCATGCGCGCCTAAATATCGGCCAGAAATGAATGCAATGAAATTCTGAAATGGATGCGGTTATTCAAAGCTCAGTAACTTTATAACAGATGTGGATGTAATCCCACTTCAACAATCATTAGATGGAGCATAAGAATATATTCTCACTGGTATGCTACATAAATTTCAAGGAAGAAAATCTGCTGGAGAAAAGTTGAGATAAAAAAAAGCCTGGAAAAGTGGCCATTGTTTTTGCATCAAACCTGATATACAAGTCTTTCTATGCTATTCATTGCTATTGCTGCTTTTTGGTTTCAGTAAATCTCCTGCTTTCGATAGTGGGAAGGATGCATAACACATTTGGTTCCTAATTGATTAACTAATATACTCTATTTTACTCAAGTTTATGGAAATAATTATAGTAAGTGTCTACTAATGTGATTTGTTTGTTGTAAAGATAAACTATCCTTCTCGCACTGACAATAGTTGGAGAGAACCGTTATGCTACCGAATCTGAAATATGCTTGAGAATATCAGAACATAGCCATCATTGCCTAAATTGGTGCAACTATGGGAGGAATGGCAGAAGATGTGTTGAAAGTTGGGGTGAATTTTGACTTGTAGTGAATTTGACATTTCATAACAAGACATCCTTGATAGCGCAAAAAATCACACAGAGAAAGCAGTGCTCTTACATAAAAATTTCACATCAGTTCACGCGCAAAAGGAATGAAAACTATAGCTGAATTATATCAAGGTTGTATGTTACGCAGTGACGCCCATTTCGTATAAAATGAAAGGCTTTAAAATGAAAACCAGCATGATGACCTATTGCTTGATTCATAAGCAGGTTTGAGGCTTATTGTTAGTTATAAAAGGTGGTAACAATAGTCGTGGACAAGTCTCAACCTATCACACTTTTAGTAGTCACAAGACAGAAAAAGTGACATCATCCGGTAAAGAAGGTTTTGAAATTGAAATGTACCTGAGATTGGCTTCAAAATCGAGGTAACGTACATTTTAGGGCTAAAAAATCAAATTACAAATCAAAAGAGTTAAAGGGAGCGGGGGGGGGGGGGAGGGGAATCAGATGCCGAGCGGATGTGTTTTTGTTTTCACAGTACAGCAAAGTTCCGAACTGATCGCTGTAAGTTTCGAGAAAGACAACTGCAAATCACCGCAAATTCTCGCAGAATCAATTCTCATCACTTTAAAAAAATTTCAGCTTCACAAAGAGAGGAAGAGCTACAAGGAATTCTTTTCTCTCAGGCAGGTACTATTTCTAGAACTATCAAAAGAAAAAATCGTGAAAATGAGCTAGGCACTGCGACCAATGGACCACGCAAGGAAAGATGAGCACTCTTTGTAACATGAAGAATGGACTCTCGGTAATGATTATTGGCGACGAAATTCTGATTGAAAGTGGACGAAGGTTCTCTTGATGTTCTAGCAACGCCCGGCTAAGCTCCACGTTGAGCTGAGATTATAAGTGATTGCATTGCAAGCTCTAACTGATCATCTATCTTGCGATCCCTGATTTGTTGACTGTAGGGAGATATTTCGTGAGATGTTTTGAAGTCAAACAAATTTTTTAATTCTTATGTGTTAACAGCTGTAACGAAAAAAGGCTTACAGATTTTAAAATGTTATTTATTGCTTCGGTAAGGTTTTTTCAGCGGTAAATTTTTTTTGTGATCCTCTGACGTGACTGAAAAATTTGCACAAATCTGCGACATTTTACTTTGTAATATACAATTATTACAAAAGTTTGCAAATAATGTGCAAAGTGGGAAGCTAAGACACCCATTACATCATAGATCTGATATTTAATTCAGAAGTAGAACTTTCAACACAAAAATCTACAGCATATATAATTCTCATCATGAAGTCGACAATTACTGCATCCCGACGTTACTTGGAAAAATCTATGTAGTCAAGAGATCTATTGGGAGAAAAGATAATGAGAACATACGTCTGATATTCCAAAGACAGGACCTCAAAGATTTCTTCTCTCACAAATAAGAACTATTCTTGTACATCTCTTACCCTATTGTTAAAGAATCCTACAAAGAGTTGATAGAAAAAATCAGATTGGTGAAGAGAACAGACCATACCAGATGACCTGACTTCTTTATGTGTTTTTTCCGAGTTTTTTTTGCCGTCTCTTTTGCTCCTATTTTGGAGAATATTGTTTCTCATGACAGGAGAACACTTTAGAAAGGTAGCGAAATCAACAGAGTTAGCAAAAGTTTTTCACATTTTTCCTTTATTCCATGATTAGGCAAATAAGCTTAGCAACGTTATTTTTTATTTTAGTGGAAAAAACAATCAAATTCGTGGAGAATGCTCCGGTAACAAAACCAGTAGTTTAAATACTTTGATCAGCAATGTTTTGTCAGATATTTACTCAGATTCATACCAAGCCCGGAGACGTTTTCAGCATGATAAAGACTTTGAGGACTTCAATATGACATAGTCCAGTGGCCGTATTCATCAACGAACCCCGAAAGTTAAACTAACCCTGAAGGGTTAGTTTAACCCTGGAAAGCGTTTAACCCGTATTCATGAAACACAGGGTAGGCTTAACCCTGAGGGTTAAATCTAACTTTGAGGGTTAAATTTACCCCGAAAGCGACTAACCCGTATTCATCAACGAACCGTGAGGGTTAAACTAACCCTGGAGGGTTAAACTTACGTGATTCATCAGGGTTAATTTAACCCTAGCTCAGAGCAAGGTTAACTCTACCCTAACGCTTCATACAAACATTTACTCGCATCTAATAGTTTATGGAAAACGATCAACGAGTATTGTAGTATTTAATATTGATCGTTGTTATAGTATTTAGTTTCGACTTCGTTTTATGTTCATATTCGAAGTACATGAAACCCTGACTTCGCAAGAAAAAGAATTCTAGCTTTGGTGACAAATGAATGCGACGAGGAAAAATGGCATTCCACTCTGACAAGTGCCAAAGAGAAGAACCCCTTTATAATAACACGCATTGACCCCTAAAAGAGTAGCACAAGCCCGGTATAAAACGAACTGCGCAAAAGTAGAACTTACACTGCACAACTGCACACACGGAAATAAATTCACGCTGTAAGATTGGATGCTGCACAAGTATGCTAGAGATGTATTATAAAAACTAGTGTTAGAAGCTTATTCGTTGACTATACTACTATAGGTGAAAGAATAGAAGTATAAAGTGAATTTAGCCCGTACTTAGGCATTCTGTGATGTGAGTTTGCACAGCGCACGCGTAATTGACGCCTTAACCCTCCAGGGTTAATTTAACCCTCAGGGTTCGGAATACGGCCACAGATTCGTTGATCGATACGGGTGGATTGCGTTCCGTGGTAAACCCCAGCCTATGGTTGATGAATACGGCCAATGAACCCTGAGGGTTAAACTAACCCTGGAGGATAAGCTTAACCCTCAGGGTTCGTTGATGAATACGGCCATTGGAGGGTTAGTTTAACCCTGGAAAGCGTTTCACCCGTATTCATGAAACACAGGGTAGGCTTAACCCTGAGGGTTAAATCTAACCTTGAGGGTTAATTTTACCCCGAAAGCAACTAACCCGTATTCATCAACGAACCATGAGGGCTAAACTAACCCTGGAAAGTTAAACTTACGTGATTCATCAGGGTTAATTTAACCCTAGCTCAGAGCAAGGTTAACTCTACCCTAACACTTCATACAAACATCTACTCGCATCTGGTAGTTTTATAGAAAACGATCAACGAGTGTTGTAGTACTTAGTGTTAGTTGTTGTTATAGTACCTAGTTTCAACTTCGTTTCGTGTTCAAATTCGAAGTACATGAAACACTGACTTCGCGAGAAAAAAAATCCTAACTTGGTGACAAATGAATGCAACGAGGAAAAACGGTTGCGCATTCCACTCTGACAAGTGCCAAAACAGAAGAATTCCTATGATAACACGCATTGACCCTTAAAAGAGTAGCACAAGCCCGGTATAAAACGAACTGCGCAAAAGTAGAACTTACACTGCACAACTGCACACATGGAAATAAATTCACGCTGTAAGATTGGATGCTGCACAAGTATGCTAGAGATGTATTATAAAAACTAGTGTTAGAAGCTTATTCGTTGACTATACTACTATAGGTGAAAGAATAGAAGTATAAAGTGAATTTAGCCCGTACTTAGGCATTCTGTGATGTGAGTTTGCACAGCGCACGCGTAATTGACGCCTTAACCCTCCAGGGTTAATTTAACCCTCAGGGTTCGGAATACGGCCACAGATTCGTTGATCGATACGGGTGGATTGCGTTCCGTGGTAAACCCCAGCCTATGGTTGATGAATACGGCCAATGAACCCTGAGGGTTAAACTAACCCTGGAGGATAAGCTTAACCCTCAGGGTTCGTTGATGAATACGGCCATTGGAGGGTTAGTTTAACCCTGGAAAGCGTTTCACCCGTATTCATGAAACACAGGGTAGGCTTAACCCTGAGGGTTAAATCTAACCTTGAGGGTTAATTTTACCCCGAAAGCAACTAACCCGTATTCATCAACGAACCATGAGGGCTAAACTAACCCTGGAAAGTTAAACTTACGTGATTCATCAGGGTTAATTTAACCCTAGCTCAGAGCAAGGTTAACTCTACCCTAACACTTCATACAAACATCTACTCGCATCTGGTAGTTTTATAGAAAACGATCAACGAGTGTTGTAGTACTTAGTGTTAGTTGTTGTTATAGTACCTAGTTTCAACTTCGTTTCGTGTTCAAATTCGAAGTACATGAAACACTGACTTCGCGAGAAAAAAAATCCTAACTTGGTGACAAATGAATGCAACGAGGAAAAACGGTTGCGCATTCCACTCTGACAAGTGCCAAAACAGAAGAATTCCTATGATAACACGCATTGACCCTTAAAAGAGTAGCACAAGCCCGGTATAAAACGAACTGCGCAAAAGTAGAACTTACACTGCACAACTGCACACATGGAAATAAATTCACGCTGTAAGATTGGATGCTGCACAAGTATGCTAGAGATGTATTATAAAAACTAGTGTTAGAAGCTTATTCGTTGACTATACTACTATAGGTGAAAGAATAGAAGTATAAAGTGAATTTAGCCCGTACTTAGGCATTCTGTGATGTGAGTTTGCACAGCGCACGCGTAATTGACGCCTTAACCCTCCAGGGTTAATTTAACCCTCAGGGTTCGGAATACGGCCACAGATTCGTTGATCGATACGGGTGGATTGCGTTCCGTGGTAAACCCCAGCCTATGGTTGATGAATACGGCCAATGAACCCTGAGGGTTAAACTAACCCTGGAGGATAAGCTTAACCCTCAGGGTTCGTTGATGAATACGGCCATTGGAGGGTTAGTTTAACCCTGGAAAGCGTTTCACCCGTATTCATGAAACACAGGGTAGGCTTAACCCTGAGGGTTAAATCTAACCTTGAGGGTTAATTTTACCCCGAAAGCAACTAACCCGTATTCATCAACGAACCATGAGGGCTAAACTAACCCTGGAAAGTTAAACTTACGTGATTCATCAGGGTTAATTTAACCCTAGCTCAGAGCAAGGTTAACTCTACCCTAACACTTCATACAAACATCTACTCGCATCTGGTAGTTTTATAGAAAACGATCAACGAGTGTTGTAGTACTTAGTGTTAGTTGTTGTTATAGTACCAAGTTTCAACTTCGTTTCGTGTTCAAATTCGAAGTACATGAAACACTGACTTCGCGAGAAAAAAAATCCTAACTTGGTGACAAATGAATGCAACGAGGAAAAACGGTTGCGCATTCCACTCTGACAAGTGCCAAAACAGAAGAATTCCTATGATAACACGCATTGACCCTTAAAAGAGTAGCACAAGCCCGGTATAAAACGAACTGCGCAAAAGTAGAACTTACACTGCACAACTGCACACATGGAAATAAATTCACGCTGTAAGATTGGATGCTGCACAAGTATGCTAGAGATGTATTATAAAAACTAGTGTTAGAAGCTCATTCGTTGACTATACTACTATAGGTGAAAGAATAGAAGTATAAAGTGAATTTAGCCCGTACTTAGGCATTCTGTGATGTGAGTTTGCACAGCGCACGCGTAATTGACGCCTTAACCCTCCAGGGTTAATTTAACCCTCAGGGTTCGGAATACGGCCACAGATTCGTTGATCGATACGGGTGGATTGCGTTCCGTGGTAAACCCCAGCCTATGGTTGATGAATACGGCCAATGAACCCTGAGGGTTAAACTAACCCTGGAGGATAAGCTTAACCCTCAGGGTTCGTTGATGAATACGGCCATTGGAGGGTTAGTTTAACCCTGGAAAGCGTTTCACCCGTATTCATGAAACACAGGGTAGGCTTAACCCTGAGGGTTAAATCTAACCTTGAGGGTTAATTTTACCCCGAAAGCAACTAACCCGTATTCATCAACGAACCATGAGGGCTAAACTAACCCTGGAAAGTTAAACTTACGTGATTCATCAGGGTTAATTTAACCCTAGCTCAGAGCAAGGTTAACTCTACCCTAACACTTCATACAAACATCTACTCGCATCTGGTAGTTTTATAGAAAACGATCAACGAGTGTTGTAGTACTTAGTGTTAGTTGTTGTTATAGTACCTAGTTTCAACTTCGTTTCGTGTTCAAATTCGAAGTACATGAAACACTGACTTCGCGAGAAAAAAAATCCTAACTTGGTGACAAATGAATGCAACGAGGAAAAACGGTTGCGCATTCCACTCTGACAAGTGCCAAAACAGAAGAATTCCTATGATAACACGCATTGACCCTTAAAAGAGTAGCACAAGCCCGGTATAAAACGAACTGCGCAAAAGTAGAACTTACACTGCACAACTGCACACATGGAAATAAATTCACGCTGTAAGATTGGATGCTGCACAAGTATGCTAGAGATGTATTATAAAAACTAGTGTTAGAAGCTTATTCGTTGACTATACTACTATAGGTGAAAGAATAGAAGTATAAAGTGAATTTAGCCCGTACTTAGGCATTCTGTGATGTGAGTTTGCACAGCGCACGCGTAATTGACGCCTTAACCCTCCAGGGTTAATTTAACCCTCAGGGTTCGGAATACGGCCACAGATTCGTTGATCGATACGGGTGGATTGCGTTCCGTGGTAAACCCCAGCCTATGGTTGATGAATACGGCCAATGAACCCTGAGGGTTAAACTAACCCTGGAGGATAAGCTTAACCCTCAGGGTTCGTTGATGAATACGGCCATTGGAGGGTTAGTTTAACCCTGGAAAGCGTTTCACCCGTATTCATGAAACACAGGGTAGGCTTAACCCTGAGGGTTAAATCTAACCTTGAGGGTTAATTTTACCCCGAAAGCAACTAACCCGTATTCATCAACGAACCATGAGGGCTAAACTAACCCTGGAAAGTTAAACTTACGTGATTCATCAGGGTTAATTTAACCCTAGCTCAGAGCAAGGTTAACTCTACCCTAACACTTCATACAAACATCTACTCGCATCTGGTAGTTTTATAGAAAACGATCAACGAGTGTTGTAGTACTTAGTGTTAGTTGTTGTTATAGTACCTAGTTTCAACTTCGTTTCGTGTTCAAATTCGAAGTACATGAAACACTGACTTCGCGAGAAAAAAAATCCTAACTTGGTGACAAATGAATGCAACGAGGAAAAACGGTTGCGCATTCCACTCTGACAAGTGCCAAAACAGAAGAATTCCTATGATAACACGCATTGACCCTTAAAAGAGTAGCACAAGCCCGGTATAAAACGAACTGCGCAAAAGTAGAACTTACACTGCACAACTGCACACATGGAAATAAATTCACGCTGTAAGATTGGATGCTGCACAAGTATGCTAGAGATGTATTATAAAAACTAGTGTTAGAAGCTCATTCGTTGACTATACTACTATAGGTGAAAGAATAGAAGTATAAAGTGAATTTAGCCCGTACTTAGGCATTCTGTGATGTGAGTTTGCACAGCGCACGCGTAATTGACGCCTTAACCCTCCAGGGTTAATTTAACCCTCAGGGTTCGGAATACGGCCACAGATTCGTTGATCGATACGGGTGGATTGCGTTCCGTGGTAAACCCCAGCCTATGGTTGATGAATACGGCCAATGAACCCTGAGGGTTAAACTAACCCTGGAGGATAAGCTTAACCCTCAGGGTTCGTTGATGAATACGGCCATTGGAGGGTTAGTTTAACCCTGGAAAGCGTTTCACCCGTATTCATGAAACACAGGGTAGGCTTAACCCTGAGGGTTAAATCTAACCTTGAGGGTTAATTTTACCCCGAAAGCAACTAACCCGTATTCATCAACGAACCATGAGGGCTAAACTAACCCTGGAAAGTTAAACTTACGTGATTCATCAGGGTTAATTTAACCCTAGCTCAGAGCAAGGTTAACTCTACCCTAACACTTCATACAAACATCTACTCGCATCTGGTAGTTTTATAGAAAACGATCAACGAGTGTTGTAGTACTTAGTGTTAGTTGTTGTTATAGTACCTAGTTTCAACTTCGTTTCGTGTTCAAATTCGAAGTACATGAAACACTGACTTCGCGAGAAAAAAAATCCTAACTTGGTGACAAATGAATGCAACGAGGAAAAACGGTTGCGCATTCCACTCTGACAAGTGCCAAAACAGAAGAATTCCTATGATAACACGCATTGACCCTTAAAAGAGTAGCACAAGCCCGGTATAAAACGAACTGCGCAAAAGTAGAACTTACACTGCACAACTGCACACATGGAAATAAATTCACGCTGTAAGATTGGATGCTGCACAAGTATGCTAGAGATGTATTATAAAAACTAGTGTTAGAAGCTTATTCGTTGACTATACTACTATAGGTGAAAGAATAGAAGTATAAAGTGAATTTAGCCCGTACTTAGGCATTCTGTGATGTGAGTTTGCACAGCGCACGCGTAATTGACGCCTTAACCCTCCAGGGTTAATTTAACCCTCAGGGTTCGGAATACGGCCACAGATTCGTTGATCGATACGGGTGGATTGCGTTCCGTGGTAAACCCCAGCCTATGGTTGATGAATACGGCCAATGAACCCTGAGGGTTAAACTAACCCTGGAGGATAAGCTTAACCCTCAGGGTTCGTTGATGAATACGGCCATTGGAGGGTTAGTTTAACCCTGGAAAGCGTTTCACCCGTATTCATGAAACACAGGGTAGGCTTAACCCTGAGGGTTAAATCTAACCTTGAGGGTTAATTTTACCCCGAAAGCAACTAACCCGTATTCATCAACGAACCATGAGGGCTAAACTAACCCTGGAAAGTTAAACTTACGTGATTCATCAGGGTTAATTTAACCCTAGCTCAGAGCAAGGTTAACTCTACCCTAACACTTCATACAAACATCTACTCGCATCTGGTAGTTTTATAGAAAACGATCAACGAGTGTTGTAGTACTTAGTGTTAGTTGTTGTTATAGTACCTAGTTTCAACTTCGTTTCGTGTTCAAATTCGAAGTACATGAAACACTGACTTCGCGAGAAAAAAAATCCTAACTTGGTGACAAATGAATGCAACGAGGAAAAACGGTTGCGCATTCCACTCTGACAAGTGCCAAAACAGAAGAATTCCTATGATAACACGCATTGACCCTTAAAAGAGTAGCACAAGCCCGGTATAAAACGAACTGCGCAAAAGTAGAACTTACACTGCACAACTGCACACATGGAAATAAATTCACGCTGTAAGATTGGATGCTGCACAAGTATGCTAGAGATGTATTATAAAAACTAGTGTTAGAAGCTTATTCGTTGACTATACTACTATAGGTGAAAGAATAGAAGTATAAAGTGAATTTAGCTCGTACTTAGGCATTCTGTGATGTGAGTTTGCACAGCGCACGCGTAATTGACGCCTTAACCCTCCAGGGTTAATTTAACCCTCAGGGTTCGGAATACGGCCACAGATTCGTTGATCGATACGGGTGGATTGCGTTCCGTGGTAAACCCCAGCCTATGGTTGATGAATACGGCCAATGAACCCTGAGGGTTAAACTAACCCTGGAGGATAAGCTTAACCCTCAGGGTTCGTTGATGAATACGGCCATTGGAGGGTTAGTTTAACCCTGGAAAGCGTTTCACCCGTATTCATGAAACACAGGGTAGGCTTAACCCTGAGGGTTAAATCTAACCTTGAGGGTTAATTTTACCCCGAAAGCAACTAACCCGTATTCATCAACGAACCATGAGGGCTAAACTAACCCTGGAAAGTTAAACTTACGTGATTCATCAGGGTTAATTTAACCCTAGCTCAGAGCAAGGTTAACTCTACCCTAACACTTCATACAAACATCTACTCGCATCTGGTAGTTTTATAGAAAACGATCAACGAGTGTTGTAGTACTTAGTGTTAGTTGTTGTTATAGTACCTAGTTTCAACTTCGTTTCGTGTTCAAATTCGAAGTACATGAAACACTGACTTCGCGAGAAAAAAATCCTAACTTGGTGACAAATGAATGCAACGAGGAAAAACGGTTGCGCATTCCACTCTGACAAGTGCCAAAACAGAAGAATTCCTATGATAACACGCATTGACCCTTAAAAGAGTAGCACAAGCCCGGTATAAAACGAACTACGCAAAAGAGCTTACACGGCACAATTGCACACATGAAAATAAACCCACGCTGTAAGATTGGATGCTGCACAAATATGCTAGAGATGTATCATAAAAACTAGTGCTAGAAGCTTATTCGTTGATTATACTACTATAACAGTGAAAGAATAGAAGTATAAAGTAAATTTAGCGTACTTAGGCATTCTGTGATGTGAGTTTGCACAGCGCACGCATGACTGACGCCTTAACCCTCCAGGGTTAGTTTAACCCTCAGGGTTCATTGGCCGTATTCATCAACCATAGGGTTCGTTGATGAATACGGCCATAGGTTCGTTGATCGATACGGGTAGATCGCGTTCCGTGGTAAACCCTAGCCTATGGTTGATGAATACGAATAATAATCAATACCAATGAACCCTGAGGGTTAAACTAACCCTGGAGGGTAAGCTTAACCCTCAGGGTTCGTTGATGAATACGGCCACAGGAGAACCACTGAGGAAGGGCTCCATATTTTATTCTATCTTGCCAGTAGCGTTGATTTCATGTATTGTAGCTGATGTGTTGTGACGCATCTCTCCATAATTTGGTTTTTATTTCCTGTACTGCTGAATAAAAATTGCAGTGTTTTCTTTCCTCCCATGCCTTCAGCGTATAATTGATCTTCTGCTCTGATTCCGAATAGGCTGAAATCAGAACACAATCTGAGTTGGAAACCGATGTTCTTTCAAACCAGTTCCCTTCGATTTCTGCAAAAGCGAAGTTTTTTGGTCATTTTAGAACCCCTCACCTGTTTTCATATCCACGAAGGCTTGGATACATCTAAAACTGATGATTTTTGATGGATATTTCCAAAAAGGCATGAGTTCTGCTTGAATCTTGTAGAGTATTGTAGAAATCAAAAACTACAACTTTTGGGTTATGAGCAGGGTCAAGCATGGGAGTGGCATGCCACACTTGGGGAGTCGTGGAAGATTCGGAAAGAGGGGGGAGGGGCCGTTATCGAAGTGATAGTGATTTTAGCGACATGATGTCAGGCAACAATGTCCGACAGGCCCATTGTGCAAGATACCAGCACTGATGCTTTGGCCTAAAGTCTTACACGTACAGTAAGCGTATAAAAAATTCTAAGAGCATGAAAGCACCATTTTCGTAATTAGCATGGCAAATAACCCCTAAGGGCCAAGTTCCAGCGAATTTTGAGATTTCCAAATATACGCTCAAGCGAGGTGGTCATAGGCTATTGAATATACTTGTTCATGCCGCCTTCACTCGCAATTCATGTAGTAGCGAGACTTAGCATATTACCTTATCCAATATTTTTGCAGTGTTTTCCATTTGCTTAGCTGAAAAAAGCGACTACCCTGATTTCACGCGTACAAGGCGCGGGGGATTTTTTTCTAAAATCCGCCAGCCCAAACACGCCACAACGCTTCGCGACCAAAGAACCCTATACCGGGCTCCATATAGCCTGAGAGAATTGAACGGTTTAAGGTTCGCTTTCCGAAACACATTGAAGCGGTTGAGCGGCTTGTTTAAAAAATCGAAAAAGGTGCGCCTTGTACACGTGTAATTAGGATATATCTTTCCCTAGGAGGAAAAATTTCGCATGAAATTCCTGCTATGTGGAGAAGAAGGTTTAGCAGTAGCAACCATATAAAAAAATACAAGATTTGAATGCTATGAAGGTAAGTTAATGGGGTGTGGCACAACCCCTAAAAAGCTGTGGCCGCCACAGCATTCTAGAGGTTGTGCCACACCTCACTAACTTGCCTCCAAAAAGAATTTTAGCGAACAGAATATATACAGTTTGATAGGCTGAGTCTTGTAGTTTTCATAAGAATAATTTGAACCTGATTCATCTTTTGCGCTCTGAGTAAAAGCTGGTGAAAGCGCAGCCTTTGAAAGCGATAACTGGGACAAATGAGATGGCCTGCTTCTAATTCCATGGTTTGATGGTTGTTTAGGGCAGAATTCATGTTATGGGTATATAGGGAGTATTGCTTCGTATTGAGTACAAAAAGAGTTAGCTAATTCATTTTGAACTATAGTTAATCACGTTTGAAAAGATCATTTCACTTGGGGTGGATTATGAATCCTCAGAATTTGCCAAAACTTGGCCTATGGTGGTTATTTGACATGATTTACGAACATGTGCCTAATTATACACGGTAAAGCCTTTATGTATAGGTGGGGGAAGGTCGTATGCGCTACTTCTGTGCCACACCTCTTGCTCGACCCTGGTTATGTCAAATAAGCATAACTATTTTCAGAAGTGGTCATTGCTAGTGTTCTAAATTGTGTTACGAATTGTCCACTCTTTAAACTTTCAATTGTCGCAGCACTTGTAAAAAGGATTTTTTTTCAAAACCGCCTAACATGCTTTTGCGAACAACTACTTGATATGCTTACACTCGATTCGAAATGTAACAGAGTAGCACAAACTCTGCTCATTGTGTGGTCGACTGAGCAGTACTATCTACCTCCCACAAATTTCAAAGAATCTCTCCACAAGAAAATTTACACAACAATGTGAGGAAACCCACCTAAATTCTTTTAGTCTCATAAGTCTGACGCCGACTCCAATCAAATTATGGAAAGAATCATCAGAATGAAATCGCTTCGTTGATTGAGAAAATACCATCCAGTTCCTACTGAGCTCCATGGTTTTTGCCCTGGAAGATCAATTACAACTAATCATTTTACGATCAGAGTGTTTACGATCAGACAAAGAGCAGAGTTAGTCTAGTGGTTAGTGCTGTACGTAACATTACCGTGCTGAAGGTCACGGGTTCGATTCCACACTGAGCCTAATTTCTGCGGCAAAAATTCTGCTCACAATTCCAGCGTCAGGCTGCCCTTCCAAAGAAGGGCATGCGACAAGCCGGCTGAGAAACACCCCGTCGCATCACCATAGCAGACATGTCTCATACAGAATCTCGAGTAAAGGCTAGGGCGTCCCCCGGAAGCGACGCGCATTCGAGCCCGACGAATGCGAAGAGTGGGCGAGGGTTACCGTCTCAGCAAGGTGAACGGGGACGGCTAAAGCGGCTAGTTCACCAGAGGCAACGAACCAAGGCATCGCAGACTCTCCGTCTAGCTACCATCAATATGGGCACACTCACCTCTCGTTCTCGTGAGTTAGCAGATCTTCTGAAGAGACGGCGAGTCGATGTAGCCTGCATACAGGAAACAAAGTGGAGCGGGGCAAAGTCACGCGACATCGGAGATGGATATAAGCTCCTGTACAACGGTGCCACCTGCACCAGAAACGGGGTTGGTATAGCTGTCTCGGAGAATCTACGGAGCAATATACTTGACGTTGAGCGCATAAGCGATCGTCTGATGAGCATCAAGATTGATACTGGGAAACAGGTCCTACGAGTGATTACCGCCTATGCGCCACAAGTCGGATGTAAGGATGACGAAAAAGACGCGTTCTGGCAGGAGTTGGATGACCACATCAGTACAGTTCCACTGGATGAGACATTCCTGCTAGTAGCGGACCTCAACGGACATGTGGGAAAAAGGCGAGGAGAAGCCGGGAAATGTCACGGAGGCCACGGATACGGAACATGCAACGAAGAAGGTGAGCGCATTCTGGAATTCGCCTCAGCTCATGATCTGGTCTTGGCGAACACATACTACATCAAGAAGGATGATCACCTCATAACATATGCGAGTGGCGATCGGCGAACACAGATAGACTTCTGGGCTATCCGACAACGTGACCTCAAAAACGTAAAGGACTGCAAAGTCATTCCCGGTGAGAGCTGCATACCTCAGCACAGACCACTGCTTCTCGACATCAGAATCCCAATGGATAGACACATCAGGAGAGCCACAGAGACTAGGACACGCATTAAATGGTGGAGATTAAAAGGCAACAACGCGGCGAAACAAGCATTGCTAACAACTCTACCACGCTTGCAAGATAACCCAGATCAATCCTGGGAAAGCTTGAAAGATCGAGTCCACGATGTGGCACGCATGATCCTGGGATGTACAAAGCCAGGAAAAAGAAGGATCAATCGAGAAACGTGGTGGTGGAATGATGAAGTGCAAAAAGTCATAAAGGAGAAGAGGGATGCGTACAAGCGATGGCATAAAACGAAATCAGAGGACGATCGCCAGACGTACCAACAAGCCAAACGTGCTGCGAAGGCTTCCGTAAAGAAGGCAAAACAGGTTTACTTAAAGGAGCTCTACGATCAACTAGAGTCCCGCGAGGGAGAACGCGAAATATACCGAATAGCGAGAAGAAGAGCGGAGTCCACAAAAGATATGGAGCACTTCCTCCATATCAAAGACAAACTTGGTAGGAGTCTGAGAAAACCAGAGGACATTACCGAAAGATGGAGAACTTACTTCGAAGAGATGGCCACCACAGGCCGCACCATTAACTCCATCCCAGAAGCCAGCCCCATAGAGGGACCAGTACCAGAGGTCACGGAAGAGGAAGTATGGCTGGCTGTAAGAAGAACAAAGAATGGCAAAGCGACTGGTCCAGACGACATACCAAGCGAGTTCTGGAAATTATGTGGACAATCAGGAGCCACGTGGCTAACAAGTCTCCTCAATCAAATCATAAGGAGCAAGAGTATGCCTCGCGACTGGTACACCAGCACGACCATCCCAATATGGAAGAACAAAGGAGACATAGCAGACTGTGCATCCTACCGGCCAATCCGACTAATGAGCCACACTCTAAAGATCTTCGAGCGAATAATCGAAACACGTCTTCGAGATATCATAGAGTTGTCACCAAATCAATGCGGATTCGTGAAAGGAGTAGGTACAACTGATGCAATCCACTCCGCTCGGATAGTGATGGAGAAATACAGAGAGAAGCAGAAGAAATTGCAT
Organism: Cylicocyclus nassatus; assembly: GCA_958299035.1. Lineage (NCBI taxonomy): Eukaryota > Metazoa > Nematoda > Chromadorea > Rhabditida > Strongylidae > Cylicocyclus > Cylicocyclus nassatus. The sequence goes on along the minus strand of CATQJL010000223.1, from coordinate 31,240,943 downwards.
GCAGCCTTCCTGGACCTGGAGAAAGCCTTCGATAAGGTACCCCATGAAGTCATATGGTGGGCCTTACGGAAACACAGGGTGCCAGAGGAGTACGTTCAGTGGATAAAGTTGATCTACCAGAACGCGTCAAGCCACGTGCAAACAGCTGCAGGGCAATCAAAGGATTTCAAAATCAAGGTTGGAGTACACCAAGGTTCAGTTCTCTCTCCCCTGCTCTTCATCACTGTGATGAACGCCATGATGGAACCGCTTAGACGTGAACCTCCTTGGACACTTCTCTACGCAGATGATGTGGTCTTGATAGCAAGTACCAGAAAGGAGCTACAAGACGAGGTGCAAAACTGGAAAAACAGGCTAGAGTTGTATGGCCTGAAGCTCAACACCAGAAAGGCAGAATATATGGAAGTGGGAGAACAAACTCCGGGTACCATAAGCATCGATGGTGAAGAGCTAAAGAAGACAACGTCATACAAGTACCTAGGCAGTCGCATCTCAGCGGAGGGAGGCTTACAAGATGAGGTCGCAGGCAGGATGAACACAGCATGGATGAAATGGAGAGCATTAACAGGAGTTCTGTGCGACAAACGAATGCCAGTGCAACTTAAGTCCCAACTGTACCGGACCGTTATCCGCCCAGCAGCACTGTATGGCAGTGAATGCTGGCCGTGTACGCGGAACGAGGAGCGCAAGCTCAGTGTCATGGAAACAAGGATGCTACGATGGACCTTAGGAGTCACACTGAAGGATCACATCTGCAATGACACTATACGAGCGCGAATAAAAGTAGCTCCAATTGCCCAGAAAATGCAGGAAAAGAGGTTACGATGGTATGGGCATGTGAGCAGAAGGGATGAAAGTCACATCACCAAGTTGGCCCTGGCTGTGGAGGCACCAGGCAAAAGGCCCAGAAGTAGACCCAAGATGAGGTGGATGGACAGAATCAAGGCCGACCTGCGAGAACTTGGTATAGATGAAGACCTTGCCTCAGATAGGACGACATGGAGACATCTCACAAGAAAAGCAGACCCTGCGTAAGCGGGACACATGCGAGGATAAAAAAAACGATCAGACAAAACCCTTAAAGGCAGCGGCTCGGCGGAGTGACAACTTTGGAATATTCATCGTTCTCGGTTCCCCTGAATGAGCTTAGTCCAAGGCTGTGCTTTGCAGCTTCAAACGATATCAAAGATACAAGCTCCGCTCATTGTGTGACTAGTGGTCGACTGAGCATTTCTATCTACCACCCGCGAATTTTAAAGAATCTCCCCACAAGAAAACTTACAAAACAATTAAGGGAACCCACCTAAATCGCTTCTTTCAGGATGCAAAAAATGTCTGAATTTGTTTCTGACTTTTTCGCTGCTGGAAACTGAAAAAAGTTTGGTCAATTTTGATATGACACGTACTAAGCAGCGGCGTACCCAGGATTTCCGTTCGGGGAGGGGGGGGAGGGGAATTTTTTCGAATGAAGGTGGTTAGCCATGCACTCCGAAGAATTTTTCGGAATGCTTCCCAAAGATTTTGCTGGACGCAATTTCACTTGAAAAAGTTTCTATCAAATTTTGATGGGAGATTATCAAGTAAAAGTTCTAAAAAATTGTTTGCGGTAAGCTTCAGAGCACACTGATCTCCCCATTATTTCTGATGATGTGGGAACAGTTATGTGTATGACGGTGAGAAAGCTGAAGAAGCGAACGGCGCTGCCTACCCTCTAGAGCGCAATTGGTCGTGAGTGGAGACATGTACCAATCTCAGTGGCAATTGATTATTGGCTCCAGTAACAACTTTCCCGACCCGCTCATACGGCACTTTTCACGTCTGGGAAAGCGGATTATTGATATCTTTTAAAGCTGCAAAGACAGTCTTGAATTTAGCTTATGCAGGGGAACAGAGAACGATGAACATCCCGAAGTGGTCATTCTGCCGAGCCGCTGCCTTTGATGCTGGGTTATCGGTCGATGTTGTCTATGTGAATCTAGCGAAAGCCTTCAATAAGATCTCCCACCATATGCTATCTTATATATAAAGCTGAATGTCTGTTTGTCTGCCTGTCTGTATGTCTGTCTGTACGTATGTTCCGAATAGAAAAATCCATTTCTGACTCGATCCGGACCAAACTTGGCACACATACACTTCGGGCCCCGGCGGGTGTCATAGGCCACTTTTCGTCATCGATCGATATCGATTTTATCAATCTCATCGATTTTTTGTAAAGTTTGACCTGCGGGGCTGGGAGTTTGCACAGGGGGGTAACCGAGCATGCTGATTGCGAGTACAATATTAGTTTGGCGGTTTTCTGCTATCCGGGCCCCAAAATTTTTTTTGTCGTAGAGCTTGCTCAAACTTCGCCTGTAAGGGTTGTCTTACATGCTGATTACAAATATCACACTTTCTCCGCGAAACGTCTACCCTTGTGGTTATGATAGGTGTACGGGAAGAAGTCAAAACTATGAATTTGGCTGGAATTCGAACCAGAGGGCTTATTCGATATGCCTGATTACGAATATCGTACTCTCCCTGCACATTGGGACCTTTCCATAGAGTTATGGTGGTTATACGCTATGGGATCGAAATATAGATTTGCTCTAAACTTTGTCTAACAATAAGGTGGTCATTTAGTGCGCTGAACATGAATATCATTCTGATTCCGCAGGATAGAGCCATTTTCTTAGGTTTCGGTGGGTGTACAGTAGATGGGTCGAAGTTCCAGATTTGCTCAATTACCTGGAACGGTTTGCAAGCATGCTGCTTATGAACATGATGCTTGTCCGCTGTCATAACGCATTATTGTGAAGTTACGATGAGTTGTTGCAGGGTTTGAATGGACATTTTTTCGCTTTTGGGCCAATTTAGATCCCAGATATTCACGAAATGGGAAAACAGTCGTTTTGCATGGCGGTCTCCAGCGCCATCCTAATGACCTGTCCCAACGCGTAACGCACGCGGCACATCTTTCCCTGTTCTTTGCTTAGGCAAAAGCCGCCGAAGGGTGTATCGCGCGCGGCAGTGGTCCTATAAGGAAAGAATTACGGTCGTGGGAAACCTTCTATGTCACACAAATTGCCTTTATCATGGGGAATGAGTACGATACTCTTGAAACAGCACTGTAGGTAACCCCCTGCCAAGGTTTCAGTCAGGTTCATGATTTTTACCCGCTGCTATGTACCTACCGCCTCTGCGAAAAGGTCTTAATCGCAAGGAGAGTGTTTTAATCGTGGTCGAATCTCTCTAGACCGAGTTTAAGCCAAAACTGAGATTTTGCCCCTCTGCGGCATACCTACCATAACTTAGTGAAACGCCCCAAAATGCCGAAGGAGTATGATATTCATAATCAGCATTTCAATTACCCCCCTAAGCAAAGTTTTAGCAAAATCCATGACTTTCGCTTCTTACTGTACCTACCGTAAACCCAGGAAATGAAGCGCAAAATGACTGCGATATTCGTCATCCAGCTCGAGTAACCCCCATGTACCGATTTTGAGCAAGATCAATCACAAAAACATTTTGGGGCCCGGATAACCGAATAACGCCATCAGTTTTTGGAATTATCCTTACTTACGATTTTTTTGATTTTTTTGCAAAGTTTGAGCTCAGGGCTGAGAGTTGCTGAGGGGGGTAGATGAGCATGCTGATTATTAAAGCGGGAATAGGGAATTGCATGTAGAAATGGGCACAGGTAAAGGTTCTACAGGGATCGGGGTAAGACGTTAATCATACCATTGACAGGGCCGGGCGGAGCCGAGTAAGCCAGCTAGTTATCCATACTACAAAGTTATGGAGTAGATGGAAATCTATTACAAGGGTTCCTATCCTACTTTGAAAGCAGATTTACCACAGTCAAGGTTGCACAGTCTTTTTCCAAGAGATATCAGTGTACTTGGTGGAGTACCCCAGGGTAGGGTACTCGCATCTCCTCTATCTGATCCCCACTGTAAAGCTATCTTTGCTTTTGACTTTATGTGACGTGAGCTACAGATTTATACTGACGACATTGAGCGGTATGTTTGTTATAAAGAAGAGGAACATCATGCTATGCATGCTGCACTTCAATAATCCCTTGAAAGATGTGCTGATGGTAAAATAATGATCTTCCTCTGAATCCCAGCGAGTGCTCCTTTCTGCATTTTTGAAGAATAAAACCTCCTGATTATATGGCGATAATTTCAATAGTGTGTTCAACAGTTTAAGATCTAGGTTTTTTGATTGATTTTCAACTAAAATTTATTGAACCCATTGATTATGCCGTGCAAAAGCGTACTCTTCGCTGTTTGCTGTCTTTCGAAACATTCATTCATGTGATGAAAACACTCTCATCAGACTGTATAGAGCGTGTGTGGACCCTCGCCTGGAGTATTGCTCCCAGGTATGGAACCCCTCACGTAGAAAGGAGACCCTAAAACTACAAGAATGATCCTATACGGCAAACTGCAAAGTATATCTGGAAAAGACCCCACCTTATGTTGAACGTCTTGAAACGCTGGGTTTGGAATCGTGATAAATAGGAGAATAATGCTGACTTAGTTTCCTGTTTTTTTTTTCGTACACTGCGAAAAGAAGTTGATTTGGGAGCTAGCAGGCTTTGGATATCTAGACCCGCTAGTGCAGGCTTGGCGGTTTTAACCTGCACTATCCTAGGCACAGAAAAGCTCCTATTCTAGTCTTTTCAACTCGTTATTCCCCACTGTGCACGCTGGTATCGACTACCCCCCCCCCCCCCAAACTATCATATTAAGGTGATTGGAAGGTAATGAGACACTTAAAGAATAAATGTAGCTTTCTTGAACAGATTGATTGGATTAATTAATTGGAAGTCGAAGTTTTGGGAGATGTCAGTACATATAAAATTCTTCTGATTAAGAGCTATAGATGGGCACTGTCGTATGGTGTCGTGTTTAAAAGTGCTCAAATTCTAAGTTCATCACTTCAAGTAATTTCGAACTTGAGGCAGCAACGCCGCAGTAAAACAAGTAAGGCTGCCAAAATTATGTATGCTGCAATGGGTTAGTAACCAAATCCACATTTGTCTGATGGTCCCGACGCTTGCTACAGAATATATAGCATTAAGTATTAGGTGACATATTACTTATTCTCTCATAAAAATGATTGAATGCGCTCATCTTTGACGAATGACATCTGATGGAGCTGTTTACGCTTTAACCATATGTATGCAAATTACCTCGAGAAAACTTCGCCTTTAAAGAATTGTGAGCCAAACACGTTTTGTAGCCTGAAAATCTGCGTCAAATATTGCACTTTTACGGATATTCTGCCTCTTTCGTACGAAACTATGAAGAATTTGTGGTACAGCGATCATTAGAAAGAGCCTGAAAACACTTTCGAATAATATGCCATATGCCTAGGGAATTCAATACTACAGTACAAACTCGGACGGTGTTCAAAAATTAGTCTTCCTGTCTTTTTGAAGCGCCACGCGAAAGATTGTAGGATATGAGCTGCAAGGACTGCCAGGATGACATGCGAAGTTCACCTTTTACAAATGTATTTTACTGCTGGTTGTTTATTGTTTATCAGAAAAAATCATCGAAATTGCAAAAATTGCCCTGTACTTTCCGATCATCCTAATACTAACTTCCAAAACTAGTTGGAGTTTCAAAAGAAGTTTGCTAAGGATGATGTCCTTAGCTGGTACGTTGTGGCTGTATCTGTGTTGTTTTTATATTCGTTCAGTTTGAGTCAAGTTTCGTTCAATAAGGGCAGCTTATCAGTTGGATTTTTGCAAGTCATTAGTCTTAAGAATTTTTTTCATTACCTTTTCTTTGTCATATCTCTTCAGGACACGAGGTTGGCAAAAAGGGGTTTCGAATACGAATTCGCCTTTGACCCCAAAATTTTTTTACGAGTAGCACTTTGACCCAAAACTGATCCCAGTGATTGTGCAGTGAATTTACTAGAAAACAAGATTTCTACTCAGAAAAAGATGTCCAAAAATTTTTATCAACAACAATATCGAAAAACAGCTAGTACATTTCAGAGATTCACATTGAGATCAACATTGAAAAAAGCCCAACATGTGATAATAAGTCATCTTGTAATGTTGTTCCTGACACCGGTGGAGAGGTTGGCACAGAAAAGTAAGACTAGAAATAGGCGTGGGAAGTACCGTAATTTCGAACATAACGAAAGACAGACATTCCTCAGATTTAGGTGCTATTGCAAGCCTTTTGATGTGACCTATGCACTTGATTTGGAACGGACCTTGCAGGACGATCTTCGAAGGGTATCATACGAAGGGTTGCGCCATCGATCTAAATCGTAAACACTTTTAAGATACGAAACCATTTACCTAAGTAATATTAAGTGTAGGTTTACATGAATTGAGATGCAAATGAGCATATGAATCATGCTGAACAGCTTTTCAAACTAGTGAACAGTTCGCCGCCTATGACGAAAAAGTAATGAAGATTAGAGGACAGTCATAGGAGCAGAACTCTAAGATTTTCGCACACTGAGCGCTCCTCGTATATTTCACTACCTACAGTCTGCTCCAATCAGGATCAGACCGAACCGTCGACGTAAATTTGCGCGCTAGCAGCGCTAGCGGTCTGCGCTGCATATGCGCGCTGTGAGGGGCCAAAAGGATCGAACAGAGAGCAGAGAAGCAGGCCGTGAGCGTGACCGCGAAACCCTGACCAAATTAAGGAAGTCAGAAACATTGTAAAAATAAATTACAAGAAAATCTCAGAACAAACGATAAAATTTTGAAAACAAAAAGGAAAATTTTGTTGCTTACCTCATGTTCTGCTAGAAGATCAGCATATTGTTGAATTCCGCATTCCAACCATATTACCACGTCGCCAGCTTTCTACTCAAAAGCTAAGACATCGCGGGTCGGTGCCATTTGCCACCAAAGGCAAACGTGACAAACGTTTTACCTTCCGTACTATTACCTAATATCCTAAGTGAAATGAAGTATTTCGTAAAGTGCGACGGGACGCGGAAGTTCAGCGCCGACTAGTACACAAATGAAGAAAGAAGAAAAAAAGCTATTTCCAAATAGCATAATCGATGTTTGCAACTGTCACAAATCTACTTTCATCAAGAATGTATGGTTGTTCTAGCCAATGAAAATCGACAGCTGCGAAGCGAAGTGAAACGGAAGAAAGACCGAGAAACGACAGGGGCCAGGAAAGAATAGACAAAAGTATCTGGATGCAAAATACATATGAAAAACTAGCGCAAGCCAAAGCCTTTCCAAAGAAAGTTATCGAAATGAAGAACGGCGACAAACATAAGAAAGAACAGTCTCTGTCGAAAACAGATAAGCGAGTTGAAGAGAAAATGCTCAAATCAAAGATCAGTGGACAACACATTGCGAACAACATCATCTACCATCGGCTCCCCGATTGCCGCGAGAGCAGACACTCAGGCGAGCGGATCAGCGATGCGGTTGCCCTATGTTAAAACATAGCGAGGAGAACACCCCTTGAAACCTATGGGCCACATCCGACCTCCCGAAGCACACCCTAACCCCCAAAAATCTAACGCGAAGTACACGGCCGCCATCTCCGCTTCCACCCCTCTCTCCGGTACCGCCCACTCGGAGATTTCCCAGTATAAGGGTAGTATACGTCATACCGCCAGCGACTGTCAATTGGTATGTCGTCGGGAATAAATCGTTACTCAACGAGGCTTGATCTTCGAAGTTTTTCTTCTTAATTTTTGGATCAACAATGAGTATTGTATTAGGTTGTACCGAAAGTTCTGTCGTTTCATTTTTGAAAATTTGTAACATTGCGCTGTTTCAACGGATTTGCTTGCCTATAATTTTGTTAGAAAGAAAAAGTCTGTCGCTTTCAGATAACGCCTTGCCTAGCTTCTGTTTCGCACTGAATGCTGAGATAAACATGGAAAAGTAGACCATATAAGCTTTGACCATTCTAAGTTAGGTCACCAAAAATCTGGAATGCTGCAAAAAAATCTGAAATCGTCAGTGCATATGTTTTTTGACCTATTCTTCGCAAATGTGAAAAGTTTGTGCTGTTTGGACGTCTCTCGGAGAAGTTATGATTTTCGCGAAAAGTGACATATTAATTAATTTTGGCCTTTTCCATAGTAAACTCGATATTCATAACTTCTCAGAGAGACGTCCAAACAGCACAATTTTTTCACAGATGCAAAGGATAGGTCAAAAAACATATGTACTGACGATTTCAGATTTTTCTGCAGCATTCCAGATTTTTGGTGACCTAACTCAAAATGGTCAAAGTTTACATAATCTTAGTTTTCCATTTTTATCTCCGCACCCAATGTGAAACAGAAGCTCCGCAAAACAGCGTTTGAAAGAGAAAGACTTATTCTTTCTAATAAAATTACAGGCAAGCAAATCCGTCGAAACATCGCAAAGTTACAAATTTTCAAAAATGAAACGACAGAACTTTCGGTACGACCTAATAATTTCTGACTATTTCCAAGTTGCAAGCGAGAATTGTAGGCAAGCGCACATTTAGAAAGAAGGAAGGCAATCCAGGTTGATCCCGACATGGAAGTATCAAGAAAAAAAGCACGTATCAACACGATTTTGTGTTTCAGTTCTTTAGTTCTGCAGCAATAGCATAAATACGATAAGCTGATCTAAAATTGTTTAGGTTTTTTTTCAAACTGATAATTCTCAGTTTGATAAAACCACTCCATTTGCCCCCTGCTCGTGCACAGTGCTTCGCTAGCGCCTCCGAGGTAGTTGATGGCTATAAAAAAGATTAAGCTTACCATACTATATATTTCAGATCTGTGCTCGTGTTATGATCCTCTATCTGTGGTATGTATTGTTTCAAGCTGATGCAGCAGTTGACACTGACCCTGAGATCGCCCCATAAGTCATCAGCGGCTGTGTGTTGTCGTGAAGGTTATCTGCTGTACAACTTTTATTACTGTGTTTCCGCTCTATAGGCACGCGACAGTAGCTCCACAAAAGTTTTCTTATGCTCGTCCCATCTTTATTTCAATCTTTGTTATATCGTATCGCTTGTACAGTTGTTATTCTGTATGGCAAAAGAATTCCTCTTTTCTTTTCCTAATCTGACATCGGGGCGAGTGCTAAACTTGAACCGTCGTTCATGAAACACTTAGTAAACATCGTTGTATATGTATAAACTGTCAGTTGCCGTATATTCATGAGCTGTGCGCGTGTTTCTTTCTGATAAAATAATGCAGAATAAGTTCAAGAGATGACACTAATGGATAGAGTATTTATTCATCTCTGTGTAGAGAGGGTATATATGTGACCGAAAAAGCGGATAGGCCCATCAGTTGCATCAAGGTAGCATCTGCCTTCTCAATGACGAGCTGAATGTTCAAACTGTAGAGATACATCATAACTGAGTCTTGTCTCCCCATACGTTTCAGCTAGTTTACAATAAGGCGACCAATTTTCAATGCGGACAGAAGAGAAATCTTAAAAAATAGATCAGGAATCGAAAGGAAACCGAGTTGTAGCCTTCCTTACCTTTTTGAACTCTGAAAACTTTGGCAAGTACACAGCTATCAAGTAGGACATGGACCACACATGACACTAATACTATGACCATATGCAAGAGGAGATTCATCTGAAAAGGTTACCCTTTAGGGGAAGAAGTGAAACATAACAAAATGTGATTGAGAGGGAATTGTTGCTTACGTAGGCAGCAGTATATCCAAGAACAGATATCAAAGCACTCACTAGCAATTATTTATGGTTATTCGCTAATCCTTTTTCTCTCTCAACGACATCCTCATCACAAGTGGTGTTACTCTCGGCCGGACGTCGTCCAACAATGCGCTCACAAAAGTGCTGTCAAACCTAGAGCAATATGAGTTAAGGTGTTCCAAAAAGCGTGACTGCAAATTATAAGTTGGAAGCTAAAAATCCTAATGGATATACCAAGAGCAACTTCGATCGCCTTTACGTCATCCGCGCTGATAATTGCCCCGGTTTTAGGCAGTTACACGACTCACATCATGAAGAAAAGAACAGCAGCTCAGTATCTATAATGACTAACACAGTTTCCAAGAAATTACGTTACATACAACATATGACAGATAGTGAGAGAAAACAAACCTGTAGTGCTTGAGACATAAAGACGCTTGATTACTCGTTTTGTAGCTGTGTAATCGCGTTCATCAATTTGATCGAGATTCCCTAAAACGAATGTTTTCAGGTACATAGCTAACGCTAACGACAATGCCTAAAAATTATGTTTGCTTTGTGTGCGGAAACAAAAATGAAGCACGATTTGCGACACGCACATCCCAAAGCCCAGTCCAAAACGCAGTCTTTCTTGCGGCGCTGAGATTGGACACAATACTCGCAGAGGAAACGCTGAAGACTTACTTCGCAACCTTCAAAAAGTCTCAAAAATTCATTTGCAAGGGTCACTTCATAAATGCCGTGAGTCTTGTATTCACAACCGAAGTCTTTTTTGAAAAAACAAAAAAAATTAGGCACAGTATCTGGTAGATGAAATAGTGGCAAGCGGCGGTGAACTCTCAAAGGCTGCTGAAGACATCTCCTACATCAATTATGGCGAGATTTCAGCTCAAGTAAACAACTAGTGAACAACTTGAACGACGCCACGAGATTATTCGATGTCAGTCCTGGTTTACGACTTCACTGAAATCATAAAAAATCAAAAAAAACATTATATTGAACTTGAACAGGACAATGTCACCTTGAGCAAATCCGATGTAGGACGTTATATAAATCACTATATGAAAAAGTATTTCGGCTGCAACGGCTGGGATATATATAAGGCACCCTATCTTGCCAAAGAGTCCGAAATTCCAGAGGTGGTCACAAATTATCAGCATTCAAATAAGAGCTAAAACAGTTAGAGCTCGATTGTCAATTAACCTTGGCATCGTCCATATAACTTTGTGTGATATTTAAGCAGTGACCAAGATTGGTATCGATCTTTATTTCTCGGCTAACGTTTCGGAGTACAACTCCTTCTTCGGAGCCTGAAAGATCAAAAACTATGCGAAACTGTTCTTGTAAGCACTCAGTCACCTAACAGATACTTTTCAGTACAAGGTAGTTGCAAGATGAAGAGAGAGACCGTAACCAAGCCAATGCTTACCTCAATCGCCAGCAATGGAGACTACGAGCAGACCACCTAATGGATAGCGCCGTTACTGTGTACTGCTATACCACTATTTATACAGCACAGATGACCTGACCTGACCCAGACCCGTAGGTCAAAAGCCACAAAGAGCTTGATAGATGGTGACAGCTACGTCATAGTGTTAATGTCATGGCGTTGCCTGCGGTGGGCACCTAGAGGGGTAGACAATTTCGATTTTTCGAACCCGTCTAGGTGCTCCTTGACCCGTACGCACAAGGGCCTGCCGGTTTCCCCTACATACTGATCTCCACATGTCTGGCACGTAATCAGATATACTACGCTAGACTCCATGCAATCCCCCTGCTTTCCAAATGGACAAATGACGCAGTTTGGAATTGTGCATAACTGGTCGTAGGCACGATTTTGTATAAGTTGTTTCCTAAGGTTAGGGGGTGGTATGTCTACGACTCTTACGCCATTTGCGAGCCCCGCGTGCTGCAGACTTTTCCTGATTGCTCTGCTAAATTCGTCACAAATGAAGGGAACGCAAAACGGAATTTTTGGAGGCTGCTCAAGTGTGCGCGATCTACGGCCTGGCAAATGATTGGACTTGAACTGATTGCCTGTTATGGGGTAACCGTTAGACTGCGCGATCTGTGTAGCCAGATTCATCGATACGGTGCGTTCCTGCGCATTTGCAGAGACCATCTTAGCGGTTCTGAACATGTTGCTTACTACGGATCTCTTAGTGCTCCAAGGGTGTGCAGAGCTATAATGGACTAGTATATTTTTGCTGCTAGGTTTACGAAACCATTTGGTCTTGTATACCCCATTGGATAAGTATACCTGCACATTGAGGAAGGCAAGCCAATTATCGCTGGGTGTCTCGCGGGTGAATTTGATATTGGGAGACTGGGCATTTAAGAGATTGAAGCAGATGTCCATCTCACTCTGTGACGGACATACTACACAACAATCGCCTATGTAGCGACAGTATAATAATGGCTTGCGGGCAAGTACTGGGGTTTCAATTTTGGACATGAAGGCAATAGCAACGGTGGGAGCCAGTCTTTGCTTCATGGCTAACCCTCTAACTTGTCTGTAATACCCTCCAGACCAACGAAAGATGCAGCAGTTCAAGCACTCACTCAAGAGAGTCATTACTTGCTGAATAGTGAGGCCGTACACGTGGAGAGAGTCCAGTGGCCGTATTCATCAACGAACCTTGAGGTTAAATTTTACCTTGAGAGCACGTCTCAAGGTAGATTTTAACCTCAAGGTAACTTTGCTATTCACAAATCTACCTTGAGGTTAAAATCTACCTGGTGGTCAACAGAGTACTCACTGACGTTTATTTGGAACATGCCATGACGTATCAGCGGTGCATGAAATCTACTGCTAGTGATTTTCCAACTGCCATGTTGATAATGCCGTATATCTTGTAGGTGCACGTTACCATGTTTTGGAAAGTCTTCTGAGGAAGTAAGCAATCATGTTTCAACATGATTGGACGTGGCAATTGATATAGAGTTGTCTCAAATGTTAGTATACACTTTTTAATCGTTAATATCTCTTCTCACACAAAGTCTTTCGGTTAGATTCAATAGCCATCCAGTAGAGCAAGCTTGACTTAGATTGCTGGTATGGAGCAAAGCACCTATAGCTCTTCATTACTGTAGTATTACAATAGAAATTGAAGAGGGTTTCAAATAAAGTTAAAACCCTCCTTAACTTCCTATCAAATTTATATAAAAATATACATTGATGGTTGAAATCAATGTATGAAATTTTGGCCCAAAATGGATACTCAGCAAGCTGAAAACTTTACCACAAGACCAAACGAGTCGCTGATCATGAATGTGAAGTTTCCAATTTTCCAGAAGGCTTTTTTTCATAACTTATGCCAAGTAAACCGCAGTTGCCTTTTTTCAGTGCTTCAATCTAAACCAATTGGAACGCGTAAAAACTCTCAGCAAGGTTGTCTAATGGTGTTAGCATTTCTGAAACACTGCTACATAACTTTTCAGCTTTTTGGAAGCTTTTTTTGCTGGCCTATTTCAAAATGGCGTTGTGTATTTTCCTACCGATCTTACAGCAATTAAGAGCCATAGGTGTTTTGCTCCATACTATAAACCTAAATTGAAGCCTGCACTACTGCATGGTACTTGCAGCTAAGCAAAAGGCTACCTGAGAAGAGAGTTACCAACGATCAAAGAGTGAGTACTTACATTTGGGACACCGTGTACATTAGGAAGAAGAACACGCTTCAAGGCCATCAGAGTATAAGTAGAGTTAGAATTGAGCTGTATCATATGAAACGCAAATACCGCAAAGACTCACATAAGTTTTCAAAATTTTTACATAACTCTGCTTCACTCTTATAGTTTAGTATGTAAAATTTTGGTCCCAAAACAACTCCTCCCCGCCTCTTTGTTAGGATCCGGAACAGCACGACGCCGGCCTTTTTAAGGAGGGAATCGCCCAATCGAACAACCTACGCAACTGGCGAGATCAAGCGGGAAATCATAAAAATCGGTAGTGGCAAAGGCGAAGTCGTTCCACGGGTGTCTATTGCCACCGTCGTGCTGGGCTCTGTTACCATGTTAAAGGGCTTAGAACGCTGATGCCACTGTTTTCCTTAATTGCGGAATTTATGGACAAAGCATGAGCGTTTTTTGGAGCGGAAATTTGATGTGCAAGTAGGACAAAAATGGTCGCAATATATTTTCTAGCCTTCAATGGAGCAATGATAATCATTAAAGTACTTTATTTAATAAATAATCAAATAGTTGGAAACTAAGTTTTGCAATTCATTTAATGCTTTCCGCTCTCTCGACATATACACTTAAATTTTGCGATTGTGTAGGCTGTGACGTAAGCTACAAGCGCAGCTGCTGTTCTGTCATATTCTAGCTTCACAATGAGGGTTAAGCTAGGTATCTATGTATAAATAAAACTCAATCTCTGTAAATTTGTTCGTATGTAAGTATGTGGCTTATAGACTCCTTTGTTTGTGAACCGATGAGGCTGAAATTTGCTCCCCTATAAATGAGGCCAGGCGCAGAAGATAGGCTACTGGCTACTTTTTGCGACGATTCACTGGGTCCTTCATCGATTTATTGATTTGTTTACTAACACCTAGGAAAATAAAAGCTATATCATTCCTTTTTTGCAAGTTAATTAGTAAGGGGCGATAGAGATCATTTACGTTTTGCGTTGAGGAGGATGCGGTGTCACGAAGCGAGCCGGTCAAGAAGGACAAATTCACCACGGATACTACACGTGTGCTGGTACTGACTTGGAGCTAAAGCGGGAGAGGAAGAGAAAATATGATCTGAAGGAAGTGGAGGAATGGTAAGCAAACATCTTGAAGCAGACGGGCCATTTTGGACCCTTGGCCCCGGCGGGAATGGGACCGCAGCTAGCATGGTATAAAATGAAAAAATATAAAATGATAGATTTAGCTGAAACTTGGCATAGGTGTTATCCGACATGCTGATCACAAAAATGATAATGACTTTGCGTGATAAAGGCTTTTTTGTAAGGTTACTGTAAGTTTGATACATAGGGTCCCACCCTGAACAAAGAAAGAGGCGTTATATAACCAATGAATATGATATTCGTATCTGATAGGTCAAGTAGCCTTATGTCAAGTCTCGGCGAAAATTGAGACTTCTGACTCTTTAGTCATTGACGGTCGTCCCCAGCAGCGCTTGCGTACTGCGACTTGGTCGACTTTGTGGGGCGCCAAATCTCGACTCCCTTTGTTTATTTCTTACTAAGCCAATGAGTCAACTCCTAGCCATAATTCGTACAGATTCCGGTTCACTGCGCATGGTCTAGGCTGGTAACGGCTTCATTTCAGCTTGAAACTTCAGAAATTCTCAAAATTTACTAGTTTTCGAAAAATGCCTGAAACTTTCCTATTTCATGTCAAAATTTGAGCAATCTGCGCGCAGTTGTGTCACATATTACTCTTTACATATTGCCAAAGTTTGAATGCGCCATAACCAAAGAGGTTGAATTTATGAAACTAGGTGCAAAACTTAGTATCCAGCCTAATATGTCTTACAATTATTGCTTTATTTGAGGACTAGTGAGATTTAGCAACTCCATCCTAAATGTATACGTAAATTCATGCTGCAATAAATGCTCACAACTTCTCGTCAAGGAACGTTCCACAAATAAGACAGATTTGGAGCGTTTTCTGCTAAACTTATACATTCCCATCTAAGAAGGTAACTTCGACCAAAAAAGGTTTCCGTGTAAGTAAACAAGTGAAATTTGAGCTAGTATTGATATAATATATTAGAATGAAGGAGGTCCTTATAAAGAGTTCAACTCTTATGTGCAAATTCAAGATAGATTTTAACCCTAGCTATTCTAGGGTTAAATTCTACCTTGGATGCATAATAGAAAGTTGGTGGAGAAATGATGATTGAGGTAAAATTCAACCTCCAGGTAGAATGATGAATACGGGTTCATGCGTTTAAAGGTTCATTTCTACCTCAAGGTAGACTTAACCCATGAGAGAATTTCATTGCGATCATGTTGTGAATACGGGTTATAAACTAAAATGCTAGCTGAGGTAACTTTTAACCTCGAGGGTTCGTTGATGAATACGGCCACTGATGTTCTATGAGAAGCTCAAACACGGCTTCCATGGCAGACTCGTTGGAAACATTGGTGCACAGGGAAGTAACTTCGAAGGACTCCATCACACAATCGCTAGTGAACTGCGTATTCTTAAGATGTTCGAGAAACATTTTGGTGTTTGATAAATGTGCAGGTATGAACCTAAGCAGCTGGTTGAGAACTAGATTTAGCAGCCAAGATATTCTATCGTTGGGACCGCCGAAACTACTTATTATGGGCCTGACCTTAAAATCTGATGGATTGTTGGAGAGTAGAGATGAAGCCGTGAGTTTGTGCGTTTCGACTAGCAGATAGAGAACTGGGCATTTGGGAAGTTCACACTTCAAGCGGGACACTAAAGCTTTAGGTATGTTAGCAGATCGCGCGACGTCCGTCCACACCCTGTCCCTTCCACACAGATCGCGCAGTCTAACGGTTACCCCATGACAGGCAATCAGTTCAAGTCCAATCATTTGCCAGGCCGTAGATCGCGCACACTTGAGCAGCCTCCAAAAATTCCGTTTTGCGTTCCCTTCATTTGTGACGAAATTAGCAGAGCAATCAGGAAAAGTCTGCAGCACGCGGGGCTCGCAAATGGCGTAAGAGTCGTAGACATACCACCCCCTAACCTTAGGAAACAACTTATACAAAATCGTGCCTACGACCAGTTATGCACAATTCCAAACTGCGTCATTTGTCCATTTGGAAAGCAGGGGGATTGCATGGAGTCTAGCGTAGTATATCTGATTACGTGCCAGACATGTGGAGATCAGTATGTAGGGGAAACCGGCAGGCCCTTGTGCGTACGGGTCAAGGAGCACCTAGACGGGTTCGAAAAATCGAAATTGTCTACCCCTCTAGGTGCCCACCGCAGGCAACGCCATGACATTAACACTATGACGTAGCTGTCACCATCTTATCACAGGAGCCTGATACAGTAGCGCGAAAGACGTTGGAGGCATTTTGGATAGCATCAAAAACTCCAAAAATAAACCGCAAAGAAGAGAGCATTGCCGTGACGACCGAATTAGCACCGTATCAAGCTCTTTGTGGCTTTTGACCTACGGGTCTGGGTCAGGTCAGGTCATCTGTGCTGTATAAATAGTGGTATAGCAGTACACAGTAACGGCGCTATCCATTAGGTGGTCTGCTCGTAGTCTCCATTGCTGGCGATTGAGGTAAGCATTGGCTTGGTTACGGTCTCTCTCTTCATTTTGCAACTACCTTGTGCTGAAAAGTATCTGTTAGGTGACTGAGTGCTTACAAGAACAGTTTCGCATAGTCTTTGATCTTTCAGGCTCCGAAGAAGGAGTTGTACTCCGAAACGTTAGCCGAGAAATAAAGATCGATACCAATCTTGGTCACTGCTCAAATATCACACAAAGCTAGAACAGTGATATTCAGGCAGCAACCAAGAAAGACCATCCAATGCTGAAGTTGCTGAGGCTATAGTTGCCAAAGCCGTTGTCGATGAACCTATGGATTGCTCAGTATCTGCAACGCCTGCTCAACTTAAACACTTGCGATCTCCAGCAAAGACCGAATTCAGCAGACCCTCTACGATTTCTGCCAAAACCGCGGTTGGAGAAGCACTTACACATAAAATTAGTTCACACAAACCACAAACCTTTTTTTATTTTAGAGCAGATCCAGTTACTGCCCAGATGAACAGCCGGATTACGATACTGATGACGGGCCCACACTGAATGAGACCAAACCTGAGCTTCCCTGCACGACGAAGAACAAGTTCTTCGTCGTGCAGGGGAAAAAGCTCCTAGAGCTTTTTCACCTCACTCGATGCGAGTGCGAAAGCGGCGAAACTGGAGTTTGTCTCGATGCCTCGGGTTCAAATCCCATCATCTATTTCCTCACAAAGGGTTCAGACCCCAGAAAAAAAATGGGATGGGCAGGAAAAAATTAATTCGACAGAATCGACAAGCTGCGCAACTGCAATGCGCTAGCGTGTATAGGATCAGTAACTACGGGAGTCCGTATGAATGTAAAATTGTGTTCATTTCCTGATCAAACATCAAAATACATCGTTTCAGAAATTGATAAAGTGGGCATCAGAGAGTTGGCCCCCTCGATGTCGGCGTATGGACGAGTCTTCACCGAGACAAGGCCATCTATCATGGCCGTTTATGAAAAACATCAGGATCGTGCCATTGAACAGATTAAGGCCGCTTACCAAGTCAAAAAATGAACAAGACAAAAATTAGCAAATTACATTCAATTTAGAATGATGGAGGAGCCGCCTGGGACATTGCCGTCGATGGCGCTTATGATTCAAGGGGCCATAGTGAGAACTCTGCAAGGTTTTAGCGGTGGACCTCAAGACCAGACTCTGCATTTACTCGAAAGTAGTGAATCGTTTCGAGACAGGTGAATAAGAAGGATGACACAATCATTCTCGAAATTTTTTTTGCAGGTCAAATCAGTCAGAGAATGGAAAAAGAAAGCTTCCGCAGGATGCTGCGGTGGTTGCATTCGAGAGCACTCTACCCCATCCGGTCGGTAGCAACAGATCGCAGCGCCGTGTTTGGGAAGGAGATCAACCTCTATAATGCAGAGTTCGGTGAGAAGATCGAATGGAAGTTGGATAGATGGCATCTGGCCAGATATCTAGACAAAAACCTTCGCGCGGTAAAATTCCAAGATTTACCGACAATTACGAAGTGATCAAGTTAAGGCCGCAAAGAAAAAAGATTACGCGGTAATCAAAAGCTGGATAAAGCCTATAAAGAAGCACCTATATTTTGCAATAGAACAAGGTGCACTGGCCAATGACAGCAGGTACGCGAAGTATTAGGTTGTTGCAAAAATAATGTCCGTTTTTCTAGACCTATATTCCAAACAACTTTTTTCCCATCAGACTTTCTTTCTCGATATAACAACTGCATATCATTGGAAAGCTCTCTTCATGTACTTTCTCACATCGGTGGAATTAAGCTGCTATCCTCACTTGTGAGGATTTCACCAGCATTTTCCACATCCGCACTCAAAATCAGAATCTCATAGCTTCCACTTTTGTGACCACAATACAGGAGCAAATAAACGAATTCTTCTGAAAACATAGCAAACATATTGGATGAAGATTGTTTACCTATTGCGTGTTTAGGTAGATTTTTGGAGGTATATGGACTGAGAAATTGACGCGTCGAAATAGACACTCGCTGCTGGCATTCTATGGGTCAGAAATTTCTCATAATTAAGACAATCGCCAAAGCTTCGCCCATTTCTGTCAGCTTGAAATTAGCACACCTTAACTATAATATTTGAAGAGAAACTTAGCTATTGAGTGCGCGAAGAATTCCAAATTTTCATAATTGGGCACTTACAAGCCTACAACAAGTAGGCTCAAAAGAGTGAACATTTTTGAATTTTTATCTTTTCTTTTCGCAGAACTCCTTCGTTGGAGTTTTTTCTATACACACGTATACAATTGGCCTGCGGCTACAAAATAAGCTAATTAGCAGACATAGGGACAAAGCTTGAAGGGAGTTGTAAGCTCTTGAAGACGAGGTTTTCAGAAAAAAAACTTTCAGTTTTCTGACGCATGGCTTTCTTCCCGTTTGCGATATCAGTATGGGCAGGGGCGCGCCAAGTTAAGAAAGGTTTGATGTTTCTGAAGGTCTTGACTGCATTCAAAAATATAGAGAGTGAACGAAGTTATAGCCTTCCAAAGTGAAAATTTGCAAAACGGACATTATTTTTGCAACAACCAATACTTATTTAACAGCTGCTTACATCATGTTGCCGACGAGCACACGTGGGACCAGATATAGGAACCAGCTATTTACAACCTCGCCACACACCCCTCAAATGTTCTTTCAGGCTGACATTACGGGTCCACTTAGAAGATGCTCTCACGAGGCTCTTGACGTGGACGAAGACGATGATGAAGAGAAGAAACCGATAATACCCTTCAACAGCCCGGCTCATAACAAACTGCGCGAGATCTCCTGCAGCCGCTGTTTCATAAGGACATCCCACTGGCTAGTCCCCTAGGTGGGACTAGCCAGTGCGAAACCAAAAATGCCTTACAATTAGATAGATTATACTGCCCGAAGGACATATTTTTGTGAGAACGTTTGCGATGACGCTTTCATGACAAAATAGCGCTACCTTCAAAGCATCTTTTCAGACCGGCAGCGACCTACTCCATCTATGCGCACATGTCCACCATGCATTTGAATGCACTCACACAGGCAGAGCTGAGTGGAGAAAGGGTGCTCGAAAGAGTTGACGAAGTCCGCCGCAAATGCAATGGAGGGGAGACGACACAGCTCAAGCACAAGAGCGCTGTAGAACAATTTGGCGAAAGTAAATCGTTGCGGCCTTCATCATTCGCCGTTCGCAGATACGGATCAGAGGTAATGAAGATACGGCAGATGGAACACCAGACTAACCAGGGTAGAGAAATGTATAAAAAAAAGTAGAGGAAGCACAAATAAAAAAGTGGCAGCATATATATAAATGTAAGATAATTGAAAGTGTGAAAATGTGAAAAATATTGAAAATACCCACTGTTCTCCCATGAAAGTTCGTGGTTGTTATGCGTCCGGTATATCGAGTCTAAAACAAAACAAATTGCTCGTAGAAAAACGCAAATAGAGAATGCGCAGTGGCGAGCACTTCTTCAGCAAGATGAGTACAACACTTCTCACATTTATCAAAATTTCTGCGCATCGCCATCAAAAAACTGCAGTATGAGTTCCAAGCTTATACGAGCAGAAACATAGTGATGGTGATGAAAGGAACAGTGATCGTTACAGGTACACACATTACTGACGAAGAACAAAGAAGATGATGAGAACAATGTCCTTTTTAAAAGACATAGGAAAGGCAGTAGGACAATTTGCACATACACACAAGCAAGAACGACAGCTTCACTACATACACATTGAGAAAACCTATTCAAGAGGCAAGTCTCTCTACGTACGCAGTTCTGCCAACTGTGTCACTGTGGTGAGAGACCTACAATCATGTTGTGAGCCAACTAAAGCAAAAGCAAGGGACAAAAAGCATAGGACAGCAGGATAGCAAGGGACACATATCTAGACAAATGACGTAGCAAAAAAAGAAACTCCTCTGCGACCATGCTTACGTATACCATAATTTCGCAGCATTCTTCACTAAAATAACTGTCGTATTGTTACTGTAACGATGTACGCAAACAAGACAAACTCACTTTTACTTATGGCTCTGTGAAAATGTCAGAGTTGCGGGTGGTTTCCAACATGTTAGCTGTAAGAAACTGAAGTCGACCGTTTTCCACAAGACCGACACAGGAAATGAGCCTCATATTCATAGTTCTCAGCTATAACCCATTTGGAGGAAAGATGACTCGAAAACACCTCTATTTCAATGTTCTACAGGCTTGACCTCTTTGCTTTTTCCCATTTGTGATGTTAAAACATTCAGAATGAGGAATTCACAAGTTTCTGTTGTGTTGGACCACCGACGTTACTGATGATAGGGCGAACTTTGTAGTCCGAAGGATTTTCTGAATTGACTAAGTCGGATGGTAATTTGTGTGTTTTAGTGAGTACGTATAGTACAGGACAGACTGGTATATCAATCTTGAGGCGGGATACAGTTCGCTTTGCGAGGCCTGCTGTTCGCGCCATTTCAGTCCAGACCTTGTTCAACTTTTTATATTGTTTTGTGAATTTTCGCTCAGAAGATACGCAATATGTTGCGTCGTCTTGGAGATGCTGTTGTATTATGGCGATCTCCAACTGTTTTGGTATAACTATGAATTCACCTCCCTTACCAGTGATCCCGATTTAGATATTCGTGGCTGAGAGTTCTCGAAGTTCTCTCAAACCTCTTCTTTGCGCTGGCGTAAGATTAGGGATTCGACTTGTGCGGTTATATTGTTTGAGAACAGTGAAGACCGACGTGGCAAATACACTCACAAATACAAATATAGAAGCCTTTGACGTCACTTCTCTATTTACAAATGTCTCGAATTCCAATGCATTAGAAGCCGTTTTCGAATTACTGTCCGAAAAGAGTAACAGTATCAATTTCTATGGCTTTAACATACAGCAAGTATGGCATTGTTGAGAGAATGTTTAGAATGTTCGGTTTTCAAATGGGCGGGACAATATTATAAATAAACTAGGGGACTCGCAATGGGCCAGCGTTTGGCACCTATTTTAGCAATAGCATTTATGTCAAAGATAGAAGAACCAATTCTCAACCGCCGACCTGTTCTTTACTACAGATACATTGATGATACTATCATCGTGTGTCCAACACAAGCGAAAATGGATCTATGCTTTGACATACTCAATGCTCAATCAACTGACATCAAATTCACAAGGGAAACGCCTAAGCAGGGATGGTTGCCATTCCTCAATGTCCAGATTTGCTTATGCAGAGGAGAGTACAGAACACGCGTATATAAAAAACCATCCAATAAGAACATACTTGTACACTACTCCTCTGCACACCCAATTCAAATGAAACTTAGCATTATCAGAAACATGCTGCGAACGTCAAAAAGAGTGTCTTCAAATAGCACTCTAGAACAGGGCCCGGCACGAGGTCGGCAAATGCCAAGCTGGAAATCGTTTTGGGGCCAAAAAGCAAAGGAGAAATCGTTTTTCGGGTTCCGGGGCGAAGCCCAGGAAAAAAATTGATGGTTACGATGGCAAAGCTGAGCCCTTCTCATCTGGACTTGCATAGAATGAATATCATAGCGTTATAACTTTATCAGAAGGTCTACTATGCAAAAAAAGAGCAGCGAATAGCGTTGCACTGACTCTGAGTGGTCAATTTTCCACAGCCGTTGCCTTACTCTGCGTATCTCAGCATGTCATGTTATCTCAACATGCCTCAATAGAGGCACAGCAGAGTTCGCGCGCGTCACGTCGCGCCGTCGCTAACTGCCGCGCGCGACGTCGTTCAAACGATGCTATTTGTTACAGCATACATGACTAGTTCTCAATGTATGCGTAACGATATGGCACCAAATCTTGTAAGCGAACGGAGAGAGGCTAGTGGAAACGCAGTATGAAAAATTATGAAAGACTTATGTTAACGGAACGAGTAATAAGCATTTTTTCCAAAAGTTTTGCAAAATTGGTAAATGAAGATGTGAATTCAAATGGCTCGTTTACAGCGCACAGATGACGACATGGTATGAAACTTGGTAAGTACATGCACACGGGCTTGCAGGGCTTAAGTGAGGAGTTTCATTGAAAAACTATGTGACTAAAAGTTGTGGCAAACTTTTTTCCGAAAATTTCCCGTTACCAAAAAAATGGAAAAATGGCTCAATTGCAACGCAGAGGCGACGAAATCGCGCGGTATTCTGTGTGTATATGCGCAATAGGACTAAGTAATAAAGTTTGAAATATTATGAAAAACTTATGTGAATGAAGAGCGTGCTTAACTAATTTCCAAACTAGGTCGGCATTTGCGGACCTAATTCCCACCTGAGGTCGGCAAAACTCTCAATTCACAAAATTTTTCCAAAATTTTCACATAAATCTACTCTATGCCCAAGGATTAGTATATACTGAAAATCTGGTTTCAAACCTCCTCCTCTCCCCATTGCTAGAGGCAAAAATAGCCTCAGCAGTCCCGTTTCCTAAGGAGGAAAGCGCGCTCCAATCGAACGGCGTATCGCTGAGTCCTTTAATCGGCGTTTATATTTCGTAGCACCGACTTGGCTGCGCAACCAGTGCGTTTTTCATATTTTATCTTGTTTCTTCTTTTCTTGCTTCAATTGTTTTGGTTGGAAACAGAGTTCTGCCATCAAATGCTCAGTTATCGGCCTGCAAAAAGTTCCAGGTAGCAGTGGCGGTCCGAGGGGGGGGGGGGGCGGGAGAGGGGGGCGCGCCCCCCCCCCCTCCGAGAATGGGTCGCGAAATTTTTGAAACTTACCTATATGGATTATGAAAATGTGCAAACGACTTGTTTATTTTTGTAAATAATTGAAATAATTTTTAAAATTTTTTAAAAATTCAAATAAGCCTTATAAAAAATTATTTTTCGGGGGCGTGGCCGACGCCACGCCCCCTTTTTCCAGATTTTAGGGGTTGGGGACCCGCAAAAATTTTGAGAAGTACTCCTAAAATTTTTTCGGAGTGCGTGGCTAACTCCACGCACCTTCATTTGAAAAAAATTTTTCCGCGCCCCCCCCCCCCCGGTCCGAAATCCTGGGACCGGCACTGCCTGGTGAGGGTGATTTTCCGCAATAGATAAGCATGTTGATGTTATAACAAATAATGCAACAGCTTCAACAGGTTCATATCATTTCAATCATAGTTGGACAATTAGTTTGTGAATTTACTGAAATATTTTCGTGCTTGAACAGCGCTGGGAAATAGCGATTGTTTTTTTTTTCTTTACAAATAAAATCCTATTATGAATTTTTGAAATGTTTAGTTTCTCAAACGGCGCCGAGATATAGCGACAACTTCACAAATGCTGTTTGGTTCACATCATTCCGTAAGCTTTGAGATAGTAGCTAGGTTATAAATCAAAGAGTTCGAGTGTACAATGGTCTGATTTTTAGCGATGATCAACGGCTTCTTGTCAGTCGCTTATCTATGATACCACGATTGAGCTCAAAGTGAGTGGAGTTTCTGTATGCAACAGTCTAACCTGGATCGAAATCATCATATGTGTTTTTCGAAGCCGTTTTTTTTCTTACTTTTTCATTTAGGGATATGCGAGTTGCAGCAGATTCGCTAGAATCATCGGATTTGGAATCACACTATATCGCCGTGCGATCCATGGATAGTATAAACGGACTTCACCAAAAGCACGGTTGTATCTTATCAACATCTCCTCCTGAAGCATTTAAACGAGTAAGGGAGTGAAAAAATTTAGTTTTTTCCATAAAAAGGTCTCTCCATTTGGTTCAGATTCGAAATGCTAGTTTACAACTTGACGATGAAACAAATGAGGAAGCTCGACTGTTCTCGCCTTTTACTGCGTTTCGTCTCTCACGCGATCGTCGCTTACAAATGTCTCACAAAACAAATCTTTGCGAACAATGTAGGTTCCTTAGACCAAAAATTGATGTTCAAATGCTAGATTTTTTTGGTAACTCCTTTGTTTTAAAATGAAATTTCTTATTATTCTGCCTTTTCAGCTCCATTGACACACTGAAAGTCGCGTTCACGTTTGAGTTCATGTGGTTCACAGACTGATGACGAACATTGCCGCCAAGTTGGGCTTGGGATCATGCTGAATTCGGCTGAGAAAAATTTCCTGTTCAGGTAATGACAAATCTTCATGCATGGTGCAAGTCTCCATCACATACCTAATGCGACTTCATTACTTTGCGATCCACTCGACAAGACAGTTGAAACAAGCCCGTTGTATACGGGTCACCTTGCATTTCGGTTGTGATAGTATAGTCGCGATTAGTCCTTTGGAACTAGCACAACGCCAATGCAAGATGATCGGCATGCAAGGTACTCGTCATTGCTGTCTTTTCGGAGGATCGCGAGGCGATGGCATCGCGTGATGTATGTCCGGCTCTGGAAAGGGAAGGCTATGATGTGACGATCTTTATTTAGCATATACCGCTCGTTGAAGCGGAAATGTCACGTCTCGAAATGCGCATCACAAATGCGGCAGCCTGCTCGGCGACGTGTTTTTTCAATGTTCATAAGGTAAGTAAACACTATACGAATATTGGGTTCTGTATATCTTCTTTCATGGTATCTGTCGGTATCTGTTTGTGGCCAAGATTTCAATGAATTTTTGATAGGTTTTGACCTTGTAATTCGATCGGTCTTGATTGTCAGCGTTCAGGCATAGAGTTTTGCAAATCAGTTTGTCAACTACATAACACTCCACGACTTCGTCATCTATTTGGTTGGCCTGCTCGAACGCGACCACAATGAAAACGTTGTTGTAGCAGATTTCAGTCGACAACTGACACGACTGGTGGAAAAACTTGATACGAAGCATAGCAAATGTAAGTGCGTTACTCCCTGATTGGTGTTCATGTCATGTTTGCCATTTCAGCGTTTTGTCAAATGTAATCTCAACCGTTCTGATGCATCATATGTCGTGGGTGGTAAGCGTTGCACCACCATTACATGCTCCAACTCATATTCAAGAGAGAAATCCGCTTGTTGGATCGGTGAGAATTTACACAATTGTTTTTTAGTGTTTCATTATTATTCAATGCTCAGAATCACAACGATGAAGCCCATTGTATGCCATACAACGCACAAATCGCCCAGTATCTAGAGATCAATACTAGCGCGTGAGCGTAAATGGGTGTTTTTTTTTCTAATAAATGTTTTTCTGATATAGTGTGTACTGCGCAAGCATAGCCATCCCGTTTCTGGGTCAAAGGGGAAATCGTTTAAAAAATTTTGGGTCAAAAGGGAATTCGTTTTCGAAAACCCCTTTTGCCGACCTCGTGCCGGGCCCTGCTCTAGAATCCGCATCGACAGCAGGTAACCGTTTGCACACGCAAACGGTTACCTGCTGTCGAAAAACGAAAACACAAACGTTCGTCACAAGGATAATGCTACAGTTTTCAATGATGTCAGTTGCGAAAAGGTGTTATTCCTTATGCCATTCATATAGGATAAGTTAAGCGCTGCGATTAGAAACTGCGTTCATAAAGCCGGCCTGCGAAATATGCTTAGAGTTGTCGAAGTCCCACCCCCAAACCTCAAACAGCGCCTGGTGCGTAACAGAGGTTACGATCCAGCCTGTTCAAAAACAGACTGTAATATATGCAATTCTAACAAAGCGGGAGATTGCATGTGTCGTGGCGCTGTGTACTTAATATCTTGTAAACTGTGTGGGGAAGAATATATTGGAAAAACAGGAAGACCGCTGTATGTACGAATTAACGAACATTTGGACGGAATGAGAAAATCGCGATTGTCCACGCCTTTTGGCGCACATCGTGTGCTTTGCCATCAGGACATAGAGTTTCAAATTAACGTTGCTATCCTTTCGAAAGAAACCGACATTACAGCACGAAAGACCATGGAGGCTTGTTGGATCACGTCCAAATGTCCCAAACTGAACAGAAAGGAAGAGAACATGGTTATCAGTAGTGAGCTCATCCCATTCTTATCATTGTGTGGATTTGAGTCTGACCTTAAAAGGGAACCTCATTCCATCACAAGAGTTAGCATATAGTGGCCTGACTGAGTGTCAGAGTGGTAGACAGCCACTTGAAGTGTATCGCTGAAGGTATGTCTACCCTTGGAGCGTCGAATTTACTGACTCACTTTCCAGGTCTTGAAAAAGGCGACCCTGCCGAAACGTCGACCTGTTTACTGTATTGACGTTATATTGATAAACGGATAACAATTTTGGAACGCTTACTAACTTACTGAGAACTAACCTATACGCAGATTGTTTTCATCAACTTCATCTGAACCTAATGGAAGCAAAAGCAATGCAGAAAAAATGATGACAAATACACATTTCCCGGCAATGAATAGTTTGCAACGTCATAACAAACGACAACCTGTACACTCTGCGTCTCTGACGGCAGAGAATGACGGCAGACAATGCTAAACTCGTCCCCGTAATTTCAGGAGGGGATGATGAAAAACGGAGTTTTTGTCAGATTTGTGCTCGGAGGGTTACATATAAGGAGGTCGAAAAAGCGTAAAATATGCAGAAACCCGGAAGGTGGAAATTTGCCGAGTTACTGCCTTTAAATTGATTATCTGTTGACCATCGTGACTGCCCTCGCAGCAATCGGGGAGCCGACGGTAAAATCTATAGGCAAACAATCTACAATCTAAATTGGATGAAAAAAGTGTACAAGAGGAAGGAAAAAGGCAAAAGCAATGACGAAGGACTACAGCAACGCCAATTGTAGGACTCAGTGAGCCGCCCTCGCGCATATCGATCGGAGCGCGCTTTCCTCCTTAAGATGGGGCTGCTGAAGCTATTTATGGCTCTAGCAATGAGGAGAGGAGATTTGATACCAAAATATCAGTATATACTAAGCTTTAAGTGTAAAGTAGATTTATGTGAAAATTATGAAAAAATTATGTGACTGAAAGTTTTGCCAACCTCAGGTTGTCATTAGGTTATCAAATGACAGCCTCATTTGGAAAAAAGTTGGGCACGCTCTTCATTCACTTAAGTTTTTCATAATTTTTCATACTTTGTTGCATAGGCCTACTGCGCATATACACATCAAATCTCGTACGATTTCGTCACCTCTGCTTGCAAACGAGCCATTTTTCCATATTTTTGAAAGCGGGAGAATTTCAGAACAAAGTTTGCCGCAGCCTTCATTCACACAATTTTTCATTGAAACTTCTCATTTAAGCCGTACAGGCCCGTGTGCATGTACACCAAGTTTCATACCGTATCCTCATCTGTGCGTTACAGCGAGTCATTTGAATTTACATCTTCACTCACCAGTTATGCAAAATTTTTGGGAAAAATGCTTATTACACCTTCCATTCACATGAGTTTTTCATAATTTTTCATATTTGTTTCAACAAGCCTCTCTTCGTTCGCTTACGAAATTTCGTGCCATATAGTTATGCATGCATTGAGAGCTACTCATTTATGCTGTTACAAAATAGCATCGTCGACATGGCGACGTCGCGCGCGCAGCCAGCAGCGACGTCGCGGTTTGACGCGCGAACTCCAGTGTTCGCCTGTTAGGCACATAATAAGTACTCAGACATTCGCAGTTGTCACCCGCAGGTTAAAATGATGTGACCTCATTGACCAACTGCGCGTCACACGAAATCGGTGTTGGGGTAAATTTGGAACACCTGTGTTTGCATCGGGGCAAGAGTGCGGGGCATTCTCCGGTCATTATCGGGGTGCGGAAGACATCATAATGCCCCGATCCTTACTTCAAGCTGTGGCTCACCCTCGTAAGTACATATATATAGTGGAACAGAAGTATGTAGTATATACTTTAAACTTGTGTGTTACGCTGTTACCGTGCTGTCTCCTCTCACTTTTACTTACAAATCATACTATAGTATTTATTCGAAACTTCATGGTAGGGAAAAATCTACATCAGCGCAATTCAAATAAACTACATCGAGAAGACACTTTACAAAAAACAACTGGAATTGCACTAATATGTGTCGTTCGCATCCGTTTCCTCAACTGCAATGTCGGCGGAATTCGTTTTTTCGATAACGTTCACGTCAGTGCTCACGGTGGATGTCATGATGCGCTTCAAATAACATCAGTATCAACGGCGTAAACTTCTAAGGACGAAAGTTTTACCTTTGATGCGAGGAGAAATGCTCGGTCAGCATCAAGATGGTAAGCACGCACATCCGTGCTGATTAGGCGTGATAATTGATTGTCATCTTCGCGTTAAATGTAAGTTACAGTGCTCTTCCCATGGCTATACGTGTCAATCCAATCCAATGCATGCGCGCCTCCGAGAGATCGTCGTAAATTCGTCTGCGTTCCTCGTTGTTCTCAGCCACGTTCGACCATCACCTAAATTTGTAGTGCAAGGAAGGCCTTTCAAAAGTGGATTACCTGTTTGGGTTGCGTTCGTATTCGGACGCAGGTTGTAGAAGTTCTTTGTCCGGGAGGCCAAAAGCGTCCAGTACAAACCCTGAATAAATTATTCGATTTGATATACAAAATGTGCGGAACGACCTACTTATTAGGAAATCTACAGTGCTTTCCAGGAGATCCTCAAGTTTGTCATCTTTTCCTTTTTTTGCCAGTTTGCCTACACGCATACTTTTAAATTTCCTCTACCGGTTCACAAGCCTAAGTAATTATGTGTAAGGTAAGATTTCATTTAGCAGTGATCAGTTACATTGACGAAATAGTGCCTAAGGAAATCGGGAACATGCAGAAAATGATCATGTTTATGGGCGCGAGCAGGTTTCTTCCATTTTTCTAAGACATCAGTCATATTGGCCTCCTGAAAATACGATGCCTTTCGTTTATTCATTTGATATTCAAGAACCTTGAACGGTGGGGATGCTTGGAATTGCCAATTTTTAGAGATGTTGCTTCTATTAAAACTATATCCCTTCGGCAAGGTTTTTTCCTTATTTCTCGCTATGTAGTGTGAAGTCCTCTTCATTTCCTTATCCTGATCTCTCTGCTTTGTCAGAATGATATTCATCTGAAAAACTGTTGTCAAATGCTTCTCAGGCCCTCATGTAATAGCTTACAGTTAGTGAAAAGCCTGCCATGATATTGGCCTGCTCCCTTACAACTGCGATGAGGGACCGCACTACTGAATCGGAAAATGTCTGCAGACCATCAATATTAGTTTGCTTGTTCCTTATTTGCTTATGTTAATCTTGATGTTGTTGTTCGCCATTGTCGATTTGAGATATTTCTAAATGCAACAGTTCACTCACGACCTTAAGATTCAATCAAACGGCACCTCATCTTCCACTCCAATATTGAACTGTCTTACGATTTTTCTAAGTTTTGAGAGAGAGATGCAAATAGTTGGGAGTATATTCTTCATCAGAAGACATGTTGTCAAAATATCTATGAAAATGCTAAAATTTTAAATTCTTTGTAAAAGAAAATTGATGAAAGGTATGAGGTGGCTACATACCGCAAGTCATTTTGAAACACTAACAGAAAGATATTTATCAGTATTCGCATAGGAACAAGACACAAAACAAAATAACAATACAACAAAGTGACCGATATATACATGGATCAACTCAACATGTAAGTCAAAACTTAGAAAGATAGCGCCTTCCTCTAAAATCTATGAATGTTGCTGCAGAATGTATTTGAAAAGCATTGCGTAGTTTAAGTTGCTATCCAGTCGATAGATAAAAAGATCTAGTGAAAATCTGCACTAAGTCAAGACATCTTATAGCAGCTTCTCGTGACTGATTTTGCTCATTGTGTACAAATTCTAATCTAGTAAAGGGATCTGTGATAGAATATTCCTCGAGAAGGACATGACAGGTTCCCTGCGAGTTGTATGCGAAGGCTACAGCGTTTCCGAGCACCACACAATTCTCAACTTTGAGGTAGACGCAGTGCTGCATCGTAGCCGCTGTCGTGTCCAGTACTCAGAAGAAGAATACACTTACTGGTTATGACACAGACGTGAACTCAGATTTCAAGTTGCGATAGTGCAGTATAAGTTCAACAAGATCGAATTTGAGTTTTGAAGGTTTGATGCCAGAACATCTGCTTCTGAGTTCGTTGGAAAGCTTTTATTTTTGGTAAGGGAAGCAGGAACATACCAGTTTTCGTTTAGTTGCACGTGCACAGGGAATCTGAGACATATGGATAAACGAACTCAAAACATGGGAACAAGGAGTCAGTGGTTGAAGTGGATCAAGTATGGCATGTGCCATTATGCGGGGTGCGCATGAACTCAGACAATCGCGGGGGGCACGCGGTCCGCAAACTCGCGCTTTTCTGCAAGTGCTCAGATAATCGCGGGGAGCAGGCGGTCCGCAAACTCGCGTTTTCTTGCGGGCGGTCAACAGAAATTTGGGGCGTGGCCAAACCTTCAGCGGGCAGTACCTCCTTTACTGTCGAATGTCCTGCTAGCGAGCAGCAATACAGCATTTTTTGCAAGCACTCAGCAAATAATCTCTTTCAGCGAACGCTCGGACACTTTTCAAGCACTTTCGGGCGTACGTCAAGCAAATGTGACACTCTATGCTGCAGAGGCACCATCGATGGTTTAATTACTCAAGTTTGAGGTACTTTCTCTTAGCGGAAGTACCTGAGGGCTGTGCGGTCCTCCACAAAAGAACGCGCGGCCCCCAATAATTTTGCATATTCTCGCGAAAAGTCCGTGAGAATGCGGACAATGCGCCGCAACTAATCTATAGGAAAACCGCGATAGTTCTCCGGACATTTGTCTGAAAATTGGTCAACATTCTTTTAAATTTCTGCAAGCGGGCCGCAAGAAATCAGCGAACTATTTTTCCGGTGCCCGCCCGCCCATAAATCGCATGGCCGCCTGCCCCCGGCGATTATCTGAGTGGTCAGCAGAATTTTGGGGCGTAGCCAAACCTTCAGCGAGCGGTACTTCCTTTACTGTCTAATGTCCTGCCAGCGGGCAGCAACACAGGATTTTCTGCAGGCGCTCGTCGAATAATCTCTTTCAGCAAACGCTGGTCGAACTTTCAGCAGGCGCTCGGACTCTTTTTACGCAGTTTCGGGCTTACGTCGAGCAAGGTAAGACTTTGTGTGGCACCCAGATAATCGCCGGGGACAGGCGGACATGCGATTTATGGGCGGGCGGGCACCGGAAAAATAGTTCGCTGATTTCTTGCGGTCCGCTTGCAGATATTTGGAAGAATTTCAGCATACTTTTAGACGAATGCTTGGAAAACAATCGCGGTTTCATTATAAATTAGCTGCGGCGCAGTGGCCGCATTCTCGCCGACTTTCCGCGAGAATGCGCAAAGTTAATGGGGACCGCACGTTCTTTGTGGAGGACCGCGCAGTCCCCAGGTACTTTCCGCTAAGAGAAAGTACCTTAAACTTGAGTAATTAAACTATCGGTGCCACCTCCCTCTGCCACATAGAGTCTCACCTTTGCTCGGCGTATGCCCGAAACTGCTTAAAAAGAGTCCGAGCGCCTGCTGGAAGTTCGTTCAGCGCTTGCTGAAAGAGATTATTTGACGAGCGCCTGCAGAAAAATTCTGTGTTGCTGCTCGCTAGCAGAACATTAGCCAGTAAAGGAAGTACCGCTCGCTGAAGGTTTGGCCACGCCCCAAAATTCTGCTGACCGCTCGCAGAAAAGCGCAAAATTGCAGACCGCCTGCCCCCGGCAGTTATCTGAGCAGAGGTGTCACCGTTGGTTTAATTACTCAAGTTTGAGGTAGGAATGAGGTAGGATAAAACAGAATTTGCTCATCGTGTAGCCAAGGGTCTCTTGAGCAGTAATGCCAAGCTTGGATTTTACGGAAAAAATTTGAAAGAAAATATCGCGGAAAAGTCGAAAGTACTCACTTTTTTCTGGCATCTCGGCTGGTTTTAAAAATCGGTCATTTTTGAAATTGTTTCATCTATCTCCGTTAGGAAGTGAGAAAACCCTAACGCTTTTCCATCAAATGAAGTAAGTCTACCCTTGCTGGATAGTGCAAAAGACCTGCAATCGCCTTTTGTTTCAAAGTTTTATATGGCACGGAAGGGCCGCGACGATCATTTCGCAATTGAATTTCTCGACTCGGAATTAATGGAGTATTTTGTTTAAATAGTATCTTGTAGTACAAAGTTTCCCAATCCTTATGCATATTTTTTATAATTGATCCGCCTATCCCTCATGGATTTAGGGCAAAAAGAGCGAAAAGCAAAGATTTTGGGATTTAGTCTCTTTTATTTGAAGACTCAGAACTTTGGAATGAACGGAGATGGATGTGCGGAAGCGAAGGATCACATAAGAAGCTAGAAAAAACGCACTTTTAGATAGGATTAAAAGATTTTAAGGGAATTGATTACAAATCAAATACCAGCTCTTGGAAGAGGAGGTGAGAAAAACGTGCATTAATTATGAATCAACCTAATGACACTTATATGACATCTTCCTCAAACGATAAATAGGAATTCAGGCCGAGTAGATATTCTCAGCCAAAACACAATAGCTCATCTTCAAAACAGAATCCAGAACTAACTTCAGCATCATGGATGATGAAGTATCTGGAAAAAGCACAACTTCCATGACTATTTGGTTTATAAAGCAATTTACCAAACCTGGAAGCATGATTCATCTACACCTAGAGAGAGGATGTCAGGATGATGTAGGATGCAGCTGCAAAATGTGAAATCTAAGCAAGGGAATCGGGAGAGAAGGATATTTATCAAAAATAACCCAAAAATAACCAAATAACCAAAATAACCCAATGATAATCCATAAACATGATTTTATAGATTCGAGTTTATATCAACAATTACAAAGAAAGGCGAAAGTCTTTGCAGTAGGAGCAAGTTTATTATAAGACAAAGTTATGAAAACAAAAGTTCACCTGCAGCACAATCGCAATGGTCGCAAGCAAATGGCCATGCATCATTATGAATGTTCATATGCTCGTCATATGAACTTTTCGAAGACAAACTTTTGCTGCATATACTGAATGAGCGAATATGAACATAAATTATAGCTGAATGATGCATAAAGAACAAAGTGAAAATAAAACACTTTCTAAGCAGAGTTGTGATCCGCAGATTATGGAAGATAATGAAATTTGCTGTTGTCAGCAAAATATTTGCACCGAGACCAAAATTGAAGAAACTCACGCGCAATGCCACTGACTACGCTGCGCCATGGAATCAAACAAATGAGTTTGACGGCCAGTCGTCGTTTTTGCCTTTCCATTCTTGTGCACAGATGGTCCGGGTAGTAAGTGATGCTCCTAAACAGCATGTTCGCACATAAAAAAATATCTATTCCGCTCATTTCAATGCCATTCCTGTGGAAAGGATCGAACAACATTAGTTGTTGGAAGGGTCATAGATCATGAAAGGTCTTGAGTTTGCTTTATTCGCAATTTGCTTTGCTTGCCAAACATTTGACAACCTTGGACCCTCAAAATTTAGTAAAACTGAGTTTTGTTCATCAAAGTTGCACTTATCGCGACTCCCGAACATACTTTGCGCGATTTCAGTCATTAAGCGATCTGCTAGGTAGAAGTCGTGAACAGTATGCTCGGGAGTCGCGATAAGTGCAACTTTGATAAACAGAACTCAGTTTTACTAAATTTTAAGGGTCCAAGACGGCTACCAATCCCATTCGCGATAACGTCTTGCTTGTTGGCTTTTCATTGAGTATTTCTGCGCGTAAAAAAACAGCTTAGATAATTATTCTAGAAAGCCGCAACCTCCATTCAAAACAAACCTCACACATGAAAACGAATGTGATTTCGCGGCGATCACCACTATTCTCTCGGAAAGTATTAGCAAAGAGCACGATCAAAGCTATGAATTGTCATTAATGAGCAGTGATAGAAACAAAACCAGCACCAACGCGTCATATTTACCATGAAAGTTATGGGAGAAAGACAGAAAAGACGGGATATATCCAGAAAAAAAGGAAGATGATGATATATTAGGCATAACACAGACCATGTTGCTGTCAATGTTTTTGAAGTTGAAGATTACTTAAAATGAACTGTGGTTTGGAGAAACAAGGCAAGACTACGAGGCATTCCAGAAAATCCAAACGTGCTACTGGACTGAAGGAAAAGAACGATTTCAGACGGAGCAAAGTACAAGCCATGCGAAGAATAGTATAACAAATGAAAACTAAATATCTTTAAAAGAGCTAAACAGTCAAGATGTTTATCGGGTCAAAACTTGCGAAATGCTTATTATCAAAGGAAACATAAGACTCAACACATCATTCTTTAACCTTGCCACTGGTAATGAAAGCTCCATGACAATTCACAAACATCACTTTGATATCCCTAAAACCGGACAGACTGGAAAAGAACTGCATGATAGTGTAAGATTTAATAGAAGTGAGACAAAAATGACGAAAAATGCTTGGGTTTTGTAGATATCTGGACTTTGCAAGATTGCCAGAGTATTCGCAGAAACTATGAATGGTATTTTCAACACACTCCACACATATTTCCTACTTTACTTTTTCTCCAAGTGTCAAACTCGGTCTTATTTGCCTAAATATGCAACATTCTGAGCAGAAGAATCGAAAATGCAGGTATGATGCGTCGCAATTGGATCACCGAACTCTACGGAGAGAAACATTTCCAGGAGTCGCAACAAAATCAAAAGGAAAACGATAACGGGGCTGACGGTAATTCGAAATCAGTTCCCTCGCGGTGCTTGGTTTGGAGGGAGGCGGAGATTACTTGAAGCGCGCCATCTGGCATGTCGAAACATGCGCTCGCGCGTCGGGGCAAAATCGCAGCAAAATCCGGGCAAAACTACCGCCGGTGCACCGGGTTTTGGTGCGATCAGTCATTTTGTGGGCGGTCCACCTGCGAGCGACAACGGCGAATGTCTGAGTAAGAACTCAGACATTCGCCGTTGTCGCTCGCAGGTGGACCGCCCACAAAATGGCTGATCGCACCAAAACCCGGTGCACCGTCGGGAGACATGAATTAGTTTTGACCGGATTTTACTGCGATTTTGCCCCAATGCACGCCGCATGCGTGTATGATAGTGATGTTGCGAAATAGTCGTCTTCTCTTGGTGATTGCTTTTTGTTGATTGGTGCCTTTTTCTTCAATGTTTTTGCTTTCATTCTTTCTTATACATCGCTTATAATCGCTCCTTGGGATCATTTGTGTTCTTTCATAACATAAACTTGTCATTATACCAGACCTACTCTATCTTAATCATACTTAATGGTGCCTTTTGATTCAATTTCGCTTATTATTTTTCCTAATTTTACCAGCACATCAATAAAAGTGAGGTCACCGTTTCCGTAGGACATCGATTTGACGGTTTGTCAGTTCAGATGAGATCGCGCGTCCAAAATGGCAACTTTACTTGCAATCTCTGCGCTGGTGTTGTAGATCGAAGGTAAGCATTTTCTTCTTAATTCAGTAGGTTACTTCAGGGCTCCTTCCAACTCAGCAAATTTGCGGAGTGCAATTTTGTGAGCTTAGACTCAAATTGTTAACCACAAGCCTGATTTGACTAAGTTTCAAGCCAACTACAAGCTTAAACAAACTTGAAATATCGTAATCTTGTGTCGGGTTCAACAAACCGTTGAGACGTCGCTAGCTAGCTAAAATCTGTCAAAACATGTAACTTATACTATCCATTACTTATTGTGGTTAGCTTCAAGCTGACACGTGCAGCACAAAAATTTGCGAAAACGTCATTTTACGAGAAAATCCTTATGATACAATACTTTTCCAGCAAAAAAAAAACAGTTCAGCGCCCGAAGTATTGTCATAGTTCGAAAAATGTGTTTTTATAAGAAAATTTCTCCTGCAGAATGGGCTTTTCCATAGCTTGTTTTCGCAGTTTCACAGAAGTAAGACCGGCTGCAGCCGTATATGGACTGCTGCTGTGTAAAAAAATTTACTCAAATTTATTTTCATGCAGGAAACAAAGAGCTAAATCTGGGTGTAAAATGCACGTTTGGTATCCGTACCCCATCAGATCTTTGAATTAATTCTTTGAATTAGTCAAATGACTAGCTATGGCTCTGGCTTCCAGCCTTGATAAGAGAATTTATTCTCTTCAGAGAAATTTCCACAATGCATGCAATGGTTTTTTGCGGACTTTCGTCCACGGCTCTCGTTGGGTCACTTTTTGGCAAGTCTATGGTCCGTATTTGAAAGAAGGGTCTTTTTTCTCGCAGATAGACCAGAAAGAGAATTCGTGGGATCAAGAATGGGCGAGTTAGAAGGCGAAATCCTGCTTGTTCAAATATGGCTCACATGAAGTTTGATGGGCTGCCAAAAATCCATTCTTTGCTCTATTTTATACATGTTTCGATGGTAGTCGTCTTCTCCACATTCTTTTGTTCCATTGTGGTCCTTTCTGACTTCGTTAAAAGTGATCTAGCTCAAATTTTAATTAACCAGCCGCTGTAACCCGAAAACCCGCAATTTTTCGAAATTAACGAGTATCAGAAGCTGTTTGAATTTTGGCATGATGAGGCAACAATCCACACCGAAAAAAAGAAATCGCAGTTGTCAAAACCCATCTTTCAAACACGGAAAAATGATATTCAGCTTTCTAACTCGCTCAATCATAGTCCCACAATTGCTCTTGTCTGTATAACCGAAAAAAGAAAGTCTGCTTTCTAAAACCCAGCCCGATTGAGGTTTTTGAATATGAAATGAATTAACGAAAGGCATCGTATTTTTAGGAGCTGAATTTGACTGAAATCTTAAAACGGAAGAGATCGGCTTGCGCACATAAACATGATCATTTTCTGCATTTTCATCATGTGATTTTCTTAGGCACTATTTCGTCAATGCAAGGAATCACTGCTAAACGAATTCTTGCCTTACACATAATTTTTTTGACTTGTGAACCTGCAGAGGAACTCAAAAGTATGCATGTAGGCAAACTAGCAAAAAAGAAAAAAAAAATGACCATTCAAGGATCTCCCGGAAAGCACTGTGGATTTCCTAATAAGTAGGTTGTTCCGTCATTTTGTACATCAATTCGAATAATTTACTCAGGGTTTGTATTGGACGCTTTTGGCCTACCGGAAAAAGAACTACAATTTGCACAAGAATGCGACAAAGGCGTCAAAGGTAAAACTTTCGTCTCAAAAAGTTTACGCATCTGATACTGATGTTTTTCAGAAGAACCGGCCCAGGACATCTAACGTGAGCACTGACTTGAACATCATCGAAAAAACGGACGCCGACATTGCAGTAACCGATGCGAACGACACACATTAGTCCAATTCCAGTTGTTTTTTGTCAAGTGTTCTCTCGATGTAGTTTATTTGATTTTGCGCTGATGTAGATTTTTCTGTACCATGAAGTTTCTAATAAATACTATGGCTTGATTTGTTAGGGACAGTGAAAGATGACAGCGCGGTAGACGTGAAGCACACCAGTATAGAGTATGTACTCTATACTTGTGTGTTCCGCTATATACTTAATATTAATATATATATATACCACTATATATGTACCCAACAGGGTGAACCGCTGCTTTAAGGATCGGGGCATTATGGTGTCTCCCGCAGGTCACTCTAATAATGACCGGAGAATGCCCTGTCGGGGCATTATGGTGTCTCCCGCAGGTCACCCCGCTGCAAACACAGGTGACCTGATTTTGCCCCGACACCGATTTCGTGTGACGCGCCGTTGGTCAATGAGATCACACCATTTTAACCTGCGGGTGACAACCGCGAATGTCTGAGAAAGCAGAGAGCATGAACTACCAAATTTTTTCCGGGGCTTCGCCCCGGACCTCGCAAAAACGATATCCCTTTTGCTTTTTTACCCAAAACGATTTCCAGCTTGGCAATTGCCAACCCCGTGCTGGGCCCTGTCTCTTTTTGCATGTGTTTTAGTTTTTCAAGTTCTCTTGCTTGCTTTGAAACGTTTTATTTATGGCCTGGTTACTTTGCGTCGAACTTACTACGCTATATGTCAGAAAGATTGACAGAAGATCATATAGCTGAAACCTGGATATGAAAATTGAGTGATAGCAGAGAAGCAGCAAGTAGCAAGATGTAAGAGCTAGTCATAAGTACAGCTGGCTACGCTTGCTCAATTGCAGACTTCCTAATTGTCCTCGAAGCTCAGAACTCTCCCCAGCAAACCGTGTTGGGGGCTTGCCAGTATACGCCAGCCGAACTTCCGGTTTGCTTTTATCTAATTTATAGAGATCGTAACGCCAATTCAAAAAGTATCACACAGAGGGAAACCGCGATGAGGTCTCGTAGCGCGCGTCTGCCCATCCAAGACTACGCGGAATGAGAGGGTTAGGCAAAATTTAAAACCATTTTCAATTTTCTTCGCTTTTCTCTTTTTTAGCAAATTTGTCGTTTCTTGTTCACTTAATTACACTTCACTATATGTACTTACTGTGTTGTTTTGACAGACTTTTGTTCGTTTGCATAATCGTAAGCTCCATTTAGGCAGAATATTTCTATGCTAACTCGTGAGGTAAAGTCTGTCATGGTTCGTTTGTGTATTTCCATATCCTTACTGGATGTAGCTAGTGTAGAAGCACATTAGAGGGCATCGTTGACGCGTAGCTATAGTGTTCTTGTTGTTGATGTGGTTGGATCATCTTTTATCAGTCTAAAGGTAGGTTAGATGACCTAGCTACTGCCTTGAGTTCAATACTGCAGTTGCTGCAGCAACAGCAGTCATTTTGAGGCGAGCAACAGATATCGATCGATTGACTGCCGTTACTGCAGCGGCTGCAGTATGAGACAACCCTTTGGCAGATTTATGACTGCCGAAACATCTCTTATCTCCTTCGACTGCGGCTGCACGCTTTCCTTGTTTTCAGGTGAAGTACCCTGTTGGAGCCTGTGGTCTTTTAAAGCTGCCTTTCACTAAGGGCGACGATTCTTTCCGTAATATAGACCGCTACATTTCGAGATATAACTACCGATCGATATCTGTAGCCCCAATACGACTGCAGTTGCTTCAGCGAGTGCAGTGTGAAACAACTCTATGCAGTGTCCGGGCAAAAAGTCGATTTTGAGATTCTGTGCTTACCCGAAACTATTTGCTATGCTGAATTCGATACTCTACACTGAAAAGCGCGAAAACAGCGAGAAAGGGCTCTAACATAGGAGGGAAATTAGCAGGTAGGCGGGGTGTTCCCCACTGTGAATTTACGCTCCCAACTTTTGGAGCGATCTTCTCGATTCCAGTCTCAAGTCACGCGTTTGCACTTGGCCGATAGCGATGTCAGGGCAGCTAGCGGAGTCGAGAAGATCGTTCTGGAAGCTGGGAGCGTGAATTTGAAGTAGAGAACATTCCGCCCATTTGCTGATTTCTCTCCTGCGTAAGAGACCTTTCTCGCCGTATTCGCGCTCTCCAATGTGGATTTCCGGATTCAGCAAAGCGAATGGGCCCGTACAAAACCTCAAAAGCGACTTTTTGCCCGGACACTGCCTTTGAGCGTCAGATGTGGCACGCCAAATCACAGTCAACCGTGGGGTCTGGCATTCCACGGATAAGGGACCGTACTGACGGGTAAGAGAGGGGAAAGGGTCGTAACCGAAGTGAAAAGCTGTTTGGTGAGTGATTTGACGAACAATAAGATGGGAGAGGGAACGACAAAAAGTCATGCTGGGTTTGACTTAATAAATGATCAATGTATGCGTGCTCGAAATTAGTGAGCAGCATGTCTCATAACCCCAATCTGCGTAAAATGACTCCATTCTGATAGACTGACCTATCATCGTTAGTTTACCGCATGGCACGCAAAATGAGTGTCTTTTTTTAATTAGAATATGAACTACTTAATAAATGATCAGTGTACAATATACTTGGGTCCGAATCGAATAGAAATTCGATCATTCGAATAAAACATTCGGATATATTCGTATTCGAAATTCGTTATTCGGAGTTCCTTTGTTTTCGAATAATACTCGAAACTCGAATAATTGAAAAAACGGGGTTTCGAATAAATTCGAAACTCGAATAATCAAAAAACAGGGTTTCGAATAAAATTCGAAAACTCGAATAATCAAAAAACGAGGATTCGAATATTATTTGAAAACTCGAATAATAAAAAAACGGAGTTTCGAATAGATTTTATTCGAATGTTTTATTCGAATGTTTATTCGAATTCGTGTTCGAATGAACTCCGTATTCAAATTATTCGACTTTGTTGCAGAGCCAACTGCTGAGTATCAAGCTCACTTCGTCCGCGTTTTTATTTCGCAAAACTCGGTAATGCATCTTTTGCGACCGTTATGACCTTTGAACTGTATGGAGAGTCGCATTCTTCCGACTGCTTGCGACAGTAAAAAAAAATCATATGTGGATTTCAACTGATGCTTTTTCGATCAATGAGATTGTTCGCACAGCTATTGG
Source organism: Cylicocyclus nassatus (assembly GCA_958299035.1). Lineage (NCBI taxonomy): Eukaryota > Metazoa > Nematoda > Chromadorea > Rhabditida > Strongylidae > Cylicocyclus > Cylicocyclus nassatus. The sequence goes on along the minus strand of CATQJL010000223.1, from coordinate 31,199,848 downwards.
CACCAAATCAGCAAAGAAGCTATCGAATTCAAGCTCATGTTCCGAGTTCATATATTGAAAATGTTTTAAAATGCCTGTTTTTCTTTCTTTGCATTGCTCATGCCTGTGGTACGCAAAGCCCACACTAGTGAGCACTTTTGCTCGCATAAGTTATATTGCACAACTGCCTCTATTCGCTATCTTAGAGATTTTTTTGCGAATTGGTGTATTTTGAGTAAAGAGCATCGCAGTTGTAGTGGAGGATTAGACGGTTACGATCGCCGTACGCGATTTGCCAGCTACGAGATGTCTTCAAATGTAACGTCAGCTTACCACAAATGTTTACCGCGTACAACTTTCTAACTTCTAGAATAAGTTTTGGACAATTTGACTATTGCCAAACCACGTCGCCACTGAAATGCCTGCAGTATGCCCGGGGCTATAGGGGCATTCGTGCTCGCCTCGCGGAATATTCGAATTCGATTTTTTGAGAAGTTTGCGCTGGGGACTGGAAGTTGGTACAAGGGGGTAAGTGCGGGAGCTGGTTATGGATAAAACCTTACTTTATATATTTTGTCGATTTTTGGAAAATCTTGAGCTACGAGGTTGGAAGTTGGTACCCCCTGTACCAACGTACATGAGGATGCTGATTAAAACCGAAATCTATTTTATCCATTTCAGCATTTTTGGAGAATTTTGAGCTAGGAGTTGGTATAGGGGATACGAGGGTGCTGATTATGAATGGATCGGCTTTAGCCAAATATGTCGGCAAGTTTGAGATATGTTTGCTCTATTATTCGATAAATCATTCGAATATTTATTCGAAATTCGACTTCTAATGTTCGAATAAATTCGATATTCATTCATTCGATATTTTTGATTTTCCGAATTTATTCGAAATTCATTCATTCGAGAATTTTTTGATCTCGAATTTATTCGATATTCGTTTATTCGAGATTTTTTATTTTCGAATTTGGTCGATATTTGTTTATTCGAAATTTTTTCTTTTCGAATTTATTCGATATTCATTCATTCGATGAAAAATTTTCGAATTACCCAAGTATAGTGTACAAGTCTTAGCTGAATTTGAGGTATGCACATATTGGGCTACTTAGGTAGTATGGCTATTCAGTCATAATCAACTATGCTGTGAACATACACTGACCGCCAAAAAGTTGCGGACAAGTCGCCTTTGTTCTTTCATCACTCATTTTCAGATGGAAAATAAAGATGGAAAAATGTTTGGACTGCATGTGGTGATAGAGCCCTTTAAGAGCTACAACCTGCACGCTGCGCTTTATCAAAAACATGTATCCTAAAAATTGTAAAAAACTTTTTATAAAAAGGTCCAAAAATGGCCGCGTCACAATGTCGCGGACAATAATTCTTCGAACACGAAAATTTTCTTTTAGTTCTTTTTTTGCAGCAAAAACAAATGTTCCCCAGAGAGGTAGGCATACTATATTGTAGAACTCATTGAGGACAAAAATCAAGTAGTGGTTACTTCCAAAAACCCGAGCTTGAATTTTATTTTGCTTTTTTACAAAAAATAACCTCTAACTCCCTGCTTCAAGCCAAATTTCTTCATAAGGAAACCTATTCAAGACATTCCAACAAAGCTATTCAGATAAAATGGATGCCCTTTGCCATCTTCTATGCATCAAACGTGTGCTGGTGAGTTTCTTTGCTGAAAATAGCTTTTGACAGTGCGTGCACATGACCCCATCTGCACCTCGCCTCTGACTTGTACCGCTTTGCAGGCTTGTAGCTCGGCCAGCAGTCACTCTACGAGCGTGCTTGCAGGCTCATTCGAAAGCGCTTGACATCTTGGACACGATGGTATGCAAAAGAGTTGGGTAGGAGAAACAGCGGAGAATTGGCGGATAGGGTGAAAAAGCGCAGAGTTAGAGGTGATTGGAGTGGAGGCTCTTATCAACATTAGAACATTCCTGAAGCTTCGAAACGGATCTGTTACAAAAACGTTGACAGTTTTCAACTTCCAGGATGAAAATTGTAGCGAAAGAAGCTCTGTTCAACATTAGCTGGAAATCCTTAACCTACCCACTGAAGCTGGGTTTTTTCACCACATCCGCCATTTCTCCGCTGTTTCTCCTACCCAACTCTTTTGCATACCGTCGTGTCCAAGATGTCAAGCGCTTAATTATGTTAAATTAGGTTATTCTAAAAGTAATTTCGTTTTTAGAGGAGCGCCGCATTTGATGGAAAAAAGATTTTTGGGAGATTTTGTCAGCATTAGTCAGTATAGTTTCATTAAAGCAGAGCCAATTAGCTCTTGAATGCTAACAAAATCTGCGACCCGCGCTTGTTGAGATGCTCAAGATTCTCAAATTTTTATATCAAACCCCCGAAGGTGTCCAAGTAACGCGTCGATGAAGCAAACGTTGCAGGATACAAAATTTCCCTCCTTTCCATAACTCGTCACATCTTTTCAAATAGAATTTCAATTGATTTTAGCAATTTCCATACTTAGTCAAGTATAACCAAAATAGAACATCGAACGGTGAGCAGCTTGAATGGCATTCAATGCAGCTTTTTCTCCTCTTTCTGATAGAGTTTTTTATTCCCTTTCTGGTGGTCTTTGGAGACAAAATAATCATAATTCATGCTTCCAAATCATAATTCATGCTTCGAAGTTTCGTTGGTGTTTGGTGCGTTTGCGTCTGAGGGCCTGCCAAAATCCGGTTGTTTTAGTAAAAAAAACTTTTTTTAATTATAGAGAGATAAGAAAAGTTTGAAAAATTGTATCGTCTGTAGGGTTTGATCTATCCACCGCTTGGACTCTTTCGGAGAACTTATATAAAAATTTAGAGAGCTTGTGAAACTTGGGCATCTTAAAAAGTATGGGTTGCAAATTTCGGTAATTTCTCAAGAACCCATCCATTGTGCTACAAGGCGTTTATGACCTTTAGAAAAAGGATGAAATGCTGCATCGAATGCTGCCAAAATGTCATAGGAACCTTTGTCCCACGGAATGTGGCGTCTATTTAAAAAAAAGCGAAATTTCTTTTGGAACGACCAACAACGAAATGATGCTAACATGTGAATTCTGTAGACGCACTGAAATCAGCTCCACTTGTCACATCAAACATTGGTCCAAACATTGTTTTCTTTTCCTGACTTCCAGCGATTCACCAAAGGAACAAGAGAAAACAAACTTCTTAATTTTTGTTACTGATTCATAACAACGCCTTATATTGCTTAAATTTTATTCTTGAAGCAATTGTTGTCAAAATGAGCAAATTCACCTATCCAATCTGCCGGATCACTGTGTCAGCCTCATGTAAAATGAAACACATGACGATTTGTTAAGATCGCACCTGATTACGGCCCGTAGTAACTTCCCCCCCCCCCCCCCCCTTCAAAGGATCTGCTCTGAGGCGGACCTGAGTTGATCGTGGGGCGCCTCAGTCCAGCATCCGGCGAGCCATTGATCTAGAAGCGGATTGCTTTTCAGGTATAAAAATCTTGCGCGATATCAAAGAAGAAACACCTATATCGCCCGTGCAGGTTTGGTGAAACGGGTTTGTGATTGGTACTCAGCCCGCACGACCGTAGTCCGGCGCCGGCCAGTGGCAAATTGTTGTGCATCACTGAGCAATCTTTGATAGCGACCACTATCGAAGAAAATCGATGGCGGCCGCCACCAAGGAATCCACAAATCAAAACAATGCACAAAACAAAACTGCGTTTTTTTAACCAAGATTTCATCAAAAATTGAGGAAGTAGGGAGAAAATCGAATGGAAATAAATAAAGAGTTTATCGCTTTAAGTAGTTTTTGTAGAAATAACCTGAGCAAACTATACAAAACGGAAAAAACCTATTCTCTTGTTTTTTTGCCGAAATCAGCTATTCATTGATCCTTTTCCTTTTGAGCACCGGTATTGTGCAGTTTTGCGCGTTCTTGTACGCAACAATACGTTCAATAAGATGTCCCGTAAGTTACTCACGAGCAACTTACGGGTCTTTTCTCTGCGTCTCATCCTTTGCACACTATCTGGGTCGATTCATCTCAAAACCGACGCTGCTCTTACGATTTTCAGGTGAAATCTTTGCGGCACTTTCCCTGACACTCACCCATCACATCAGGTCGCATTTTTAAGCATGTGAGGGTGGCCGCTGGTCAGTTTATCTCAAAAACCTCAACTCACGTCTTCAGTTGAGATCATCTGAAGTGAAGTGGGCTTTACTATGGGCCTATCTCTTATCATCCTCATCATCCTCCTCGCAATATGTAGAGCAGTAGTAATGCGGGAATCACAATCACATTTTCAATAACCAACAAAAGTAGAAAGGAATTTCTACGATAGGAGCTTTTGACATTGGGGTAGGATCCTTCTTATATATAAAGCTGAATGTCTGTTTGTCTGTATGTCTGTCTGTCTGTCTGTCTGTATGTACGTATGTTCCGAATAGAAAATTCCATTTCTGAACCGATCCGGATCAAACTTGGCACACATACACTTCGGGCCCCGGCGGGTGTCATAGGCTACTTTTCGTCATCGATCGATATCGATTTTATCGATTTTTATCGATTTTTTTGCTGAGTTCACCTACGGGGCTGGGAGTTGGCACAGGGGGGTAATCGAGCATGGGGATTCCGAATACAATATTGGTTTTCAGGATTATCGATTACTTTTATCGATTTTATCGATTTTTTTGCAAAGTTTGAGCTACGGGGCTGGGAGTCCGCACAGGGGGGTAATCGAGCATGGGGATTTCGAATACAATATTGGTTTTCGGGATTATCGATTACTATTATCGATTTTATCGATTTTTTTGCAAAGTTTGAGCTAGGGGGCTGGGAGTTGGCACAGGGGGGTAATCGAGCATGCTGATCACCCCCAAGGGGGATGATCAGCATGCTCGATTACACTCCTGTGCCAAATTCTAGCCCCCTAGCTCAAATTTTCAAAAAATCGATAAAATCGAAAAAGTAATGGACGATCCTGAAAACTAATATTGTGTTCGTAATCTGCATGCTCGATTACCCCCCTGTGCAAACTCCCAGCCCCGCAGGTCAAACTTTACAAAAAAATCGATAAAATCGATAAAAGTAATGGACGATCCTGAAAACTAATATTGTGTTCGTAATCAGCATGCTCGATTACCCCCCTGTGCAAACTCCCAGCCCCGCAGGTCAAACTTTAAAAAAATCGATAAAATCGATAAAAGTAATGGACGATCCTGAAAACTAATGTTGTATTCGGAATCCCCATGCTCACTTCCCCCCCCCCCCTGTGCCAACTCCTAGCCCTGTAGGTGAACTCTGCAAAAAAATCGATAAAAATCGGTAAAATCGACATCGATCGATAACGAAAAGTGGACTGTGACACCCGCCGGGGCCCGAAGTGTATGTGTGCCAAGTTTGGTCCGGATACGGCGGAGCCGGGTAAGCCAGCTAGTACTATATAAACGTGAGTGTCTGTTTGTCTGTATGTCTGTCTGTCTGTGTGTACGTATATTCCGAATAGAAAATTCCATTTCTGAACCGATCCGGACCAAACTTGGCACGCGTGCACTTCGGGCCCCGGCGAGTGTCATAGGCTACTTTTCGTCATCGATCGATATCGATTCTATCGATCTTTATCGATTTTTGCAGAGTCCACCTACGGGACTGGAATTTGGCACAGGGGGGTAATCGAGCATGCTGATTACGAATACAATTTTAGTTTTTGGAATTATCCGCTACTATCGATTTTATCGATTTTTTTGCAAAGTTTGGGCTACGGGACTGGGAGTGGGCACAGGGGGGCAATCGAGCATGCTGATTACGATTACAATATTAGTTTGCAGAATCATCAGATACTTTTGTCGATTTCATCAATTTTTTGCAAAGTTTGGGCTACGAGACTGGGAGTGGGCACAGGGGGAGGGATAGTCGAACATTGATTACGAATACAATATTCGTTTTTGAAATTATTTGTTACTTTTATCGATATCGATCTTTTGCAATTTCGCAGTTGTATTCCTCTTCTTGAGGAGGACAACTTCGGTTTTTTTTCGCCGAAGTGTATATACAGTGACCGCCAAAAAGTTGCGGAAAACCCCTCTCCTTTCTTCACCACTCTTTTTCAGAGGAAAAACAAGGATGAAAAAATGTACTAATTGCGTGAGGTGATAGAGCTCTTCAAGATCTACAATCTACATTTTGAGTTTTTTGATAAACATGTGTTCTAAAAATTTTAAGGATCTTTTTCTGAAAAAAAGTCCAAAAATGGCCGCGTCACAATCATACCTTCGATACATAGAGCCATGTACTCTGGTAACCTTCACTTTGAGCGTCATGATAGAACACAACCTTCACCTGGGGAGAAGTACGAAGTCATCCGGGGCGAAGCCCCGGAAATTATGACATAACTAATGACATAACCGTATAGGGATGAATTTAAATGAGGCAAATATAGCAGTGATATTCAAAAGAAGCTCAAAAACACCGAAGGATTGCGTTTTTATGGCCTTTTTTGTTGAGAAGAAGCTTTTTATTATAAAATTCAATCAAAAACTAGGGCAAAATTTCTCAATTAACCTTTCTCTGAACTGCGGTTGAATGTTGGAAGTTCATTAAAGCCGCTAGAGTTCAATAAAAACGAAAAACTGCGCACAAATCTTGCGCAAAGAGTCGCCATATGAATGCTGGTCTATCTCGTCATGGAGTGATTTTCAAGACCCGCGACGTTGTCAGTGCTCCTGGCCGTCTCATGAGGATCACAACGATATATAATGTGCAGGGTTTCGTTGAGACTCTGCGAAGATCCACGACCGAAGCCAAATGCCCCGTCGGCTCTGGTCTGTCTCCGCTGCTCGTCTGCGTCTCCGCGCGCTGCGCGCTACCTCGCTACCTCAAATGCGGGGCGCGGGGCATTTGGCTCTGGTACCCTTTTCTTCGCTGTTCGGAGCCCAATTTCGATAATCTATATATCATATTAAAGCTCTTGATCTCTATTTTCACGCTGACAACGTCGCGGAACTTCTTTTTAGGGTTTAAACGAGAAATCCTCGAAAAACGGCGTTTTCGAAAACCTCTTGTTTTTTCTTCAGTTTAACTTTTTTCACTCGGTTTTTTTTGTATTCGATAGGTCTTGTTTCTGTCTATGATGTAGACAACGTCGCCGAGCTTACTTCTTTGCTTATGCCGGTTTTTTTGTAAAAAATACAAAAAAGTGCGTTTTTCTTTACCTTGTTCTCTTTCTGTGCTTTTGCAGCGAATTTTTTCCAGCTTGGACGATACTTGCTCAGAATGATGAGCGGAAGAATCCAGACAACGTCGCAGCGTACGAAACGACTATGCGGGGGTGAAAATTTAAAGGACGCGTCAAAAATCAGATTGGCGTCGATGTGCAGCATAACTTTTCAGACATGTTTAACATGTTCAGTTCAGTTGTTGACAAGTTTGCCTTCTTTCGGTCTCCCAACTACCGCCACAGCTAACGCTTTTTTTCAATTAGAAAAGAACTTTGTTCCTGTTGCCACCCAATTCAACCAGCAATCCTGGAGACGAAACTCTGCGTAGGAAACGGAAACCACCAAGTTAAGGTTTCAGATTTGGTAATGTACTAACCCCTGCTTTATACGAATTTTCTAAGTTTTCTACTTTAATTTGTATCTCTAAATTTTCGTCTAATTTTCTGAAACAACCTTCACTTTTTATAGGGGGCAAGAACTCAAACAACTATCACTTTCTAGCCTCTGTCTCTTGACTATCGAAGGTATGGTCACAATGTCGCGGACAATAAATCTTCGAACGCAAAAATTTTCTTTTGAGTCCTATTTTAAAGCGGAAAACAAGTTATCCGAACGGGTAAACACACTACTATACAGAGCTCGTCAAGAGCTACACACTGGTTATGGTTGCTTCCCCAAAAAACGCAAGCTTGAGTTTCATTTTACTTTTTTTCAAAAAACAACTTCTAATTTCCTTCATCAAGCCAAATTTCTTCACCCGGAAACCTGTTCAAGACATCCCAACAAAGCCGTCTGGATAAAATAAATGCTTTTTGCCATCCTCTATGCATCGGATGTGTGCTGATGAGTTTCTTTGCTGAAAATGGCTCTTGGCAGTGCTTGCACATGACCCCACCTGCACCTCACCACTGACTTGCACCGCTTTGCAGGCTTGTAACTCGGCTTGTAGTCAATGTGTGAGCCTGTAATTAGGCTGATTCGAAAGGACGAGACTTCCTCTACACGATGGTATGCAAAAGATTTGAGTTTAAGAAATTTCAGAGATTTGACGGATGGGGTGAAAATATGCAGCCTTAGAGGTGATTGGAGTGAAAGCTCTTATGAACACCAGAACAGTGATAGAGCTTCGAAATGGATCTATTACAAGAAAATTGACAGTTTTGAACTTCCAGGATGAAATTGGTAGCGAAAGGAGCTCTCTAAACTTTAGCTGAAAAGTGCTTAGAGTACAGCTGAAACTGCCCTCTACCACCCCATCCGTCAAATCTCTGAAATTTTTCAAACTCAACTCATTTGCATATCATCGTATAGAGGAAGTCTCATTCTTTCGAATTAGCCTAATTGCAGGCTCAAATATTGACTGCAGGCCGAGTTACAAGCCTGCAAAGCGGTACAAGTCAGAGGCGAGGTGCAGATGGGGTCATGTGCACGCACTGTCAAAAGCTATTTTCAGCAAAGAAACTCACCAGCACACGTTTGATGCATAGAAGATGGCAAAGGGCATCCATTTTATCTGAATAGCTTTGTTGGAGTGTCTTGAATAGGTTTCCTTATGAAGAAATTTGGCTTGAAGCAGGGAGTTAGAGGTTATTTTTTGGAAAGAAGCAAAATAAAATTCAAGCTCGGGTTTTTGGAAGTAACCACTACTTGATTTTTGTCCTCGATGAGTTCTACAATATAGTATGCTTACCTCTCTGGAGAACATGATAAAGCGCAGCGTGCAGGTTGTAGCTCTTGAAGAGCTCTATCACCACATGCAGTCCAAACATTTTTTCATCTTTGTTTTCCATCTGAAAATGAGTGATGAAAGAACAAAGGCGACTTGTCCGCAACTTTTTGGCGGTCACTGTACATCAACCATCTCAATGCATCTCCAAAGCATAGTCAATTATGGCTGAAGGAGGAGGAAGCGGCGAGGGGAGGGGGAGAGGGAGGCACTTTGGCAGCTCAGATAGAAGAAAAGCCATAAATTTCTGGGCACCCTCTCCACATAAATTTTGTAAGAAGGGATTTCGTTTGACAATCGAAAGCTGAAGAAACAAAGACAAAGAACTTAGGTTTATGGTGAGAAACCTCATCTGGAAAATGTAAGCGCTTGTAAGTGAAGTAAATGATTGCAGGGTTTCAAAATGCGGAAATGTAAATAATAGGAAACTTGGGCGCTGGCTAGATCAGCTTTGGTTGAGAATAACAAGCGCTATTGAACTCTATGCTCTCACCTAAGAGTTTTGAAAGAGGAATTTGGACAATCTTGCGGAAATCCGCCAAGAAATGATTGCCGTTTTGAGGGAACACTAAGGAGCGCAGCGTGGCAGAAGAAGGGCACGTGAAACTCAGCGCTCTCAGGTTAACAAGTTCGGTGGGAAAGAAATCAGGGTACTTTGGCTGGGAGACCCACGGAGAAAGAATCTAACATGAAAACTTTGAATAAAATAGTGAGAAAGAGTACATGGCAGCGCCCTTCGGGGAGAAGAGAATGTGGAGGGGGAGAAACATTGGGCACTCTGGCCATAGAAAGATTCAAGAATAAATTTTGGTGTATATACGTTGGCTACAGCAGCGTTGGGCTATAATTCAGATTTAAATTTTTTCACATGATTTTTACAATATACTTCGGTATCACCAGAGCTGTCATGGAATTTATATTGAATCTGAGATTCAATAGCAAAGGGCGACCGATTATGATATTTAACGCTTATATGAACGTGAGCGAGCACGTTCAGAAACCAGAATAGTGAACAGATATAAAAGAGAAGTATGAACGTTGATGCAAGTTGTTTTTTTTTCTTGTTGCAAATTAACGTCAACTTTCTTCTCTTGTACATAGTTGTTTGAATCCTTATTTAGACAATGCTGAAGATATTGCTTATTGGTGCATGCTTGTACTTGTCAATTTGCGGTGTTTGCGGTGCGTTCAATGGTTTTCGGTTTCGGAAACTCTTCGAAGATATAGATTATATGTTATGGCACTATCATTTGGGTACGTTGACGAATATGAGTTTAAAAGAATGTTTCTGGAAATGTCAGCATTTGCGAATTTTTCGCAAGGTTTTTGCAAAACCAGATACGCCTTATTTCTTTGCAGTAGTACGGGCGAATGTTACCAGACAAAACGGGAGTTCGTACGAAGTTAATCCACTCAAAGTCTATACACGGGTAAATAAACACACACTCAAACATGTTCTTTCAAAGTGGACATTGTCTGTTCAGTACAAAGCTTATGAAAACCTGAGAGTGATTACGTACTCTCCTTGGGGAGTCAAGCTCAATGAAAAACAAGAGTATCTCCTGGGAGGTGAAGGAATTTCCGTAAAACATGTACATATTTGCTACTACGCAGTTAAGGTCATAGTTTCAGGCTACGTTAAATTTGAAAAATTCGGAACGTACAGATCCAATAAAAATGCAGCACCAGCCGAATACATTGAGATCACATGTTCCAAATGGTGTACACATGTGCAATCTTGGGAGATGTCGCGACAATACATTGAGAGTTATTGCTATAAAGGATACATTTTTTGTAAGTATTGTAGATAAACTGTAGCATTCTGTCATTTTGTTCTTTCTATTTCGGATGCAGGGCCCGGCACAGTTGTAACCGAATCAAGCTGGATATCGTTTTTTGGGGAAAACCAAAGGCATGTTTTTTTGGGATGCGAGAGAACAGCGGCAAGTATGCCGTCGAAATGTCTGTTTGCGGCATGCAAACGGCATGCCCTAGCCGCGTTTGCTCACACCACCCTTACCGCGGAGTTTTTCGTGCGAGCAAAGAATCGTTTCGTGATCTTTGGAGGAGTTGGAGAGAGATGCGTCGTGAGTAAGGTCAGTAAGGGAGATATGGCGGGGAGGAGACAAGTGCTGCGTAGCAGGCTTCGATCATGAAGCAAAACGCGTTCGGCTCGCTTGGGTGAGAGACGGCAAAACAAAAAAAGACAACTGAGAAGCGGTAGAGGGTGTTGGGAGAGGAGAAGGGGTAGAGGCCAAGAGGGCTTCCTTTCAAAATTCCATGGTTCCAGCTGGTGCCGAACCCTGGCTGCAGTAGAGATAGGAAGAGATAAAACGATTTTTTTCCGAATTTGTTATATTTTATATGCATGGTTTCCACTTTGACGTTCATGTCGATCTCTGTGTATCGTAGTGATTATTGCTTGAAACGATTCACTTAAATAAAGATCCTTCTTATATGTAAACTGGAAACATCAACGAACTCAGACAGTCGAAGGGATACCTCCGGCGGGCAGATGGCGCGAGTCTGCCACTTCGCGCTCTGGAGCGCTCCGGAGCCCTGCCATTTCAAGCATTTTGCTGCTTCGGGGCTCTTCCAAAACTGGCGCACTTCCGGAGCAGGGATTTGCGCGCCCCGGAGAGGGGCCCCATTAGTTCACCATGACGTCACCGTGACGTCACGGTGACGTCACAAGCAGGCGAATGGACAGTGCGAGCTCGTGAACATCTCGCAGAGGTTTGGATCTTGAGAAGATTAGAAAAGCGGTGTACTCATATGGCAAGCGCCATATATGATCCGCTTGATCCGCTTGATCCACTTCATCCATTTCGCATTAGTCAGTTCACTGATTTGACCAGCAGAGAAGTGAATGAAACGGATCAAGCGGATCAAATGAAGCCGTGACTCATCTCCATTTTGACAATGAGCATGTCATCGTCGTTAGGCCGGACATTGGCATTGTCTCAGTTCACAATTAAGATCACTTAGTCTACAACTACGATCCTCACTATTGATTTTAATCCTCACTTCAGCGATAATCTGTTCCCCGCTCCAGCCGCTAAATTAGATAGTTTTTAACTAGTTTTTCTAAGAAGTAGTCCAGGTTCTCCTGAGCTGGACATACTTTCAAGTGAAGCTTTGAAATCTCTCAGATTTTATAGAAAGCATTTTAACATGCATTTTAACAGCTAAAAATGCAATTATTTTTGAAGAAGACTGCGAGTAAGTTGTGGAGTATCTGGCAAGTATATAACACCAAAGCTGAGTCCTCTTTTGAGCAAAAACTTTGCTTTCTCACCCAAATACGTGCAATCTTGCATCTTGTAAATCTTAATCTGAAGAGCATTTCAACAGCAATGTGCTGCGGTCTCGCTGGTTGAGCTTAGGCAGCTTCTCTCTGTGGCTGATTAGTTTCAAAGCGAAAGTTTTGTTTTCCCTACAATTTTTATGAAAATCGGTGAAAGCTTCAATTTTGGAATTTACGCCACTGAAAATGCATTTGCTCCAAGAGTGAAGACCCAGCATAGAAGCTGTGGTCTCGCTGGTTGAGCTTAGGCAGGCTCTCTCTCTCTGTGGTCAATCAGTTCATTGTAACTAACAATAAGCAACGAAAAAAGCAAGCTGTATCAAATAGAGATGGTCTATGTGCATTGAAAGGAAGGATTGGATAGTGTACCTTTGTTTTACCTGCAAAGTTTGATATTTAATTTATCAGGCTTTTCATAAGAAAAGTAATGTAAACCCCTTTACAGTTATATGCAGTCCCTAATGCGCAAATATATCTGCCCGACCCCTTACAGCGACTTGTGTGGTCGCTTCATCCGATATTTTTCCACAAGCCTATGTGGCTACTGCAGGACGAAGGCGCAGAAGCAGTACTAGTTGAGCGGGCGCAAATACGGCGCGCGCGTATCTTCACTATTGTAAACCCTGCGCCTCATGCGCTCTGCGGCCAACAAAGCCGCGTTCGCGTCCAAAGGTATTGCGCCTTCGTCATGTAGTAGCCTACACAATCTTGGATTCGTCAGATCATGTTATTTCACACAATAACGCAGGACGTTAGATCATCATTCCATTTCGGCATCATTGCGCAATTATGATTTATCAAGCCTTGCATTATTCTTATAAGTCAAATTTGAAACGTCTTTTGTTAACGAATGCATTGCAAAAATTATTTTTCCTCCGATTAGGCAATTTCGGGTCGGAGGAGTCGTAAAGTTTGGTCTAGTGAAGCACACCCTGTTAGGGAAAATAGAACTCTTTACCGCAGCCAACAATACCATCAAACTACTTTGAGAGTATGGTCGCTGGAAAAATTCAATTTTATAAGCAAAAACCAGAGCAATTAATTGATTTGAGAGGAAAAATTTGACAACTGTGATCTAGAGCACTTTTGCAGAAAGGTTTGTCTTTCTAGCTAAAGCATTCAATCAAAAATTGAAGTTCTGTGGAGTAGAGACTCATTGTAGGAAGTTCATCTCCCTTATTCACCCAAATTTCAAAAATCCCTGAACACATCTTTGCGAGTAGGTTTTCAAAACCCCCCCCCCCTTTGAATTTTTAGCGAAAATTGAACATGTATGGTCTCGCGAAAAGGTGGATTTTGTGAGCATTTGATCAGTTTTCGTACCGAGGGGAGCTAAAATTCGATGTCCGTAGAATAGAGCCTCCTTTTGCTGGAAATTTCATTATCTAACGAAAAATTGAGCATTCAATCGATTTTCGTTTCGAGTGGCGAAAAATGACGTCTGCGGAATATAGGCTATTTTTGTATGAAAATTTGACTTTCTAGCAAACTGAGCATTTAGTCATTTCGAAAGACGGAAAATATGAAGTTTTGGGGAGTAGGGCCTTATTTTGTGAAGTCTATCTTTTGCACTTGTGAAGTCTATCTTTTGCATTCAAGAAAATCAAGCACACCTTTGAGATTATTAGGTTGAACACTAAGTTTTGCAACTTTTCTCATAACTTCCCTCTCACTCAACATGGTGCACTCAAATTTTGCCACTGTGTTGGTTATTATGTATACTACAAGCGCAGCTGCTGTCCTACCAGATTCTGACGTCGCAGTGAGGGTTACGGTAGGTGTGTGGTATGAAGGGGAAAAATTTAAAGTTTGACGGATTTGGCTGAAACTTGGCATAGGGATGTTATCCGACATGCTGATCACGAAAGCGATAGTGAAATTGCGTGATAAGGGCTTTTTTGTAGGGTTACTGTAGGTGTACGATATGGGGTCTCACCCTAAACAAGGAAAAAGGCGTTGATTCAACAAATGAATATGATATTCGCATTCGGCAGGTCAAATAACCTTACTATGTAAAGTCTCGGCGGAATTTGAGCTTCGGACTCTTTAGTCATTGACGGTCGTCCCCAGCAGCTCTTGCGTACATCGACTCGTTCGATTTTATGAGGACGTCAAATCTCGACATGCCCATAAATTTTGTTTCTTTTTTGCTAGGCCAAAGGAGTCAACCTCTTGCAATAATTTGTAGACGAATCCGGATTACTGCGCATGGTCTAGGCTGCCAAAGGCTTCATTTTAGCATGAAACCTCAAAAATTTTCAAATTTTACTAGTCTTTGAAAAATGCCTAAAGCTTTTCTATTTCGTGTTCAAAATTCAGACAGTTTGTGCTCACTTGTAGCTCACATTGCATTCTACATGATGCCAAAGTTTGAGTGCGCCATGTTGAATGAGAGTGAAGTTATGAAACAAGTTGCAAAACTTAGTGTTCAACCTAATAAGTTTGCTGAAGCGAAGAACTGAGCATTCAATCAATCCTGGTCCCGAGGAGAGCTAAAATTCTTTGTCTGTAGAATAGAGGCTCACTTTTGCTAAAATTTTGACTATCTCTTGAAAAACTGAGCATTCAATTGATTTTGGTCCCGAGGGGAGGAATATTCGACGTCTGTAGAATAGAGACTCATTTTGCTCAAAAACCCGACTTTCTAGTAAACTGAGCACTCAATCAGTTTTGGTCGCGAGGGCAGAAAATTCGAAGTTCTGTTTAGTAAAGCCTCATTTTAAGGAAGGTTATCTCCCTTTTGCACTCAAATTCCAAGACAATGCTTTAAGCAGGCTTTGAGGTTAAGTCTACCAAAACTTCATTTTCCCAGAAAAGAACTGAGCATTCAATCAATTGGTTTCAACGGAAGGTAAAATCTGTGAGCGTTCAATCAATCTTGATTCCAAAGGGCGGAAAATTGGAAGTCTGAGAGACTCACTTTTGCTGAAAATTTTGACATTCTACCGAAAAACTGAGAATTTAATCAAAAATCGAAGTTTTTTGGAGTAGATCCTCAGTGGGAAGTTTATCTCTTTTTTCCACCCAAATTTCAAAAATCCAGTGAACCACCTTTGCGAGTAGGTTTCTCGAGTGCCAGGAAATTTGAAGTTCTGATAGAGCCTTTCATCTCCTTTTCTGCCCTTGATTCAAGAAATTCTATGAGAAACTCATTAATTGCTCAAAATTCTAATTTTTATAGCGAAAAATTGAGCTTTCAATCAATTTCTGTCACGAGAGACGGACAAATTCGAGGTCTGCGGAGCAGAAGCTCATTTTGAAATGTTCTTCTAGTTCTCGGCGGAAGTTTCAAGAGATGTCATGAATAATTTATTTTCTGAACAGTTTTTGCTGAATTTTGCTTTCCAGCGAAAAACTAAGCAGTTAATCAGTTGTGGTCCCGAGAGGCATTAAAATTCGAGGTTTGTGGAGCAGAGCCTGATTTTTGAAGGTTCATCTTTCTTGCAACCAATTTCGACAAAATCCATAAGAATCTCATCTTTGTGAGCAAGATTGCCGGCAGAAATTCTATTTTTCTTTAAAAGGACTCAACGTTGGAGCAGGGTTACTAGAGAGAGGAAAGTTCGACGCACTATTCAGAGCAGTATCCTGTTAGCGATTATGAATTCACTGAAATAATTCATTAATTCATTAACTTTGTTATTAACTCAGTTTGAAAACGTCCGCAAACTTTCGAAAAAGATAGAAAAGTATGAGACCTGTAGAGAAAAGTGATAGAAAACTTTTGTCTTACATTAGATGCATTCGAATACAAGCGCTGAGACAAACAGAAAATAAGGATTCCTCAATTTTGCTGCACACATTGAAGACGGTATCTATTATCGCGACTTCTAGAATGTGAAATTGATGCCAATAATGGAACAAAAACTTGTGCAACCAGAACAGTGAAAGATTCAGTAAGATAATTGAATATTATGTGTTTCTTTCTTTTTAGGTTGTGATCTTCTACTTACTGAAATTATTTTTGAGTCTGCGGTAAGACTGTTCATGAAAGACAGCGAAGCAGCGTTATAATTGGCGTCTTACATATGCGTCAGTGTACTTGCCACCACCCACTTGCTAGCGACCTGTCGCTACTTATATAGAAAGCTGAATGTTTGTCTGTATGTCTGTCTGTACGTATCCGAATAGAAATTTTTATTTCTGAACCGATCCGGACCAAAATTTTACACATACACTTCATTCACTTCACACTTCACTTTACTTCACTTTTTGCCATCGATCGGCATCAATTTTATCGATTTTTTGTAAATTGATCTGCGGGGCTGGGAGCTAGCACGGGGGGGGGGGGTGATCGAGCATGTTGATTGCGAGTTATTAGTTATCGGAATATTAGTTCTTGAAATTATCCGTTATTTTTCGATTTTATCGATTTTTTTGTAAACCTTGAGCCACGGGGCTGAAAATTCGCACAGGGATAAGTGAGCATGCTGATAACTAACACAGTGGGAATAGGGAGTTGGAGTTGGTATGTAGAAGTGGGCACAGGGAAGGTTGTACAGGGATAGGGATGGGAGCGTTATCATAGTGTTTTGACAGGGCCGGGCGGAGAAGGGTAAGCCAGCTAGTGGCCACTATAGAGGAGCTTTGCACAATTCGCTATAGTAACTACACTGAAAAATCATCGAGACAGGCGAAAAAAATAGAAATTTGGGCATAGTGCCACGGCCACTGTGCCCTTAAAATTGATTTTAAATCTGTACTGGTGAAGCAGTCACTGGATCTAAAGTAGTATTCTCTCCGTATGTCTTTATATAAGATTTTAGTTCAACTTGAATGACCAACTTGGTTTCAAAACACATTGTGGCCGATTCTCTGTGTTGATTCTTCGCTATTGATTCAAAACTCCAGCGTGAGGTCTACGCATGCCTGCATTATAATTTTTATAATTTCAGATCCTGAGTTTTACAAAAAAAATTTCTTTACAGCATGTTGTAGTGGAAGCTTGCTCTATCATACCGCACAATTTCTATGCAATAGGGACTATGTCCGTAAGGCGTGGGACGGATTTGATGACGACTATCTGCGTGCCTCGGTCTTGGCAATCGCCAAGGCAGTTTGAAGGCTTTCCTTAACAAAAAAAGTTGCTTTCACAAAATATGAGAAATATGTATATATACATATAGACAGACAGACATTAAGCTTTATATTACGTAACTGCGGGAACAACAAAAGGCTCAGATTATTTTTGATATTGATTACAGAGTGCGAGTAAAGTAAGAATTTTTGATGTTGATTACTGAGTCTTAGGGTTGAGCCAGACTTCGCGGGGAAGCGGCGTACGCGGCGTACGCAGCGTACGCTCGGTATATTTCATCATAGGAGCACACGCGGCGTACGCTGCGTACGTCGCGTACGCCGCGCAGTCTGGCCCAACCCTTAGAAGTTGAATGAAATCTTAAAAAACCTCTCAGAAATTCAGCACGCCATAGGTAAATTCACATTTTTAACGCTCCTAACATTACATAGGGCAAGACTGTGCTTGAAACAGACTGTGTCATCCACAAGAATAGCCGAAAATGCAGTGCACTTATCTTTGATTTGTAAAATACAAAGTAGCTCCTCAGCGTTGAACTATGTTGCATAGTGATGTAAGTAAGTTTAAGATATAAATTCATGTGATATGAATCCTAGAGAGCTGAACATATTTAGTCAGAACTACGAGCAGGACAATAACAGGCAATGCAGTTGACAACCAAGTAGTCATGTGGAAGTGTGCTGGACAATGCAGATCAAAAAGCAGCAAAAGTGCAAAGAGTGAAAGGCAGCCACTTTGAGCTTTGGATATATCAGGACAACGTGAATAGGCAATGCAGTTGACAACCAAGTAGTCATATGGAAGTGTGCTGGACAATGCAGATCAAAAAGCAGCAAAAGTGCAAAGAGTGAAGGGCAGTAACCTACGAGCTTTGATATCGCATGAGTGATTGCCGCTCATATGGAGCACTGGAGTTAACTCATTTAGTAGTAGTGACTCAGAAATTCTCAAAAACATGATGTTGCTGTTCATAGGCGAGGGGAATAGACAGTCTCTAATTTGGTTTTGCGTTTTTTATGATCTGACGTCTTTCCTTCTTGCCGAAGTAAGTGAAATCCAATGGTTTTTTTTATATGGAAGATGCTCTGCTATGTAAAGAGTATCATAATCGTCGCTGGAAATCAGAGTTTCACGAATGATAGATCTTGTCTTTAGATGTGCAAAAGGGTCGCAAAGCTACAGTTCTATAAGCTATTTTATTTATTTGGAAGTGTTTTTTCACCCAAATGGAGCCGAGGACAATACGGTCAGAAAATTGAGGCGATAAAAACGCTTTACGATTTAGTGACAGGTAATTTTGATGTTTAGGATCTCATTCGTTACATCTGTTTGTTATATGCAGCAATCTCAGGTAAATGGGAAGGCTCAAGAATTTACTTCTAAGATTAATATCACTGCGTGGAAAACCAAAAATTTAAAAATCTGGAAAGGTCACATACAATCTTGTACATTGTTCCACAAGTAGGCGAAGTTCGCAAGCATTCACTATTCGTTAGTGCTCATTCACTTCTATCGCGGATCGCGATCAAGAGAGACCAGCATACGTCACTGTAGTATAGAAATGTGTTTATGTAGTTTGAATGTTTTGTTTACGTATGCTTTGCTCATTGCCCATTTTGGGTAATGCTCATTCTTATCCTTATTCTTTGTGTGACTTCGCATCCGATAAAGCAGTTACTCGACGCTGGTGTTTGGACACGACAGTTTGGACGGCTGAGCAGAACAATCGGCACACTGAATCACCACTTTAACTTCGAAGAAAACATAAAAGGTGAAAATTTTTGAAAGACTCGATCATAGCCACTTTCTTAGCGACAGCTTCAGCACGTTTTCAAAAAATATATATATAATAGCAATTAATTGATACAAAATTCTTTGGTATGAAATAGCAGTGAACGCTAATTTCTATTTTGCCGCTATTTCCTGTGAGCTCCTGAAGCCGGATTATGAGCGCTTTTCGGGTGAAAAATAAAACGCGTAACTGGATTAAAATAATTGAGATCCGCCCAGATCATAGGGTTTCTGAAGTTTTTGATTTTGCTAGTTTACGAATGAAATTTTTTTGGGTGAAATAAACAAGAGTTACAGTATACATTTCATGGTATACTTCTCGTGTAGCGCTTTAGACCATAGGACCCATTAATGGCCAGAAAATATCACGCAAAACTGCGAAATATGCTTTGGTTCGAAATGGCAGTCCTCGACAAATGGCTTGTACCCTAATTTCACTCGTATAGAACGCAGGGGATTTCTTCTAAAATCGAACAGCACAGACAAGCTGAAAGACTTCGCGGCCAAATAACTATTTACAGTGCTATACTGCAGTATCCTGCGGCATAAATTTCGTTTTCTGAAACACAGCAAGACGGCTGAGCGGTCCGCTTGAACAACCGAGAAAGGTGCTATACGCGCGTGCTTATAAGCGTGAAATTAGGGTAAGTGTGTTAAGCAATAAATACTCCGTTAACATTATCACCCTCATCACCGCTCTACCTGCGCACTAGAGGGACTACTGCTAAATTTTATCTAGATCCTGCTATATTGTTTTCTCCGAAACACAATCACGACTGGACGTTCAGAGGTGCAAGCGCAGAGCAGATAGTGAAGATAGAATTGGGGTACGTGTCTGTCTTCTGTAAGGTATAACCAACCGCTCTGCCGCCTCCACGCGGCAACATTTAGTAACTTATAGTCCCCTCCACGGATCGTGCTACCCTTGGTCTGCGTCTCAGACCTACCACGTGCTGCTAACATGTTGGCAACCTGGCAACAACATGTTTGCAACATGCCCCAACATGTTGGCAGAACATTTTGGCCACGCCAACGTTGCTGCATGTTGGCAACGTGTTGCTGCCAATGTGTTAGTCACACGTGGCACGTCCGCGACGCCACAAGGGTAGCCAGGGCCCGGCACAGATGGTTCGAGGTCAAACTAGACTTCGTTTTTGAAGTAAGAGGCAACGGGGATATCGTTTTAATAGGGTCCTAGGGGAAGCGCCAAAAAAACGACGAACATGTCAGCTTTTATGAGTTGAACGTGTTCTTCCGCAAGCGCGCGAAATTCAAACGCAAGACTCAAACAAACAAATTTTGTTTACAGCGCACAAACAATCACATGGCTTCGAATTTGGGCTAGGTGTATACAATATTACCCCAAACTATGTTATGTAAAAAGTTCCAAAAACTTATGTGTCCTAATACTCGTTCCCGAATTTGTTGGTTTCTAGACCAACCACCAAAACAACTGGGTTGGTTCGGAGCATAAATCTCGGAGAGTTTACATAAGTTTCGGATCTTTTTCATTTGGACGATTATAACGGCCAAAAATGTATCATGTAGTGAAGAGAGAAAATCAAACCATTGCTCTCCTCTTTTTTTGAGCCAAAAGTAGTGTAAAGCTAGGCATTGATAAGTATCGCGCTCCAATCACATGCGGTGTCCTTTAAACTATGTGGCGAAAAATGCATAATCAGATTGTTGAGGCCACAGATTTGGTCGGCCTAGGAGGTTTTCGAAATTCTGAGCACTAAAACGGTACCATACCCAATGGCAGAGCCTTTGATCAACCGAATTGGTTTTTTTTTGCTTTTTTGTTATATTGGATATCTCAAAATGCACTTTTTTCGCTTTTTTATTGTTATTTTGATTAAATAAGGGTTATCCTACTGATTTTACGTTAAGAGGGACTTCGTAAATTTCCACGAAGTCATGGGGGACTTCGTTTCCCAAAAGGCTCCAAACCAACGCGTGCCGGGCCCTGAGGGTAGCACGATCTGTTAAGGGGACGATTCACAAGATGGAACAATCATTAAATCAGTACAACTCAGACACTCGCTGTTGACTCGCGCCGGAGATCCGCCCCCTTTTGAGGGATTCGCGGGAAAGGGCGTAGACATGCGCGAGACAATATTTTGACAGTTTTTGCAAATGGTCGCGAAAGGAAATCGGGAGATGATGAGTGACTCAGCGAGCAGTTTCGCGATATCGACTCGCATTTCAAATCTCATCTCATATTGCATCATTCCAGGTTTTTTTTCTACCTATTTTCAAGTTCGTACATTCCATCCATCCCACCAAATACCACGTTTTTAGACTACATCGAATGCTGCTGCTCGAATTCAAAAGATCGAACATCACAAAGACGTGGAAGCTTGATGCGAATTCACCCTTCAAGGTTACTCAATCTATGTCAATCGACTGGCAGCTTCGATTGTTTTTTAGGAAGTGGATATGATTGAAATTTTAGAAAGATGGAGTCCCCTTGCGCGCTCCAGTCGCGGAAACCATTTTTTGACGATGGTGGAGTTTCTGAGATTTTATCTTCGCCATGTAAGTCGCGCTGTTTGTTTGGTCCATTCTTCTAACAAAATGAATCACAGGCTTGCGAGCCACCTCATGAAATACAACATTTCGCTTGCCGCCAGTTTGGAAGGCAAGGTCGAAATCCTCATCTGCTTGACTTCCCAAAACCCATGATAGTTTTCCTGACCAGTGGGTAATCACTTCCCACCCTGGTAGAGTGTACTAAAACTGGTTTTTTAGACTTCGTATTAGACGCTTTTGGCTTGTTCGCAGATGAACTTCTTCTAAGTGCCTATGAATGCGCAACATATGCTAACAGGTATAGCAAAACATTCTTTTAGAGCTCCCTGATTGTTGTCCTTTCAGTTACTGGCGTACCCTAGAAGAGAATGATGATGAACGCGCGAAGAGGTTTGATAGCATGGTGAAAGCCAAAATCACTTGGAAAGAAATTGTTCGTACAGCGATTGGAAGAGCATTATAGGCTCTCATGTACCCTTCCCCTTACCCTTACCCGTATAATATACACATATATATATATATATATGTATATATATCTTCAATTCAGGGGAGACCTGCGCGCTTATTCGTTCAATCCCGAAAAGAACGAACTCGTCCCCCCCCCCGGCGGTAATATATACATCCTTTCTATGCACATCAGCCTCAAAATGGCATCCTTATTTCAGAAAAAAACGAACTCGAGACGCAGAAAATGAACTCGAATCACTTTGGAGCAATTTTGTCGCCCATCACGGTTACCATGTACACTTCTATCTCATCATGTATCTCCATGTCGTGAAGCTTTAAGATAGTGAACATAGTAGTTTGACTCCTCAGTTCTTATTTGATTTTCTTGCGTACCTACATTGAACATAACTCGGACATTGAAATGTTCCTAAGACTGAAGTAAATTCACTATGTGCTAATGAAGTTTCCAATCAATCCTTATGTCATTTTAGAAGTAATAAATTGGTTAGTTTAGACTTTGTAGAATTCATATACATATATATATGTACTGCAAGTAGGGATATAGCGAAATTACTACTGCGGGATAACGCGCTCCAGTTGCGTCCGGACATCAGGATGTGTCGCGCTCGAGCTGCCGCGTATTTCCTGCAAGATGCGGGTCGCGTCAAAGCGTTGTCTCGGGCAGCAATGTTCCGACACATAATGCTGTCTAGGCATTTCGTCGCGAGGCCGATTACTTGTGTCGCGCCTTCATTCAGCGCTTACACAAAACTTTGGGCTGCGCGAGTCAACAGCGAGTGCCTGAGAAGGTTGACTGGTAAATGTTAATTGTTTTTTCGTCACCATCATGCTCCACATACCCTTTGTCTGCTTTTAGTCCTCCACTGAAACATTGAGTAGATAACGCCAATCGAATTTTGGTTTGAGCTTAGTGTCAATCGCCTCGCTTCAATTCATACTTGCCAAATTTGGTAAAAACCGATTATTTCGACCATTTCACACCGATCGCAGTGAGAGGCTAAACAGAAAAATTTTATCGTGCTTCTTAAAGGCAGCGTCCACCCAGAATTTAACCTCCATGTTTTTGTCATTCTGGGGCCTTTCCGTGGCCCTGATCACAGTTCCGAACTTCAAACTCTCTAAAATTCACAAAAAGCCCGATTCTTGGGGACCCAGTCTTGAGGCCGCGGATGAGCTTCGAATTGCTCGTCTCCGTCGGCAGGCCAACGGGAAGGAGCTGCAACTGCATGATGCAGTTGCATTGCAGTGTGCAGTGCGCGGCTTCTCTCACCACCTTGTCAATACGTGTCGGGAGGCACGTATTGACAAGGTAGTGAGCAGTCCCTGGTGGGCGGAATCTGATATCAGATTCTGCCCAGCCAGGGACTTTCAGGCCCCTTATCTTTATTCAGAGACAACGTTAGAAGACCGGACCAACGCAGATGCCCCTTTTCTGGGGCTTACATTCAGGACCGCTAATCGGAGGGGGTTAGCTTTAGCCTGGACACTGCCTTTAAGGTGCCATTTGCGACATGGCCCATTTTGGTTCTGTAATCCATCGCAGATCAGCAGTCTTATCTGCAAAACTCCAAGCTAAATTATTATTGTACTTCGTGAAAGCTATAACGAACGAGCAAATCTGATATCAGATTCCGCCCAGCCAGGGACTTTCAGGCCCCTTATCTCCATTCAGAGACAACGTTAAAAGACCGGACCAACGCAGATGCCCCTTTTCTGGGGCTTACATTCAGGACCGCTAATCGGAGGGGATTGGCTTTAGCCTGGACACTGCCTTTAAGGTGCCATTTGGGACATGGCCCATTTTGGTTCTGTAATCCATCGCAGATCAGCAGTCTTATCTGCAAAACTCCAAGCTAAATTATTATTGTACTTCGTGAAAGCTATAACGAACGAGCACAAGCTACTATTTTTTTCGATGAAAGATAGAGTAAATTGCCATAAAGTTTTACGATAGGAGACAGCCCTTCTGCACCGCTCGCCTCGCTTTCAGCCTAATTAGTGCGCACCTCTGATTGGTCAGCGCTGTGTCAGCGATCGGTAGGAGACAGAGCCCGACTCCTGTCATCGGACGCAAACAAATAAACGAGTTGAAGGCAACCTCTTCAGACATTTCTGGCAACAGTCTACCCCAATCTTAATCACGCCAGAATTGACATTGCGGGAGTCTGCATTGCTAGGGTTTTGCGTTAGGGCCTAGTATGCCTTCTTTTGAATCTCTGTTCTCTCTGACAGTGCGCATATGCGGCGCGGACCCCTAGCGTTGCAAGCGCGCAGTTCACCTCAACGGTTCGGCCTGATTCCGATTGGGGCAGGCCGTAGCTCGCGCAGTAAATCCGCCCACAAAACGGAAGCGAAAAAAGGTACTGCTGCTGCACAACCGCTTTTGTCGCGATTTTCGGGTCAATGGCGGTGCCGGAAACAAGGCGGAAAAATTCATTACATATGTCGGGATTTCTGCTTTACTCGCGACTTCGTATGTACGCATTCAAATCAAGCGCAACAGATCGCGCGATTTGAACTGCGCCCATTTTTGGCTTCGTTTCCGCTCTTCAAGTTAAATTTAATTGCTCCCTTTGCATTTTCTTCCTATTGTGTCTTGTGATGGTTTTTGCAGTTCGTATCTTGTTTTTAGGCTTCCCTACAAACTTTTGTAATTGCCGCTTGCTTTTCGGGTGAGTGATTTTATGAAGGACTAGCTGGCTTACCCGGCTCCGCCGTATGTTCCAAATAGAAAATTCCATTTCTTAACCGATCCGGACCAAACTTGACACACATACACTTCGGGCCCCGGCGGGTGTCACAGTCCACTTTTCGCTATCGATCGATGTCGATTTTATCGATTTTTTGCAAAATTTGAGCTAGGGGGCTGGAATTTGGCAGAGGGGTGAAATCGAACATGCTGATGCTCGATTACCCCCCTGTGCCAACTCCCAGCCCGTAGCTCAAATTTTGCAAAAAATCGATAAAATCGATATCAATCGATGACGAAAAGTAGACTATGACACCCGCCGGGGCCCAAAGTGTATGTGTGCCAAGTTTGGTCCCGATCGGTTCAGAAATGGAATTTTCTATTCGGAACATACGTACAGACAGACAGACATACAGACAGACATACAGACAGACAAACAGACATTCAGCTTTATATTTAAGACCAGTTCAAAGCGCCGCTTCGCGGCGCTTTGGACTGGCTGTGCGCGTGAAGCGGGAATGTGACTGAAAGTCAAAACTTTTGAAGATTCGTAGCCTGCGAAGACTTTTGTATGCTCTCAAACTTTCACGCGTAAAAAAAACGTAACGTAAAAAATTTTTTGTGATTGGGCCCATCACAAACCCGACAAAGTAATCCCGACCACGTGCTCTTCCCACCCGGGGCCCTGTTTCCCACATTAAGCGGCGACCCTCCAAACTGCTTTAGAATCTCCGCCGCTCTAATCAGACTATTTTTATCGCTTCCCGAAACTATTAGCAAGAAAATTCGTGATATTCTTGTAAATATGTAGCCAATATTAAAACTACCAAATCTAGAGTTTTCCAAATTCGAACATCCCTCTTTCTTTTCACAAAGTATCCTTTCTTGAAAGCGTCATACTTCCTCTTCCACTTCAAAAAATTGCACTATCAAAACTCTCGTTCACGTTTTATGAAGTTCCCAAACTGTCTAGCATTCTTGCAATTCATCCGTAGGCTCCAAAATCCACTCAATTTTCAGGTTATCTTATTGAGCAAACTCAAATTCTTGAAGGGACCTACATAAAGGTGTTCATGCTTCAAGCTGTTCACCTAAGCAGACCTCTCTTCCTTAAGCAATTTTGAGGTTGTGCAGTATTTTGGCAAAGCTGCGCATAGGTTAGTAAAGCTTTGGTTTATGTAAAGTCAACGTGCATGCCACCTTGTCTCTAATTCGTAGCTGATATAAACGGCAGATTCATGCAGTATTTAGTCCTAATAAAATCAATCACGATGGCATTGATATTATTCTACTTTACTCTTCGAATTTTTAATGTTTGTAGGAAATCTCGGGAATTCGAAAATGGTTTCTTTTTTACTTTTTCCTAGCTGAAGAAAATTTTTGCATCCAGCTTTCATCGAGTTTCAAGACAGTTCGCATGACCACGCTGAATTCGTTCAAAGATAGTGTTTCGTACAAATCTTGGCAACTATCGAAAAGGTTTACACAGTAATGAGATGTCAACTCGATGGAGTCAAAGATTTTCAAAGTTCATCAACTTCAACAAACATCTTTGCATGTGAATTGAGAAGAAACTAAGGAATTGCCTTTGCTGTTGGCACTTCAAACGAAATGCTCATTCAAAAAAAATCGTAGGCAGAGATGTCCAAAGTAAAGTTTGCGAGAAACCTCCACAAACAGATTTAGTGCAGTTTGTCTAAAATAATAACTAAACGCTAAGCATTTCATGAAGAACTTCAACTTCCTTGCTGAGATATGTTAGCAGAAAAATCAAAAGGACAGATTAATTGAAGATTTGGCGCAACTGTTTTACGGTGAGGAAACATACTAAGCACTCGAAAAATGAAGTATGGAAGGATGCAGTATTTTGCTAAAATACCCAACTTTTTTGAAAAACTTATGCTGCACTCCAAATTAAACGCTCCATAGTAGAAATAAAAAAGCGAGATGCCAAAAAAAAGAAGATAATGGTGGTGAGATAATGTACAAACGATTTAACCAACTTTCGATGATTTTCGAAATGAAGCTATTACAGTCAGTGGGACAGCTTAATCAATTTAGCCGCTGACAGTTCCCGTGGTGTTAATTTCGCTGCTTTGGTGCCAACTCATAAACATTGCTGAAGAGCATAACCGAAAACATATGGAGGCAGCACTGTATGATATGACGTCATCAGCGCGACCCATCTTGGCTGCCGGGCGCGTTCCCATTGGTGGTAGACAACGCCGGATATTTAATAGACATCTCTGACTCACATGGTGGATGTTAGCGCTTTATATAATAGTATGGATTACTATTAACGAAGTAAAATGCAACCAATTAATCAAAATACTTTACTCCCATCGTTCATATTTAACTATTAATTTTGAATTGCGTCTTAAAATTGCATAAACCATTTCCAAAGAACCAAGGTTTTGAATAGTTAATTTAAGTTAAGACAGGCATCACTACCATTGTGATCGCTCTTTGGGTTATGCCATTTGATCAACATCGTCTAAGACAGGCATCACTACCATTGTGATCGCTCTTTGGGTTATGCCATTTGATCAACATCGTCCAAGACAGGCATCACTACCATTGTGAGTCATCAGCTCGGTACGCTCGCACCTGTGAAGTGGGAATGTGACTGAAAGTTAGAACCTTTGAGGATTTGTAGCGAACCTTCTTCTCTCCAAAAGTATGGCATGGATTTGAACACGTAATGAGCCCAGAAGTTATCAAAGTAACGGATCTTTCCTGCTTTCGAAAGTTTCGGAAATTTTCTCATGAAAATTGGCAACAGAATTATGAATGCTCCCTTCCCAGCTTTTTCTAACCGCACCCACTTCCTTTATCCAGAGACACAATTTACAGATACTTAATTCACATATGCTCGAATCTTGTATAATCTTGCGTTTTGCTATCCCAGTCTTTCAAGGTTCCCCTCCCCTCAACTCATTTTCACCCAGTAACTTCTTAATCAACTTTGCTGAAGTACCAATCTCTTCTTGCATTTTCACACTCTTCAGTTCTGAGGGCATTAGTCGTAGGAGGCCGTTCTGACTCACGCTTCAAAAGTTGCCCCCACATCTGCTTATTCAAATGTTCAGTCTGATCACGATTTAGACAGGCTTAGCCTGAGTTTTCCATGCTGCGAAGTTTCTCGGATGCTCTCAAACTTTTACAGGTCAAAAAACGTAATGCAAAAAAATTTTGTGATTGAAGCGCCCGTCCCAAACCCGATAAAGTAATCCCAGCCATGTGCACTCTTCCCACCCGGGGCCCTGTTTCCCACATTTGACCCTCCAAACTGCCTTAGAACCCCCTCCCCCCTCTCCCCCCAAGAAGCTTCAATCAGACTACTTTCATCTCTTCCCGAAATTAAACTAGCAAGAAAATTCGTTATTATTCTTAAAAATATATAGCCAACATTGGAACTACCAAATCTAGAGCTTTTCAAATTCCAACACTCCCTTTTTCTTTTCAGAAGTATTCTTTTTGAGAGCGTCATAATTTCTCCCATTTCAAGAAACTCTCGTTCGTGTTTTATAAGGTTTCCAAAATATCCAGCATCCTTGCAATTCATACGTGGGCTCCAAAATCGATCATTTTTCAGGTCATCTTATTGAGCAAGCTCAAATTCTCGAAGGAACCTACTTAAAGGTGTCCATGCTTCTAGCTGCTCACCTAGGCAGGTCTCGTTTCTTACACAATCTTGAGGATGTGCAATATTCTGGCAAAGCTGCGCTGTACGTTAGTAAAGCCTTAGTTTACGTAAAGCTAACTTGCATGCCACCTTGTCTCGTATTCGTAGCTGAGATACTAAAGGTAGATTAATACAGCATTTAGTCCTAATATATCAAACGCGATCGCATTGACAATCTTTCATATTACTCTTCGAATTTTTGATGTTTGAAGGAAAACTCGGGAAGTTGAAAGTGTTCTTTAGAGTTTACTTTTCCCAGCTGAAGAAGGTTTTTGCATCCAGCTTTTATCGAGTCTTAAGACAATTTGCATGACCACGCTGTATTCGTTTGAAATAGTGCTTCGTACAATTGTTGGCAACTATATGAAAGGTTCACACAGTATTGGGATGTCAACTCAATGGAGTCCAAAAATTTCGAATTTCATCAACTTTGACAAACATCTATGCATGTGAATTGAGAAAAAGAAAGTCTAAAGAGCCTGTGGTGTAGGTATTTTAAACAAAGTGCTTATTCATAAAAAATCGTAGACAAGGATTGTCCAGAGCAAAGTTTGCGAGAATCCTCCAAAAACAGATTTAGTGCAGTTTACCTGGAATAATAACATTCACTAAGCACTTCACGGAGAACTTCTTCTTGCTGAGATACGTTAACAGAAAAATTAGAAGGACAGAATAATTGAAGATTTGGCGCAACTCTTACGGTGAGGAAACATACTAAACACTAGAGAAACGGACTATGGAAGACTGCAGTATATTAAATACCTAAGTTTTCCGAAAAACTTATGCTCCCCTCCAAATTAAACGTTCCATAATAGAAATAGAGAAGCGAGATGTAAAAAAAGAACGTAATGGTGTTGAGATAATGTACAAACGATTTGGCCAACCCTTGATGATTTTCGAAATGAAGCTATTACAGTCAGTGGAACAGCTTAATCAATTCAGCCAGTCTAAGTGGTGTTAATTTCGCTGCTTTTGCTGCCAACTCATAAACATCGCTAGAGAACATGACCGAAAACTCTGGAGGCAGCATTGTATGACGTCATCAGCGCGACTCATCTTGGCCGCCGGGCGCGTTGTCATTAGTGGTAAACAACACCGGAACATAGACACACCATGCTGACTCACATGGGGATGCTAGCGCTTTATATAATAGTATGATTCGAAATGAAGCTATTACAGTCAGTGGAACAGCTTAATCAATTCAGCCAGTTCAAGTGGTGTTAATTTCGCTGCTTTTGCTGCCAACTCATAAACATCGCTAGAGAACATGACCGAAAACTCTGGAGGCAGCATTGTATGACGTCATCAGCGCGACTCATCTTGGCCGCCGGGCGCGCTGCCATTAGTGGTAAACAACACCGGAACATAGACACACCATGCTGACTCACATGGGGATGCTAGCGCTTTATATAATAGTATGATATAATAGTATGATAGCATGTGCCGCCGCCAGCTGGATACTTTACGCGGCGCGCAGGATGCTCCGCCTTCTGGTTAATTAACATTTAATGCGTTGAATTCATAAAAGCTCTATAGTATTTCACACATAAAACTTCTTTTGAAATTATAGTTTTCAATTTAGAGTTTACATAGTAGATTCAATAATTAGCAATAGCAAATTCCATAATCAATTTAATCAATTTATAAACTAGCTTTTGAGATCGTTTTTTAGTTTTGATTAGTTCGCAAGTTCTTTCTTGACACACATCAACTTTTTGTTCCTAGTACGTCAAAAAAAAGCAATTATTTTATCTTAACCCTGAGGAAAATCTGTTTCTAAAATGCTTGGCTGTTTCAGTTCACATCAGAGGTGCGATGGGGGAACCGGGCCCACCAAAAGTGAAGGTGGTCCCATCTATCACTGGCCGGCCATAAGTGAAGGTTATAGTGCCGGACATTTACCTCCCAAAAACGTCGACGGAGAGCGTTAACGTCGACTGAGCCTATCCTTCCAGGTCGTTGCCGCCAGTGCGCGGAAAATAAGCAAAACAAACGCGAAAAGGATTATCGAAAGCATTTTTTATGTGTACGGCGGCATATATATTTGAAATACAAGCGTTTAGTAAATGGTGTGTTTGGAAGTAAGAGTTAGCGGGCTGTGCCGATTCTATTAAGTAAATTTTCATAACGTATTGCGAAGGAAGTCGATCCAGGCAGTAACCGCCGTGAACCAGAATTTTGAATGATAAAATAACGATAAATTATGCGAACACTTTTATAATCTTGCGGTTGAGGATGTCAGCAATTGCGATTTCATAGTTTTACAGGATTTTTGTTGTTCAGTGTTGTTCTACCAGTAAGTGAAGAATCATTTCGATTTAAGAAGTGGTCGCCGAGAGACAGATTTTCAAAAAATTAGGCCAATTTAGGTTGCTTAGTGACAGCTAACAGTTGAACACCTATAAATCTTGAATGTGAAAGTGTTTGATGTTGCGACTTCAAAGGTTTTGTAGAGTAAGGTCTGCCTTATCAGAATATATCTTAGCCGTACTGATCCATCGAAACAGCGCCGAGATCCAGGGTCTTGAAAAAGCAGGTGAAAAAGCGCTTTTTGAATTTCAACAGCTCATAACTTCTTCAGAGCTGCATGAATCGTGTTGCCACTTCAAAGATTAGATTCACCTTATCAAGAGCTTTCAAATGATATATAACATGTGGGGGTTTAGGGCCTCCTACGACTTATGCCCGGGGGAGGAGACTTTCCATCACAAAGTCTCCCCTGGCGGCCTCCTTCCAATACATTAAAGTGGGCTGGGGGGAGACTTTGTGATGAAAAGTCTCCTCCCCTTCAAAAAGCGCTTTTCACCTGCTTTTTCAAGACCCTGGATCTCGGGGCTTTTTCGATGGATTGGTACGGCTAAGATATATTCTGAAAAGGCAAACCTTACTCTACAAAACCTATGAAGTAACAATATCACACACTTTAAATTTCAAGATTTAAATGAGTTTAGCTGTCAGCTGTCGTTAAACACGCTGAAATGGCCTAATTTTTCAAAATTCTATCTCTCGGCGACCACTTCTCAAATCGAACTGATTTCTACTATCTGGTAAAAGAACACTCACCCTGTTAAACCTATGAAGTCGCAATTGCTGACATCTTCAACCGCAAGATTTATAAAAGTGGAAATTTCGCATAAATTATCGTTATTTTATCATTCAAAATTCTGATTCACGGCGGTTACTGCCTGGATCGACCTACTTCCTTCGCATTACGTTATGGCAAATTTTACTCAATAAAATTCGTACAGTCCCGCTAACTTCTACTTCCAAATACACCATTTACTAAACACGTTTATTTTGAATATATATATATACCGCCGTATACAGAAAAATATGCTTTTAACAATCTTTTTTGCGTTTGTTTTGCTTAATTTCCTTCTTTATTGTCCAGCGAAAAAATAAAAAATATTTATTCCAAATGTGAAGGTGTTCACCCTGTACCAGCTCAAAAGTGAAGGTAGGGGGAGAATTTGCTCCCACTATCGCACCTCTGCCTTACGCATCATTCTTTGGTCTTCAAACAAAGCGAGCAGCAGCTTGACTCAAGCATACGGCAATCCATTCTGAATTGAAACAAACATGGGAATTTTCAGTTTTTCTCTGACAGTTCTTATCCTTCACATCTTGTAAAGTGTATCTTCCTCTCCAAACATCCAGTCCTCCTAATTACTAGTTAGTATTTCTTCACCCCGGATAGCATGTAATGCAACACATTACCTCGCTGCTTGCTTCCTCTTCATCCTAGGAATTTTTCATGTTGTTGGACAGAGAATCAAGTTTTGTTTGCGAGGCGGCCGCGCGAGAGCCGAGATGTCGTGCACCGACTCTGCAAACGATAAACGCTGTATGAATGGAGAGTGTCCAGTCTTCTTTTAAATTAGGTCTCCTCTTTGTTAGAATCTGAGAATATAACGACGCCTTAACTCTTGGGGCAAAGCAAGCTTTGATTGTACAAGCTACGCATCTGGCGCGATCAAGTGGAAATTCGTAAAACTTAAGAGTGGCGAAGGCAACGTCGTTTCTAAAGTGTCCGTTTGCTACTCTGGCGGGACCTGGATGAAACGGCAAACATTTGTGAAAGCCGCCTTTCATATCAGGTCAATCCAAAAGTTTACTTACCTATTCGCGAAATTCGCTGTATGATTTCCTTCTCCCAAGTTATCTGAGTAATATTGTCGTCTTTTAACGAGAGCTCATAGTCCCAAAACCTTTTTTCATCCTCTTCATCATACTCAGATTTAGCCGACATTTTAATTGTTGAAGACTTTTGGAGGAGCTTTGTTAATTAGCACAAAGAGCAAATTTGCGTGGCAATAATTTTTTTACTGTTTGAAAATTTGAAAAACAATATTATCTTGACTGAATTGATTTTACAAAGTGGGTGATGTGTCATTGAAATATGAGTT
The DNA here is from genome assembly GCA_958299035.1 of Cylicocyclus nassatus. Lineage (NCBI taxonomy): Eukaryota > Metazoa > Nematoda > Chromadorea > Rhabditida > Strongylidae > Cylicocyclus > Cylicocyclus nassatus. The sequence continues at coordinate 31,167,023 of CATQJL010000223.1, read as the reverse complement.
CTGAGATTTCCGTTGCAACCATACGCGTTTGTAGGATAAGAGTCGTGTCGATTTGTCTGCGAATCTGCATTTACTGCCCATAAAAATAGCTGTCAGAAACTGTTACGAATTACTTACATAGATATTGAGGGGTGTTTGGGTAGGAAAAATTTTCGGTTGAGTCAAAGTTTCAGAAATTTTGAAGGCATTTGAAAGCTGCAAAAACTGCACCTCATTTGACTCTACCCTCCCGTTTATCAAAACTTTTCAAAACTTGTAAGATGCCCCGAAAATAAGCTGGAGCTAAATAAGGTTAGAATTATTGGTCAAAAACTTCAGAGCTTAGTTTAGTCCGCCAAATTGCTTTGTTAGCAGAGCTTATAAAAAAAGGACAAAATTTTGCATCAAGTGTTGCCTCTGTTATGTCATTATTTGTGAATTGTGCGGATTGTTTTAACACAGACTCCTCCGTTCGAATAAACAGCGCCTACTTCCGTATTCCAATTTTAATTCCTTCTCAAAACAAAAAAACCTGTGCAGTGATTTATGTGTTCTAAAACTATATAAGAGGCAAATGAGGTTTCTTTGATTTTTGCGCCACCATCCCTGACTCTCATATTGATTGGCCCATTGAGATCCGCACCGATTAGTAACATCTCTTTTTTTGGTGCCGAACTGACGTAGCCATCAAGCAGCTGCTAAAATTTTTCCTTCCCCGCTTTTGAACATTCCACTTGCGGTGCGTAGGCCGTTACTACTCAGATATTAGGTCGTGTAATAAGTTCTGTCCCATTTTTTGTTTTAGTTTTTTCTTGACAATATTGGCTATATCTAAATTAAAGAGTATATGCTTTTGAAAGCACTAAGTCTGCTCTGCAGGCTTATATGCATCATTCCCCAACATAGCAGGAACTTGAAAAAAGACTTTTATCATTGAAGCCAAAAATTCAAAGAGCTGAAAAATCAATTTTCGACACCTTTCCCCCCAAATTTTTCTAACTTTTCGTGGGTAAAACTTATTAAACAAGCTTGACAACAAGCAGAAAATTCTATTAAACTTGTACGCTTATTCTTTCACTGTTTGCGCTTGTTCCCCTCCTTACACCGACAATTTAATGACATTTTTCAAAAATCGGCAAGCAAGACTTTGTCACGGCGATGTCCGCCGTCTTGCGTACCCGAGGTGTGTAACTCCCAAAATTCGAATTTTGAGTAATTAGCCTATGAATTCGATAATTTTGAAGCCACAAACTATCCCTTTTGTCTTTTCTAGATGATCCCCTAACGTCCTCCCTCAGGATGCCTTCAGATGATGTTTAACGTCAACGTTGAAAAGGCGTTGAAAGAAGACTTTTCTAAAGTTTACAGAAATGATTTTTGAAAAGTTTTAGGGCTCCTAAAGCACGGTAGAAGCTATAACATTCTTTGCTTACGTGTAGCAAGTTTTTCGAATTTATTCGTAGGCATTCTGATGAATTTGAAGGGCGACGTAACGTAGTTTCAAAATGGATTTTTCCCCGTTTAATTTTAATTTGAGGCTGTAAAACTTTTTCAAGTCTTTTTATGTAGAAAAACGAAGTGAAAATTTTAGTAGAGAAGGTTTGAGGCCTTCAAATGCATATAAACAATTTGCAGAACATCGTGCAAAATATTAAGAAAAAATTGAAAGAAAAATGGGACAGAACTTATTACACAACCTAATACTTTCTTCCCGGTATCTAATCTTATGCTCATAAGACGATCACTCATTCGATCTACATTAGTAATCAATCTTATCTCATAACGTTTCAGAGACGACTATGACGACACCATTCCTGTTGATGGTCATTCCTTTGAAGTTTGTAGCCATCTCCGATGTCAAGCGCCTTTTCACCATTCTATTTGGTCTCCTGAATACATGCAATGTCTACTGTCTCTACTTTACGTCTTCTGAGAAGATCGGCTAGATTGCATGCCGAGTGAACCGACGTTGATTAACACATTGACGACGAAGGCGTTTTGCGGACCAGTCAAAATTTTTTTAGATAAAATGACGCATTGTTGTATCTACAGTGCACCTACAGTAATGCTGTAATGCTGGCAATAACAGTAGAGGTTGCATCTATATCCAGCACAAAACAAAACTCCCGGAGTGGGTTTGACGCAAAGTGGTAGCCATTTCAATGGCACACATGGTGTATCAACGTTTGACACACCATGTGTGTCAAGCGGTCGTCAACGTGTTAACTAGACGTAATGCCAAGAATTTGGATGTTTTCCTGTGATAAGCTAGCTTCTTTAGCCGTCCGCGCTTATCTTGTGAGACGCTAACCCTCGCCTACTGTTCACATTCGTCGGGCTCGAATGTGCATCGCCTCCGGGGAACGCCCTAGCTTTTACTCGCAATATCCGATGAGACATAAAAGGCCATTTGATGCGACGGAGTTTCTTCTTCAGCCGCTTGTCGCTTGCTTTCTCTTTGGTCTAGCAGCCTGATTCGTGGGGCAAGAGCTTTGGCGAATAAAGACTTGCCGCGGAACCGAACCTGTGACCTTCCTCGCCGTAGTCAAGGGCACTAACCAACCTCTCGGCCAACTCTGCCCCTATTCATATTGATACAACCAGTATGATGAAGGTTATCTATCTTTGTAATAAGATCTCCAAAAATCATCCTTAATCAATGTGCAGAAAGTGCAGCACAACTAAAATTTAAAAAATCTCAGTCCAAAATGACTCTTTTTATCACATATGATTGAGTACAAGTTCATGTTCAGCTTTCGGCCCAAAAAAAAATTTTTTTTAAGACCGACTCGTTGTTTATTTTTTCCAAAGTTAAACTCTATGTAATTTATACTACGGTTTGATCACGTGCAGACAAAATGAGTCACAGTAAATTTAAGACCAAATGAGGTAAAATTATGAATTCGGTCATTTACTCATCAGAACGCTTTTTGCTTAAACTTTCTTATTCCATATTCATTTGCTACAAGCTAAAAAATAATTTTCGAATATTGATTTGGAATAATGCCACGCTTATGCTGTTATTTTGAAAAATAGACCTCCAAAATAGTTTTTTCAATATGAGAGTCAGGGATGTTGGCGCAAAAATCAAAGAAACCTCATTTGCCTCTTATAGAGTTTTAGAACACATAAATCACTGCACAGGTTTTTTTGTTTTGAGAAGGAATTAAAATTGGAATACGGAAGTAGGCGCTGTTTATTCGAACGGTCCAGGAGTCTGTGTTAAAACAATCCGCACAATTCACAAATAATGACATGACAAAGGCAACATTTGATGCAAAATTTTGTCCTTCTTCATAAGCTACAAGCTGGCTTACCCGGCTCCGCTTGGCCCTGTCAAAACACTATGATAAAACCCCCGTCTCTATCCCTGCGCAGCCTTTCCCTGTGCCCACTTCTACATACCAACTCCCTATTCCCACTGTGTTAGTTATAGCATGCTCACTTATCCCTGTGCGAATTTTTTGCCGCATAGCTCAAAATTTAGAATGCATCGATAAAATCGATGGAAGCGATAAATAATTCTAAAAACTAAAATTCTATTCGTAATCAGCATGGTTAATTACGCCACTGTGCCAGATCCCAGCCCCGTAGGTGAATTCTGCAAAAAAATCGGAAAAAATTGATAGAATCGACATCGATCGATGACGAAAAGTAGCCTATGACAGCCGCCCCGCCCCGAAGTATATGAATGCCAAGTTTGATCAAAAGTTTGGTCCGGTTCAGAAATAAAACTTTCTATTCGGAGCATACATGCATACATATGATGCATCCCCTTTCCCCTTCCCTCCTCAGCGGGGATGTACATGCATACGGGCCTTAGTCTTTTTTTATCGGATATGGGTGGATGTGCTAATCATAGGTAAGGGATTGAACAAACTTAGGGCCGCATGCACTAACATCGCCGCGGGGAGGGGATCGCAGCTTAGAAGAAAGCTTTATATTTCGAAACTCCAGTTACCTAGATTTCACGTTGTGTACCTATCCGTAAGTATTCCTACAACCCTTCACTATGAACATGTTGAGGAGGAGCGAGAAGCTGTACAAACCACATTTTCCAGCTTTTGCACGATCCCTGATGATCCCCGGCGCTTTTCTTTAAAATCATTTTTTTTTCTCCGAATTTAACGGAAAACCTCCAAAGTTGTGCGTATTATCTAACCTGACAGTGCTAAGCATGTTGCTGATAAGAACAAATGATTTTTGAAGTCATGAAATTTTCGATGATCCACAGGTCGAAATTTGAGGTTTACCGAAAATTTCGACTTTTCAAAAACCATTTGTTCTCATCAGCAACATGCTTAACACTGTTGTGTTAGATGTTCAGTACAACTTTGGAAGGTTTTCGTCAACTTCGGAGAAAGAAAAATGACTTTGAAGAAAAGCGCTGGGGATCATCAGGGATCATACAAAAGCTGGAAAATGCGGTTCGTACAGCTTCTCGCTCCTGTTCAACATGTTTATAGTGAAGGGTAGTAGGAATACTTACGGATAGGTACACAACGTGAAATCCAGATATCTGGAGCTTCAGAATATGAAGCTTTCTTTTAAGCTGCAATCCCCTCCCCAGCGGGGAGGTTAGTGCATGCGACCCTTAGAGTAAGCTGTCACAGCAGCTCAAAAGTCACTGTCAAAGCTTTTCTAAGTACACGACGCGTAAAAAAGTCGTAGTTCAACTTACCGCTTTAGTTGACAGGGTAAAAATCTTGGTAACGTCAAACCTGTCAACTATCGAGGTGTGTTGACCCACTTCTCTCATGCGCTCTAGAGCAGGTTACCTAGGATGAACTTGTTCTTAGCTGTTATGGCAGCTCACTCTAGCTTGTTTCGCTTCGGCAAGAATGCCATCTCAATCAATTTCTTGTTACGAGGAAGTTATCTTCGGTGCTTGAGTTTGGGTAATTCTTTTCTGTACGATGAGTTCTGTAAATCCAAATTTATCCAAAGTGTGTAAATCAAAACACTTTGTCGTACTAATTCAAGTTTCCCTTTGATTGATCGAGCAGCCAACATTTCAAATATCGTTTACTGAATATTCGTTCACAAGCGCGTGAAGAAAACGCCGAAACGTCTGCGGAAATAATAGCTGCAGTAAAGCGAAAATATGACATAGCCTTTGCTTCAACCAGACTGAATGCTGGAAGGCGGGGCTTCATGACCTAGGAGGCGACTGCTCGCGTCCGCGACGCAGTCTGCGCCTTCCTCACAAACATGCTCTCTGGTCATTTTCTAGACTTAATTAGGTCGCAGAGCCCCCCCCCCCCCTTCCAGCCGCTGATCTGGTTGAAGTAAAGAATACTTTGCCAGAAGATTCAAATCAAAATGGAGCGTATTCTTTGTACTAGCATGTATCATTTCATGATTTTTCTCATTGATGACAGGTCTAGGTTCTAACGGTGGTCGAAAAAGCAACATAATTATGACGTTCAATTCAAACAAAAGTCCCGAATACCTGAAGTTAACTGGTTAAACCACATTTATTTCTATGGAACCAGTGTATTTGTAATGTTTAATCCCTCTTGACTAAGTTAGGTATTGTCATCAATTTTACCTTCTCAAAAAATTCCTCTAACTTTCGAAAATCTCGCTTGAATAAACCCAGCTTCGGTTGCCTTTATCAAAAATGTTCTAATTTTTGTTGTTATGCTAAAAAAAAGTATTGGATGTAGGCGCCACCGAATGAAGGAGGTAGAAGGAGCAGTAGCAGCTAGAGATGGGTATACCGTTAAGTGGCCGGCACCAGACTGAGGCGCGTAGCCTAGCTTATTATGCTCATTGACGGGTGCTAATCTTCGCTACATCAAACTGGGTACCCAACGCCATGCAGTCAGAATAGGAAGAAAATGGTGGGGTTTTTCTGAACTGAGACATCCTCGTAACCTTACAAAAGTTTGAGCTTAGCATTTCAAAAAATTTTGAAGCACGCCTTCTTTCCACCTCTACCTTTCAAAAAAAATTCTAACACCGCTGTGTAACAGATAACTTTCTTCAGGACTTGTTTTCTTGCACTCAATGCTAAATATTGTGTACCGATAAGATGTTGTACTTCGCTAATATGTTACTTTGTGACAGGGAATACAGAGAAAGGACGCTTATAGAGGGTGTCCCAAAAGTATGCACTATTTGATAATAAACACTCATTCTAAAAACTTGTCTGCCTACCCTCAGGTACCATTTTGCAGAGCTCTTCAGCTTAGGTTTTCGACATGAAGTAAATCACGATCGCTTCTTAATTAGGTAGGGACTTTTAGATTACTGTAAAGTGTAAAGTCATATTGGGTTTCAGCGGCTCTAATTAGCCTTTTGAGAGTTTTCAAATCATTTGGTTTCCTTTCCCAGGTGAAATTGGGCCCCAACGGTTCAAAAACCTTTTTGAAGTTTTGATCGTAATCCTATAGCAGTAAAAATTGATGTTTGGTCCATACCGGCGATCTAAGCTGAAGCCAGCTCTGTAAATTGGTACCTGAAGGTGGGCAAAAATCTTTTGGGGAAGAGGGTTATTAACAATTAAACAGTGCTTACATAGTGTTTGAAAATCCTATACAATACCGCTCACATTGACGCGAATGTCCCATCATGTATGAACATCACCGTCGCGTGGCCATATCTCGCTTTAGAGTGGACAAATTCTACATCTGAAGCTACCATTCGACTCAGCTCGGCGCGGCGCATCCTTTGATATATGAAAGTTTCCACTTGGACACATTAAAAGGTCAGATTCCGCGAATCGTTTCAGATTTTTGCTTACGGTAGGTTACTCAAGGTGCTTCATTGCACCCACTGGGCAACCTACATCTGAAACGATTCGTGGAATCTGACCTCCTACCGTGTCCAAGTGGACGCTTATATATATATATATATATATATATATATATATATATATATATATATATATATATATATATATTATATATATATATATATATATATATATATATATATATATATATATATATATATATATATATATATATATATATATATATATATATATATATCAGAAGATGCGCCGCGCCGAGCTGAGTCGAATGGTGGCTTTAGATGCAGAATTCGTCCACTTTAAAGCGGGATAAGGCCACGCGACGGTGATGTTATACATGATGCGACATTCGCGTCTTTTTTTTTTTCAAAAAATGTGAGCGGTATTGTATATTAGGTTGTCCCGAGAGTTCTGTCGGATCAAACGACTACAAAACTACAATAAAGACTCAAATGAGACTGAGTGAGAACGACTTAATGACTCAAATGTTTTAGTATAATTCGATGCAGCTTTTCCTTCTCTTTCTTTCAGTTACATTGCAGAATGCTCTGTGCGCTCTAATTACCCGAATTCTTCACCAGTCATTTCAATCTGCTTAAAGTTTGGCTAATTCTTGAAATTTTCATTCCAAACTTTTGGAAATGATTAAGTATGGCGCAAATAAAGCGAATTCCCAACTATACGGTGATGTTCTTAGAATCTCCTGAACTGCTGTTTTCCGCTTCAAATTCATTTCTTCGGAATTCTCGATTTTTGGTAAAGCCAGAAAATCTGTTGTTTTTTGCTGTTGTTGCTGCAAATGCAAAGCTTTCAAAGTTTTTTCGTGTTAAAAACTGATTGTTTTCAAACATTATTCGCAAATTTGGTTCGCTTTGAAAAATCAAGCTTCTGGAATTATCGGTACTCTTATGTGCTAGACGTGATCTAAAAGCCGCGGTTTGTGCCAAACAAGTAATATTAGGTTGTAAAGAAAGTACCCGGGCATTTGCGCAGTTTTTTTCCAAACTGTTGCAAGTTCAAGCAGATTGATCCATTTTGAGAGCTGCAAACTTTGCTGCAAAGGCAATATTGTCCTTCAAGGTATGCTTATTTTGTTGGATCGTCAGCGCGTAGGAAAAAAAGTGGACTTAAAATTCGGCCTGTTTGTGCAGGAACAGCTGAAGAGCTCATATCCGGTAGTTATGTAGAACTTCACTGGGGCTGTTTATAAGCTGTGTCATCATTTTGAAGCACAGCCTGTGAAAAAAATTTTCTCGAAAAAATTGAAAAATAGGCCATTTTTGCACCCTAAAAAAGCCCCATTTTTTTGGTAATTGAATTTGAAGTCTTCTTTTTTTCCATGGAGTGAATCAAATTTTTGATTGCTGCAAATATAGTTGGGATAATGTCTTGCACATCTTTTCGGCCCATCACCGAAGCATAATGATCCTTACAAAATCGACGCCGACTGCGGAAGCAGGTATGGTCAAAGGCAAGTTTAAGAGCTTGTAATTTTTGTGCGCGTATTGTAAAATTCGAGCACAGCTGCGGTTTCAAAGCAGACAGGCTCCTTATTCAGACTGACCATCCCTAGAATGGTTTTCGTTGTTCACTGCGAAAGAACGGCAGCAAAAAGAAAAGTTGTGATATTTTCATCGCTGCACAGACTTCCTTTTTCGGTGTCTAGGTCAAACACGTCTTGACATCGATGAAAACTGAATGCGCGTCCGTAAAGATTAAGCTTTTTTCTATAGAAACATATAAAAAATCTTTCGTTAAGATTCAACCGAGTGCGAAACTAATGAGTCTGAAAATGAATTTTCCGAAACTACCCGGGAACTTTCTTTACAACCTGATATTTACCTTCAACTTCTTTACGCTCGAGGCGTGTTGGAAACAGTACAACTTGGGTCACGAACAGAAGCACGTGTAACGGGCTAGTTAATTAGCAAAGGAAGAGATAGGAAAGATAGTAAAACAAAGCAAAACAAAGAAAACCTGCAACACGATAGTAACGCCAGTTTAGATCCAGTTACAAATGTGTACATAAAGCACCGTTTCATACTAGAGGAATTTGAACTGCATACTGTCCTTAATCCTAAAAAAATTTATTGCTAACAGTTCAAACAGCGGTATCGGATTATCCTCCTAAGTTATTGAGGCAAACATGGCCAGGCAGCAGATGCAGAGCGAACGCCCCGATAAAGGGGTAAACTACCGCCTCCATCAGAAAACCCAAACGAACACAATGACAAGGGGCTTCCAGTACACCCGCACGCAAAACATCCGCCTGGCCACATACCCGGGCATGCCTCTCCAGCCGCCAAAGGCAGAAGATAGAGCGGGCAAGAAATCTAAGGTTTGCGATGAAGAATTGCCTTGGAGAATATACTTTAGCGACTACTAAAAGATGGCTGCAGCCCATCTCATCGCGCGCGCGCTCATACAGCTGGAATTTCGTTGACTGACCCAATGCAATAATGAAGAGTAGTCCCTGCGTTTTGCTGCGAAGCTTCTGTCGCGTTTCAGATACTTTTTTTTTTTTATCCTTGCATTCTCCCGTCACTCGGGGTCTGCCGCTCTCGTCAATCTTTTCCATTCTTCTCGGTTTAAGGCCTGCTCTTCTCTTATACCAAGCTCTCTCGTATCTGCTTTGACTTTATCCAGCCATCTCATCTTAGGTCTTCCTCTTGGTCTCTTCCCTGGCACTTCCACTGACATGGCCAATCTCGTAATGTGACTTTCTTCTCTTCGGCTCACATGTCCATACCACTGTAGACGTCTTTCTTGCATCTTCTTTACAATGGGTGTCACTTTCATTACGCTTCGTATAGTGTCATTCGGGACATGGTCTAGCATCGTCACTCCTGTGGTCCATCTCAGCATTCGTGTTTCCATTACACTGATCATTCTCTCTTCGTCACGTGTACATGGCCATCATTCGCTTCCGTATAGGGCCGTCGGTCAAACTGTCGTGCGATATATCAGGGACTTCAGCTTTCTTGGCATCCGCTTATCACATAGGACTCCTGTGAGACTTCTCCACTTCATCCATGCTGCGTTCACCCTACTGCTTATCTCATCGCGGAGGTTGCCATCTGCGGAGATGCGGCTTCCCAGGTACTTGAAGGAGGTGGTCTTCTTGAGTTGCGTGTCTCCGATCTGGATTGTCCCGGGTGTCTGTGTTCCCAGTTCCATATACTCCGTTTTCGTCATGTTCAGCTTCAGTCCATGCATCTCAAGCTGATCCTTCCACTTCTGCACTTCCATCTGGAGCTCTCTTCTGCTTCTTGCCAGTAGGAGAACATCGTCTGCGTACATGAGCGTCCATGGTGGTTGTCGTGTGAAGCCGTCGACCACTGCATCTATGACTGTGTTGAACAGGAGCGGTGAGAGTACAGAACCTTGGTGTACGCCGGCTCATATCTGGAATTCTTTCGTCGGTCCCGCTGCTGTCTGTACGTGGCTGGTGGCATTCTTATAGATCATCTTCGTCCATTGCACGTACTCTTCTGGCACCTTGTGCTTTCGTAGTGCCCACCATATGATGTCGTGTGGTACCTTGTCGAACGCCTTCTCCAGGTCGAGGAACGCCGTATGTAGTTCACACTGCTTCTCCCTGCTTCTTTCTATCATTATTCTGGCGGTATGGATGGCATCTGTTGTGCTACAGCCCTTCACGAATCCACACTGATTGGGAGCTAGTTCTATGATGCTTCGGAGTCTCGTTTCTAGTATTCGTTCGAAGATCTTCAGCGTGTGACTCGTTAGACGTATGGGACGATATGTGGAACAATCGGCTATGTCTCCTTTCTTCTTCCATACTGGAATCGTTGTGCTTTTGGACCAATCGCGCGGCATCTTCCTGGATTCGATTATCCGATTGAGAAGCTGTGTTAGCCAAGTGATTCCAGCTTGTCCGCACCTCTTCCAGAATTCACTGGGAATGTCGTCTGGGCCGGTTGCTTTGCCGTTCTTCGTCTTCGCTATGGCTGCGCGAACTTCATCTTCTGTGATGTTTTCTACCGGTCCTTGTACCGTCTCAGCTACTATGGTAGATGCCATTTGGTAGCTTGTTGATGCTATTCTCTCGAAGTGTGCTCTCCATCGTTGGCTTATCTTCTCTGGACTTCTTAGAATTCTTCAGAATTCTTCCGTACTCGTCTTTGATGTTGTAGAAGTGGCTTGTATCTTCTGTGGCTTTTGCTCTTCTCCTTGTGATTCGGTAGATATCACGTTCGCCTTCTCGAGTGTACAGCTTCTTGTAGAAGTCTGCTATGTACGCTTCCTTCGCTTCTCTTACGCTCTTCTTTGCTGCACGTTTTGCGTCTACATATTTCTGACGATCGTCTTCTAATCTTGTCTTCTGCCACAGTTGGTATGCGAGCTTCTTACTTTTGATCACAGCTTGAACATCCTCATTCCACCACCAAGTTTCTTTCTCAAGTCTTGCCTTTCCTGGTTTTGTAAATCCCAGCAGGTTTCCTGCCATCTGATGAACGTTCTTCTTCAGATTCGTCCAGAAACGCTCCGGCTCGTCTTCTAGGAGTGGTAGAGCTGATTCCATAGCAGCTTTGGATCGAGCGTCGTCTTTGAGCTTCCACCACTTGATGCGTATTCTGTCCTCCGTCATTGCCTTTCTTCGATTCTTGACTGGGATATTCAGATCTAGAATCAGTTGTCGATGTTGTGGTACACATTCTTCGCTAGGGATCACTTTGCAGTTCTTCACGTACTTGAGCTCCTTTAGTCGTACCGCCCAGAAGTCTATTTGCGATTTTCGATTTCCGCTGGCATACGTTACTAGGTGATCGCTCTTCTTGATGAAGTAGGTGTTTGCCAACGCCAATTCATGAGCGGAAGCGAACTCCAGAATTCGATTGCCTTCTTCGCTGCGGATCCCATACCCGTGATTTCCGTGACTTCTACTCGCACCACTTCGCTGTTCACCGACATGGCCGTTAAGATCTGCTCCAATCAGCAGCGTTTCTTCTGAAGGTATACATCTGATGTAGTCATCTAGTTCTTGCCAGAAGCCGTCTTTCTCTTCTACCGTGCAACCTGCTTGGGGTGCGTATGCGGTGACTACTCGGAGAACTCGCTCACCCACATCTAATGTGATGCCCATGAGCCGGTCACTGAATCGATCTACACTTGTTATACTATCTCTTAACCGTTCGGAGATGACTATTCCGACGCCGTTTCTTTTGCTGCTTGTTCCTTTATATAGAAGCTTGAAGCCGTCTCTTATATCGCGTGACTTCTCTCCCTTCCATCTGGTCTCCTGGATGCAGGCGATGTCTACTCTACGTCTTCCAAGAAGATCCGCCAGTTCTCGATGTCGCCCAGTAAGAGATCCGACGTTGACAGTGGCCAATCGAAGAGGAGAGAACTTGGATCGTTGACTGTTTCCATGATGAGCTAGCTTCTTCAGCCGTCCCCGCTCATCTTGTTGGGACGGTAACCCTCGCCTATTGTTCGCATCTGTCGGGCTCAAATGCGCGTCGCCTCCGGGGAACGCCCTAGCTTTTACTCGAGAATCCTGATGAGACATAAAAGAGCATTGTGATGCGACGGGGTTTCTTCTTCAGCCGGCTTGTCGCTTGCTTTCCTTTGGATCAGCAGCCTGACGCTGGAATCGTGGGCAGAGCTGTTTTGCCAAAGAAATTAGGCCCGCCGCGGAACCGAACCTGTGACCTTCCTCGCCGTAGTCAAGGGCACTAACCTCTCGGCCAGCTCTGCCCGCCAAAACGCAAGAAGGTCTGCTGGAGCATAAAAAACGCAAAAGGTTCCAACCTCAGTCTAAGGCCCCGGTCAGACTTCACGCGACTTAATCGTCGCGATCTAATCGCCAAGATTTCCATTCATTTTCATTTCACATTTAAAAATTTCGGGCTGGAAAAGTAACACAACCGAAATGCAAGTTGATCGGCATGGAATGATGTTGTAACAGTTGTCTCGTCGCGATTCAGTCGCGACGATCAAATCGCGTGAAGTCTGCCCGGGGCCTAAGGCGCGAACAAACAAGCCCAACGAAAAATGAGAAACGCAACAAAAATCTGTACATAGATGGAATACAGTAAAGATCCTGCCTGTTCCTCAAGGCTTTCTCCTTCGACCAGCGAGGATTTGCAGTTGGGGTTGGCCTGTACACTTTCGTCTTGGCAACGGCAGCTTGAACAAACTGAAGCTTGTAATCAAGGAGAGATGTCTCTGGAAAATAAAAAAACCAGCGGGACAAAAACATATATGCAATGATGACTACATGACGCGCATAAATACACAAATAATGACCTAGCGACTACTAATTTGTCAAGGCTAAGTATGTTGCGAACTAACCTACGAACCCTCAAGAGGGAATTACCAGAACTAAAGGGGCGACATTGTGACAATAACAGTAGGCGCAAGACAAACAGCTAAGCAGAGTACCACAAAGGAACAGAGAGTGCCCCGTAGAGCCGCGCGTATAGCACAAAAACAAAGCGAAACGGCTGCATACCTAAGAGAGCTACCTGAGGTCATGGGTATGGGATTGTTGCAGTGGCCTTTCCCAGCGGATGTCCCTGCGACGGTTTTGCCCCTGTGGCAAATGGTTCCCTTCGGATACCCCAACGGGATTCTTTGCCCCAGCGGCGAAAAAGCTCAGAACAACGATCTCACACCATTTCAGATAGTCTCTATGAGTCTACCGCTATACCTATATAGAACAACGCGCTGAGCTCAGGAGTTCGTAGTTGATAAGTTGCTGCCACCAAGTTACCGACTAGGTCGCCCCACGCGCTGGCTATACTTGAAACCGACTGCAATGCTATGTGTTACCTGTCACCTATATGGCGCGATAGGATCGCATGCTCTGTTTAACTATTTGCCTGATGTTGAACTGGGTGCGAGCGTGATAGCTACGGGGTCGTTACGCACGCATGGGGGATGGAATAGCTTACGCAAATGCACTTACTACAGGTCATGCAAACCTAAGATGTTACATACCGACCGCTTACCTGCTAGCGCGGCTACCCGAAAAAAAAACCCACACGCGGACGGAAAACCGCATCCACCAGCGCTCGGCGTCGATGCACCATCTGGCGACTCGGTGGGTTATTGCACCTAGATGTAACCCAAGGCCTGATGCTCGCCCGATACTAAGCGACAAACCTATCCTACTGCGCACCTAACGCGCGACCGAAACAAACATAAGTTAGATTAAGTAATTTATCCTTATGACACATTACAGCTAAAATATAGAAAAAGAAATACTAAACTAAAAACAAAATTACCACTACTACTACTTAATAGAACACGGGACGAGAGCCCGTCCCATGCTACCGATCGTCTACAAGTAATCTCAAAAATACATGTGGCTCCCGAGGTTTCGCGCAACAAATCCACCGCGCAACGCCAAGGTATAGACGAGGAACGTCCCCTCCAGCTCCTGTAAATGATTTCCAGCTTGACACACAATTTCGGTTAATACTTCGTCGAAATGCGCTAACAAAAAGAAATCCATTTTCCAATTCAAAGAACTTCCGGCTTGACTGCTCTTGCAAAAAAGGACAGGAGCATGGCGGCTAAAACGTAATTTGAACAAGATACTCAAAATCAATCAAAAAGGACGAAGGCGAACAAGGCACCTGATTGAGGCGCCGCTGCTATATATAGCCGCCTAGCTGGCAACGAGCCAATTGAGGATAGGTCCGGAGACGGTCGCGGCAACACGCGTCTCGACTACCGCAATCGTCGCCGGATACGGTAACCGATGCCCCCTGCCTCCGTACTTCGATGAGCGCTTTGCATCGCGAGACGCGACACATGCACAGTCACTGGGCCCGATCAAAATTTTGATTACGGCGGAGGAATTGGCTGCAGATAAACTAAACGGTAATGCTTTAAATAATTGAGGAAGGTTGAGGAGTGCACTGCAAAACAAGCAAAAGAGAGAAATAAAACCAAAACGGAATCATCACTTCACACACATCATAAATCTGTAAAAGGTAAAGAATAAAGTTTAGAAATCGCCTTTTTGAAACAAGCAGAATTTTCAAGACGTAGTGACCAGTATTTGGATGGTTTCATCGCATTTATCCTCTAAGTAACTTGAAGCCTAAACATAATACAGACCCATGTGATCTAAACGGGTATGATGTAGCCAAAGGTGTGCTCTACATAACAGTTATCAGCGCTCTCTGAAAATGCTAGGATTAGACTTTTCAAAATGCAAGGAAGATTTGGCGGTTTATGTTAAGCCGATCAAAGAATCATGATGATAACATCCCAAAGATAGCATAGATCAGAAAGCAAATATAGCTAGCTATAAGAGAAAGGATAGATATGTGATCGTATGATTCCTGAGTCGTCTATCGATTGTTGTTCTGTGAAGTTATTCTGTAACTTTATCTATAACTTTTTTCTTCTTGGGTGTAGCGCTCTCATTTTTGAAATAATGTATCTAGATTAGATAGTAGGAATCTGCGAATTCGCGTTTAATTTTTGTTGGAAAGTATGAACATTTTGCCGCATTTTCCCAAAGATGGTCAAATCAGAACTTTTACAGGGTTAGAAACAAAAACTGAGTCGTTCTCAGCCTGTACAGTTCTCAAACTGCAACAAACGCATCGCGCCGAATCTGTACACAGATTGTTAGAGTTTATGTGGTAGCCATTTTCGTACATTCTTTTTGATACGTTTGATGCAGGTGAGAACGGTTCCATTTTTTGTTTTTGGCGTCAATCTGTGACCAGCTTTCGAAAGATGCGTAAAGTCTTCTCACTGCGCCATTAGAAACAAAACAGTTTGCGCATATTTATATAGTGTGGACCCCGGCCAGCTTCCCATAGGTATCGCCGCGGCGCATATGCAACGCCCGCTCGGCCTGACGCTTCTCGTTCATTTATGAGTAAAAAAGCATTTCTACATGATGTAGGAATGAAATAAGAAGTGGAGACCATCAGTCTCAGCTCGAGAAGGGCCTAGGCAAGAAGAGAACGTTCACAAGCCCCACTAGCGCGCAGATATCAGTTAATCTCCTGCATGCTAGTATGAAAGTACCGCTGATTGAGAATTCTAGAAGAGATAAAGAGTCGAGGGCTACTTTCGAAACTTCCTTCTGTGATCATTTTAAAAAGTTAAAAAGCGTAAGCTAGCGAGCACATTTGTATAATCAGAGCCCCACTGACGCATTACAAAAGAATAAGAAGCAATTATACTTTATAAATCAATCGGATAGGCACGCTTACTTTGTAATCAAAATCTTCAGAGGAATATTCCACTAAAATATGCTAAAATCTCCGCTATTGAAAAAAAAGGAATTCCTGAGACAAAGGACTATTGATGTTAAGGCTCTTAAAAACCCATCGTAGGAAGTTGTCCTGAGTCGTCTACACCTGAAACAGAGCGTACACAAACAGAACAAAGCCAGTCCAGTTTGGAGAAGAAAACATGACAATTTCCATATGAAGCAGAAACGAAAGCGCACTGAAGGCATGCGCTGCGAAAGCGTCGCGCAGGTACCTATGGGAAGCTGGCCGGGGTCCACACTGTAGCACACTGTCTAATCTGCATTATGTGAAGAAAGAGCGCTTCATCCAAAAACGAAAAAATTGTGGAACAAGTTGCAGAACTTACATGCCAACCTACAGTAAACCCTTTAGTAATAGTTTACGTTGCATAGATTTCCACTGTAGTACGCTAATTCCAGACATGACACAGCCATCAGTCGTAGTCCTAAAAGAATGAACATGGTCAAAGATCGTGACGGTAAGGGTAAGCAAGCACTTAACTACTTATGCAGTCATATGCAGTGCTGGACAATCCAGTACAAAAACAATATTGCAAAGCGAAAGCGCAAACGAAGTGCAGACGAGCTTACGAGGTGATATTGTTGCCTCATAGTCATGTAATGTGTCAAATTGCTGCTGGTTCCTGTGAATATTACTCAAAGAGAGTGGCGTCGCTTTTTATATGGGATGGGGAATGACTAAATACTTCCTATTACTTGACTTTCCTGCGTGCCGATGTAAATGAACGGTTCAGATATTTTCTCTGATAGACTAACGACTTTACTGGTCGCTAGCAAGTGGGGGAACAAATATTTTGACAAGCAGCTCGTTTAAAAGGATTTTTTGCTTAGAACACTGTTGAAAGCTTTGATTCAAGGAACTCCATGCTTAAAAGACCCTCTCATAAAGGCAACTGAAGGCTATGCTCATTTATTTCACTTTTTTACACAAAGTAAAAGCAAATTTACATTGAAAGCATTCGTTTTCTTCCTCACATCCTCCCGTAAGATTTCAGTACCCGCTCAAAACTTTCAAAAAACCTCCTTTGGAAGTTGGTTTCACATCAATTTTCGAAAATATGAGATCACTCAAATGACTGCACAAAAACAAGGACACTCAATTTTCGAAGAAAGCCTGCTGAAAAAATATGGGTAATAGGGATGAAAGTTTCTTAAAAACCGAAAAGGATTTCTAATTCCACAATACTTCTCCGCAAGGCATTTACCCCCTCTTCGACTGAGTGTTCTGAGCTGCTTTACATTCAAATGGCATTTACATAACAGCTTGCGAACTTCATCAATTTTTCCGAAATCAACTTCCAAAAATTTTCTAGGCCAAAGCACCCAAAATGCTGCTGAAAGTCACAGTTTCTATCCTTGAAATACTGCTGCAATCCTTGAGAAACCTCACAAGAGAGGTCTTTTTGGTCGAAGTGGCCTTTTCGCATGATTTATACGACTTTAAAGAGCATCGAACGCTGATTCCAAATCTTTCTTCGTTATCCGCCGAGAGCCTCTAGACGTCAGCTTATGCGTTTCTCGAACTAAAGAAAGAATGTGTAATTAGCACAAAATTCGTCAGAATTGTTCAAATGTTCCAATGTCGATTATCAAAGCACTCCATTTGAACATTACCTTCTGTCCAAAGCACTCGTACATGACACTGCTCTATTTGAGCGCTGAAAAGACCATAAAATTTGATTATCCCTTTAGTATGCGTTCTTTCCGCACCAAGAAAACCTCCATAACTCGGCATGCAAAGGCGCTCGGCAGATAAAAAAAATAAGATTTGTAATCATCGTTTGATGCTCTTCAAAGTGTTGTAAGACTCACTTAAAAAGGCCACTTCGACTAATCGGACCTCCCTTGTCAGCAACAGAAATACTGTCTCCTCAAAAACTCTCGTGCCAACGTTAACAATGAAAGAAGTGTCCTGACGATCCTATTAAATAGCTTTTGATGCTCAAAATAGCCTCAATTCTCGAAGAAAATTACCCAAAAGATGCCTTATGCTCCCAAAGAAAACTCTTTTTGATGTCACATTGCTTCAATTCTCAAAGAATTTCTCAAAATGCCCTACGGCCGCTTACACAATACAAAAACGATGCCCTATGGTACTCACTCTCAAAGCTAAATTATGTCGCAATTACTGAAAAATATCTTGAAATGCCTTAAGTACCGCTTGTAGTGTTTTTTACAAGAACAAAAACTATGTCTTCTTCTTATTATACAGAGTGTCCCAAAAAGATGTGTTTAATCGTTAATAACTTTCTTGTTTTCACGCATTTTGCTGAGCTTGAGGTCTCATTCTGTATAGCGAGATTCACCTCAAAATTACAGTATGGATCGAACCTAATCACTAATCACTCATCTTTACTGTAACATTATGATAAGAACTTCGAAAAGGATTTTAAGCCATTCAAAGCGGTATTTTGCCTTAGAAAAATAGCCAAATAAGCCAGAAACATTTTAGCTTGGCTAGTTGTAGCGCTGATTCTAAATATGTAATTTGCACTTCAGTATATGCTTCTTTTGAAAGTTACTTCGATTTAGGGTGACAACTATAATACTTTTCCAATGTTCGTCGGAAATGTGAATGCGCCATCAGGAAAGCTCGAAAAACTGGTGAAAAGTTATGTAATGAAACCAGCATGTTTGAAAACCTTGCTACACAGATTTATAGATTTTTTGAAAATAATCAGAAGGCTTATGCCACAGTGAAGTTGTATACTGAAAGTTCATACAGTAATCCTACAGTAATGAAGAGCGGTTCATAATTTGTTCCATATTACTCATCTAAGTTAAACCTCGCTTTACATAATGGTAGCTCAAGCACGGCAAAAGACATGGAAGCAAGAGAGTTATTAACGATCAAACAGTGCGCACACCTTTTTGGGACATCCCGTACAATACCGCTCACAAAAAATCTCCGTAAATGTCGCAGAATTCCGGGAATTCAACTCCGCAACATTTCGGGGATTCCACGGCATCCCGGAAATTTTGCAGACTCATGCAAATCACGCAAGCGGCGTCATAGCCTCCTTCGGAATGAATATATTCTAAATTCCAGGAAACATTGTGACCTCATCAAGGAGAATTTCCTGGTACAAAGCATGTCTTTCATATTCCGTCTCTAGTTCTTTGGCAAATTTCCTGTGGGCATCTTTTCGCAAGTATGTAACGCAGTGCGTATCACACATGAAAGATTCCCGCAAACACTATTCGATAGTGCTGTTTTCGTGAATTGAAAGGCTAAAAGCAGTCGGAAACTTCTCTTCGAAAGAGATAGAAAAGTTAGTGGGTTGTGGGAAAATCATGTCGTCCCAAATCCTACTCGCCTTGGCTCTAAAATAGGAAGCTTTGTTAAGCAGTGGCCGTATTCATCAAGGAACCCTGAGGGTTAAATTAAATTTAATTAACCCTGGAGAGTAAGTTTGATCCTGGAAAGCGATTAACCCGTGTTCACGAAGCACAGGGTAGGCTTAACCATGAGGATTAAATCTACCCTTGAGGCAGTGGCGTACCGAAGGAGGATTTCGCGCCCCCCCCCCCCCGAGAATGGGTCGCGAAATTTTTGAAAGTTACTTACATGGGTTATAAAATTGTGCAAAAGACTTGTCTGCACTTGTAAATAATTAAAATAATTTTTTAAATTTTTTAAAAATTCAATTTAGCCTTATAAAAAAATTTTTTCGGGGGCGTGGTTAACGCCACGCCCCCTTTTTCGGAAATTTTGGGGTTCTGGGGCCGCGAAAATTTTAAGAAGGGTACCAAAAAAATTTTTCTGGGTGCGTGGCTAACGCCACGCACCTTCATCAGAGAAAAATTTTTGCCGCGCCCCCCCCCCCCCGAGCCGAAATCCTGGGTACGCCACTGCCTTGAGGGTAAACCTTATTCCGGAAAGCAATTAACCCGTATTCATCAACGAACTCTGAGGGTTAAACGAACCTTGGAGGGTAAAACTTACCCCCGAGGGCGACTAACCCGTATTCATAAAAGTTAATTTAACCCTAGCTTAAAGCAAGGTTGACTCTACCCTAACAATTCGCGCAAACGTGAAGTGATCTCTCGATACACTACCTACCCTAACGTTACTATTTAACAACAAACACATATTTCTAATCGTTATTATCTCAAGTTTGTTAAGTTCCTCTTTTGTCGCTTCTAACATAGAAAAATTAAGGTAAAATTTCTTAGTATTGTATTGTTTCAAAAGTTTTACCCGTTTTCGAACTTTGACTTTGATTCATCATAACTCTTCTCAGAAATAATCTTTGCAATTGCTATAAACTGTTTTACAATCTGCAAATCTTTTACTATTCTGAGCACTCTTTAAGATTACTGCAGTAACAGTGGAGAAGATTTTATAGGCGAAAGTCGAAGAACATCCCCTTGTAAAAACCTTCACTTTGCAAAAGCATAACTTGATTTGGAATACAGCTGAGTTGCACAGGCACTGCTCACAGTGTAGCCTATAGTCGACTGAGCGGTACCGCTAACTTTGGATTTCATCAAACTCTTTCATAAAAATTTTGTGCTGAAAAATCCGAAAGGACCCACTTATTTTGCTCTTTCTGAGACGGCAAAAAATACAATTTTCTGACATTTTTGATGTGTTCGCCGTAGACAAACCAGGAAATCTTTTCGTTCTTCTAGTAGCAGTTGTTCTAGCTCTAATCTTACTATATAGAGTAAAAGTTCCGCGATTGCAATATGTTTATGATTTTTATGCGACTTGAAGGGACCATAAAGACAGGTTATGTTTGAGCTAAAAATTTGTAGGTTTAAAATTTTCTTGAAATCCTATCTCGATGAGCGTTTCGTAGCACAAATCTCCAGCAAACATTATATATGTTTTGAAGAAAAATTTCTTCCTTTGGCTGTAGATTTCACGGCGATAGAGCAAAGACGAAAATTTTCACATTTGTTCAGCTGTCTTTTCAAAGTAGCAACCACACAGCGAACAAAGATCTATGAAAAATAAAATATGCCTGAAAAACTAGAAGAAAAGAGCTTTTGAATGATATAAATATTGTTCATGAAAAATGGTTTTTTCCTCCAAAATCGGCAGTTCTAAAAAGGTATCGAAAACGGGTAGAACTTTTGCAACGACCCAATACTTTTTTGCTTGAATCAAAGCTTTGGTTGAGCTACGACAGCATGTAAAAAATCAAAGATCATGTAAAAAAATTAATATTGGTGGATTCAAATTCGATCGAGGGAGCCCCAACCGAACTTTGTTAAACTTCGTCATATCAAAGCCCTCAATTGAACGTGTATTTCAGTTGAAACTAAAGCCCGTAGTAAAACCCCCTTCAGGAGATCTCCCCTGAGACGGACCTGAGTTGATCGTATGGCGCTTCGGTCTAGCATCCCGCGAGCTATCGATCTAGATGCGGGTCGCTTTTCAGGCATAAAAATCTTGCGCGCTATCAAGGATGAAACACCTACACCTCTTGTGCAGGTTTGGTCAAACAGGTATGTAACTGGTACTCAGCCCGCACGACCGTGGTTCGGCGCCGGATAGTGGCGAATTTTTGCGCATCACTGAGCAATCTTTGATAGCGGCCACTATCGAAGAAAATCGATGACGGCCGCTATCAAGGAATCCACAAACCAAATGAATGCACAAAACAAAAAACTGCGTTTTTTTCAACCAAAATTTCTTCAAAAATTGAGGAAGTAGGGACAAAATCGAATGGAAATAAATAAAAAGATTGTCGCTCTGAGTAGCTTTTGTAGAAAAAACCTAAGCAAACCCTGCAAAAAGGGGGAAAACCTATTCTTCTGTTTTTTGCTGAAATCAGCTGTTCATTGATCGTTTCCTATTCGGGCGCGGTTGTGCAGTTTTGCGCCGATTCTGTCTGCAATATTATGTAAGTGTCCCGTAAATTACTCACGAGCAACTCACGGGACTTTTCTCTGCGTCTCATCCCTTGCACACTATTTCGATCAATTCATCTCAAAATCGAGGCTGCTCTTACGGATTTCAGGTGAATTCATCCCGGCACATGCCCTGACGCTAACCCTTTAGATCAGGTCGCATTCTTAAGCATGTGAGAATGACCGCTAGTCAGTTTATCTTAAATACCTCAACTCAGCCCCTCAGTTGAGATCATCTGAAGTGAAGTGGGGTTTACTACGAGCCTAAATTTTTTTACTGTAACAATCGGCTGAACATAACATCGGTCGACGACATTAAATAAAAACACGAATAGAGGCCATAGGAAGTTTGGCTTAATAGTAACTATAAATATGTGTTTTTGTTAAAGCAGTATCGCTAAGCATGAGTGCATCGAGAGACCACTTGATGTTTGTACGAAGTGTAAAAGTCAACCTAATCTTACTCTATGCTAAGGTTAAATTTACCCTGATGAGCCACGTTTGCGAATACGGGTTCAACGAACCTCGAGGTTTGTTGATCGATACGGGTTGATCGCGTTCCGTGGTAAACCCTAGCCTATGCTCAAGGGTTTGTTGATGAATACGGCCAATGAACCTTGAGGGTTAAACTCACCCTCCACGGTTAGTTTTACCCTCAGGGTTCCTTGATGAATACGGCCACAGATGTGATTTTCGTAATCAACAGGGCAACTCTATGAGCAAGTTTCCAAAGAAGATTGAGTTATTCAGTTCTTTCGCATTTGACGCTCTGAAGCTCGGCTAAAATATTGATGGCATACTCTTACAGAAGACGTGTTAGAAGACACGCGAAGTGCAAGCGAATCTACGAACTTTCGTGGCTTAGCTACAGCTCCCTCCAATTTCTTTGTTAGAGGACCAAGTGCTCCGCAAGGACCACCATTTTCGTAAGTGACTGTCTGGAAACCTCAATGAGCGTAGTTTCCTTACAATCCAAGATCATCATTATTTTAGCTGAAATCATCGGCGAAGTTCAGAGCGCTAAATGAGAGAAATTCAAATAATCCTAACCACTTGAAAGTCTTGCCTTTAGAGACTAGCTAACCTGCTCCTTAAGGGTGCCTTCATACCGCGCCGGCAGCAGCCGCTAGCAGCCCGTAGCCGCGACTGGCCGCTTTTGTTATAGAAGCACAGAATCATCAGAATCTTACTACTTTGAATGCTCCTGCCTACGCTTTTCATCTTCCATGTTTTTTTTCCTGTTGCCGCCAGTGTATAGTTCGATCTTACATATTACATGTGTTCATGGTTCTGCTGCCGCACATTGCATCTTATCGGTGCCCAAATTCCACTTTCGTAATCTGTCTTATCTAAAACGAATGTGTGCCATTGTCAAAGTCGGAAGGACCCACCCGCGAATCGATTCGGCGAACTTGCGAAATAGTAGAATGCAATTCAGATATGCACCGATAGCCAAGATAAGATTGAAGCAAAAGCATACTCAAAAAGTGAACAAATTGTACATCTGCAGGAAGTGGACGCATCCAACGTCAGGGGGAATTACACCGGAAAAAAACTCCTGCGAACTATGGTTTAACAGGATGACCGTGGGGTGACATTATAATGAAATGGACACAAATATGATTTGTGAGATCGAACTACCCACTGGCGGCAACAGAAGAATAGACAGGAGCATTCAAAGTAGTTTTCTGATGATTCTGTGCTTCTATAACAAAAGCGGCCAGTTGCGGCTACGGGCTGCTACGGGCTGCTCGCGGCTGCTACGGGCTGGTGGCAGCGGCTGCCGGCGCGGTATGAAGGCACCCTTAAGGAGCAGGTTAGCTAGTCTTTGAAGGCAAGACTTTCAAGTAGTTAGGATTATTTGAATTTCTCTCATTTAGCGCTCTGAACTTCGCCGATGATTTCAGCTAAAATAATGATGATCTTGGATTGTAAGGAAACTACGCTCATTGAGGTTTCCAGACAGTCACTTACGAAAATGGTGGTCCAGGGGGGTACTCGAGCATGCTGATCACCCCCGTAGGGGTGATCAGCATGTTCGATTTCACCCCTCTGCCAAATTCCAGCCCCCTAGCTCAAATTTTGCAAAAAATCGATAAAATCGACATCGATCGATGACGAAAAGTAGCCTATGACACCCGCCGGGTCCCGAAGTGTATGTGTGCCAAGTTTGGTCCGGATCGGTTAAGAAATGGAATTTTCTATTCGGAACATACGGCGGAGCCGGGTAAGCCAGCTAGTAGAACATATTCATTCCGAGGGAAGCTGTGGTTGCGTAGTTTGCGTGATTCGCACGACTTCGCGGAATTCCGAACGTCGCGAACTTCGGCGAACTTCCCGAAATTCGCGACATTTGCGGAAAGTTTGCCGCTTTATAAGCGGTATTGTAGTCTTATTTTCATTTCAATTTTTGTCTTATTGTGCACAAAATGACTCACTTTCAACTTCAAAATGATGCGTTTCGGCAATCAATCATAACATTTGAATAAGAATGGAAGTGCGATAGGACTACTATAACAGGAAGAAAGCCTTATAGTAGTCCAATCGCACTTTCATTTGGCTTTCCTTTCTGAATACACAGGTGAACTTGTCTGACAATACCGTCCGCATGAAACTAATGTTGACGCTGATGCTAAGGTTCATCCACACTATGCTTCAAAATGCGGTGTGCGCCGCTGCAGTCGCAATCATGCCGAAGATGTGGTAACCTTATATATTAATAGAGAGTATAATGCCTAAAGTCGTTGACTGAAAAAGAACTGAAGCAAAACAGACTTGGTGAGATTGAGAACGCATCCAATCAGACTGATTGACGAACCAATGAAATTACTATGAAACAAGGTGAAGCGGAACGGGATTGCTCTATTCTTCTTCAACTTGTCACCAAAATTGTTCACAACTTTATTACGGCTGGCGTCTCAGCTCGTCGCCTTTCTTGAATCCTGGGAGAATCACGAACATCCGTGCTATCCTCTTGAAATTTTATCCGGAGGCGGAATACAACCCAACATCATGAATAGGAGCAGAAACGATAATAGGGTTAAAACGTTAGCGCTTACCGAGAGAGCCGTTATATGAGCGGCACTGTATGCGTAGTGCGCCTTTACTGTTGATTACTTCGCGAGTCCCTTAAAGGCATCGTTCCTCCAAGTTGGACTGGTGAGAGCTTGAAGTGCGAGAGCACATACGTAACGCAAGAGTTCAAGTCCGTTCGAAAAAGGTGCATTCTGAAGCGAGAATATCGCTTCGGACGACACCAAAAACAGGGGAAGGTACTTCCCGCCTCCAATCGGTGGACGTTTCTAATCCCGCCCATCCCGCCTGGCCAATTACCAATCGTTTCAGATAACTCGTAAGGGCAGGGAAACGAAGGCCGTCAGTTTGAGCCGCCTAGCGCGGCGAAGTGGTGGTGCTGTTGAGAAAGGAAACGAACACTGTTTGTGCTTGTTTACTCTCTTCTACCAACTTTTCAATGCCATTATTTCAAGGGTCGGCGAAGCAAGACTTTGCTGCGGCGATGTTTGTCGTTTCGCATATCTAAGCTGTGTAATCTTCAATCATTGAATTTTTGAGTGCCTGGTTGATTTATGTTAGCTTGTCTCATAAGTTTTTTCAATTTTGATTTTTAAAGCAATAACTCACACATTTCTCAGTTCCGATTATAATGCATGGTACCGTTCCATAGGGCAAAGCAAGCTCTATAAGATGGTGTAAGGTTTGCACACTAGCTTCAGCACACCACGAGTTAGTAGCTGAAAACTGAGAACTTGATGCCCAAAAAATTGAAAATTTTCTGTAACTTTGCCCGAAGAAAACTTACCAAATTCCAAACTCGTTCACCCATATACACTTCACAGAACACATTTATAGGTGCCGTTGCTGTTTGTTCCTGTGCTAAAACCGACAAAACTAAAATATTCAAGCCTTCATAAAAGCGATGCTGCGCTGTTTCACACAGGTAACCGTATACTACATGCCTATAGAAACGCCTATACTACATGCCTATAGAAATACGGTCACAAATGTCCAGCTTTCTATAAGCTCTAGTTCCCAAGAATATCAGATTTCAACATGTAATACCTTAGCAAAAAAGCTAGGCTCGGTATTTCCCAAGAACAAGCGCTTCCGGGAAGCTGAAAATTTACCGATTTATTGCTGAAGGTCTGTAGGATACATTTAAAGCATGAAGATTTTAGTTTTTTCGGTTTCTAACATAGAAACAAACACAGCAACGACACCTATGAGCATGTTGTTTGGATTATATATGCGTGAATGAGTTTGAGACCTGGTAAGTTTTTTTTGGGCAAGGTTGTGAAGAAATTTTAATTTTTGAGCATCCAGAAGTTTTCAGAATTCGGCTTCTAAATCGCGATGTACTGAATCTGGTGCAAACACTTACACGCCATCTTATAGAGCTTTGCTCTATCGAACGTTACCCTGCATTATGATCAGAACTGAGAATTGTGTGAGTTATTGCTTTATGAAGTCAAAATTGAAAAACTTATGAGACAACCTAACATAAATCAACCAGGCAGGCGCTCAAAAATTCAATGATTGAAGATTACACAGCTTAGATTTGCGAGACGACAAACGCCGCAGCGAAGTCTTACTTCGCCGATCTTTGAAATAAGAGGATTGAAAAGTTGGTAGAAGAGAGGAAACAAGCACAAACATTGACAGTACAAACAAAAGGATCCAGTCTATCGCTTCATTTGTTGTCAAGCTTGTTGAATAAAAGCTACTGATGGAAAACGGGAGAATCTGGTGTGAAGAAAAATTTCGAAAATGGATTTCTTTGCCTCTTCGGATTTTTCTTATCACGCCAAAAAATTTTTTTCAGTTCCTGCTAAGTTGGCAGACGATACATATAAAATTGTAGAGCAGACTTAAAGGCACTGGATCGGCAAAATTCAACAACTCAGGATTTTAACGCGCTAGGTTCCTTATCGCCCAAGTATGAAAACTGTGCAATCCCGGTTGCACAGCGTGCTTTCCCAGCCGAGAAAATCGCTCTCAAACTTATACGCGCAGGCCAATATTACACGCATCTGGACGAGTTGGCAATTTCCTTCTCACCGTTGGAGGCTGCCCGCCGCAACGCTATAACCACTGGGTCCTGCAACGATTCAGCGTCATCAGCCTTGCTCCACTTGTCCAGTTCCAAAGGGAAGGGCATTAAAAACGCTCATTTTCGCCGTTTTCAAGCTTTCAAAAGTGAATTTTCGGGATCAGCGTATTGAATAACTTGAATAACCCCAGGCAAGCGTAAATTTGACTAGGTTGAAATTTGCCGAGCCACTGCCTTTAAAACTTTCAAAAATATAGTTTATTCCAAATAAGGTAAATAATAATGGAAAGGAATCGAAAGGAAAAATTGGGACAAAACTTCTTACATAACCTAATAGTCTGTTAACATGTTAGCCGTACGTGCCGCAGATCAGAAAAGAAGAGCAGGGCTGGTAGAGATCAATGTAATATCTACTCTACGACTAGGAGACGCGAGACCGCATTGCGGGCATTGCCTGAACAAGATTGAGAATGTTCTTCTCTGTTATCAAAGAGTGAATAAAGCTCGACGAGTTAAGTAACAAGTTAAACCTGCTAAGTACACTATTAAAGGCAGTGGCTCGGCACAACCTAGTCAAATCTTCGCTTATCTGGGGTTATTCAATACGCTGGTCACGAAAATCCACTTTAGAAAGCTCGAAAACGGCGAAAACGAGCGTTTTTCAGCCCCCTTCCCTTCAAAATTGGACGAGTGGAGCAAGCTTATGACGCTGAATCGTTACGGGACCCAATGATTATAGCATTGCGGCGGGCAACCTCCAATGGTGAGAAGGAAGTTGCCAACTCGTCCAGGTGCGTGTAAGATTGGCTTGCGCGTGTAAATTTGAGAGCGATTTTCTCCACAGGGAAGGCATTCTGTGCAATCGGGATTGCACTGTTTTCATACTTGGACGATAAGGAACCTGCTGAGTTAAGATCTTAGGTGGTCAAGTTCTGCCGATCCACTGCCTTTAAGCTTGTTTAGACGATGTGTGCAATGCGGTCTCGCGTCTCCTAGTCCTAGAATGAATGATACCCAGAATTGCTGCTGAGGTAATGCCCCTGGAAAAGTTATGAACCAATATTTGAAAAATTGGGATATAATTCCTAAATGGCCCTAATGGAAAAATACCCAACAATGCAGTTCAGACATGTACAACACAGAGCTATTCACATGCATTGGTATCTAACAACAAGAATTATGAAACAGCGAACCAGATAAGCTTTTTGTTTAGTTGAAGCTTTTGTTGAGAGATAAATAATGCTACACAATGAAGTGCCAGGCTGGCATTTCAGAGATTGGTGTTCTTAAGAGAAGGGCAATCTCATGAGTGCAGATTCTACAAATTATTTAGTGCCACTTTGCTTTTGCAAACTTCCCATGAGCATCACTAAAAAGTGCACGCAGAAAATTCATTAGCTGGGCGTGTACTCAAATTAGCGTGCTTGCACAAAGGCTAAGCACAAATCCTTGCTTCATAGAAGGATTATAATGTGAAGCGCAACTCACTAGCAATATAAAAACCGGGTCAAAATAGAGTATCTTATTACTTCCAGCTTGTGACAGCTTCGTCACAAAGTCAACAGTCAATCGCTATTACGTATCAGTCTATAAGCCTTTTTAGTTTCAGCCTTGAATACTCAAGATGATAGTGAAATCAAGTGCCCCGGTTTCAGCCATATAAGCAAGTTGTGTGTAACCGAAGGATAAATAGAAATTTTTATCATTAAAATCCGGACCAAACTTTCCACACATAGCGTGGCAAATGCTCCGTAGGGAGAAGGGAGTGCGCGATTGAGACAGGTTGTGCAGACATCACCTCATAAGCGATGTTTTTGAGAAATTATAGTCTATACTAGCTGGCTTACCCGGCTCCGCCGTATCCGGACGAAACTTGGCACACATACACTTCGGGGCGAGGCGGGGCAGGTGTCGTAGGCTACTTTTCGTTATAAATAGATATCGATTTTATCTGTGAGCGACAGAAGTGGGAGTTAGTACAAGGGGGTAAGTGAGCTTTCTGACTTCGCATATATTATTGACAGGACGGGGCGGAGCCGGGTTTACCAGCTAAGCATTACTATAACAGGTCTCTAACTGACTACATCCTCTTAAAAATCGATTCAGTGAAGGGAGGTCGAGAGAGATGCGACATGTCAAGTTCGTTCATCAACTGAGTATTTTCTGATATTTCTGTTTAGGTTTGCAAACACAAGAAGAACTTGATTGTAGAGATGAAAGTTAGATTTTTGGCAAACATGGCTACTAAACGCTCATTTTAGCAAAAGGATGGATATGGGGATGTCAATTGTGTGCCTGAAACTGAATGGATATGTCGCATTTATCTGTTGCGATTTTCTTTGAACTATCTTTTACGCTGCTGGACTGGGCTACCATTGGTCTTGCTATCGGATCCCGGACAGAGTGAACCAATTTCAACATTATTGTACAATCAGGGCCCGGCACGTGTTGGTTTGAAGCATGTTTGGAAACGATGTCCCTCATGATTTGGCGAAATTTCACGAAGTCCCCTTTGACATCAGAATTAGTAGGAAAGCCATTAATTAATCACAATAACAATAAGAAAGCGAACTAAGCGTATTTTGGGGATCTAATACAACAAAAAAGCAAAAAAAGCATTTTGAGTTGATTAAAGGAGCTATCATGGAGTATTCTACCATGGTTCTCAGTATGTCGAAAACTCCTAGGCCAACCAAATTGTAGCCTCAACAATTTAGAGATACACTTTTCGCCACACAATTCTAAGAACGCCGCATGTGATCGGAACGAGATATCTATCAATGCGTAGTTCGTGCTAATTTTGGCTAAAAAAAACCAGAAAATGCAATGGTTTGATTTGCTTTCTCCACTATATGATAGATTTTTGAGCGTTCTAATCGTCCAAATTGAAAAGTATTAAAAGTTATGCGAACTCTTCAATATTTATGCTCCGAACCAACCCAGTTGGTTTGGTGTTAGTCTAGAAACCAACAAATTCCGGAACCGATATTAGGACAGATAAGTGGTTGCAACTTTTTACATAATGTTGTTTGGAGTAATAATGTTACATATGGCCCAAATTCGGTGCCATGTGATTGTTTGTGCGGTGTAAACAAACCATTTGTTTGTTTGAGTCTTGCATTCGACATTCGCGCGCTAGTGAATTCAACGGTTTCGGGCCCTGATTACAATGCCAGCGTATGCAAAAGTCCGCGCTTACAGTCTAACACTCTTAGCACATTATCATACAAAGTGTGACTGGAAAGTAATGTTCAAGCAGATTCGATTACATGGATTCTCACACAGACCTTAAATTAGGAGTCTTCGACCACGGCGGGCCCAAGAAACACTCGTAGAAGCGGTAACAATAAGCTTGAGAGAATCTTAGCTGAGTAGATGTTATGACCATTTGCGCAAGAAGATTCCGCGAACGTTGCCGGACCAAGATACCCACCAGCCTAAAAGCCTGCTTCTACCAGCACTCTTAATGCCATTTTACTTGTGGCATCGTGGCATGTGTTTGCTGTTTCCCTTTTCCCCTTCTCGCCTCCATGCAGCATTAGAGAAACCGCGACGGTTGCCACTTTTGCAGCCGTTAGCCTCTTTCACGCCAGCTGCTGCTATTGCAGCCGCAGCGCAGTGGGTCAGTGTGTCAAGTCATTGTTTCCTGGTGCGCGTGCGGCGCGAAAACTTATTGATGATTTATTAGGTTGAAAACTAAGTTGTGCAACTCATTCAATAACTTTCCTCTCCTCAACATGGCGCCTCAAATTTTGCCAGTGTTGATCATGACTTAAGCTACAAGAGCAGCTGCTGTTCTACCAAATCCCGACGTCGCAGTGAGGGTTACGGTAGGTATATGGTATAAAGGGAAAATTATAAACTTCGACAGATTTGGCTGAAACTTGGCATAGGGGGAGGGGGGCTATCCGGTATCCTGATCACGAAAACGATACTGAAGTTCCGTGATAAGGGCTTTTTCGTATGATTACCGCAGATGTACGATATAGGGTCCCGTCCTAAACAAGGAAAGAAGCATTGATTCAACAAATGAATGTATTCGTGTTTAGCAGGTCAAAGAACCTTAGTGCACAAGGGCTCGGGAATTTTGTGGTCCTGACTCCTCAGTCATTGACGGTTCTCCCCAACAACCTTGCGCACAGCGTCTTTAAATCGTGAAGGCGTCAAATCTCGACTTCCCCTGAATCTTACTCCTTTTTTGGTGAGCCGAATAAGTCAACCTCTAGCAACAGCTAGTACACGATTCCGGATTATTGCGCATGGTCTAGACTGGTAACAACCTTCATTATGCCTTAAAACCCCGAAAATTTTGAAATTTGCTAGTTTTTGAAAGATGCCTGGAATTTTTCTAATTCGTTTTCGAAATTTAAGCAGCTTCGGTCAGTTGTAGCTCACACTACGCTCTACATACTGCCCAAGTTTGAGTGCGCTACATTTATAGAAAGTCATGAAAGTAGTCGGAAAACTTTGTTTTCAGCCTAATATTTGTGCTTTAATATATATTAGGTTGGTGCAAAAGTAATGCGCGTTTTTTTAGCCCTTGTTTCAAGATAGCTTATCTCCATCGAAGTTCCTCCTATGAAAGTTACCCAGCATTTGTCAAGAAGCTTTTTTCATGCTCTATTCAATGGTGGTTGAAAGAAGCTTCTAGCCTCATTCTTCAAAAATTTATAGAGCTTCATACAAGAGCACTCGAAACCAGAATTTCATTGCACTTACTTTTTGAACCAGAATTCAAGCGCGAATAAATGCGTTTTTTTTTGAAAATTTAACTACTGTATGTGGTGGAAATTTTCTACATAATGCATTCTTTACTGTCTTCCTAGAAATTACTTAGACTGAGATCTCGGCGCCTCAACATGAGTGATGGTTTTGGCCATTCTGTGACCCATAGATTTCCTTTGAAAAGAGCAATCGCCAAAGTTCTGCTCATTTCTGTAAGCGTAAGGGTGGGCCTCCTACTGACAGTTTTTGCAGAAATGTGAAAGCTGTTCAGTACACAGAAAATCAAGAATCTCCATATTTTGGGATTTTGAGGGCTACGAAAATATGTCGAAAAAAGCGGACTATTTTGAATATTAATTTTTTCCTTTTCGCAAATATTCTTTATTTGAGCCCTTCTGCACTTTTTTTGTACTATTGGCTTGCGGCTACAAGACAGTCAACTTATCATTCATACCGACAAATCCTGAAGGAAGTTATGATCAGTTAAATACGAGGTTTCCGAAACAAAATTTTTTTGCTTATCAATCCATATTTTTCCACCGATTTGCGACAATAATATAAATTAATGTGCGCTGTATAGAGAGAGGTTTGGTGCCTCTGATGAATTTTGCCGCACTGAAAAAAATGGATTTTTTAAAAAGTTATAGCACGTCAAAGTGAGAACTTGCAAAACGCGCATTATTTTTGCACCAACCTAATATTTTCTCATTTTTCTTTTAATGTCTGGTTTAGAAGTACAAGTTTTTGGATGATGTTTTCCAAGACTTGAACATCGATTTCAAGTACAGATGCGCTAAGTATAGCCTACTTAACTAAAGTTTACAGGACTGACTATTCAATGCGTTTTTTCCAATTTCACTAAGTTCACGTTTCATGCTTTTGTGAGTGCGTTTCTGGATGCGATAATAGAGAGCATTTGTGCAAATCTATGATGATGCAGAGACGCAAGCATGAAATCTGCGTCACTCACAACAGATATGAATTTTGAGTTAAACACAAAAGCGAAAAAGGAACTAGTGAGGAGCATCACATGTAGGTAACGTGTTTCCGAAGTTTCACATTTGTTGTGGGTGATGCAATTTTCCACGCTTATTCCATAATCATCATAAATTTGCACAAATGCTTTTTCAACATCGCATCCAGTTTTCCAAACCGTATTACTCACAAGAAACCACAAAACTTGAGCTAAATAAAAACTAAAAAAACAAATGAAAATTCACCTTGTAAACTTCAGCCAAATGTGGGCGATGCTTAGCGCATCTGTCCTTGAAAGCGATCTTCCAAGGCCCGTATGCACGCACTTCCCCGCTGGAGGGGGAGGGGAGGGAGGAGGAGGTGGGGGGGGGGAATCTGAGAAGGGATGCGTCATATCTCGGTACTCTAAGTATCTTTCTTCTTCCTTCTCTATCTTGCTTATGAAGGTTCTCATACCCTTATACCTGCGCATAATGAATAGGTTACTGCCATACAAGATTGGTTTTTTGCCATTTTGTGTGATCACCTCTCATTTTCAAAGCGATTTATCCTTCTGGGAAGTCAATGAAAACGCTTCAAAATTGTACTGAGGGTAGACCACGACACTGGTAAACATGTTTTTAAAAAATAATAAAATTTCAGGATATTGAGATCTTCGATGAACCACTGCTCGCGAGCTAAGAATTTTGAAAAAATTCACAATCTTCAGATTCCATTTCTTCTGTCGAAAACATGCTTATCAGTGCCGTGGCATATCCTTAGTACATTTTGCAGCATTTTCATTGACTTTTCAGGAAGATGAATGACTTTGAAAATAAGAGGTGATCTCCTGGGGATCCCCAGAGGATCCCCAGGCGATCACACAAAATGGCAAAAAACCAATCTTGTATGGAAGTAACCTGGCATCCATTATGCGCAGGTATAAGTGTATGAGAACCTTCATAAGTAAGATGGAGAAAGAAGAAGAAAGATACGTAGAATAGATATGACGTACCCTCTCAGATCCGTTCCCTCTCCAGCGGAGTGTACGTGCACACGGGCCTGAGCCTTGTAGCGACCACTATTCAAAGACTTGTACCTCGAAACAGGCCTTTGAAAGAAAAAGGAAAAGTTATAAAAAAACACAATCAATTAGATTGACTGATGAGTTTTCGCGCCACACGCGCGCTATGGGGACAATGGCTTGTCCCACTGCGCTTCGGCTTCAATGGCGGCAATTGGCGCGAAAGCGGCTAATGGCTGCAAAGGCGGTAACCGCGCCGCCTAAAACTCCCTTAGCATCGGAGAGCTTTGTAGGACACACGAGCACAGCATGCGCAGCAAGGCGGTTGTCGTGCGCGGGTGTGAGTCCTAGCGCATGGCCACCTGCGTAGTCAATTAGGCAAGCATCAAACATGTGTCGAATAACTAATACCCGGTATAAATGAGAAGAAAGTGTAAATTTTAGATGGTACCTTTTGCAAATCGAAAAACTGAATATTTTACAAGGTCGAACAGCGGATCGGGGTTTATGTTAATTAGATACTTGCCTTTTTGCAACAAAATGTGCAAATATATCATGTAAACTCCCAACAAAAATGGGCAAACTGTAGCTGACTTTGAGGAAACTCAAAATAACTTGTATGTCACACAAAGGTTATGTATGACAACACTTTGGAGCCGGCTCCAGTTGGATGTCGCTTTTGGGGGAGAGACTATCGCTTTGCAAATGCGTTAGAACTGAAACTTGCGTTAGGGCATCCAAACATTCTCGTTGGACAAGTCAAGCCAAGCCATTACTTCAAGCTCTGACGCATTCTCGTACAGAAGGGTATTGTGGTCTGAGCAAACATCCGAACGCATTGATATGACACCAAATCCGGTTTCTTTGCAAAGATCCAGAAAACCTCTAGTGCTTCCGAGTCGATGTCTCCTTTTCATAAGCCAATATCTTACACTTGATATCAAAGCCTTTTCCATTATGAACCTTGTTTCTATGCTTGCCTAAAGCTGATGAAAATGTTTTACGCGTTTTCTGTTAGTTGTTCCATAATACGAGTACACCACCCTAAAATCTCGCAGATAAGTCCGCTATCAGATAAGTCCGCCTACAGATAAGCCCGCCATCCGATAAGTCCGCTTTTTTGACGAGGAAAATCGATGAAAATGAACTCTCGACCCGCCAAGAACCCACAGATAAGTCCGCCATCAGATAAGTCCACTTCTTTTCTCAGATGAAAAACGGAATGGTGCGCAATTGCGCTGCCTTTTTTGGTCTCAAAATGAATCAAGCAACAGATCTTTATTCAATTTCCATTCCATGTTCATCATCATCAGAAACATTCATGGCAACATTGCGACCAAAAACGAAAAAGCAGGCGACACCAAATTTTCTACTCTGTCTTTTGTCTTGGAAGTACAGGCTTAATGAAACAAGAATTGAGAAAAAGAACAAAGAAGCCTGATGCTTTGTTAAGGTTGGGCGTTTTCAGACTGTCACTCTTCCGTTTATTAAAGCATTTGACAAAATCCGTATGGCGTGGGTCAACAAGAGACTACGTTCAGACCATGTAAACAATAAAGGGAGCAAAAAGTACAGGCAGCCAGGTTTAAAGTTGTAGCCTGTACAAGTTCGAGCGATGTACTGAGAATATTGTCGCTTTCGAAATGAAACGAAACAAGAAACTGATGATAAGATGAGATGATTACAATGACACAATGGTGATACCTATTATGATTCTTTTCATCGGCAGAAATCGCTCAATTTCGTACAAGCACTGTCATATCTAGGAAAAGAACTCACCTATCCAGCGTATGTGATGACGAATCCGCGACGATACTGCCAGCAAGTAGTCTGCACGGCTTGTCGAATCTTTTGGCTCTTTCTTTCAGGCGATATCGCGGCCTGTTTAAATCTACACCGACAAGCTACGCGGGCGGTCGCGCGCGGTTGTGCTCCTAGGTCGCGCTTTCTCATGCTCAAGGCAGGCGGACTTACTGTTGGCGGACTTATTTGCAAGACTTTTGGCTGCGCGAGGGCGATTGTTCATCGATTTTTCGTGTCAAAAAGATGAACTTACCTGCGAGATTTTAGGGTATTGAGTGCTCTTTTAGTCTCCGCCTCGCTTCCGCGTTAAGATGGGGCAACCGCCAGTCGCGTGGTGTCCTCGTGTGAGCTTTATGCGCTGCGACTGCTGGTTGAAAATTTCGAATCGCTTGTCCATTTCGAACTATGTGGAGGTCGTTATACAGCAGTCATCAATATAACGGCAGACATTAGCGCATTCGAGTTATCAAGGGTGCCTCGATTTTGCTCATGAAGCAATTAGCTAGTACAGGCTATCTGAGCCATTGACAACCCTCGTATCTGGAAGTAGTAACAGATCATCTAAAGATACATTTTAAGCATACCTGTATCAGAGTCATTGTCCGCAACTTGCCAAGGTATTGATGATATTGCCATCCTATCCAACATTTCTGATAGCGCTAGGGCTTGCTCATTTTGCACATTAGTATAAAGCGAAGTCACGCCAAATGACTCGATTACAGTGCTCGAATCAAACTTAGCGCCGCGAAGCTGTTCGATAAGTCCATGGAAGTTGGTCAAACCATGCATTTCTGTCAGTAGGGTCGCCTACAACGGATTATTGGCAAGATCCTATAGGTGTCACCCGACATTGAGTTCATGTTTCGCAAAGAAAGCTTGTGCGTTTTGATCAAACTATAAAACACTGAACAGCTTGGACGCTTTAATCTGTTGATAAACCTGTCGTCAAATCCAGCTGATTTTGATATTGCGGTCCAAGCGTCATTCGGCTTTTTACATTGGATGTAAAATTCTTTCTCGAAGACTATTCCATACGCTGTGGTGTCCGCAAAATGCGCTGCTGTTATCTAACTTCTTCAATAATCTTCTCTATTTTAGCGTAGAAAACCTTTTTTCCAAGTTTACAGATTTCTGTTTCTCACTTTATGGCACTGGAACAAAATACAGTAAATGTACGTTAAATTTTTGCATAACGTATATGTGTGAATAAATTAGACCTTCCTGAAGATCTCCCAAGCAGAGTTGGATTTTTTTAAGTATTTGAGATCCTAAAAAGTCTCATTTGAGCTTTAACTTAGTGTGAAACAACTCTGTGCAAAGTTTGAACGCCACCTTGTAGAGCTTGTTCTCTTCATCGAAAGGTACAGTCGCTTCATTTCATATGATTATGTGTGCCACTGCACACAGTCCATTTTGGCGTCCTCATCCTGTTGCAATCGCAAAAACGCAAGAGACTTACCGACTTTTATAGATTACATCAATTTGAGGTGACTAGTGACTAAAAAGGAAAGAAAATGCTAAGAACACCATGGAAACACTTATCCGAAGGCTTGTTTCTCCCACGAATCCAGGATGGGGACGCCAAAGATGAACTGTGTGTGCAATAACACACATGATCATATGAAATGAAGCGACTGTATTAGGGCATTTTGTTAGGAAAAATGGGAATTACGGTGTGAAAATGGACGGAACTTATTGGACAACTATCTATTTCACTACTAGGAGCGGTTGGTTTCGTTCTCCCATCACTTACTCTAGAGACAACCTAAAAACAAGTAGGGAGTAGGCTTCAGAATGTCTAATTTTCTAGTTACGAACTTAGACGAGGGATTTATTCCCAAAAGTCCCTCATTTTAGCCGAGGCAATGCACGAGGGTGGCAATTGTTGAACTGAAAATGGTTTTCACAGAAACGCAAAGCAGATGGCGTAAACACACCTCCATATGCACAACGTAACCTTTAGGCTTTGGGCATACTTCACGCGATTTCAGTCGCCACGCGATTTGGCAATACTCCAAATGTTCATAACTTAT
Organism: Cylicocyclus nassatus; assembly: GCA_958299035.1. Taxonomy (NCBI): domain Eukaryota; kingdom Metazoa; phylum Nematoda; class Chromadorea; order Rhabditida; family Strongylidae; genus Cylicocyclus; species Cylicocyclus nassatus. Next base: position 31,129,544 of record CATQJL010000223.1, on the reverse strand, counting down.
GGTACGGGGTTTCTGAATGTAGGGAAGGTGTGGCATTTTATCAACCTACGAAAGCTATACATGCTGTGCATTTGGGGTCTACCAGTATTGATTTTGAAGACATCTGACAAATTGCCAGATCGCGTGGCGACGGAAATCGCGTGAGGTATGCCCCTTGCCTTAGAGGCATTGCCTCACCAAAAAATAAGCCTAACGAATCCTCTAACATTATAAGGGCTTGAAGCAGCACGAAATTCCCAAAAACCTCGTTTTTCGAGGCCCCACGGAAGCAACATGGACGAGTTATGCCTTCTAATTTCAGCCTCCGCCATAGTGGTAGCAACACAACGAAGATGAAGAGTATTGGAAAGACTTGTGCGCGCACGTGAGAGGGAGACCGGAGAAGTCATCTGCGCGTAGCAAATCGCTCTCCGCATAAGGCTTTGTGCGCATTTTTCTAAGCCTAGAGGGAACCAAATCAAGTCGAACTTGTTGCAATGGCATACTTAGGCCTTTTCTCCTAGTAGAATGAGTGATTCGCACTGCAGCAATTTTGGGCGGACAAGACAGATTTTTGTCTTTGATGTTTTTACCATTTCTAGGCTGTTCTATGGTTCTGATTCTGAATATGGGATTCATAAGTAGAACTTTGAAAAAACCTCCTTTCTAAAACCCTATTTCGACGAGCGTGGAAGAGTATTCCGGCGCCATTAAAGTGGTAGGAACCCCTTAATTTAGTCGTGAGGAATGCACTTGCACACTTCTTCACTGTGCTTGCCCTGTTGAAACGCGCGAGGGAGTCGTCCTTGGATGGGCGGAGCTCCGGAAATCGTCTGAAGGATTCTGGAACTTGCGGGTTTATTTGCTCGTTCTTGAAACACTATCGGAGGACCGCACCAACGCAGTTGGTCTACTTTGAGGGCCTGCTTAACATTGTATGGTTGTTTAACACATTGACGATCAAAGCCTTTCTCGGACCAGCCAAAATTTTTCAGATAAAATCATGCACAATTCCATCTGCTGTGCACCTACAGTAGCTTTGGAACGCTGGCAAAAACAGTAGAGTTGTATCTAGATTCAGCATAAAAGAAAACTCCCAGAGTTGGTTTGAAACAAATTAGTAGCCATTCCAATGAGAGTCACTTGACACACAGCCTTGACACACCTTGTGTGTCGAGCGGTCGTCAATGTGTTAAGTAGAGTGGATTTTGGGTGGACGCTGCCTTCAACAAGTTGCTACACAATTGAAGTGCAAAAACACGAGCTTGCTTGCACATCATCAAAAATTTGGATTTTGTTCAGTAGCAATTAACTGCTTTGTTTGCAGCGCACATACAGTGACCGCCAAAAAGTTGCGGACAGTAGCCCTCCTGTTTTCAGCGTTTATTTTCAGATGGAAGCAAAGATGAAAAAATGATGGATCACTTGTGGTGATAGAGCTCATCAAGAGCTACAACACACATTGCACTTTTCGGAAAACATGTATTAGGGAAATTTTGGAAAAAAAATTTCTAAAATAAGTCCGAGAATGGCCGCGTCACAATGTCGCGGACAATAATTATTCGAAGGCGAAAAATTTCTTTTAGGTCTTTTCTTAGGGCAAAACAAAAGTTTTCCGGACAGGTAAGCATAATATATTGTAGAGCTCATTGAGGACAATAATCGGGTAGTGGTTACTTTCAAAAAACCCAAGCTTGAATTTTATTTTGCTTTTTTTCAATAAGTAACTTCTAAATCCCTTTTTCAAGCCAAAATTTTTTTACATAATAACCTATTCAAAACATTCTAACAAAGCTATTTGGATAAAAAGGATGCTCTTGCACAGGTTTCCATGTGAAGAAATTTGGCTTGAAAAAGGCATTCAGAAGCTCTTTTTTTTGGAAAAAAAGCAAAATAAAATTCAAGCCTGGGTTTTTTTGGAAGTAACCACTACCCGGTTCTTGTCCTCAATGAGCTATATAATATAGTATGCTTACCTGTTCGGGAAACTGTTGTTGTTTTCTGTTTTGCCTCAAGAAAAGACCTAAAAGAAATTCTTTGCGTTCGAAGAATTACCGCGATATTGTGACGCGGCCATTTTCGGACTTTATTTAAGAAAAAAAAAATTAAAATTTTTCTAACATATGTTTTCCGGAAAGTGCAATGTGTGTTGTAGCTCTTGATGAGCTCTATCACCACATGTGATTCTACCATTTTTTCATCTTTGTTTTCCATCTGAAAATGAGCGCTGAGAACAGGAGGGCGACTTGTCCGCAGCTTTTTGGCGGTCACTGTATGTGCAGAGTATGGTGAACTTGCGTGACTCTAACAAGAATATGGTCAGAAATCGAAGTAGCCAAACCAGACAAGCTGCAAACCGTTATATGCAGCATGAAGCGCTGAGTCCAAATCTGTCTTCCTTATTTGCTTATCGCTTTTCTGAACGAAGCTATAAGTTATCAAAAGCCATTATTCTGCTAAGAAGTTATGCGTGGAAGTAAAAATTCGGCCGTACTGAGCTACGTTAGGCTTAATGCTGGGCCAAAACATACTGCTTACTTACGTTAGACTCTTAAAGCCTAAGGCTGATTTGAAAGTGCAACAATGTGCTCAATCTCGCATTTTTTATGCTCGATTTTATCACAATAAAACTGCTTGTAGCTTCGTCCAGAGAAGCGAGAAGCAGATAAGAAAGGCTGTCGAAGTCAGAGTTTTATACTGCATTGAATGGTACACAGCTTGTTTGGTTTGGCCACTTCGACTTCTGACCATTCCCTTATAAGTTGTGGCGAAAATTTTTCATTATAAAAAGAAAATCGCTCGCATGCAATGAAACAGGTAATGGAGGCTACAAACTTGATGGCTATATGGGTAGCGGAAATAATAACAAAGTATGCAGTTTTATTTTTTTATTTATTCATGTAATGGTTATGTAAAAGGAATACTATCTCTAGAGTTCAAAGAATCGAATTGATGCATTCATAAAATGACGCTGGTGAAACAAACCGACCATCGCAATGGAAAATTCGCACTTCACGAAGTGTGCTGGTGTGCGCAGGCTCTGACGTTATATGTAAAAATCGAATGAACTTTCTTTCACTTACAACCCGTGGTCAGATCACGCAAATATTCAAAATTGCTCACCTCTTCCGATCTGTAAGCGCTTCTTCTGTACTCAGGGAATTTGATTTTATAGACTGACAGTTTATAGAAAGCAAGTGCGAAACAGCTGTGCAGGACAATGGAACGTATTTTTGTTTTTTGTCGCCAGATGGAACAGGAAGCAAGCAGTACAACCATACTTTGGTATCCACCGCAGCTCTCATGGATTTGATATTGAATCCAAGTTTCAATACCAAAGTGCGAACAAATTGCGATGTTTTACGCTTATGTGAACTTGAACGAGAACGTTTAGATTGAAATCTAAAAAAGTGAGCAAATATAAAAGAGAAGTGTAATCACTGACGCAAATCGTTTTTCAAACAACTTACACTAGTCACTTTGTCATACTGTACGTATTTGTTTAGACCCTGATTTGGATGAAGATGAAGCTTATGGTTTTTGCTGCAAGCGTGTCGATATGTGCTGCTCATTTTGGTTCCAATCGTTTTACTGTACTCTACCAAAATTTATATTATATGTTACGACATTATCAAGTAGGTATGTTGACGACTAAAAAGTCTAACTACGCACCTTTAGACGAGATGCTGATGTTTGCGAATTGTAAACATTGTGTAAAATGCACCAACTATATAAAATGCACCAGTCGTACGCTAAACAAATACTTTAGCTTATGATTGGTGCATTTTATATAATAGTTTTTTTCTCATTGGGTTTAGATGGCTGTGGTAGAAATACCGAAATCTTTTCCAGTTTGCATAACTACCTCCATGTATCTTTTAGACAACATGCTTTTCATAATTCACTTTACAGTAGTGCATGCGAATGTTACTCGAAAATTTGAAGACTCTTACGAATTGGAAACAATCGCAGTTTATGTGAAGGTAATTGGACATTTGCCTCAACTTCTCTTAAAGGTAGACGTTCTATATTTAGCCCAATTATGTGCGTAGCAGCAAGTCAGTGAACTTATACACTCCTTCTTCTGACATGGAGCCCTATATCGGACAAGAGTATCTTCTTGGAGGTGAAGACTACTTTTTTACTTGTAAAATGGATCATCAGTACTCTAAAAACTCCATGTTTTCAGGCTTTATTAATTTTTATGAGAATCCCAGCGAAATTTATTGCCACCCCCGCTGTACATATGAGTGGTGGAGCTTTGGTGTGGAGCAATACCTCAACTCTATATGTGAAAAAAAAGATGGGAACTCTATGTTGTATGTATGTAATGTTTGGTAGCATTCTATATAGTTTGTTTTTTTTTTAGGTTTAGATGGCCGTGGTAGAGATATTAAAAATTTCATTTCTAAATTCGCATAGCTGCCTCCATGTATCTTTTTCAAAACCTTCAGTGTCAGTCAAAAGTTATAGTTTCGTCGAAGTTCGGAAGGCATTCCCAAAGTAAAAATCTAGAGAAAAGAAGTCTTCGCGCCCACTTCTCTCCCCTCCATCCTTCCCAGCTCCCTCTCTCCTTCCTCTTTCCTTCGAAAAAGTTTCTCATTCCGCCAACAGATAAGAGACATAACTTTTAGATTTATTCTTCCTGTTCTCACAAGCCTAGCAATGCATGCTAAATCATCTATATTTTACTCATTATGTCATCTATCTGCTCTGATGCAGCGAATTTGAAAAATGCAGACGTTGTACTAATGACAGATCAATCCGAATCTCTCTCTCTCAAAAAAAAAACGGGAAAACGAACTTACCCACTTGAAAAACATGCCGCAACATAACCATAGGGGTCATGAGGTGTCGGCACATTAGGCTTATTAGCACCGCATCACAACAGAATTTAGCTAATATCAAACTGAAACTTCAGTGCCTATCACTGGCGCACAAAGGAGTTTCGTTTGAAGGGGAGGGGGAGGCGCAAACAAATTTTTCTGAAAGGTGTTTGGCGACAGCCATAGATGCGATAGGAAGAGCAGGGTCCTCTCCGGGTGAAGAGTGTTTCGGCTATCTCCGACTCAAAAAAGTTAAGGGGTAACCGGACTTTGAGGTAAATGCTGACGTGAGCTTACATGCCGAGCAAGACCGGGGTGTGCAAGAAGGAGGATAAGTAGTACAGAGGTGGAATGTGACGAATTTTTCAATGCTCTATTTTCGAAAGGTTATCAAACAGAAACTTTTTTGATTTAGGAAAGCTTTGTTCTCATCAATTGACATACCCTTCAAAAGCTTGAAACATGTGAAATTGACGTAACCGTCTCTTTTTTCCCAGCTTTTCTGTGAAGCGAGATATGAGCAACTTTATACGCCTAATCACCAGCTAATTCTGTGTGATTATTTTGTGATTCATTTTTGAAAGGAAGAACAAAGATAAAAAAGAAACGGTTTACGTTTCCTGGCAAGATTTTGCTTTGTGATACTGTTAGACAATCAGGCAAGTTCATTATTCTTTAAGCAGAAAATTCTTGATAAAACACACGTGTTTATAGCTAAAATGCTATGTACCTGTGACTAGAGGGGAGCTAGAGTAAAAGAGACGGTCTATGTCGAAGCTTTGTTTCGTGTGCTCCTAGTATATAGGTTGTGAGTGAAAAAGAACCCGTGGCTTTTCAAGAATGAGGTGGAGATATTTAGTACTAACTTGCTCCACCCTGCCTTTGCTTTCTATGGGTTGCCAAGGCAAGACTTTTTTGGACTGGGAAAACTTTGCGCACCAATACTTTGTATACCATTGGATAGCTGAGAACGCGAAAAATCGACGAAGTCCGTCTCTTTTTTTAGCTTTTCTGTGAAGCGAGATACGAGCAGTTTTATCTAGCTACAATACCAGCCAATTCTGAATAAATATCTTCTTAAACCAAGAAGATCTTTTTCGAAGTTTTACATGTGATTCGAAAGCTTGAGAACTTATAATTTAACTGCTCTTTTATTTCTTATTATTCTCTCTAGTGAAAAGAGATATGGTACGATTCTTGTCAGTAAACATCATCCATCACTAGCTAGTCCAGATTTCTACTCTTGCTCAACTCTTTCTTGCGACAGTATGGTTCGATACAATGTTAATTATTCAAAGAATCAGACATCCCTTCAATTTTTGATTTTGTTACGTTATCAACGCCACTTTGAATGCGCAGGAGGTCTCAAGCATGCGTTTTTTCAACAAAACGCTGTTGCTTCTTGCTCTCTTGCAATCTTCATGTCTGAGAAGAACAGCAAGAAAAGAGCAAATGGCGTTTCCTTTCCAAACAAAAAGTGTCGTTAGCTGTTCAATTTGCCGTTTGCCTTGATTCTAATCTCAACCTCAGGTGAAAGTGGTCAGCAGATGCCGGCCCTAAAGTGAAGGGGATCAGAGAAATTTCCACCTATTGCATTTATGGCGCCAGCCGCACACTCCGAAAAATTTTGGTGTGCTTCCTAAAATTCTCGCGGGTCCATCATCGGACAGGGGAAAACGCATGGCGTCAGCCACTCCCCGAAAAAAATTCCATTATGAAGTTAAAATGAATTTTTGAATCAAAAAATAATTTCAATCATTTACAAGTGTAAACAAGTCACTTGCACATCTTCATAACTCATGTAAGTATTCCGAAATTTCCGGGAACAGTGGCGTACCGAGGAAAATACCCCCCCCCCTTGGTACGCCACTGATATCTACATATGCCCGGACAAGGTGGAAGTGGTCGTCAAAGGTTTTCTTACAGATACGAATATGTTAGCAGCTCTGTTCACAATCCAAATTTGCAATTTCTGGTGTAAAGTGCTCTTACAATAAATTTCATTGTGGTTTTCTTAAAATTTCATTGTGATTTTCTCACAATAAATGTTGTGGAATCGATAAGCAAAATGGAAAGAGAAACAAAAACATTTGCTTTGATTAGAAAACTTAGCTGAGTCTGAATTCTCTAGTATTATATTCCAAGCTATTTCAATTTCGAAATGAGGTTAAACACTAATAACTCCTAAAATTATTGACCTCGACATTTGGAAGATATGTGAACCTCGACTCGGCCAGATTACCAAGTTCCTAGTACAACACTATGTTATCCAAAATTTGATAGAATATGTAAGAGTTTTTGAAAAGACGAGCTTTGCAGTATTGATGAAAATGAACGTAGCTAATGTTTCAAAAATATTAAAGCAAAACCGAAATATTGCGTTTTTATGGCCTCTTTTAGCTATGAAGGAGATTTTTGATGGAATTTTCTCAGAACTTAGGACTACATACCTCACTTATCCTATTCCTAAATTGCGGTTGAGTTTTGAAAGTTTATGCAAGTTTTGGAGTCTAATAAGAACAAGAAATTCCGCTTAAATCTTGCGCAGAGAGCGCGCACGCAAATACATGATTTCATTTATGAGTGTTCTTCAACATTTGGGACGTTGTCGGGGCTACTGGCGTGTCATGACGAACAGAATGATATGTAATGTTGTTGGGCTCCCTTGAACCCGCGGAGATCAGATCTACGTTCAAAGCCAAATGCCCCGTCGGCTCTGGTCTTTCTCTTGTGCTCGTCGTCTCCGTGAGTAGTGCGCTACCTCGCTACCTCAAAAGCGGGGCACGGGGCATTTGGCTCAGGTACCTTTTCTTCGTTGTTCTCAACGATTTTGATACTAGCAAACCGTATATCATATTATTGGTCGTGATCCCTACACACGCTGATAACATTCCAAACCTCCATTTTTCACGTCCCAGCTTACTTTTGGATTATCACCGAGTTTTTTTCGCGATATATCGTAAAAAAGCATTCTTTACTTTATTATATTTCACTGTTCCTGGACGATTATTGCTTAGAACAATGAGCGCAACAATTCAGGGAACGTTCCGGAAATGGGAACAATGCGCGGTAGAAATTCAAAGATTTGGCTTTGACTACATTTCGATTTAGTAGAAGCAAAATTTCGCGTCTTCAAAACTATTAGGTCGTCCCGAAAGTTCTTTCGCACCAAATTCAAAAATTCATAACTAGTTGAATTCTCAATCAATTTACAAGGTCTAAATTTTCTATAAGAGGGGAACTCATGCTATTTGTAAATGTTCTTGAACTGTTCATTAATGTGTACAAATGAAGGAGATAGAAGCTCAAAACCAAAATCACTGAAATTTTGAATTTTTCGTGTAGGGTCATAAAAAATCGGAAACTTGCAACAAAAATCGGAGCAGTCAGTATTGTAGGCTCTTTCACAAGCTCTTTCCAACAATGCGAAGTTTGCGCCGATTGAGCGTCTCTGTGAAAAGTTATGAATTCTCTGAAAAATGCCAAAATAAATCAAATTCGCCCTTTTGTATTGCTTGCTCGAAAATCATAACTTTTCACAGAGACGCTCAATCGGCGCAAACTTTGCACTGTTGGAAAGAGCTTGTGAAAGAGCCTACAATACTGACTGCTCCGATTTTTGTTTTGAGTTTCCGATTTTTTATGACTTTACATGAAAAATTCAAATTTTGAGTGATTTTGGTTTTGAGCTTCTATCTCCTTCTTTTCACATTAACGAACCGTTCAGGGACATAGGCAATGAGCATGAGTTTCTCTCCTCTTATAGAAAATTTAGACCTTGTAAATTGGTTGAGAATTCAACTAGTTATGAATTTTTGAATTTGGTGCGAAAGAACTTTCGGGACGACCTAATATTTCTTTTCCTGTCTATCTCCCTCTTGATAATCACCACTTTTGAAACATGGTTGATTTAAAACAGTCACAACGAATAAATTAGCTTTTCCTCGTTTTTCTCTGTGCTGTGAATATCTTGGTCTTGGAGCAAAAGTCTACCATTTGAAATGCCGATTTCAAAATTATTGCAGCGTTTTTATCCGCTTTATAAAAGTTTCTTTGCTTGCTATTGGTTTTGTATATTTTTTATTTTCTGATATTTTCTGATGTTTCATATAGGCCGTTTGTTGGGTCCTTGGGGTGCTCGCGCTGCCTTGTTATGGTCATTTCCGTTGGCGGACTAGGATGGATTGTTACTGCAGAAATTCTTAACGGGATCTCTACTCGGAAATATGTTTTCTAAAGTCAGTTTCTAGCATTCATCTATTTCTGACATAACCTATTTAAACTTCTTTGTATTCTCTGTGATTGATGTTGGTCTTGTAATTGCCTTTTCCCTATTCAACATACTGCACGCCTACGAGCGTACAAAATAAATAAATAAATATACAACCCCTCGCGACACACCAGAATTGGTGATACGACACCAATGGTGTCATTGTACACATGGGCGTAAGCGAACTCAAACAATGACTGAAAGTGTGGAATTTTTTGTGGAGCAAAAGCCATGTTTGATGTTTCACCGAAATGGATGGAACCTTACCACTATACTTGGGTAATTCGAAAATTTTTCATCGAATGAATGAATATCGAATAAATTCGAAAAGAAAAAATTTCGAATAAACAAATATCGACCAAATTCGAAAATAAAAAATCTCGAATAAACGAATATCGAATAAATTCGAGATTAAAAAATTCTCGAATGAATGAATTTCGAATAAATTCGGAAAATCAAAAATATCGAATGAATGAATATCGAATTTATTCGAACATTAGAAGTCGAATTTCGAATAAATATTCGAATGATTTATCGAATAACTAGAGCAAACATATCTCAAACTTGCCGACATATTTGGCTAAAGCCGATCCATTCATAATCAGCACCCTCGTATCCCCTATACCAACTCCTAGCTCAAAATTCTCCAAAAATGCTGAAATGGATAAAATAGATTTCGGTTTTAATCAGCATCCTCATGTACGTTGGTACAGGGGGTACCAACTTCCAACCTCGTAGCTCAAGATTTTCCAAAAATCGACAAAATATATAAAGTAAGGTTTTATCCATAACCAGCTCCCGCACTTACCCCCTTGTACCAACTTCCAGTCCCCAGCGCAAACTTCTCAAAAAATCGAATTCGAATATTCCGCGAGGCGAGCACGAATGCCCCTATAGCCCCGGGCATACTGCAGGCATTTCAGTGGCGACGTGGTTTGGCAATAGTCAAATCAAAACTTATTCTAGAAGTTAGAAAGTTGTACGCGGTAAACATTTGTGGTAAGCTGACGTTACATTTGAAGACATCTCGTAGCTGGCAAATCGCGTACGGCGATCGTAACCGTCTAATCCTCCACTACAACTGCGATGCTCTTTACTCAAAATACACCAATTCGCAAAAAAATCTCTAAGATAGCGAATAGAGGCAGTTGTGCAATATAACTTATGCGAGCAAAAGTGCTCACTAGTGTGGGCTTTGCGTACCACAGGCATGAGCAATGCAAAGAAAGAAAAACAGGCATTTTAAAACATTTTCAATATATGAACTCGGAACATGAGCTTGAATTCGATAGCTTCTTTGCTGATTTGGTGCCAATAGCTGTGCGAACAATCTCATTGATCGAAAAAGCATCAGTTGAAATCCACATATGATTTTTTTTTACTGTCGCAAGCAGTCGGAAGAATGCGACTCTCCATACAGTTCAAAGGTCATAACGGTCGCAAAAGATGCATTACCGAGTTTTGCGAAATAAAAACGCGGACGAAGTGAGCTTGATACTCAGCAGTTGGCTCTGCAACAAAGTCGAATAATTTGAATACGGAGTTCATTCGAACACGAATTCGAATAAACATTCGAATAAAACATTCGAATAAAATCTATTCGAAACCCCGTTTTTTTATTATTCGAGTTTTCAAATAATATTCGAATCCTCGTTTTTTGATTATTCGAGTTTTCGAATTTTATTCGAAACCCTGTTTTTTGATTATTCGAGTTTCGAATTTATTCGAAACCCCGTTTTTTCAATTATTCGAGTTTCGAGTATTATTCGAAAACAAAGGAACTCCGAATAACGAATTTCGAATACGAATATATCCGAATGTTTTATTCGAATGATCGAATTTCTATTCGATTCGGACCCAAGTATACTTACCACCCGGCACCAATTAGCTAGGTCCGACTCATCGCTCGCATAATTTCGCATAGATTATGTTCTATGTGCATACTGAAGTTTTATACTCGCCAAGACGGTTGCATTTTTTTCTACACTTTCTTACAGCCTTTATTCAGTGATGTCGCAATTTTCTCAGGTAGAATCGTTGGGCTAGCCCCTATGCGTACCAGTGCGCAAATGTTTTATTCTTTGGATGTTCGGTCACATCACAAATCCCTGCCCATCTTTTTCCACTTCTTCTACAATATCAGCTCTTGATTCTGAAGATGCGGTTGATTTGGTGTGGGAACGGTGAGATATGAGTTTGTTCCATAAATCCCGTCCTTTTTTGTCTTCACTCCAACAAATCTCTATCGCTTGATAATCATAGGAGCCTTGAGGATGCTTTTAAAGAGCAAAGCAAGCTCTACAAGGTGGTTTCCCCATTTGCACAGAATTCATTCCACACTGAATAAAAAATCGAAGTTTAAAAAGTGTTAGAAGCCCGAAAACTTGAGACAATTTCTACTCTGCTTAAAACTCTGCTTAAAAACTAATGTGAAACCTCCAACTTGTTCAAGCACATGCACCTCTCATTTAACAATTATATGCACTCTTGCTGTAATTCTTCCGTTGCTAGAAATCCAGAAAACGATACTTGGCATTTTTTTTTCAAAGCGGTGCAGAGCTGCTGTCATTTAAGTTATTCTGTAGCATTAGCCTTTTGTAGTATATCAACAATTTTTCAGCTTTCTAAAGCGATAATTTTCTCAATTCTAACGTTAAATCCCCAAGAAGGGACAATCGGGTGTATTCGGATTTCTGTTTCTCACTTTACAACACCGGAATAAATTACAGCAAGTATGCGTCAGATTTTTGTACGATGTATATGTATAAAATGAGTTACAGCTTCCATTTCCCAAGCGAAGTTTTGGGAACTTTTTTAAGTTTTCGATATTCGAAATCCTGAAATTTGATCTGAGTTTTAACTTAGAAATTAATTTTATGCAAAAGATTGAACGTCACTTTATAGGGCTTGCTTTTCTTCGAAAGATGTCAAGACTTTTTTAGTAGTTAGGAAAAACAGGAGCTATTGAGTGAAAATGGATGGAACTAATAAGACAATCCAATGAATACTGGGAAAGTTGGTTTCCCTCTTCCATCACTTTTTTGAGGACACCGTAGAAAAACAAGTAAGGAAGGCTTCAAAATGTCGTAAAAGACTTTCTAAGGTTTCTTAAACTTAAACGATGAATCCATTTCAAAAACTCGTTTTAGCTAGGGCCCTTCATGAAGGTGGCAAATGTCAAGTTGAAGGTGGTCTAGGGGAAAATCAAATAGATTTCGTAGACACACGTTTATACGTACATAAGCACTCTTGCAATAAATTGTTGCATGGCTGATGTGCAAAAATGAGATCTTGCTCGCACATCAATTATTTTATTGAGTAGTAATCAAATGCTGTGTTTGCAGCGCACATATGAGCGGAGTTTTGTGCAAAACTTATGGGGCTCAAGGTTGTGGCCATAACTTTTCATAAAAGAAATGGAAAAATGGCTCGTACGTAATGCAAGGTGATGAAGGGTCCAAACTTGGTAGGTATATGGGTAGTGGAAATGTTCAAGAATCGAATTGAGAGTCTATGAGAATGATGCTGGTGAATCAAACCGACAACTGCAATGGAAAGTTCGCACTTCACAAAGTGCTGGTGTGCGCAAGCTCTGACGTTATATGTAAAAATCGAATGAACTTTTCCCACTTAGGCCTAAAGGCATACCTCACGCGATTCGGCCGAATCGCCACTTTTACGCGACTTGGCGACTTGCCAGATTTCTACAGTTTTATCGTGCGCGCTTCGCGGGCGCATATTTGGGTAGCTTGTGTAAGTTGTTGCAAATGGAGCAAGTTCTGACCAAAGACAGCGCATTAACGACGAATTACGAAGAGTCACTGTTGTGCTAAATCGCGCAGCCACCGGAATTGCGTGAGGTATGCCTTAGGCCTTACGACCCCCTAGTCGGCCTCGCTTGCGATATCCAAAATCGCTCATCTCTTGCAATCTGTAACCGCTCCTTCGGAATTCAAGGAATGCGTTCAAAGCTGGCATTTTGGTTAATTTTACCATGTCTGTCTGTCGTAGCATTACTCTTTGGTTGTATTTGGGTTAAGACTTGTCTAATTTTCCTAAACTGAAACTGTGCCTCACTATCATAAAAAATATGAAAAACGGCCATACCCGATTTTTGCTTCTTGTTCTATAGAGTAATGCGCGAGAGCAAGTGCGAAAGCAAGACAATGAAACCTATTTTTGTTTTTTGTCGTCACGATGGAACAGCGAAGTAAACAGAAACAGAAAGTCCGTTAAATATGTCAGTACAACCATACTTCGGTACCACCGTAGCTCTCATCTTTTTCGGATTTCATATTGGGTCTAAGTTTCAATAGCAAAGTGCGAACGCACTGCAATATTTTAAGCTTATGTGATCATGAACGGGACATTTAGATCGAAACCTAAAAATGTGAGCAAAGTATGATCATTGACAATCGTTTCTACACAACTTGATTCTAGTCACTTCTTCGTCACGTATGTAGTTTTTAGATCTTGATTCAATAACGATGAAATTTATGATTTTTGTTGCAAGCGTGTCGATATGTGCTGCTTATTTTGGTTCCTATCGTTTCACTGTACTTTAAGAAAACATAAGTTATATTGCTAAGGTGATCAAGTAGGTATGTTGACAAGTGAAAAGTCTAACAAGGGTACCTTTAAACGAGATGTTGACGTTTGTGAATGCGAACATCGTGTATGTCAACATGCTCCTCATAATTCACTTTACATAATGCGTGCGAATGTCCTCGATAATAAATTTCTTGATTTCAAATTTCTTTTGTGCCGTACAGGTTTGAAAAGTGGTCTTTATTTCTTCCAATCACGGCCTTACGTTTCGACGCCTTTCGTCTTCCTCAGAGGCCTGAATGTTTCTAAGTGTCATCCGTAATTCCAGAACACCAAGCGTTTCCTCCAACTCTGTTAGTTTTCGACCTCCTTACAATCTTGCTACCAAATAAAATCTCAGTGTAGAGGACACATCGGAAGACCACTGCAACCAATTTCTTGATTCTTACAAGGTGGAAACAATGACAGCTTATGTGAAGGTAATTGAACATTTGTCTAGGCTTTTCCTTGGAAGATCGCCGTTCTATATTCAGCAACATCATGTGCATAAGAACATGACAGTGGACTTGTACACTCCTGCGTCCGACGTGAAGCTCTATTTTGGGCAACAGCTCAACCAGCGGTCAAGCTTGAATATTGTTTTCTTGGTTCTACAACATTGTATCCTAGTTGAAAGACGTAAAATTGCCTATTTTGCTTTTCGGTAAATAATCATAATACAGTTGCAGCGGTAGAATTTGTCCAAAATTGCGGGATTGTCGGGATTCGCGGGATTGTCGGGATCCGCGGGATTCGCGGGATTCGCGACTTCGCGGGATTTGCGGGATTCGCGGGATTTGCGGGATAAGCGGGATTTAGCTATAACTTCTTTTAAAACAGCTTTATTTGTAATCTGCGTGAAGATTTGGCTTCAGCTTGATGAGACGAATCTTCTGGTATACAATATGTCCGTAATTCATAGTGACACGGTAGACATATGGTGATACCTTGTTATTTTCTATGTTAAGGCTTTTGTGAACATCTATCACCGTGTAGATCGCGAATAGGAGGTTCTGGTACGAAGTTGTCATTACCGAAAACTATCGCGAAAAATTGGGCAGTTTCTATTTACCCTTATCACTGATATAAGCATTTTATCATTTATCACTGATAATATCATATTTTTGGATCATTTTTGGCATATGGTAAGAAAAGTAGTGTAGGAAACGCCGTGTGAATTTCTATCGCTCTTTCTCTCATTATAAGTGATCTACAGGATTTCCTAGTTCTATTGTTCGGTCAATTGGTAGATCCCTCGCTGCAGCAATCGATCGATTTCTCATCGGCACATGCCATTGCTGTTAATTCTTACCTGAAATGCCATTTTCGCTTCAACTCGCTTCACGCCGAAGCCTGGGCTGAAATTCTGCGCCTATATGGAAAATGAACGTGGGAATCGACCTCGTGAATTTGAGCCATTCTTATCTGTCGTTATCATTGATATCACTTTATCATTTATCACTGGTCATATCACAAAATTGGATCATTTTTGACATACAGTAAGGAATGTACTTTAGGAAACGCTGTGCGAGTTTTTATCGCTCTATCTCTTATAGAATGTGATCTACAGGCGTTTTCGGTTCAATTGCGCATTCGGTGCAGTAGATAGATACTCCTGTTGACAGGCGACTCTGTTCATTCACAATTTATAGAGCGGTGGATTTTTTTGAAAGAGCATCTATCTACTGCACCGAATGCGCAGTTGAACCGAAAACGCCTGTAGATCACATTCTATAAGAGATAGAGCGATAAAAACTCGCACAGCGTTTCCTAAAGCACATTCCTTACTGTATGTCAAAAATGATCCAATTTTGTGATATGACCAGTGATAAATGATAAAGTGATATCAATGATAACGACAGATAAGAATGGCTCAAATTCACGAGGTCGATTCCCACGTTCATTTTCCATATAGGCGCAGAATTTCAGCCCAGGCTTCGGCGTGAAGCGAGTTGAAGCGAAAATGGCATTTCAGGTAAGAATTAACAGCAATGGCATGTGCCGATGAGAAATCGATCGATTGCTGCAGCGAGGGATCTACCAATTGACCGAACAATAGAACTAGGAAATCTTGTAGATCACTTATAATGAGAGAAAGAGCGATAGAAATTCACACGGCGTTTCCTACACTACTTTTCTTACCATATGCTAAAAATGATCCAAAAATATGATATTATCAGTGATAAATGATAAAATGCACCAATTTGGTGGGTACCAAGTGATTTGGGGTAGACGAGGTTGTGGAATATAGATTTATTCGCACGGGCGTAGATTAGTTGTGAAGAAGAGTGAGGTGTCCCGGTGTGGACCGGGGAGCAACCTCTAATACATTCGAAAGCTCCTTATATAGGAAGGAAGGCGGAGCTGAACCGAGTAAAAGGTACAATGTACACGAGTTGGTGCTTGAAAGGAGATGCCGCCGATTGGCTACACTCCTGGCGCACGGGTACCACTCACTCTTGAGTGATTAGATACTCAAGAGTGAGTAGCTCACAATTTAGCCTACGGGTATTCCGTAGGCTATCTAGAATATAGAGTTCATCAATGGTTGATGATACAGAAATCATCAACACTCCGGGCGAGCGAGAGGAAAGTGAGATCTGGTAAGATCCTAATTAGAGTGGCAGATACATGTGAAGTTGACTAGCGAATAAGTTAATACCTACGCATACAGAAAAATGAGCTATGAAGGAGGATTTGCAAGTAACTTGAACATACACACAAGAGTATAATTATTAACGTAAATTTATAATGGAAAAAGCATCTGAAGTGATCGCTGGAGCTGGTGGACGATTTGGCGCTGCTTGTCGTCCTCGCCATTTCCTCCTCTTCCACTTTGAATCAGTAGTTGCTTCGTTGACGACCATATCCTTGATAGACGGCGTTCTTACACGATGTGTGTACTCATGATGTCTTCTCTCCGGTGTGTTCGTCATCCTTATCTTGGCGTCATTGTTTGTGAACCGCTGCGGTAGCCATTCTATCCCATATCGGGGGCGAACATTGGAGTTCGTCGTGGAACGTATTGTGGCCAACCAACCTTGTCTGTCTGCTCGAGCTTCAGCGAGGATGGAAGCATTGACTGTTGACCTTGTAAAGGTGGATTGTCGGCTTTTGGATGAAGAACATGGTTGTAGCATCGCTCGTGGCGGAATCGTTTTCCTTTGGATTGTTCCTTCATTTTGCTTTGGCAATAATGGCTTGTTGCATGTTCGAGTGTTCGCACTGTTGAAATGAGAGTACGCTTTGGGTTTCTTCAATATCTCTTTGTGTTGTGGAGCTGGGCGGTTGTTCCTCAGTGTTTTCTTTAGCGCTGATATGCAGCCGAATGTGCCAACAAAACTTGATGTAGTGGTAGTGGCGCTCGTCGTCCCTGATATAACGTATCCAAAGATGGTTGAAGTCAGAATGAGGCCCGAAGGAAGCTTATGCACTCTACCGTTGTGGAGAGTAACAAGGTTTAGGAGGTCTTGTCCTATGATCAGTTCGGGTGAGACGCTTTTCGAGGAGAGCGTATCTTGAGCGATTATCAACTTCTTGTTAGAGATGAAACGCAAGTCTGCTTCCGTGAGACTTGCCGTCTGCATGTCGGTAGTCAGCTTCTGCTTAGTGTGCACTGACAAGTTCTTGAGCTTCTCGGAGCTGCAAAGACTTCTCAAGGTAATTTGTACTTCAGATGAGTTGAATTGCTCTTGTTGTTCGCCCATTCCAGATGTAGTAAACGAAGTAGTACGAAGGATTGGAAGCTTGAGTTCTTCACAGAGTCCTGATTTGATGAAGCTTCGTTGTGCCCCGGAGTCAAGTAGTATCGTTACTGGCTGGTAATCCCACTCTGCCTCGTTGAATATGAGTGCCGAACCAATTTGAAGAATGCATTGATCCTGTGCAAGTGGAAGCACTTCTGGATTGTGGGCCTCTTGTCGTGAGCCTTGTACGACGTGCGTATTACTCATCTCATGACGATCCTCCTTGATGTCATATGGTGACCAAGGAGCAGGTGAATGTTGATCAATTGCAGAATCTCGGAATTGCGTCGAGAATCCTCTGCGTTTTCCTGCTTCAGACAAGCAAAGAGATCCATGGTGTGATCCTTTGCATTTGGGGCACACACCGAAATTCGTGCAAGCGTTCGAGTTATGATCGCTTGCAAAGCATCTCCAACACACTCCTTGATTTGTTGCTTCAAGTCGTCGGGCTTCTGGTGTGGTGTACCTTTGACAGGTGTGAGGAGAATGTGGTTGTCCACATGAACACAAACGTTTTGGTTTCGAAAAGTGTTCTTCCCTATCGCATCTGGTAGTCCTTTCATCTTCTTGGTTGTTTGAGTGGTAATTGGTTGGAAAAAGAGTTTCCGTTGTTAGCAAGATTGTCTCTCGCAGTGAAATGATGCTGTCGATGGTGTTCAGGATTTCGCTAACATCAAATGGATCATCTTGTACCGCTTCTTTCTGGATGGCGGTCGTACAGATGGATTCGGGAAATTTGGAAAAGATTATTCGACGCCAAAGTCTGTCTGCGTTCATCTTTGCTCCCGTTTGCTCCAGGTGAATGATCCTTGAGTTGATTGCTTCGAAGGTGTCTCGGCAACTTCTCGGGTCATCTGAGGCCCTGGGTAGTTTTTCGATCTCGTTTATAAGTATATCTGCCATGTTGGCAGAGCGATCGAAATGTTTCTTCAAGATATCTATCGCTGTGTGGTATCTGTCTCCGATGACGGGTATGCAGCTCAAAGTGGCTGCTGCTTTCCCCTTCAGTGCTTGCTTCAGAAAGAGGAACTTGTCAGTGTCGGATAAGTCTTCGTCGGCGTGGATGAGAGATTCGAAGACGGTTCAGAAGCTATTAAATTCTCGGAAATTGCCTGAGAACGTAGGAATTTCCAGCAGAGGTTTCCGAATTTTGATCTGCCTTTCATTGCGTTCTGGAATCCAAGCTTGTCCATTATCACTTCTTGGTTGACTTAGGATGCTCGGAGCATCGCAGTGCAGTAGTGCGTCTTGTTCTTTCAGTTCATGCTGCCTGAACTCTATCCTTGTCCGCCACTGCACTACAATCACTTCCAGTTCAAGTGACTCCATCTCTAAGTGCTTGCTGAGCTCCATCATCAGTTTGTCTCTTTCTTTCTCCTCATTCCGTGCGCTGATGTATTCGATCGCGGAGTTGATCTGCGTCTCTTGAAGCTTCACTGCGTTGTGTAGAGAGTTTAGAAGATTGGTTATCAGTCCCGTTTTCTCTTTTATGTACTGTTCACATTCTTCTTTCAGTGTGGGGAATGTGAAGGGGACATCAATGGTTTCAATTTGTGACTCGTGGGATTTCACGAGTTTGCAGGCGTTGTTAATCCTGATCTTGAAAAGCTGGAGCGATGCCATTTTCTTTTCTGCTACACTGGGTAGAGTCGTGCGTTGTTGTAGTAATTCGAAGCGTTGCAATTTGGAAGTGTGTATCCTCCTTGTGTTGATCACTTTGGCTTGAGGGCGACAGCAGGGCTGGCCTCGATACGATAGCTGTCCTTACTGGTTGCAAGGAAGCTTTCTAGTGAGCTGGCAATTGAGTGCCGAGCGTCTACTAGCTGTCGGCAAGCGCACCTGGTGTGCTTATGCGCTGTACTGGACGGTAAGGTGTTGGAACCTGTCCCGTGAATGTAACGATCCAAAGCTCAAGATCGGTGAACCAATCGTGAATGAGCTTGGAAAGTTGAGATTTCTTTGCTAACTGTGGATGGACCAGTCAGTCAGCTAGAAAATCTCCTTGCTAAGCTATGGATATGACCTGGTAGCTTCGCAAGATGAAATCGTTGTGAAAGTGGGTGGACCAGCAATCACAGAGTGTTTTGGCTAATGGAAGCCAAAAAAAGTTCGAGAATTTCTGTTGCTAACTGTGGATGGACCAGTCAGTCAGCTAGAAATCTCTCTGCTAAGCTATGGATATGACCTGATAGCTTCGCAAGATGAAACTCGTTGTGAAAGTGGGTGGACCAGCAATCACAGAGTGTTTTGGCTGATGGAAGCCAAAAAAAGTTCGAGAATTTCTGTCGCTAACTGTGGATGAACCAGTCAATTAGTTAGAAAACCTCTGCTAAGCTATGGATATGACCTGATAGCTTAGCAAGACTCGTATTAGTAAAGGTGGATGAACCAACAATTACTAGAGTCGATTATTGGCTAATTAGTAGCCGAGAGTGCGAGGAGTCTGTCGCTAACTGTGGATGAACCAGTCAGTCAGTTAGAAACCTCTACTAAGCTGTGGATAGGACCTGACAGCTTAGTAAGACTCTTAGTCGCGAAAGTGGGTGAACCAGCAATCACGAGAGTCGAATAGTTGGCAATAGAGCCTGCCACGCGGGTCTTAGGCCTTGATTTCCTGGGTCCTTAGAAGGAATCGCCGAGGAAATACAAGGAAAATCACTGGCCGATGCACCAATTTGGTGGGTACCAAGTGATTTGGGGTAGACGAGGTTGTGGAATATAGATTTATTCGCACGGTCGTAGATTAGTCGTGAAGAAGAGGCGTGAGGTGTCCCGGTGTGGACCGGGGAGCAACCTCTAATACATTCGGAGGCTCCTTATATAGGAAGGAAGGCGGAGCTGAACCGAGTAAAAGGTACAATGTACACGAGTTGGTGCTTGAAAGGAGGTGCCGCCGATTGGCTACACTCCTGGCGCACGGGTACCACTCACTCTTGAGTGATTAGATACTCAAGAGTGAGTAGCTCACAATTTAGCCTACGGGTATTCCGTAGGCTATCTAGAATATAGAGTTCATCAATGGTTGATGATACAGAAATCATCAACAGCTTATATCAGTGATAAGGGTAAATAAAAACTGCCCAATTTTTCGCGATAGTTTTCGGTAATGACAACTTCGTACCAGAACCTCCTATTCGCGATCTACACGGTGATAGATGTTCACAAAAGCCTTAACATAGAAAATAACAAGGTATCACCATATGTCTACCGTGTCACTATGAATTACGGACATATTGTATACCAGAAGATTCGTCTCATCAAGCTGAAGCCAAATCTTCACGCAGATTATAAATAAAGCTGTTTTAAAAGAAGTTATAGCTAAATCCCGCTTATCCCGCAAATCCCGCGAGTCCCGCACATCCCGCGAATCCCGACAATCCCGCAATTTTGGACAAATTCTACCGCTGCAACTGTATTTCTCTGACTTTGTAGCGTGCTGCACGCGGGTAGAGGTCCAAAAACTTGCCCAGTATGTATCTTTTAGTGATCGCTTCTCTCAGGTGAAGATTTCGCCGCCATATACAGGGTGGGCGAAAAGTATGAGCGTCACATTTTTCCTTCAATGATTTTTCATAGCAAACAAATTGCTGTAAGACTATTTTTGCATGCCCAAAACATAGGCATCTTAATGTGTTACTCCTGCAAAACTGGATTCCTGCGCATGCATACAGACTTCAGCAGCTTACCTTAAAGTTGTTGCGTCAAAAATGCTACTAGAAGAATTCACTCATTGCAAATCCGTTGAATTAACCAAATTATCAATCGAATAGATCCTAAGACCTGAGGTTTTGTAGAGCACAGTCCGAGGAATAACACTGTGCTGTAACAACAAAAAATTCTCCTCTCCAAAATAAGACACGTTACTATAGATATGAAGTTAACTGAACGCGCCGCAGCGCCTCTGAAGAGAAAGTAGACTTAGGAGTCCCGTTTGCACTAGAAAGCTTCAATTCGTGTGATTTTCACTTATCTCAATATAGAGACTGTCCGTAAGCTACATGCATATTAGCCGCCATGATAGATTATTTCTGGAAAAAGGTACATAACATGTTGTAACGCCCATACTTATCGGACACCCTGTAGATCTAATCTTTGGCTTTAAGATAACTGAGGTTCGAGATCTTTAGGAGCATTCAAAACAAAAATTTTGACTTAATAATTTGCGTCAGCTTGCGTTCTTCTGTCACGAACATTGCTTTTTGCAGTTCTTACTTCTTTAATTAAAGACCGATTCGGGATCTTGATAGCGCTTTTTGTAGACTATGCTTACGGCATTCTGTGACATTGAATCCAGACCAAATCTCATTGCCATTGTTGCGGCATTATTTTGAATATTTTGGCGCAAATAATTTTGGCGCACCCTGTAGATGTAAAGAGAGGGCAGATTTAATGCCTAACTTGTATGTATGTAAAGAGTTTAGCGTACGACTTATAGCATCTTATATAGTTTTTGTTTTTCTTATTGGGTTTGGACGGCTGTGCCTCCGTGTATCTTTCAATACCTTCAGCTCGAATTAAAAGTTATATTCGTCAAAAGTTTGGAAAGCATTCCCGACGAAAAATGTGGCTAATAGAAATCGTCGCACCCACTCCTCTCCCTCCCCTCCCTCCCCGCTCCCTCTATCCTCCTTTTTCCTTCGAAAAAGTTTCTCAAACCCCGCTAACAGATAAGAAATACAATTTTCAAAACTTTTCTTCCTGCTCTGACAATTCTGCAATGCATGCTAAGTTATCTATTTTATTCACTACGTCATTTATTTGCTCTGCGGATGCAACGAATATGAGAAATGCAGATGTACTATTGGCAAGTCAATCTGATTCACTGAAAGAAGTCAAAACGGGGAAACTGAACTTACCTACCCGAAAAACTTACCGCAACATAACCGTAGGGGTCCTGAGGCGGCAGCGCTAATAAGCACTGTATGCACAGCTGATCTCTATAGTGAACCCCGCCCTCACCACAACGCTTGATCCCGGAATTTAGCGAATTTCGAACTGAAACTTCAGTGTCTACCCGTGGTGTACCCAGAATTTCCGTTCGGGGGAAGGGGGAGGGGAGATGAAGGGTGGCAAAAAAGAAAAAAAAATAAACAAGTCACTTGCGCATTTTTAAAAACCTGTATAAGTAATTTTCAAAAATTTCGCGACTCATTCTCGGGGAGGGGAGCCCTCGGTTCGCCACTGATATCTATTAGGTTGGTCCGAAAGTTCTGTCCCACCATTTTCAAAAAATCGTAACTTCTTCCTAACACAATATTTTTGCAAGAATAAGAAAACAGCAATTCATGCACTTACTAGAAACGTCTTGGCTGCTATCTACTAAGCTCTGAAAGCAAAGATAAAATTGGGAAAACGAAATCACTTCAAGTTCGGAATTTTTTAGCAAGCCCGTTAAAAAAAATCTAAAGCTGTGCCATAAAACCCAAAATGGCCAGTATCCTAGACTTTTTGAACCCCTCTTTCTAGCTGTTCAAAACTTGCGCTGATCGAGCTGTCCTCCGAAAAGTTATGATTTTTTGAAGAAATGTCAAAAAATCTATTTTCTTAAGAAATTGATTTTTTGGCATTTTTTCTTGAAAATCATAACTTCTTTCAAAAGAGCTCGATCAGCGCGAATTCAAAAGACTTAGGATACTGCCTGTTTTGTATTTTATGGCCCAATTTTGGATTTTTTAACGGGATTGCTTGAAAATTCCGAAATTGAAGTGATTTCTTTTTCCAATTCTAACTCTGCATTCAGAGCTTAAAATGAATAGCAGCCAACGTAGTTTTAGAAAGTATGAACTGCTCGTTTCAATTTGGTTTTATCCATGCAAAAACATCGTGTTAGCAAGGAGTTACGATTTTTTGGAAATGGTGGAACAGAACTTTCGGACCAACCTAATACATATGCGCGGTCAAGGTGAAAGTGGTCACCAGGGGTTTCCTGACATGTTACGAACGCTGGCAGCTCTGTTCAATAGTCCAGATGTTTCATCATGGTTTTCTTACAATAAATTTCATTGTGGACTTGATAAAGGAAATGGGAAAAGAAACGAAAATTGCTCCATTTAGGAGAATTGGCCGGATCTGAATTGTATCAACTAGTATATTGAAATGTTTTTTCAGATTCGAAATGAAAATTAACACTGATAAATCCTGAAAGTACTGACCTCGACATTTGAAGAATATCTAACCCGACTCGGCCAAGTTACCACGTCCCTAGTGTCCCTACGTTACGTTATGAGAATTGCAATAGAATCTGAGAGTTCGTCAAAAGACGAACTTCGCAGTATTGATGAAAAGGAACGAAACTGTTACAGAAATTAGCACCCCAGAAAACATCTAGGTCCGTTTTTCACCTTATTCGGCCAAATATTGCTAGTCAACTTTGTGTATGAAATTACAACGAAATCTCGTGCTCATAGTTGCTGGATAAGAAAAAGCAGGCCTTACTGTATGGGATCATATCTGCATACGGTGTTGGTTAGTGTTGCTGATAGCTCATGACACCTAAGGCGCGTTGCAGCAGTCTTTTGAAGTAATCTATTGAAACGTTGTACTCTGAAAATATTCGAAATCACTGCGAAATCACTGCGCTCGAAGAAACTCAATCGTGTGCTCCCAATACGTAAGGCGGAACGACGATGCCACTGTAAAAGAAGTTGAATTCGCAAAAATAGCAAAACATGGTGTGTTTTTGTCTTCATTTATACGCAAGTATAAAGCAGCCCCTCAATTACAGATGTCTGGAATGAAAATTCTTAAACATAGCCAAAATCAGGGTAAGTGAAACCATGAATTATAGTTTCTGACTTTTATTCAAGCGACCACTGAAAACCTCGGAAATCATTGCTGCTAGAAAGAGATAGATTCGCTGCGTCGAAATTGTTTAGAGCATTTGTCCATCGTTACTTCTTAGGATTTGAGGGAAGGTTCCAAGTGGTGTTGCGTTACTACTTTTCGCAGGGAGATGAAACGCCATTTTTGAGAAGTATGTAAGTGTTTGCGACTAAGAAACGCACTCTTAAGTTTACTGTAAAGAATATGTAATCATTATTGGCGTTCGATTTCCTTTTGAGTCCACAGTTTTTTTTTATCCAAACTCCCCACTCATACGATCCTCCACTCCCCTCCTTCCATCGTAGATGTCATATTCAGGAATTCCTGCCACAGTCGCATCGCACGCTTGACCCTGACTATAAGTTCACTACAGTTCACTACTACTGCTGCAATACACAATTTTGAACTCTCTTTTTTTTTTTGGCCGCAGTATTTGTTCCAAAAAGTTATTAGCCCGCTTTCTCAAACGTCATGGATTTATGTAATCTGCCCTTACACCTTTATCTTGTGAATAAAAATTGATCGTTAAAAAACACACACGACCTCCAATTTCAATCGTAAGAGTCAATCGATGAACATCGTGTATAAGTCAATCAACAGCGTGTATATTTCACTTTGTTTCTTATCTCGTACTGATCAATTACTCTCGGATTGCCTTCTATCTCCCACTGATCACACCATTTTTCAATGTAAATCTGCTTCAGTAGACTGACCAAGTCATCCTAACTTTGTAACTTCGAATCACTTGTATGTGTATGTGAAATTGCACACTAAGGCCTATAAGCGACGGCACTGATGCTAGTATCTTTCCAATAAAACATTTTCTAGCCTAACAAGATATAGAAATGTGTTCTACTTACTAGCATATAACCAATCAAAACAAAAGAAACAATGAAACAAGGAGAAATTACTGAAATGAGCAGGCTCCAGTTTCGCAGTTCGTCAGTTAGCGTGTATAGAGTGCACTACGCATATTAAATTAAAAATAACTCGACGATAAGTGTGAAAACTTCTTCGTATTAGTTTTAATTTTTGCTTTTCCTTTTTACCGTTTCCTGCCGCACGAATTGGAAAAGCCCAGGGAAAACTGCACACACGGAGATACAGATGGAAAACGGTTTTGGGGCTTAACCTCTGCTTCGCGGATGTGGCTATCATGAAAGGTATCAGGTAAACTTACGTATTGATATTGGCCCCAAGTCATTCTTCAATTGAGGGACCACTAAGTAATCAAATGACCTCGGTTGTGATGCAGCTCTCACATGCATTGAAGCAATAGATTAGGCTGTAAAGAAAATTCCTGGGCAGTTTGAAATTTTCATTTTCAGATCCACTTTTTTTCGCATTCGGTTGAAACTTTACGGCAAATATATTTTGAAGGGTTCCGTAGAAGAAATCCTAAGCTTCTTAGAGCCGCATCCAATTTTTGTTGATGTCAAGTCATAATTGATCTACACATCAGAAAAGTAAGTTTGTGCAACAATGAGAATTCCACAATTTTCTTTCTGCTGCCTTTTATGAGGATCGCTACGCTTACGTGATGGGCCAAAAGGATCTGCAAGTGCCCTAACAATAGTTGCAGCAGTCAAGGATTTGATTCATTCGGTGCAAAAAAAAGAAGACTTCAAACTCATTTACTCAGGAAATGGGACATTTTTATGGTCAAAAAAGGTCGATTTTTCAAATTTTTGGGAGAATTTTTTGCATGCGGTACTCGGAAGATGCCACATAATCAACAGCCTCAGCGGAATCCATAACTACCCGATATGAGCTTTCTAGCTCTCTTCGCGCCTGAGAAATCCTCGCACTAACGGGCCAATTTTCAAGTCGACCTTCTTCCCTACTGCGCACGCTGGTGGCTCGAAATGAAGTGCTGAGGACCCAATGAAATGAGCATGCCTTGTAGACAACATTGTCTTTGCAGTAGATTTTGCAGCTTTCAAGAATAGTTAATCCGCTTGAAGTTCCAACAGTTTAAAAAAAATTTAAAAGTGCCCGGGAACTCTCATTACAACCGAATAAATCATTTAGATTAAACTCCAAGGACTGGCAGACTAGCGGCTTAATGTAAGCCATAACAATCGTACACACATTATACACAGTTTCAGAACCATAACGTCGTTACCAGTGCTCTGCACACGATTCATTTTTCTAATCTCCTCAATGAAAAATTTCCTGAAAAAGTGTGCCGCAACCTTCAGTAACACGGTTGCTTCACTCTGCACTATGCTCCTTCTACAATTATCCTTTCATACACCAAGTTTGGACTCCGTTATGTGTGCGGTGCCAACGAGGCAGTTAATTCCATTTGATAGGAGGAAAATTAGGTTTTTAAAGGGGCTGCGCGAGCAAGACCATGTTTTTGCACGCAAGTCGTGCAGCAACTAGTTGAAGGGGCACGTATGCTGTGGACTTACAATTACCGTATCCGCCTTGCATTTTTCTCCAGAACCATTTCCAGCTTAACATTCGCCACCCTCAAACGGTTCATTATCCTGAAACTCTTTCGATTTTTCGAATTGTTTTTATTATATTTCTAAAAGAGAAGGAAGGGGGGTTTTCTGCCTAAAATAAATCTGGCCATAGGCACTTTTCTCCCTCTTCACTACGACTCATTCCGAATTTTCCCACCTTTTACTACGTTAAACGATGATATTCGGGACTAGTGTTATACATTATTAAGGGCGGCGGAGCTTATGAACGACTAGCTGGCTTACCCGGCTCCGCCGTATGTTCCGAATAGAAAATTTCATTTCTCAACCGATCCGGACCAAACTTGGCACACATACACTTCGGGCCCCGGCGGGTGTCACAGTCCACTTTTCGTTATCGATCGATGTCGATTTTATCGATTTTTTGCAAAATTTGAGCTAGGGGGCTGGAATTTGGCAGAGGGGTGTAATCGAGCATGATGTTTGCAATTTTGCAATTTGCAATTTTGCAATTTTGCAAAAAATCGATAAAATCGACATCGATTGATAACGAAAAGTGGACTGTGACGCCCGCAGGGACCCGAAGTGTATGTGTGCCAAGTTTGGTCCGGATCGGTTAAGAAATGGAATTTTCTATTCGGAACATACGTACACACAGACAAACATACAGACAGACAGACAGACAAACAAACAAACAGACATTCAGCTTTATATATAAGATAGGCAGGCATGTTCAATAAGGTGTGCAACGTTAGCCTCGCCCATTGCTGGAGGGACGAGTTCCCTGCACTACAGCTTTGGCACTGGTCTCATAGCCATGTTCACTAGTCTAGTAAAAGCAGCCCTTTAAAGTAAGATAAGCTCGTTTGCTGAGGAGAAGCTTAATCATTTGCAGATTTGTTTGATTCTCTTATATTTTACCAGGCAAGACACTGATGTGTTGATAGCACTTGAGTGTTTTGCAATTTACTTCGTGAATCACCGGTGTCTCCGTAGCAAATCCGGGGGTAAAATCAATCTAGAACACGCAGGCATGATTGCCTGAGTGGCTCTCCAAAAAGGAGAAGCAACTTCACGCAAATCACCAATTGATTCCAATTGATTCGACTTGAAAGTGACAGTAATTGCAAATAACGCACATTCATTCTACTAGAAACGAAAACCTTAGATCGAAAAAAGCTTGCAAATAACCTCAAATGAATGCTCACAAAAATGATGAATTTTCTTACTTTTCTCAGGAACAATGACTCAGTTCCAAATGCCGTGCCCTGGGCTGAATATCGCGTGGCTCAGCAAGGCGTCAAACGTTTGACGTTATTCTTCTATTCCCATTGTACTATCATCCTCCATCTGCTCATCGAAATCAGACGGAACTTGGGAGATTTGAGTCAGCTGGGAAGCTGAATCAAATCTCTCAATCTCTCTTGTGTATTTAAATTTGCGAGCGGATCTGAGTGACGGTGAGGAGACACGGTCGCCGCGACTTTTTTTGCGAAGCGATGCCGCAAGCGAAGTTTAATCTTACAAGAGCCAGCACTCCTCACCCAGTAATACTTAGTCATCGAGTCATGTATATATACTCTGCCGCCGTGCCACTTTAACATCGGAGACTTCTGTAAGACAATTTGAGCGCGATCTGCGCGGCACAACGGCTGTCGCATACGGCGTACCTCCTGACGCGCAGCCAGCGGACCTACACTCAGCTCAAACTGTACTGCATTACCGCTCTATTGCGGTTGAGTATGTGCTACGAATTTGTTAAAATTTTTTGTGGAGTATTCGTAAGCGTCAGTGCCTATTGCAAGCAACAGATTAGAGCCGAAGAAGAGGGCGTCTTTCACAGAATGTGTGCTGCACAACAACTGAGTAACATTTCTACTAAAAAGAGGATCGCAATCCGTTAAAATGGATAATCACTTACCAATCACCGTACTCCTTCCGCTCTCCCTCCAGAAACTATGTAGAGCAAAAAATCATGATTTTTGTAAATGAAAGGCAGTAATTTACAGAGTAGGAACATTTCACACTGAACATCGTTGAAAATTATGTGTTTACTCGTCCATGTACGGGGAAGAGGAAGGCGCATGCGTGTGTTCAAAGGGCTTGGCGAGGTAAGGCGAAAAAGTCGGTAAGTAGGTCGTTTGTAAAATCGTGAAGATGGATTAAACTGCGGTCTTTGCGCTTACAGGAGCAGAAAACACTCATACAAAACGGCATCACCTCAACTCTCAGCTCAGTCTCTTTTAATGTCTAAACACTGTCATATGCAAGCAGAAAAACCATTCGAGTAGAGATGAAGTCCAGAAAATGCGGCCGGAAGAGTGTCTCGCGCGCGGTCGGACACGATTTTTCAGATACCCTACTTCTCACTTACAAGGAAAGGATACTAACTTAGATTCGCCTTTTGAGATGATACACATGTATTTGGAATCAGCTTGAAACCAGGGTCAAGCGTGCTGATGCGACCCAGGACCCTCATTTACGACCCCCCCCCCTTGAAGGTACAGTCGGTTTCACCCCGGATTAAGCGGAACATCCCATAAGGAGGGGCGCGTACGCACCGCTGGAAGTCTCGCGAACGCATAGCGCTGGCATTTTGCCAAGCAGGGACTGAGGAGAAGGGAGAGACGCAGACCTCGGTTCTCAGCACGATATGATGTACTGTAGCTACGAAACGGCGCGAGCAGTTGCGAGGCGGACGCCCGCCAATCCAATTTCCGCCTAATGCGGGCCGAAACTTACTGTACCCATCCGTACGACCCCTCGCTCCATCTACCCCCCTCCTCCCCCCCCCCTCCCCCCCCATTTACCCCCTTACCTCCCCTGCCCACATTCCTCGCGGTAACCTGCATAAACGAATGTCAATCTCAAAAAACACCTGCGTGAGAACTTCAGTGAGGTTTCGGAAGCAGAATTTCTAGGCCAATGGGTGCGTCCATCATCTGTAGCACACATACACACCTTTAATGATGTTTGAGATTCTGCAAGATTTTTTTTGAATTTTCAGGCATACTTCAGGCCAGCAAATTCGATTCCCGTAGGCGACACAAATTTTTGCACGGAGAAAAAATGACATTCTTGAACTACAAAGGATGTTTTCGACTAAGAAGCTTACTTCCTACCTCTTCCACAGTTTTTCCCGCAAAAAAACCGCTTGAGCGCCGTCCAGAACGACGTCAAAAACGTGCATGAGCACGGTAGTTTGAAAATTTGTAACTAAGGCCAGGAAAAGAATGAGAGGCTGCAAAGCACAGGTTCTGTAGCATAGTGCCCAGACTATCCAATGAAAAAGTTTCATCTCTTGAGGAGCAGTAAGCTCGAAAAAATTTAGATGCGACTCTCGCAAATTTAGATGCGATCCTAAAAAGCAAAAACTGGGATTTTTGAGCTTAAAATTTTGTAACTTACCAGAGAAGTTATAACAGCCTGCAATTTTTATGAGGGAGAGTAGGAGGATGGCCTCATATTACAACGGAACTGCAGCCAATAAGCTTCAATAGCTCCGAAGAAATTTAGATGCGACCCAGATACGACGCCCCTTTCCTGACTTTTTGCTACCATACATAAAATCACAAGAAAATCCACAGTTCACAAAATAACACCAGATTTCGCGCGGTAGTATTAGGGCTTATAAAAAGGACATATAAATTGTAAGGGCCGTATAAATTGCATTACAAAAAGATTTACGAATTATTGGTTGTCATCGTTGATCTAGATGTGCGCTTTTGTCGAGTGTGTGAGACTTCAGGAAGGCTTCAGAAGCAAGATTTCTAGGGTCGGCGCATTTAGCATTTTCATCAAATCATACATCCTTCAAACGTGTTTTGAGCTCTTGTAAATGTTTTTTTGAGAATTTCTACAAATTTTTTATCTTTTCTATTCTGATTTCCACTTTTTTATAGATTTATTGTGAAGAACATAACTAATTATCTGCTTTTTGATTCCCTTTTAAGCTTAGGTCTTACGACCCCCCTCCCCCACATTAGATACCCTCGTACGACCCCCGTTGCGACAGTCGCATCACAAGCTTGACCTGCTTGAAACGCTGATTCCAAATATGCCAATCCTAGCTGCTTAGCGTTATTCTGGAGCGAGTTATGGTCTCTTTTCTATGCAAAATTTGCGTGCTCCTCGACCTACTGATGCTACGGTGTCAACGTCTAGGTGGTTTTGCAGTTGTATAATGCTCCCTTTCAAGATCGAAAGAATTAATCTGTTGCTAGCTCAACATCCTAGCACTTTTTTCAAGCAGATTTCTATCTACGCGCCGTCTTACGACATTCGGAAGTTTGTTAATTATTCACAACAGCAAGCCCTTAGCTCGCTTCGGAATAACGCTAAGCAGCTGGGCAAAGCATATTTAAAATCAGCGTTCAAAGCTGATTTCAAATATATGTGCCTTATTCTAAAAGACGAATCTAAGTTAGTATCCTTCCCCTGTTAGGTATACTGTTTTTACATGCGTTGCTGAAGCAGGCATATCTTCTATTCCTTCCAATCCCTCGATATTCTCGATATTGATTGCGTTATTTACATGTTTAGTAGTAGGCAGTCCTGTCCGCAAACTCAATTTCGAATCTCGCATCCAGCTATTTTCTCAACTGGTCTGTCCGCCCACGAAAGGACCAGCACATCTCTTGGTGGTATTTGATTTGAGTACATTTTCTTGACGAAGTATTTACTGACGTTTTTAGCGTCATTCTCTTTCTCATCATCTAAGGCCTATCGATGTTTTGCTTTCGCAACGTGTTCGTGTGGATTACAAAGGCGAGACACTCTTCTCATTTTTGCACTGGAAAACCGATGATCTCTATACTGTTCGTCTAGGTTACACATGAAAACGCCTTATTGCAGGAATGAAAACGTTTTCATATCCTCAAAAAGGAGAATTTTATAAGCTGATTGGGAGTTCAGATTTTTATGCTGAGACTGGCTAAAAGATCTTGCTACAGGTTGTCCCATAAGTCTTTTCATTTTCGAACCTTCAAACTGATATGTCTCAAAACGAACCAACAAGGCTGCAAGTCTGTGGCATTGTTTCTTGGTGGTCTATATAACGCATTTCCGCGAGGAACACGGAACCCCTGTACAGGCAAGGTTTGAAAATTAAGCTCATTATTTTTTCCTGATTTCCAGCGACCAAAAAAAAGTGAAGCAAGTGTATGTGTGAATATCTGATAGGGAGATTATATGCGTGAGCGAGAGGGAAATCTGCGGATTTGTTTTAGACTGAGACACGACTATCTACTTTTTCAATTTGGCTTGAAACTTCGTGCCAATCAAGCTTGGTGCAAACTATCAAACTGCCATCTTGTAGAGCTTGCTTTGATCTGTAGAATGGTCCCCCTCATGACTTGTGGCGGTAAAAAATCACACGTAAAAAAACTTACGGAACAACCTAAAATAAACGCTAGTGTCCATGCCGTACTCCTACCGTACTCGAGGCGGTAACTGAAAACGATTTAGGCAAGAGTCTAAAGTTTTATCTCTCAAAAAACTAACTAAGCCTTGTGAGCTGTTTCAGCAATGGTTAAAATGGAAATCATCTATCAACACCATCAGTGCCCACTTTTCGTCCCTTCCATAAGCCGCTACCCCTGCTCTGCGTCTCTGACCTGCGGCACATGGCTATGTTGGCAGTATGCGACACTATGTTGGTGCTGATGCTGAGAGTTCCTTCATATATACTATGCCGCAGGCTGCGGCATACGTAGCTGCAATCGCAATGATGATTTACCGAGGATGTATTAGGCTTTTGTGTAGCCATAGACAGAATAATGCTTTAACACTTTTCGGACCGCGAAATCGCGCGCGGCGAAGAAGAGTGTTCTTTCAACCGTAAGCCAACAAAGGGACCTTATTTTGAAGACTGTGTGCTATATCTGTAATAACCATGTCGGATAAGTTCCATACTCAAAGTTCTGAGTGAATTCGACGTGGAATCTTGCCACTTGCGAAGGACTTCTGTGCTTTCCTAATAGATAGGAGCAAGAACTCAGTTTGTGATAGTATCCAAAAGTATTTATGTTGTGGACGGTACACGTCAGTATTGAAACTACGGGTTTTCTCTTTGGTATCGAAGCAGAGGAAAGTTGCGACGTCGCACGCGTCGCGTTGTCGCACTTCGTTGCAACTGTTGTTCGATTTGTGCTCATATCTCTAAACAAATATCAGCGGCACAGCTCTTCAGAGTTATTTGGAAAGTAGAAGCTTAGGCCTTTGACTTAATAACGTTGGACTAAAAGAAAATCTCCTGTAAACGTCAAGAAAATCCTTCGAGGCAAGGTGCTGCACCATGTGCAGCACGTCCGAACCGTGTTAAAGCTGTTGACTAGAACTAACTGGAGCAAAACAAGTTTGGTGAGATCGAGTTGTCACCATGATTGTTTACAACTTTATTACGGTTGATATCTCGAAGTCGTCGCCTTTCCCAGAGCCTGAGAAGATCACAAACATTCGTTCTGTTTTCTCAAACACCTAACCGATGGCGAGATATAAGCCAGCGTCATGGATAGGGGCTAAACAATGAGATGTGAAAAATTAAGTAAGCCCTTACCGAGAGAGCCGTTATATGAACGACGCCGTATGTAGTGCTCTGTTACTGGTAATTACTATGCAAGCCCCTTAGAATCACCGTCCACCCAAGTTGAGGTTGCTTAGATTTTACGGGGGGCACCCATTACTTGTGGGTGTCAATTAAAGATCGCCGCGACGGGCGCTACAGTAACCCGCGCGAAACATCCACTCCCTGAAGTGACATCCTCTCATAAAGGTAATCCAAAATTCCAAAGAAAATGAGTTACTAGTTTCTTAGAACAAAGTGTAAGAAGATACGGGTGGCGGTCAAGATGAACGATAGCATGTGCCAGCCGCCAGCTGGGTACTGTACGCGGTGCACTGATCGCTCCGCCCCCTTGTTAATTAGCCTAGGAATGCGTTGCGCTATTGGAAAACTCTCTAATACTTCGTTCATGCTTCTGCAGTTGGTTGCAATTTGGGTAACAGTAGATTTCAAAATTTCAATTGAATTGAAAATCAGTTTTCAGATCATTTTTCATTATAAATTAGTTCGCAAGCTCTTTTTAATGTATTTCAATTATTTGTTCCTAGTAGGCTTGTCCAAAAGGATTTTTCATTGCAGGTATGAGAAAATTGTTTCAATGCTTGAAAAAGTGTTTTTCTCTACTCATATTTGTTACCATATTGAATATGCTTTGCTGTGCACTCAAAAACAGATTTCATTGCGACGAGAATTCAAAACAAGCATCATAGGCGAATTTTGTTTTGAGCAAACTAACTCGTTTTGCAAATATGCGGTCATATCACATAAATTTTCTCAGACTTCAGGACAATCATACTGCACTTATACATTTTCGAATCTGCTTTGGAAAACAAAATTCTTTCAATTTGCTATCAGAAACTGCTATTCTCAATATAAATCGATCTGTAACTCAATCGAAATTGCGTGCGAACTAGTCATAAGAGTGAGGTGGGTAGAGGACTATATGTCGCCGAAAAAGGGCGGTCATCGCGGTCATTTGCGACAAATACGCACCCTTGTAAATGCGCGGACATGCGTTCCTGCAGGGAATCCGCGCGGGACTCTTCCAAATTCGACGACATATAGTCCTCCACCCGAGTGAGGTCACTCAGACAATCATGCCTGAGGTGTTCTAGATTGATTTCACACTTGAAAGTTGAATATCCAGGAGTCACTCGGTCATTCATAGGCAAATCAGCGAATCTATCGAATTTCACGAAGAACATATCTGCTGTTCATTGATTCCAAAAAAGAAAAGAAAATCAAGAACAAATTCTGTAAATAGTCAAGCTTCACCGCAGCTTGCAACAAGCTTATATCTCACTATCAAAAGTTATTTTTACTTGACGGTATCGTCCGAGAAACTCGTCCGCCGCAGTAGGGCGGAGCTTCGAGCGAACACATTATTGCCAGTTCATGACCCCGCGCGCCACTAGTACCAGCTATCGTTCATCTTGACATATACCCAGAAGATACGACGAAGTTCTTGAGGGAAATCTTTGCTATCTTACATTGACATTTTCAGCACTGCAAATTCTTCGGAGTGTGCTACATTTCTATTTATATGCTATGGATGTTATCAGAAACCTTTATACGGTCAATAGTATGAGTTGCCTTTGTTTTTGGAAGCTTATTTTC
This sequence comes from Cylicocyclus nassatus, assembly GCA_958299035.1. NCBI lineage: Eukaryota > Metazoa > Nematoda > Chromadorea > Rhabditida > Strongylidae > Cylicocyclus > Cylicocyclus nassatus. The sequence continues at coordinate 31,094,703 of CATQJL010000223.1, read as the reverse complement.
ACGGTTTTTGGCCCGAACTTCAGTAAACTAGTGGAAACAACTTGATGGGAAACCTTGCGAAATGATGTAGAAGCATGCATCGCCAGCTTCGCCTCTTTCAGCGGACATGCAATCTGCAGTGTACTGTCAGTCTGTCGCGCGCGGCGTCTGGTAATTAAGACTCACAAGTAGTGGGATACACCCGGATTTTAGAGTGCGAGAGCACGGCTCCTCTCTGACGCAATAGTAGAGACCCTATCAAAGAAGGTACATTCTGAAGCGAGAAAATTGCTGCGGACGACTAAGAACAGGGGAGCGGTACTCCGATCCCGCCCCGCCTCTAATCCCCGGGCGTTCCTCTAATCTGCCAATTCGAGCTTGCCTAACGAATTCCGGAACGGTACTGGTTAAGCGGTCTCGGATTCTCGACTTCGTATTCAAAATTTAGGACATGAGCCCGGAACGACAAAAACATGGAAGTCGAGAATATTACTGGACGGTGATTTTAATTATCTGATCCTGACCCGAAAACCAATACCCACAGAGTGTTAGATCCGAGGCCAGCCCTTCATCACGGCAATGCATTCGTCTTTACGCTTCATTTTTGGGATCTTGGAGGTGATCCAAAAAGTCTCTAACGTTTGCGAGCTATTATTTCGGGCTCGTTTAACAAGATCGTGACTATTGTGGGGAATAAGTAATCGCCACGACATTGCCCTGTGATGCGCACTTAGAGCTGCAGGTAATTTTAACTTTTTGAGCCTATCTACTCGGATGGTCGCCGGGGCAGGCGGTCCGCAAACTCGCGCTTTTCTGCAAGCAGTCAGCAGAATTTTGGGGCGTGGCCAAACTTTCAGCGAGCGGAATGTCCTGCCAGCGGGCAGCAACACAGAATTTTCTGCAGGCGCTCGTCAAATGATCTCTTTCAGCAAACGCTGGCCGAACTTTCAGCGAGCGCTCGGACTCTTTTTACGCATTTTCGTGCTTACGTCGAGCACAGGTAGGACTCTGTTTGGCAGAGGTGTCACTGTTGGAGCGAGTTCCTTCCTTACTTACTTCCTTACTCAAGTTTGGGGTACTTTCTCTCAGCGGAAAGTACCTGGGGGCTGCGCGGTCCTCCACAAAGGACCGTGCGGCCCTCGAAAATTTTGCATATTCCCGCGGAAAGTCCGCGAGAATGCGGCCACTGCTCCGCAGCTAATCTTTAAGAAAACCGCGATTGTTCTCCAAGCATTTGTCTAAAATTCCACTAGAATTCTTCCAAATATCTGCAAGCGGACTGCAAGAAATCAGCGAATATTTTTCCGGTGCCCGCCCATAAATCGCATGGCCGCCTGCCCTCGGCGATTATCTGAGCAAGTGTTCTTCAAAGGCACCGTCCATCTAACAAGGGAAAGTTCCCAAGTCAGCTCGGCCAACCCGGATGAGTCATATATCACCGTAACGGGCTTGAAACGCTGATTCCAAATCTGCTTTCCTTCTCTGCGGAGCTTTTCGAGGGAAGTTATGAGCGTTTAAATGTCTAAATTTGTCATGTTTTGAGTAGCTTAAAATCAGTTGAAAGCTGTAAAACAACACCTAACGAAATTTCATTGTCTGTGTTCCGTCCTTGTAATCAACATACTTGATACAAAACTGATAAATCACTTTTATGTGTTATTGTACAGGTTTCGCCAATTTTAAGCCATTTGAAACATGACAAATTTAGACTTTTAAACGCCCATAACTTTTCTCGGAAGGTCGCTCCGCAGAAAAGGAAAGCAGATTTGGAATCAGCGTTTCAAGCCCGTTACGGTGATATATGACTTATCCGGGTTGGCCGAGCTGACTTGGGAAGTCTTCCACTTAAGATGTGGTCAATGAAATTTTGATGAATAGTAGTGCGGCCCTCTATATACTTGCCCAACTCGCGCTTCCAAAAGTTGCTTCCGAAGCGACAAAATTGCTTCAAAAATCGCTTTGGATGACGGATTCGCCACGTTGACTACTCCCCTTTGAGCAGGCGTGACGTTCGTCCCGCCCATTTGAACGCACCCAACCATTCACCGTCCGCACAACTTGCCCTGCGGGTTCTCCGAAACGGGGTTTGTCGGGGTTTTCGCGGTTTCTCGATTTTATATTCGGAATCAGGGACATGAGAAGGCCCGGAACGATAGAAACATGGAAGTCGAGAATTTGGGTGGACGGTGCCTTTGAAGGCCTACCTTAAGTACAGTCGAGCAGATTTTCCGCTTAACATAGTGTGCTCGCGCTGCAGGTGAGTTGCGGTAAAATGTGCGCGTAAACAACTACCTAAGCATGTAATGCACATTTTGCGCGCACAATTGGCCGGCGACACATGCGTAGCTGTTCACGTGAATTCACGCTAATTTTACCGCATTCCACCTGCAATGCAAGCACATTATATTAAACGGAAAATCTCGACTATATTGATCACCACGCAGCTTACATGTTATAGCGTAGACTCTGCTCCGACACCAAGCAATCACCTGGCCTCCGAATAAGATTTTAGGTATAATCGGCCATATGCGCGATTAAGTACCTGTCATCTAAGGATGAGGACGGAATTTTTACGACCTGGCTAACAAGTGTATCTTGATAAGTCACCGTTTGTAAGATATCCATTAGATTGCGCGATCTTTTTGGCCATATTCAGCTTTCGGAGAAATTGGACGAGGCTGCCTTTGGCTGTTTCGAACAAACTGCGCATACTAGTGCTTCTAGGACGCAGAGCGGTAATCACAATGACATTGGTGCTACCTGACTTTCGATATAGGACTGCTGATTTCAATCATCTTGTTAAAAATGCGAACGCTGCTCAGGAGTTGAGAAACATCGACAAATCGAAGCGGCGGTGCATGAGTATAATTTCGCTGCGATTGCCGCAAGCTGCCAGCAGCCTGCAGCGTTGTGAGAAGGAACTAGCAGCCAAATTAGTTTGCTAACAGTTAGCCATACGTGCCGCAGGTCAGAGACGCAGAGCAGGGTCGTAGAGCCGCAGAGCTATTCACATGACTTGGTATTTAACAACAAGAATATAAGACAGCGAACCAGGTGAGCTTGTCTGTCTAGTTGAAGCTTTCGTTGAGCCATAAGTAGTGCTACTGGATGCAACGCCTGATTGGCATTTCAAAAATTAATGTTCTTAAAAGAAGGGCAATATTATGGATACAGATGTTTACAGGATGCGCCAAAAGTATTAGGTCGTTCCGAAAGTAATGTCGCTTTTTTCAAAGAAACGCCACATTTCATGAAACCAAGATTTTCAAGAGATCTTAAAAGTATTCGATGCAGCATTTCATCCACTTTCCAACTGTTGTAATTTCGTTGCATAATATTCAATGAGCTCTGGAAAAATTACCATATCTGCGACCCATGTTTTTTGCTATGGTCAAGTTCGGCTATTTTTCTAAATCTTTGTACCTATTCTCGAAGAGATATAAGTGGCTAATAGATAGAGCAAACCCTATAGGACATAGAGTCTTTATTTTCCTTAACTTGCTTCTTAGAGTTTCTGAAATCAGTTTTTCAATGCTATCAAATCCCATATTTGGTCAACTCAAACTTCGCAGAACAACAACGGGCAAGCAACTTGGGTGTCATTCGACGCAGCTTTTTCTCCGCTTTCTACCAGTTGTTTTTTGCTTTTGATTCATCAGGTTTTCCAGGATAAAATCATCATAATTCAGGTTTTCCAGGGCGCCCCAGGCTGTACCCGAAATTTTCAAAAGTTGCCAATCTGAAGCAGTGAATTGCTCATTTGGTATGTAAAATTAATGTCAAACAATAATCCATCTTTTGTAAGTCTCAAAATCCAAAGATTCATTGGTGTTTGATGCATTTGTGCCCAAGACGAGCCTGGTAAAATTCGGTAATTCTAATAAAAAAATTGAGAAGCAGAAAAAAATTGTGCTGTTTCTTGTAGAGTTTGCTCTATCCATCCTCTACTTGGACTCCTTCTGAGCATTGTAATAAGAATTTAGAAAAATTGTGAAATTTGGCCTTCTTAAAAAGCATAGGTCGCAGATTTTAATAATTTTTCGAGAGGTTATTGAACTTTTTGCAGTGATTATGTAACCATTAGAAAGAGAATGAAATGCTGTTTCAAAGGCTATCGGAAACTCTTACATATCTTTGTTCCACGAAATGTGGCGTATGTTTGAAAAAAGCGACAATACTTACGGAAAGACCTAATATTTGCGTCAACTTTGCATGAGTGCTGCAAAAAAATTACTCACAGCTTTGATTTCAAAATTTATGTGGTACAATGCTGCAACCATCCTCTACAAAATAGCTTTTATGAGCCCAAGGTGATTGCCATACCTTTGTGCAAATAATGAAATTGTCGTAATAATACTTTTGGAAGGCGCAAAAACCTAATTTTTTGGTAGTTATAATTCATTCCGTAACTGGAGATTCTTGAGATATTTTCAAGGGATTTTATGTCCACAGTGTAGAGGAGGCTTTGCGCTATCGAATCGTAGTACTTACGTTCGCCAACAATTATTCTTCAAAAAATGGCAACAAAAAGTACGCAAATGCCACCAGCGTGTCAGTGGCCGTTTTGTTTTCAAATCACATTTGTAAGCTACAGAAACGTGCCTGTCACCGGATTTAATGCTATAGTGCTTTCACAAAACTCTTAGATAAATATTCAGTTCTTTTTCACTGATGAGATTGAACTCCAACCTGATTTGGAGTCAATTTCTGCTTTTCTTTCGCTCATTCCCAGCCCTAAAAATGTGCAGTTTTTGCTTTGTTCGATGAAGCTATGGTTGTTTACTGTGAGAACACATACGACGTAAGCAGTGCCTTTCGTTAAGTAAACCGCTTTCTGCAAAGTAATGTTCCTTGAATTATTGACATGACAAGAGCCACGATAGCTTGCACTTAAAAGTCTCTCTTGTCTCTCTTTCATGTCATTTTTCTCCACAAAACTCTCAAATTCACTTCACACTCTCAAGACTTTACGTGTTTTGGCTTCCACGCATGCCTTTATCCGAAAGCTGCTGTTTACAATGAAGTTACCCACTTAAATCAGCATTGCAATGTTGTACGACATCTTGTCAATCAAAGGTGATTAAGGTCATGAGATGAGAAGTAACATGTTAGGTTTCAGTGATTACAGCTAGCCACTGGTGCAATCGTACGCAGCTTTTCTGAATCAAGTATGTAGATATCCGCGGTGAAGAAAAACATCATACGTTCAATGGTGCTTCATCGCTGAATTCTGCAACACCTTTTCCTAGATGGAATTTGGTTGCTGCTGACGGGCACAGTACGGATACAGTATCAGGAGAGCGTAGCTGCGAAGTGTTTCCTTGTTGCACCAGATGTTTGGACATTGACAGATTTCACGTAATTGCACCTAAGAGTGTTTTCTGCAGGTTGTCATCTACGCCTTAGCAGTGCTAACAGTAAACGAACATAGTCAGAGCAAAGCAAACAAAGCCACAGTTCAAATCTCACAAATCTTCATAGAAGAAGGTAAACGCTGGAAAATTTTTCTTCCAAAACTCTCAAAAGACAAGCTTCATAAGAGTCTATTTCAGCTTGGTTCAACATGAGTTTAGTCTGGAAGCTTTTTAGCAAAACGTCTGATGAGAAAGGGAACAGAATTGCCACACTCCTTCAGCCTACCATCATCAAGAAGTTTTCGCCACTTTGTTCAATCGCTAAATCCAGGCTAAATCCCCCCCCCCCATCAAAGAAAACGTTGCATAGCATTGTGGAGAGCGAGGTTGCTTGAATGGACCAGGGCAATAAGCAGCTAAGAGCGCAGGTGGATTAGCTTTAGCCATAACAGCTGATTGCTGGGGTTCTTTCAACGCAAACACAGAACTCCTACGATCACTGGCCACATTGTTGGAGTCACGACGAGACGTCGTCATAACGTTATCCTTGAATGTGTCGCTCTCAAATATGAAAGATATAACTTCACGCCGCTTTCACGAGAAATCCGTGATGCGCACGCTATTTCAATAGTGCCGACCTCATTGCTTGCTCATCAGCTCAAGCTGCTTGTTCGCTGCTGCTTGCTGGAGGGAAACTCCTGTTGGCTAGAACGGAAAAATGCTTATGAACTTGTTTTGATCAAATGAGCAGATGATGTTGTATTAGCACTTGTAACGACCCTTGCATCAAACTGAAGCAGTTCGGAAGCATACTGCTCAGGGGAACACGACGTCAGTTCGCCCCTTCTTTCGCAGATGAAACGTTACGCATTGCTGCGCTTCTTGGCCCGCTCTTCGCATTTCTTGAAAGGATAGCATCTGCAGATGAGTGGAAAACAATAGTCGAGAAACTCATCGAGTCCGAGAGTAAGCGTATTTGTTTGATTGCTTACAGAACCTGATAATCTTATCTTAGTGGGCCACTCTTCAAGTAGCCAGGATTCCCTTGGAGTCGATATCACGCCCCGCAGTTAGAAACAAGGTTTCGTCTTTCTGGGATTCCATAGCGACTGTGAGCATGACTCCAGCAAAAGGTGTTTCTTAGATCAGGGAGAGGAAATGATGGTTGGCTGGAGTAACGTTTTATAATTTCTCCACGATAATATTTTCTAGATCGAAGTACAGCAGTACTCCTTTCTACTAAAAAGGAACCGACCAGAAAAAGATCTTTCTTCTTTTTCATGGTGGAAAGATCACGTTAACGTTTTTTCAATCCTTTCGAAAGAAATGCCACACTAGCTTACTATGCCCGCAACATCGGTAGATTGTAAAAGATTATTTAGGCACGTTTACACTCTTCAACGCAGGTTTTATCTTTCCTTATTTAGCCTTGCTGGAATCATCTATGGGTAACAAAAAGACGGGGCCTGTGCGGTGAGAGGGCAAGGTTGCTTCTTGGGTGCAAAGTTAATTTCAACAAAGAGATAGGAAGGTAAGGCTAGGAGTAAATTTTCACAACTAATTTAAAGTAGACGTTTAGAGGGTGTAAATGCTGGGGCGCTGCAGAAATCAGGCGCTACAAGAGGAACGCTGATGACAGAATGATGACGATGAAGATTCCTCGTCCGTCGAGTCTCCCGTTGAGGAACAACAACAGCATTTGAAGACCTTGAGGATTTGAAAGACATAGAAGAAACGCTAAGCGTCGGTGTAAATTTTGCGTATTGTATCTTGTATCGAGTAACTTTAACGGTCGCTTTACACTTCATGAAATTTTCCTTACCGTTTCTAGTACATGAAAGTCTTCGACTTTGCTCTTTTGCACTGAAACTGTATTGTATCTACATAGCAGTGGCGTACCGAGGGGGGGGGAATGGGTCGCCAAATTTTTGAAAGTTACTTATATGGGTTATAAAAATGTGCAAGTGACTTGTTTATACTTGTAAATAATTAAAATAATTTTTAAAAATTTTTGAAAATTCAAATTAGCTTTGTAAAAAAAATTTTCGGGGGCGTGGCTGACGCCACGCCCCATTTTTCCAGATTTTAGGGGTTAAGGACCCGCAAAAATTTTGAAACTCCTAAAAATTTTTCGGAGTGCGTGGCTAACGCCACGCACCGTCATTTGAAAAAAATTTTTGTCGCGCCCCCCCCCCCCCTCCCCCGAGCGGAAATCCTGGGTACGCCACTGCTATATAGTATACTTGGGACCGAATCGAATAATTATTCGATCATTCGAATAAATCATTCGAATGCGAATGATTCGAAAAGTCGAATATTCGAAAATCTGAGATTTCGAATAAAATTCGAAAGTCGAATATTCGAAATTTTTTGTTTTCGAATATATTCGATAATCGAATATTCGAAAATCTTCATTTTCGAATATTATTCGAAAGTCGAATATTCGAAAATCTTGAATTTCGAATATTATTCGATAGTCGAATATTCGAAGGTCATTCATTCGATCATTCGATGTCCATCAAATATTCGAATATTCGTCGAGCACCGAATATTCGATAATTCGATAAGAAATGACTATTCGAAAATTCAATAGGCGCTGAATATTCGAGAATTCGATAAGAATTGACTATTCGAAAATTCGATAAGCACCGAATATTCGAGAATTCGATATGCATAGCGTATACGGGGTGTCTTAAAAGTATCTACACACCGTTTGATCGCTAATACCTCTCAAAGTCTTTTGCCAATTTCTGGGTAACATCCAATAAGGATAACTTCACCTTATAAATACAGCAGAAAGCGAATCACCCATGTTTTTTTATTGTGTGTTATCACAGTAGGAAACTCCAGCTTATAGACCAACTGCAAAATAAGATATCCAAAAAAATTGTCCCCAAAAAAGTCTTATGCTGATTTTACTACGCACGAGTTTTCAAGCTTTTCAAATGGAAATCACATTTTTGAAAGGCGTCGCAAAACACTTGTTACGGTGTATCGTTTGTTCCCCAGCAAATTTCTCATAGGTACCACGTCATGTCGCTGCCTTTCGCTATTTTGAATGTGTTAACCTCGGGCACTTCCGTTGAAATCTCAGGAGAAACGTGTCAAAAAGAGCGAAAGACAGCGCTGCACCACGTACGCACGCTGGCTCACATGGGAACTTTTCTGGGGCACACAGGATAGCTGGCGTAGGTTTTGAAAAAAGCATTACGGTTGAGTGCAAATTCTAAATAAAGTGAGTCTTTAGAAATCTAAAGCAAGACTTCCAGCCCTTTTGATTCCTTTTCTTAGGGAAATGGCTCTTGATGTTTTGAAACCCACTTCAGTCCTACGGTAATTTTACAATAGTGAAAAGCGACTGATAAATCGCCCATACTCTAAGTTGATGTCAGCCTACAGATCTACATATGTTGGGACCGCTGTATACCCAATCGCAACTCTCAGTGAGGGTATATAACCTTCTTTGAAGTACGAAAAATCTTTTCACAACCGTCATAAGAATAACTTGGTTCCTAAGTCTCTCTCTTCACGTCACGACTAAACCGTCGTGTCGTGAAGAGAGAGACTTAGGAACCAAGCTTTTCCATCGTAAATTGTACCATAAGAATGTGTCCATTCTTATCATTTACATGAAACTATTTATTCTTAGCGTTTTGGCCTTTCATAGGCAGTCTCAATGATGTGAATTATTCGATCAGTATTCGAAAATCGAATGATATTCGGAAATCGAATAACATTCGAGAACCGAATAATATTCGAAATTCGAATAACGAATGATATTCGATATTCGAATATTATTCGATTCGAAGTTTTCATTTTCGAATAATATTCGATAGTCGAATATTCGAAATTTCCGATTTTCGAATATTATTCGATATTCGAAAATTCGAAATTTTCAATTTTCGAATATATTCGATATTCGAATATTCGAAAAAAAATTTCGAATTTCCCCAAGTATACTATATAGCTATTGGTGACTAACAGATACGTACTACAGTCAATGGCATCATACTTTTTGCATCAAGCTTACGCTTGAGCTTGACAAGGCAATCTAGCTATCATCCTGCCTCCGTTAAAATGCTCTTTGATTAGGTTTCTAGCATCCACAACCCTTGATTTCACTCAATTCGCAATGGAAATAGGCGAGTCACACCTGTGCGGCTTCTTCATCATCTCTCCACAACAACTGTTGTGCGAATACCGCCGACGCCAGTTCGATATCTAACGTGACGGCGTTCAAGAATTCGACTATTTGAAAAATCGAATAATCAGGCATGACCGAATATCCGACTATTCGAACAATTCGGAATCTAGTTTTTGATAAACTCAGTCTGATCGTCTTCTATTGCAGTATTTTGCAACAGGTGTGACTCGCCTATTTCCATTGCGAATTGAGTGAAACCAAGGGTTGTGGATGCTAGAAACCTAATCAAAGAGCATTTTAACGGAGGCAGGATGATAGCTAGATTGCCTTGTCAAGCTCAAGCGTAAGCTTGATGCAAAAAGTATGATGCCATTGACTGTAGTACGTATCTGTTAATCACCAATAGCTATGTAGATACAATACAGTTTCAGTGCAATAGAGCAAAGTCGAAGACTTTCATATACTAGAAACGGTAAGGAAAATTTTATGAAGTGTAAAGCGACCGTTAAAGTTACTTGATACAAGATACAATACGCAAAATTTACACCGACGCTTAGCGTTTCTTCTATGTCTTTCAAATCCTCAAGGTCTTCAAATGCTCTTGTTGTTCCTCAACGGGAGACTCGACGGACGAGGAATCTTCATCGTCATCATTCTGTCATCAGCGTTCCTCTTGTAGCGCCTGATTTCTGCAGCGCTCCAGCATTTACACCCTCTAAACGTCTACTTTAAATTAGTTGTGAAAATTTACTCCTAGCCTTACCTTCCTATCTCTTTGTTGAAATTAACTTTGCACCTAAGAAGCAACCTTGCCCTCTCACCGCACAGGCCCCGTCTTTTTGTTACCCATAGATGATTCCAGCAAGGCTAAATAAGGAAAGATAAAACCTGCGTTGAAGAGTGTAAACGTGCCTAAATAATCTTTTACAATCTACCGATGTTGCGGGCATAGTAAGCTAGTGTGGCACTTCTTTCGAAAGGATTGAAAAAACGTTAACGTGATCTTTCCACCATGAAAAAGAAGAAAGATCTTTTTCTGGTCGGTTCCTTTTTAGTAGAAAGGAGTACTGCTGTACTTCGATCTAGAAAATATTATCGTGGAGAAATTATAAAACGTTACTCCAGCCAACCATCATTTCCTCTCCCTGATCTAAGAAACACCTTTTGCTGGAGTCATGCTCACAGTCGCTATGGAATCCCAGAAAGACGAAACCTTGTTTCTAACTGCGGGGCGTGATATCGACTCCAAGGGAATCCTGGCTACTTGAAGAGTGGCCCACTAAGATAAGATTATCAGGTTCTGTAAGCAATCAAACAAATACGCTTACTCTCGGACTCGATGAGTTTCTCGACTATTGTTTTCCACTCATCTGCAGATGCTATCCTTTCAAGAAACGCGAAGAGCGGGTCAAGAAGCGCAGCAATGCGTAACGTTTCATCTGCGAAAGAAGGGGCGAACTGACGTCGTGTTTCCCTGAGCAATATGCTTCCGAATTGCTTCAGTTTGATGCAAGGGCCGTTACAAGTGCTAATACAACATAATCTGCTCATTTGATCAAAACAAATTCATAAGCATTTTTCCGTTCTAGCCAACAGGAGTTTCCCTCCAGCAAGCAGCAGCAAACAAGTAGCTTGAGCTGCGCACGTTTAGAAAATATCTTGCTCATGTCAGACAACGGGATGTAGTGCCAAGTCACCTTCTTAGTGAGTTCGTAATAGGGCTCAAGGAAAATTCTTATTGTTTTGAAGTTTTCAATTCTTCATCATCAAAAGAATCCATACAATGATTTTCCATCAACTTTTCCAGCGCTCTCTTCTAAAAAGTTGTGAGATTGTTAGATATGCAAAGACTGACATATATTAACGCAGTAAGGACATCGCAAACCATCTCATAGGCTGAACTCTAAAGTGAGGGGCAGTCACTCGTAGGAGTTATTTTTGGAAGACTTGATTTTTCGAGATAGCTAAAAGACATTTGTTGTACCCCGTCCAAGTAATGTTCAAATGAGAACCTATTAAAAAGTCCTCGCAGAATACTACTGCGATTCAGCTTCGCTACAATCGTTTTACACTTCTGCACCAAAGAAGATATATGCTCACACGTAAGTGCCTTCCGCACAGCTGAGTTTATCAGATGTGCGCCACAGTGGAAACTATTAGGTTCCGGAAGTAATGTCGTTTTTTTCAAACGTACGCCTCGTGGAACAAAGATATGTAAGAGATTCTGGTAGCATTCAATGCAGCATTTCAACCTCTTTCTGATGGTTATATAAACACTGCACAAAATTCAATAACCTCTCGAAAAATTATGAAAATTTGCGACCCATGCTTTTTGAGAAGACCAAGTTTCACAATTTTTCTAAATTTTTATAACAACCTTCGGAAGGAGTACAAGTAATGAATGGATAGAGCAAACCCTACAGGAAACAGCACAACTTTTTTCTACTTTCCAGAACTCGTCATAATTTTTGTATAAATTTTTTGATGGAACCACCGAATTTTAGCAGGCTCGTCTTACAAGGGAACGATACTTGGTGTCCGTGGCCTTTTGAGATGAGATGCATACCATTAGACTGGTCTTGGAGCGCTGATTCCTAATCTGACTTTCGTTTTTGCTAATCGCTTTTCGGAAAAAAGTTATGAAGGTTTATCGCGCCAAAGGAGATGTTGTCGAAATGCCAAAACCGCCGCTAAGATGTGGTGTAGTGACTAGTGCGATAGCCTCGCGAGTTAATGCAGGTTTAGGTTTGAGTCCTTTTGTGTTTTTAAGTTTTGCATTGCCTCAGTCAAGCTTCTTAGGCATCCTCGACCGTATTTCTTTTAGGCGACCATTGATGCAAAAATCCTTCATAACTTCTTCTAGAGAAACGATTAGCAGAAACGGAAATCAGATTCGGAATCAGCGTCCCAAGACGAATGTGGTGGTGTACGTTTCATCTCAAAAGGCCACGGACATCAAGTATCGTTTTCCTTGTTAGACACAAATGCATCATACACCAATAAATCTTCGGATTTTGAAATCTGCAAAGATGGATTATGGTTTAGCACTAATTTTATAAACCAAATGAACATTTACCGCTTCAGATTAGCAACTCTCAAAAATTTCGGGCACAGACTGGGACGCCCTGGAAAACCTGAACAATGATGATTTTAACCCGGAGAACTTGATGAATCAGAAACAAAACAAGTGGTAGAAAGAGGAGGAAAAACTGCGTCGAATGACACCCGAGTCGCTTGCCGGTTGTTGTTCTGTGAGATTTGGATTGACCAAATATGGACTCTGATAGCATTAGAAAATTGATCCCAGAAACTCTAAGAAGCAAGCTAAGAAGAAGAAAAAATTAATTTGTGTCCTTTAGGGTTTGCCCTACCTACCAGTCACTTGTACTTCTTCGGAGAATAGGTACAAAAATTTGAAAAATAGCCGAACTTGACCATGGCAAAAAGCAAGACTCTCAGATTTTGGTAATTTTTGAGAGCTCATTGAATACTACGCAATGAGACTAAACCATTAGAAAGAGGATGAAATGTTGCATCGAATGCTCCTAAGATCTCTTGAAAATCTTGGTTTCATGAAATGTGGCGTTTCTTTGAAAAAAGCGACATTACTTTTGGAACGACCTAATATTTTACGGTCACAGTTCCTAAACTTGCGCGCGACTGCTCGCTTGCTATTTGACATTAAAATTAACAGCCGCTCTTTTCATACTGGATGCACCATCAGCCACCATAGCGCAGACTAAAGACTCATCAACATTCAGTCTGCTAAGACTACATCTAATGTGATGAGCAATGAGGTCGGCACTATTGAAAATAGCGTGCGCATGACGGATTTCTCGTGAAAGCGGCGTGAAGTTATACCTTTCATATTTAAGAGCGACACAGTCACGGATAACGTTATGACGACTGCTCGTCGTGACCCCAACAATGTGGCCAGTGATCGTGAGTTCTGTGTTTGCGTTGAAAGAACCCCAGCAATCAGCTGTTATGGCTAAAGCTAATCCACCTCCGCTCTTAGCTGCTTATTGTCCTGGTCCATTCGAGCAACCTCGCTCTCCACAATGCTAAGCAACGTTTTCTTTGATGGGGGGGGGGGGGATTGTGGCGAAAACTTCCTGATGATGCTACGCTAAAGGAGAGTGAGTTATCGGCGATGGGCTAGCGTGTGTTTGCAATCTTATCGGCTTCACTTGTCATTTTCGGTAAAAATGCCGTTTTTATAGAGGGCTACAACTATTGAGTTGTAGGCATAGTTGGCTGCTCCTCCTTTGATCCTCATTGAGATGGATGAGCAGGTTCGTGGTAGTCTTTGACGGTAGAATTTTCATTTTTTCATTCAAATATTGCATGTGGCAATTCTGTTCCCTTTCTCATCAGACGTTTTGTTAAAAAGCTTCCAGACTACACTCATGTTGAACCAAGCTGAAATAGACTCTTATGAATCTTGTCTTTTGAGAGTTTTGGAAGAAAAATTTTCCAGCGTTTACCTTCTTCTATGAAGATTTGTGAGATTTGAACTGTGGCTTTGTTTGCTTTGCTCTGACTATGTTCGTTTACTGTTAGCACTGCTAAGGCGTAGATGACAACCTGCAGAAAACACTCTTAGGTGCAATTACGTGAAATCTGTCAATGTCCAAACATCTGGTGCAACAAGGAAACACTTCGCAGCTACGCTCTCCTGATACTGTATCCGTACTGTGCCCGTCAGCAGCAACCAAATTCCATCTAGGAAAAGGTGTTGCAGAATTCAGCGATGAAGCACCATTGAACGTATGATGTTTTTATTCACCGCGGATATCTACATATTTGATTCAGAAAAGCTGCGTACGATTGCACCAGTGGCTAGCTGTAATCACTGAAACCTAACATGTTACTTCTCATCTCATGACCTTAATCACCTTTGATTGACAAGATGTCGTACAACATTGCAATGCTGATTTAAGTGGGTAACTTCATTGTAAACAGCAGCTTTCGGATAAAGGCATGCGTGGAAGCCAAAACACGTAAAGTCTTGAGAGTGTGAAGTGAATTTGAGAGTTTTGCTGAGAAAAATGACATGAAAGAGAGACTTTTAAGGGCAAGCTATCGTGGCTCTTATCATGTCAATAATTCAAGGAACATTACTTTGCAGAAAGCGGTTTACTTAACGAAAGGCATGATGATGAAAGGCGTTTGCACCCGCTTGCAAGTAAACCGACCACCTTCGTCAACAATATCAGTTCGGAGTGTTTTCTGCTTGCATGTGCTAGGTTGGCACATAAGCTTTGCAACTTAGTCCATAACTTTTCTCTTCTTAGATGTAGCGCTCTCATTTTTTGCATAATTAGATTAGATAGTGAGGTACAAATATGCGCAAACCGTTTTGTTTCTGGTCGAAGCGGAAAAATTTGCGCATTTTTCGAAAGCTGGTCAAACCAGAAAATTTCACCAGGCTAAAACAAATGAGGTCGTTCTCAGCCTGCATAAACCCATCGAACCGAAGGTCAGATTGTTGAGTTTATGTAGTGTGCAGTTTATGTAATCTTTGTACAGTTTTTCAATACGTTTGGTGCAGGCAGAGAACGGCTTCCTTTTTGTTTTTGGCATGGTGAAAATTTTGGGATTTTACAAGTTTTCGGGAAGTGAGCAAAACTTCGTCGCTTCGCCACTAGAAACAAAAGATATGCACAGATAGATTCCTGATAGCGCAGAACCTTAGTTAGGAAAAGTACCTTCTCGAAAACGTAAGCTACATATCGGGCTGATGCCTTTTCTAAGTTCTCCATCCTTACTATACTTGTTGACCAATAATATATCAAAAATCTAGAGGCTTCTTAAAGGCGGAATCCAGGCAAATGTGGACCCATAAGGCTCTCACGTGGAAAGTAATCTTGAGGCACTATATAAGAGCTGCCCAAGCGGCAGCTCAGATAGTGCGCTCACGGCTAAGATATTGGGCTCCAAACTATGCCCCGTGACCGTATTCGCATGGATTCATGGCTCGGCACATCAGTTTTCGCGTGGATCCTCGCGCGAAAGCGCCTTGAATCTATGCGAATACGGTCACGGGGCATAGTTTGGAGACCAATATTTCAGCCATGAGTGCACCATCTGAGCTGCCGCTAAGGCGGAGTCTTATTTAGGGCTTCAAGATTAGTTTCCACGTGAGAGCCGCATAGGCCCAGATTTGTCTGCACGCTGCCTTTAAATAACCACATGACTCAATGAAGTACCAAGACGGAAACACTTTTGGAAGATAACGGTTAAAGTAACAATCGCTATGACGGGAACTCAAACAGTCAATCATGCAAATCAGAAAGCCGAACATCATTGGCAGAGATTCTCTGAACAACAAGACGCTTATTTTGTAAAGAATATTAGAGTTAAAGTTGGGGGTAAGGTTTGAAAATGAAGTTTTTTTTCAAATGAATTTCAGGGTAAAGAATAATTGCCTTTTAGCTTGTGAGTCTTCTATGAAACTTTTCGTCTTGTTTTTCAACATAATATATTGTGGAGAAGAAGTATGAAGCTTATACTAACGACGAAATTCCATAAGTGACGATTGAAGATAAATGATTCTAACAAAGGCTCCTCAAAGCCCCAGATATTTTCGGAAAAAGCAAAATTGCGCTATTCAAAGGCATATGTTGAAAATGTGCCAAGTTATAGGACCTTCTACTAAGTTTAGATGAAAAAGTTTACTTTTCTAACTACTAACAGACCTTAAGGTTTAGTCCATGTACAGCGTTCCTTTATGCGTTAGAAGTTTTGATTCGTGTGTGCATATGATCTAATGCTAATGAATCAACAGATCACTGCAATAGAAAATCATAAGACACAAGGTGTTTGCTGCCATAAGCTCTGACGTCATCTATAAAAATTGAAGCGAATGTCCCTTGCTTACTTATGGTCGAGTCGTTGACCGCACGGACTGGACGCAAATTGCGGGGCATGCGCTGCGCAAGCTAACGCTTGTATCAGTGCAAATCGCGATTGTACAAGTCGTTCTTGTGACAATTCACCCTCGCCGTGAGTGCTCCGCAATCCAAGGCCAGTCCGTGCGGTCGACGCCTGAACCATAGAATGGGCGCCATTTTTCTTTGGTCAGCCTCGCTTGCGAACATTTGAATACTAACTCCGCGGATGACGTGGTTTCTTAGAATTCATGAACGCGTTATTTGGCTAACCGATTTTGCTATGTATTTTGCAGCACCTCGTTTGGGTGTGGTTGTATCATCCAACTAATCGTCCTGATCTTGAAAGTGTTCCACTCCCCGTCATAGATATGAAAAGATGGTCCACTTTCTGCCTCTTGCTTTATGGAGTAATCAAAAATAGGGCTTTGAAAGCAGTGACAAAAGCCCAATGTGAACTGAATTCATGAAGTGATAACATCTGGAAAGCAAATAGGTCACGCCTAAAATAGCTGTAACAGGGCTTAGAAAATACGTTTTATATATTGTCATGGGAAGGGACATTGCGTGGTTGAACAACCATTTTCGGTATCCACCGTCTTTCACACATTTCATGTAGACTCTTCAATATCAAAGTGCGAACATGTTGCGATTTATTACATTTATTTGGACTGAGAGTTTTTAATGGAGACCCAGGAATGATCAAACATCAGCAGTCAAATATGAAAGACTGATGTGATCATGACACAAATTTTTTTTACATCTTAACGTTATTCACTTTGTTATTTTGTACGCAGTTGCTAAGATCTTGATCCAGATAATGATGAAGATCGTGATTCTCGCTGCATGTATGTCAGTGTGCGGTGCCTACAGTGATATTCGTTTTACGGTAACCTTCAACGGAATAAATCGTATGCTTCGGCATTATGAAGTCGGTTTGTTAACAAATCTCAATAACCTCACCAAAAATACTTTTATAAGACATGTGAATTTATTCCTAATGTGTGCAAGTCGACTAATGCTCCGGAATTCTTTTCAGTAGTGCGTGTGCTTGTTATAAGGAAGACCAGCAGCACAACTCGAGGTCCGTATGAAGTGAAAACAATCAGAGTTTTCAAGCAAGTAAGACAATATTTAAACCTTTTTCGAAAGATGGATGGTCTGCATTAAGCCCAAATATGTCAAGAGCTTCAATGTGACCCTGTACTCTCCTCGAACTAAAGTCATGCTCAGCCCAGGACAAGAATATCTACTTGGAGGCGAGGAGCTTCTCTCAATGGCTTGCTAATGTTTAGATTCATGTTTTCAGGTTACATTAAATATCATTATGGAAAAGGTAAAGTCCATGCATTGGCCGACAACTGCGAGATCTACTGCTACCACTGCACACGTTTTCAATGGGGCGTATTAACGAAGAAATACCTTGAGTATAGATGTGGCAGTAGAACCACTTGTACGTAATTACTAAGTAGTCAAAGGCACCGTTCACTCAAATGACGTTGATGAATTTTGATGCTATGTTATAGCGGAACGCCTAACTATGAATTCCGAAAAAGCGGCCACGTTACCTCCGCCCATCAACCTGGTGGTCTGAAAATAGTCGGAACTCGAGCTGTAATGTATCCAGAATGTCATAGATTTGCTTTTCAGAAATCGCCAAGTTTGCACCTTTTTGTCTACAATAAAACCTAGTTTTGGGCTTGTGTCTTTAGACGTTGATTGGTGGAGCTACCTTGGCTGCTCTTCCTTCTGGAGTGGTTCTCTCGCTTTAGAATTCAAATTTCTCAGCGAGACTTGGGTGACAGCTAGTTAGGAGCCTATTATATAGCATCAAATTTCCATCATTCTCATTTTGGGTAGAGGTGCCATTAAGCGTTTATTAATAATATTTCTGCGTTATAGTCTTTTATTATCGGGTATGGGGCTTTGTTAGAAATAAAAAAATGCTGAACAAACTAGAGCGAGTCGTCGTAGTAGCTAGATTTTCAAGTATTTTCTCGAGTACCAAGCGCTGAACAGAAATGGGGTGCGGACACTAGCTAACTACGCTGCTAGTCGACAGGTGCGCAAGCTCAAAATCCTCGTACCTGTCAAGCAGCCGCTAAATTAATCACAACCCCCTGCTTGCTCTAGCAACTGATGCTTAAAGGCAGCGTACACCCAAAACAAATGCAACAGATGTTGCAACAGCAACTGCAACTGCAATTGCAGTTTACGCTGTTATGGATTCGTCCGGAGGAGGCGGAGCGAAAGAAAAGGGGCGGCGTGAAAGAAAATGGAGGGGGGGGGGGGTTTCTCCGCTCAGAAGCAACATTGGGAGACCGGACCAACGCAGTTGGTCTTCTTCTGGGCCCAGTATATACACGGTGTAGAAAAATCTAGAAAATTAGGCAACTTAGATTTTGGGTGTACGCTGCCTTTAATGATACACCTATTCTTAGTTTTTATCACAGCTCATTGTGACTCGTTCAAGCGCCACAGCGAGAACAACATCTCAAACAAGTCCTCAATGCCTCCACGATATTGCCGTTCGTTTGGACAACTGTATTTCTATGCGGTGAACTCTATAAATCTTCAACAGTGTAATTGAAGGTAGTTGCATCAAGATCGTTTTTTGTAATGATGCGAATATCTCTGTTAATTGATTGAGCAGCCAGCATTCTAAATATCACGTAGGTATCGTAGGTATCACAATTTAGTATTTATCCACTATATTATGCATGCTAAATTCGGGTCTAAAGTCAAAATTATAAACTGCAGTGGTGCAAATTAATAGAACACTTTTTAGCAGAAAACTCATTCAGGATATATAACCTCTTCTCAGCACCAGCTTTTATGATTAGCTTTACAAAGTGATGCATCTTCTTGTATTTTTTCTTTTGAATGTGAGCATCATTAGTTGCTAACAAGAATATCTTGTGAGCAATGAGTGCAACCATTTCTGCCGAGTTTCTCCTTCGCGTGTTAAGATCACGGTAAGTTTGCAGTGCAAGGGGTCAGCTTTGAGACTGCTTCAGATCTTGCTGAAACTTGTTCCAGGGGGAGGGATATTGACATGCTGACTGCAAAAATAATACCCATACCACATCAGATCTCGCCTACGGCGCCGGGCCGTAGCAAGATGTCAGGGTCCTAAGGACGCCTTTTGGCAGGGCTCGGCACGAGCTGGCACCAGGGAATTTTGAAAACGAAGTCCCCTTTGAAATTTGCCAATTTTTACGAAGTCCCCCTTGACTTTTGAGAAATTTTACGAAGTCCCCTTTGATCCTCAACGATATCCCCTCTAAAATCCTAAAAAAATCCCCAAAATCCCCCAAAAAACGAAACGTCGACTAAAAAAAAAAAAAAAAAAAAAAAAGGTCGTCGCCGCCAATTTTGCGTATGTCTTCGCCCACAAAAACGAAACCCCCTTTGCTTTTTGCCCCAAAAACGATATCCAGCTTGCCCCGTGCCAGCTGGTGCCAGGCCCTGCCTTTTGGACTTGACAAAAACGACTCGTCTGCGTGAACGACACGCCATGGAGATTGCCTCATGCTCTGCACCTACGTGGGAGGCGGCTTTGTCGTCGACCCATCTATCGTCCATCTTGCGATTCGCACGAGATCCTGTTACCTCGAATAGCCATCCTACGACTACGACCTCCACGTCAGAAGACCATCAGCATCATCAACTGCTACTTACCAACATCAGCAGCTGACGATTCAGAGCTAGATGCTTTTTACGAAGATTTGGAGGAGCTCGTCCGCAACAAGTAGTCCTTCTACAAGTTTTGTGATGCCACTAGAAAAGGAATCTAGGATTGGGAAGTTTGGATATAGGCTCCGGAACGAAAACGGTAACCGTCTCGTTGGGCTTCTCTCCGCCGCACGACTCTTCCATGGAAATTCCATCTTCATGAAGAAAGAACATCGCGTCGGTGGGCATGGGAATCGCCCAACGGAACGATTCATACGGAGATCGACCACATTCTCACCAACCGAAGGTGAAGCTTGCTCAATGTCTCAGTAGTTGCAGCCTTCTGCGGTGGCTCCGATCACCGCCTCCTTCGAGCAAAAATACGAGTCAGCCGAAGGCTGGAAAAAAATATGTCATAGTGTCGCAAGAAGGAATGAAGTCGTTTATGACGGTAACAGACTGGAAGAGCTCATATCAAGTTGTGAGTGGCCTATCGAGGAGGACCCAACGTACGACACGACCGGCTTCTGAAAGAATTGCGAGCCTGCGGAGGTTGCGTCTCAGGGGCTTTTGAGACGAACTTGGAACACATTTCGAAGACCACCAAGGAATTTCTCGGAAGAAAAGGACTTCTGAGGCAGGATCCGAATGCAGCCCATCTCGAGCGACTGATAGCCAACGCCAGTTGCAGAACAGCTTTGCAGGAGGATGTCAGGAAGTACAGGCAAGCCAAGATACTGGAAGCAGCCGAAGGGAGACGAAGTAAGTCTCAAAAAGTGCCGAAGGGACCTCCGTGAATATCACGTACCGCTGGCTGCATTATTGAACGAAGACGGGACTCCGACTTCTTCCCGATACAAGATGGAATCTGTCGTGAAGAACTTCTACACCAACCTCTTCCGCTCATCAACACCCTGCCGATGCCCGTTGTTCCCACTAGAGAAGTACCACCAAGAATTCTACCTGCTGAAGTGCGCACGGCGATTCAGACCATGAAGACATCCACGACTCCAGGACCAGACCCTTTCCGTTGAATTTCTGCGAGCAGGAGGAAAACGTCTATACGAGATTCTCGAGTCGTACCTGACATCTTACCTTCAGAAGGAGAGGATTCCCGACCAGTGGACAACGTCAAGGACCGTCCTTCTCTCATGAAGGGTGGACGGGAGGATCTCCGAAACTACCGTCCAATATGCCTGCTGAGTGTGCTCTACAAATTTTCACGAAGATTATCCTCGCTCGCATATCTAGGACACTGAAGCCCAACCCCAAGAACAAGCTGGATTTCGCAAAGGATTCAGCTGCATGGACCACATCCAGACAGTTTCGAGGGTCATAGAAGTCTGCCGGAAATACCGACCGCCTCTCCTAACCTTCGTCGACTACGAGAAAGCCTTCGGCAGCGTTGAAACCAACGCCATCCTGTCTGCGCTAGTCGATCAAGGAGTAGATCCAGCTTACGTGAGGACACTAGCCGACTACTACAAGAAATGTACAACGACGCTGCAGCTACCCATCGCCCCTGACGTTCCCAATTGGGAAGAAGGTCCGACAAAACGACGCAATCCCACCGAAGCTGTTCACGGCGGCCATGCAGTGGGTGATGAATTCACGGGACAGGGACGAGAGAGGCACACACGAGTTGACGGGAGATTCCTGTAGAACCTTCGTTTTGCGGACGACATCGTTCTCTTTTCGAACAGTGTCACTGAAGCAGAGACGATGCTGAAGGAGCTCAACGAAGTAGGGAAGAAGATCGGATCGCGAATGAATCGGAAGAAGACTCACAACTATAATAGTTCATAAAGAACGCCCTTTGTAAAGATGCAGAAATGGAATTGGAAGGCACCCGTATCATAAGACGTCTTCTTACGTGTATCTCGGACGTTCGATGAACATGGAGAACGACTTGAGGGAAGAACTTAACAGGAGAAGAAGAGCAGCCTGGGCCGCCTTCGGGCCTCTGAAGGAAGCCACCGACCAACTGACAGACCCGGAGCTTCATGCCCACCTGTTCGACTCAACCGTTCTCCCCGCGCTCTGCTATGCAGCTTAGACTTGGGCCGACACTGTAGCCACATAGAAGGCTTTACGGACCACCCACAGAGCGCTCGAGCGCAGTCTTCTGAAGATGAACCGCACAAGCAACATTTTGTCTTCGCAGTGCGAATATGAGAAGAATGTCCTGTCTTCGTGACCCAGCGGAATAGGTTGCGAAAGCGAAACACCGATGGGCCGGTCACATAATGAGAAGAACAGACGATAGATGGACACTAAGAACATCTGAGTAGATTCCTCGCGAAGCCAAACGTCCCCGAGGAAGACCATCGAGACGATGGGCAGACTGTTCGCGAAATGGATGGACCAGCTGAGAAATCAGCTGTACGATTATCGCCTCTGGAACGCGTGGACGCAGCTACCGAAGACGACCAAGAAGATCGTGGATGTCCGAAGCGAGGGACAGGGATCTATGGAAACTTCTGTGCAGGGGCTCGCATGTCACGCGAGGACGGGCCATTTAAGTATTTAAGTAAGTATACCGCATGAAATGCTCCTTCTGAATGGTTTTTATTTTCGCGACAAATGAAGCTGACGTTCAGCACATTGAATTACCCCATTGTGCGAAATCTCGGCAGATTCTGTTGTACTAATTATTTTTGAATGCACCCCCAATTTTGATGCAAATTGTTCAACCTTTCGAGGGTTCCAAACTTTTGGCTGTCTGCAAATTCGATTTCCATTGTAAACAGTCAATCTATTGGGGCTTCAGAAAAGAGCAATCTTGAAGTTCTTTGGTGATTTGAACCTCAAATCTCGAATCAGCGCCATGGAAAGGCCCGATAACAACAGAAACATGGAAGACGAAATTTTGGGTTTACGCTGCCTTTAAGGCAGTATGCATACTCTCTCGCAAACCAACCTTCAAGAGGAATACCAAGAATAAAAAGTTTATTAACGCATGAAAAGACCTACTACATCAAAAGTCGAAGATCTTACATTCTGGTAGATCCTGTCTGTAAAACTAAATATGTGATGGTGTCAAACTTGATCTTTAGACAACCACTCAGGAATTGGGTATTGTTCTTGATGATCGACTCAAATTCGTAATCGAAAGGGCTATTTCACTACATCTGAGAAGAGCGCATATATAGTATGGGGCTTTACCAGATTGTAAGACTATATGCTGCGAACGTTGCTTACATGGGACGTCTGAAAACCCTAAGCCACTTGAACAAACAAGAACGTCCCGCATTTCTTAAAACTGGTGCGAGTGGTAAGCTGATATCTGACAGCAAAAAAGCGTTCAAAAGAGGAAAATGAGAAAGGCAACGGCCGCAATCCCGCATTTACGATTAGGCACAGCCCTATAATTACTCAAGGCTCTAGGCTATGATCGAAAGAAGCAGAAAGGGACAGCGATATTCTAGGATGCGCAGCGTGATAAGTGTGCATTCGCACATATTCAAGAAATGACTACGGGGCGGCCGGTAAATGTGGGCGTTACAACATGTAATATATCATTCCCCTGAGATATTCTATCATGCCGACTAATATTCCTGTAGCTTATGGACAGTCTCTACACTACAGTAAGTAAAAATCACGCGAAATAAGGTCTTTTGTTGCAAACGAGACTCTAGAGTCTACTTCCTCTTTGAAGTAGTGGCTCGCGAAAATCAGTTGGCCTTCTGGACCAGCTGAGTCTACTGTGCTGGAAGGGTCAAAACTGTTTTTTTGGCGCTTTCCGAACTTAGAGATTGCTGGAGAGGCAGCGCGGGGGATTCCCGTCAAATGTATCGTATTGATGGCCTGAGCTTATCAGCCACTCAGACAATCGCTGGAGCAGGGGGCACCGGAAAAATAGATTGCTGATTTCTCGCACCCCGCTCGCGGATTTTTTGCAAAGCAATCAGGACTTTTCGGAAGACCGCTTGCTGAGTCAGCGGATTTTTGAGAGACCGCCTGTTGAATTTTTTTTCGCTCTTATCTTTTGCAGATATATTGCTGAATCCCTGAGGAATCGAGAACTCAGCAAGCGGTCTTCCGAAAAGTCCTGATTGCTTTCCAAAAAATCCGCGAGCGGGGTGCGAGAAATCAGCAATCTATTTTTCCGGTGCCCGCCTGCCCCCGGCGATTGTCTGAGCAATTGCTGCCAAAATAGGTGAAGTTACAGTATCCTACAGTCGCTTGCTGGTCATGGCGGGAATCCCTCGCCCCGCCTCTCCAGCAATCTGCAAGGCCGGTAAACTCCCAAAAAAAAACTTTTGACATTTCAAGCATAGTACCTGACTCTTGGTCCAGAAGGTTGTAGTTGTGAGAAGCCCCGGGTCGTGATTTTCCCGACTGCCTTTAGAAGCAGTGTCCCGGCAGATTTTGCATTTCCATCTTTTTGCATGTTTTGGGCCTTTTCGACCCGTAGACCCCGAATCTGAACTTTGAAACGGGTGAAAAGATTTTCGGGGCGTTTACCCAGTTTCTAAAATGCAGCTCGGACGAGAATTTCGGTGGGAGGTTGAGAGGCCTCACGAAGACCCTGCTGCCTGTAATTTTTGCTTTGGCAGCATGCAGGATGCGGGAGGGCGGTCGTGGGGTCCCGCGCCGAACGGTAAGCGAAGTCGTCCGAGCGCGCGCCGGTTCAAGGGCTATTTTCTCGGCCTAGGGGGAAGATCAACCAGTCGGAGTGCGGTTGGAGGGGCCAGTGGGATGACCAAGAATCTCACCATAGCAACATCCCCCAAGGCGCGAATCTGCCGGGACACTTGTTAAAGCCTGCCTCTGGTGCGGCGAGTTCAGCCAACACCATGTTCATAGCACCGTGTTTTGTTTGGGAGAGAAAATTTTTTGCTGTTACGGCATTACGTTATTTCTCGTACTGTACCTTACAAAACTTTAGATTTTAGAGTCCATTCAATTGGTAATTGGATTTTTTCCTACGAATTTGCAATGGGTACATTTTTCACATAACATTTTTTGACACATCAAATTCAAAATAACTTGTCGAAGTCTGTATTTATGCACAGAAACCCAGCCTTGTAGGAGTAACACAATGAAATGCTTATGTTCGTGGCATTCAAAAACTATTTTACAGCACTTCTTTTTTCTAGAAAAAATTGACAAACAAAAGAAATGACGCCCCTACTTTTCGGCCACCTTGTATTACACCATTTATCACTCCGATGGATGTCACTGATTTTCATGGTAAACACTGAAATAGTTAATATTCATTTGAATCAGAAAGAAACTTTGTACAAGTGGAAGTGATCAGAAATAAAGGCATTATATCATAATTCTCCTAAGGCCTCACTTGAAAGTCCAGTACCCCGTTAAACTGCACTAACTACTTATTACTAATAATGAACCCGACAATAATTACAAATTCTGTCTTGGAACTGCGAATAACAACACAACAACGTAGAGGTCAGTGACTGCACCTTGTCCCTTACTGATCGCGGTCAGTAAGGAAGCTGGAATCTCAGGCGTCGGTTAGCTGGGGCTAACTTAGCGATCGGGTTACTGAGCCCAGGGCTTTCGGTTGCTCCTGCTTCGGGTAGCAACAAACCGTGAGTATTCCCGTTAGGATTACCCAAGTCCCTGGTTGAGGGAAAGCGACGCTGTCACTTCGTCTTGTCATCTCGAGGGGGCAGTGTCGACTTAAAGAGAGAGAGAGAGAGATCTCTAGATTCGGTAAAGATAGAAACCAATCAGGACGGCTAACAACACAACGAAGTTCAAGGTTCCTCGAGAGATTGTGATCGTGTCATGATTGCTCTTTTGCGCTTCCATTTGGGCCGTTTTCAATTCAGTGTTTCGGCGGATTTCTTCTTGCAACTGCTTTTGGACCTAAAAAAGGCAAATAAATTTTGTTCAAATGCAGTAAACTTCCTTTGAAAAGCTGGCGTGATATATGTACGTGAGTACAATAGCAGTCCGATAATATTTTTGGGCGGGTTTAAGATATGTAACCGAAACAAGAAAACGGGAGTGACTGTAGCTGTGTAACATAGAAGCAAGAAAAGGGAAGTTAATTGTAGCCACACAAACCTAAAATTTCAAAAAAGATTCAAAGATTATTTTGACCGTTTACCGTTTTAAAAACTATTTATTTGCATGGGGGAGGGGAGAAGGGGGAGGGGGTCCTCCTCGATTCGCCATTGGTGAGTCTTTGGGAATTGAGTAGATAAATTCAGAAGGTAACCTCTTCAATCTCAATCGTTGCTGTGACTTCATTGAATTTTAAGAAAGCAGCTGTTTGACTTGAGCTGATGTATTCGACAAAATCGAACCTTAAGCGCGAAAATAATAGCTTAGATTCCATACGCAAGAAGAATTTGCTAAGATAATTTCAAGTTTTACAGAAAATTTCCATGCATGAAGTTTTATTTCCCGCCAGCATCCAGGTACAGAAAAAGTAGTGATAGACCCACCGTTGTAACGTACTCAAGCGCTTCTTCCCATTGCTTTAGCAGCTGTTCGTTTTGCAGCTCCAACTTTTCACGTTCGATCAGAGCCTAAAAATGGAAATGCACCTCACATAACAGTGAAAGGGATTGCTAAAGTACAGCACCTGTTCCAATCGTTCCCTCAAACGATCACAATGATCGCTATAGTTGGAGTTGGAATGGCAAGGGGAGCTGGAGGAAGCGAATCGATCAATGATAGTGATTTCGCTATCACTGGGTATTGAATCCTGCAAATAATTTTTATTGAGTTTATTCGCTCCTTTTCACAATGAATGGTGAATATAAAACTGAAGAATTCCGACTGTTTTTGAGATAATTCCAGTCCTGTGCCGTTTACACCACTTTTCTTTCGAAAAAAATACAGTAAGAAAGAAAAAAATTTCTTGAGCAAATGAAGGGCATTTCTGAATTGTCAAGGTGTAATTGATTTTTTATTAAGCCTAGTTCATAGCTAATTGATTTTCATTATTTATCAATTTATTGATTGCTTTCAAAACCAGATAAATCATACGGAAAGGAGCATTACTCTAGTAAAGTACTGGTTGCTTTGTTCCATCAAATTTGTTGCGATTACATGCTTATTTTGCATTTTTAATTTTTACCAAATCATTAAATGTTTGCAAAACTTGATGAAAAGTGTAAAAAAAACGAATTTGCAAAAAAGGTCACTGGTTACCTTGTATTTGAGTTTTCAAACTGCTCTATAAGCAGTGTTCAATGTTTGATTTTTATTGTATGTAAGCATTTTGCAACAAATCAAAAATGTCCTTTGCTTGCACAATTTCTCAATTCACACTTGTTCACTATTTGATTTTTATTGTATGTAAACATTTTGCTCCTAAAATCCCAACGAATCATAGAAAAATAAAGGAATTTGCTCTATAGCTATTGATTGCTCTGACCAGCACTGACATCTGAGCAGTTTCAAAGTTGCAAAAGCTGACATATGATTGTAAAATTCATAAAAACGCCAAAAAAGTGCACTCACCGCCGTTTCACTGTCTAACCGTTGTCGTTGGCTTCCCATGAAATCCTTTTGCATGGCTTGCTGAAAGTAAGGCGTTTATGATAGGCAATGCAGGAACACACCAACTGTTCCCCAGTTCCCGCATTGTAATTCAACCTTTTATTCCCACACAATTGCAAGCCGAATGGATTTGAACGGGCCTGCTGTGAGGAGTTAGGGGGGAGGGGGAGGGGAGGGGGAGAAAAATTTTTGCACACATCCTTAGGTATAGAAGCATTTCAAGTACGTAACGAACTATGTCTTCTAGTAAAATTACACCTTGTAAGCGCATTTGAATAAGTTTTAATAGTAAATCAAAACCTCTGATGGATCTTCAACCGTAAATTTATTATTATTATTATTATTTATAACCGTCAGGTCCGATAAAGATCCACCAAAAACCTGGTTTGGCATAACCCAGCATTTACTGACACTTCGCAAAATGTCCAGGTTTGAAGATAAGAGAGCATTTGATCTACAAAATCTCTAAAATTTTTCACAAAAACTTATAAAGAATTGTTTATGGGACTTTCAGATGATTTTATGGTCTCAACAAGATAGAGTTTAACAGTAAAGAGGCTTCGAGCGTTCATAAGAAACAAACTGTGGTACGAAGTAAAAATCAATATCTCTGAAAAATTTTCCTGTTCATTTCCTTGGGAGATTTTTAGGAACACAAAGAGAAGAATTTAGAACAGAAATTGAATCCAAGCTTCGTAAAATTGCGGTCTGCATGCGGTTACTGCTGTAATGTGAGCCTAGACAGTCCCACGCTTATTCACCCAGCAAAGATTTATGTTCATCCGTCGGTCATGAGAAAGTATAGCTTGTGTTACACTACACATTCCAAAGCTGTGGTTCTGCTTTTAGCTTTGTCTTTGCATTGATTGAGGTATCGCTTTGAGCAGAATGAACGTAGAGCTTGCAAAATAAAATGATGATACGAAAAAAGTGCTGAAAATTGGGCAGAAGATACAATATAAGTAGCGCAGTTAGTTCATAGAAAAGTTCATAGAAACTCGTTATAAATTAAAAAAGTACTCTTTCTTCTAGCATTTTTTAGAATCGAAAGTTTGAAAAAATCAGATTATCTCGCTTATGAGCTGCTTTTACTTGCCTGTATAAGAGCCAGTGGCGAAGCATAATTTTCACTAATAATTTAAGTTTATAACATCAATGAATTCTCTGGGCTTTAAGAAAATTTGAAAAATTATAAAAAGAAACAGCATGTCAACTAATTTTCTACAATTTGACCTTATGTTATTGTTGTGACTGATACTAATTATTGCTGAGTAAACTCAGAATGGTTCTGAAGGAAACAAATACTACATGAAATCTAGCTCCTCTAGAAAAGAAACAAGATAAACTTGAAAATGCACAGCTGTATCTTTCAAGCCTATCGGAACTTTCTTGAGACTTTTATGAGCTTTTTCCAGTGCTGATTTATGTACGTACTCCCACATCGATTGCTATTTATCATTCGCGGGTGGGTCATTCGCTAGAAAAAAAAATAGCGAGTGAGTTCCGTCACAATTTGGGAGATTTGCAACGTTTACGGGGACAAAAATTATACAATTTTACCTTCAATTTACTCCTAAAAGAACCTCCAAGACGCTTTAGCCGTTTGCTCATGATAATGGTGAGCTTTTACCCTTAATTCAGCAGTTGATAGATCTGCCAGCGGGCAAGAATGACAGAATACAAAATTATTGAATGTGAGGGAAGGCTCTTGAAAAGCAATGTGGCCGTTTGAATACGATCGAGAATGACTAGTAGAGAAGGGATAACTGGCATGGACGGGTGTAAAGTTAGCAAGAAAAGAACGGAGTAAAATCTTAGTGTAAGCTCACTGGATGACGTGCTGACAGAGAAGAGATGAACCAGAATTCAAAAAGAAAAAGATAAGAAGACGATATACCAGCATAATAAAAAGTCTGTTATTTTTTTTTGCATAAAATGTAAGACTGAACTAAGTCTCCGCTGAATGCACAAAAATGAACCTCAGTAAATGGGATTCAGGAACATAAGAAAAGTTTGGTCTCAGTTTCAAACAGATTACCCAGCGAGCTAGGAAAGTCAGCAAATTATTTGCTGTATTCAAGCTTCACTTTTATCAGCATAAAGCCTGCTTTTGATTGCTTATGCGTTCGTTCTATGAACAAATGGCTCACTTTATCGACACAGTAAGGCTGAATGATGCGCTCAATAGATTATTTTTCGTTATAAGCCACAAGGAAATATTTAGAAAGTGCTCTCAAAATCAACAGTATCATGGGGCTACACGCTAATGAAGAAAAATACTTGTAAAGGGTTATGAATTGAAAATATGACTAGATTATAGACGAGAAAAAACAGCATTTCTTTTTCCACAAGTAAGCATTTGTTATTAGTATTTCTTATGATTAGAAAGCAATTAGAACTAAAATTAGTGTAAAAAGCCTAATAAAGTACTAATCAAATTATAGTGGAACCTGTAAGTAAATGCACAATGGTATGCAATAAATTTAAGAGGTCCAAAGCGATGTTTCAAATTTTGAAAGAACTAGATTTATTATGCAAACCTCCGCAAGAGTCTTTTTGGTAAAGATAGAAATTCACATGAAAAGGAATTGATGCGATGCTCTCTACAGTCAAGTGGGTTTCAACACTGTTTTCGATCTCACAATTTGCAGAAACAATGCAACACGGCCTCTCATCTAAAAACCGCCCAAACTCATAATTTTTCTCACTCAGATATGATTGTTCCCAAAAACAACGAAAAGCAAGAAAAACTGCTTCTGCGAGGTAGGCTGCGATTGTAAGTACGAACTGAACATGAAAGCAGTTGCTAGAGTTTAATGCAGTTTTGTTTTTTCAGAAATTCTATGGCTCTAGAGTAGTGTTCAGTTACTCAAATATTTTACAACTTCACACTAGTGAACGTTCAGTGTGTTCTAGGGTTGTAAAAGAAAATACTATACAGCGTAAAATGAGAGATCCGCGCAAACATTCACTACAAGATTTCAAGGGCGCTTCAGGAAATAATGACAACTAGCAAACTATGTCATAAAAGTCTCGAAGGGTCACAAATATATTTACATTATTCCTCTGCCCCCTCCTCCCCCACCAGTTCCTTTGCACTAAAATAATGACGATATGTCTTTTCTTATGCTCTTCTCTTTCTCATGACATTCTTTCCTCATGTCATATGAGCAACAAACTCTCTTACTTCCAAATTCTCGTACCCAGAAGTTTTCTGCCCTACATGTTTGCTTCTCGCCCAAATAGCAGAAAATAGGAGCATAAAAAATAACATCACGTCACCTCGTCAAGTTTGTTTTCGTTTTCCAAAATATGTATCAAGTGGCCCTGTTCATAGATTAGCCGTTCTTTTGCCTGAATTTCCTCCTCTAATTGCTCGATCACGTGTTCCCGCATTTTTACCTGCAAAAACATTTCGATTAGTAAATGGAATGATCAGAGTTCAAATAATTTTATTTTCTTAAAATAACAAACTAGATAGAATTAGTAATAAACATTTATAATTTGGCACTACCCTAACTCTTTTGTCCTATAGACTGAACAGTTATAAAAAAATGCAATTATAGTTCACAATTCAAAATTGCACTTGGCTTTCCTTTAAGGGTCTATAGGTCATTATTTTGCTAAAAACAACTTAGTAATGCTTCACTTAATTTGACAAATAATCTAGAAAAATAAGGAGAACTTTCAATACAGGTTCAGGAATTAAAGCAGCTTGTAAAAATTCGTACCTTTTCGTTCGTATGTACAAGTTGATTTTCCAGCGTCGAAAGTCGGATGAGAATGTCCGATGACATAAGCTCTGGAAAAAATGGACTAAATTGTTTATCTGCATTTTTACGTTCCTATGATTGTAACTTGAACGTAAAAAATCCACGCTTCATAGAATTTCTTGAGTGGCCTAACAACAAGCGCTCAAATAGACTTTAGTGGGGATAGCTCAAAGAATTATTACCATGACTGAGAAACAAGAAAATGCACTAATTCAAATGGAATTTGGCATTTATCAAAAATCAAAATCGCGTTAGTAATTCAACGTTTTCTATTTGACATTGTTTTTTTGAATTTTTTTCCATGTTTGATCACAGCACAAATCACACATGTCCCTAGGACCCAGTTGCATCGTAGAAAATATTACAATGAGCTCAAACATTGGCCTAATGACCATTTTTATTAACGGACGGCAACAACTTAAAGCAGTATGTTCTGAAACTGTTTAGATTTAGTTGTCTGAACTCTTTTCCTTTGTTTTCTTACGGATTATTATTTAGACTTTCTGCTGTTTTTTAATAACTAGTTGTGCATTTCAAAAAATTTCATTCCTATATCTTGTAGCTAATGCCCATCGCACACAGTCCACATCTACGGCTGTCAGTTCCCTTTCCTTTCCTTGAAATCAAAGATTTGTGGTCATAAATAACAAAAACTTTTTTGTCATAGACTGATAGCTCATATCGTTGATAAGAGCTGTCTGTCAAGTTTTTAAAGACATTTCTGGACTCACATTTGTAGAGCCACATTGCATAACACAGTTCCGCAATCGTTTTGCAAAACCTTATCTTGATATATTTACGAGAAACAGATTGTGGTGTGGCACCACCATTTGTATTCAAAACAAAAACAGAAAGCACAATTCTATTTATGTAATGAGGTTTTGATGGCCGTGCCAATTAAGACGCACTTACTTCAAAGTTTTTTGAGATAGGTGTGGTAAGTAGCAAATTTATTGTGCGGCTCATTGAGCTCATTCGGATCTTACAAGGGAAGGATACTTGATCGCAGTGACGATTGGGTAAGCGATGTATACCGCGCATACCGTCCCCAGACGGTGATCTTTGAACCGCATTCCATATCTGCTATGACGTCATTCTGGAGGAGTTATAAAGGATTTTTGGTGCAGTGGATAATGGCTTGGGTTGCGGAGCTGGACGTCATGAGTTCTATTCCACTGGGATGCCACCCGTTTTGCATTTTTGTAAATTTTAGCAGGCAAGCTGCAGAACCTGTCGACATCAAAAAAAGTTGATTTTCACAATATGAAGCAATATATGTACATTTATTGGCACTGAACCACGATCTAACCTAAAAACACTCAGTAAGAGATGACCAGTTGTGGACAGAACAATGTTGATTAACATATTGTGCATCAAGAAATCGATAAAGACGCCATTTTTAACGGGTTGCTCCCCTCTATGTTAAGTATGAATTCGGAATTTTTCAATGTGAAAATGAGTAAAGTATTCAATGAAAAAGGCTAAAAGCGAGTGCTTTTAGGTTAGACGGTGGTTCAGTGCCAATAAATGCAAATATATTGCTTCATATTGTGAAAATCAACTTTTTTTGATGTCGACAGGTTCTGCAGCTTGCCTGCTAAAATTTGCAAAAATGCAAAACTGGTGGCATCCCAGGGGAATCGAACCCACGACGTCCAGCTCCGCAGTCCAAGCCACTATCCACTGCACCAAAAAGCTTTTATAACTCCTCCAGAATGAGGTCATAATCGTCAAGCGACCAAGTATCCTTCCCTTGTTAGAAATCTAGGAATGTTACTGTCGCTAGTAGAAAGGCTCAAGTGGATTAATATTATGGTGATTGATTGATAAAGTCATAACGATTGGAATTAGAGGTAAGATTAGGGTAAGATAAGTGGGGCGCCAGAAGGAAAAAATACTCCATTATCTTCTTGAATTTATACAAATGACACAAAAAATAAGATAGAATGAAAAAATAAGATTTAGGGTTGAAAAGTCGAGGACATTTGTTTATAGCTATGTTTATCAGAAATATATTCGGATGCAATTTGAGAGCTCCATTTAGAAAATGTCACTTTACAATACGCACTTCATAATCACTAAACGAACGAAAACAATAAACATTCCATGAATTAATAAAATTTCAGAACTACACCATACCGCTCAAGAGGAGAATTTTACACGAAATGGAAAAGTAGAACAGCAAGACTCATAGATTATCCCATAACAAGGCCGAATAGCGTGGGGAACAGAACTCCCGCTGTGAATCAGAACATCGAGGTTGATGTGGAACACTTGTGTTTTCTTGCTTTTTCGATTTAGAACAAAATCAACTTCTTCCATCATGAATTATTGGTTTTATTTTTAGACAATTATTCTACCCATATCACAGTTTGGAAAAAGATGACAGCTCAAAATGTGCAAAAAAACCATGTTAGGCGTCGCTTCTCTTTTGATATGAAATGATTATAAAAAATGAAAATATCAAGCATCACTAACGTTGATCCGTTGAAGAAATAATGGAGAGCATCGTTCAATTCTCTTTGAAGATAATATTCGATCGACGTATTCAAACTCCACTCAGTCTTGGAATTACGCAGTAGTTGTGTACAGTGCAAGGCAATTCCCGAAGAAAAACATACAAAGAGGGGCGGTTACTCGTTTTTTAGTGGCCAAACATCTAGTAGCATGTTGATGTGGTTGAAAGTTATAAGTGCTCGAGCAAAGACATTTTTTCTCATTTTTAGACTAAAAAAGGCAAAGAAAGATTGCTAACGGATGTAAAGCTTCACTAAGCGACATCAAGAATATTCTTGACCTGATTCACGTTTAAAATGGCACATAAACTGATTGCTTCAAGAGGAACCATTTTTCAAAAAAAAAATGGTATGTATGTATTAGGTCGTAACTTAAGTTTTGAGTACTTTTTTCATTAACTCCTGAAAAACTCTAGGAATTTTGAAAAAGTTTAATGTTTGGCACATATGAGCAATGGACTACAGGTATGGGTTACAGTAAATATAAAGGCAATTTCGTGACGGCTCTCAAATCTCCATTTTTTTTCTTTTGCCTTCAATAATTCTCTCATTTCTATTTTTATGCTCTCACAATTTTTGTTGGATTCTTAGGGACGTTAGTACTATTATGAAGGAAGTCTGGAAGTCTAGGCCGTTCAGTGAGGCAAGTTGGAAATTTGCCAGAAATAATTCAGAAGAATTTCAAAGGATTCAAAAATTGAGTTTCCCATGTGTGGCATGTGTATATTGGATGATGAGAAAAAACCTTTGGAGGAAGCTGTGGAGGTTTTTTTTCCTTCAAGTGTAACAAAACTTATATTACAATCCAATAAAATTTAGAGGAACTGTTCAGAGCACGACAGTGAGGATTTTACTTGAAAACAACCGCCTGAAACTATACTGAAAATGAATTTTTCAAGAAATCAGATTTACACTGACTTACAGTTCATTATCCAAGAATTTGCTAACGTTTTCAATCAAGCATGTCGAAGAAGGAAAAAGTAAGATTCAGACACAAATTTTATTTCCAAACACCGAAAAAGTCGCAAAAATAACACGAAAAGGCAGCACGTGTCGCTTTTAACGAAAAGTATCCTGCTCACAAAAAAAAACATTTTGTTGAATTGAAAGTGCATTTCCCATCTCATAGCGTTGGTAGGCAGGTAATATGCAATGTACTTACATGGGAATACCAGGAAAAAATACACTGCTGCTGCTGGGAAACGGCTGAACAAACAGAAAAACAGGCTCTTTCGGATACCTAATACATGTTCAGCAGATGCTTACGTTCACTAGTGGTTGTGCGGTTGATTGCTGGTTTTGTGCCTTGAAGGAGTTTGCCAGAGATTGTGAGTGGAATTCTAATGGAAAAACCACACTCGAAAGATGTAGAAGGTTTAGGAAGTTTCAGAGAAAACTTCGTAGAAAAGAAGTCAAAAAGCTTGCATTTATCTCTCCACATCTACGCTAAAAATCGATAAAGTAAACTGATTTCATGATACAGAAGCAATTTTTCTAATTGAAGGATCAAAAGAATGCACTTAAGAAATTTGGAAATCTTCATGGTTACAAATTTTTTGTGCATAAGATTTTCAGACGCATTATCTTCCGCAAAGACATAACCCTATAACCAAAAACTAGATATAACCTTATCACCCTATCAACCCTGAAAACGATAGAATTAGCTAAACTCATGCTTTTCAGAAAAAAACGAAAAGAAACAACAGATGAACTTGAATTTTGAAAAAATTTTGAGCAGCAAAGGACTTCTATTTAGCTTCCTAGCTCCATGTAATCTGCAATGGCGGAACGAGAGGGACGGAGACGTAGGTGAGGGGTTGAAATTTACTTACATTGGCTATAAAAAATGCAGACTGCTTGTTTATTCTTGTGAATAATTGTAATAATTTTTGAAACTAAAAAATTCCAAATTAGCTTTGTGAAAAAAACTTCCGGGGCGTCGCTACCGCCAAGTCCCCTTCTTCTAGATTTTAACGGTTTGGACCAGCAAAAAGTTTGAGAGGCACCCCACAAAGTTTTCGGAGTGCGTGGCTGACGCCACCATTTTAAAACAATTGCCCCCCCCCCCGCACAAAAATCCTGGGATTCCTACTGCTAATCTGCTAAATTATTAGAAGAAGCTTATGAAAAAGCAAATCCAATGGGCTTGAAGATATATTCGCGATATCGCAATTCCAAAGAGTGGTATAGTAATAGTAATAGTAGGGAGAGTACACTTTCTTCTCACTATCTAACATTCCCAAGGTTCTTATATTTCACAATTATACTGGTATTTTCACTCAAACGGGACAACTAGCAGAAGCGTGGTCCTATATCGGTAGAAAATCAGAAAAGTCTATATTCTAGATCTCAAACTGCTATCGAGTATTATCATGCCTATCCCCCAGAAAAGGGAGTCGTTCGTATCACCCCGAACCGTAATCATTGCCTTAGCTCGTGCATAATCAGCTGTACAGAAGTTCTACATTCTGCGATATTTCGCAATCTTCTTGAATATTGTGACATAATATGGTAAGCGATGAGATAAAACTGTGACCGTGGAAAAATTGCACGTCATAGAGCAAGAGACAGTTGTATTTTTGTAGCAAATAAATTGCAGAGGGAGAAGCCTTCATGGAGCTACTGCACCAAATTTGGTAAGCTGCATTTCCAAATATGACTCAAGCCCAGCTTCTCCACATTTCAGCAAGCTTCACCGAGAATATGATATTTTTGTTCAAGTTTAAGCCAGTCGCTAAAAAAAAGATTGTCCTATATTACTTCGCAAAAGAAAGGTGTTTTTTGAAGGGAGTTTTATGATCTTTTATTTTTATTCGTCTTCAAGTTACACCACAATAAAATATTTTATCTGAAAATGAAAAACGAAGTTTCATTCCTTCTCCCTTTGCAATGTGGTTAAGGCAGAATTAAGGATTGTCAAAAAGTTCGAAAAAAAAGTTTTTTTATCGGGACCGGTCAAAAATGACACTAAATCCGTCTGGATTTGAGTACAACTATTGAAGCTTTAGGTTTAAGGAATTTCTCACTACGTCACTGCAAAACAAAGCTTTCATTTTGCTTCAATTCTTCATCTATCACCAAGATTGTAAAAACTCCCAATATCTCAAAATTTCTAATGAATTTAGGGGGAATTGAAAAGAAGCACTGGTACTTCCCAAAGAGTCGATCTCAACTTTAGTTAGAAGAAATATCGAATACAAACATTTCGAGAGGAGACTTGCAAACAATCCCATTTCTCTTTTTTGGTACCTCCATGACAAATCTTGCAACAAGGTGCGTAATGACGTCAAAATTTTCGAATTATACTTGGAAATCAAGGGAGTGAATGGGATCTCACTAAAATGCCATAAATTAAGATGAGAGGGAGAATTTATTGTATTTGTTTGCGTATCTTTGCATTGTAAAGCAATAAGTTAGCCAAGAAATCCCACGGTGTGCTATCAATAAAGCCGATTAGAGTATTAGAATGGCATGTACAAGGCTATGGGACTGTATAAAGAAAGAAGTAGTAGTTTTTTATGCTTGCAAGTGAAAAAAATACTATCTTTGTAGCAGATTTTCTTCCCACCCTTCTCCTTCCCATTCTCCAGCTTTTATCATATTATCCCCTACAAAACTTGTCTTTCTGTCAGCAGAACTTTGCGATTACTGTATGGATGAGCGAAAAAGACAAATCATAGTGAAATACAAAACCATGAGTGAGAAAAGCTGTCAATAATGGAAGGAACAAAAATATAAAAAATATACACCAGATATTGAGCGTACCGGATAGATAGAAATTTTGATTACAAAAAAAAAGCTCTGCAATACCGGAAAGAAATCAAAGAAATGATTTACGTAGCGTTCCACACGGCTATAAGACCAGACATAAATAACTTCGACAGGCTACAAACAGGCTAGAATGTAGTAGCCATTATGTACAATGAATGCAATGAAAGTCCCATTTTCAGTGCAGCGTTGAAAGTTTGTTGATTTAATTCGTTCTTGATTCGTTAATGTAGTGTGTTCTCCGCAAAGGAAAAATGTAGTGAAGCCAGTAAGGAGTATTAGTCCAGAAAAAAAATCTGGAGAAGAAGGGCATGCTTTCAGATAATTAGCAGGAAAAGGGATATAAAAAAATTTGAATAATAATAATTATAAGTATGATAGCAAGAAAAACTTATAATAATGATTGTATTAGTTCATTACACAGATATTGTTACTTTTCTCTACTTTTGAAAAATTCTCGAGAATTCGGTAGAGCACCATATTTGCCTCATATGGAGAAGAATAAAGAGCTGTCCACTGGCATTTTTGCCTTCGCGAACAAGAATTAAACGTAGGTTAGAAGTTGCCAAAAATATCAGAAAAATTTGGAAAATTCACAAAATTGAATTTTTCACGAGTGGCTGTACACATCGGAAGTCCACAACCCCACAAATGAGGAGAAATTTTTTGAAAAAGTAGGATATTTTTTGTTGGGTGTAACAGAGCTTATGTGACGAACTTATAATAATGAAGTAATTATAAAATATCATAATTAAAATGATAACATTGTTTGTAAACATGGATATGAAATTACTTTGCTACATTCAGAAAAATTAAAATTGCAGCGATCTAGCTCCAGCGATTTTTGTCAAAACACGATAGACTATAGTCTGGTAAATCTCGAGATGACTGTAATTTCCTTGCGCTGCTGACAACACTTGCGCCTAGAAAATGGCTATGGAAGCAAAATTGGAAGCTGTTCGTCCTGCTGCCATTTATCATGGCGATACAAGTATAGTAATTTTCTTTCGCGCAAATGTTGTCGGCACCGCAAGAGCACCACTATACTGAGTGTTAGATCCAATAGGTTATACGAGTCATAATTCAATGTTTGTTGATAGAATGTCGGTTTTGGGTGTCAAAAGCACATTCAGCCTGTCAAGTTCATTCGATAGAATTTTAGTTTGGGCGAACTTAAATTGAGAAAAAGGATGTGCTACGAATCCCCTCCACCTTGCCCATGTACTGAAGTCTGATCAGCGAGGCATCGAACATCGTCTCATCCAAATGTTCCGCTTAATCTTCTCTGTCGCACTCTATTCTTACGACCATGATTAATAGCTCCGTGAAAAAACACCGGAACGCTAGACAGGTGCGAGTGGACCACAAAGCATCGACAAAAAGGGGAACGCTTTTTTGAGGGTGGGTTGAAGGATGTAAAGACCCTCGTAGAGCCCTCGTAGAGTAGCCATTTCAGCGTTCGCCGATGAATGGCGCTATTTTAGCGCTAGAATTCGTGTGATTCATTGCACATTCAAGACGCGAGGTCAGAAAAGGCAATAAAGGTGAAGGTTTAGGGGCGAATCCCGCTGTGTGAACAATTGTCCAGGCGCATGAAAAACCAAAGACTCGAAAGTGTCACGGGCTATGTTACAACTGCGAACAGCTACGATGGGCTGTGCTGGAAGGACAATCCACAACGAAGAAATCAGTCATAGTGAGGGATTGGCCTTCTGGCTCGGAGATGCTTGATGCCAGGAGCTGCCTGGCTATACGATGAATATACTATACATCCATTCAGTGAAAAGTTCACATTGTAATGTTGAATTGCTGCTACCGATTGGCAGGATATCAGCATATGGTTAGAAAAACGAAGTCAGCGTATTGACAAAGAGTTTCTTTCAAAATCCCACCTCCGATGAAAGACAGCGAAGTTTTTGGATTTCCTGAATTCTAATTAGGGCCGTGTTGAATTACTCAAGCGGCAGCTCATACGGTTCATTTGTGATCTGGTATTCGAGCTTTGAACTTACGCCCAAACCGTATGCTGCAAATTGTCGCTCGGGAGAGTACGGTACTGGACGAGCATTTGGCTTCACATTCTCGCCCACAAATGGGTATTGTAAACTGCCGCTTGACGGCTCAGTAAGGACTCCCTCCCCCCCCCCCCCCTCATATTTTTCAGGCCAATGGTTCACTTTGAACTCCCCCATTATTTTCCACTCTCCGGAAAAGTTTGCAACCCCTTTTTTCTTACTGTTTCAGCATTTTTTGAACCATGTATACTTCTTCATCTTTCTGGTTTCAAAAAAAGTCGAATCCTAAAAACTGACCTCACAAATAATTTCTTTTCAAGCAAGTAGGATACCGATTTTTTGCATTTCTATTTAAGCATAACAAGGAAGTAGAACCACTGTGGACCTCAAATTTTATCCTTTCCCTTCTACTTCCTTTCTACAAGGAAATTTGCAAAGACACGAAGGATTATTTTGTTTGAAACATTTACGGTTTGATGTCAAAACAGGGAATATTTTGGATATGGTAGATGAGGTATACCATTTCAGAGATGTTTCTTACTTTTCTGTGCAAATACAGAAGATCCCAGCTAACAGATATGAGAGTCGAACTTGAGCTTCAACAACAAACATTTGAAGGAATGGTTTAATGTGCCTTTGCAAGAATTCCTTATGAGAGTGATTAGAAAGAACAATCAATGACGTCCATTAGATCCACCTGCTTCACTCTATAGAACTTAATAACTCTTATAACAAATAGCCAACTCAGACGCTATAAAAATATTGATTTAGTCGCTATCGAAACCATTTTGTAATCATATTTATTGAAGTCATTGAATATCATTAAAATTTTTCTCCAGCGCTACTACATTTTCTGTCATTACCCCTACAATAATCTAATTTTCAAGGACTTTAGCCCCCTTCCCTCTGGTACTGCGCTCGCACTTGATAAAAGCTGCAGAGATATTTGTCCTCGAGTTCCTGAACCGGTATTTCCTCCTTCTTTGAGTTTTTGCTGCTTGAAAAGATGGATTTCTGTTCTTAATTCCTGTTCTGGAAGAAGACTGATAAGCGAGTGAATCCTTTTAGAATCTAG
The DNA here is from genome assembly GCA_958299035.1 of Cylicocyclus nassatus. NCBI lineage: Eukaryota > Metazoa > Nematoda > Chromadorea > Rhabditida > Strongylidae > Cylicocyclus > Cylicocyclus nassatus. The sequence goes on along the minus strand of CATQJL010000223.1, from coordinate 31,054,026 downwards.
AAACAAGAAATGTGAATTTACCCTTCTTTGAATTCATCTTTCTTGTTTCTAGATTCTAAAAGGATTTACTTGCTTATCAGTCTTCTTCCAGAACGGGAATTAAGAACAGATATCCATCTTTTAAGGAGGTTTTACGAGAATCGATAAGGCGAGAAAATGTCTAGAACTAAGCGAACCACACCCTGATTGTGCCCTGCAAAGTAAAAAAAGTTGAATTTACATTTCTCCTTGGCTTTTATGTCTAGAAGTAAATATTAGAATGCTCTGCTGGAAAGTTTTAAAACCATAGGTAGAGTGAGAAAGTCACATCCAACATGAAAACCGTGTTGTGAATTTGAAGAGGCTCGCAAAAAACATAAAATTTTGTCGCTCAGTAGAGACCTTCGATTCAAGTACTCATATCTCACAAGCGAATAAAGTAAACATACATTTGTGTAAACTGATACTTCTTCGCATCAACAGAGCAGCATGCGAGGCGTGTACTTTCACTTGAAGTTGAGATTTAGGGGTGGGACTTACTCAATCTGATCGCTAAGGGCCGATTTAAAGGAAGAATGATATATGGTTATTTCTTTTGGAGCCGCGTAGGAAAACAAGAGGGGACAAGAGAAAAGTAGACGAAGATCATGATACAAGGGAATAAAGCGGAAGATTTGCCAATCTTAATTGGCACATTGCCAGCTGGTTAAAAAAATCCCAAGTGCTCCTCGATCACATAGTTTACCCGGGACTTTTCAACATTTCTCGTTGAATTTCTTGATTTTTTTATTTTGAGTAAAGCTGTGCAGCAGTCCAAATTAAGGGGCATCTAAACCTAATCTGTCTTTAAGTGTGAGAATGGCCTCTCCCCAATTCAGGTTTTCGGCCTTGGAGCCCTCCCTTTGTTATTTCGCCCGGTTGTTTGAGTCTCCGCACCGGGAAAGATGTTTGAGTTTTTCGAAAACAGCCGCGCATAGATAGCATCTAACAAATTAAGGCAATTACCCCGGGTACGAGGTGTCATGCACCAACTACGCAGCGAAAGTCCCCTTTCTGGTCAAAGAACATCGTCGAGAGCGATGTTCGTTATCGAATAGGTGACTCATAAGCGAAAAATGGAACCCGAGAGCTATTTGCGGTAAGCAAATAATGCGGTTGTGATGTTTATCCATGTGGTGAATTCTGTGAATTTTGAGCGCCCTGCGTCAACAGGTAGGGTAACCAAGTAACCGCGTGAGGTTAAAGGAGGCCGATTTGTTTACGGTTACGTGAACTTCGATGCCTTTGCGGATTCGCATGCTATTGTGGGAAAAAAGACCAAAAGTCGCATGGAGTGTCTAGAAATAAACTAGCGTCAGTCAATATCACTTCCTGTACTGCAATTTTTTCTGACAAAGAGATAAACATTTCCGACAGACGGTGATTCACACATAGCAACATGCTAATGAGTAATATACACAATGGTACACTCAAAGAAAGTTTCTTATTCTATTGAAGACTAGTTGGTTATAGTGGTCAGTTAACCAAGATGAAAGCCGCTATTGTAAAAAAAATAAAAAAATCCATCCTTTTTGCGTTTGGAGGCTCGACTCAGGATATTATGTCTTGATTGATACGGTAAGATCCAAGTTTGGACAAAGCAAATGCAATAAAAAAGCAGAACGAAATCACAACTATGAAGACACAGCGTTTACTCGGAAAAAATATTTTTCTAGGCTATGACAAAGCGGGGAAAAATCGTTCAAATTAGCTCCGATACATCTAGTCAGACCTTGGAGCTTAAATGGATATAGAGTTTTTTTAGAAAGTGTGTTCACGTGAATAAACGACCAATTTTATGAGAAAAGGAGATCATGTTTTGCTACAATTTCCCCAGGCGACTCATAGGTGGCGTAGGCATCAAGATAGAAAAGCACTTCAGCTTATTCTGATTCTCATATTGTGAAACTTTCCACTCATTGTTGCGAATGTACACACTTGGGTGACTCAACATCGCCTGTGAATAAAGCAGAATGTTAATCATCTACTACAAAGGAATTGCCTTATAAATTCAGAAAAGGCACGTTAACGAGATGACGTTTAGGCCACATGCCTAGCTTCGAAAGTTTGCGCTGCCTTTGGATACTAATAAATTCATGATTCTTTCTAGAGCTCAGAATTTTCCCATACGAAAGCCCCTTCAATTTTTCGCTAACAATATTCCTTCCGTCGATGCGTCACCCCTGTTGGGGGCCCCTGATCAAGCGTCATCACCACTTGAATAGACTACATTTGTGTTATCAGGCGAGAGATGAGCGATTGACAGTGGAGCTGATGACATGTGATTCGCATCGTCATTACACATGTTCGATTCGCAATCTGTCTTCGAACTGGCGTATATGTATAAAGAAAAACCAAGTGTGCAGGTGCAGACGCAGTAAAGTAAACAGCGTTGAAAGATTGGAAGGAGAAGAAAGCAAAAAATCCAGTGCCGAAAAGGTAAAGAGCGTTGAAAAATTTAGCACGAGATAAAGAAAAGGGATTACATCAGGCAAAGAACTGTTAATATTTTTGGATGAAAAGATATCTTCGAAAACTTGTAAGAAGTTGATCTTCAAACATATCTGAAGCCTACTCAATTTTATTTACTCATGCAGCCTCCAACAAAATGCACCAAGACAAATAGAAAAAAAAACCACTAGTACATACTAGGTCGATGCACAATTCCACCACCAAAATTTTTGTTTACTGTTATTTCCCCCAGGTTCAATTAAATCTTCTGGTTTGATACGTAATGGAAGGAAATATTGAGCTTTCTGCAGGTGCTCGAGTCAAATTTGATTGAGGACATATGACAGCGATATGAGCTGATAAGAATTACCCAAGAAGTGATTTTTCGATTTTTGGTTACTAAAATTGCTAAAGCGTCTACTGAAATCTAAATTTATTTCTGTTGTTAGTCTTATGATATATAATCTTCTCGACAAAAAAAGTTGGTAGTGATTGGATGTCTCTGCGGATAGTTAAGAATTTCAATTTTTTAAAAATAACTTATCGATTTTGTTTCATATGGATTTTCTAAGATGTGCCATAAAATATTACCTTCGTATACATAACAATAAGCATATTCTGCAGACTGACTAACTTGTTCAAGCAATTTTAAACAATTTTTTTCTATTTTTTGGTGCAAGATTTGTGCATAACCTAATTTAGGCTTTGACCGTACATTACCAGTGTTTGCCGTGTTACTAGTGTTACCAGCGTTACCAGTGTTAACCGTAATACCTGTGTTACCTGTGTGTATATACACTCAAAGTCAGTGAGCATGATAACAGTATTAGCGATCATTTCACTATTTAAGGGCAATAAAAGTTGTAACACAAGTAACATGGTAACATGGATAACACTGGTAACACCGGTAACGGTAACACTGGTAATGTGTGGTCAAAGCCTCACCATTTATCGAATTAAATTTGTTCAAAGCGGGCGGATAGATAATTAAGTCAACTGTCTCCACTATAAAGACAAATTTTTCTATACGTGATGGACAAAAGCGCAAATAGGCAGTAGTACATTTTTTCTGCTGTCACGATTGTGGATATAAGAGCGCCCCAATTTTCGGCACAACAATGTTTTTTTTACAATATAAAGGCTCATTCACTTCCGCTTGTGAGGTTTGCTAGCGAAATAGCAAACATGAATGTAGAAATGTAGGACATCTACTTGATATAAACTCGATTCTTCCTAAGGGGAGATTATCAGAAACATAACTGAAATGAGCTGCACGTAGGTTTATTATAACTAAAAAACAAACAAAAATTCAAAAAATCGTTAGAAACTAAACACTGTATGAAATGCAAAAAGTGAGTACTTGCACTTAAAAAATGAAGATGACCACATCTTTTCACACTTTGCTATTGTGAAAAATTACGTTTCTGTGAAGAAGTTCAAATTACACATTTCACACAGCTCCTTCTTTTTCAAGACTTTCGCAACGGGAAAGCACAGGCTATACAGGCATTTTACACATTAAGTTGAAAGAATTGGGTGTGATACTTTTTCAAGGGAACCTAAACTCGCACATTATCCTGTCATTTGCTAGCGAACTGTGTAAATGCACACATTATCTACACTGTGCGTAAAAATCTCAACCGCCACTGGCCCAAGCAAGTATTTTTTTTATCGTTTTTCCAGATTTACTCACTCCAGCCATCAATAAAATTTTGACAGAGATTGAAGAAAAAATACACTTAATCCAGTGAAGAACCACGAATTCACGCGTAGTAAGGATGGTGTGTGCATTTGCACATATCAGGTTACGAAATAGGTAGAGTATGTACGCACATCACTCGAGCAGGGGCGAGTAGCAGTAGTATTATATTGCAGTCAAAGGGGATAACAGCATTGGATAGGCTAGAAATGACACGAAAACAAAGATTTGAACTGCAAATAATTATAGAAAAAATAAAGAAAGTTAGAAGATCTTGTCACAGCGCATGAGCGAGGTTTATAGCCTCATTGTCAGATGAGTGATTGCTTTTCACCACACTCCAAAGCAGTGTAGCCACTAGAACTACCCCATTTCTAGCCTGTGTGAAGGATTCGACGGATTGCGTTGATTGCTTGAGAAATGTTGTGTCAACAAATCTTCGAACAAGGTTGTTCGTGCAACTTATGGAAGGGGAGGGGGCTGGACACCGCTTGTCACGCTCGTCTCTCTGCACTGGCCACCCACCAACTGTCTCAAGGCTTACAACTAGTCCCTTGATATGTGCGCTATGCTTGCACTTTTCTACGAAATGCAAATGCATTCGTTTGGGGGGCAGATGGATGCTAGGAAGAAGCAGGTGCCCGACAGGGAAGGGGTAGGGGGACAGGCCAGTAAAATATGATTGATGTGATGTCTGATTAGTTGTTAGAAATAAGTGATTTGTGATCCAAACCCCAAAATTACAATTAAAATAGGAAACATTGATAATTTAAAATATATCTATAATATTAATGTAAGGGACACAATAAACATAAAAATTTTTCCTTGGGAACTACTGATCGCATATCTGAGTCTAGTTCTTACAATTAGCCTCGAAACCAGTGCGCGCAAAAACATATTTTTGTCTCCTGTTGATCTATTCTCTTTCTCTTTCTTTTACATATGGCAAATACCAACTTGTTTTGAAAAAAGTTGTTCGTATTTTGTTTCGAATTTTACCTAATATTTTGCTCAGAATTTGGCAAGATTTATAGTTAGTTTTGAAAGCTCTTGGCTCGTTATACTAAACTTCCACTCTGTTATTTCGATTTGGATTGTCCCGCAAAAATTCGGATTTGAGGAGATAGTAGTCCGACCCGAAAATTCCGACAGTTTTTCCCATGATTTCTGCATCTTCACCTGCTTCTGTCTATTTACCAAAGTTTATGTCATTTTTCGAATATCGGCGAACGTAGGATTTTTTTTACAACGAGCATTTCGTCTCTGGTATTTGCGTAAATTTGAGTAGGTGAAACATGAATGTTTTCTTGCTGTTCTATTCTGAAAGCACCTCTTGATCTAGGAGAGCAGAATTTTCAAAAGGTTAAGCACTAGAACCAAAAACGCGAACGACTTCAATACACAGCTTGGTATATAATAAGTTATATTGACAATTTTTATGGAGATTAATTAATCTTGTAAAAGCCAAGTCTCTTTTCCTTCCTCCCCGCTCCCCTCCCCGTAAAAGAATTTCCTAAGAAGCGCTGGAGGTACTAATTACAATGGTCAAATACCCAGGGATCGGCACAGGTGGCTTGTAGGCAAGCTGGATATCGTTTCTGAGACAAAAAGCAAAGGGGGTATCGTTTTTGAGGCCGAAAAGACGCAAGAATTGTGGAGCTTTTTCAGTCGACGTTTCGTTTATAAGGGATTTTTTAGGTTTAGGGTTTAGGGTCAAAGGGGACTTCGTAGAAATTCGCGAAAGTCAGAGGGGGACTGCGTTTTTTGCATTTTCCAAAAGCCACCCCGTGCCAAGCTCTGCAAATACCATAGTAGATTAGACTTCCGTAAAAGAAATAAGAGTTCCGTAGAAATGCGCCATCAAGCAGCCATAAACGCTGCATGCCTTCGTCTATGAGTACGCGGTCACTGAACTTGAATTAATCGAATGGCATGAATACCTGAACAATAAAAAGGGTTCAGAAATACTGGACATTGCTCAAAACTTCCTGAACTGGCAGTGATTCCCACTATATAAAAAGTCTTTTGAAAGCGGCATGGATGGTCTAAATATGTAAATTATTGAGTTGTTTCAAACGTTCCCGTTTTGGTACCTCTTTTTGAACTGCTAACTTCGAAGACGGAAAACATTTTCCATGAACAATGCCTCCATTACTGAAAGCCCTCTTCTTTTGATTCTTAAGCATGTTGTCGATTTCATGGATTTCGATTTCATTGTTCATTCTGTGTGCCCGTACCTTGAAAGACAGCAAAACAAACGCTGCAAATTCTTTTTGCTCTATTGCCGCGAGAACTACAGCCACAATGTCGAAAACTTGTGTTACGAAATGCTTATTTATGATTTTGGGAAAATTTTGAGCATTTTTTAGCATAAGTATGGCCTGTTGTTGTAATCCGTTCAAGTCGCATAAAAATTGTAAGCTCTGTCTACGAAACTTTCCCTCTATATAGTGAAATCAGGCCTAGAGTATTTATTACTAAAAGATCGAAAAGAGTTTTTGATTGTAAGCAGCGAACAAGATTGAAAATTCGTAAAGAGCTTTATTCTGCCACTTAAAGAAATTGAAATAAGTGGGTTCTTTCGAATATTTTTTTGCATTTTCATGAAGAAGTTTCGAGAAATGCAAGACTAGCACTACTGCTCATCCAAGTACGGCTACAAATGAGCAATATTATGTAGATCTGCTACATTCCAAATAAAGTTATGATTCCTCAAGTATAAAAGAGGACGTTCGAAGAGTTTCGTCTGAAATCTTTTTGCTGTTGTTGCATTTTTGAACGTGCATAAAGCTGCCAAAGATTTGTAGATGGTAACACACTTAGATGTGTTCCAATCATCATTTAAAAAGAGTTACGGCAAATCAAACAAGAATTTCAAGAACGGGTAGAACTTTCGTAACAACCCGCCAAATTTATCATCTAGAGCCCTGAGTTTCAAGCAGTTCCGCTCTATCAAAATACGAAATCATGGAACAACATTTGGCGGAGGGATACATCACATCTTTTTGATACCTAGGTAAAGAACTGGAGCGAAATTCTCGGGTTTGCAGAAGTGGATTTCATTGTTAGCAAAAATGACTGCTGCACACAACTTACACTTTGGGCTTCAAAATGTTGTCTGCAGTTCCAATGTTTCACATTCCACAGACAGAAAGTTCCTTTTGGCTTCTTCCGCTTTACGATACTGTCATAGAACAGCTTCTGTTCTTTTTACATAAAAGAAGATCACTGATTCGGGAAGAATTGTTTTTGATCAGTCGTTTTTCTGTAGTAGGTTATTTCTGTTACATGCATAACTGGATCGAGTTCTAAACCTGACTGTACCAGAGAAAGTTGAGCGATGAGGTGATTTCCCATGCTTGAGTTGCTCTGAGTGAACCAGTTCAATCAGCTGAGAGGAAACCTCTATGATTTGCGTCCAAGGGCCAGTGTACAGTGAGCAAAAAATTGAGCGTAACCATGTAAGTTCCGAGGTAGAACGTTCTTGACCACTTTTTAACCAATCGAAAAGGCTTGAAAGAGAACACAGGATTGTGAAGGATTCCGGTTCCGTTATTTTTGAGCGCAATAATATATCTTTAGAATAAATTCTAATAAATTATGAAAAAAATACTTCATTCATATTGCTGCGCACACTGAATAATACTGGTTAAAAAAATCTGGATACTGTAATTCGGGATATTAAAGAGGATCCGAGTGAGTCATTGCCCAAGCGGCAGCTTGTTTGATTTATTTGTGGCCAAGATATGCAACTCTTAACTCTTGCCCAGTACCGTACTTTCTCATAAGCGACATTCGCAAGCGCGGTACGGGCGAGGGTTTACAGCTGAAATTCTCGGGTATGAATGCATCATACGAGCTGCAAATTGAAACCAGCCTTAGTAAAGATCCCATTTCCCATAAAAGTACCCACGTGACCAGATTTGTCTGGATACTTTATTCGCAATATCTGATTTATGAGATTTGAGTAATGATGAGCGCAATGCATATTTTGATCAAAAAATGCGCACATAAGTAAAACGCAGTCCTACTAATGAGACTCTTCTTTCAATCTGCAGTACACTCATGCCAGATAATCCCCTCTAATTGGACTTAATCACTTCCTTGTACTTGAGAAAAAAACTGAATTTTCAACATTATAACAATTTTCAAACCATTTGAGAATTTATCCAACATACAGTACAAAGTTTCCCTATAAATCAACCTCCCAATTTCAAAACTAAATATGGTTGTTCAGGAGTTTGAAATCCTGAATTGCCACTATGTGGATAAAAATAAAAAAAGTAGTCATTGCCCAATCTATGCACTTTGTCCCTAATTGTTTCCATAGTGACAAGGAAAGAAGGGGACGCAATGAGGTGTTTACGAATGAATAAACGTTTGGCACATAAATCTTCTTTGTTGCATAGGGAAGTAAAATTTCGCAAAAAAGATAAACGGGGATTTTCGAAAATTTTTGAATACAAGCGTTGCTCAAGACTCCGAAAAAAACATCCAGTTTCAGTTGCATTTAATTTTTGGAAATGTCACAATAACTCGTTCTCGATGAAGCGCTGATTCAAGATTCTAACAAGAAGAAAAATGAAAACGAAAATCAGTGTGAGTCAAGGAAATACTAGAAAATGCTATCGATTAGTTGCCGCGACAAATGAGAAGTAACGAAAAGTATGAATACACACTATTAATGATATACGCTGTGTTTGAGAGATGAAAAAGTAAAAACATTGTGATAAAAAGCTGAAATAATTTCTTATTTGATCTAATTAATAATGATGTAACATTCATGGTGTTTTCACCAATCCTCGCAAAACTGAGAGTTTGATGTGAAAATTTTTTTACAAAGTCGAAATGGGTGCTATGTTTTCCAGTGATTGTCTTTGAGGAGCAAGTACAGGCTACAACTATTTCTCGGAAGACTCATCCTTTTTGGATCGAGATTTTTACGTTGAACCTTTCAGTCATACATCTATTTTTACTTCACGTTTCCAATTCCGCTACGATTTATTTTGGCACTCAAAATCAACGTAAACTTGTTTTGCAAAAATGTGCGGAACCGAGTGACACAATAAAAACAATAATGATAGATTGAGAATCGTTAGCAAAATCGATGAAGTTCCTAAATTGGGCACAAGCGATAAATGTTGCGAAAACCCGGTTAGTTGTTTCCTGCAACAACTAGGAGATTATACATCAAGCGCTCAGGTTTCCCTCTATTCTTTGGTTGATCCACTCGACGTTAAGAAGACAGTATGTTTTGGGGAGAAATGTCAACAAGGTTTGGGCTTTGAAAGCGGATGAGCGTCATGTGATTTGACAACAATAGCTGAACTTTAGTAAAAGACAAAAGACAATAGAAAGAGGCAATATGGGCTATGGGCTCTAGTGACTCATTGATCGCCCTAAAGCTTTTGTTTATACAAGCTCTTGATAGTGATATCGAACAGCAATGAAGCGAAATGAAGTGCTTACCTCCACTGAGAAAGCTGCATCCATTGCTGACTGCACAGGACTGAATTATAGGATTTAAAGGACTCGAGACAACATCTAGAGTAACCCTGTCCGAATGTGAGTCGACTATAGCCTCAGTGCTCTCAGCAACCATCTCCGGCAGTGGATTATAACTCGATCGTCGAGCAGCGAAAAGCGGTTCCGGGTGCTTGTAGGGGTGCGCGTCGAGGGAGTGGCAACGGGGGACTGGCGACGGGAGGGGCCGGGCACGTCGCCTGTCGCCGCTGCTGTCCACGTCACCGGCAGAATACACATCAGCGAACTGAACACAGAACATTCCGAAGCTGTTGGCGATCCGTCGCATTGTGGGGAATCTAAAATTATTATCTTGGAAACGCGATTAGTGCTATCAACGTTCGAACAAAGTATAGTGGAGTCAAGAATGTTCAAGATGTGAGAATGCACACCCCGCGCGTCATCCCACGATTACATACAGGTAAGAGCCAGTAAAAATGCTTTATTTTGTTTTAGAAAGTTCTAATCAATGATTGAAAATGATTATTCACGCTGATTTGACCTATTTGGACTGATAAAAGAAAAGAATTAAGAGAGCGTTGCGGAAATTGCAATGTACTAGGCTGTTTCAATGTTCTGTCCGATTTGCGATTTTTTCACCTAACATCTCATAACTTTTTTCAAAATTGATACTTTTGAACAATTAAAATTTATTTGATTAAGCAAGTTTGTGGCTATCACAAGCACTGTATACGATGTAAGGAAAACAAGCGAGAGAGAAGAGACAACTCTGGAAGATTTTCTTCAAAACCGTCCAGTTTGACTTACTAATACTCTCATATGAGGATGAGCAGACATATTCGGCTGCCATCATTAAATAGCCTATACTTTAGAGGTTCTTTTGCGACTAAAAAGAGTTTAAGTTATCTTTGCTGCATAGAAATTTTTTGCGAGGAAAAAAAAGCCCATTATTTGAGCCCTCCTCCGCACGCGAAAACATGCCGACTTTCCAATATTTGATTTTTTTTGCTGAGCAAACGAAGAAAGCAAATTAGCCGATGGCTCCTGCTTGCTCTCGCTCTACTCCAACATATGCAATTTTGAATGCATACCTGTCGCTAAATGTAGATTGTTGTCGCTTGTTGAATTACTGAGTTTGTTTTCCATCTTTGAAAAAAATGTAAAAAGAAAACAATTTTCTATGTCGGAGAAAAATATGCTCATGTTAGCTTATTACACCCTCCTACCTCCTGGGTACGCCACTGCCTCACTCATTATAAAATATTATATATTTAGTTTTGCGAATACTGCTGAAGTTCTCTTCATGGAAACTTCTTGGGCATGACTGCATTTCAGCAACTTTGCTTCGAGGCTCGAAACTTCACTGAAAAGTTGATTCGCCAAGAGTCAGTGAGCACTAGAAAAAGCAGGAAAAGTACTTCTAGATGATGTTTATGAATGTTTATGACAATACCATAAGTGCAATACACTAAGAAAATAGCTGCATTGAAACAAGGCAAAAGAAAATCGGACAGAACTTTTGAATCAGCCTAGCATAAGCACAGTAGTCGTAGAATACAGCGTATGTTATGCAAACGCATATAATGAGTTACAAATCACTAGTAGTCATGATTGTATAAATTTCTCTAATAGTCTGTGCAAATGCACAATTTCGATGAGGGAGGGCCTCCCACCTATTGAATGCAAAATTCAGCTTCCATTAATAATATTTAAGAACAATAAAATAGTTAAGAATATTCACAAAAAGCACTAATTAGGCTCCATGGCTAAAAAAGTCCTGGTTCATGTACAAATTGCACAAACTGGCAAGAATACCTAAATGATGGCAGAATTGGAGATCTACTTTGTCTCTGAAAGATTGGATTCAAAAGATGAACCGAAAGCAAGAGTTCCTACAAGAAAATGATATTCATGGTGTCTCCTACCGCGAGACCCCTCCTCCTTAATATGATTTATATTTATTAAGGCTCTTAATAACACCAGTCCTTTCAAGATAACGACCTATAGCAGCAAAAATGGAGCAACTGCACATATGAGTCACAAAGCTTCGTTTGCATAGCTGATAGTGAATAATTGAACTCGACTTTACGTCAATAGACAAAAACCATCATGATAGCTTGAGAACAAGAACAGTCTTTTGAGCAGGTCGAAGCAAAAACTGAGTCATAGGCATGAGATTGTGAATTATAATAAAACAGAAAGTGATTTGGATGTTTTTTGAAAGGGAAAAGATTTGTCCGGATAAAATGTTAATTTTTGATGTTTTGAGCGAATGCCACTTCTGATTTTTCTTAACTATCCAATTATAGAGCCTGTAATACTCATCTAAGGATCGCCAGAGGACAGTCCAAAGAAATAAAACCTATCCATGCACCCGTCGACAAAATGTTTCCCATCTGAAAATTCGTTCTAAATTCATTTGCAGTAAAACTATGGACAAGGGGTGTGAAAAAAGGAAGAATCCGATCAACTGAATTAGACAATGATAACTGAATTGATGACAACTGAACTAGACTCTATTAGAGCAAAATTAGCGCAAATACATCTGTTTCAATCGGCTACAATCGGCTTCGGATCTCACAAAAAGGACTAATCAATCCATAAACAAATCCGACAGCGGAGCTCTATTCGTAACATTTACATGCAGTACGTTATGTACTCTATGAGGCCAACATGTAGGTTATCAGTAATGTTTCCATAAAGGCTTTACTGTTATTATACAGGATCCCAAAAAATGTGAACACTGTTTGATCATTTATAACTCCCTTCGATGTTTCGCCGAGCTTGAGGAACCATTCTGAAGAGCGAGGTTCAACTTAGATTTATAGTATGGAGCGAATCACCGATCCCCCTTCATTACTGTAGGATTACGTGAGAACTTCCAGCATGTGGAACCATTTTGAAATGTGCCATCTGACGAAATTTTTTTTCGGAAAATCTGAAAAATGTATTGGGGTACTCGCGCTAGGTGATTTCGCTATACAACTTTTTGCGGGTGTTTTCAGCTTTTTCGACGATGTAATCACATTTTCGAAAATGTTGGGAATTCAGTTGTTAAGCTTGACCTGGGATAACTTTGGAAAGAAGCATCACAGTAAGGTAAAAAATTCATAGTTGAAATCAAGAGGCTTCCATTATCATAGTATAAGAGTTTTCGGCTTGTCTGGTTTCGTTCCTATACAGAATATGGCCTCCAATAGCCTGAAATCCTTGTAGGAGTTCCTACCAGTCCTACAGTAACGAGGAACGATCGATGATTCGATTCATCCTGTAGATCAAAGTTTAACCACGCCCTACAGAATATCACGCACAGCGAAAGAGATGGCAAGAAGGGAGTTATTAACGATCAAACAGTGTCCACTTTTTTGGGACACCCACCCTGTATATCCTGTAAGGTTGAGGGACATTTTCCGCAACATCACAGAGTGTAAAAAAAGAATGCACAATAATTCCAAGAAAATAGACTTTTCAAACGTAGAGGCATCACCAGCAAATGTTCCGCAAAACAGGTAACAAATCATGGCAAGGCTCGTAGAAACATATAATATAGATACATGAATCATGGGCCTTTAATGCCTTCTTGCCAGAATGGTTCCTCAATGCCTTCTAGTAGAGAGCGTGAAGTGTTGCTAGGCACCAATTGTACGTTGATATAACTCAGGGGTTCTGCCCCTAATACGAAAACAAAACTTTTATTCTTACACAAAATAATCATTGCCGTTGCGGATAAAAACTATTTGGCTAACTTTTCACAAAGAACAAACTTCACTGAATTCAATTGCGAATATTTCCAATCGTATAATGATAGTTCAAAGGAAATGATTCGACCGTTTGAAGTCATCCTCAGCATTTTAGCTTATTCTACGTATTCACTTGTACATTTATTTTTTATTTATTTACATCACACATTCTAAGGAAGCATGGGTCAGTATTAAACATAGTATCCGCATAATATCTTCTCCTAAAAAATGTGGAAATCATACAAAAAGCAATATACAGGTCCAGTATGGACCTCAATGCCAAAAACTCTTCAAGTAATCCCTCTCAAAAAATAATGCTCTCCAAGCAAAGTGAAATTTGTTCTCTCCATCTACGCCTGGATTATGGCTTAGACAAGAAAGAGATAAGAATAAATTGGGGAAGTTATATTTCTCTTTAATAGCTTCTTTTGTGAAAACTGGCTTGGGTTTTTTATTTGCTGAATAATAAAAGTCTTTTTATTTGACTTGTGCAGCTGCTCGCTGAGCCCATCTATGGCCTCAGCACAAATTTCATCTTCTGCTCACCATTCCTTTTGAGCTTCAATTTCTAGTCAAGAATTATCTTGGGTACGCAAAGCTTATAATTTCTTCCACTTTTTCAAAGTCAAGTATTGAATACACTCATGCAAACGGTGCACTTTTATTTTGCTCAACTAGTAATTGTTTGCATTTTGCACCTAATTCTTGCTCTATCATCGAGACACAATCTCTGTGCTCCGCGGAAAAAAATGGCCGCTCTGCCTTCGGTCATAAAGATAAGAAATATGACTTTAGGTAATAAGCACAAGCACAATGCCTTCGGCGCCGATCAAATTTAGATTCTTCCGGCAAGCGATCTTTGCACACGGTACCGAAATATGTACCTTCAGCCTGCATTTTAGGGAAAGCACAAACCTTACCCCTTCTTTTAAAACTTTTTTAGAAGAATTTTAGTTGAAAATTGAATTAGCATTACATGTCCGTACACGCAATGTGACAAAAGTTTTGCTTAAACGTAAGAAACTAAAGAACTCGAATAACTTTATAATCTCACTAGCTGGCTTACCCGGCTCCGCCGTATCCGGACCAAACTTGGCACACATACACTTCAGGCCCCGGCGGGTGTCACAGTCCACTTTTCGTTATCGATCGATGTCGATTTTACCGATTTTTATCGATTTTTTTGCAGAGTTCACCTACAGGGCTAGGAGTTGGCACAGGGGGGGAAGTGAGCATGGGGATTCCGAATACAATATTAGTTTTCAGAATTATCGATTACTTTTAATGATTTTATCGATTTTTTGTAAATTTTGACATGCGAGGCTGGGATTTTGCACAGGGGGGTAATCGAGCATGCAGATTACGAATACAATATTAGTTTTCAAGATCGTCCATTACTTTTATCGATTTTATCGATTTTTTGAAAATTTGAGCTAGGGGACTGGAATTTGGCACATGGGTGTAATCGAGCATGCTGATCACCCCCCTTGGGAGTGATCAGCATGCTCGATTACCCCCCTGTGCCAACTCTCAGCCCCCTAGCTCAAACTTTGCAAAAAAAATCGATAAAATCGATAAAGGTAATCGATAATCCCGAAAACCAATATTGTATTCGGAATCCCCATGCCCGATTATCCCCCTGTACGAACTCCCAGCCCCGTAGCTCAAACTTTGCAAAAAAATCGATAAAATCGATAAAAGTAATCGATAATCCTGAAAACCAATATTGTATTCGGAATCCCCATGCTCGATTACCCTCCTGTGCCAACTCCCAGCCCCGTAGCTCAAACTTTGCAAAAAAATCGATAAAATCGATAAAAGTAATCGATAATCCTGAAAACCAATATTGTATTCGGAATCCCCATGCTCGATTACCCTCCTGTGCCAACTCCCAGCCCCGTAGCTCAAACTTTGCAAAAAAATCGATAAAATCGATAAAATCGATATCGATCGATGACGAAAAGTAGCCTATGACACCCGCCGGGGCCCGTAGTGTATGTGTGCCAAGTTTGGTCCCGGTCGGTTCAGAAATGGAATTTTCTATTCGGAACATACGTACAGACAGACAGACATACAGACAGACAGACATACAGACATACAGACAAACAGACATTCAGCTTTATATATAAGATTTTGTGACTCAGATGATAAGAAGCAAAGCAATAACAAGAACTGCAATATGCACGCCTTTCTCGCTCTTACGAAAGGTTCTACACCTGGTTGTAGTTGTCCTCCGAAGGCTATTAATGGTACAATCGCTAAATAAGTGAAGCTCAAAAAAAATTTCTAGCATGGTAATTGGGTACTTTGCCTGGGTTTCCATGTACATGATTCCGGAAGTCCGACTTGCACTCCACCGAGTGAGGCTCAGTTTTAAAATCTAGATTTCTTCAAACATTTACATAAAACTGACTCATAGTAGGGAAACAGCAGGACTCTTTTTTCTCATTCTTTTTGGAACAGGATAGCATCGATAATTCTTGGCTTGTCAGAAGAGCTGCAGATTGGGCTTATAAATCTGTCTTGTCAGTTCACAATTTCTAAGCATAAGAACAGTAGGCTTTACCACATGGTTTACTATTCTGGTACGACTACTGAGCTCAAAAACAAGACACTCATCAAAAAATACTGCAAAGATGCATCCTTTAGAGGATACTAGCTGGCTTACCCGGCTCCGCCGTATGTTCCGAATAGAAAATTCCATTTCTTAACCGATCCGGACCAAACTTGTCACACATACCCTTCGGGCCCCGGCGGGTGTCACAGTCCACTTTTCGTTATCGATCGATGTCGATTTTATCGATTATTGGCAAAATTTGAGCTACGGGGCTGGGAGTTGGCAAAGGGGTGTAATCGAGCATGCTGATCACCCCCACGGGGGTGATCAGCATGCTCGATTACCCCCCTGTGCCAAATCCCAGCCCCGTAGCTCAAACTTTGCAAAAAAATAGATAAAATCGATAAAAGTAATGCACGATTTTAAAAACTAATATTGTATTCGGAATCCCCATGCTCCCCCTGTGCCAACTCCCAGCCCCGTAGCTCAATTTGCAAAAAATCGATAAAATCGATATCGATCGATACGAAAAGTAGCCTATGACACCCGCCGGGGCCCGAAGTGTATGTGTGCCAAGTTTGGTCCCGATCGGTTCAGAAATGGAATTTTCTATTCGGAACATACGTACACACAGACAGACATACAGACAGACAGACAGACAGGCATACATACAAACAGACATTCAGCTTTATATACAAGATCAATGTTTCTTATTGGATGCACTGAAGAAAAATGCTCGTGCTGTACTATGCTACATAGCTCTGTACCTCAAGCAAGTTTGCACGAAAGATGGAACTTGGAGTAGATAGTTCATACGATAATTTATAATTGTAATACAATGTTATATCGTCGTCTCCCCGGTGTACGTTGGGCGGAGCTTTTGCGGACATCTCAACACGTTGGTGAACTTGTTAATCCTCTACTACGAGGCATTGTTTTTTGTGATCTCTCGCTACCAACCCTGCCACGTGTGACAACAGCATATAAACGTGGCAGGTTAGAGAGTACAAAGGACCATGCTTTGAAGTAGAGGCTTGACAAGTTCATCATCGTGTTGAAATGTCCGCAAAAGCTCCGCCCAACGTACGCCGGGGAGACGACGATACCTGAAATGTGTTTGCCAATTCTCGCAACTTGCTATGATTTTCATCTTTGTTTGATTACGAAAAAATTCCTGAAATAATTTTTATCACCCGAGGAAATAATTTTTTTCCATGTTTTATTCTTGCATAGCTTTATTGCAGATAATGTACAAGATTCTATATTATCTTCCTGATGTCGGCAAAAATGATTTTTTGCATTTTTCACCATTTTTCACGAAACTCATAGAAATTCATAAATTTTCATAGAAAAGCAGGTTCTGCACAAACATGGCACTGTTGAAAAGAGCAGCTCAAAAAACCTATAAGAAACATGGTCTCAGATTTTTCTGCAGCATTTCAGATTTTTGACGATTTATTTTCGAAAATCAGGGAATTGAATGGTTCACCTAACCGAATATTTATCTCTGAAGTCTTTTGCCGTCAAAGAGCCGGAAGTATAATCAAGTAAACGAAGTTTTACACCTGGGAATATTTTTGCGAGTCAATAAGTTCACATAGGGAGCAATTACGAATTTTTCAAAATCAAAGCGACAGACTTTTGCATCAACCTGATTGTTGACTGAAAGGCTTCACCTCTGATATTCTCATATCACATGAGCATTTCTGGAATAGTAAGCTTCAAAAAGGTCAGCAGCTACTACTTATCTAAGAAGGGCCAGTAGTAATCCCCAAAGTTGTCACAACTGTAAGAAGGCGCGGTCATGACCGCCCAAAAGGCGTCACAAGTTGGGTACGACGGACGCTGGCCGCCAGTCGCAAAAAACACCGCGATCGCACGTCGCCGAACTCGCAATGACTGCAGTGAGCGGCTCGCGCAGCAACTGCGCCATAGACAATGTTTCTGTTCGAAGTCTGAGTAAGAGAAAGGTGCATAAGTTAGATAGATAGGCCCTCAAGCTAATACGTTCAAATTAGTAAGCAGCTTCATTAAAGCCGATTCTCGCCTGTGAGTGTAAATACAGCTATCACTTTGTGATATTGTAAACACTAGGATTCGAATATTTGGAAGTGGAAATACCCTGATGATAGCGCAGTGCTTGTGTCACGCGCTGCTGAGTTGGACGTCTGGGGCACAAGTCACAAGTACAGCAAGTCTTTTGCGAAGCGATATGATAAAAACACATGCACGCAAGGTTTTTTTAGATTATAAGAACTTAGCTTTGGGACGTAAACTGGCGTGCAAACAAAATATTTGAGATACATTCAAAAATAAACAATATCATACGACTTTTACTATAGATTTGCACTAGTTTATGCTACTTCATTAGCCACGGAACCAAATCGCTTCCTTACTCAAATAAAAGGAAAGCAACTGGTTCACAGCTAATGAAAAGCAAAAAAAAACAGACAAAAGTTCTGGTAAAAACTGCATAAATTGCAAGAAATTGTAAAATAAAGGGATACAGAATAATAACTAGACCAAACTGGCTGCAAAACGACTATAAAAGCTAAAAGCCGCTTAAGAGCAGCAAAGTTGGCTGAAGGGGTCCTGAAGATACATACTAATCAAATTGACTTACCTATCTAATTTCCGAAGCAAAAAAACGAAAAAAATAATAGCAGGAAATGGAATAAGATTAGGTGCGCCTCGAGACTGTGCGCTATCAACTGTTCATATTGATTGATTTGACGTGCAATTCGATCCTTTGGATGCATCTACGGACAACGGTCGGCACCACCACCCCGGACGTACATACTCGACCGCTAGTCATTTGTCGGCACCACCGCCTCTTTGCGTCTCCAATGGAAACCCACTATTTCTCGACTGTCTGCGTGACGGGCGTGCTGGTGCTGCCTTGTCCTGTAGGCGGCGTTGCCGCAGCGTTACGCCGGGCATATGCCTCGGTTACGTCGCCTATCCCTTATCATGGGGCGGCAGCAAAAAGGCATTTGCCGGGCATTTGCCGCGCTCCGAGCGAGTCGTCACGACTCGAGGGAGGTTTACTACAGGCCCAGTGAACGTCTGAAAGTAATAGTGTGTGCGGGCCGCACACTGTTTCCAGTCCATGAAACTCATTTGGTAAACATCACCAGAGGAGCTTCCCTCCACTCACATTTTCAATCCCCAATCTGTTGACAGGTATGTGATTGAACCATTATGATATCGAACACTGTCATTCCGGCCATCACGGCTCCTGCCAGGGCCCGGCACGCGTTGGTTTGGAGGACTTTTGAAAACGAAGTCCCCCTGACTCCGCATATTTTTACGAAGTCCCCTTTGACCCCAAAATTAGGATGCCTGGCATTCTGAGCCTTTGGACCTCAGACTTCGCTCAAAAGCGCCCAAGAGCGCTCAAAAGCGCCCAAGTTACTCTGGTGTCTCTTCACTTTCTCGTGTGAAGAGATGAAAGTGAGGAGAGGTAGAACTTTGAGCGCTTTTGGGCGCTTTTGAGCGAAGTCTGGCCAGGGCCTTCAACATCCAAGAAACTGCTTCCAGCACAAATCTTTATTCATGCAACAAAATATACTGATACAAAGGGCATTTTGCCGACTGAAAAAAATACGAACACGAAAAAGTTTAAGTAAGGTGAGCAAACGAGAGAGTGTTTTTCAAGAGATCGAGTGTCTGAGCAAAAAAAACAAAGTCTCTCAAAACTCAATTTTCTGGAACCATGGAACAAAAAATCCGATGAGCAAAATTTGGCGACGGAAAGCTTTTAGAGAGCCATTAAAATGGTAAAAGTGTAAAAAAAGCAAAAATTAACATGAAAGTGGGGCACGAAGAAGAGATGAAGCGGAGACGCGTATTTAAAAAAGTCGCCTTCGTTCACGTAGGTTCTTCATTCAAGTCAGAAATGGATTTGCTGGATTTGCCATCAAGGCGGGGAGCTCCTGGCGATAAAGTCCATTGGCAAGCTGGGCATGATTCTGGTGAACGTTGTTCCCGTTGTCCCGATTATGTTTCACCGAATTGAGACTTTTGTATTATGAGAAGAGAATTCAAGAAACTCAAAACTCACGAATCGATATTGAAAATAGAACGACAGAAGAAATAGGATAAGATTTGTTAGATGTGCATGCGTCTACCATCCCAAAAGTGGGACATTCGCACTTCAACGGCTGGACTAACTAAAAACAGAATGGTTTCATTGAATCTCAAAACTAGTTCAGACTTACAATGGGCTGCTGCTGATATCCTTTTTCCAGACACTGGCCATTAGCGGCGGTAATGGTGAGGCACAGAAAAAGAGAACTCACGCAAACAAAAACAACCAAAGCATAGAAAAAAATGGGATGACAATCACGATAATAACTGTTCTTCTTCCAATCCACAAAACTTTTTGCCTGTAAAGGCGCAATTTCTGTAGAGCGCCATATGGTTCGTTGAAGTAGTAGCAACGCTTTTTCGTGTCCTTGAAAAGAAGAAAACATAATAGATAACATGGGACTGAATTTTTATATGCCATTCATTAAACGGAACACAAAGCTAGAAATAAAACCAAGAAATATAAGGAAGCTGTTGATAAACTGTCAAAGCAGCCGAAATAATCACCTGTTTCCCTAACCAATGCCCATGGAAGTAGTAGTCAGCGATCATCGATCATCTCAAAATTTTCAAGACGTCAGATATGTGATTTCGGTCTTTTACCAAGCAGTCCGCTATGATTGCGATCGCCATCATAAAACATGTTGGTGCTCATCTCGACCCTAACGTCTTCACAGATAAATCTACATATCGATTTCTGATGGTGCTTTCTTCTTAAACTTCTTGTGTCAACTTAGAATCTGTTTTTGTGTATTTCATGCATTTATTTTATGATTGTTATCGACAATTTGGATCCTAGCACGTCAGCCCCTTGGCTATCCATGATAGATCATAAAAGTGGTGTTGCTGGCGTTATAGGATACATCTGAGACACTCATAGGTCAGATGTTGCAGAAACATCCGTGGATATTGCTGACTGACCAAAAGTCTTTCAATACTTATGACAGCAACACCTGTGAGAAAAGATACTAAAATTAGGGTAATGTCTCTTTCATTTCTTCTTCGACGCCGCTGGGTTATTGATTGGCTATCCGATTATTCAAAATAACTAAAAAGATTTCTTTTCTTCACACGTGTGAACCGCACTTTTTTCAGTGACGTAGCTCGCTTATCGTTGTATCTGACAACTCTGCATCGCCTTTTCACCATTCGATCCTTCCCCCCCCCCCCGTATCTCGGCAAGGTGTAAGGTGTTAAGTAAAGTGACCAGCTTTATATAGAACGTGGAGATCGGCCTGAAAACAACTTTGTTTTTCTTGGATGTATCTAGAATAAATACTTACAAGTGCATATCCTTTGGGCAATGTAGAGGTCGAGATAGTTCTTTCCTTTTGACAATGCTGGTTCCGCCTGAGGGAGCCGCTATCTCTCTTGGAAGCACCCTTGTAAGACGATATTTTTTAGAGCATCATGAGCCATGGACCCTATCGCTATCGTTCTTATACCCTTCACCATGCCTCAGCAGTTGTCCTCTTGAACCAATACTACAGCTCATTTGATTTGTTCTATTATTGAGAAAATTCTGAAATCAAGAGAAGTAAATTTTATTTGGCAGTGTAAAATTGTTTAGCTAAACGTGCAAGAAATACCAATTACACGATTCAAAACACCACATAGATCAAAGGAAGTTTCATATTGATCCGAAATGTTTGCCAGACAAAACATACAAAGGTCAAAAATGCATAATTCACACGAACAAGTTTATACCAATTTTATTCGTGTTTTCGGGATTCTGCTAACAACGAACAGGTCAATGTTGAATTGCTATTGAATCAAACTTTGTTGAGATTTCAATAAATCAATGTGCTTCAAACGTCAAATGATTTTTAACTTCAAACTCTGGAAGGCGAAAGTAAAAGATACTATAAAAAAATGCATTCACTTAAAGGAGTAAAACGAAAAAGTGATATACAATGGACAAGACTCCTAGTTATTGTTTCCTTATCATCGGAGGAGTAAGGGGTCAAAACAGTTTGGCGTTTTCGCACATCAGACTGACTAACCTACTATGTCTGTGAGGCCATGTCGTAGTGGCAGCTAGTCTAACACATATGATCGTCTCCATTCGTGTAGAGGCGTATTGCGGACTTTCCCCGATTTTAGGGATGAACTTGTTGAACCTCCACGTCATAGCATTGTTTTTCGTACTCTCTCGCTCCTAAAAACCGCCACGCTTCATGTTGGCCAAACCCCGCCTTTACACGAATTGTGGAGTCGATGATACAAAGTGCGACATATTTTCGTGGTAGCGTTTTTTTAGTAACGAACAAGAAAGCATTCTCATATAACAAAAGCAAATACAATTAGAAGAAGTTAGAATGAGTTTATTGCCCTTTCCAAGTCGTCATAATTTTCTTTCAGCTGGAAAAAAGGTGAAATCAAATATAAAACCAGGCTCACAGTTTTGAATTTTCAAAAAAAAACTCACTCTGCTTCCATTCGAGTACAGGAAGCCAATCATACTGTTATTTTGAACGTAACATCCGCAAATTTGCATCAGTGCTCTCACTGAATCTTTCATGCCAGGACCCATTACTGTCGTTTTAATGACAAATAAGGGATCGGCCATACTATTCCTGCGATTCTTGCAAATCCTGTGATTCCTCGACTTCCGATGTGCCGCAATACGGCGCGCTTTCTCAGTTTGAAATTTGATGTCGCGTAAAGCAAAAGTGCAGGTCGTAGATTTTGCAGTAAAGATTGCTTTCACCTTCTTTCCCTATAAATATTGGTATATTGAAATCCTACGTCATCCGCTATATCAACTTTATCAGTGAAGGCTAAATTACTCCTAGTGGTCGGTTGACACTGAGAAAACCGGAACAATTTACACAGATTGTCAGTAAGTCGTCAGACTCATATCGATCACTCTAGTTGTAGGAGACACAAGTATGCTTTGCGCACATATGACATATGATTAATAACTTTATAATTGTGATGTGTATCTTTCCTTAAAGGATTTACTGATTGCAATAAAAAGAACAAATCCCATATGTTCAAACAATGTGCGCAAAGCGTTCTCAAGTTTTCTCATCTTAGAACAGATGATATCTTGCTTTAAGTTTACAAGTAGATGTGCACAACGTGTACGGTTACCGAGGACAGTGCCAACAAGCAATCGTGTGTATTATGGGTGACCTGACAATTCTAAAATACGTTCAAACGTTTGTTGGCACTCAAAAATTGACGTATATGTAACAAAAGAAAGGAAAAACAATGTACACTTCGAAAAAAATAATGTATACTGCAAAGTCGAGTCTAGCATTACGCGACACCAAATGACGAACTGTGAAAGCATATCGGCATATCCGAAGTCGAGGAATCACAGGGATCTCAGAGTATGGAGGATCCCCAACATAAATAATAGCTTGTTTCAGCTATCGTTGCGTAAATCAAACAATTCTCAAATCTTATATTGACGCTATAATGATATAACAAAATTTAGAAATGCTAGCAGATCAGGGGACCCTAATCTTCACGTTTCCACACCATGTTCAATTTAACAAAACACATCAAATTCGATCTAATCGCCACTCAGCTCGCGGTTCTCAAATCAAGGCTGTATCTCCGGTTTGAGCTCACAAAAGATACCACGGTTTGCCCAAATTAGTGAAAAGCTTATTCGTAGTAGTCGAAAAAACTTTATCAACAACTTTTATGAACAAATTTATATTCAAAGATCACAAACTCTAATGAGAAACACGAGGTCCTGCCGGTGAACAGTTCTGAGTATTC
Source organism: Cylicocyclus nassatus (assembly GCA_958299035.1). Lineage (NCBI taxonomy): Eukaryota > Metazoa > Nematoda > Chromadorea > Rhabditida > Strongylidae > Cylicocyclus > Cylicocyclus nassatus. The sequence continues at coordinate 31,030,253 of CATQJL010000223.1, read as the reverse complement.
AGCATTCGTTCCTTCTAACGGGTGAAAAATAAACGGAAGAGCTGAAAATAGTGAGAATCACACTATTGCGAAGAGGTGGATACAAATAGGAACATACTGATATACGAGGTAATATGACAGCCCAGCCTATGTTGTGACCTTATTCTTATATTTCATGACTAGTCTTAAGGTCGTACTGTAACTTTTCTTCGTCTAGATTTATAAGACATTATTGAATTCAGCCGTCTCCGAGAGGTCACCAGGTGCCAGCTTCGATGTCTTTTCAAATGGTCAAAGTCGAATCAGAACCATCCCCATGAAAAACACGTTCAACAAACCGTTTGCACCTACCTTTATGTCCTACCTTGATCTTTTGCAACGTATTTGCGCGCACATACTAATACGTGGAAGTAGAGCCAGCGTAGAAGTAGAGGCAGCGCAGTGTGCAAAGACTCAAGTCCAAGCTTGGACTTGGGGCATGATTTTGCACATTGGAAAAAGGTTGGGGAAGACAGCGCAGCGTACGGGTGTACGGAGCCTATGTTGCGTACGCTGTTATGACGAAACACACCGAGCGTACGCTGCGTACTTCGCGTACATCGCACACGTCGCGAACTCTAGCCCAACCTAAATAGCTATTGCGAAATCGCCATAACTTTCATATTAAGAGGCTATCACTTCACCGACCGTTCGTAAACATCGCTCTTGCTCAGGCTTCAAGCTGGGATGAACTCTTGGCAGTTGCTGACAATTCTTTCTAAGCTTTCGAGCACTTGGTCAAATTATTAGGGGAACATTGGGACACTGTGAGAATGCCTGTAGGTGCTGGCCTCAACGCTTAAATTCAGGATATATGGTCATTATCAGAGAACCAAAATAGGTGTTATTTACTTTTTATGCAAGTGAGCGCGCATTTTCTGACTAACATTTATTAGAAGTCTTCATGCTCTATCCATCCACATGCACTTTACCCCAGTTTTCATGTTAGGGAAATGTAGATTAAAACATATTTTTATTTTTTTGCGCTAAAAAGTTATTATTTTCAGGTTTTTGTTGTTTTTTATCTGAAATTAAAAAGGGATCTACATATCTGATAGACTATTGAAAGAACATGAAGATCTTTTCCGAATGGTTTGTTAACTGGCACGGCTTCACGGTATAGCTTTGCAAAATTGAGAGATGTTCAAAAAACCTCGTCCGAGTCTTCGCGGACCACGCGTAGGGTGTGAGGGGACGGGCCAAAAGTCGCAATTTTTCGCGAAGCGATGCCTCAACGCAACGACAACAGCACAGGACTTAGCTCCCAACAGTTCTCTGTCGCAATGTTATTTATGACACATCATATGAAATAGAGTCAAACTGCCGCCAGTCCCACCCCTTACCCTGCCGCCGTGCCACTTTAGCAGCGATAATTTGTGGTCACGAAACTCAGGCGCGGTGTGCGCGGCACAACGGCCGCTCTGAGGGTGACTCGTGACCCTAGCCAGCCTGTGAGAGAGGAGCGGTAACGCGTTATCAGAATAATAGGTGAAAGTCACTTATGTAATCGTTTGAGTTGCAGCCTGCTAAATGTTGATCTAAACAAGTAATCTCAAAATGCTATAAATATCAAAATTCCATTATTTTCCGTCCACCTCAGTACTTTCAACATCTTCAGACCACGAAATCGCGCGAGGCAAAATAGCGTGCTGCGAAATTTTAGCACGAGGGATGTTGGGAGCCGACTTTTTTTCATTGCATAATTTCGAGCTAATATAAAAAATCTGAACGCTAAACGTTGTATTTCGCACTTTTCTTACGCGTACTTTCAATTTTCATCAACTGTCGTCATGGTCCTACATCTTGCAACAAAAGCGGAGACTATCCTAGCTACCGAAATCATGATTTCTCTCAAACTCGTTTAGGGGGCTATGTATGATTTTTGTTGGTTGCTTATTACTGCAAGGTTCTGACTATCTTCGTCTTACTTGTTCCAAATGTGGCACGCCTTTTGCGAACGAGCTTCAACATCCTGTGTTCAATCACATCAGAATCGCCCAAACAGGAAAGCGGCTTCCATCATCAAAGCGGCAAAAAGCGGTGCCGCGTATAGTTTGAATGCACGAAATTGACTTGGCTGAACGCCTCCCAGCGTTTCTCTTGCGGGTTAACGTCATTGGCATTCGCGCGCATGAGCCATCATAGCGCCCTTACCCAGCAGCCGCATTGCAGCCACGCTCGCGTGCGTTTAGCCTACAGCGACCCGGGCGTTCGTGCAGTGGACTTTACTCCAAGCCTTCATATAAATGGTGTCTCAGAAAAATGTGCCTGTTGTTTGATTGTTAACAACTCTCTTGTAATGAAGTCTTTCGAGAAAAGTACCGTTTTGTAAAGCCGGCTCCAACTTAGATTTACGGTGTGAAGCGGATTACCGACTGCTCTTCATTACTGTAGGATTAGGGTGGGAACTTCAAGCATATAATTTCGCTATGAAATCTGTCGTTTCAATTCAAAAAATTATGAAAACCTGTGTTAGGGTTTTCATGGAATCTGAGTTCAATACTCAACTATGTACAGCATTGCGAAGTTTTCTAAACGGTGTAACCGCACTTTTTCGGAACCTTGGAAAAACGGCCGATACTCTTACCTCGCATAACATTTTGATAAAGCCTTATGATAGGTTGCGAACCTCACATCTAGAATCATCAACTCCAATTAGCCCAGTGTGAGAGTTTCCAGGTTGTTTTTTCCCTTCTGAGGCAAATGGCCTTTCATGGCTTAAAACCCTTTTCGAAGTTCCTACCGTAATCCTACAATAATGGGGAGCAGTCGGTAATCTCCATCATATCTTCAATCTAAGTTGTAGCCAGTTCTACAAGACGTATTAAAGCTTCTCGAAATACTTCATTACAAGAGAGTTATTCGCGATCAAACAATAAGCACATCGTTTTGGGACATCCTGTATGTACTTTTTGGCTGAATTCGCATGGCATAAAGATTTTAGAGAGGAAGGTACTTTCAAATCGTTGCTAAAAGCGATCAATTGTCTTCATAAGCTTTTGAGATTGTTCTGCTCTTGTTAAAAGTTCGCTGAACAGCTTCTGAATCATCTCTGCTTTCGTACCTCACTGGAAATGATTTTGAAGAAAAACATGTCAAACTAAGTTTAAACGTGTTAACATCACCCTGACACGTGCCAGAGAGACAGTCCTCGTAGGATCTACGGAAAATTTCTAGGCTAAAGCACCTAAACGAGAACTTTTTGGAAAAAATGAGTCTGGAAAACGGAAAGATGCCAGGAGAGTAATCAATTTTTGTGTGACTTTTTGTTTGACAAGGAGAATTCATGGGAAATCGCCTAGTGTTTGCTTGGGATGCACGGTATATCTAGGAGTTGCCTGTTCACACCAATTCAAGTAGATTTACAATGTTAATACGACGTCGGAAATTTTTCTGGTTTTCTATTATATCTTGCACCTCTTATGTTGGCGTACCGAGACAAGAGATGACGTCATAGATGGAAAATTAAAGGTCGGCGTGAGGGTGGCGAATGTCAAGCTGGAAAACATGACAGGGTAAAAAGGAAAGGGTATGTTCTTTTTTACGCGTTCGTATTTGTACGCACTTTGTCGACAAGTTGATGCATGACTGACATGCAAAAGCACGATCCTGCTTGCACGACATCTTCAAAATCCCAATTTTTGACTAGGCATTAATCAAGTGTCTCGTCTACAGGGCACCTATAACGATATGACTCCAAATCGTGTGTAAAACGGACAAGGGCTGAGAGGAGCATAGTGCAGAATATTCCGTAAACATGTACGACTGAAGAACTTGACAAGCCTTTTTCCGAAAATTTTTTCACTGGTGAAAAGTGGAAAAATGACTCGTTTGCAATGTACAAGTAACGATATTTATTTTATATATTTATTTCGTAAGCAAGAGTGCACCGAAACAGAAAATAAAAGAAAAAACACAACACAGAATACAGAAAGTGGATCGGATCACTTTGTCCCTTGCTGGATTGATCAAGTCGTTCTCCTTCTCCAAAAAGTGAGTGGGTTCCTGCCGAGTTCCTTTTCCCTTACCCGAACGCATTATAAGGCCAGAAATTATCAGGGCTCGGCTGACCAACTTAACCCAGGGAACGAGAAGAGGTAGAGCAGACGGAGCTCTAGGTAGAGCGCTCAGTAGTCTTCGATATTCTCGAACGGCTGTTCCACGCTAAGAGAACTTTTCCAAACCCTAAAAAATCTAAAGATAGTAAACTGTAAAAATTGTAAGTCATCATGGCTCTCAAATAGATGTGTATATTGAAAAACTTGTGTAATGCATGCATGTTACCCTTTCCAAATTAGGTGGCATATGCCACCCTTATGCCACCCTGAGCTTCACAAAACTTTCGGTTCATAGAATTTTTTCCATACTTTTTGCATAAACCTTTTGTACCTAAAGTCTACTACGTGATTACATTTTAGTTACAAGACTCTTCCTCTCCTCTTCGTTAGACGAAATAGCAACCGGTCCTTTTGAAGAAGAGAGCGCTCAGGAGCAACCCACGCAGCTGGCGCGATCAAGTGGGAAATCGTGAAAATAGAAAGTGGCTAGGGCCATATTTTGTAGTACTATCTTGAATGGATGATACTACTGAGTGAAACCTGCAAACTTGCATTATTCTGCCTACAACCGATATGATATTAGGTTTGCCAAAAATAAGTTCCTTCTAACATGCAAATTCTCATAAGAAATTTTCTTGTTGTTTTCTATCCATGATTCTTCCTGGGAAAGTAATTTGGAGCATCCTCTATCTTATATATAAAGCTGAATGTCTGTTTGTATGTCTGTCTGTATGTCTGTATGTATGTACGTAGGTTCCGAATAGAAAATTCCATTTCTGAACCGATCGGGACCAAACTTGGCACACATACACTTCGGGCCCCGGCGGGTGTCATAGGCTACTTTTCGTATCGATCGATATCGATTTTATCGATTTTTTGCAAAATTTGAGCTACGGGGCCGGGAGTTGGCACAGGGGGGGAAGTGAGCATGGGGATTTCCGAATACAATATTAGTTTTTAAAATCGTGCATTACTTTTATCGATTTTACCGATTTTTTTTGCAAAGTTTGAGCTACGGGGCTGGGGTTTGGCACAGGGGGTAATCGAGCATGCTGATCACCCCCGTGGGTTGCCAAATTCCAGCCCCCTAGCTCAAATTTTGCAAAAAAATCGATAAAATCGATAAAAGTAATGCACGGTTTCGAAAACTAATATTGTATTCGTAATCAGCATGCTCGATTACCCCCCTGTGCCAAATCCCAGCCCCCTAGCTCAAATTTTGCAAAAAATCGATAAAATCGACATCAATCGATAACGAAAAGTGGACTGTGACACCCGCCGGGGCCCGAAGTGTATGTGTGCCAAGTTTGGTTCGGATCGGTTAAGAAATGGAATTTTCTATTCGGAACATACGGCGGAGCCGGGTATGCCAGCTAGTCACATATAAAATACTAGCTGGCTTACCCGGCTCCGCCGTATGTTCCGAATAGAAAATTCCATTTCTCAACCGATCCGGACCAAACTTGGCACACATGCACTTCGGGCCCCGGCGGGTGTCACAGTCCACTTTTCGTTATCGATCGATGTCAATTTCATCGATTTTTTGCAAAATTTGAGCTAGGGGGCTGGAATTTGGCAGGGGGGTGTAATCGAGCATGCTGATCACCCCCACGGAGTTGATCAGCATGCTCGATTACCCCCCTGTGCCAACTCCCAGCCCCGTAGCTCAAATCTTGCAAAAAATCGATAAAATCGATATCGATCGATGACGAAAAGTAGCCTATGACACCCGCCGGGGCCCGATGTGTATGTTTGCCAAGTTTGGTCCCGATCGGTTCAGAAATGGAATTTTCTATTCGGAACATACGTACAGACAGACATACATACAGACCTACAGACAAACAGACATTCAGCTTTATATATAAGATTCATGATTTTCTACCATCGGTGAAGACAGTTATGTCTCAACATGGCTAAATTTCCAAAAGTCCAACTCTTTGACTTACTAAGCTTTGTTTTCATGCTGTAATGGATGTAGGGAACAGCAATTTGGCTTTTGCATACAGAGGAGTTTACCCCATTTGAAAAATAACGAAAATTGTGGTATGCCAATTCGAAAATCTTTTATAAAGATACCTTATTTCCTCATATTTGCGCTTTATAAGGAAATTGGGGTTTCTCAGTTTCTTTGGGGATTTTTCCCCTTGGAAGATTAGTTTTAACAGAAATTATAGTCCATCTCTCAATGGAGTGCTCTTTCCAGACAGTTTCTACCAAACACTGGAAAAATTTGTCTGCAGCATTTGTGGAGCCGCAAAAGCAATTGAACTTATCTATTAACCAACCTAATACTTTGTTTCAAGCATGGTAAGAGCGGTGGTATTTGTTCATATCTGATGGTCGATGATTGACAGATACATCTCTCTCCACTCTGCATTTACAGCGTCTTTCGCAGTTCTTCCACCAGCGGGACCTACCTAATCATCCTTAGCATCGACAATGCTCGGGTGATCAATCACAAGTTGCTCGAGGACCCTCTTAATTACGCTTCAGCAGTTTGTTGCTGACATGACGTCTAGTGGAGCGCTGGAGAAGATTAAGATAAAGTCAGTCTACTCAATCCAACCGCTTACTCTTCGCGAAGAAAGGAAGTTGGACGAACTAAATAGGACTATGTTGCTAATGTTCATTCCAAAATTGCGTTTGAAAAATGGACAGGAAAGAGAATCTTATTCTGAAGTTGTGATTTACTGATCACAACCATATGAATTATTTTTCGTTATAAATGGAGATCAGTATACCGATCGAAGTTCTATCTGCAGTTCTGATGTGGAGATCCGAGCTGTAGTTCGGATCACCATTTTCTCACAAAATTGTTTTTTAACGAACAATAAGATAGCAAGCATTGCTTCCCATTTTTTTATAAAGCCATATATTAGGTCGTCCCGAAAGTATTTTCGCTTTTTTCAAACGGGCGCCACATTTGAAAGAACAGAGATTTCTAAGAGATCTTGGATGCATTCGATGCAGAATTCCATTCCTTTCTAACGGTTATAAGAATCTTGCAAAACAGTCAATGAGCTTTCAGAAAATAACCAAAGTCTGCGACCCATGCTTTTTGAGATGGTCATGTTTCACGATTTTTTAAAACTTTCATATCAATCCTCAAAAGGAGTTCAAGTAACGATTTGATAGAGTGAACCTCATAGAATACAGTGCAACTTTTTTCTCTTTTCCATAGCTTGTCATACATTTTTAATAGAATTTTAACTGATGCTACCGATTTCCATACTTGGACAGCTAAATCCTTGTAGAACATCAAAGGAAGAGCAGCTCGGGTGCTGTTTGATGCAGCATTTTCTCCTCTTTCTAATGGTTGTTTTTTGTTTCCGATTCGTTTAGTTTTCGGGGATAAAATCATCACAATTCATTTATTTAAGGAGCCCCAGGCTGTACCCGGAAAACTCGAAATTTGATATTTCGAATCCGTAAACTCTCATTTGCTTTATAAATTCAATACTAAGTCATATATCATCTTGAAAGCCTGAAATTCCGAGTAACTACTGATGTTTGATGCGATTGTGGCTGAGGTGGGACTGCCAAAATCCGATGGCTTTGTTAGAAAATCTTTTAAAAAATTACGGCGAGCTACGAGAAAGAGAAAAAAGAAGTACTGTATTCTATGAGGTTTACTCTATCGAATCGTTACTTGAACTCCTTCTAAGGATTGATATGAAAGTTTTAGAAAATCGTGAAACTTGACCATCTCAAAAAGCATGGGTCGCAGATTTTGGTTATTTTCTGAAAGCTCATTGACTGTTTTGCAACATTCTTAAAACCATTAGAAAGACAATGAAATTCTGCATCGAACGCTACCAAGATCTCTTAGAAAAGTTTGTTGCGTCGATTGTGGCAACCGTTTGAAGAAAGCGAAAATACTTTCGGGACGACCTAATATATAATATTAAAAAGCTCACAACCGTACCAGCTGACTGGCAAATGAACAGTCTCTTGTAAAACTCATTTTTTGACGGCAATTTTTTTTAATCATAAAAAAGAGGACGTATTAGGTCGAACCGAAAGCTCGTTCGACAATTTTCAAATAACCCTAACTTTTTCTTATTATAACGGTGCCGTTTAAACTGAATTTTTCTAGAAAGCGAAAAGCATGCACCTTCCAGCGGTGGTCTAATGGCCTCCAGTTTAAATTGCAAAGATAAATGGAAAAATAAAATGTTCCGGTATGCGGCGGTTTGAGGCAAGCTTGTTAGGAATCCAAAAGCTGCTCAGTAAAATCCAAAACAGCCATTATTCTTAGTTTTCTGACCTCCTCACTGGGCAAAATTTATGCTGATAGCACCATTCCTTGAAAAGTTATGATTTTCGAGGAAAAATGCCAATAATCAATCTCTTAGGAAAAGTGATTTTTGGCATTTTTTTCTCGAGACTCATAACTTTTCAAGGAAAAGCTCAATCAGCACAAACTTTGCTCGGTTAGATAAAGGAGGTCAGAAAACTAAGGATAGTGGGTGTTCTGGGTTTTACCGAACTTTCGGTTGAACCTAATATATCAATAAGTTTTTTTCTCTATATGAATGCCCATGTGTTGTGCTTATTCTTCTTGTCGAGAAGAGCTTCTTAGCACCTCTTGGAATTTGAGAAGAGGTAGGTCGTATTTGTTTTGTTACGGTCGAGTAAACTACTTAGTGCATTGCATTGCGCAAACATCTATACCAAACATACCAAACATATGGCAGCATACTGCTCCTTTGCAATTTCTGCTCTAGGAAAGATCTCAGTAATTAGAGCCTTGCAGTGTTAATTAAAAGATGAGGAGCTACTGTTTACTTAGAAGGGTGCTATGACTTCTTCACATGATAGGAAATAACTTTAAGAGAAGATGTTTCTGTGATGAATATTTATGAATCTTAAAATTTTGTTTGGATAACTTGGCTATGAAGACTTAACGACTTACAGATGATGTATATGGAAACTTCTCATCTCCAAGACTCCAACAAAGGTGACAGAATTTATACATTCACAGTTTTTACTAGACTTATGCATTTCAAAACAATCGGATCATCTAGGTGGCAATAAGTCGCGCACAGGATTCCTAGAAAACAATGCTTTCTTCTCCATTTCTATTCGAAAGCTGATTTGACATTGTTTGAAGAAGAACTCTTGAGCTTCTGTCAGAGCTCATAGAAAATTCCGTGTCATTTGTAAATGGTGTTAAGAGCTGATAAAATACTCCCGAACCCTATTTTCACCTGCTCGGATGCTCGAAAAAATGCGGAAACTCCTATATAATTCCGTTTAGTGTTGATTTTGTCTCTATGAACTACTTTAAAGACTCAAAAATAATCTGCTGATCAAAACGTTTCATGAACAGGGCTCGGCACAGCTGGCTTATAAGCAAGCTAGATATCGTCTTTAGGACAAAAAGTAAGGGATATTCTTTTTGTGAGTCCGCAGGTGTTTGTAATCGACGCTTCGTCTTTCTAGTCGATTCGTATATTTCGGATAAGGGTCGAAGGGACTTCGTAAAATTTTGCGAAAGTCAGGAGACTTCGCTTGCATTTTCGAAAAGCACCTTGTGCCCCCTGTTTATGAATAGTTGATTTCGATTTTCCGATACACAGAATAACATTTCTGAAATCAAATTTTGACAAAATCTTTCAACCAAAACAAAAGCGCCCAACTCAGAAGAGGTCTAACGATTATGTCCCCAAAAATAAGTCTCTTTTCTTTATAATTCTTCTTGTATTGCGGTTAACAATTCAACTCATTTTGCTAAAAGTAGTGCTACCGCGCAATTTGGGGCGTTTTCAACTCTGTCGAATTATTCTCTTGTGTAAAAAACAATAAGTTGCATTGAAACTGTCAATATCTGAGAATTATGTGTAATTTATTCACATGAAAGAAGTCATAAGCTCTTTCTTCAAACTCTGAAACAGTTTTTCAGACCAGGGAGACCTAGACAGTATCGAGACGCCCCTAAATTGTCACTTCCATTCAACCCTAAAGCGTGCCAGGAGTCATGTCAATGTCATTAATGATGATCACATCGAATCAACGTCGCACTCAAGGTGCCCATATCTCATCTGTTCTCTGCCAAAGGCATGGGCATGCCAATAATTGCATATTATTGCTCAAGAGTATCGTATTTCACATGCCCACACTTTCAATAGCTCTGATGGCTTGACTGGCTAAGTATATCTCATTTCTGCTGATTTTTCTGTCGTAAGTAGCAAGTTTTTAAATAGATCCTTAGTAGTGGTGTATCTTGTTTATAAATCAATTTATTATTCAAAGAGACTATGCGGGCGCTTTTTCTGGCCGCGCTAGCTATCTCTTTGGATGTATTACTTTTCTGAAATAAATGTTGAATCTACGCTAAAACTGTGCTTCCCACAGCTATGCCGGACGCTGAAGAATAAATCGGAAATGTTGTACACATACCATTATTCGTCGAGAATATTATATGTGCCGCCTATGCTAAATACAATGCATTCCTGTAGAATTTCTATGACTCATTTGGTATTTATAACCACTAAACGCATAGCAACAATGGAAATGTCGCTATCAAATTCCTCAGCGTACTGTTCGCAAAATGTTGGAATTTTATATACAAATTGCGACAGGAGGCTAGAAAAGCTACGAAAGCCGCCCCAAAACGGACTGATAAGGCATTTGAAATACTAGTATGGTCAAGAGATTGCCACAAGCAATGACAGCGCCAGTACGGCTTAAGCGAGATTTTTTGATACTGACATCTGAATTCTAGGGCCTCTTAAATGTGGAGGTACCCGTTTGGAATTATCCTTTATTTTGTACTTTTTATTCTTTGATTTTGAGCTATCGAACGGTTTACATACGATAATGACTCAGTACTTTTGCTGCCGCCATTACCCAAGCCCTTTCCACTTTTCATTCTGCAGATATTTCCCATTTTGATTATTGTGTGCTGCATAATGTTTGCCCTTTAATGGAAAGGCATAATTTTTCTAGCCTGACCTTTTCCATTGGGAAATAATATCCTTTTTTGAGTGAATTTCGCCAAGCTCATCGTCTGCTTGATGGATGGGCAAATCTTCGCGTATTAATTTACCCTTTACCGTGGACTATGTGGTCCTCTAAATTGCTGCAATTCTTCGATTTTTTCGCTTATGAATTTTTTGCTACTTACTTATGAAACGCAAAAATGTGATGGCTACAAAAAAAACAGGTGGAGTCATCAGGAAGCAGCCGACATTAGACTTTTACATTGTTTATGGGAAAACAATTTGGTAGATCAAGATCATGAAGATTGGTAGATCAAATCATCAGGATCAAAATTGTTATGGCATCCACCTCCGTGATCTCCCGATCGTCTGATCGTGAATCAATACGTCACCACCAAAAAACCATGAATTTCCAGATCGTTGATCACGGAATGGCCGGGTGCGCAGGATGCGGCCACCCTACTGTCGTCCTCTGATTGCCTAGCCATTCGCGAACCCGCCGCTCAGTCTCCCTCCTCTCTGCCCCCCCCCCCTCCCCGTGCTTAGCAGATGACCCCGTCTATGCCCCCACCCCCGCCAGCGCTATTTCGCCACCGTCGAGCCCCACGCCACGATTCAAATTCTGCTGCAATTCAAATGCGTCCGACAGATTCGTTCGTGATCGCGGCTTGCCACCAGTTACCCTGAATTTTTCGATCGCTGCGTTTTTTGAGGCAGAGTCGCCTTAATCTCAATATTTTGTCCATGTTTTCCTTCTGATTTTTTTGAATTTTTCATACATTAGTTCTTTTCTTTTCCTTTTTTCTTTTTCGGACTTTAATGACGCGGCACGGATATGCTCCACTTTGGCTGAAAGACTTCATCGTTTTAATGTTTTCATCTTCATAACGGTGATTGCAAAGCGTTTTTTCCCTTAGGGATCTTTTTTCTTTCTTATAAGTGCTGCCTCTCCCATCTCATTCATGAAAGTTTATTAGGCAAATAATGAAGTTTTATGGCACTTAATGGTAACTTGATTATTTGTTTCTAAAATCGGCGCTTCGAGAACCTCAAAAAGCTTGATATTTACGACGCCTTTAGTTCTAAACCTCTGCATCTATGCTATCATCTTTTTTTGATATTCATTTATTCACTCAAATAATAATTGCTCTATTTTACAGTTTTGTCGAAATTCAAGTTTCATTTTCTCGCTATGGATCACAAGCTTCTCATTATGCTACCGACTGCTCATTATACCTATACTTATTCGTTCTCGCATAATGAAGAACTTCTCATTTTTTCAAACATTTTTCGCAAGTTCCTCGACCAAGCAATCTACCAATACCTTGGTAGTAATTGCTATATTCTCAATATGCAATTTTAGGTTGGAACCTAGAAGTAAAAATTCTGAGCATACCATCTTTTCGAACGCCAATAGAATGATGAAAAGATATAGATGACAGTAGAGCGTGCTAGGAAAAATTGTTTGAATTTCAAGTATTAAGTCCATTTTTGTACTCTCTGCAATATTGCTAGCATTTGCAACACGTCCATTATCTTCCTCTCTATTTTTTGCTCCAAACTGACATGCTCTCAACGTTTTTAGTGAGTCCTTAGTATCTGTGATTGGCGTAATTCTTGCGCAAGTTCTGCCCGTCGTCGTGTCACTGCCGTTTGCCATTAGCATCGTTTGTAGCCTAACTTGTCCGTTTGTTACGAGCGAGCGTTTGAGTAGAATACGATAATCAAATTGATCGATAACACTGGGAAGTTCTTCTTATTCTTTGCTTTCTTAAATTTTCAGTTTTCCGATGTCTTTCTTGGTCTGTACGAAAAATGAAATTTACGAGGTAGAGATCCTCATTTTCATCTTTACAAGAAAGCAAAATCGTCTTAGAAAGTGCTTGCTCATGCTAATGCTCGAAGTTTGCAAAAAAAACAGAATTTCTTTTTCCACGGGTTTTCAAACTTCAAAAAAATTCGGAAAACTTAACCCCCCCCCCCAAAAAAAAACTCAAATTCTGCGCATTTTGGAGAACTCATAATCATGTATATCACGTCCAAACCCAGCATGTGTACTGCACACCAGGCGCGGTATTCTACGGCCTGTGTACTTGTAAATTATTAATTTCTATGGTATTCTTATTGTTATCATTTTTTCATTTGTAAATAGATGCAAAGACGTTATATCAAAATAGACGACTTTCAGTGTCTGTGGTGCGAACATGAAGTCGTGGGATGCTGTGCATGGTGTGCAGTTACGCACATAAGATTGCATATGCCTATACTATGATGTTTCCTCACCTACTTCTTGCACAAAATCCTTCACTTCTTTCTCTTCGGAAGCTTTCTTTTTCTTTTTTCTTTCTGTTAGGATTGAATTTAATATCATTTTCAATGGGCATTTTTTCCTTTCCCCAGCAATTTTGCCCATTTAATGCACCAGTCGGCAAGTTGTATGGCTGTGTGTCTTCGGACGCGAGTCAGACCCTGATTGCTTGCGAGTTTCGAATTGTAAAGAAAATGTCATCTTTCGTTTATGTCCCGACGCGCAGTAATTGCGATTTGGCGCCATTCGACGTCCGTTCGAGTATTCAAAGTCAAGAGAGCCCGTACAAAGGACTTTTCTTTTTTCCTAGGCACTTGTCTTATTGGGAGCGTTTAGGAATGAGGGAGTAGGTGCCGACGTTCATTGAGATTGGAAATTTTGTTGAAAGGCTGCCTGGTCGAAGTTCTAGAATTTTCGTACCATTTTCACCAAATCTCTATGCGAATTGTCAATTCCCAATATCGAATTACCCCCTTTGCCCTCTTTTTTTTTTCAAATTTCAGGCTCATTAGAACAATAAATAATCCAACTTTGCTTATTTGTTACTTTACTTTCTGATATTTTCGCTCGAATATCAGTTTCAATCTGGTAAATGTTTCGCCAGGTTTTGACAAAATTTCCTATGCATTCCAGTTTCTGCAATTAGAGCTTGTCTGCTAACTGTCACGGCTTCGAATTTCTCAATTTTTTCAAACGCATGCGAGTTTTTACTGTCTTTAGTAAAATGACACCTCCTTATCTTAATGGCATCATTTATGAGGGCGCTCAACGCTTCTACGACATTGGCTTGGCTTCTAATTCAAATTTTGTATTTCCCAAGCTGGTCTCACAGATATCGAAATTCATCAGAGCAAAATTCAAACAAAGAAGGGGGGGGGGGGAGGGGACAAAAATCTTCCGAATACATACGAATGCCATTCTTACTATGGGTAAGCTCAGGCCAGTTGAGGGTACGTAAAAGTGCAGAAAGCGTTCCCTATTCGGCTCACTGATATATCATGTGAAGCATTGAGAAGGTGGGTGGAGCTTCGCAAAGTAGGTTGAGATTGCCGCAAAATTTTAATCATTTGAAGATTGGAGTTCTCCTGTGTAGGTTTAGTCAAACAGTCATAGTAATCTTTGCAGTTCAGAGTGTACCGAATTTTTGATACTATGCTATGCACCGAATCTATCACTGTTATGACATTTGAAACATTTACAATGTGGGCGGGGCTTTACGAAGGGGGCGGAGTTTGCTACAGTGCAAAATCGATTATTTTGAAAGATTTTTACAATGTGGGCGGGGCTTTACGAAGGGGGCGGAGTTTGCTACAGTGCAAAATCGATTATTTTGAAAGATTTTCTTTTTTGTATAGTCATTCTAAGGTTCTCAGTTTTCATAACATTCATTATTTTTGATCTAACTTTGTCAATTTCTGTCTTTTTGAGCAGAGGCACAAGAGCTCAAATATGAAAATCTCTGAGTGAGCTTGATCATGGTTAATCACCTGGCCAGACAGCAGAATGACGAAGTACAGGGAAAATCACACACACTGGCTCCATTTCGTCTGACAGACTATTTTGCACTTTTTCTTGGCCCTTTCGCTTACAAAAGTGCAACAGCCAAATTCGTAAACCTTTGCTCCTGCTTGCTTATCGCTGCCAGTGGTCGCTTCTGTTGGTATGTGCACTAGCTGAGCTATTGTATTCTCTAGTTACTGTCCGGATTATGCGACGGCTGATCCGAAGTGATTGATGGTTCGGCTGCTGCTGTGTCACTCCGCCTTTCATTACTCTCGCGTCGGTACCATCTCCTGTACGGGACTCCCTCGACCATTCCCTTCGTCAACCCAATGGCAGATGCACCTAATTATATATGAGAAACTTGAGGCTACGCCAACAGCTCCTCGCACTCACGTAATTTACGATCTGCGAGTGCCAGCAAGTTTGAAGGGCACTATAGTCGCACCAGGTGGTGACCCCCTTCACCCAGAATAACTGTTCGCATACTGAACTGTTGTGCTACTCTAAATCACATTAGGGTTTCATTTTTTTGCGCAGGTCCCGAAGAGATTCTGTTGCTTTCATAGGAAATTTCGATAAATTTTCATCTCTTTTCAGTCGTCATTAACTTTTTGCCTCAGAAAGTTTTGACTCCGCGTATAGAAGAATCCATTTCTGCGAGTAAGCTTTGAAGGCATTCAATATTAATTTGGAGCTGGAGTACACCCAAAAGTCTGAACCATGAAATTTTATGTGAAGGGCGAAGCCTTCGCTGCAAAATTGCTGACATCTGACGCCCTAAACTCAACTGACTATCCATTTTTGCTCATTTATTTGTTTGTTTATCTCATTGAAGTCCAGCTATGACAAAATCAACGAAAAATTACATTTTTCCGAAATTTGACGCTTTTTTGAAATCTCACTTTTTAAGCATTTGATTAGAAATTTGACCACTTTGTATTTTGCGATTATTCACTGCATAATAATTTTAGATCCAAATAATTTGGCGTCCAACTTTATGAGCCATCTTTTTCGTAGCTCTTCTATATCTTAATTACAAGGTTTTTATGGACTAAATTTTTTTAGTCTACTAATTTACACATGATTATCGAAGTTAAAGTAAACTCTATAGCATTTCAGTCCAACTTCTCATCTTTTCGCCTATCTTTGGCATCTGAAAAATCTCTCCATCGACGAAATCGGCAGTAAGATCTGCTAACTGATCTGAAAGCGATGTGCGTACATTTTTTTCATATTCTTGTCTGCTAATCTAAATTTTCAAATACTCGATATTTTTAATTTCCTCCTCAGTGTAAAAATTCAAGAAGCTGTGAACTCGTCTTCGTGCTTGTTCTCTTGAAACTACGTGTCAAATTTTCAAAAAAAAAATTTTTTTTGGAAGCCTAGTAAATTTGGAGAGAGCGGCTAATACTATTTCCTTCCATTTGCCAAAATTTTCTTCGCTTTCACAAAAATATTTTGGCTGCGCGAATGTTGTTCAGTGAATCACATCCGCTAAATGTCATTCTGTTTTCTGATTTGTCATAGCAAAACCTTTGGTCATTCTTATGCTGACGCATTCGTGCTACACTTCGTAATTCTTGTTTTCTACTTTTATCGTTTTTTTTGACCCACCATGAATTTCTTTGAAAATTTCCGAAATTTAATGTGTTAGTGCGCTTTTCTTCCGGTGTGATCTAACTCGACTTTCTAGTCACTCGTAACGCTTTGCTCATTTGAAACAGACTTGTCGATTTTAAGCTAACAGCCTGACAATAATACCTTTAATGAATAGTTTACGCTCGGTCGAGTGTCATAGAGCAGATGTTCGTCATGTCACGTCTGCTGCAGCTATTGTCTTACGCGACTCTGCATAATCATTTCCGTTTGCCCTTTATTTACTAGCTGTTCCCTTTTTCAAATGGGCTATACAAATTGATGATTCGAGCTGTACATGTAAGAAGAATTTTTACTTCATTGCTATACCTAAAAAACGAGCAATTGCTTAATTGTTCGAGGTGATTTAATTCTTACGAAACTCACTTGTTCTTACCATTCACGGATGGATTATATATGGTTTTTTATTTACTGGCTATTTAAAATTTTTTCATTTTTTTATTAGCTTTGCTTACTAGCTGTCCCTTTTTCGTCAGGTCAAGGAAAATAATTCGAAGCTGTAATGATAAAAAAATTAACTTTTACTTCTTCACCTGCAAAAATTGTCCTTTGTCCAAAAATTTCACAGAATTGATTTGGATTCCATGAGAACTCCAAACTGCTCTGATCATTTATGATCGAAAACAGTTATTTGCCTAGTTCTGTATCTTACATAAGTCACTTTCGATTTTGCAACCCATAACCCGTTATCAGCAGATTCCCCCCCCCCCTCCCCCCCATGTTCCGCCTATGGTACCACTAATAAGCTCAATGTTTCATGTGTTGAAAAATATCTGCAGATATTTATCAGTGTACAAAATCTCTGGCCTCTGCCAGAATCTTGGGATGTTTGGAATTTTTTTTACTATGCCATTTTGAATTTTCAGATTTTCAAAATTTGTTTTTCAATCATTCCAAGTGAGAAGAGTCACTTCCGCAATTTTTTAGACCAGGCTAAAAAAATTTCTCTACCATTCCCCGACATATGTCCGCCAGTGATCTTGCCAGAACTTTATGAATTCAGGGAAGTGATATTCTTCCCCACTTTTCCAATTTAGATTTTGTAATTTCTTCCTGCAATGACTGCCATCTTTCTTCCATGTCACCCCAAAAAAGCTGTTTGTACTCTTCTGTTTGGTCACCAGTTTTGCCCCTGTAGTATGGCTCGACCTTCAATGGACCGAGGATCCCGCTGAGAACGTTGAGAGCCTCCTACCTGACCGCTACTTAACGTGCTCACTGACCTAAACGAACAAACGAGCTAAGCAGATTGCGTGGGTGGGGAGTAGAGCTAGGTCGAATATTGATTTTGGTGATTTTTGTGTGGGGGTCCATACAGTAAGTTGGGCGGGATGAAAGTCCATTCTTCAGTAGATCAACATCGGTGACGTTTGATTATCGTAATTTTTTAATTGTTTTTATCAAGCTCAGCCATTTGATCATCTCCGATTGTTTTCACTGCTACCAGTCCTTCTAGTTTGACTGAATAACAATTTCACCCCTGTAACTCCGCCATAACCTCCATGAACGATTGATATTTGACAGTAACGAATTCTGCCCACCATATACACGATTACTTGTTCACCTGCCTCATTTGTTTTCATTAGGGGAGGTGGATGGAAAGGCAGGTGCAGCTACTGGCCGGCTGACCATACGTTACACTTTTTCAACAAGTCTATTTTAAAAGTTCTTTCATAATTTTCTAATGACTTTTGCTGTAAATTCAACCATATTCCATGAAATTATTTTTCAGCAACGGTTTGTAACCGACTTCTATGATTTTTATTGTTGCTTTATTATTTTACTCATAATCTTCTTTCGCTCGTTTTCTTGCACTGGCTTCGCGGTGTTTCGAAGATTGTAGCAAGATTTTCTGCATTTTTCATACTTTTCCAGTGAATGTGTTCATGGATCCAATGAGCTCTCCTTACGGCGTTCCATCGCCGTACGACCAACAAGTACCATCGACATCGTCAGCCACTTGTGCAATGGCTCGTCCTAACACTCCACAGACCCCATATGCGTAAGGAATTCATTCAACTTCTGTAGTGTTTTATATTTGTTTCGGAACCCGAGATCTTTGACAGATTTTTGAGCAGTTTTGAATTTCATTTTCAGGAAGTATATCATCTGGTCCTCTTCCTCTTCACTCTTAATTTCTGTTTTCGTCCTTCCACCTATGTAAGCCTTTTAGAAAAACAGAAATCTTAGTTTCACACTGATATGACAAGATGAGGTCGAAGGTAGTATAGACCGATATGCGTGGTACAAGTTTTATACAAATTTGATTGACCAAGTGTTTGCCTTATCCAAATCAGATTTTCTAGTTCCCATCATACGTACTTGACTCCTCCCACTAATTCCAGTATTATTATTCAATTTTCTGTCATTTTTGGCAGCGGCTGATCTCTATCATGGCAAATATGTCCTAGTACGATTTTTATTTTTTTTTGAATTTCATTATTTTATGGCCGTCTATTTTTATCCTAAATTATTTCTATACTCTCCAGGACTGAATCTTCGATTATTGTAATGCTGCTCTGTGGGAGGTGCATTAACTCACACAGGTGCAGTGTTTTCGTTCACCTGAAAAACATCTGTCGCGGTAATTGTCTGTTTGAGGATAATCCGTGGAAAAAAATCCTATTGCAAATGTAACGGCCATGATTATTGTAACAGTGCAAGTTCTGCAAGGTTTGCAAATTGCACTTGTGTCATAAATGCAATGGGTAGTTTTTCACAAGGAGAAGTAATAGATTCAGTTATCGAAGATTGAGCCAATAGTGGACAATCAATTGTTTTACATTTTCTGAAATTGCACATAATATCGTAAAAAATATTCTCGTTTAGTACAGAATATTTGATGATTAACATAGCTGTCTCCGAGGTGCCGGCTGCATTGGCGAGAAAAATCACCATGCTTAAAATCTCAATTGGTGCAAAACTCCGAAAAAAGCACTCCTCAAATACGCGCTCCATTGCCATTCTTCACGTTTAAATGTTAGCTACGAAATGCTCCTAGAAATATCAAGCGTGATTTCCTCCAGGAAGTTGTGTTTAAATGTGTGTTTGAGGTAGTGAACCAACATTTTTTGCCCTAATTTAGGGCATCATGTTATTGGACCTATATTTCCGATAACATATTAGCTCGAACCGAAAGCTCGTTCATACCTATTTTAAGAAGTCGTTAATTTTTTCTTTCTCAGAATTATTGCTATTAATGAATGCTCATAGAAAGAGTAGTTTCGTACATGAAAGTATCTTGTAAGCGCTCAAGTTCTGACTGCAGAGATAAAATCAAGGGTATCATTATTGATGATATCATTCAAGAAGGTGATTTTAACAATAAGCCAGGCTATAAAATTCTAAAAACCAGCTAGAAAATGCAAACTATAATAGTTGGTAAATAGGTTCCAGGATCTCCTTCTTCTAACTGCACAAAGTCGGTGCCGATCGCTTTTTCACAAAAATTTGTTTTTTCGAAAAAAAATGTCAAAAAGTCAATTCCCGTTTTCTGCTGTCTTTGCTGGTCCACTGGCTGTTTTCATTATTATGGCTTCTATCCCGTCGAAGGCCCGGATCAACATCAGTTGTGTATCGCCCAATTTTGCATGAATAGAGCACTGAATGGCATCGAAAAGAATTGGAGAGTTTGCAGAAAGGCTTTTGGTTGTCAACAATGTAGTTTGATTGTGTTTCTCACTGCTGAGTTCATCTAGTTGCTTCTCAATGGACATTCAGAGTTAGGACGTTGGGTTTGATGGAATGGCGCAGAGAATCTAGTTGTGATTATTTTTTAAATAGAATGCCATTTAAAAAATTTGGAAAATTGCATAAGGGCTTCTGTATCTTTTCTCTCTTACTATTCAGAACAAATTGTATTGCATCTAGAAAGAATTTGCCTCTCGTTTTTTTTTGGTTATTATCAGACTTAAGATTTTCGAAGCTCGAGATATCGCATCGTAAAGTTTATAACTCTGCCATTTTGCCGCATATGTCAAGGTTATAGCACAAGTTGGCAAAGATCCAACTGTATAACTTTTTTTTTGATTTGTGCGGTACATGATATACTATTTGCAAGAAAAAGGTAATGGGACATGAATGAAATACAATAAATTTTCAAATAATATGAGCTATAAAGTTGTGACTAGACTTTCGGTATTATCGATTATCGATTACTGATTATTATGGATTATTAATTATCAATTACTTTTCTCGATTTTATCGATTTTTTGCAAAGTTCGACCTACGGGGCTGGGAGTTGGGTTCTCATTTTTTGAAATTAATTTCCTGTTTTTAGATAGGAATACAGCTGGACACGAAGATAAGTACTATTAAACTTGAATGGATTTGAAAAGTATAATGCATTTTTAAACGGACCGTCTACAATGATGTAGACTTTTTTAACCTACGTATATAAAAAATGAATACCTATTTCAATGTGGCACAAGCCATAATTTCGACCAACTTGTTGATTTTCAAAAAAAAAACTCATCACTACATCACCATTATCAATTTCAATCAACTAACTTACTCGTTTATAGGTAAGATTGGAACACGCGAACGGCTCGAAAGTGTTTTTCGCTCTCACTCTAGATGAAAATATACACAATCAGTGGTTTTCTTCTAGTAGAAAACTTGCTATGTAGAGTCTATTTTTACTGTGTCGTTGACTTTAAAAGAATTTATATTGACCAATTATGAGCAACGGAGGCTTTTTCCAGAATTTTCTGATTGCTGCAACGAGCTTACCTGCCTTTGAAAGATGATATGCTTGCGATGGTCGGAAAAATAGATTTTCTAATGTTTCTCGAGTTTTTCAAGAATTTGTAATAGTCTGAACTCAAATTTGCGAAACTCTTTTGCATATCAATCCGATCACACTAGTCTCATAGCGTATAGTAATGTAGTGTTCTAAAACTTACGCAAGTAAAAAAGAGTCTCATTCCTTCCGTGAATGGTTTGCTTGATATGTGAAATTGTGCAGGTAAGTGCCTAAAGGCAGCGTCCAGGCAAGATCCATCCACCCAGATTATCACATAATTGTAAAGAGGGCCCCATGAGTGTCCGAACTGCGTTGGTCCAATCCTTTGACGTGCCCTCTAAACGGAGATACGGGCCTGTGATACGTATCACAAACCACCCCTTCGTATCACAAACCACCCCTGAGGACGAGTGCTCACGCAGGGTGCGGTTGCATTGCAGTTGCCTTGCAGTTGCACTGCACACTGCAATGCAACTGCATCCGTGCAGTTGCAGCTCCTCCTGCTGGCATGACGATGGGGACGAGCAATTCGAAACTCGTCTACCTTTTAAAGAGAGGTCCCCAAAACCTTATTTTTTGGGAGTTTTGAACAATTTCGACTTTACAGCTGTAATCAGGGCCACGGAAAGGCCCCAGAATGGCAGAAACATGAGAGGCGAAATTTTGCCCGGACGCTGCCTTTAAAGGCAGCGTACACCCAAAATTTCCTTTGATATTTTGTCATTCTGGGGCATTTCCGTGCTCCTGATTACAGTTATGACATTAAAATTCTCCAAACTTCCCAAAAAAACCCCGAGTTTCGAACTGCTCTCACCGTCGGTATGCCAGCAGCTGCAACAGCATGACAACCTGCAGTTGCAACTGCAGCTGCTGCGTATGCTGTCGTGATTCGTCGTCCGAAAGAGGCGTACTGCAAAAAGCAACTACACTGTTGCAACAGCAGTTGCAATTGCAAGCAACTGCAACTACAGCTTACGCTGTCGTGCATTCGTCCGAAGGAGGCGGAGTGAAAGAAAAGGGGCGAAGTGAAAGAAAAATCAGGCGGGTTTTCTTCGCTCAGAAGCAACATTGGAAGACCGGACCAACGCAGTTGGTCTTCTTCTGGGTCCTGTATATACAATATAGAGAACTGGGTAACTTAACTTTTGGGTGTACGCTGCCTTTAAATATTCATGAAATGATGCTCTAAACATATAAGAAAATAGCTTAGTGAAAGTCTCTTTAAAGGGCATGTGCTTTTTTTGATATTTCAAGGTCAAGGTCGCGAAAAGTTCAGAGGTGCTCCAAAGAAGATTTTAATTCCCCACGATGGTTCTGCTATTGTCACGTTTATAAGAACGCTTCAGAATTATAGTTGTTCTCTCACTTTTCACTTGGTCTAGCCAAAGTATATAAATATGATTTACAGACGATCCGCGTACAATTCCGCGCATGCGTCACCGTTCCGTCCGGCAAACGCTGCTGACGCGGTGCGCTTACGTGAAACTTGTGCTCGAAATGCGCAGACGGCACAATGGATGGACAGTCAGTACCTGGCCGGTGTATCGGGGTATCATGGCAGTGGGGTAAGTATAGCTTCAATTTTTAGTTTGCCTACACCACCTTTCGCCTCGAAAAAATCCTTTTAGGCGCAATCCGGTCCATGCTCAGTGATGTCGGCGGCAAGTGGCGGTATGTCGGTGATGTCGGGAATGTCACAGATGTCTTTGGGAAACATGAGTCAGCTCAGTATCTGTACACAGCTGACTGAAGCCCACTATGCACAAGTGAGGTTTAGAAATTTAAGGATTTCCGTGCACTTCTGGGTACTGGGCTTCCAGTTTGGAAGTTGTCCTGCGGTAACCCATGCCCAGAAGGTAGCTCATATGATTTATTGGTGTTCGGGAAACTCGACTTTGAACATTAGCCCAGACCGTAATCGAGGACGTTGCGGATCCGCAAAAAGTACGGTCTGGCCGAGAGTTTGGATATGATTGTCTCGGTCACGTATGGATCTTTCTAGTATTTCACATGAACTGTCGCTTTAGCCGTGCCTTATTAGTTGAGCCTCTCACTCTTACCACATGAGAAATTCAGGGCTCTCTATTAACTCTGATAGTACCTTCAAGATAATGTGCACATTGAGAGCTTTTAGGTTCCCCATTACCAACCCACATCGGGAGCATCAAGTGTGGAAAACATCGATCCCAGCAACATCTATGAAATTAACCGACAAGTGAACACCCTGATTGTGAGCTTAAGGCACGATGACCCGGTAAGTATAGGCGTTACATCATATAAGGATAGATCTCAATTTTATGAATTCTCAGGAAGTAAGGCGAAAAGCGGCGAACTCGGTTCAAGGCATGGCTCGACAGCGATTATTGGCAATGGTGACGAACCAGGCTACACTGCGAGAACTGATTTGTTATTTTCTGCAGTTTGTTCTGGAACATACTATAGAACAAGTGAGTTTTTTTATTATCAGCTCACTAATTTTTGTGCAAATATTCAAAGCGATTTTTAATCTTTCTATTTCCTAGAAACTTTACTTTGGAGGCTATCTTTCATTTGACGCAAAAAATTTAAACTTCGCTGTCATTCACCCAACTGATCTCCACTTTCGGTGTGATTGAGATGTTCTTTGAGTTTTCATTCTTTCAGAACATCACCCAGCTAATGCAGTCGATTTTCAACATCCTCAACTGTCGCACATGTTTTGTTGTGATGCAAGATCGATACATTCAGCAGATTCTAGTTCATATCATAGCCAAATATCTAATGTAAGTGATAGAGATCCAATTTGTTAATGTTCTAACTGACCCTGCCATTTCAGGCCTGATCATCCCTTCACTGCATGGACCGTCATAGCATTCACTGCCATTTTGCGGAAGAAAGATTTGAGAGCTTTTCGGAGAATGTGCAGGTGGGTACGGTCAAGAAATTATTTTCCTACAGTGTTTTTGTATTTTGCGGCATACTGTAATTCTCTAGAGGCACGCAAAAGTTACTTGACATCAAAATTTTTTCAAAGCTCGCAAGCGGGCTCTAATCTTTACAAACTTACAAGAATGACAGTAGAGGAGCCCTTTTCGAATTTGTATTTACCCCTTTTATGGTTGAATTTTTCTCTTCTGAGCTTTATGTTTTTCAGAAACGAGTACTTTGTGCGACAGCTTATGATCATTCTTGGTTCCAACTCATCATCCCACAAATCGCTCATAATCGATTCTATTCGCATGCTTATCACTAGGAACTTACCTTTAAAGGTATGGAAGTTTAGA
Source organism: Cylicocyclus nassatus (assembly GCA_958299035.1). Lineage (NCBI taxonomy): Eukaryota > Metazoa > Nematoda > Chromadorea > Rhabditida > Strongylidae > Cylicocyclus > Cylicocyclus nassatus. The sequence continues at coordinate 31,005,759 of CATQJL010000223.1, read as the reverse complement.
TTGCCATTCCACATGCTTTCCCTTGAGCTTCTCAAAGATTATTTTTTCAGGATTTCTTTGTGAGGAGTAAAGGCATGGAGAAGCTCCTTGAATTCATGACCAGCGAACATGAGGAAAAAGTGCTACGATCGAGTGCCACTACATTGCTGACGCTGATTTCTACAGAATCAGCCAAATATGGGATCGAGTTTGTGAGACTGGAAGGGGTTCAAGTACGTTGTTGCTTAGAAACTCTCACTTGGAAGCTTCCATGTTTGTTCTAGATTTTTGGAAACCTTTTATCACATGGGTCAACTATGCTTCTTCACGAATTATTGCATTGTTTGGCTGCTGTGGGTGATCTGAAAGAAGCGTTGGAAACACAGGTATGGCAAGATGACAAAAATAGCCTGAAACAACAATACCTGAACATATGAATATAAAAAGCACGAAAATTTGAAAAATAGCGAGCTATGTAGAGTTAATTTTCAACTTTCCAAGTTATTTCATCTCATTTTAGGACATCACGAGTACAATCATCTCGGTTCTACAGCTCATGGGTGCGCATGATCCGATCCTAGTCAACCATGGAACTGCCTTCTTATTGAATGTTTCTGCAAATAACGTTCGAAATAAGGTGATTTTTTTGTCAACTCGAAGCTTGATAGACTCAAAACTCATTTTTTGCCCAACTTTTTCCATTCCTTTTCCTATAATTTCAATTTGAATATGTGTTTTTTTTTCAGGCAACCATGGTAGCCGAGCGTGCTCCGGACACTTTGCTCAGTGTACTCAATCATCGAAACAATTATCTTACCATTCCTCTACCAAATGTTCGACAGCTGATCGTGTCCATAACTGATAACGTTCTCATCTGTCTCGCCAATCTCACTAGGAATCAGGACGAGTGTGGAAGGAATGCGTGTATTCAGGTATGGAGGTTGAAAAAAGAATTTTTGGACGTGAAAAAAAAAAGAAAATCATGTGCGGGAAAGAAAAATTGTTTTTAAAAATTTTTTTACATTTTAAAATGTGTATACTCCCAGTTGCATGTTTCGCACAATTGAGTCTATAGTATCATTATCATGGTAATCATTTACATAAGGTACTCGAGAAACCATATCACTTCAATTTTCAGATCGCCAGAAAATCCGACTCAGCAAAAACTCTGCTGAACGTGCTAGCAAGCGGAAGTGTAGAATGCCAAATTCGAGCATTAATGGTCATTTTTAAGTAAGTTTTTGAGCTTTTTATGCTTACGTCATCAATGACGAATACGATTCTATCTCAACTTTCAGTACGTGTCTTTGTGTATCCGAATACAAGCTGTTCTTCGTTGACACTGTAGACGACTATAATCAGTCAAATCTCGTCACATTTGTACTTCGCATTCTATGGAACAACTTTGCTCAATTTGTCAGTTGACATTATTTTCGTTTGTTTCATTTCCGGTTGGTTGTGGTCCTTGCTTATCAGAAAATTTTTTTCAGAATAATTTTTCGGACGCGGAAAGGACTCACCGTCGGAAACAAATCGACAGAGTTCTACGATTACTGGCTACACTTTCCAAAAGCGAAGAACTCCTAGAACAGATTGCAACAATCTTCAGGTCATTTTCAATTTGGTCTAAAAACCAAAGTCTAATCAATACATATTATTTTTAGAGAGCACAATCCGCTACCACTACTGCGACCGTTTCGCAACAACGACTTCAGTGCGCATAGAGATTTTCTAGAGTTTTTAGATGCAATGACCAGTGATCCGAAAAGGTAATATTTCAGTTTCTGGAAAGGATTACCTTTCTTAATAATGTACTTTAGATTTCCACTCGTTCATAAATGGCTGTCTACCGCAGATTCTCAACAGATCATGCACTACTACTGCCAGTTTCAAGTCGATCCTAAACTAAGTAAGTTCAAGTGCTAAGTCTCCTCAGTATCCTTTCAAGTACTATTCTAAGTTCTTGGTTACCCAATCTCTCAGTCAGGGGAAACCTTGGTAAAAAGAGGGTAATGAAAAGGAGTTATTAATTATTTGATAAATACAGTAGTTCCCTCTCAACACTTTTCCCTTTCTTTGCTCAAAAAGCTTGCGCAAAAATCGCGCTGCACTTACATATGTCTATTTATTTTATCTCTAAACAAGGGGAGAAAGTCTGAAATAAAAAAAAAGTTCAAGATTACCCGGTTTCACTTCTTAAAAAAATTGATTTCGTTTTTCTTGAAATTTCGAGGTTTGAAATATAAAGATATAGGAATTATATTTGTTTACTTTTGACGTGCGAAAATAGGAAATAAGTGCTTTCTTTGACTGTAAAACACCAACACGACATGGATTTCGTGGTTAGGGCTGAAAAAAAGCAATTGGAAGAAGCTGCTGGCAATCATTATGATACGAAAGTAACTACATTTTGTATTTTCAATGGTTTTTTCCATTCTTTTGTCATAAATGTTTTTTGCAGTGACCCATGCTCGAAACATTGCCAGTCGCCTGCATCAGCCGCCGAAAGTTGAGGATATGCAGACATAATCCAAAGTACAACATTGTGTTTTCTAGTATATCTCAGTCTTTTTGTGTAGAATCCCTTCTTGTTCCCTACTTGCTCCATCTGTTGGCTATTAATCGAAGGTACAATTTTGTCTCAAGCTTTACGGGTGCACTTTCGACTCACTTTTCTGTCTTCTGTTTTTTCTCTTACGTTTTGTACATATATTCAGTATTCCAAGTTCATTCCATGTTATGTTTTCACTATCCACTTGGTCAGGTTGCCTTGCTCAGAGCACCGCGGTATCTCGAATTCTTTGAAATCCAGCACAGCTCCGCAAGCGGGTAATATACCGGCATAACACTTTACAGATTCCTCTCTTTATCAGCATCATGTCAAGAAGCCTGTGATCTTACAACTATTTCTGTTAGGTTGTATTGAATAAATAATACAGAGTTTGTCAAAGCTTAGGTATATGCATAGTTGCGACAAATGCAGCCGTCATAAACGCAAAATAAGCGCTGATTTGTCGCTGTGCAATTGCACAAATTACAGTTTCAAATATTGAGAACATTGACTAAAAAATCCGAGCCTGTGCCAATCGCATATTCCCTTTTCTCGTCGTCGCCATCGTCACGCCAAAGTCTGCGCTGCACACGCGTTGCGCTAATATTGGCCTCATCAGTTGAAGGTCTGCACACGAGACTGTCGCGTTGCGGATCTTTGAGCAAAAAAGAAGCTGTGATTAAAACAGACTGTAGTACGCTCGTAAATGTGGAGATGTATCAAAGAATAATTACAACTATTATACAAACACAGAAAAACGGTGTCTTTTTTGATTGATGTAGTTGAAGAATTGAAAACATAAGTGTTTTGCTATGCTTATAGGCAATATCGAGCATGTAAAAGAAATGTTGAATCCATCTGAAATGCGGATTGACATCAGAACCACCCGATCACAGTTTTTAGCATGGATTACACACGATTCCCGCTTCACATGTGGCTGCTTTCTCGAACGATGCCGATTTTGGTAATTGAGTCAAAGCTTGTAGCAGAATGGTACAGTCTTATTGAATGCTTCTAATCGCATGGCTGGTGTCAAAGTCACACACGACAATCACTGGACTGTTGGAAAAGTTCGCCATCCTCATACTACCGTATAAGCAAGTCACGGATGTTGGTCTCCTTTTAGCGTACAGACGGCGTCACTACATAGCTGCAAATCTGGTGATTTTGGACGCTAAAATTAGAGAGGTTACTTGCTTAAAATAAGTTCCGGGTATGTGAGGTAGCAGATGTCGGCGTGTCTGCCAAAGAAGAACAGTATAGCTGAGATTCCATCTAAGCTTTTGCAAGTGCTGCTGGTATAACGTCTGAAAAAAGTGCGTTTCGAGATCCTCACAGTATGTTATTAGTGTTCTTCTTTGGAGTATTATTCTGTGGAGAACTTCTTGAACAACTCAGTTGTTTTATCTATTTTTTTCGGTTGACCACACATTACACTGTTAAAGAGCGATTGAGAGAAAACCGCGCAACAAAGCCATCCGAATGCCATCGGATCTCTGCGTCTTGGTAAAAATGTTTAACACCTTAGCAGTCTTCAAAATCATTCAGTCTGAGCCTGAAAAAGAGACTAATGCTGCAGAGTAGCACTAAAACATATCTACGTAAAGTGTTAGTATGATGAATGATCAGTCTACAAGCTTCCACAAAAAAAAAATGTGGAGCAACAGAGAACACTCATGAATACTAAACATTCTGCCCCATCTGACTGTTTTAATCTTGAAAAAGCAAGGGATCAAAGATTATGGTCCCGTACAATCAAATGTTCACTGTCCCATTCACGCCAACCACCCTGCGGACCTCTCTCCTGGATGGAAGAAGATTGAATGGTTGATGTACTTCTCGCTATACAGCTATGTGGTACGCACCACATAGCCGGCACACCTGAGAAGCAAAAGTACACCTTGTTTACCACAAGTATCAAGCTGTGCTTCGTATCTTGCAAGGGTGCGCGAAAGATGAAAGTTGCAAAAAAATGCCAGTTTTGTAAGCCCTGCCTTCCATAGAAGTGAACTGCTGCTCATATCGCGCTCATAGCATATGATAAAGCACTTTCATAGATTTTTGGGATTCAGAGTGAGCAGAAAAGCGGAAAATTTGTTCTTTTACACACTGTAAGTCACCGTAATTCTACAATGAGGCGTTGTTACAGCAAACGAACATGATATTCATAATCAGCATGCTCAAAAACTCATCTGAGCACAATTTTGAGCAACTTTGGAATTCTCACGCATTTACCTTATATTCATCGTAACCCAACATTTGCGCTACTACCGTATGACTGGATATGATAATCGTTTTCAGCATGTCAAATAGCCCTTCTAGATGAAGTTTCGCGCAAATTTCGCGTGCTTTTGACTTTCTACCATAATTCTGCTGTAACTCCACCAAATGGTATCTGTGCAAAATGTATGTAATATTGACCAAGGTGCGAAATAATTGTCTTAACGAAGCCTTAAAGAAAATCACGATTTTCATTTTTCGAGTAAACATGTGGAACAGCATATAAGAATGAATGAGTTTGAAATTAGCATTTGATTATGCTTGTTGTAAATAAAAACAACAGCGCGCGATTTTCTTCAGGGGCGGTCGGTACATCGTAGTGGGCGGTCCGCACACAGCTTCAGTGATCTACACTGCGATTTCTTTTTGAAGGTAGTATTTGGAGACAAGATTTGCGCGTTTGTTCTAGTTCGAGGTGCTAGCACTTGATAATGATGGTATTCAGAAGTTCAAATCTGCTCGAGTGCTGTCAGTTATCCGCGTTTACGAATAAGTCGAAAGAGTACCTACAAAAACGCTGGTTACTATGATCCTAAACGATTACCTATCTGTTTGAGACGTGATCAGACGTTGAATGTACCATTCAACCAGACCACCCTGCGGAACTCAGCTCCTGGATGGAAACGCCAATAAATGGTTGATTTACTTCTCGACACACTGCTATGTGGTATGTACCACACAGACTTCAAACTCAAGAAGTGAAGTCGTTACTTTATCCGCTTGAAGTAGTGATATGTGCTTCGTATCCCACACGAGTACGCGCAAAAGACTGGACTTGAGAAAATGGTGACTATCAGCACGAATTCAGTTTAGCTGCCTTTTATTAGTTTCTAGATACTACTCGATTTGTAATATGTTTATAATCACTGCGGAATATTCGATACATGAATTTAGTTCTTGTATAGCCTATGGTGATGGCTTGACGACGTACAATGCTTTGCTATTTTTTACATTGATACTTCTTAAAATACCACTGGATGTTCTGTAATCTGTGCAAGTATACTGTACCCTACCCTTCATTTAAAAAAAATCAAGACAAAACTGCACGAATAACTCTTCAACTCGAACACGCATCTATTCGGCTGCAAAGGCTGTGATTTCGTGGTCAAAGTGATTTTTTCTTTCCCGAGAAGGAGTGGCATTGGCGTGTAATTCCAGTCATAGCTTTTGAATAGATATAGACCATATGATTCCTATATCATTTTCGCGCTGAGCAGATATGTTTTCCAATGAATGACGAAGAAGTAGAGGAAAACAGAGTAACACTGCTGATTGTGAGATGCTGCTGTGTGAGCAGTGTGAGCAGTAGAAAAGATTTGTATCCAAAACGCACCTGACATAGACCTAACCGCAGGCCTGCGCTCGAATTTTGGCCTTCAAAATTGGTGTACGCTATTTTTGTAAGCTCAAAATAATAAAAAGCATTATTTAGCAATATTCACATAAAAAGAAGTTTTTAAACTGTAGTCACGATTGTTTGCGAAGTCGCATTTTAATTCTTTCTAAAGCGGTGTGTTCGCCAATCAAAGTCTTACCCAAATGGTACCTTCCTTGAATTTTGCCACTAGTTAGCTGCTAACTAGTGAATACACCCTGCATTGTATGTTGCCTTGTGACTCACATAAGTGTTATGGTCAGAACCAGAAATAACTTCAAGACTTGGTGCAAATCACTTTTTGCAGGATGAAGTCCTCAATTAGCCTGCATACTAAAGTGCGGTTCATAATTATACGAACACCCAAAATTTTGTAAGTTTTTGGACTTTTTGGGAGAAACTCAAAAAGCCGTTGATACCACGCGATAGAACACAGCCGAAAACGGTATACGATCCATAAGAATGGAAATTGATGTCAATCTTAGGAGTGTTTTTGCGCTTAATGCGAATTTTTAGCGGTTCATAATTATACGAACACCTCAAACAAAGGTCCATTTTTCTTCAAGATTGTAATCATTTAAGTCCAAATTTTTTGTAGAGTTACAGTAACAAAGTCTGACATATCTGCTACACACTGAACCCAGCGCAGTTCAAAAAGAGGACCGTTGCTTTTTTCAGAAGGCTCTAAATGCTTTTGGAGTGACTGTGCTCCAAAAACATCCGTTCTTCTGTGGTTTACGCGCTTTAAATAGCTTTTACCAAAACTATGAGATAAAATAAGCTCTTTCGATAGGTATTTTGTTTGACGCTTGGAAAATCTTTGCGCTTTCGTGCCGTTTTTCAACCAAGTTCCAACCCTACCCTAGAGTTAGCACGATTTCGAGCCTCAAAACTCAGCTTCTGAAGCCGACAATGAAGTAAGCATATAGTATGTAGAAGTTCACAAGACTATATATTTGGCTAGAAAAAATCAGCAGCGTTGAGCGTTTGTTTTGGCCACGCAGACGTCATTTCACCAAAAACACTGTTTTTACTATTGCAGTCACACCTTTATTTGGTTTGTAGCTCCACAGCCTCAAGATCAGTTCTACAAAAAACCCAAAAGCTTTGGCACAGAAACATCATCATGCAAACAATGCAGCTGCTTCATCTTAAATGTTTGCACAAGAGAGAAGCTGAGTATTGAGGCTCGAAATCGTGCTAACTCTGTGGTAAGGTTGGAACTTGGTTGGAAAACGGCACGAAAACGCAAAGATTTTCCAAGCGTCAAACAAAATACCTATCGAAAGAGCTTATTCTATCTCATAGCTTTGGTAAAAGCTATTTAGAGCGCGTAAACCACAGAAGAACGGATGTTTTTGGAGCACAATCACTCCAAAAGCATTTAGAGAATTCTGGAAAAAGCAACGGCCCTCTTTTTGAGCTGCACTGGGTTCAGTGTGTAGCAGATATGTTAGGCTTTGTCACTGTAACTCTACAAAAAATTTGGACTCAGATGATTGCAATCTTGAATGGAAAATGGACCTTTGTTTGAGGTGTTCGTATAATTATGAACCGCTAAAAATTCGCATTAATCGCAAAAACACTCCTAAGATTGACATCAGTTTCCCTTCTTATGGATCATATACCATTTTCGGCTGTGTTCTATCGCGTGGTACCAACGGCTTTTTGAGTTTCTCTCAAAAAGTCCGAAAACTTAAAAAATTTTAGGTGTTCGTATAATTATGAACCGCACTTCAGGATCTGCAGAAATCTGCAACCACTGCATACGGACTCTCATACATACTAACAATGTCATTACCCCATTTCACGTTCATAACAACATTGCAGAAAGAGTTTGAAGGCATAAATTTGAAAGCAGGCCTCCGGTTGAGTCTATGTCGGGTGCTTTGGATACGAAAACTCGAAATTTTTTCTACTGCTCACACTGCTAAGCATCTATAAGATAGATGGAACCCTATCGTTTCAAACCACTCAAAAAAGTGCGGAATCCTCCATAAAAACACATTCTCGGGAACAATATACGCATAAAATCATTTTTAAGTGAAAAAAAGCAGATAAGCGTTTCTTATAAAGGTATGACACAGCTGAACTAAAGTCACTGCTTTGACTTTCGACTATGTATATGCACAAAAGACTTTAGAAGCCGAGAGTTACTTTAGCAGACAGAAATTTCAGGTGGATCTATAGTTTTGGCCAACCCTCGAACCTGCTTCTTTTTCGAAATACTGATTTTTTTCCTGAATAATCTAACGAAAGCGGGATCCGCTCCGGTCACTAATAGAAGCCTGTTGAAGACACAGCTGTACCGAATTTCAGATCAATTCGTTGAGAAGAAGATGAACTACGGCAGTTTTTTATAGTGGATCTATAGTTTTGGTCAGCACCGTATAGCCGATGGTCCGTTGAGTAGCAGTGTAAAACTTGAAGCTTAAAGAATTCTTTTAGAGAAAAGTTTTGCCAGAAAAGCGAAATTAACTTTTTTCCGCAAACTAAAAAAAGCAAAAAACTGTGTTTTTCGCTTTTTCAAACTTTTCAAACTTCAACTTTTTCAAACTGATCTATGTGGAAATCCTGCGATTTTTCTATCACTGGTAGTACTATTTCCACTCTACCTGCACAAAGCGAAAGTCCTGCCATCGCTTTTCACCTAAGCTTCTGATACGGCTTAGATTGGTTCCAGCACTCAGCTAAGTTTGAGTCAAAGCTTCTCGGTTCAAGAGCTTTCACAGCCTTGCTAAGCCTTGCGAAGCATAGATCTTTGCGATTAGGTCACATATTCTTTGAAAAAATCAGCATATTTTACAGATCTAGAGTAAGTAGGGAGAAAGGGAGAGAAATTTCAAGTTTTGACTTCTTATCTTGAAGGCATGGAAGTTCGGTTTGGACAAAGACTTTCGAATGCGAAAGTACATACGCAATGATGGTGATTCTCTAAGCAATGATTCGAGCAAATCTGGAAGTTTTCCCACCTATCGTGTACCCACCGTAATCCGAGAGAATGGCGCTATCTCACGAAATTTTGGGCAAATCCGTAAATCTGACTAATCCTACCGTGACACCACACTTATTGCCTTGCGAATTAAATGCGATTTTCGTAATCAGCGCCCATAATTACAACCTGAGGCGAAGTTTCAGCGAAATCCGCGATTTTCATCCATTTTTTGGGACAACTGATCTGTAATAGTATTTATTCTTGTTTCGATAACGCTAGCGGGGGGTCACCGGTTCACGAGTATCAAAAATAGGCTCAAGGGGAATTTTTCAAAAGTGCGCTTTTCAAGTTCCATGTTCGAAATCAGCATCATGGAAAAGCATAAAATACACAAAGTCAATAACATAAAAAGTCGAAAATGTGCCCGAAAACGCTGTGTCCTTCTGTTTTTACATACATGAGCACGAATAAAACTTATATACTAAGAATTATATGGAAGGTATATTATGGAAGGTCAGAGCCAAATTTATGAAGCTGCTACAATTTCTCCAAGTGTCACCTTTCGCGCAAACCCTTGCGACATGCGAAGCACAGCTTAGTACTTTCGGAGAGTAAGGAAGTCCTTTTGCTTTTCGAGTGCCGGCTGTGTGGTACGTACCATATAGTTATGTAGCGAGAAGCACATCAACCATTTAACATCTTTTCATCCAGGAGAGAGGTCCGTTGAATGGTACAAAACATTTATTATCTATTCTACGACTAGGAGACGCGAGATCGCATTACGGGCATTGTCTTGACAAGTTTGAGTTTGTTCGTCCCTGTTTCCAAAGAGTGAATAAACATGGACGAAATAAGTAACAAGTATAAACCTTCCAAGTACACGTTTAAGCCTGTTTAGACAATGTGTGCAATGCGGTGCCGCGTCTCCTAGTCCTAGAATGAATGATAGTTGATTTTGTAGTGACCACTCGAAACATCGCCAGTCGCCTGGCCTAACAATAAGTACAGGGTGCGTCAAAAGTCTGGGAGCCTAACTTTGCAGTATTGCAATCACAAAGGTACTGGTAGTTTTGTTTTCAATTTTATGCCACATGATGCTGCGGTCATCCTCTACAAAATGCACTTTATCTAGTTGGAAATGGCTGCCATATGTTTTGTAAGATTGGAAATTACCAAAATGGTACTTCTGCAAAGCGAGAAAACCAGTATTTTTAGTATTTACAATTTTTGTTATAGCTAGAAATGCTGTTAATGTTCTACGACACTTCGATGCACACAGTATAGAAGAGGCTTTGCGCTGTTGGATAGTAGTTTTGCTTTTGCCAGGAGCTGTTTGTGCATAAACAGAAAATAAAAGTTTGCGAATGTTACCTACGTGCCAGAGGAAAGCCGTCTTCAGAACAAATTTAAAAGCTATAGAAGCGCAACAGGCAGTGGGACCAAGGCTGTATTTTTGCCATACGTCTTCTAAATTAGAATCTATTGGAATTCGGGAATAGGAACATTTTTGTACTTTTTAAACGATAATTTTGAGTTTTTTTGCGCGCATTTGTAGCCGAAATTCCGGTATGCGACGTACACATGCTTCTAATAAAAATCCAATGTTTTTATTCCCAAGTAATGCAAAAACTTCTTTTGGAAGTATGTTGTAGATAAAAGTTTGCTCTATCGTGCTGCACATTTGCCAAGGTAAAAGAAGCAGTTGTTGTGAAGGCGTGGGGCAGATTTCATAACGACTGCCTGCGTGCCATGACAGGTGAACTTGCCAGAATTTTATAGGGCTGCGTGGAAGCCAGAATTGGCAATTTTGCAATTCGAGAACTGGGCTGTATCTGCAATGGTTCGAATTATGTGTGCTCCAAATTTTTCGTTTCTAGGTACTTCCCTTCTCATTTTGTACGAAAAAGTACTAGGCTCCCAGACTTTTGACGCACCCTATAATTAATTTTTCACTGTAAAGCAAAATAAATGATATTCCTGTCTACTTGTTTGATCACGTAGGATGTTGCGCCGTTCAAACTAGCATACGTCGTTTCATGCAGAAAGCTGTGTCAATCGTCTATTTCCTTTCCCATTGGCGCAATTTGCCAGAGGTGCCACATTTGCCCGATGCAGAAAGACCAATTGATATTCCGCACGCAAGGCCGTTGCGTGGCGGATGTGTAATCCCTGTGCAACAGGAGTTCGTAGTTGATAGAAAGTGTAGTGCGCACATATCTACATCGATATGAATTTATATTGACAAGTATTCACACAGATACGTAAGTAATGAATCTACGCTTGGAGTCAAGGTTTCCTGAAAATCAATTCAAATCAGTTGGTAGACTGAATGTTTTGCTGCGCCTATAGAAATCACAAAAATGACATATTAGAGTCCATTGAAAAGGCGCTTGATTTGCGTTCAGTGTTGAACATCTTATCCCATATTTTTTCTCAAGCTTACTCGTTTACGAAGCATTTTGTGTTGCCCGTTACTCTAAGCGAGAACGGGGCCAAGTCCGCTTCTCCGGGATGCGGCTGTGCGTAAGTACCATACTGCACTGCCCGCAAAAGTACATTTGAGCGATTCAGTTGTCCAGGAGCTGGGTCCCACAGGGTGGGCATCCGTGAATGGCACAGTACAAACTTGTACGCAACTGCATCTTGATGAAGTACATGTTTAGGACCGCGCAGGTAAGTACTCGGTATTTCTGCAGAAAGTCGGCACGAGGACTTTTTTGGATGTCTGGCTCTTGAGAAGAATGTTGTGCATTTTGTTCGATTTTGAAGAATGTCGAGCAAAGTTTGGAAACCATTATTTCTGGGTATTTAATGGATTGCGAAAAGGTTAAGTTTTTTGTACCATACAAGGATAACCACCCTGCGGACCTATTTCCTGGATGGAATGAATTTGAATTTTATATATAAAGCTGAATGTCTGTTTGTATGTCTGTATGTCTGTATGTACGTATGTTCCGAATAGAAAATTTCATTTCTGAACCGATCCGGACCAAACTTGGCACACATACACTTCGGACCCCGGCGGGTGCCACAGGCTACTTTTCGTCATCGATCGATATCGATTTTATCGATTTTTTGCAAAATTTGAGCTACGGGGCTGGGAGTTGGCACAGGGGGGTAATCGAGCATGCTGATTACGAATATAATAATGACAGGGCCGGGCGGAACCGGGTAAGTCAACTAGTGGTTTATATACTTCTCGCTACATTTCTTTGTGGTACTAATCACAGAGACTGCACTCGAAGAGCAAAACCGAGTCGCGCTCGTTGATTCCAATAAGCTGCGCTTCGTATTTCACAAGAGTATGCGCAGAAAATAGAAGCTGGAGTAAAGTGCTGCTTCATCATAAATTCGGCCTAGCGGTCATTCAATTAAACTGCAGTTTTTAGTCGTAATTAGGAAAACTATTTTCAAGAGTAGCATACGGGCAGATTCTCGAGCTTTTTCATAGTGGTGATCCGAGATATGAAACCTAAAGAGCGTGAATACTTCGCAGAATCCTCTTTTCGAAAAAAACTTGCAAAAGCTTGGATTAGACCCGGATACTAGGGTTGTCAAGTGTAAGCATGAACAAGCTGAAAATATGCATTCGATCATGCTAAAACGCGTCGAAAACTAAAAGGATCTCGTACAGGGAGGCGGGCGGCACACCGATGTGGGCGGCCCGCACCCGGCTCTTGTGATTTGCATGCGGTTTCTCTTTTTGGAAACAGTCTTTAGAGAAAAAATTGCGCATTAGTTTAGTTCGAGGTGCTAGCCCTAGATTATGGTAATAGCCAGAAAGTTCAAATCTGCTCAAATGCCGCCTTCAAGTGCTCCGCTTCAAATTTCCTTGAAAGGGTACTTACAAAACCGCTGATTCCTATGATCCGAACCGATTACCTAACTGATAGACACGTGACCGGACGTTGAATGTACCATTCAATGACACCACCCTGTGGAGCTCAGTTCCTGGATGGCAACAACAATAAATGGTAAATAATTTACTTCTCGCTAAAATTCTATGTGATACATACCACACAGACTTCACACTCGAGAAGCGAAATCGCCGCTTTATTCGTTTGAAGTAGTGAAGTTTGCTTCGTATCTCACACGAGTATGCGCAAAAGACTGGACTTGGAGAAAATGAAGACTATCAGATGAATTCAGTTAACTGCTTTTCGTTCGATCTAGATATTATTCGCGTTGTAATATGTTTATAAGAATTCGACATGAATTTTCCATTTCGCTATTTTCCTACTCAGATTGTTTTTGCAAAGTTCTATTCTAAAGCCTCGTGATGTGCCTGTTGATGTACAAGCCTGCTAAAACTTTATTATTGATGCCTTTGATACGATGTAGTCTAGATAGATGCTGTGTAAATCTGTTCAAGCAGACTGTATCCTGCCCCTTCATAAAAAAAAGCAATAAGAAAGTGCACAAATAAGTCTTCACTAGAATACTCATCTATTGTGTAACAATGACCATGGTTTCCAGTTATAAGATGAAAGAAAGCATATCCTGCTTCTACTATTTTTCAAGAAGAGGTTTGCTACACGGAGATTGAATAAAATGAAGAAGTGCAAATACGGGTCCAGTCACAATAGACAAGTTTCACCTCAGTTTTTATAGAACGCGGCGTGCCATCCCAGTTGTGGTGTCTGGGTTGAATTACTAATCATATATCATTTTTGCGCTGCGCCAAAGTGTTTTTGCAACGAAAACAGAAGTAAAGTGCTGTTTCTGATTATGGCAAGTCTAGTTCGTTCGAAAAGAGTACGGTTGCGCAAACAGTTAGGAATTTATGAATGAACCTCCCAAATCGCCAACCTAAATAATCTTTGAGAGTTCGATTACCCAAGTTTTACGGCTCGTATTCGTCGAAAAAGTCACCAAATGTATTTCACCGAAATCCAAGTCGCATCGCCATATTTTGGTTCAGAGTGGTCGAATTCTGAATTCAGATGCGCTGTTTTCAAGTCAGCTCCGCAAGGCGCAGCTTCTGATCTATAGAAGTACCCTTCTGATAGGGTAGGTGATCAGGTTTCATAGATGTCTGCCTACGGTAGGTTACTCGGGGTCAACGAAAAGCAAACTGAATACATCGCAAGCGAAAACTCCATGTGAATCGTAGAATCTGACCGCCTAGCGTGCAGCAACCGTATCCAAAAGGACACTTCCACACTTCATGAATGTCTTTCTGCCACAGATTTTCAACAAATCATGCACTATAACTGCCCATTTTAAGTCGATCCTAAGCTCAGTGAGTACAAATCCTCATTTTTCGAATAATTTTAGTCCTTGGCAGACTATTCCCGGCTGAAACCTGGTGAAAAGAATTAGGAAAGAGGAAGTCATGACTTAACTCTTCTTGGCCATTATAGACTATCAGCATGTTCTGGTACTCAGACAAAACGAGAACTTCCCTAGGAGCAAAGTAATTTGCCAAACTTTCCGATGATTTCATTTGGCATTGTAGGTGAATGGAGCCGTGAAGATGGGAACTTCCCGAGAACTTTGATGTTTAAAGCAACACAGTTAGGAACTTCCCGAGGAAGTCCTCGAAAACTTTCCGTTTTTGGGGAAGTTCCCGGGAGCTTATTTGCAGAACTTCCCGAGGGCTTTACGGAAACTTTCCAAGGTGACCTGCGGAAAGTTCCCCCCCCCCCCCACAGCCCTCGGAAAGTTCCTGTATTGTCTGAGAGGTTCATTCTTATTTTCCTCTCCCCCCTTTTGTTGTTCAGAAACTGTAAAAATCACCCTGTACATCTGTACTGCCATTATTTTGAAGAGGAAAGTCTGAATGTAAAATCCAGGAATTTCCTTTTGCACGTCTGAAAGTGAACAAAATTCTAAATTCAAAACACAGGATTTTTTGTTGAAATGCATCAGGGTTGGGTGGTTTTGGCAAATTTAAATGCACAGTCAGTTCTTATCACGCTGAATGTAGAATCACGGTTTTTTAGTGTTCATATAGTTCCAGTGATAGCGCTCAAAAGAATTAGGTTATTCAACGAAACTGTAATTTAAAATTCGAAGGCGTTTTGAACACGGGTAACGGGTTTTGTTAATCCATCCAAGGGAAAAAAGAGTGTTGTTCCTGCAAAGTGTGAGCTTTCTTGGTGTGAGGCTCTTGTTCGAGTGTAAAAAAGGAATCAGCTCTAAGAAAACAGCGAGGGAGGCTACCATCCTATATATAAAGCTGAATGTTTGTTTGTCTGTCTGTATGTATGTATGTCTGTGTGTACGTATGTTCCGAACAGAGAATTCCATTTCTGAATCGATCCGGACCAAACTTGGCAACATACACTTCGGGCCCCGGCGGGTGTCATAGGCTACTTTTCGTCATCGATCGATATCGATTTTATCGATTTTTTGCAAAATTTGAGCTACGGGGCGGGAGTTGGCACAGGGGGCAATCGAGCATGCTGATTACGAAATAATGACAGGGCCGGGCGGAGCCGGGTAAGTCAACTAGTCTGTCATAAAACTAGCTAAGCTTCCGACGACTCTGATCAAAACATTAGCTTTTTCATATTTTTGATCGCTATTTTTTTCTCAATAGTTTCGTTTTCTGTGAGTCATGCTCGAAACATTGCCAGTCGACTGCATCACTAACCTAAAGTGGAAGATATGCAGACATGATCTGCAAAACATTTAGATGGCTTAGCTTAGTTTTTTGTGAAATTCATCCCACTTTTCTTGTTCCCTATATTCCATGTTTTATTGGCTGTTAACTGAAGGTACAATAATTTGTCTCAATTTTTACGTGTGCATTTACATTCGACTCACATCGTGTCTTCTGTTCCTTTTTCTTGTTTTTTTTGTACATATATGCACTGTTTCAAGTTCATTCCATGCTATGTTCTCACTATCCATTTGGTCATTTTGCCTTGCTCAGAGCACTGCGGTATCTCGAATTCTTTGAAATCCAGCACAGCTCCGCAAGCGGATATATACCGGCATAACACTTTACAGATTCTTCTCTTTATTTGCATCATGTCAAGAAGCCTGTGATCTTACAACTATTTCTGTTAGGTTGTATTGAATAAATAATACAGAATTTGTCAGTTGTTGGTGTTTTCTTTCTGCATCTGCAAATACTTCGGCCTCAAAGGGCAGTGCAACTATAAATTTGTCTTAATCTGCAAATATGCATGTAGAAAAGTCGGGAATGAAATAGGGCTTCCTAAAATAGAATTCAGAACTTTTCCACAGAACTCCGCGACTTCAAATGAGTGGGAAACCACGAGTTCCAGGTCCTTAAATCGTATCCAACTCAACCAACTGAAATTTCAATCAAAAATTATATCGAAATATCTTTTCTCAAAGCAGTTTTCAAAATACTATTAAGCAGTGATTAAACTTTAACCTCATTCAGAATTGCGAATATCACGTTTCCGATTCCTTGTTTCTAATGATAATTTGTTAATATAGTGAATTTTTTCACCTGGATAAAATCCTTTTAACATATGTACATTATTTAGCATATATGTATGTATATTTGAAGGCTGATAGAGTTCTTCAATGTTCGATTTGGTTGAAATTGTAAATCAATTGTATCATCTTTTGTAGACAGACAGTGGATATACTATGTAAAGTACGAGAGACTGAAATAGTAGGTTTTCTCATGATATAGTTTCTCCAAGCTCTCCCATCCAAGCGTACTTGTGTGAAGTACGGAGCACTGCTGGTCACTTTTAGCGAGCACTGAACGACTAGCTGGTATCCGCTTCTCCGTATTCGGCCATGTGGTTCTTACCGCGTAGCTTCGTGAGAGAAGTACATAAGCCATTCAGCTTCTGGCCATCCAGGAACTTAGTTCCGCAGGGTAGGTTCCCATGAATGGTACACCAAACCTTCGCTTGTTATCTGGTTACTCGAAGTCGTCCTAGCGTTTTTTTATGTTAAATGTTTGCGGATGAAACCCCTTTTGCCGGACCTTCTATTGCCATTCTGAATTGACCTATTTGAACCTTTTTTTCGTCATATTCATTTTGTGGGAATCTTTAAGTTGCTCGTTAATTCTGCGGTAACGGTAACGGGAGGGTTCTAAAGCCTAGGATTTTAGAGGTACCACAATTCCGAGCACTTGCAAAAAGCTTTCCTTAACTCGCATAGGGCACTGTGGCACTCGTAGACGATGAGTACTGTAAAATTGTACAAAGAGGACCCGGTACGAAGTACTTAAAAGTATGCACCTTTCAGTAACTTTACAATTTCGGAGAAGCTGCTAATAGGTAAGGCTACGCGAGCAAGAGATAAGTGTTCTTCTGTGGATACATGGTTTGTGACAGATGTCCAAGCATCAATGATTATTCACGGCGGTAGGTGTCTATTCGATAATCCCAAAATATTGATCATCTTGAGCCTGAACGAATTGGTATCTTGCACTCAAAATCGTCTCAGCCATTTTCCACGTAAAAAACCTAGTTACCTATGATTTTGAACAAAGACGATTTTTATTCAACCCAAAGTATATCGTGAAAGAAGTTTCGGACAAACGCAACCAACAAATCACGTCTGGTCGACTGAAACACAATCAAGAGTATATTGTACCATTCAAAAAATATCTTACTGACTTCTCTTTAATGTACCATTCAGGAAGGCCACCCCGCGGAACTAGTTCCTGGATGGGGACTGGGTTGAATGGTTAATCTACTTCTCGCTACACAACTATGTGATACGTACCACACAGCCTGCACCTTCGAGAAGCAGAAGCTTCCCGAGCTCGAAGATGGTAATAAGCATACCCTCGATACATAGAGCCACGTACTCTGGTAACCTTCACTTTGAGGGCTATGGGGGGGGCACAACCTTCACCTAGAAAAAAACCGAAGTCATCCGGGGCGAAGCCCCGGATGTTATTATCCTGACTATATCGGAACGAATGTTAATGAAGCAAATATAGGGGTAATATCTTTAACTTATCTCATCGAGATCGAGAATTTGCGTTTTTATAGCCTTTTACCTTAAAAAGAAGGTTTCCGTGGAATTTTCGCGAGAATTCAAGACAAAATTTCTCAGCTATCCTCTCATTTGAACAAAATCGAGAATCAGAAGTTTAGAAAAGCTATTGGAGTTAATAAAAACGAGAAACTGCGCTTAAATCTTGCGCAGAGAGCCGCGCACGAAAACGCTGGTCTATCTCATTAACGAATGATTTTCAAAGCTTGGGACGTTGCCAGTTCTCCTCGCCGTGTCATGGCGATCAGAATGATATATAATGTTGCAGGGTTTCGTTGAGACCCCGCTGAGATCTACGACCAGAGCCAAATGCCCCGTCGGCTCTGGTCTGTCTCCGCTACTCGTCTGCGTCTCCGCGCGCTGCGCGCTGCCTCGCTACCCCAAACACGGGGCGCGGGGCATTTGGCTCTGGTACCCTTTTCTTCGCTGTTTCGAACCCAATTTTAGCAAGCTATATATCATTTTGAAGCTCTTGATTTCTATTTTCACGCTCACGACATCCCAAAACCAAATTTTTTGATCTGGTCGAGAAATCCGGCAAAAACCTTGTTTTCAAAAATCTCTTGTTTTTTTCCTAGTTTAACTATTTTCACGCGGTTTTTTCGTGCATTCTATAGATCTTGCTTTTTTTCATAATGTAGACAACCACCCAGCCCTTATCTCTTCGAATATTGTGCAATTTTTTGCGAAAAATCGTAAAAAGTGCGTTTTTCTTTACCTTGTTCTGTTTCAGTGCTTTCGCATCGGTTTTTTTCCAGCTTGGGCGATTATTGCTCAGAACAATAAGAGCAACAATCTAGACAACGTCCCAGGAAACACGAACGTCATTGCTGGGGTAAAAATTTAAAGGACGCATCAAAAATCGACCCCGCGTTGCGAATTGCTGGTCCTGGAGCGAAAACTTGCACTTCGGAAAGCCGCCATATGAAAGATTTCAGACCTCTTTGCAGCGTTTCATCCGGTTTTCAGCAGTTTCTTTCGCTTTTTATATCTGTTTTACTTCATATTCTCTTCTCTGATCTTCTTTAAACAACCTTCACTATTTATGACGTCAGATGTTCAAACAACCTTCACTTTTGACGCCCTGTCTCTAGACTGTCGAAGGTATGGTAATAAGCAGTGCTTCGTATTTCATCCAAGTACATGCAAGCGACTGAATTTGCAAAAAATGGCCATATTTGGTATGAATTTAGCTCACTGTGCGACTACTTCATTGCTCAATGTGTACAACGTGCATTCGCATGTAATGAAATACGACTAGCTGTATATAGCAGATGCTTCTGATGTTCTATATGATGACAGTCTGGAAAAGAGTATGTTTTCCCATGAAAGTCCAGTACACACCATTCGAGGTTCCTAATATTAATCAACCTGTTGAGTTCAAAATAAAGGGTGTTCCCAAAAGTAAGTGCGCATTTTTTAACCGGTAATAAGTCCTTTCTCACAAAGTCTTTTGATTAGCTTTAAAATTTAGTAAAACAGGTTCCAACCCAGATTTACAGTATAAAGCGAATCATCATCGCTCTCATTACTGTAGTACGGTAGGAACATCGAAGAGAGCTTTAAGCTAAAATGTTTAAGGTTTCATATTATTTGCGGGTGTAGACTCTTCGAGGGGTTTTGCCTCGGTATGCAATGTAATACTGTGAAATAGACAACAAGAATGGTGGTTCAGTGGTTTATTGGGATTACTGTAACCGAGAGCGTGAGATTGTGACCTAGGGTGGTCAACGTGTGATCAAGAGTGAGGTGAGACCTCCCAGGTGGACGCATGGCAGACATGGTCCGCCCACTCGGCTATGACGTCATTTGGCACGGGTATCAGGAATCATCGATTGGTCGATGATACTCCGGCCAGACAAGGGGATACATACATATGGATAATGATAATAGTTAAATACATGACTAGGTGTTCACAACTGCATCTACAAGTAGCATGATGATAATCGGCTTGTTGTGGTTGGTTGTGGCGTTGAGTGAGTTGTGCGGCTAGTCGTTGAGGGTGAACCATTGGATTTATGACGAAAAGAGGCTGGTAGTAGTAGAAGTAGACGGTGACGGTAGTAGCAGTTGTTGAGGTGCAGCTTGTTGAAGACGACGGCGATTGCAGACGAATTGTTTGACGAATTGGCGATTTGAAAGAATCCAGGCGAGAAAGAAGTGCTACAGGAACCTATCAGCTGATTATGACCGAAATCATAAGGCTGATAGGCACTGTAGCGCTCCGGTGTGCCGCTATTGTCGGCACCTTCTTAACAGCCGTAACTCTTATCTCATTGAAGTACCGTACGGGTCATGCCATAAGCATGACCTGCTGTGATAGTCTGTTATGTTACTCTACCACGCCTATTATCGTTAGCATTCTACCATTGCACTCATACGTGCACGTCGTCTGTTCATAAAGCTTATTAGCTATGTGTTCTGTATAACACACTTCAACAGGCGCTATTCGCCTCAGGCTACAGTAAAGCCAAGGAACCACCCTTACATTTGGTGCATCGGCCAAATAAGACCGATAACGTGCTTGCTTAAGAGCAGCACAACAGCAACAATGAGGATTTCGCCTTTCCTCACAGATGTATTCAGAACGTCTACCACGGAACTCGCAGAACTATTGCAGAAGTACGCGTGCCACGGTGAGAAAATTATGCTTCCAGATGATGATCAAATGCGCCAAGATCTATGCCATGGCCATCTGGATACACTAGCGAGATGCAAAACGGATATCGAAGATCGCATCGAATCGCTACAAATGGAATTTGATATATTGAAGGAACTACACAAAGACGCCAAGTCAAAAGCGGCAAAGGAAATGATGGAGGAGGATTGGGACGCGTTGGAAGAAGAGATAAGATTATTTGAAACCATTTTTGACGCTAGAAGGTTTCTATATCTCTTGCAAGATTGCATGGCAGATGATTTGCAAGAGTTAGCAGGTAGCGGAAGGAAATTTCCCATATCAAGGCTCATGAATGGCATGAAAAATTTAAACGGACAAACCCTGTTCAAACTAAAGGATGAGAATAGCAACGGCAGCAAATCACCATCAGAACCAATGCCAATGACGAAGTCTGCAGATCTGAACGTTACACTCAAAGGACCGAGCAATGAAGTTCTCAAATTCTTTAACAACGACAACAATGAAAAAGGTGAAGATGTTGATAACAAGAGGATTTCTAGCGAAGAAATCGATAGCACGTTACTAACTACTGTAAGTGAGCGTCCGATGATGGAGGTCATGACACCGAGATTGCCACAGGCAAACGAGTGCGGCGATGTAATTGAACCTCTCTGTGCGAAGCAGCATCTTCGATGCAAGGAGAAGAACGACTACAAACGAAGCAGCAGTACTTCAGATTCTGTATACCACTCGCCGCTAGAGATGGATTTACAAAAAAAGCGTCATATCCATATTTTACAGCTGTCTACCTCTCTATTGCTCTATCAATGCGGCATCACCGGTCGTGCTCTCTGCTTCACAATCACCTGCGATCCACTATGTCAAAGACCACTACGTGATCCCGACAGATGGAAAAAGCACCACGAGGAAGTAGATCACTCATTCGCCTTCTTCTGTCCCTTGGCTTCCATTCTCGTACCCGGCCGGAGTGTGCCGACTTACGGCACCTTCTTTTGTGTATATGCCTCCTATGTGCCGACTTGCGGCACCTTCTTCTGTGTATATGCCTCCTACTGCTTGATTAGCGTAAAAGTCGTGACTTTCTGCGATACAAGTCTCATTCACAAACGCATGTTGGACTTGTAATTCATTTCGCTGTTCTCAATTTTCCCGATGGCCGGAGTGTGCCGCTATTGTCGGCACCTTCTTAACAGCCGTAACTCTTATCTCACTGAAGTACCGTACGGGTCATGCCATAAGCATGACCTGCTGTGATAGTCTGTTATG
The DNA here is from genome assembly GCA_958299035.1 of Cylicocyclus nassatus. Lineage (NCBI taxonomy): Eukaryota > Metazoa > Nematoda > Chromadorea > Rhabditida > Strongylidae > Cylicocyclus > Cylicocyclus nassatus. Next base: position 30,983,786 of record CATQJL010000223.1, on the reverse strand, counting down.
TTACTCTACCATGCCTATTATCGTTAGCATTCTACCATTGCACTCATACGTGCACGTCGTCTGTTCATAAAGCTTATTAGCTATGTGTTCTGTATAACACACTTCAACAGGCGCTATTCGCCTCAGGCTACAGTAAAGCCAAGGAACCACCCTTACAGCCCACGACCATAAATCGTAGGTCCAAAGACCGTATTGGCGATGTAAAATCCTGAGGGAGTTTTTTCACCATGTTTTGGATCGATAACTAGGTCATGGTAATAATCGAGACCCACTAAAATGTGTGGAATTTGGTGTTCTCCACGTATGCATGGATTTGCCAAGCATATGTTATTTGCTTTCAGAAAAGCTATATCCGTTATATCGAGTTTGACTGACGGAAATCCATTGGTAATTACTGGTTTTGTTTGTACCGTAATCTCAAGTTTCTCGCCGAAAACGGTTCCGACTTTTAACGGTATGACATGACTTTTAAACGTCTCGGTGTGACCGCCGATACCCGACATAGTACAGATTTCCGTGGTATGCTTCGGTAGTCCAAAGTGATCTACTAATTTTTCCTCGATCACTGTTTTTTGTGCACCAGAATCGAAGAAAAATAGCACTTTTTCGAATTGCTGTCTTCGAACGTTCCAAATGTTACCTTCGGCTGTCATTAGTACGAGTTGTTTGTTGGTACCAGCCTTTAAATCTGAAGGTTGTGAAGTTTTTGCACCCATATGGATGTTATTGTAAGCCATTCTGTTGGCGTCGGCATTATCTGCCACAAATCGTTGACCGCGATTATTTTGGAAGGCCGGTCTCGAATTGTTTTGGACCGGATTCCGGCGGTTATGATTCCAATTTGCTTGATTTTGAGGCTTTTGTTGATTTGTTTCCCTCTTAAAACACAAACTGGAGTGATGTTTTTGACCACAGAGTGGACAGTCTGACTTTCTACAGTCATAACTAGTATGTCCTGGAGAGTAGCATTTCCAGCACCTATTTTCGTCTCTTAGTATTTTGCGGCGAGTGTTTTGATCTGTTATTGTTCGACACGACATTGATGCATGGTTATTTCTATGGCAGAATATGCACTTATCTGCAGCATGAGGTCGTTGATTGACATGCTTATCTTTAGAAGTGCTGACCTTATTGTTTATGGTATGGCCTAGTCTGTTTTCGACGAAGCACTTGGCGGCAATTTCTTTCTTCAATTGCGCCAGAAGATCACCAATTGTTTGTTTGTCTAGCGTTTGGCCAGAGATCAGAACAGACTTTACGATGCCTTGTGGGAACTTGGCGATAATGGTCTCATACCACATGGGGTCGTCAGTAATCGATACATCATACCCAGTAGACGTCATTTGATTGACTAAAACTTGAATTTCGTCGAAAACTGAGGAGCAGCTGTCCGCAGCATTGTTTGCAGGACTCAAATTAAGCAATTTTTGCACTATTTGTGATCTATTAGTTGGTTGATCGCAGTATTTTTCCTGCAAGGTTTTAATTATCCAGTTGTAGTTCTCTGGAATAAGTTTTATGCCCTTTATGGTAAGTTGCGCTCGCCCGCGAAGACTTTGCTTGAGCAGCATGATCTTTTCCGGAATGCCCACTTCTCTAGATTTGTGAACTAGCGTTTCAAAAACAGCCCAGTATTCCGCAAACTCTTCTGGGTCGCCGTTGAACTCTGGCAAAGTTGCTTGCGGCGGCTTAATTGATCGCCAATGGCTTTGTTCTGTGTAATTTTGCTCAGAACTGTATGAGTTAGGATTTGCCGTGCCTGGAGTACTCGTTCCAGCATCGTTATGTATCCCGTTTTGCTCAGAGTCTTGATTTTCTATGCTCAGGGTTTCTATCTCATCTGTGACAGTGGTCACGACTTGTAATTTTTGGCTGACTTGCCCAATTTTAGCCTGTATTATGCTTCTGTCGCATATATTTTCGTCTAATCGGCCACGTAATATGAAGATTAGATCGTTTGCTTTTGCCATAGTCACGTGTAGTTGTGTTTCTCCAACTATCTGTTTGATTTCGGTTTGCAACTCTTTTTTATCGGATCTACTTTTGCAATTTTTGTACTCTTCCATGATTGCATCGTACATTTTCTGCAAATCTTCTCTTCCCTGTTGCAGTAATTTGATGCCACTTTGTAGAAGGGCAATTCTTTTCTCACACTCTGTACAGGTTTCTTCATTTATGGTAGAATAAGTTTTTTGTGGCGTATACTCATTGTAAGCAACTACCAAATTCTTGAGCGAGTTTGTGCTCATCAAAATTGGCTCTTTGTAGCAAAAAAGAGACATTCCGATTGCTTAGCTTGTAGCGTTTGAATCGGTGATCTGCGTCAAAAATGCGCAAAAATCTGATCAGCTGTTGTTTGATCTACAGTGATCTGCTCCAAGTACGTAGGTACAGGAGTTTCCCAGGTGCAGGGCACGGGAGTGAGTTTGCAGTAATGTGCAAAGGTCTCCAGGTACGTTTAGTACAGGAGTAACTCCAGGTGCTGGGCACGGGAGTGTGAATTTGCTCGAGGAGCTAGTCTCTTTTCCAGGCAGACAGAGTTGTGACACTCTGTTGCGGGAAGAATTGGCTACTTTGGCCGATGCACCAAGCTATTAGCGGGTGTAGACTCTTCGAGGGGTTTTGCCTCGGTATGCAATGTAATACTGTGAAATAGACAACAAGAATGGTGGTTCAGTGGTTTATTGGGATTACTGTAACCGAGAGCGTGAGATTGTGACCTAGGGTGGTCAACGTGTGATCAAGAGTGAGGTGAGACCTCCCAGGTGGACGCATGGCAGACATGGCCCGCCCACTCGGCTATGACGTCATTTGGCACGGGTATCAGGAATCATCGATTGGTCGATGATACATATATTTGAAAATTTGTGAAGGATCAAGTATAACAAAACGTTGGAAGTAGTTTACTATTTCAGGAAACAAGAGAATAAGAGGTGTCATTCTTCTTGCTCTAAACAAACAAATTTGTTGAGGAGTCTTTGATAGAGTCAGAAGGACGAACAGTGGAGGTAATTGAACAAACATGATATGGAGTTTGTTGTTCTCTATTTTTGTCTGTTGGCTATAAAATCGAAGGTACAATTTTGGCTCAAGCTTTACTGGTGCATATTCGACTCACTTCTCTTTTCATACACATAAGCATCAATTCAGCTTCATTCCATACTATGTTCTCACCATCCACTTGGTCAGGTTGCCTTGCTCAGAGCACCGCGGTATCTCTAATTCTTTGGAATTCAGCACAGCTGCGCAAGCGGGTATATACCGGCATAACACTTTACAGATCCCTCTCTTTATTTGCATCATGTCAAGAAGCCTGTGATCTTACAATTATTTCTGTTAGGGCTGTATTCAGTGAATGATACAGAATTTGCTAGAGTTCTGGATTTTGTTAATATCCGCAAATTTTTAGACCTTCAAAAAGGCATACTAATTGCTGATTCGTCATTGCTAACTCTTTGATCATGCAGCATTTTACACCCTTTAAAGTAAAATGTGTCATTCGGCGCGGTGTGTCATTTATCTTTTTTCTGTGCAAATGCACTAATTGCCGTCAACATCTTTTATATAAACTGTACTTTCTCAGAGACATTGCTTATGAGGGGACTCTGTCACAGCCTGTCTCAATCGCGCGCTCCCTTTTCCCAACGGAGCATTTGCCACGCCAGAGTGAAAGTCCGCAGAAGCGCTGTGGATGGTGGTCTCTAAGCAAAAAGGAATTTACAGCTGACACAGAATTTTTACTCTCGTACTTTAATGTGCAGATATAGTGAAACTGAAACCACATATTGCTTCAAACGAAAGAAATTTGAAAAGCTGGAAGGTTGTGCTTATACACAGCAAAACATTCATTCTCAAGCTATATGAAAATGAAATCTCAAAGTCTATCTCAAGGCATTAAACCATTGTAGTCAACCAATTTCTCGTTTCTTTTTTTGTGAGCATACCCGTGCGGGATACGAAGCATTGCTTATTACTTATAGAGAGAACGAGTTTGATTCTGCTTTTCGAAGGTGCGACTGTATGGTAAGTATTACACAGCAGTATTTCGAGATGCATATCAGCCATTCATCTCCTGACCCTCCAGGTGCCTGAGTTCCGCAGGGTGGCATTTATGATTGGTACAGCAAGCTTTCATGCAAATGTGTTAAGTCACTATTGGTGAAACACAGGACAAATACCTTTGAAGTCATGGTTCAGGAAAACGGGGACTGCGAGCTTTCCACGCCTACAGAGTCTTCTGGATGCGCTAAGTCCAGTGTTGTGCTGCAAAGTAAAAAGTGCTTTTTACGGCGTTTTCCTGCCGTGTAGATAGGTGAAGGGGATGGGCGAGGGATTCGCGCTATAAACAGCGACTGGCTGCAGGAGACTGTAACTCCACCCATCTTGGCGATAATTGGCTGACCGGCTCAGGCAGCCATTTGCGATGTTGGCGGGAAGTCCTTCCTCCCTCGCCCGCGCTTAAAAAGCATTTTTTGGTTTTTTCAAGCACAACACTGGATCAACGTATCCAGGAGGCCATGTAGGTGTGAAAAGCTCGCGATAGCAATTTTCCCGAGCCACTGCCTTTAATTTAGCATTTTTTCAATTTCGGTACACAAGATACTGTAGAGAGCGATTTATTGTTCACTGCACAATAACTCCACCGATAATAACAAGCGGATTTCTTGGTCTTGAGAAGAATGTCCTACCTTGGCAATTTTACTCTTTCGAGCACCTAAAAAACTGATGCTGCAGAGCCCTGTCGAAGCGCAGCACTAAAAACACTGCATAAGCTCAAATGACAAATTACGCTATTTCGTGATAGCGAATGTTCAGAAAGTCTAGCCCTAGAAACTGGGACAACGGAAAGGCTAGCATTATTGCATACGACACAACCTAATCTTATTGTACCATTCAGTGGGACCACCCTGCGGATCCAAACTCCTGGATGGGGAGGTATGTTAAATGGTTGATGTGCTTCTCACTACACTTCTATGTGGTACTAATCACACAGCCGAGCCGTCGAGAAGCATTTACAACCTTGCTCTTGCTGACAGTAATGAAGCGTGCTTCGTACCTCACACAAGTATGCACGAACGATAAAACGTAGAGAAAACTGTAATTGTTAGCAATAATATCTATTGGCTTAATGGCCTCCAAATGTATTCCGGCATTTTATTCTTATGTGAGACACTCAATTTCTCAATCAAATCAATTTTCACAGAATTCATTACTCTTATCGCCTCGTGATACTCATTAAGTTACAATCGCTTCGAGATACCGTTGTCTAATTGTTAAAAGGTATAATTTTATAAAAGTTGATGATAAATTGCGCACGGCCTTATACTGTTATGTTCGTAAAGGCTAGATAAACTTGCACTGTTCTGGCTCTTATATTCTGGAGTCTGAGAGAAACCTGTTCCGCATCAAATTGACGCTATGACTACTGCACGCTCCCGACGGAAAGATCGCTCTGGGGCAAAGCAGTGCTGAAGTAAAAAAGAAGCTGTTCTAGCGTTGGACGGTACCACCTACTGGGTCAACTTCGCCCAATTTCCAATATCTTTGTAGCGTCAATCTGTGGTGATTCCAGATGGTGCGAAGAGAATCATACGAGAGAAAAGCCCATCGTATAGTTGTTCCAACTTTTTCTCTTTAAAGCAGATAAACATTTACCTTTTATATACTCTTAGGTTCACTATTATACTCAAGCTCAGAAATTCAAGATCACTCAAATTTGCTTTTTAACATTGAAAACAAGCTAAATGCAAGATGTTCGTACACCTATTGGGACAACCCCGCCCACTACTTTGTGAAGCTTCATTAGTGGAAGAATTACTATTTTTACATTCCATCAAAATGGATCTATCTCTTGCGCCGATGTCTTGGAAATTCGTGAAACTTCGTATGAATCCAAGCAGTAATGACCTCGTGTCTGCTGTAGAGAGTAGTTTCAACTGAAGTCGAGTCATCTGTTATTCAATATGCGTATTGCACCACACGCGCGGTATTTCACGACATTCAAGGTCAGATGCTGGTGATTTCCAGGGATCTCACAAAGCTTTCTTTTATGTTGCAGTTTGGATGGATGAATTAAAGGTAACAATACGCGTTTCACCATTTTTTTTTCGTTAGTGAAGTTTTCATGACGATTTATTAGTAGAAGTCGTGGACTGTTGCGCTTATTGTGCAGACTCACATTTTGCTTCTGCCAGGCTACAAATGTCTGCCTGTGAGTGTTAATGACGTAAAATTTCGTCGACGCTTATCCACTAAAGATTGCGCAAGTGTGAATGTGGACAGCTTTGACAAGCGGACAAGTTTCTAGGAATATCCAGGGATATCGGCGAGTTCTCGACACTGAATGATGGGTATCGGTACAGGCTTCATCTACGGATGCAAGGCCACGCCTAATGTATTTGCAATGTGATAAGCTAAAGTAGTTTCGCATCAAGTCTTATCGTATCCAATTTTTCGGTCCGCTTAGACGTCATTTTCATGCCGAGGCACTTCAAAGTGATCCATTCTATCTCATATACAACTTCTGTAGCATTCTAGCTACTCTTCTAAATGGTCGAAATTCTTTGACTAATTCTCGCAAGCTTTGTTAGCATCCTCCTTTTGAAAAATGATCCTCACTGACAGAAAAACCGATTCTACATGTGATATAGTTAGGGAAATTGTCTTGATGGAGTTTTTAAAAAAATCAATATTGTAACTTCGCGCTTAATTAGCCAAAATCGCTTGCATAGACGGCGGCTTGCTGATAATATGTATATGTTATGTCTCTGAGGTTTAGAGAAGAGTTGCGCGAAAATACTGCCATTATAAAACGCTCAACACTTCCGTGTGTAAAATCAGGCAGTGGAAGCATATTCTTGAGTTTTGCGCGCTAAAGCCATTTCCAACGCGCAAATGTTGTTGGCAACGCAAGAACACGAAAACACTATTCTAGCCTCGTAAAAGGAGCTAGTATCCTGAGAAATGCGTAAAACTGTTTGCAACCATTTTTGCTCGTCATTTAAGCTTTTCAGCGAATCGAACGAAGGCTCAACATTGTGAAATTCTACTGAAGCAGCTTCCAGCGGTGGCTTGCTGTAGCTCTTCGGATTGATTTTTACATTTGCAATTTTGAGTTCATGCGCATGTAATTTTAGCTGCCGGATTATTACGTAAGATCTCAAATGGGTAAATCTTGCAAAAAACAACTACTGACACGCCGACATGTTTTGGAAGAAATATTGTAGAGATCTGATCGTATCAAACTCCGTAGTCACGATAATTTCAAAGTTAACTTTCAGATACGGAGTCGCAGTCGCAAAAATAACTGACAATGAGTCTATTAGCTTCTTGGACGTTTTTTTCCACTTCGAAAGCGATATTGTTAAATAGCACTGGGACATTAGCTTCTCATAGACCCGACATTGGTACACTATAAGCATTCCTTAAAGCTAGTACTGCTCGACAGGAAAATGGAACAAAGACGAGAGAAAGAACTTGAATTTAGAAGATTGTTATTTGTGCCGTTTTCCTTTAGCGAAATCTGCTAAGATAGCTAACCAGACGGTACGGTCAAATTTACACAAGCACTGTTGCATCAATGGCAACTCACAAGGGAACCGTGTCGAGTCGAAGTGGCCTTTCCAGATGAGATCCATACTGCTTTGAAGAGTATTAAGCGGTGATTCCAAATCTGCCTTCCAAATCTGCCAAACTCCTCTGGACGCCGAGTTATGACCGTTCTTCGGAACGAAAAATGAATGCATAATTTAGGTAAAATTGATTGTTACAATCTTTCCAGCGCTCAGACAATGTTAAGTATTAGCATATTAAATAAAATGTATCCATTGCATAAACAGGTCTGCTACTTGACACCGGACCATTTGAGCAAATTTGGGCGATTTTGCTTCAGTTTTGCGTTCAATTTTTTGACCTGAAAAACGAGCATAACTCGGCGTCCAGAGGCGCTTGGCAGTTTTGGAAAGCAGATTTGGAATCACCGATTAATGCTCTTCAAAGCAGTATGGGTCTCATCTGGAAAGGTCACTTCGACTCGACACAGTTTGTCAGTAGATCATAATGTCTGAAGGTTCAAGCACTGAAAGCTCCTTATCTATCTGGCAGATAGCCAGCCGCTTTAGGGACAAACTCTTTTGTCAAACAAATCCTACAAGTCTGAGACTATGACTTTTATCATTTTTCAGTCCAGCGCACACAACATCTATACATCTAAATCATAGGATGAATATATCGAGGAAAAACACATTCATTTGAAGCTACGCCAGTTGCATTCGTTAATGTCAAAAACAGCATTTTGAATATTTCATTCCTTAATATGGCTTTGCGAACTTCCTTAGCTAACATGCTATTTGTCAAAGACCGCGAAAATGGAATTATGATGTAATACGGTTCTCAGGATGGCGATCCGATATCAGCAAGTTTTCTCGAACTGATTGTCATTCTCACGCTTGACGCAAGAATTTGTTGCCGAATTTTTTGAATTATGTCTGAGCTTAGACATCTATCTTTCGCCGCAGTCCTAATTTGGTCTTCTCTTCTCTCATATAATAGTGTCATTTGCTTGAGTCTTCTGCTCACACTTCAGTATATTACTATAATCTCTTTCAGATGTTCATCTCCCTCATTCTCCTCGTCATGATGGGCAACACAGTAACATCAGTAAAGCTAAACAAATGCCGTGATACAGACATGAACTGCGCGGAATGGGTAAGAAAGCGTTTCTTCAGCTTCTCTTCAAGTAACGAATTTCCCCTTGCTTCTTCTTAATACGTCTTTCTTGCCGTTAAAGCATTACTTGATTGTAGATTCTTGCGAAACACCAAACCACCCACACTATCTTTGTCTATTTCTTGTAAACTTACTTCACATAGAGCCAATATCTTGAAACTGTAACCGAGTATTGAGTCCAGTTTTGAAATGTGGATTCATAGCTGAGTTTGGATATTCGATCAAATGCAATTCAGTTGTGCATAGAAAAGCATACAATAAGCCAGGAATTATTCATTGCTCCAGAAGATTTGGCGAGGAATACAGTTTCCAGTTTTTCCAACTTCAATCATTTCTATGCGATTTTCGCCTAATCCTTCAGGAGAAATGGCAGATTAGATTCGGAGAAGTTATATGTTTGAAAGTTCAAGTACATGACTTCTTATTAGATAGTTGGTCAAATAAATTTACCTATAATTGTAACTTTGGAGTACCTTTCTTATGAAGCAAGAAAATTTGTTTGCGATGCACGGTCAGAGCACTTCAAATCAACTTGAGCACTGAAAAAATCAAGGAGAATGTTGTGTTATTGAGGATATAGGGCTCTGCGTGATCGCGAGAGTTGGTGAGATTGCGGTCATTGCTCGAGCACTGACCGCAATCTCCAGCACTGACCGCGCCGTTCTCGGTCTTCTTTCATCATTCTTTTCTGCAATCATATATTAATTTTCAATTACTCGAGGCGATTTTTGAAAAGTACGGGTTTGTTTGATTGGTTAAGGGCCTTGTGGCATCCTACGGGAGCGCAATTTCCGCAAACTCACCAACTCTCGCGATCATGCAGAGCGCTATATTACTGAAAATTAAGAATTTACCCCAAATCTTTTCGTTTATTGCTTTACCAAAATCTAATAATCGATGTTCGTTTATCTATAAAAACGTTTCTTCACTAATGCCCGACTAACTCAAGCGCAGTAACAGAATGATCGCGGTCAACCAAGATTTGGCGGCTGCAGAAAGGAAACGGTCAAACATCACAATGACCTTTATTCAAAAAGTTGTATGCCACTCAGTTCAAAATCTGATGCAAAATTGGTTCTTTGCAAAATTGGGGGCCATCGTTTAGAGGGCAGCCAAAATTTTGCATTCACTTTGATTACAAAAAAAAAACAAGATGAAGTGAGCACGCACTTTGATTCGCTCATCGTTTCGCACACCTTAGAGGGAGAAGAAGTGGGAGGGGGGGGGGGGGGTGAGAATTGAAATGAGCATTCTACAGCAATCAGTGGCGTACAGTTTGCTACTGTTTCTTGCCTTTTCAGATTAGATGAGAGAAGGTGGCGTAGTTCGTCTTTTTTTGTGGCATCAACTTCTTCAACAAACTTTGATGAAACCCTAGCTTCAATTTCGGTAAAACAATAGCTAATTCGCATAGCGGAGAAGCTTTGGAATGCCCATGAAAAAAGCGATATCGGAACAAGATCGCAATTCCATGGCTCTTAGTCTGCCTTCTCACACTGTTTGACGAGAAAGAGACTTCTTCGAGACTACGTATGTTCACACACAGGTCGCAACAAACCGGTCGTCTTGTGAAGAAACTGGACTGGTAATGGAACATTGTCCACGGACGTGTCATGCTTGTGGGGACAGCATAGATTTCGGTAAGAAAGCCGGTGATGATATGAAATTAGAGATTATCTATTGTTATTGTCTAGCTTATGACGTGCGACGACTTCCAAAAGAGCTGAAATCAGTGGCGTGGATGGTTGGGAGGTAAGAAGCATAGTATCTCCCAAACCAGCGTCCACACAAGTTTGGGTACCTGGTTACCAGTATGGAAATTGTTGGTGAAATTCTAAAAATCATAGTTTCATCCGTGACATGCCACCTCAAACTCCACTGTGACCGAACTCCTTCCAAGCGAACCAATCAGCGCTTTTGAGTACTGTAAAATACGGTATGGGCTCGAGTTTAGAGTTAAAAATCTCGGCCACGAATGAACCATATGAGTTGCGCTTGGGTAAACAGTCTAGGTAAAATCTCGCAATCAGTTTACACTTAAGAAACCCAGGTACCCAGATCTACTTGGACACTGCTTATAAGCTCCATGCTGAACAACTCTTTCATAGGTGGCGATCCGAATTTGGCGGTAAAGCTCTCTTCCCGACTATTCCGAAGTTCACCTATGGAGAACAGATTGACATTTCAATCAGCGATGTCACAAGAAACAGTACACCTTCTTTGAATTACACGTAAGTATATTGTATAAGGGGTATGTAGTCTAAGAAGGTTTCACGACGAATGTGCGCGCCTACGGTGCCGACAACAATTGAGCGTGAATCGTGTAAAAATCTGCCACAGCAATGCCAAAGTTCGTGCCAATGCCTATTTTTTTACGCGCAAAATGTCGCCCGCAAGAACACTATGATCATTTTGAGCTACACGAAATTATTCTGCATTTTAGTGCTTTCGCTTGGGATATCAGTGTGCCGGAAGATGAACTGGTAGAGATCCATAGCGAAAGCGGCTACATAAATGTGAACCGAGACAAGAAGACCGGCTTGGATATGGTCTCGCTAACGACTGCAATGAGTAATGGTGCGTGTTTTTGTATCCTTGATAAGCATGACGATTTGAAGAAGATGCGGTAAAGCAGGGGAATTCTCATCTGTCATGTGTGATAACTGAAAAAAAAATTCCTCGATTTGGAGAAAAGCGTGGAAGTCAGGCTTAACAAGCGCCCAATGCAAAATACTAATCGGCAGTTGAAAGTTTTTGTAACTCACAGCAGTTACACCAGTACTCTGCATCTTTTCATGAAAGCAACTCTGGAACAGAGTAATTGACAATATGGATATGCTATCGGGTTATCGACGTGTAACAACCGAACTTTGTATCGGTTAGAATTGGGATGTTGCAATATAATGTATATAATACAATTCCATTATGTTGTCTAGTAAAAACGTGTCTCGACTGCCAAAATCTTGCCTCTATCTGCAAGCTGGTACTTCATGCCAAAGCAAAACCATATTCTTTTATACCCATCCGTACCCACCATCACTTCACCTTATGTGACATTGATAGTTTTATCACTTATCAACAAGTAGCCGTATTTACAAATGTTCATTGAGGTAACTTCTCAAGATTAATTGTACCTTAAGAAAGTAATGCTAAAAATGCAACTTGACCACTCATACTCCGTATTCATCGAACAAATTGCATAAACTCGAGAACATCCTCAATACAATCTCCAACGCTAGCTGCAAGGTTAGAAAGAAATCTTGAGGGATCAACTTTGGGAGCTGATTTTTTTTGCATGGAGAGTGCCGTTAGGTAGCTTAGGTCACCCTAACAATTTTTCCGAAATTGGTTGAGATTAATGCGAGTTGTAGGGGTGCATCGAAATTAGCACAAAATTTTTGTTCATATCAATAGAAACTTTATAGATTTTCACAAACGCTTAAAAATTTGAGTTGGGAGGCAGTCACGAATAGATATCATTCTCTCAGCATCTTGAGCAAAGTAGCTATGTTGGAATCAGACAGGCTTATTAAAAACACTTTGTTTTCGATTTTCACATCTATAGAATCGAATTGTGTTGTCCACTACGACATAAATTGTCCTCAGTATTCCTTGACTGGTCGTCTTGATTTCATTGGATACCAAAATGTTAACGTTTGAGAAGTTGGAAATATAGGTAATGCCCTAATACTGTCTCATATTAGCACCTCCTTGCTATCTTCCGTAACGATGCGTAGTTTCTGCACGATCAGCAAATTCAGATGCGGTTGGTTGTAAACTGCATAAAGAGGGAATATTTTGGAGCAATCAGTATCCCTATTAGAGTGAACTAGCGTAAGCTCAGTGGCTAAAATGATGTGCCATACCCGGTCAATTTGCCTTCTGCTGAGAACCAGTTCCGTATTTTGAAGCAGCGGTCACATTTTACGCTCTCCGATGTCTGACAAAACACTTAACAATTTCCAGCTATTATTCTAACCTCTATGATATTTATGATGTCCATCCTATGTATTTTTCAGCATGATAAAAGTCTCTAACTAAGATTGGCAAGATTCCAAAAGTTTGCTATGCAGAATTTGCTTCTATACAAGATCACAAGAATTTCGTACAGATAAGTGGGGTTATACTAGTTTGATAAGTGATTTGCGGGTGATTAACGTTTTTGAGTTTTTTGCGTAACTTTTCGAGTTTTGTTAACGCATTTGTCAGGGGCGAATCGTTTCGATATGACCTTAACCTCATGCGTTTACGAGTTTATTAATAACTGCTTGATGATGCAACTAATACCTCGCAATCAATGCTGAATGATTTATTATCAATGAATGACTATGACTGAACACATTCACTGATTTCTACGAAAACATGGACCACTGTTTAGTGCTTGGCCATCTTTGCAGCCGCCACCACCACCTTCTTGCGGGCAGCAGCAGAGCGAGGTGGGCAAGGGCAGTAAGCAGCATCCTGTCCGGGCTGTCCTGGGTTTCCGGGCTGTCCAGGCTGTCCGTCTGGTCCAGGGTTACCGGGAGCTCCAGGCTGTCCAGGTGGTCCGGGTGGTCCTTGGTTTCCGGGTTGTCCGGGCTGTCCTGGGCCTCCATTCTGTCCAGGTGATCCTTGTGGTCCAGCTGGTCCAGGGCCTCCTGGAGTTCCAGATCCACTGGTTCCGTCTTGTCCTGGGTTTCCAGGCTGTCCGTCTTGTCCTGGGTTTCCTGGTGCTCCAGCATCTCCGGGTGGTCCAACTGGTCCAGGTTGTCCATCGTTTCCTGGGCCTCCGGGGTTTCCTGGCTGTCCAGCAGGTCCGGGCTGTCCGGGTTGTCCATCTGGTCCAGGTGGTCCTGGTGGTCCTGGTGGGCAGGTGATGCAGCCAGTGTTTGATCCTGGGCATCTGATGGGAGCATATGTGACGGTGTTGTCTGGTCCTGGTGGTCCAGGGTTTCCAGGCTGTCCTAAAATATTGATACCATGAAACTTAACATTAAGGAATAGATCTGCCAAGCAACGTACCTGGCTGTCCTGGCTGTCCTGGTGGTCCTGGAGGTCCTGGTGGGCAGTTGACGGTGGGTGTTGTGCACTGGCAGTATGATGGAAGGGCCTGCTTCTTTGAACGGAAGATTGAGTTGAAGGGGTTCTCACGAGGCTTGGTTGGAGGAGCGACAGTGACTTGGAAGTCCATCATCTGAGCCCATGCGGAGTCGGTCTCAACACGGAACACGGCGACGCCATCGAGAACTTCGTCGTGGATCTCGTTGATCGTGTTGTACAGCGAAGGTACGACGATCAAACAGGCGACGATCGCTAGGGTGGAGCAGGTCGAAGCCACACCGATGACGAGTTTCTCTTCAAACATGACGCTGGATGTGTGCTGGTAATCACTGCGTGTTTTTATAGCAATGGCTCTTTACTTTGACCTGAAATGAGAACGCGAAATGGGTAAACTATTAGGAGGCGTTACGGCATACTTTCAGTTCTTACGAAGTTTTGAAAAGTATACTGTAATCCCAATTAGTCGAGATGCATTCGATAAAGCAGAAGCTTTACAAAATGCTGCTCACGCCTTCACACTAAACTTGATCCACGTAAAGTTTGGGACCAAAACCTAAAACGACTGCGCTCCCGAAAACTAAAAAGCTCGGAGCCCTGTTCCAAAAAAAAGCTAAAATACTAGCTTGCTTGCACATACATTCCAATCAGACATTGACGAGTGTAGTTGCTGCATTTTTCCATTAGAAAATTTCTAGTTTGATAAAAGAAGCTTAGCGTTAACCACTCCTCCGATACTTTGTTTACTCAGCTGTTTCAAACCTTTTGAAGATTTTTAAAGGCGTTCAAACTATTTGCAAGTGAAATGAGACACTTGCGTAATAACATCATTTGATTTGTAGACTAACTTTATAAATCTCTCAACTCATTTTCTGTGGGAGGGGGGGGGGGTTAAAGGAGGGCGCGAGTTTGAGTTCGTCTTTGATTGCCCTTTCGCGCTTAGGACATACATACACTAGCCTTCGTCTGTCTCACAGATTCATTTCTCTTTCTTATACAAACGGGATAAATGCTTTCAGTAATAAGTTTTGAAGTGCCCATAAGTTTTTTATGCCTTATCAATCAATCATAATCTCAACAACAGTTCAAAGAACCCGAGATATCCTTTTTGACAATGCCCTAGCAAAACATGCCCCGGAAAGTTAGCCTTTAACCGCAAAGTCCTTTTTTGGTAGCGAAATAATTTCTTTCGAATATAAATAATATTCCCTGTCATCTTTTTCAACCTTCTTTTTTTCTGCTCCGTGCTTTTTCTGCTTGCTAAGCCACCTGTGCCGCCCAGGGCACGGCACAGGTGGCTTAGCAAGCAAGCTGGATATCGTTTTTGGGGAAAAAGCAAAGGGGATATCGTTTTTGGGGAAGAGAATAACTTGTATTTCGATTTGCGGCCGGCACGCTGCCGGCATGCCGCTAGCAAATAAACAAAAGGTTTGTTTACAGCGAAGTGAAGATGAAATGACACCAAAATAGGTGTGTAGGTGGGCAATGGGGAGTTAGAACTAAGTATGAAAAATTATGAAAAAATTATGTGAACTAAAAGCGTGCTCAACTTTTTTTGGAGTTAAGTGGCTTTCAAGCCACCTGGATAGCCACCTGAGGTGGCTTAGGAAAGAAAAAGTCATAAATTTTTCCTCCCTCACATAATTTTTCCACTTTCTTTACATACTTTTCATCTACATCCCGAACCCTACAAACTGGTTCCTAAACCGCCTCAAACCCCCTTCTCCCCGCTTAGTTATAGCCCCTTGAAAATTTTGAATGGCCGCGGAAAGGCTGCTCTAGACGCGAATTGCTGCACGATGGATACATCATGCCGCCATTCCGGAGAATATGAATATAATTGCTTTGTTCGATGATTCTTTTTCGTTTTTTTCTGCTGTTGCTTTGTTCCGTTCCTTTTCAGTATTCTTCTTCGAATATTGGCGGATGTCGTAAATTCATTGAACTCAAAAGGGACTTCATTTTTTGCAATTTCGGGACGCCCTCGTGCCGAGCCCTGGTTTAGGGTCAAAGGGGACTTCGTAAAAATTTGCAAAAGTCAAGGGGGACTTCGTTTTTTGAATTTTCAACTAGCCACCTCGTGCCGAACCCTGGCAACGCCTATCACTGGCCAAATAATTATCTATATTATTAAATAGTTCTTAAATGTCATACTGTAAGCCGCACTCAAGCAATCAATCTTACGCCGTCACGAAATGATTGAAGCATTTTAACCACCAAATGTCCTTGAAAGGCATTTCGATAAAACTTTGAATGTACGCGAAAAATCGAAATTCCTTCATTGATGACTAGATCATTATCAAATGATTAGCTACTCAGCTATAGATGAAGAAGTAGAAAGCAGGTGTTTTTTTTTATTTTATCTTATGTTATCGAGTAAATAATCGAAATTTTTGACAATTTATGCAGAACAACCGAGCCGTTTGTCTTGCAAAATCATAAAATTGTTTGCTTGTCTTCATGAGCTGCGCAGACTGAAAATTACGCTGCCGCTTATGTTTAGCGATATATTCCAGTAAAAACACCGGATTTTTTAGGCTGAGATGCGATTTATTTATTTATTTATTTAATACATTACTATAATGTAATGTGCTAGATAGTATAATCGCTAATATAGAAATGATTTGAAATGAAGAGACCACTGATGCTTCTATCTATCGCAGTTTTCATATATCCCTACTGAAGACATCTTCATAAGAAAGCGATTCAGACGTTATGATCCACTTTTTTTTAATGTGAGAATAAAAATTCATCGCATATGAGAGCACCGAAAGCAACCAATCTTTTGACTTCATCAAATGAAATCAGTGCTAGTTTAGCTTTTTCATATAAGAGAGGCCACAGATAAATGACCTACGCT
Source organism: Cylicocyclus nassatus (assembly GCA_958299035.1). Lineage (NCBI taxonomy): Eukaryota > Metazoa > Nematoda > Chromadorea > Rhabditida > Strongylidae > Cylicocyclus > Cylicocyclus nassatus. The sequence goes on along the minus strand of CATQJL010000223.1, from coordinate 30,967,162 downwards.
CTTTACTCATTTCCTTGATTCCTGGCTGGTTGTTTGTGCATTTATGTAGTACAAACCTTTGGCTGTGCACACGCAATTTCAATTACACTCCAAAAGTGCCTCTTCACTGCTTAACCCTTTCGGACCTGAGTTTTTGCGAGTGACCCGAGAAGCCTCTCTCCTAGTGTTTTTTACTTATTACCATATGAATAACATTATAGCGGAGTTTGGAGTCTGCTTAACCTTATGAACTATTTCTTTTTGATTTTTCAATTTTTTGGTTTTGCGTTTATTTTGGATTTTCAAATCTCCCGCGAAACATGTGGACCCGCAAAAAGTTAACAGTTACATTTGCTCAGCATCGTACTAAAACTGTTGATGATTTCTGTATCATCAACCATTGATGAACTCTATATTCTAGATAGCCTACGGAATACCCGTAGGCTAAATTATGAGCTACTCACTCTTGAGTATCTAATCACTCAAGAGTGAGTGGTACCCGTGCGCCAGGAGTGTAGCCAATCGGCGGCACCTCCTTTCAAGCACCAACTCGTGTACATTGTACCTTTTACTCGGTTCAGCTCCGCCTTCCTTCCTATATAAGGAGCCTCCGAATGTATTAGAGGTTGCTCCCCGGTCCACACCGGGACACCTCACACTCTCTTCTTCACGACTAATCTACGCCCGTGCGAATAAATCTATATTCCACAACCTCGTCTACCCCAAATCACTTGGTACCCACCAAATTGGTGCATCGGCCAGTGATTTTCCTTGCATTTCTCGGCGAATCCTCCTAAGGACACGAGAAATCAAGGCCTAAGACCCGCGTGGCAGGCTCTACTATAGCCAATATTCGACTCTCGTGATTGCTGGTCCACCACTTTCACGATCAAGAGTCTTACTAAGTTGTCAGGTCCTATCCACAACTTAGTAGAGGTTTCTAGCTAACTGACTGGTTCACCACAGTTAGCGACAGACTCCTCGCACTCTCGGCTACTAATTAGCCAATATTCGACTCTAGTGATTGTTGGTCCACCACTTTCACTAATACGAGTCTTGCTAAGCTATCAGGTCATATCCATAGCTTAGCAGAGGTTTTCTAACTAACTGACTGGTTCACCACAGTTAGTACAAGAACTCCTCGAAACTTTTGGCTTTCCTAAAGTCAAAAAAAAAAGGACTCTGTGATTGTTGGTTCACCACTTTCACAAACAAGAGTCATCTTGCGAAGCTATCAGGTCATATCCATAGCCTAGCAAAGAGGTTTTTCTAGCTAACTGACTGGTCCACCACAGTTAGCAACAGAAATCCTTGAACTTTTTTGGCCTCAACCAGCCAAAAAGACTCTGTGATTGTTGGTTCACCACTTTCACAAACAAGAGTCATCTTGCGAAGCTATCAGGTCATATCCATAGCCTAGCAAAGAGGTTTTTATAGCTAACTGACTGGTCCACCACAGTTAGCAACAGAAATCCTCGATCTTTTTTGGCCTCAACCAGCCAAAAAGACTTTGTGATTGTTGGTTCACCACTTTCACAAACAAGAGTCATCTTGCGAAGCTATCAGGTCATATCCATAGCCTAGCAAAGAGGTTTTTCTAGCTAACTGACTGGTCCACCACAGTTAGCAACAGAAATCCTCGATCTTTTTTGGCCTCAACCAGCCAAAAAGACTCTGTGATTGTTGGTTCACCACTTTCACAAACAAGAGTCATCTTGCGAAGCTATCAGGTCATATCCATAGCTTAGCAAGGAGATTTTCTAGCTGACTGACTGGTCCATCCACAGTTAGCAAAGAAATCTCAACTTTCCAAGCTCATTCACGGTCGGTTCACCGATCTTGAGCTTTGGATCGTTACATCCACGGGACAGGTTCCAACACCTTACCGTCCAGTACAGCGTACAAGCCAACCAGGCGCGCTTGCTGACAGCTAGTAGACGCTCGGCACTCCATTGCCAGCTCACTAGAAAGCTTCCTTGCAACCAGTAAGGACAGCTATCGTATCGAGGCCAGCCCTGCTGCCGCCCTCAAGCCAAAGCGACCAACAAAAGGAGGACACACACGTCCGAATTGGAACGCTTGGAATCACTACACCAGTGCACGACCCTACCCCGTGCAGAAAACCAAAAAATGGCAGCGCTTCAGATTTTTAAGTCAAAAATCAACAATGCCTGCGCACTCGTGAAGTCATACGAGTCGGAAGTGAACGAAATAAACACACCATTCACTTTTCCGGTAGAAAGGACTGAATGCGAGACGTACATCAAAACCAAAATGGGAGAGATAACGCATTTGCTCAACTCTCTGCAAAATGCGGTTAAACTTCAAGACACACAAGTGAACGCCGCGATCGAATACATTGGAGCACGAAATGAAGAAAAAGAGAGAGACAAGCTTATGACAGAACTCAGCAAACACTTGGAGTTGGAATCTCTTCATTTGGAAGTCAAGGTCATGCAGTGGCAGAACAAAGTTCAGTTCCGTCAAAACGAATTGAAGGATCAAGCTGCATTATTGCATACCAGTCTGCCAAGCACATCAAGTCATGCAGCCAGCGACGAAGGCCAGACCTGGAACGGCAGCCTCCCACAGCGCAACGAAAGGCAAATAAAAATCCGGAAGCCTCTGCTAGAAATCCCTACCTTTTCAGGGAACTTCAGAGAGTTCAACAGCTTCTGGACAGTGTTTGAATCTCTCATCCACGCCGACGAAGACCTATCCGACATTGACAAGTTCCTCTTTCTGAAGCAAGCACTAAAGGGGAAAGCAGCAGCCACCTTGAGCTGCATACCCGTCATCGGAGAAAGATATCAGACAGCGATAGATATCTTGAAGAAACATTTCGATCGCTCTGCCAACATGGCAGATATACTTATAAACGAGATCGAAAAACTACCCAGGGCCTCAGATGATCCGAGAAGTTGCCGAAACACTTTCGAAGCAATCAGCTCAAGGATCATTCACCTGGAGCAAACGGGAGCAAAGATGAACGCAGACAGACTTTGGCGTCGAATAATCTTTTCCAAATTTCCCGAATCCATTTGTACGACCGCCATCCAAAAAGAAGCGTTAGAAGATAAACCCTTCGATGTTAACAAAATCCTTGATGCTATCGACGGCATTATCTCACTGCGGGAAACCACTTCGCTTACAACGGAAACTCTCTTTCCAACCAGTCACCGTCAAGACACTCAGCAAAATGGAAGGAGCAACAGGACGAAATGGGAAGAGGAAAGACAGCTCTCTAAACCAAAACGCTTGTGTTTATGTGGACAACCACATTCTCCTCACACCTGTCAGAGGTACACCACACCAGAAGCCCGACGACTTCAAGCAGCAAATCAAGGAGTTTGTTGGAGATGTTTTGCAAGCGATCACAACTCTAACGCTTGCACGAATTTTGGCGTGTGCCCCAAATGCAAAGGATCACACCATGGATCTCTTTGCTTGTCAGAAGCAGGAAAACGCAGAGGATTCTCGACACAATACCGAGATCCTGCACTTGATCAACATTCACCTGCTCCTTGGTCATCCCGTGACAATAGTCAGGATCGTCATGAGAAGAGTACTACGCACGTCGTACAAGGCTCACGACAAGAAGTCTACAATCCCGAAGTACTTCGACTTGCACAGAATCAATGCATTCTTCAAATTGTTTCGGCAACTATATTCAACGAGGCAGAGTGGGATTACCAGCCAGTAACGATACTACTTGACTCCGGTGCACAACGAAGTTTCATCAAATCAGGACTTTGTGAAGAACTCAAGCTTCCAGTCCTTCGTACTACTTCGTTTACTACATCTGGGATGGGCGAGCAACAAGAGCAATTCAACTTATCTGAAGTACAAATCACCTTGAAAAGTCTTCACAGCTCCGAGAAGCTCAAGAACTTGTCAGTACACACTAAGCAGAAGCTGACTACCGACATGCAGACAGCAAGTCTCACGGAAGCAGACTTGCGTTTTATCTCTGATGAAAAGCTGATAATCGCTCAAGATACGCTCTCCTGCAAAAGCGTTTCACCCGACATGATCATAGGACAAGATCTCCTAAATCTCGTCACTATCCACAACGACAGAGTGCGCAAGCTTCCTTCAGGCCTCATTCTGACTTCAACCATCTTTGGACACGTTATATCAGGGACGAGCGCCACTACCACTACATCAAAGTTTGTTGGCACATTCGGCTGCATATCAACGCTGAAGGAAACACTCAGGAACAACCGCCCAACATTTCCACAACACAAAGAGAGATTAAAGAAACCTAAGTCGTACTCTCATCTCAACAGTACGAACACACGAACAAGCAACAAGCCATTATCGGCAAAGCAGGATGAAGGAACAATCCAAAGAAGAACGATTCCGTCGCGAACAAAACTACAACCATGCTCTTCATCCAGCCGACAGTCCAGCTTCACAAAGCAAACAGTCACTGCCTCCATTCTCGTTGAAGCTCGAGCGGACAGACAACGTTGGTTGGCAACAATACGCTCCATGACGAACTCCAATGTTCGCGCCCAATATCGGATAGATTGGCTACCGCAGCGGTTCACAAATAATGAAGCCAAGATAAGGATGACGAATTCACCGAAGAGAAGACATCACGAGAACACACATCGCGCCAGCACGCCGTCTATCAAGGATATGGTCATCAATGGATCATCTACCATCGATTCAGTGTGGAAAAGGAGGAAATGGCGAGGACGACGAGCAGCGCTAAACCACCAAACAGCTCCAGCGACCACTCCAGGATCTTTTCCCATTACCACTTTATCTAAATGATCGTCCTCTTGTGTGTATGTTCAAGTTACTTGCAAATCCTCCTTCATAGCTCATTTTTCTGTACGCGTAGGTATTAACTTATTCGCTAGTCAACTTCACATGTATCTGCCACTCTAATTAGGATCTTACCAGATCTCACTTTCCTCTCGCTCGCCCGGAGTGTTGATGATTTCTGTATCATCAACCATTGATGAACTCTATATTCTAGATAGCCTACGGAATACCCGTAGGCTAAATTATGAGCTACTCACTCTTGAGTATCTAATCACTCAAGAGTGAGTGGTACCCGTGCGCCAGGAGTGTAGCCAATCGGCGGCACCTCCTTTCAAGCACCAACTCGTGTACATTGTACCTTTTACTCGGTTCAGCTCCGCCTTCCTTCCTATATAAGGAGCCTCCGAATGTATTAGAGGTTGCTCCCCGGTCCACACCGGGACACCTCACACTCTCTTCTTCACGACTAATCTACGCCCGTGCGAATAAATCTATATTCCACAACCTCGTCTACCCCAAATCACTTGGTACCCATGTTGATGATTTCTGTATCATCAACCATTGCTAAACTCTATATTCTAGATAGCCTACGGAATACCCGTAGGCTAAATTGTGAGCTACTCACTCTTGAGTATCTAATCAGTCAAGAGTGAGTGGTACCCGTGCGCCAGGAGTGTAGCCAATCGGCGGCACCTCCTTTCAAGCACCAACTCGTGTACATTGTACCTTTTACTCGGTTCAGCTCCGCCCTCCTTCCTATATAAGGAGCCTCCGAATGTATTAGAGGTTGCTCCCCGGTCCACACCGGGACACCTCACTCTTCTTCACGACTAATCTACGCCCGTGCGAATAAATCTATATTCCACAACCTCGTCTACCCCAAATCACTTGGTACCCACCAAATTGGTGAAACATTGTGATAATATTATGAATATTTTTTGGCTAATAAACGAGATACTGAAACGGTGCTCAAGCCGGCGCAAATTATTGATTGGTTGAAATCCACTTGTTTACAGAAATGTACATGCTATTCACAGAGAAGCAAATGAACACCCGGTCTCGAAGCTACATTTAGAAGGCAAAGGCTATATGAAGCGTTTGAGAGCAATGAGTAGTGAAATGATGTTCTTGCGCCAGTATAGTAGATCTCTGAATTGATGGTGGCAATTGCCACCACCAGGTCCGAAAGGGTTAAAGGCAGTGTCTCACCAAAGTTGAGGTCGCGCGGATCTTCACATATTCTATTATAGGGACCTCTAAATAGGCCATTGCAACAAGCCGCGCTCAATTTGACCCCCTCCACGTCGGTCTATCCCCTTACGCTTTTGAACATGTCCCTCCACTTGGCATCCACCTCCCCTCTATTGCTGCCACTGTGGCCGAGGCTGAAGTTGGAATACACAACTCGTCCATGGTGCTTCCGCGGGGCCTCCAGAAAACGGGGTTTTTGTGGACTTCGTGCGATTTCAAGCCCATGCATACTAGACAGGGTTCGACAGGCTTGCAAAATGCAAAAATCTCGGCAACTAAATTTTGGTGAGACACTGCCTCTAAAGGCACCAGCCACCCAAAACGGGGTCAATAAGATTTCGATGCTTAACAGTAGTGGGGCCCTCAATTACATACTTGCCCAACTCGTGCTGCCAAAAGTTGTTTCCAAAGCCAGAAAATTGCTTCGAAAATCGCTTCAAATCGGGTTCTCCAAATGGCCCTCCTCTTTAAGCGGGCGTGGCGTTCGCCTTCGCCCCGCCCATCCGTGCTCACCCAACCAATCACCGTTCTGGAGAAACCGTGAGGTCGTCAGGATTGGTTGAGCAGGTACGGATGGGCGGGCATTACTGGAGGGGCGTTGCGCCTATGAGTACTCCGCTCTCTCCGTTGATCGGGCGATTTTTTCCGCCTCCGAAGTTCTTCTTCTATTATAAGGCCGATCCCTGATGAAAGCGGTCGATTCGCATTTTAGCATCGTTCAGAGCTCGTATACCCGCGCACACCTCGCTTACATCAGCAGCCGCCTTAGCCTGGAAATAGCCCTTATAATCCCTAGTTTAGAAATAAGTTTAGCGTGTGTTGCTTCGCCTTTGTAGCTCGATGGAGCCGTTCATGTGAAAATTCGACTTACCTTTTCCCACTGCAAGGTGTCCCAAAAAAGTTGCACTATCTGGTCGTTGATGACTTTCTAGCTTCAAGGTCTTCTGATCTTCAGGTACCATTCTGTAGAGCTATTTCAGCTTAGATTTACAGTAGTAAACGAATCATTGATCGTTGTTCGTTAGTGTAGGGTTACGGAGGGAATTTTGAAGAGGGTTTCAAGCAGTAATGGTTAGAGGCACATTTGCATAAGAAAGCTAAATTAGCTAGGCAGATATAAATATTTGTTACAAGGTATTGATATTTTTCTCGAAGGCAGCGTCTGGGCAAAAGTTTCTAGCGATTTCGCTCATCTGAGGTCATCCGCAACGCGGAACCTGAAAATCGCTTTGGAGAGCGCAGAACGGCAAAATAGACGTTTTCCAAAGCCTTATCATTTGGATTGAACAAGTGGAGCAGACTCCTCTGTGACTGACACACGAAGTCTCTGCGGGACCCTACAACTTCACCTGCGACGTCAACCGTATTCTTGCGCAGAGGAAATTCACACATAAGCAAGGCTTTTCACTAGGGAGTTTTTCAACTTCCTTACCTTTTTCTGCTTCTGGTAGACGTTGGGAACTCGCACTTGCGCGAGGTGTGACCGAGAGGGTCCACTTTCGCATGGCGGTCGAATTTCAGAACCCCTAATCGTGTTAGACCCCGGTCAGACTTTACGCGACTTAATCGTCGCGATCTAATCGCCAAGATTTCCATTCATTTTCATTTCACATCCAAAAATTTCGGTCTGGAAAAGTACCACAACCGAATGCAAGTTGATCGGCATGGAATGATGTTGTAACAGTTGTCCCGTCGCGACTCAGTCGCGACGATCAAATCGCGTGAAGTCTGCCCGGGGCCTTAGGGCACTTTAAATTGCGCGATCGCAACCAGGGCGCAGTTGAAGTCAAATAGCCTATCTAACTTCTATGAGCACATTAGGTAGAACTACTTTACGCCCATACTGTTGTGAACCAACAATAAGCACCATAAATAAACTTTATTACAATTTAACGAAGAGCGTGTATGCCCACTGCAATTTCTCCAATAGCGGTCAGGCCTTTCCATGCCGCTTGTGGATCCTTGCAATCAACTGGTTTTGGAGCATACTGCACGATAAATTTGTCGCTTTTGGGCTGTGCCTTCTGAAAAATCACGCATTCTTTAACTAAGCAGATACAGTAGTAATACAATAACACTTACAGTACGCGTGATTTCGACGTTTAGCTTCGCACCAGCCTTAATGAACGCGTAAACCTCCTTGAATCGATAATCTTTGTTATTGGTGCTTTTGATCTTGTAGACTAAGTCAGTCATTCCGCTGTTGGTCAGCGTATACTGCACACATCCACCGTCCGCTTCGAATACCACCGACGAACCACCCAACAGGGCCATGATACCGTACTTATGGAAATGAACTGAACTCTGACTTTGTTTCTCGGAAAAACTAGAAACATGTTTGTTTGAGCCAAATTTACTTATCATTTGGGAGGCATCAAACTCATCTGGGGAAGGGAGGTCGGCGGGGGCGAATACTGAAAAAAATTAAGAGCTGCGCAAGTTATGTTTTTACGGTTTCTTCTTCTTACGGAGCATACTTCGTGCGATTTGAGGCCTTACGTTATTTTGGCGACTTACCAAAAGTCTCCAGCTCACCAAGCGGGTTTGAAATGCTTAGCATTTATGATTTTTGAACGTTGAAACGCTTATTGTTTTCCGTATCCAAAATGCGCCTATGAGTCACAAATAGTTGGAATATTGCCAATGCGCCGCGACTGAAATCGCGCCGGTAATGTCAAGGAGCTATTGCTAAAGATGTACTGATGGTTCTGAACTTGCAAGAATCTATATACATAGTTCATCGCTTTTATTCTTTTGACATGTCGCAATACTGGATCCATGAGGGTACGGTAGATATACGGTAGAGAATTGCTCGAATTGCTTCAAATTTTACTTAGAACGGGATTATTCAATTCGCTGTTCACACTATTCTTACATCAGTAATCCATAAAATCGCCCACTACATCGATAATAAGTTCGAAATCCGGGATAGGGTCATTTTGCAATACCGTATTAAACACGGTCCGTGTGGAAAACACCACGGCAGCGTAAATCGGCGTGCGATCTCGAAGTAGGCAGCTCCATGTCATTCTAAAACGAAGTTCAGCATCTATGTTTTGCTCTGATTGAGCAAAGAAAGGCTTCTGGGAACAGATGGTGTTTTTGCCATCAATTTTTGGTCATCCAAATCATACAGATTGGCAATACGTTCAAATTTATCGCGAGTAGCAACAAAATTCAAATCAGATAAAAGCTGCAAGAAGGTAGTAATAGTTTTTCACAATTAATATGCATACATATTCACAAATATAGTAGCAATAGGTATCACACAGGTGCAAACTTCTTGAGGATCCTTCGAGCCAACTGGTGCGACTGCATAATGCAGAAAGAAAAGATCCTTTCCAGGTGGTCCTTTCTGGAAGTGCGGGAATTGTCTCTTTCTTTAGTGTACAGTCAAATCACTTACCGTGCGAGTGATTTCAATTTTCAAGGTATCACCAGCTCCTATAAATCCTTCCGTAGTATTGAATTTGTAGTTTTTATGATTGTTGCATTTAAGTTTGTAAACGAGATCTGTTTGGCTTGAGTTTATGAGCGTGTACTGCACTTTGCTTCCATTCGCGTCGAAGACTACCGATTTTGGATAGGTGATGAGAGCCATACAGCAGGAGAAAAACGTAAAAAATGAACTTGACCAGAAGGGGTTGCATTTATGCATAATCACTCAGACAATTACCAAATTTCCAACAACAGCCATATACTTCATTCATAATTGTACGCTTTCTCAAATTCAAGAGGCGAGGCAAGCAGTTGGCCATGCCCTAAATAATGTTCGTTACAGTTTACGACCATTCTGCGGAGTTTACGTAGGTGTGCCAGGGCCGTGCCATGCCGTGCTAACGCCGTGCCAGAATCACGCCGTATTTATCGATCAACCCTCCAGAACGGTTCCAACACGGGCAGAATTAATTCATATTACTTGGTCATCGCAAAACAGGATCGTAAAGTTCGTGCAAGCCCGTGCGGATTACGTCAGAAAGGCTTCCAATTCATTACATTCTCAAAAAAATCGACGCTCAAAATTCAACCTAGCAATGCTCTAACAATAAGGTAAAAAGCAACTGCAAACGATTTGAGTACGAGAATTGTTCCTCTGAATAAGCGCGAGAGATAGCTTCTTTTGGCATCAGATTATGACCAAAGTTGGAGCAAGAGATCATTTCAGTGACCATAATTGTGTCCCTAAATTCCCTAAGTTCTATGTTCTGAGAAATTATGCTGCAAAAAGCACTTGTCAGAAATCGCAACTGAAATCGCAAGTCACTAAAATGATGCTCATTTATCATTTAATACCAGTGTATCACTGGACGAGCAAAAATGATGCATGTTCATCATATTTCTGTCACTAATTCATCGTCGTACAAAAACTAAGGACAAAGTCGACTCGCACGATGTTGCTGACTGGCAGAAATTAGCGATCTGATATACTTGCGATAATGTGTCATGTCACATTATTTAGCTCGTCCAACAAATTTGCACTACAATCTCGGATCTGGTTCTATCAAAAAATTGTTGGTTTGGCAGGTTTTATCAGCTCATCCCACACCTACTATTTTTGTTTGGCAGATAAAACAAACTAGACTGAATGATGGGGGAGAAAAAGGTTAGCATTCAAGCACCACGTACGTAGTGGTTTACATGAAAATAATTGCATACTAAGTTTAGATCTACAAAAATAGTCGGTACGCAAAGATTTTGAAAAAAAAAGCTCTGAAAAACGCATTATGTTTGCCCTTTTCATATGTTCAGGCTTACTTCTTGGTTTTATCTTTCGCTCATTGAATGAGGCTAAGCAAATAGCTCAACAAAAATTGTCCTTAAGTCTACTTCCAGAGTTGCCTGGAGCCAGTGCCGTGCTAGCGCCGTGTCACTGCCCATGGGACCATAGATAGACGCTAGTACGTTGCTGGCACGTGCTAGGGCGTCTATCGCTTTCTAAACCGTTTTCTGCTTGTATAAAACTTCTGAAGTGAATTAAGGGGGGCGTCTGATTTGGACCTAATCAAAAAAAAAAGAAAAAAAAGAAAAAAACACAAGCCTAATCATAAGCTTTGTGGACCAAAGTCCTATATCAGAAATTTATATGTCACATCATACGGCTTCATCTGCCCATCTTTTATATTGAAAATAAAAAATACTTTGCGAATTGTGGCGTAGTAAATAAAATGCTCTCCAAGCATTCCTAAGATGATTTTACTACGTTCAAGTTTGCTACATAAGTAGCATCCTTTGAACTCGTGAGGCATGAAATGAGGTGAACTGAACTACTGCCACACTAAAAAAACCTCATTTCCAGGATTCATGACATTCGAAGAAGCCGAAGTCGGCCCAAACCAAGTGCTATTCAAGCTCGTTCGCATTGGAAGAATCAGCTTTTCGCACGATTCAGCAGTGAGACAGGTAACGTCTCCAGACTTTCCAGATTTCAACCTGACTGCTTTTATTATTGTATCAATCGTCTTTATAGATGTTTCGAGAATGGACACTACTGGATGAGCAAAATTTTGAAGCTCGATTACTAATGGCCACCACCGTTACACATCGACTGATGGAACACACAAGAATCATCTACAAGAAAATATATCCGTGAAAAGTTGCTTATATCGGGAGAATAGAATGTTAATAACAATAACATAGAACAGCTTGATCTATAGTTTTCGAGCTAGAAGAGTAGCCGTTCTGCCAAACCCAAAACATTTAATCGCTAAACGCATCTTGACGGACCAAGGTCCTCGCACTCGGTGACCTACCTTCCTTTGAAAGGCAAAGACTGTGTAAACACTTCCGTATTTGTAATTTATAGCCTTATTCTGAGTTGCCCAGACCCATCGAACTCTCCTGTAATTCACATAAACTGCATTGTTTCTTGTCGCTTTTGACCTTTAATGATCTCGCTGCCGTGTTTCTTGTACCCTTCAGCCAGCCTAGTTTCCTTGAATGTACTTACTTATTTGTGTTCTAAAGAAACTTTTCCAAGATTTTCTTCATCTAAATTGTTGTAATTGACTTCTTTTATGCCTTTATTTGATACTCATTGTGTTTGCCAATTTATCCTTGATAAAGCAATTGCGATGATGATTACTTTGCACTTTATAACCTTTATTTTCACCTTCTTGTTGTGCTGAGCATATTACAATGCAGTCTTTTCCTTTGAGGTATTCTCCAAAAATTTCTAGGATTTTTTTGACGTTTTTGACTCTTTGCGAACGGTGGTATATCGTAAAATTCATAATTTCGGCATATTTCCTAAATTTCAGAAGTTAATAGCCATTAATAATAAAAAAGAAGAAATGGTGTAAATTTCTTATATGTAAATAACCACAAAGCTCCGTTTCGTTCTTGCTTTTAGAGTGAAAGTATTCACAGACTTTCCCCGAAACTCCTCAGCAGGGAACGAAGTCTGTAAAACCCTTACAAAAATTGACAAGGAGAAGGATGGTTGGTCGAAGTGGTCTTTTGAGATATTTTGTATACCCCGGTGGAGGGCATAAAACGCTGATTTCGAATCTGTCTTTCTTGTCTGCGGCACTTTCCTGGACGAGGAGTTATGGGCGTTTGAAGGAGCAAAAAATGAGTATTTTTCTGGGATAAAAACATTGGCTAAAATTTTCCCAGCGCTTGAATGGGACAGCCGGAGTGTGGATATATCTCACCTTAGAGTATTTATTTTATAGAGTATTGGAAAGATTACCACTGGTCCATTTAAGCGCTAGCAATAATGTTACTACTGTTTTTATATTATTTGCACATTTGATTTTTTCTCCAATGAACGCTCATAACTTCTCGTGCAGATATGCGCCGCAGCTAAGGAAGACAGATTTGAAATCAGCGTTTTATGCCCCCCAGTACAGTATATAAATCATCGCAAAAGGCCACTTCGACTGACCATCCTTCCCTTGTGAAAAGTGGATTTATTTAGGAGTAAAAGTGTATTATCTACAAGTTGCTGGGAAAGTTTAAGTCCTGGAAATCAAGTAAATAAGAAGAATGCTAAATTTCTCAAATATAGAGGTGTTGCAATACAAGATTCCAGATATTCATTACATTGAATTTATTACAGTATCATGATATTAATACTTACATCCTAATATAATTTTTATAGATAATTATAGACTCTTATTGCTACGCTTGAAAATCCGTAATAGAGTTCCGTAATCGTGAGCTCCCCATCCATAACTTCTTGTCGATGCTTTTCTATCCAACATGATTAAAGGCACTGTCATGTAGAATGGATTGGCGTGTAAAAATCAAACGTTGTTAAGTTTGACTTACTAGTCCTCATCCATCAAACACAATTTTCAAACATAAACTGTGCTTACAAACTAAAACACCAATTTGCTTTGAATTCTCAGCATTCTTGAGGTTTTTTATTCGTTGCCTAGAAACGATGCTGGTGGTGTTCTGCAAAAACTTCTTACATTGAACTTAGCGTGTTTCTGTCCCAAAATCTGCCTGTTTCGAAAAACAAGTTTGTTCTCAAATATGAGATTGATGATCCACTTTTTTGATCATGTTGTCAACAGAAGTGTACACGTATCTTGAAATAGATCAAACGAATTTGTCTGCAGATTCACGCCAATGACAAAACTCAGTTGGTGAAGTTCCATTGCATAGTTTTGTGGACTTCGCAATCTGCACACTTTGTCTTGACACTTTATAAAGTTTCTTATATGGTTTGCTTTATAATAAGCTTTTGGACATCAAATGTGCTGCACATAAGTAGCGTCAGGGCGAATTTCCAATTTTCAATTTTTTTTTGTTCCATCAAGACCTTCCTGACTCTGATTTCAAATATAGGGCTCAGAAGCTCAATTTTATAGAATATCCCTTTTGGGGATTACATTCAGAATATTTCACGGCTATTCTACAAAACTATGGACAAGTTCTCTCTAATAAGCAAGAACACGTTGATCAGTATGTACTCGACTATGCTTGCCATGTGAAAAACGCGTCAAAAGCTAAGAAATTTTTTCTTACGGAGGGGGCCGGAACATCGTAGTTGGCGGTCCGCACACGGCTATAGCAAACTGCATTTCGATTTCTTCCTTTTAGAAATATAGTTTAGAGACCAGATTTGCGCAGTAGTTCCAGATCGAGGCTTACTACATGATGCGATAGCGGCCAGGGAAGATCAAATTTGCCCTGGCGCTGCCTTTAGTGCCTCCAGTGTTGGTCAAAGATTCATTTTTTTGAAGACTCTTGGCTTTGTCTCTTAAAAATACTTTGGAATTAAGTCAGAAGGAGAGCTATTTATTATTATCATTATTTTAGTAACAAATTTGACGTGGCAAAGCACAAGCAACTTGAGGCTCCGCCCATTCCTGCGCGGCTTCTATATCGTGTCGGGACCCGTACCGTCCAATAGTGGGAGGCGAAGGCGGAGCATGCGTTGTAAGCTCAAAATACGAAACCTCTTTCATCAAAACTTTATTTGACAAGGCCAAGTAGGTCAACATCAAGAATTTTGGTCAAATTCAAAGAATTAGTCAAGTAATAAACTAGCACATCTTCAAAAATCTGCTGAAAAGGCGAGCTTCATCATCTTGAAACTTTTTGCACTTTTGGGACCTTATAAATCAAAAAACAGGTCATTTAAGCTAGGATTTCTAGAGAGAGATGATTCAAAATACTTTTTTCTGCCTATGTGGCTGCTGTAATGCCCTTGGGCAAGCTAAAGTGTATGTCATTGCTGGACGGCTATTTATCCTACCGCACTTTTCGATGTGCACTATTATCCAACACAATATGGACATGGCCTGATAGCCTCAAGGAATCGATATCCAGCACTGGCCATCATTTTTCTCCAGCACTGGTGGCTCGCGTGTTCCTGTGGTGTTCTTTTACTTCCTTGGAATTAATAGCTTATTGTTGTTGCTGCATTCTTTCCACACTTTCAATTTTTTAGAGTACTTTACGCTCTGAATGTAAACACAACTTCATTCCACGTATTGGCAGCACTTTTCCAAAAGACCAGAAAATCAAAAACGATTTTTTCGCTGAAACATTTATCATCTGATTTATGACTCCTATGAGCCTGTCTTGTCATATCGTCATGTACTATATCATCCTTGGAGCTCCCCCTCAAACAAAAAGTACCTGCTTACCTCGTGGTGAAGTGGATCATTTATTTGCGTATGGGAAAATCTTGATGGACCTCACTTACTTTACAAAGCACTTTGTTTACCTTAATCGCAAATTCTTATGAGGAGATGACAAGTGTTAGCCCTTGATGTGGCGCCTAATCACAAACATACGCATTTTTTGTAGTTGATCAGAGAGCTGCTTCTCTAGCAGCAGCTAATTTTTTTTTGTTTGAAAATCAACCCAATGCCTTTTTTCGAAGAAGTTTGTTGAACTGTTACGCCTTAACTTCAAGTTAAGGCAAGTGCCTTCTAAATCTTTGGAAAGCTATTTCTATTATGTGGCAAAAAACTTCTGCTTCCGTTTTGGAGGAAGTTGTGAGGGAAGTTTAAGATCGAATGAGTCGGAAAAGTTGTCCCCAATATGGAATGGAAATACTTTAGATATCTTTGCCACTGGAATTGCTATGTTCCGAATTCCCATGCAACTGCCATTGAATTGCCATCCCTTGTTGCTCCAAATCTTGCCAATTTCTATTCCTTATTTCTTATCCCTCATCGCCAACTTTACAGTGTTTTTAGTTCTTATTAGGTTTAGTGCATTTCTACCTGTCCACCCTTGTGCCCAAAGCAAACAAAAAGTGTGCTAGTACTATTCGTCTGTACTTCATATCCTTGACGGACACCTCTGACGCAGTGTGGTCATATTTCACTTTTCTATATCATGAGTCGTTAGAAATGGTTAGGTATACATTAACAATGTAGACTTTGATTATTCGATTAAGCTACTAACGGTGATTAATGGACCAGTCCACATATAAGGCCTAGGACAGACTTCACGATTTGATCGTCGCGATTCAATCGCCGCGATTTCCATTCATTTCCATTTTACATTCAGAAATTTTGGGCTGGAAAAGTATCACTACCGAATGCAAGTTGATTGGCATGGAATGATGTTGTAACAGTTGTCTTGTCGCGATTCAATCGCGGCGATCAAATCGCGTGAAGTCTGTCCGGGGCCTAACCCGAATGCAAACAAATGCTATGAAGAATTCTTGTATGATCTTGACTAATAATAACGGGCTTAGGGTTGTTTAGTTCTTTTTTGTACGTGTGTGTGGGGGTGTTTGTCTGTCCGTTACGAAATTCGTAGAGCTAGTTTTAGCCAATTCCTTGAGCCCAAGTTTGGCATAGCACATGCTAGCAGCATGCAGGTCCATTGTGCAAAAGCATAAGCGAATCCGTTGAGCGAATGAAGTTGTTTACGAATCATTCAAGATAGCCTACATAGCGCGATGAGTTTCAATGTCATTATTAATGTGGAAATGAGTAAGGCATATAGAAAGTAGGGTCAGTGCGAGCCTCTGTGAAGCAGAGGTGACACACTGGTGTGTCATAATCGTCTCTTGTGTTTTGCAACACATTTTGGATGCCATCTTCATCATCCAAGAAAATTGTGAAGGTACTTCTGCAAGTTTCCCAAACCTCGGCACAAACTTACTTCAGAATACTAGCTCAAGGAGTCGAAATTGTTGGTAAAAGTTTTCAAACTGAAACTGATCAATCAGTTAGATCTGCAAGAAACAAAACGGCAAACATTACGCCGAGGGCTACGAGAAATCTTTTCCTCACCTTTACTCTCCTCATGCTTGAAACTTTTTGAATTAGAATATCGAAGATGAGCTCATTAGAATTACTTTACCTTTCCAACATTAATTTCGTTCTGAATCATTTTCTCGTTTAGTAACTAATAATATTTTATGCTTGATCTACTTCATTTTACTTATTTTTTTTTACAAAAACGGCGGCATCAAGCTAGGGTTGGTGTTGCAATTGTAAGCATTTGGTGACCTGGGTTATATTCATTACTAGTTGGCTTACCCGACTCCGCCCGGGCCCGTCAATGTAATCAGCATGCTCGATTACCCCCCTGTGCCAACTCCCAGCCCTGTAGCTCAAATTTTGCAAAAAATCGATAAAATCGACATCGATCGATGCGAAAAGTAGCCTATGATACGCTCCCCGCCCCGAAGTGTATGTGTGCCAAGTTTGGTCCCGATCGGTTCAGAAATGGAATTTTCTATTCGGAACATACGTCCATGTCCATACAGACATACATACAAACAGACATTCAGCTTTATATATAAGACTAGTATAAGATTTATCCAATTGTTGATTTATTTGTACATATTTATTTATTCATCAATTTGTGAAATGCTAAGCTAGTTGTATAAAATAGCAAATAAATAAAATCAAATCTTTCTACGTGTACTGGAAAAACGATTTAAGATCTCTCCATCAAGCAGATTTCGATCTAGAAACTCGGTGCCGCAAAAGTTGCGAAAGTGATCCAGTCATTAGTGGAGGTGTGCTGAGCTATCCTGGTAGAATTAAAAACTTTCAGATTCTATTTCGTGGTTGGAAATACTTTTCTGAACGATTATCTACAAAACAAAGATATTATCTGAAGAGGTAGCATACAATCGATACAGCGACGGAAAGCAAATATTCAGGATAAATGCGCTCTACTGGCAACTTTGCCTGCTGCATTCCAGGACTTCAAAGGGGCTCAAAGTGCAAGTTTAATGTAGTATGTATGGCACGTGCCACCTGCACTTCGATCACATCGCTCTCGTCACTGATCGTTTTGATGTTCGTATTTTCTTATCGTCGCTTCCGTTATTATCTCTGGTTTTTCTTGCCGCGAAGGTCATTTGTGTCTAGTTTCGCGCCTTATCACTTGTTTGTTAGCGTAATCTCTTTTACAGTTGGTCGTACCACCCGACAGCTCATGCGCTTGTGAAGGGCGTTATAATAGAGAATAACAACATTGCGTCATATTCTATTTTTTTTTCTATGAGCTGGAATGCTAACCATTACAATACCGCTCACATTTTTTGAAAAATAGACGCGAATGTATGGACATGTACGGACATGTCCATACATGTACGGACATGTCCATACATGTCCGTACATGTCCATACATGTATGGACATGTCCATACATCAGCGTCGCGTGGCCATATCTCGCTTCAGAGTGGACGAATTCTGAATTCAAAGCCACCATTCGATTCAGCTCGGCGCGGAGAATCTTCTGATATATTGAAAGTGGGGGTACGATGTCTTCGATATTCCGTTTCCAGTTTTTTCAATTTGTTCTGCGGAGGTCCTTTCGCGAATATGTGAAGCAAAGCCTACCCAACATAGAAGACTTTTCAGAGTACTATTCGATTATACTGTTCTTGTAGAATATTGTGCGCTAGAAAATAGGCTCAGACTTCTTTCCAAAGGAGATAGGAGCGTTGGTGAATTTTGGAAAAATCACGCGTTTTCAAATTCTACTCGCCATAACTTCCTTCGGAATGAGTATATTTTGAATCCGAGAGCAAAGCTTTGCTCAGCTCATCAAGGCATCTTTCTATATACAGCATGTCCTTGATCTTTCGATTTCAGTATTCTTGAATCTTTCTGAGGGCGTCTTTTCGCGAAGGTGTAAAGCAGCGAGCATTGTCCCGAGTAAATTCCAGCAAGGATCTTTCGATAGCACTTTTTCTGTAGATTATGATGTGCTAAATAGTAGCCGCAGGTTTCTTTTTAAAAAACAGAACGGCTGGTGAATTGTGGAAAAATCTTGTCGTCCCAAATTCTACTCGCCATAGCCGCAGGATACGAAGCTATCTTGCTAAGCAGATGTGAGTTTCGAAATCAGCAGGTCGGATAACCTCTGTGAGCAAGTTTTCCGATACGTTCGGGTTATTCCATTCTTTCTCGTTTTACGCTCCAGAAGCTCGCCGATGGATTTTGGTCAAAATGTTGATGCTCCTGAATTGTAAGGAAACTTCGCTTATAGAGGTTTTCGAACACGCTCTTTACGAAAATCATGGTCTTTGAGGACTACAGGGTCTTTTTGGAGAGATACGATGAGGTGACTGTAACTTCATCACGAAAGTACGTAACTTTGGCCGCACTTCTCGTATCTGTCAGAAACCGTGCCTGCTTGCTTTTCTCAGTCAAAGTTACTAGGAACTGTGCTATCGAATGGTGCATTACTCAGGCTCCAGTCTGTGAAATTCGCCGAGTTACGAGCCTACGAAAACACGTCCTCATGAATTTTGCCCAAAATGTAAAGATCGCATATCTCGTCGCAATTCCTCCGTGAGCGCTTGTATGACGCTCGTTGCAGATATTATGTTCGCTTCGTCGAACGACTCCCACTGCATTGAATATGGTGCTTGCGTCTGCTTCAGCTGCTCAATTGAATATCAAAGCTATTTCGTGGTTAGAGCTCAAAGCACCAAATCTAACACAATAAGATCCATTAAAAATGTGAAAGGATTTGATAAGCGCGCTGTATTAGGTCATTCGGAAAGTTTTTTCCTTTTTGCGCCTTTGATGTTGATACCGTATTTTAAGAGGGTGCCAGGGGGCTGATAAGGGTCGCCATATATGGATCTGTAGAGAAAGTCTTCTAGTTTCTGGGATCCCACCGAAATCAGAAGACGTTTTGTGGGGAAGTTTACGAGGCTCTAAATCCGACATACGAAAACGCGATTTTCTAATTGTATTCTCTAAGCTTAAATTTGAGCGTAAGACCGTTGAGGAAACCATCATTGTGCGCAATGCATTTGCCAAGACCACGTCTTTCTTGAGGTAGGTTCAAGTTTACTTCAGAAAGTTCAGATCTAGAGAAGTGAAAGCTAATATTTTGCAGTGTTCTGGAAGGTGTTTCTGCCATGAACGAGCATCTCAGAGGGTCCTTTGGAACAAATCGCAATTATAGCTGCGTAAAATTATCAGCAGGCCCTGAAGTGTCATATAACCCTATTAAGAGCCACCTTCGCTAAAGCTGCAATACCGAAAAATTTTACCGACATGTACCCTACAAATTGTCGCACTTTCAGATTGAGGGCGCGTTGACTCTGCTTTCGTCGCTCATAATTTTATGTAGCCATTGGAGGTTTTTAGGAAACGAAGTCTTCCATGACTTTGCGAAAATTTACGAAGTCCCTTTCGACGTGAAAATCAAGAGGGAAACCCTTATTCAACCAAAATAGCAACGAAAAAGCGAAAAAAGCGCATTTTGAGGTATGTAGTATAACAAAAAAGCAAAAAGAAAACATTTCGAGCCGATTAAAGGCTCTGCCATTGGGTATAGTACCATTTTGATGCTGGGAATGTCGAAAATCTCCTAGGCCAACCAAATCTGTAGCCTCAACAATTCTGCGATGCATTTTTCGCCACATATTTCAAAAGACACCGCAAGTGATTGGAGCATGATATCTATCAACGCGTAGAATTACACTACTTTTGACTCAAAAAAAGGGGAGAGGCAACGGTTTGACCCGCTCTCTTCACTATATGATAGATTTTTGACCGTTCTAATCGTCCAAATCAAAAAGGTCCAAAACTTATGTGAACAGCAGTGGTATCAACGCAGAGTACTCCAGTTGGTTTGGTAGTTGGTCTAGAAACCAACAAATTTGAGAACGGATATTAGGACACATAAGTTTTGGGAACTTTTTACATAACATAGTTTGGAGTAATATTGGATACACATAGCCCAAATTCGGAGCTATGTGATTGTTTGTGCGCTATAAACAAGCCATTTGTTTGTTTGAGTCTTACATTTGAAATTCGCGCGCTTGCGAAAGAACACGTTCAACTCGTGAAACCTGACATGTTCGTCGTGTTTTTTTTGGCGCTTCCTCCAGGACCTCATAAAAACGATGTCCCCCCTTGCTTCTAACTCCAAAAACGAAGTCCAGTTTGACCCCAAACCATCGGTGCCGGGCCCTGTCTGCGTCTCTTCAATCTCCTTAGTCTTTGCTTGGCAAAATGTCAGCGCTATGCGCTCGCAAAGCCTCCAGCGATGCGCATGCGCTGCTCCACGTAGAATGTCTCGCCTAATCCGGGATGAAACCGACTGTAGACGCAGAAGGTGGCGCGAAACCCTCGCGACGCGCACTCCCGTCAAGCCAATTTGGGCCTGGTTAGGATTGGGGCAGACTGTAAACTGCATTGTGTTCAGCAAATTTTTGGTTACACTCTTATAGTGCTCTTGTGCTTTTCTCTTGCAAAACGATCTCAGAGGAATCACTAAAGCCTGAAAAGGCTTTTTGATTTGTCAATCTCTATTAGGTCCTATTATTTTTTAATAGGCACCGAGGAACTGGAAAATTCGGTAACTGGTAAAGGAAGGACTAAAGAGTTTGAAAAATAAACAGGAACCTCGGTGCGCAGTCAACCCCTTTTGTGAGAGCCACTTTTCTTACATGTGGTTTGGCGGAGTCATGGGCGTGGATGGCATCTCTCATAGCTTATACGTGCAAGTGCTCAGTTTTGAAATTTTGACAAGCAGTCTTCAGAGCGACATCACACTACTCTGCTCTTACAGTACAATCGCATTTTAGCAAGTTTATAGCGTACAAGACCAGCAGGATTACAATAATTTGAGTGCATCAACCTTTTGGAATGACAGATTGTTCTGGTCATGCTTTCAATGCTTATTCCAAATGATTTACCACATTATCGCTTCTTATAGCCGCACTTGGCCAATTTTTTGTTGTAATTAATAACCCAGGACGCAAAGGATGGCTACATAAAATTATGAGCGACGAAAGCAGAGTCAACGCGCCCTCAATCTGAAAGTGCGACAATTTGTAGGGTACATGTCGGTAAAATTTTTCGGTATTGCAGCTTTAGCGAAGGTGGCTCTTAATAGGGTTATATGACACTTCAGGGCCTGCTGATAATTTTACGCAGCTATAATTGCGATTTGTTCCAAAGGACCCTCTGAGATGCTCGTTCATGGCAGAAACACCTTCCAGAACACTGCAAAATATTAGCTTTCACTTCTCTAGATCTGAAATTTCTGAAGTAAACTTGAACCTACCTCAAGAAAGACGTGGTCTTGGCAAATGCATTGCGCACAATGATGGTTTCCTCAACGGTCTTACGCTCAAATTTAAGCTTAGAGAATACAATTAGAAAATCGCGTTTTCGTATGTCGGATTTAGAGCCTCGTAAACTTCCCCACAAAACGTCTTCTGATTTCGGTGGGATCCCAGAAACTAGAAGACTTTCTCTACAGATCCATATATGGCGACCCTTATCAGCCCCCTGGCACCCTCTTAAAATACGGTATCAACATCAAAGGCGCAAAAAGGAAAAAACTTTCCGAATGACCTAATACAGCGCGCTTATCAAATCCTTTCACATTTTTAATGGATCTTATTGTGTTAGATTTGGTGCTTTGAGCTCTAACCACGAAATAGCTTTGATATTCAATTGAGCAGCTGAAGCAGACGCAAGCACCATATTCAATGCAGTGGGAGTCGTTCGACGAAGCGAACATAATATCTGCAACGAGCGTCATACAAGCGCTCACGGAGGAATTGCGACGAGATATGCGATCTTTACATTTTGGGCAAAATTCATGAGGACGTGTTTTCGTAGGCTCGTAACTCGGCGAATTTCACAGACTGGAGCCTGAGTAATGCACCATTCGATAGCACAGTTCCTAGTAACTTTGACTGAGAAAAGCAAGCAGGCACGGTTTCTGACAGATACGAGAAGTGCGGCCAAAGTTACGTACTTTCGTGATGAAGTTACAGTCACCTCATCGTATCTCTCCAAAAAGACCCTGTAGTCCTCAAAGACCATGATTTTCGTAAAGAGCGTGTTCGAAAACCTCTATAAGCGAAGTTTCCTTACAATTCAGGAGCATCAACATTTTGACCAAAATCCATCGGCGAGCTTCTGGAGCGTAAAACGAGAAAGAATGGAATAACCCGAACGTATCGGAAAACTTGCTCACAGAGGTTATCCGACCTGCTGATTTCGAAACTCACATCTGCTTAGCAAGATAGCTTCGTATCCTGCGGCTATGGCGAGTAGAATTTGGGACGACAAGATTTTTCCACAATTCACCAGCCGTTCTGTTTTTTAAAAAGAAACCTGCGGCTACTATTTAGCACATCATAATCTACAGAAAAAGTGCTATCGAAAGATCCTTGCTGGAATTTACTCGGGACAATGCTCGCTGCTTTACACCTTCGCGAAAAGACGCCCTCAGAAAGATTCAAGAATACTGAAATCGAAAGATCAAGGACATGCTGTATATAGAAAGATGCCTTGATGAGCTGAGCAAAGCTTTGCTCTCGGATTCAAAATATACTCATTCCGAAGGAAGTTATGGCGAGTAGAATTTGAAAACGCGTGATTTTTCCAAAATTCACCAACGCTCCTATCTCCTTTGGAAAGAAGTCTGAGCCTATTTTCTAGCGCACAATATTCTACAAGAACAGTATAATCGAATAGTACTCTGAAAAGTCTTCTATGTTGGGTAGGCTTTGCTTCACATATTCGCGAAAGGACCTCCGCAGAACAAATTGAAAAAACTGGAAACGGAATATCGAAGACATCGTACCCCCACTTTCAATATATCAGAAGATTCTCCGCGCCGAGCTGAATCGAATGGTGGCTTTGAATTCAGAATTCGTCCACTCTGAAGCGAGATATGGCCACGCGACGCTGATGTATGGACATGTCCATACATGTATGGACATGTACGGACATGTATGGACATGTCCGTACATGTATGGACATGTCCGTACATGTCCATACATTCGCGTCTATTTTTCAAAAAATGTGAGCGGTATTGTATATTCATAGATAACTCAAGCTATCATCGAGTCATTTGATCCTATATGTGAGCTTTCACACTGCGCCCAGCAACCGACGATACCGTAGTGCCTTGTCAGTGGAATCTATACTGGAAGTAAACTGTGGTAAAGTGTGCTGTTGCCTAATTCATAATTATTTGAACAAAAAAGAGAAGAAAATAAGGAAAACCCAATGAAAAATACGTTATAGTCCTACAAGTTGTGAGGTAGCGCGCGAGGTGTGCAATACGCACTTCAAGTCACAAATTACTCGACTCTGCCTAAAATTTATCTTACGTCCCGATCACAAACTTGAGTATGATTAGTGCAAAGCTTGAAAAAAATATTTTTTTTACCCAGGTATTCAGCAACCATGGCCCGGCATGAGTTCGTTTCTAAGCTTCTTGAATACAAATTCCCCTTGACTTTCGCGAAATTTTACGAAGTCTCCTTCGACGCTCAGCCCTAAACGTGAAAAAAATTCCTCAACGAAACCTCGACTAAAATTAAGAATAAAATTAAGAACCTCGACTAATATTAAGAAGTACCCACAGTAATGATCCATGTCTCTTGGTTAAACTGTATAAAACTTATGTCTTGCCCCAGTTAGAATATGCGTCCCCTGTTTGGAGCCCGTTTTTGAAGAAAAGCATCGAGAAGATCGAAAAAGTGCAAAAAACTTTTACTAGAATTGTCTACTACCGATGCTATCCAAAACCTGATTATCCTCGCTCATTACCACCGTATAAGGAAAGATTATCTGCGCTAAAATTGCATAGTTTGAAGTACAGGCGAGTCTGCAATGACCTAATATTTTGCTTCCGGATCTTACGGCTTGAGACGAGGTTAAAACCAAGTCAGTACTGGATATTCAGGCCGTGTGGGGATCGTACAGGCGGACTCGGGTTGAGTTATCGAAAGTTAGGAAAGAAATTTTACTCTATAGCTTTCAACTCATTTGTGTGTCGTACTGCACGGTGGCTCAGCCTCCTACCAAGACATATTACCTCTTGTAGCACTTCCGCTGAATTTCGGAAGAAACTTTCTTCGATTGATGTTTTGCAGATTCTAAAAATTACAGATGTATGACTTCGGAAAAATTATGAAAAAATTTTTTTGGCACTTTTGACAAGTTTTTATGGCTCTACTGACCTTTTGTATAAAGAAGTCAGTGATAAGTTCGGAATCTTGTAAGTATTGCTTCTTGCCTAACTTGTAACCGTTCGGACAGGTTTATAGCTCTTCGCTTGGGAAGCCGTTTGAGGAGGTCAATAGTTGGCGAGCCCTCTTCCTTGAGGACCCCCCATCCCGCTCGCCCAGGGTCCGTGGCGGATTCGTCCGTCAAGGTTAAGTGGTCAGCCAGCCCTGGTACCTTCGACCTTTCACTGCGTTCGGGTAAGGGACCAGGAACTCGGCGGAGGTATCCTCACCTACAGAAGAAGGAGAACGACGTGTTGGTCCAACGAAGGGTTTTTCCACCTGTCTACTTAATCATTCATGAATACTTTTTATTAGTTGGTTGTTGGTTTTTTTTTGCCTTGTTTTGGAGCACCTTGAGTGTATTTTAAATAAATAAATAAATAAAAACGTCGCAATTTTTGGCCGCAAGAACGATATCCTCTTTGCTTTTTCGCCCCAAAAACGAAGTCCAGCCTACTTTCCTACTGATCTTCTCGAGCCCTGGCTACATCTTTATTCCTTCAGTTTTTTCTAAATTATGCATTCTGGAATTTTGAAAGAGTTCAAAGTTAGAGATTCAATCACTCCTCATATCACTTCTGATTCTGTCCCATTTGAGTTGCGAAAACTCCCATAAAAAATACAATTCTTATCTCATTAGCACATCAAAATTGTGGATTAGCTCTTTACCTGGCATGCGAAGCACAAATTAGTAGCAAAATATCTCGATAATTGCCAAGAAGTTTGCCAGTCAGATAGATCAATTGAACAGTAATTCCTTGCGATCTCGACAATACCTCCCTAAAACCGTAGACATGCACTTTTTTCAGTTTTCTTGCAAATAACCATTCATAAATTCGTTTAGCATATTGTCTAGACGCACTCATTAACGATCATTGCATTTACTTTACCTTTTCAATCATTGTTTATGCACGGTCTAGTCATTTTCGCGTTGCATCGAAGAATGTGGAACAGATTGCAACTGCTGATCTTTTACATCGTTTTTAATACTGTGGCATGTAATTAATTGCTGATCTCGTAAAAAATTGCTTTACACTGTCGTTCTGCTCAGCAGCCACGTTACTTTTAAAGTTCAAAAAAAAAAACTTTGCCATACGTTGTATCCACATTATTGATGGGGGTTACAAGGGTCTGTGCTTTTATTCCAATGCAGTTTTAGGTGATGTATTTTATTTTTGGAATGCTCAAGTACGAATTTTATTTTGTACTCATTTTTGCGCACTAAACTGTTCATTATGTGTAGGAGATTAATTTTCTGTGTGATTCATGACTCGAAACCACTGCTTGCAAGTTTTTTCCGTGCCTCTAGCAGGCCTAACGTTTCCCACTATTGCTGTTTTAGCACTTGAGTGAGTTCAACACTCTCCATTCACAAGGTGATTCCTCTTTGGGTTTTCAATAAATTGTAAAAAAAAGCATGGCAGGAGGGTTCCGGTCCAATTATACAGGGTGTCCCAAAAAAATGTATCGAACGTTTGATCGTTAATATCTCTCTTCTGAAGAAGTCTTTTTCCTTGCTTCAGGTACCAATCTGTAAAGCTGGCTTCAACTTAGATTTGCATTATAGAACGAATCACTCATTTCTCTTCATTACTGCAGGATTACGGTAGAAACTTCAAAGAGGGTTTTAAGCAATGAAAGGCCATATTTTGTCTCAGAAAGGAAACAAAACAGCTGAAAGCTTCTACACTAGGCTAATTAGAGTTGCTGATTATAACTGTAAAGTTCCCAACTATTATGATGCTTCATTGAAGAGTTATGCCAGGTGAGAGGTAGCGGCCATTTTTTCAATGTTCCTAAAAAATGCGATTACACCGTCTAGAAAGCTTCGTAATCTTGTGAATAGTTGAGTATTGAACTCAGCGTCCATAAAAATCCTATTACACAAGTTTTCACAATTTTTTGAAAATATTGAAACGGCAGCTTTTTCCACATTGACACCATATGTTTCAAGTTTCTACCGTAATCCTACAGTAATGAAGAGAGATGGATGATTCGTTCTATAATGCAAATTTAAGTTGAAGCCAGCTCTACAAAACGGTACCTAAAGCAAGGCAAAAGACTTCTTGGGAGAGAGTTATTAACGATCAAACGTTCGATACATTTTTTTGGGACACCCTGTATATGCAGCTTGAGTAGTTCGTACTTAAAGGCAGTGTCCGGGCAAAAAGTCGATTTTGAGATTTTGTGCCTATCCGGGCCTAATACCTATGCTGAATCCGAATATCCACATTGGAAAGCGCGAAAACGGCGAAAAAGAGCTCCAACGCAGGAGTGAAATTAAAAGTGGGCGGGGTCTTCCCCAAGCTGAATTCACGGTCCCAGCTTTCGGAGCGATCTTTTTAATTCCACTAACCGCCCTGACATCTCAACGGACCAAGTGCGAATGCATGATCTGAAGTCGGAAGCGAAAAAATAGCTCCGGGAGCTGGGACCGTGAATTCACCCTGGGGAAGACCCCGCCCACTCTTGATTTCCCTCCTGCGTTAGAGCCCTTTTTCGCCGTTTTCGCGCTTTCCAATGTGGATTTCCGGATTCACCGTAGCGAATAAGCCCGGGTAAGCACAAAATCTTAAAATCGAGTTTTTGCCTGGACACTGCCTTTAATGCACCAACTACGCAATTGACTGCTCCGAATCATCATAGGGAACACCTTATCGTCTTATAACAGTCACTTGAAACGGTAATTTCTTTGTTGTTGCCCCAGATATCAAACGAAATATACGAAAAAGTCTTCTCTTTGATAGAGTTTGACGATTTAAATATATTCTTATTCGACAATATTCAACGAATATTCTTATTTGATCAATCATAACTAGGCTACTGATGACGTCATCCGCACTTCCTACACGGGGTCCCAAAAAGATGTGCACACTGTTTGTTCATCAATAACTCTCTAGCTTCAATGTCTTTTGCCAACCTTTTGGTACAATCCTGTAGAGCGGGCTTCAGCTTAGGTTTACAGTATGAAGCAAATTTCTGATCTCCCGTTACTATAGGATTACGATAAGAATTTTCAGCATACAGAACAGTCGTGAAATAGACCGTCTAGCATTTTTTTCTAAAAAAATCTGCTAAATTTTATACTAGGGTTTCTCGCATGCTAATTTCGAAATACATCTTTTTGCGGGTGTTTCCAGCTTTTTTGACGGTGTAATCACATTTTCGTGAAATGTTTAAAAAACAGTTGTTACGATCGCCTGGGGTATCTTAGGAAAGAAGCACGCAGCAAAGAGGAAAAAAGTACTCAAAACCAGCGACTTATTAGATTAGTGAGAGTTTTCGGCCTGTTTGGGTTTTGGTTTTGAGGCAAAATATTAGGTTGTCTCATAATTAATGCACGTTTTATGAATTTCAACTTGTAATCAAGATAACTCTTTTCCAAAATCATCTTTGGAGCGCAATAAAAATCACTGCAAACAACAAACCTTTGACTGTAGAAAGCATGCTTTTGTTGGATCGAAGTCACTTTAAGAAAGATTTTATAGCCTAAAAAATTCCCGAACATTTTTTAGAAACCTACACTTTGAAGGAGCTTAACTTTCGCTTAAATGTACTAGGACTGCGCGGACTTTGCTCATTATGTAACCGATGGTCGGTTGTGCAATGGAGCGAAGTTCGAGTCTTACCGCTTATTTCTGTGAGGAAATTTTGCAAAAAAACTGGAAGTACCCATTTTTTTCAATATTTTGCAAAATCCAAAAAACTGCCTTTTTGAGACTTTTGAATTTTTCTTTTCGAAAGGACGATAAAATGCTGCCGTTTTTCTAGCATTAGTTGTGCTAGGTCTACTCTACGTGTACGTAGCGAAATTTATGTAGTCGCTTTTCGCTTGAGATTTTTATGCGGCTTAGATGGGCCTCAGCTACCAGCCAAGTTTGAGACAAGATTTCTTGGCTTGGAATTTTTCAAAACTCTCATACTGACAAGCGTTTTGTAGCACAAAGCTTCGCGATCAATACGCATATTTTTTGAAGAAAATCCGTCTATTTTTCATGGATTTAGAGCAAGGAGAGTGAAGGGAAAGAATTTTATATTTTAATCACTTCTTTTTGAAAGCATAAAACTTCGGCTTCAACAAAGATTTGCGAAAACGAAAACCAGGTTGGAAATTAGAGGAATCGGGCTTTCCGACACTTTAGGGGGTTTTGAAGAAAAATGTTTCTTCTTTGAAAATCAGCTCTGTCAAAAAGAGGTTAGAAAAACGTGCATTAATTATGAAACAACCTGATATGAAGCTCAGTGGCCTAGGATTTTTGTCGATCTTACCTTATTCCTACAGTAACGAAGAGAGGATCGGAAATTACTCCATGCTTTGAATCTAAGGTGAAGCCCGCTCTACAGAATGGTACCGAAAGATCAGCAAATGATTTTGAAGCAAGAGAGTTATGGTACTATTCCAGTATACCGACCCCAAAAATTAAAAATCTCGGATTTCGCTCAAACTCGGTATAGGGGGGTTATTCGATCCGCTGATGCCGAATATCATATTGATTCAGTGCGATAGCGCCATTTTCCGGGAGTTACGGTGGGTATACGGTAGGAGGTCAAAATCACAAAATTCTCTGAAACTTGGTGGAGGGGGGATATTTGACATGCCGAACACGAATATGATATCCATTCGTTACGGTAGCACCTCATTCCGGGGTTACGGTGGTTATACTGTAAGAGGGTCTCATTCACTGCTTTCCACACCCACCGCCGCGCGCGATACACCCTGCGGCGGCTTTTGCCTAAGCAAAGCAGGGGGAGGAAATTTCCGACGTGTGACTGAGATTTCAAGCCCTGAATCTCGACCTAGCGGTGGTATTGGTAATGTATATCCAACGTAACGTCGGAATGAGGCACTATCGTAATTAATAAACATCATAATCGTGATCAGCATGTCAAATAACCCCCATACCCGAAGTTTCAGCGGATATCGTGATTCTGACCCCTTACCGTATACCCACCGTAACCCCGGAATGAGGTGCTACCGTAACGAATGGATATCATATTCGTGTTCAGCATGTCAAATAACCCCCCTCCACCAAGTTTCAGGGAATTTTGTGATTTTGACCTCCTACCGTATACCCACCGTAACCCCCGGAAAATGGCGCTATCGCACGGAATCAATATGATATTCGGCATCAGCGGATCCAATAACCCCCCTATAACGAGTTTGAGCGAAATCCGAGATTTTTAATTTTTGGGGTCGGTATACTGGAATAGCGCCTATATTGTTTCATTTTTTCAAGGAAGATTTTTTTTGTGTAGTTGCTGTTAGACGTATTATTATTCTCGTAGTTCTCTCCCGCTCCCCCCCCCCCCCCTCCCCCCTCCTCCTCCCTCCTCTCTCTTTCGAAATTTTCAAAGCATGTCGTATGTGCGAAGTCATCACACAATTACTGAGTTTGTGAATCATTCAATGAGAACAATTCTGACACACTTCGCTAAAAATTTTCTGCTTCAGGCGTCGTATTTTTTCTCTGCGATCAAGATGAATCGTTTGTACCATTCACTAACAGCACTACTTTGTTTTCCAAGCCAGATCTGTTTAGAGCTGCAAATGGTTTTCGTTGAGCATTTTATTGATACAATTCCTCAATTTATTCCTGCTACGATAGCACCCTAATTTCACGAGTATAAGACACCCCGTTTTCATTTTTTCAAGCAAGCAGCTCTGCGCACCACCGTGCCTCGCAATTGTTCTCTCCTCCACGCATGTTTTGCAAGGGGCAGCAGATAGGGGGCCTTTTTTTCGGGAAATTTTCTGGTGTTCAGGCTGGTTGAGAATAGAAAAAAAATGGATGTCTTGTTTTCGTGAAATTAGTGTAGATTCCCATTGCTTTGCATCCCTGTTTTTTTTTGAAAAAAAAAATCCTTTCATCCATTTTCGTAACTGTCAATTTCAATCGGGTAGGAAGGGTATACACGTTCTGCTATCGCCAAAAGCGAAACACCCATATTTTTATGACTCATAATAGATACTAAGAAAATTAGTAGAGCTTTGTTTGAGTTAGATAAAAAAAATGCCGAATGGTTACGAGAAATCGTAAGTTCCTTTTTTGGTGAAAAATATTCTGCCAATTAAAATAATCAAAATTTAATTTAGCAGCATCATTGATTTTGAAAGAACTCTATTTCCGTATCGCTTCTGCTGTACTGCATTTATCGTCTATTTTGATTATTGATGGACTGAAAGTTCATTATTAGTGACTCGATACAGTTTGAAGAGCTTGATAGTGCTTTGTTTCGTCATTCACTTGATCGAAATCATAAACCCCTGCCCGCATTGGTTGAATTTATAGGGACTCGAATATCTTTAAATGGACATGTGGGTTCATGAACTTTTTTGGAGAAGAATGGGGCATCCGCTCTTGACTGCGTGGTAATTATTTAATGCTTTTTCTCTCCAGGAAACTTGCATGTGTGAATGAATTACTGATTTCTTGCACTCTTGAGCTTGCTACAAAATATTTCTACAGTCGACGATAAATCACGTACGACTGCTTTGTGCTGACGTGCGCTGAGAGTCTTCATATCGGTTAGCCCTTCATCTTCAAAGCTCTTCATTTCGTTTAAGTAGTGATTGATTTCGCTTTTTTTGCTTAAGTACGTTGCTGTATTCTGTGTATTCGCAGTAACCTCTCATATTACATGCTGCTTCGTTTTTTGCGCAAGAAAAGTTTTGTCCATCAGCTCAGCTGTCTGTAAATCTGCCCAAAAATTGTGTTTCTTGCTTGTCGAGAAACTCTTCTTAGGAGAAGTACACCACAGCTAAATTTCTCATGCTAGTCTCATGAAATGGCTTTATTGCCTTAGTCATGACTATGAGACTCTACAACTTCAACAGCTCTTGATTTTGTTGATTTTACTCAGGACGTGATGATATAAGTCTTAAACCAATGCGGCGCTCACAGAAGTATAGGAAAAGACTGTTTAGGCAAAAGTTCCAGAACATCAGGAGCAAGTCACAATTGTGAGATTTCCACCCAAAATGTGAATAACATAACTCCTTATCGACAAAGCTATATGATCACACACATCATGACGCTTTGCGGATATCTACTACTTGAAACAAAAAATTCTACGTTGTCTTTCTTTTAACTTAACCGACGGCCCCCCCCCCTTCGGTCCGCCACTGCATTCCTGGTGTTTTTGAAAGTATTATATAAAGCTATGGGTCGCGAAATTCTTGATATTTACTTATGTGGGTTTTGAGATATTTTGAAATTTTTAGAAATTCAAATTAGCCTTACAAAACGCCCTTTTCCAAATTCTAGGGGTTGGAGACCCGAAAAGTTTTTGAGAAGCACCCCTAAGATTTTTTCGGAGTGCTTGGTTAACGCCATGCCCTTCATTTGAAAAAAATTTTTTTACCACGTCTCCTCCCCCAAGACGGAAATACTGGGACCGCCACTGCAGGATTGTCATGCATTAATCTCACAGAATCTAATCGGGCAACTTCAACCGTATGAAAGATTACCCACCGCACGATAGGGAACTTTGACAGCCCCTCTAATCGGTCGTTTCCAGCTTGAAAGGACAGGAAACATACATTCGTAGTCTGTGACTGAAAAAGCTGCAAATGCGACTTGGCAGTTTGTAATTTTTTTATTTGTAGTTAATTTTTAATTAATTTTTTAACATGAGTAATGTGAGTTCTCACAAACTTACATTAATTTCGA
The DNA here is from genome assembly GCA_958299035.1 of Cylicocyclus nassatus. NCBI lineage: Eukaryota > Metazoa > Nematoda > Chromadorea > Rhabditida > Strongylidae > Cylicocyclus > Cylicocyclus nassatus. The sequence continues at coordinate 30,934,544 of CATQJL010000223.1, read as the reverse complement.
TTATTTGCAACTGAAAGGCGTTGCTTGCATAATTTCATAGCCTAGGTCGGTTTCAGAATTTCGGCAGTCCACTTTTAGGAATGAGCGAAAAGTCTGCCACTGTAATCTCCTTCAAAGGTTTATTCTGATGTCTTTATGAACCGCAAAAAGGGTTGTAGTGATTAGAACCTATAAGGGTTACTCTGCCATCTTTTTCCAAGCGTCTTCATTTATCCGATTTTGGTTGTCATGTCCATAAAATGCATGATTTTCCTATGTGGAAGGAGCATGAAGGATATCCATGAACAGTTTTTGTGGGAACCAAGTCACATGTAGAAAATAGCAATCCAGAACAAGTTATTTTGTTCACAAAACAAGTGTAGGTGAATTCTTCATAGTGAACTTGACATCCTACTCATCACCATGTGCATGGCCATGGAGGGTTTTGCGTGGAAAGTTTTTGCCAGCTGTTGCGTCAAGTCCCAGCTAGAGAATGTACTATGCTCAACGGATACGGTGGATAAATTGATATTTGAGGCACGCGTCCGAAGATATCGTGACTTTTACAAAGATAAGAGGGCGCCTTCTCCTAGCTCGCATCCTACAACACGGGATCAGTTGCTTTCCCAGAGCGTCTCACAAACTGTGTGCTCTGCCTTACATCTCAAATCTCAAAACATTTTTTGCTATCAAGCTGCCGGGATTCTCTTATCAACCCACTGTTGCGATTCAAACAAATTCCTCCATTCCTACCTTACTAACGGGTCGTTATTTTTCTCTAGCTTGGGAGTCAAATCTCACGCAACATTGAATAAGAGACATAAATTGCAATGCTTCTTTCGCTTCTCTGGCAGTTATGTCTTATTGTCAGTGTCATAATTAATGGACAGGTTTCCAAAAAACTGCAGTAGTTTCCATGTCTCTACCTCCCCTTACCCTTGATCCAAGAAAAACAGACTGGTTACACAGAGTAATTAGGTGCCGAGAGTCCTGTCGCCTCTTAAACATGACTGTTGATGGCGAAATATTAATAATTATCGCATAACTAGAGCTTGTAAAAGTTGTAGAGGTTCTATTCCTTTTGATGCTGATGCTCAAAATTCCGGAGTTTTCGACTCTATGGCGATTATGCTGGTGGTTTTCCACAAAATCGCCGTAAGCTGAATAAAAAAAATTGAAAAATTTCATTCCGGGCTAATCATGTGTATTATTACCATGTTGCATAATAGAGTACAGATTCCATGAGTTAAAATTTGACCTGGCTCAAACCATGAAAATCATGGAAATTTTCCGGGATTTCGACTAGTATATTGGGATGAAAAGATAACTATTATTGGAAAGTTGAAATAGGGTGCAGAATGCTACCTAGCTCAGTTGCTGCTGCTCGTATTCGTCCTTGGAAAATATTTGGAATAATTGAATAATGTCAAGCGAATTTCATCGTTAAATTTTCTCGATAGAAATCATTGCCCAACGATGTTATATAATAAGTAAGATATCCCGATTACACACTTAGGCTTATTCTTTTCATTATTGATTTCATTTTCACTCTTGCAATTATTAACAGAAAGGTTTTTGTAAGCAGAAGTCTTGAACTAGTTAATTTCCGCCTATTCTCACAAAAAAGACATTTATGTACATTTGTGACATTATGCCCGCAATCACCAACGTGTCGTTCAAAAGTATGAATAGACTGGTGTTTTTTAAGCCAACTATCTCAATGTTAGCATGCTTTGATCAATTGTTAATATCTCTATTTTGTGAGCACCTACAGCTTTAAGCAAATATAAAAAAATGCCTCAGGTTTTGACTAAATCTATCAAACATATAATTATTTTTCGAAATGTTTTTCAAATAAATTTCTCGACCTGACCGCGCTCGTATGTGGCAGCTGCACCTTTTTTGAACATTTTTTTGCTAGAGATTTTTACTCTGTTATGCCAAGAGAGATATGTATCAGCGCTATGACGCATCGAAATCTGATGTAATGGCAAAGGTAGGATTATTTTCTATTTTATGCGTGGCTATAGAAAATCTGCCGTGCTTATGCTGAGTTGCAAAAACTTATCCAGCAGGAAGAGGATGGACTTATCTTATTGTTTATCAAAAAATGCATGTTTTTATCGGCGTCGTCGTCACTACAACATCTCGTTGAAATATTTCATTTTCTCGAGCAGGCGATATTCACGAGCTCTCTGTACAGCTATGTGATAGCAAGAGTACCTTATAATTGTTATTGCATATTTCTCTCTACGTAAGCTTTATAATTTACTTGACCTGAATGATTTACCTTTTTTTACTTGAACCATATTATAAAAAATAAAGAATTATGATCTCGCAGAGACTTTGAAAAAGGATGGGAAGGAGTGGGGCGAAGGAGAAGGCGAAGGTACGGATGCTTCAACTTTTATTCAGAATACCTTTGAACATAAGCTGTGACATCATACCTAGCTAATATGACGTAAATTCTATTTCCAATAAAAAAACAAAAGGTAGAATTTTTATTATGCTGCAGCCTTCAAATTTCGACTCAGTAGTGGTTTAAATGAAGCTAGTAATGCAGCTAAAGTTTTTCTGTTCTTCATTTCGATGTGAAACTAAAGAGGATTTCTAAGAAGCACTCAAAGTTGCTCTTTGTTTGGTGTAATCTCATTTGCATCTCCTATAGTGGATTGAGAATTACCACATTGCAAAAGAAAAATGACCAGCGTCCAGAATTAACTGCAAATGTGGCTTTTCCCTTTTGGTTGCGGACATCGTGCTTAATTCTACAAATAATTATTTCTCATACCGCATCTTTGTAAAAATGTTCAGCTTTGATGCAGCTCTTACTGAAATCGTTTCAGCGGCATGATTTCCACACTGCGATTTGTTCGACAGCTCTCCACGTCGCCGCGAATTCTTCGAGCACTAACAGCTGAGCAGATTTTCGCTCGAGAAGACAAATTTGGCTGCCATAACTACCATCCACTTCCAGTTGCTTTATCCAGAGGAGAAGGTGAGCTTTGAAATTGAATGGGCTGAACATGAGCGCTTCAGACATCGCAATTGATTTCAGGAGTATTCGTCTGGGATGTTGCTGGCAAGCGATATTACGACTTCCTCGCATCATATTCTGCTGTTAATCAAGGACATTGCCATCCACGAATTCTCGAGGTAAGCTAAAATTTTGCATGAAAATTCCGCAAAATCTCCTTTAATAGAACAGCATTCACCCTTTGATTTAATGAGATTGGCGGCTGGAAGGCGACCGCTCGCGCCCGCGACGCAGTCTGCGTCTCCCTCGCAAACGTGCTCTCATTCTTTAGCCTCAATTAGGTCACAAAGCCCCGCCTTACAGTCGCCAATCCACTTAAAACAAAGAGTAAGAGCGGTACAAAATTCCGTAAATTTCAAATTCAGCGATCTTCCCATTCAGGCTGCTATTAAACAAATGAGGCAACTTTCACTAACGTCACGAGCATTCTTCAACGATGTCCTTGGAGAATATGAAGAATTCCTTACAAAAAAGTTCAAATATGATAAAGTTCTGCCTATGAATACGGGTTAGTACTGTAAAAAAGGTCTATGTAAAGCTCTATGTTTTTCGGCGATAAACTCATTTGGAAGTTTAGTCCTAGAAGCACAGATGAAGAGTGAGGGTCTTTTGATTGTCTGAACCACATCGTTCTAGGTGTGGAGGCCTGCGAATCAGCGGTGAAGCTTGCTCGTCGTTGGGCTTACGACAAAAAGAAGGTTCCTGAAAATAAAGCTAAGGTGAGTAGTAAAGGACAGGTCACATATAGTATGACTATAGTTTCTTCATGTTGCAGATGGTTTTTGCTGAAAATAACTTTTGGGGACGGTCAATCGCTGCTGTGTCAGCATCAACAGATCCAGAATCGTATGGAGGTTTTGGACCATTTGTACCGCTTTTTGAGAAAGTTCCTTACAATGATCTCGGGGCTGTCGAAGTACCTTCATTAAATTATACTTGTTGAGTCGAATAAAATTCTCCTTGTATTTAGAAAGCTATTTCTGATCCCAACACGGCGGGTTTCATGATAGAGCCAATTCAAGGTGAAGCCGGTGTAGTTTTGCCAGATGACGGGTATCTGAAGGTTTGTTAAACTTAGAAAGTTCCAGTTTGTTTTTGAGAGTATTCCTTCGAATCCAGGGAGTTGCTGAGCTGTGCAAAAAGTATAATGTTCTATTCATCACCGACGAGGTACAATCAGGACTTGGTAGAACTGGATAGTCAGTTTATTTCTTCCACTTCAACGTTTCATGGTTTAAAAAACTCTATGCCCAAACATGTACACGATAAGCTTTACTTTAACCTCTTAATCCCAGCAGAATAGCAAATATAGCGAAAAAGAGCTAGCAATGCATCAAGTCCTTAAATTTTGGTGAGAAAGCAAGCGTACAAAGTTTTTCTTTGTTTTATCTGGAGTTTGGCATCGAGACGCAAGTCTAGATGAAAATACGCAACATCCGACTGCCACCTTCATTGATCACAAATGTGCTCAAACAGCAAAGAAAACCAAGAAGACATAGAAAATCAATATTGAGTTTTGTGGCTAGTTATCCTAAAATTTTACAGATAAATCCGCTTTTCGACAAGAAAATCGATGAAAAGGCACCTTCGTACCGCCGAGATTCTTGCAGTTGAATCCTCCCATCATATAAATCCGTCCACAGATAACTCCGGACTTACTGACAGTGTTCGGACTTATCTGACAAAGTTTCTGGGTAGTTGTAATGAAAAGAAAAAAAACGGACTTTTCTAGAGGCGGACTTATCTGATGGGAGGACTTATCTGTAAGATTTTAGGGTAACTTGATAGAAAGGCGTGATGTTAATTCGTTTTGTTATCGCTCGAAAATCTTGGATTCAATGGCTAAACGATCTAAAAATGTGCGATTGCTTTAGTGAAAACAAATCTATCGAAATGCATAAAACTGAGCGAAACTATAAAACTTCCCTACGTTCGGTTTTCGTTGTTTTGACTGTTTTAGCCTCCACTAAGCCTATTACTTCTTTCAACTGACTTTTTGGGCAACTTGATTTCGTCGGAGCCAAGTGAGGAACAAATAAGTTTACCCTTCCAAATATCTCGTTAAATGCAAAGAGAAGGCTTGAAGTTGCCAGAACGAAAACAATGCTTAGGCACGCGCCGTACTTGATCCACTTGTTCCCCTCGATCCATCAGCAAATTGACATGGCGAAGTAAGTGAAGCGAATCAAGCAGATCAAGTATGGCCGTGCTTTATGATCAACAGCTCACCTGAGACTTTGCCGAGTGTAGTGTCGGCCATGGACCACCATTGACGAAGAAATGAATAGTAAGTGAGCTAGGTTCCGGGTTGTTGCGGTTGTAGGTCGAACCCTCCTGACGAAATTCAACAGGCTTCTAGCGTCTTGCGTCACACCTCCGCTTTTCGTAACAGAATTGACACCAAAAGATCAAATTTTGTATCGTGGTGATGCATATCCGACGAGTGTAGGGGTGTTGATAGTTTCAACTTAAGAACACCGTCCATCCTAAGTTGGGGTCTTGAGTTTTTCGCAGCTTACGTTAGTAGAACTCTCCATCCACGCAAGCTGCGGGGCAAAATGTCGCTTCAAAAACGAGAAAATCGCTTCGGAATAGCGTAGAGGCATGAGGGCACCACTCCCTCCAGTCATGCCCTCCCGTCCGCGCCCACTCATGCAATCACCGTTTCGGAGAACTGGGGCGGTATTTATCAAACTCCTGTATAGGAAGGGGTTCCCCTACAGGTAACAGCCCGTACACCATGTCGGGCACGGCAGCCGGGCAGCAGTTCCTCATCTCGATGAGTCGAGTGGCGCTGCTCGTTTGGGCCGCGCTTCCCAGATTTTCATAAGTCGCGGGAGCGCTCTCGCCTGTGCGGGTTCTCGTTAAAACAATGGCCCGCACAGCGAGTGGGAGATTGATAAATACCGCCCTGGTTTGAGGTTCTTCGAAAGGGATTGTTGGAGTTTTAGCGGATTCTCGATTTCATATTTGGATATAGGGACATGTAAAAAGGCCTTGGAATGACCAGGACAGGGAAGTAAAGAATCTGGGTGGACAGTGCCTTCAAGCACCTATAGGCTGCTGCATGACGAAGGCGCATTACCTTTGGGCGCAAAGGCGGTTTCATTAGCAGAGCGCGAGGCGCAGAATACAGGGTGCGGCAAAAGTCTGGGAGCCTAACTTTACAGTACTGCAATTACAAAGATACTGATTGTTTTAATTTCAATTTTATGCCACATGATGCTGCGGTCATCCTCTACAGAATACACTTTATTTGGCTGGAAATGGCTGCCATATGTTTTTCTAAGAATGGAAATTACCGAACTAGTACTTTTGCAAAGCGAAAAACCAGAATTTTTGGTATTTACAAATCTTGCTGTAACTAGAGATTCTGTTAATATTTTACAAAACTTCGATGCACACAACATAGAAGAGGTTTTGCGCTATTGTATCCTAGTTTTGCTTTTGCCAGGAGCTGTTCTTGCATGAACGGAAAATAAAAGTTTGCGAATGTTACTTACGTGCCAGTGGAAATCCGTCTTCAAAACAAATTTGAAAGCTATAGAATGCTCAACAGGCACTGGGACCAAGGCTGTATTCTTTGCATACGTCTTGTAAATTAGAATCTATTGAAGTTTCGTTATGGGAACACTTTTTATACTTTTTAAACGATATTTTTAAGTTTTTATTAGCGCAATTGTAGCCAAAATTCCGTATGCGACGTACACATGCTTCTAATTGAAAATCCAATACTTTTATTCCTAAGCAATTCAAAAAATTCTTTTGGAAGCATGTTGTAAATAAAAGCTTACTCTATCGTGCTACACATTTGCTAAGGTAAAAGAAGCAGTTATTGTGAAGGCGTGGGGCGAATTCCATTACGACTACCTGCGTACCATGACAGGTGGACTTGCCAAGATTTTGTAGGGCTGCGTGGAAGCCAAAAGAGGCAGTTTTGCAACTCAAGAACTGGGCTGTATCTGCAATGGTTCAAATTATGTGTGCGCCAAATTTTTCGTTTCTAGGTACTCCCCTTCTCGTTTTGTGCGAAAAAGTACTAGGCTCCCAGACTTTTGCCGCACCCTGTACACAGTGGTGAAGATGCGTGCGCGCAGCGTTCGCTCACGTTCTACTATTAGTGCTTCTGCGCCTTCGTTATGCAGCAGCCTTTACCTCCATGTGCTCCTTGATCCTAGCGTACAGTGGCATTCCCATCTCTCCAATGTACTTCTGCCTGCACGATTTTCATGTTAAACGATAGATAACGCCTGAGGGCATATAGTTTCCCAGCCTGTTTCTTTCGAGGGACTATGCAGTTATCATTTTGGCAAGTTCATGCCTATTCCTTGCATTTGATGAAATGTTTGGAAGAGTGATTCAATTGTCCCTCACAGGGGTGTATCCCATTACTTGTGACTGTCAATCACGCAGGCGCCGATCGCGACAGGCTGGCAGTAGTCAGTTGGGGGAGAGCTCGGTTAGCCGACTCGCAAGGCATAATACACATCCTTTGTGAATGTTTTCACACTACCATATCAAAGTCTACTGTGTAATGGAAGTTTGGCTTCAAATCTTGTAAGAAATAAATAGATAGTGAACGGAATTATGGAAATTACCATTTATCTGATGACAGAATATGTACTTTTTGTTCACAGTACTAAAGTGACCCCTAAGCATTTCCTCTGAGACATTTTCTGCGGCCCTGCTGCATCTCTCCCGGGTTACTGTAACGTCGCGTCGCGGCAATTTCTGATTGACACCCACAAGTAATGGGCGCCCCCCCCCCCTCACAGGCTCTGACGAAGTCGAGCTGGCCAAAATCTCGACCAATTAAAGGTTGTAACAATCTTGGTGTAGGCTAAATCTTTCAAAATAACGATATAATACTTCTTTTCTCCCAAGCTTCATGCAAAAGGCACACACAACTTTTTAGGAAGGTTTGAAACTTTTCAGTTTGCTTGCTCACTATTACGAGAAAGTTCGACCTGATATCGTTATCCTAGGTAAAGCTCTCTCTGGTGGAGTATACCCGGTACGTGCTTTCCTCGGAATTTTTGTTCAGTTGTTCACCTTTGAATAACTCTTGAAATAAGGTCTCCGCTGTTCTTTGCGATGATGATATCATGATGAACATCAAACCTGGCCAGCATGGATCTACCTACGGTGGAAATCCAGTGGCGTGTCGTGCTGCCATTGAAGCATTAAAGGTAGCTTTCTGCAAGAGAGACCAAAGTCATTCTAATCGTTGAATTCAGGTGATTGAAGACGAAGGACTTGTCGAAAATTCAGCTAAAATGGGTAAATTGCTTATGAACAAGCTAAGAACCCTTCCGAAAGAAGTTGTGCCAGTAGTTCGTGGTCGTGGACTCTTCTGTGCTGTTGTGATTAACAAAAGTAAGGCAAGGTTTTATAGGGGGCATCAACACTCAGACAATCCTGAAGAAGCTTCGGAGCAAACTGACCCTCTAGAAGTTTCGGGGACACTCCTATTGGAGCTGCCAGGTAGGGCGGGCCCACGCCACACGGCCGACCCCACACGGACCAATAGCAGCGTCCGCTTCGGAATTTTTGGAAGCTCAGTTTGTCCCGGAGTTCTTTGCGATTGTCTGAGCACGTAGGTTGATTCAGAATTTGATGCCTGGAACGTATGCAACCGACTGCTGAAGAATGGGCTCCTCTCCAAGAACACCCATGGCGACATCATTCGATTCACACCACCTCTATGTATCAATAAAGATCAGGTAATAACTTACACATCGGATCTCATGGAATCATTCCTAATCATTGACCTTTTCAGATAGAGGAGTCTTCCGACATCATAATCAACACTATCAAACAGGTCGCATCGGAACATTAGGAACAATGATAGAAGCAGTATAGTGCCTTGAGTGAATTTCTATATTTGCTGACATTCACTTACCCTGCTTTACGAAGCGTACACGTTTCTTATAACGTAATCGGTTTCACGATTCGCAGTTCATGAGATTTCTATGTCTTTGCATAAAACAATTTGGTATGGCATTTCACACAAACAAATGGCCAGGTATTTGATAATTGATAAAAGGCGGGAAGTTGAGACATATATTAGGTAGTGTTAATTACACTGAGGAATAGAGCTATGCTTGATGATTTTGCAAGCTGGAGTCTCACAAGAAGTTCCCGTGATATTCGCAACGAAGTTGAAGCTTTTATTTACTAGAATTGATGATAGATGACATATCAAGCAGCATATAGTTAGGGTTGTTTGAAGGCAGTGTCCCGGCAGATTCGCACCCTGGGTGATACTGCTATGGTGGAGTTCTTGGTCCCACTGACATCCAGGTGCAGTCCGGCTGGTTGATGTTCCTCTTGGGCCGAGAAAATAGCCAACCTGCGTGCAACCCCAATCGGCGCGCGCTCTGACGACTTCGCTTACCGCTCGGCGCGGAACCCCACGACCGCTCTCCCGCATTGTGCATGCTATACAAAGCAAAAATCACAGGCAACAGGGTTTTCGTCAGGGCCTCTCAATTTCCATTGAAAATCTCGTCCGAGCTGCTTTTTTGGAATTGGGTAAACGCCTTAAAATCGGCCTTTTCATCCTGTTTAAAGCTCAATTTCGGGTTCTACATATCGAAAATTCCTAAAGTATGCAAAAAGATAAAAGTGCAGAACTTGCCGGGACACTGCCGTTAATACTGCCGCACTGACCGTGCGGACGCAATGACTGCATTGCCCGCAATAACCGAGCACTAGTGTAAGTGATGCCTTCAGTAAACTCCTGCTGCTAATTTAGCTTTTCAAGAAAAAACAAAAGTGATCAATCTTTGTACATGAGTTACACATACATTCTGAAGTCAAATTCGAGCTTGCTAGAGCAGTGAGCAAACGCGTTTCAATTCTTAATTCCGAAGTAAAGTGCAAGTTCAGTGCATTGAATCACAGGAAGGATTTCAATAGGACATGAAAGTTATGAGAAAAAGCGCTACCAAATTGTTAAGTATGAAAGTTGAACTACTGCGAGTCTGCAGACGCTAGCAATCCGTTTGAACACACGAAGACTATTACAGACGAGAAGATTTAGTAAATGACACCACAAACTTGCCACCATATATAGGGTGTCCCAAAAAATGTGCCCACTGTCTGATCGTTAATAAATTCCTTTCTTTCATGTCTCTCACCGAGCTTCTATTCTGTAGAGCAAGGTTCAACTTAGATTTACAGTATGGAGCGAATCATCTATCATTCTTCATTACTGTAGGATTACGGTAAAAGCCTTCAGCATATGGAACCATTGTGAAATATGTCATCTGATGAAACTTTTTCGAAAAATCTGAAAAATCGTGTATAGGGTTTTCGCTCAGGCCGATTCCACTACACAACTTTTTACTAGTGTTTTCAGCTTTTTTGACGGTGTAATCACTTTTTGACAAATGCTGGGAATTCAATTATTACGGTTTACCTGGGATAACTTAGAAAAAAAGCGTCGGAAGTGAAAATTTCATATTCGAAATCAGTGGCTTTCATTACCATAATATAAGAGTTTTTGGCTTGTTTGGTTTTGCTCCGAGGTCGAATTTGGCCTTTAGTGGCCTAAAGTCCTTGTTAGGGTTCCCACAATAGTTGCGATAGGGGGAGTGGTGGATCTTACCCCCTTCACTTTGAGGCCAAACTTCCGATGACCCCCTTCACCTGGGCTGAGATTTGTACTCTGAGAATATGATAAAAATCGTTATTATAAGGTTTTGCAGGCTAAGTACCTCAAACAACAAGTACACCCATAAATTTACAAAAGAAACGGTACCTGTGTTTATTTATATCATTTATTTATCCTCGTAGCATTCATTTGGAGAGCAGAAAGTGACAAAATAGCAGTTGGTTTTTCGAGTACATAAAATCTCTCATATCTCGCGACACAGAAGACCTAGAGAAAAGGAGACGATCAGCGTCGATTCTCCATGATCTCAGCTTTCGAATGGTATACAGCATGTTAGGGCTTCTTTGCTTCCCGGCTCTAAAAATCATTTGCTCTGGTAACCGATAAAAGCCAATACATTGGTGGAGCTGGGTGGAGCAAGCTAATAGTAAATATCTCCACCCCATTTTTGAAAACTGATTAGTTTTTTCGCCCAGCAACCTATATACCATTCGAAAGCTTAGGAAAAGGGGATTCGACCTAGACCGTCGACTTCTTTCTGGCCCCCCTCTACCGAGAGAGACACCGCATTTTATCTGAAAACATGGTCATTTTCAACAGCAGATTCCTGCCAAATGAAGACCTAATCACCACTGATTATCTATCTGTGTCAAAGAGCAAGTCTTCTTTAACAAACGTAGACTGTCGACTTTCTCGTAGAATTTATTTGGAGAGCAGTAAGTGAGGACACAAAATCAGTTAATTTTTGAAGCACATAAAATTTCTCATATCTCGCGGCACAGAAGACCTAGAAAAAAGTCGACGGTTTCCGTCGATTCTCCATGATCTCAGCTTGCGAATGGTATACAGCATGTTAGGGCTTCTTTGCTTCCCGGCTCTAAAAATCATTTGCTCCGGTAACCGATAAAAGCCAATACATTGTAAGAGCGAGGTGGAGCAAGCTAATAGTAAAAAATGTGCTGTGGATTGACATCGTTATCAGCATTAACGGGAACGCGAGCGAACGCGTCTATTTAAGCGTGCTTATCGTTGTTATATGTTTATGTTTTTTTTAGTAAAAAATGCGCTTTTGATTGGCAGTTGTGCCACCATTGTCAGCACATACTCAAAAAAACTATGAGAGATTGGTGAATTTCCACACCTTCACACAAAAACCCGCCCATTTCTGGAATCTATACTCTGTAAAACTAGTGTGCTGAAGAAGGTCACGTTCGTGATAACGCTCTAGACTCACCTAATTGTAGAGAATGGTTGGTTTCAGTAAATCAAAAACTTTGAGGCATTCAGAAGAACAACATGTTATTAAAATATCCTTCAATGTTTTGGAAAGGTTGGCAGTTTGAAGAAGAAGCGGCAGGCAGAATACTTTACAAAATCGCAGATGACTCGCATGTGTTCCAGTTCAACAGCGAGGCAGAAGGAGAATCTTACGCCGACGAATATGTTGTCGACATTGATACAGAGTTGACATTTGAGCGAAACTTCTACTTCGTACATCAGAAATCCAAGCAGATTACTTACTTAGATACTTAGATGGCCCGTCTTCACGTGACGTGCGGGCCCCAGTACAGAAGGTGCCATTGATCCCTGTCTCTCGCTTCGGACATCCACGATCTTCTTGGTCGTCGTCGGTGGCTGCGTCCACGAGTTCCAGGGGCGAAAATCGTATCCAGCTGATTTCTCAGCTGGTCCATCCGTTCCACGAACACGTCTGCCCATCTCGTCGGTGGTCTTCCTCGAGGACGTTTGGCTTCGCGAGGAATCCACTCAGATGTTCTTAGTGTCCATCTATCGTCCGTTCTTCTCATTATGTGACCGGCCCATCGGTGTTTCGCTTTCGCAACGTATTCCGCTGGGTCACGAAGGCGGGACATTCTTCTCATATCCGTGCTGCGAAGTCCGACTAGATGTTGCTTGTGTCGGGTCATCTTCAGAAGACTGCGCTCGAGCGCTCTGTGGGTGGTTAAAGCTTTCGACGTGGCTACGGTGTCAGCCCAAGTCTCAGCTGCGTAGCAGAGCGCTGGGAGAACGGTTGAGTCGAACAGGTGGGCACGAAGCTCCGGGTCCGTCAGTTGGTCGGTGGCTTCCTTCAGAGGCCCGAAGGTGGCCCAGGCTGCTTTTCTTCTCCTGTTAAGTTCTTCCCTCAAGTCGTTCTCCATGTTCATCGAACGTCCGAGATACACGTAAGAAGACGTCTCCATAATAAGGGTGCCTTCCAATTCCATTTCTGCATCTTCGCAAAGGGCGTTCTTCATGAATTGAGTCTTCTTCCGATTTATTCGCAGTCCGATCTTCTTCCCTACTTCGTTTAGTTCCTTCAGCATCGCCTCTGCTTCAGTGATACTGCTCGAGAAAAGGACGATGTCATCCGCAAAACGAAGGTTGGATAGTAATCTTCCATCAACTCGTATGCCTTTCTCTTCCCAGTCTAGTGACTTCATCACCCACTGCAAGGCCGCAGTGAACAGCTTCGGCGAAATAGTGTCGCCTTGTCGAACCCCCTTCCCAATTGGAATGGTTAGGGGGCGATGGAATAGCTGCATCGTTGTTGTACAGTCCTTGTAGCAGTCGGCTAGTGTCCTCACGTAAGCTGGTTCTTCCACTCCTTGATCGACTAGCGCAGACAGGATGGCGTTGGTTTCGACGCTGTCAAAGGCTTTCTCGTAGTCGACGAAGGTTAGGACGAGAGGCAGTCGGTACTCCCGGCAGACTTCTATGACCCTCGAAACCGTCTGGATGTGGTCCATGCAGCTGAATCCTTTGCGAAATCCAGCTTGTTCTTGGGGTTGGGCTTCATCCAGTGTCCTAGATATGCGTGCGAGGATAATCTTCGTGAAGAGCTTGTACAGCACACTCAGCAGGCATAATGGACGGTAATTTCAAAGATCTTCCCGTTCACCCTTCTTAAAAAGAAGGACGGTTCTTGACGTTCTCCACTGGTCGGGAATCCTCTCCTTCCGAAGATAAAATGTCAGGTGCGACGCGAGAATCTCGTGTAGACGTTGTCCTCGCAGAAATTCGACGGAAAGATGGTCTGGTCCTGGAGCCGTGGATGTCTTCATGGTCTGAATCGCCGTGCGCACTTCAGCAGGTAAATTCGTGGTGGTACTTCTCCAGTGGGAACAACGGGCATCGGCACGGGTGTTGATGAGCGGAAGAGGTTGGTATAGAAGTTCTTCGCGATAGATTCCATCTTGTATCGGGAAGAAGTCGGAGTTCCGTCTTCGTTCAATAGCGCAGCCAGCGGTACGTGATATTCACAGAGGTCCCTTCGGCCTTTCTTAAGACTTCGTCTTCCTTCGGCTGCTTCCAGTATCTTGGCTTGCCTGTACTTTTTGAGATCCTCCTGCATAGCTGTTCTGCAACTGGTGTTGGCTATCAGTCGCTCGAGATGGGTTGCATTCGGATCCTGCCTCAGAAATCTTCTTCTTTCTAGCAATTCCTTGGTGGTCTTCGAAATACGTTCCAAGTTCTTCTCAGAAGTCACTGAGGCACATTCTCCGCAGGCTCGCAATCCTTTCAGAAGCCGGTCGTAGTCGTACGTCGGGTCCTCCTCGATGGGCCAGTCACATCTTGACATGAGCTCCTCCAGCCTGTTCCCGTCATAAACGACTTCCTCCCTTCTCGCGGCACTATGACAGACTTTCTTTTCCAGCCTTCGGCTGAGTCGTATCTTTGCTCGAAGGAGGCGGTGATCGGAGCCACTGCAGAAGGATGGAACTACTGAGACATCGAGCAAGCTCCACCTTCGGTTGGCGAGAATGTGGTCGATCTCCGCGTGAGTCGTTCCGTTGGGCGATTCCCATGTCCACCGGCGATGTTCTTTCTTCATGAAGATGGAATTTCCATGGAAGAGTCGTGCGGCGGAGAGAAGCCCAGCGAGACGGTTGCAGTTTTCGTTCCGGAGCCCATATCCAAACTTCCCGATCCTATATTCCTTTTCTAGTGGCATCCCGATTTTCGCATTGAAGTCGCCCACAACATTCTTGTAGAAGGACTTTTCGTTGCGGACGACCTCCTCCACGTCGTCGTAAAAAGCATCTAGTTCTGAGTCGTCAGCTGCTGATGTTGGAGAGTAGCAGTTGATGATGCTGATGGTCTTCTGGCGTGGAGGGCGTAGTCGTAGGATGGCTAGTCGGGGTGATAGGATCTCGTGCGAATCGACAAGATGGACGATAGATGGGTGGACGACAAAGCCAACGCCTCCCACGTTTCGTGATGGAACCTTCTCACCACGAATGATGAGCGTCCCATCATTCATCTGTCGCACGTCCTTCTTCCTGGACTTCGTTTCCTGCAGAGCAATGATGTGGTACTTGATGTGCTCTGCAGCGTCGAGAAGAGCGTGGAGGTCGGCGTTTGTGGAGACTGTCCTGGCGTTGTAGGTGCAGAGCATGAGGCAGTCTCCGTGGCGTGTCGTCCGGGCAGACGTGTCGTTTTTGTCCAATCCAAAAGGCGCCCTGAGGACCCTGACATCAGTCTTGCTACCACCCGGCGCCGTAGGCGGGATCCGATGTGAGGGTTTCTTTCTATTCTTCTAACTGGTAGAGTAATGAAATTTTTCCCCTACAAGAGCAGACTTACTAGGCCAACTCTTGATTTCCACGGGGCGATCGCTGACCCCGGGCTTGGAGCGGGGACGCCTAGCGACCTGAAAACCAGACGGCGGTGGATCTGGCCTGGCCGGCTCTTAGCTAGGCATCCGGCCGAAACCGGAAACGTCGAACTCCTTCACAGCTTGGGAGGCCCTGCCAGAGTATACACTCGGCTGTGCCACGCCACGATGAGGCGGCCGACCATTGTGGAGGTCCAAGCAGATTGCCTAGTCTCAATGATGAAATGTTCAAGAAGTCCATTGCTGATCTTCAGGTTGCTGAAGATTTCAAGGCTGCTAAATTCACGAACATGGATATGAACAAAAGGAAGATGTTAGTACAAAGCATAGCTACTGCTCTTACGATTAGATCCCGACTGGACTACGAACTTAACTCTGTGCTTCATGCTGCTGGAAGTATCTCGCAGTGTGACAGTATGACCTATGATATTGAAAAAAAACAACGCGCAGCATAGAAGTTGAGCGGCTTTCTCGTCAGCTAACAAGACGTAAGCCAGAGGAGGTGAAGCCAGAGTTCGACAAGGCCCAAAAAGTATGCAATCTTTACTTCCCGTGTTGCGAAAGCATATGCGATCTGGCTCTTTCCCCATTACTTACAGCAAAAATCTGATGGGCTTACTAGCAAAGCTAGTTCCCATTCCGACTAGCACGGCAGAGGTGGAGAGGGGATTTGTTATCTACTCTGTTATCAGAACGCAACGCAGAATTCGTACAACGGTGGAGCATCTAAGCAATTATTAAGATTTGTCGACCTTCTACTGAACATATTGTTATTTAAAAACTTCATTTAAAGGATTGCTATAATTGGTCGAGACAGGCTGCCATCGTATGACTTTTTGAAATATCCTAAAAGATGGTATGAAGAAACTGGTCAGCTACCTGCTGACTTCCTGGTGCTACCAGAGGGCCAGGAAAAAAACACAAAAGCGCTTAGAAGGAGAAAAACGTTTCAAATCCATTTTCGACTCAGAACGCTTTTTTGACGCAATTCTACTTCTACTCCAATGATCTTTTGACAGAAGAAGAAGATCTTTCAGGCAGCGAATTTGTTGTCTCTGACGTTAGCGATAGTGATATTGTTGATGATGACGTGCAGGAATTGTCTTGTACATCTTTTGAGACACCTTATTGCTTTCGTTTTTTGTCGATGCAATGAAATAGGAGCACAGATCTTCATAAAGTCAATTTTTTTGATTTATTAGGTTGAACCGAAAGTTCTTTCGCACCAAATTCAAAATTCATAAATTCTGAATTTTCCAGTCTATTGGAAAAGCTCTTATTTTTTCTGAAAGAGTAAGTCATGCTCTTCATAACGACTTCTTAGATCTTGCTAATGATCTGTTGCGTAGATAGGAGCTGTAGAAGAAAATTAGTCAAAATTCGAATTTTCTGTGTAGGGTCATAGAAAATCGAAAACTTGCAACAAAAATTGGAGCAGTCGGTATTGTAGGTTCTTTTACCAGCTCTTTCTAATAGTGCAAAGTTTGCGCCGATTGAGCGTCTCTATGGAAAGTTACAATTTCCCTGAAAAATGTCAAAATAAACCAAAATCATCCTTTTGTATTGCTTGCTCGAAAATCGTAACTTTTCATAGAGACGTTCAATCGGCGCAAACTTTGCACAGTTAGAAAGAGCTAATGAAAAAACCTACAATACCGACTGCTCCGATTTTTGTTGCAAGTTCCCGATTTTTTATGCACAGAAAATTCAATTTTTGACCAATTTTCTTCTACCGCTCCTATCTGTGCAATAGATGATCATTAGTAAGCAATCGACGGTCTTTATGAAGAGCATGACCTACTCTTTCATATTAAAATAAGAGCGGTCCAATCGGTTAGAAAATTCAGAAATAATGAGTTTTTGGATTTGGTGCGAAAGAACTTCCGGTTCAACCTAGTATTATTTTTTTCTAAACTCTAGAAAAAATTTTTTCAGTTTGTACCTAAATAGGGTACAAATCAGAGCAGTTCATACCACGCTTTTTTACCTTTTCTCTCTCCCTCCCCCCCCCCCCCAGGCTCACGTACCCGCTTCACCTGGAAGGTCGGAAACAGCCGAGACCCTCTTCACCTGGGGAGAGCCCGGCTCCCCCTATCGCACCTATGCCTCTAGGGCCGCTAGTTTCTCTTTCCACGCTAAATAGCGTACATTGTAAAAACAAACGCGAATCTGTTGTTATCGCGTTGGATCTCTCCTTAACTTTCCGTGTAGGTGACCCTGCTCCCTCATCGCAGCTATGGTTGTAATTCGTCCACTTCTGTACTTACCCTACCCGCAAACGGTAGGCTTATTCTCTGTTCTGAACTACTACATCTACCACGGGCTAGGATATAAAAACCGGTGAAAGAAACCATGGCTAGTCCATCGGTAGAAGAAGTTATGACTACACGGAAAGTTAAGGAGAGATCCAACGCGATAACAACAGATTCGCGTTTGTTTTTACAATGTACGCTATTTAGCGTGGAAAGAGAAACTAGCGGCCCTAGAGGCATAGGTGCGATAGGGGGAGCCGGGCTCTCCCCAGGTGAAGGGGGTCTCGGCTGTTTCCGACCTTCCAGGTGAAGCGGGTACGTAAGCCTGGGGGGGGGGGGAGGGGAGGGAGAGAGAAAAGGCAAAAAAGCGTGGTATGAACTGCTCTGATTTGTACCTTATTTAGGTACAAATTGAAAAAAAAATTTCTAGAATTTAGAAAAAAATAATATTAGGTTGAACCGGAAGTTCTTTCGCACCAAATCCAAAAACTCATTATTTCTGAATTTTCTAACCGATTGGACCGCCCTTATTTTAATATGAAAGAGTAGGTCATGCTCTTTATAAAGATTATCAATTGCTTACTAATGATCATCTATTGCACAGATAGGAGCGGTAGAAGAAAATTGGCCAAAAATGGAATTTTCTGTGCATAAAAAATCGGGAACTTGCAACAAAAATCGGAGCAGTCGGTGTTGTAGGTTTTTTCACCAGCTCTTTCTAACTGTGCAAAGTTTGCGCCGATTGAACGTCTCTATGAAAAGTTACGATTTTCGAGAAAGCAATACAAAAGGATGATTTTGGTTTATTTTGGCATTTTTCAGGGAAATTGTAACTTTTCATAGAGACGCTCAATCGGCGCAAACTTTGCACTATTAGAAAGAGCTGATAAAAGAACCTACAATACCGACTGCTCCGATTTTTGTTGCAAGTTTTCGATTTTCTATGACCCTACACAGAAAATTCGAATTTTGACTAATTTTCTTCTACAGATCCTATCTACGCAACAGATCATTAGCAAGATCTAAGAAGTCGTTATGAAGAGCATGACTTACTCTTTCAGAAAAAAATAAGAGCTTTTCCAATAGACTGGAAAATTCAGAAGTCATGAATTTTGAATTTGGTGCGAAAGAACTTTCGGTTCAACCTAATAATTCAAAAAAATTGACTTTATGAAGATCTGTGCTCCTATTTCATTGCATCGACAAAAAACAAAAGCAATAAGGTTCCCAAAAGATGTACAAGACAATTCCTGCAGCATGTCTGAAAGCATTGCTACACAGCTTTTCAAATTTTTCGGAACCTCTTTCTCAATCGGCCTATTTCACAATGGTGCTGTATTCGGAAGTTCCTATCGTAATTCTATAGCAATGAAGAGCGATGCGTGGTTTGCTTTATACTGTAAATCTAAGTTAGAGCTTGGTCTACGGCACTTGATAATAGGCAAAAAACTTTGTGGGAAGAAAGCTAGTAAAAACTGAAAAGTGTGTACTTACTTTTGGGACACCCTGTACGGTTCTATCAAAAAAAGGGCCAGCAACAGCAGGTAACGAGTGTGTGCCAATGCTTTGATTTTCATTGAGTTCAAATTAGCCTTGTAAAAAAACTTTCGAAGCTTTTTTCACGCCCCTTTTTTTTACAAAACCTTGGTGTCGCGGCTCGCGATACAAGCCACTCCTCGAAACAGGAGGCCGGGAGCGCTGGCTATCGCGTTACTTGGCGCGCTTTCAAGATCGCGCCAAGACCTCTCCTGCTGGGCGCGTTGCCAAGTCACAGGGTATATAAGGGCGCGCAGGCCGCGGTCTACGCCTCTTCGATTTCCGTTCGTATTGATCGTTTTTATGATTTCGTTCGTGCTGGCAGCGCCTCCAACAGCTCCCGCAGATGATCATCGGTTTCGAGCGGTTGAGCCTTTGTTATCTTCTTGGTTTTGGAGACGCGCAGCTTAACATCATGGCTCGTCTAGCGTAGGAATTGTACCAGCGGGAGCGGAGAGGGGTCACACCGTCCCGGAAGGGCTAGGGGCTTGCGGTTGACCCAGCAGAGAGCCCGGAACTACTTGTTGAAGTCGATCACCATTAGCATCGGCAGCACGGGACGAGGCGGCTCGTCCCGTGTTTAGTTTTTCCTGGATTTGAAGTAGTATTTTCAGTAATTTTAGTAGTTTTAGTAGTTTCCATAGTATTAGTAGTTTATTTTTGTGTTTTGCAGATAAATGTAGTCTAAACTAGTCGGTCCTTTTGTTTCTCAGCGTTACGCGCTATTTTACCGTGCCGTTTATACCTGTAGAGGGTAGTCCTCGGCAGCGCCCGTCAAGGCGTCATGAACCTTGGTGGACGCGCGACATCGTAGGGGACAAACGGGAGTTAGGTGTAGCTGCGGCGAGCACTTTAGGCAAGGTGCTGATCACACCGAGCCGCCACATGGTGCATCGACGCCGAGCGCATGGTGGATGGCGGTTCTGCCGCCCCGCGTATGGAGATGGGTAGCCGCGCGCCCAGGTTGCGGCTAGGTAGGTAACATCAGCGGCTTAGGTAAGGTTTTAGGTAGGTTCTCTTGCGCTAAGTTATCCCATCCTCCATGCGTGCGTAACGAATCCCGTGTCTACCACGTTCAGCACCTAGTAAGAAGATCCAGGCAAGCAGTGAAGACGCGCCTTTCGTCTTCGTAGCCAGTAGTGGTCTACAGAGGCTAGCCAGGCTAACATCGTGGGCAGCGCGTGGGGTAGTGGTAAGGTGGCAGCTTGCCAACTAACCCCCGAGCTCAGCGCGTGGACTCACTCGATTCCTGGTCAGCCACCGCGCCAGAGAGGCTGTAGGAGTGACGGGCCGGCGTCGTCATTGGCGGGCTCGACCAAGGACCAGCAGCTGCAATAATGTCGAGTTTCAACAAAGGATAAGGCAAGTAAGTGGATTAGGTTTTTTCAGGTTTCAAGGACACACGAATTTCGGACGCGCGGATCATGGCGGGGCACACACGGCGCCGTCCTTAGCAGGAGAGTGAACCGGGGATAGGTAACTGGGTATTCGGGCTAGATAAGGGGGTCTAGGATAGGTTAGCAAGGATTTGGCTTAGGCATAGGGTACAATATAGGTAAGGGGGTTTAAGTTAGGGATAAGCTTAGGTTAAGGGGGTAGGGTTTTTAGCTTGGTTTAGGAGGGTAACTGGGTTTTCTTTAGGTAGGTGAGGGGGGGGGGGGTTTAGGATTGGGGGGATGGGTAAGGTTAACAGGGCTAAGTTTGTTTTTTAGGTGGGTTAGGTAAGGGTATATTTTAGTGGGGTTCAAGCTAGGATAGGTAGGTAAGGTATCTAGGTTAGGCCGCGCGGATAGGTAGGTAAGGTACTCACGTTAGGTAAAGGGCATAGGTAGGTAAGGTATTTAGGTAAGGTAGATAAAGACGCGGCAAATAGGTAGGTAATCCATATCTCTTCAGTCTAGGTAAGGTATGCTCTTTAGGTTTAGGTAGGCACTTAGCGGTTCACTCGCCCATGGGTTCTGCGAACCCCTCCAGGTCGCCAAGCTGGAGCCTCCTACAGTGTCTACACTGGCCTCCGGTCGGTTACTTGCTCTGTTAGTTCTGTTACACGCGTTTCACTTAGATGCCGCGCTAGGCTCTTAGACGGACGCGTTGTCGTAACTGCTTGTCTTGCGCCCTCATTCTCCCTACTGCCGTTGGACTACCCCATTCCCTTTGCTTTGGCGCACGGTTTAGGCGGGGCCGGTTTTCTATATGTACTCATTTCATATTTATCTTGGGGGTTGTAGTTGTAGTTTCTACTCGCTTACCTTGTTGTATTTTTGAAATTGCGTTTCTGCTTTTTTATGTTCCAGGTAATGTCGCAACTCGGTTCGCAAAAAGCCCAATTTACGAAGGCCGCTAACTCACTACGCAAGAAGATCGCGGAAGTCGATCAGGCCAACCTCGATCTTGTGGACTTTGCTTCGGAGGCGAGTAAAGATCCACATTTGGTTTTCAATCGTTTGAATTCTTTTTCTCTTTCATTTTCTTCTATTAGTCGTGCTGCCTCTGCCCTACGTGGCCAGTTGGAGAAAGCCGAAGAGTTTGCTCGGCAGAATCCTGACGAGCGTGGAGAGTTCCCTTTCCTCTCCGACATCCATACTCATTGGGAAACCGGTGGGATGGATGATCTTCTGGAGGAAGCGGATGCTCTTCTTGTTCGCTTGGATTCGGCGATCAGACTTCTTCCTATTTTGGGAGGCCTTCAATCTTCTGTTCCATCTGTTGCTCCATCCTTGCCGCGCAATTCCCCGCCCCATACTACCCAAGATCCTGCGCCATCCTCTCAACACGCGCATCAGGCGGAAGTGGCGGTGCACAGCCATTCTCCGTCTCGTCCATCTGACCCAACAGCGTCTGTTGACCAGCGTCCCCTTGCGAGCCACACTGGCGCGCATCCCTCGGGCGGATTTGGCTTCCCCTCGGGTAACCCTCCGTCGAATCCCATCCACTTTTCGCAATCCCCATCTGGGCTTCCAAATTCTCTGCCAAATCCTTTTTCGCATGACCTTCAAGCCTCATCCTCTTCATCCCTTAACCCCTTTTTGTCCTTGGAGCAACCTGTGAAGTTGCCTTCTTACGAGATCCCAACCTTCAGCGGCGATATCGAGGCATTCTCCGAGTTTTGGGACATCTTTTCTACAGCCGTGCATAATAACAACACCGTGCCGGCAGCAGTCAAGTTCATGTACTTGAAGTCGGTCCTTAGAGGAGATGCTGCTCGGATTATCGCAGGCTTCAAACCAACGGCGAAGAATTACGACACTGCAGTACGCACCATTCTGAGTACGTACGATCGTCCTGAGATTCTGAGAAGTCGATTGTGGGACAAGTTGTCGCAGCAGTCACCGGCGTCAGACTCTGCAATTTCGCAACGCGCTACACTTTGCGCGCTTCAGGCAAC
Source organism: Cylicocyclus nassatus (assembly GCA_958299035.1). Lineage (NCBI taxonomy): Eukaryota > Metazoa > Nematoda > Chromadorea > Rhabditida > Strongylidae > Cylicocyclus > Cylicocyclus nassatus. Next base: position 30,912,122 of record CATQJL010000223.1, on the reverse strand, counting down.
TTGGTACCAGATGAGGGAGTTGAACGAGGATTACAGTTCGATCGCTACGTTGAGGACAATTCGATCTAAGTTTCCCTGGCGTACACGCGAGAAAGTTGGCGAACTGAAGGGCAAAAGTGACACTATGTGGACAGTGGACGAGCTGTTGTCAGCTCTCAGCACGGTTATTGATAGACTGCAAGTGGTAGAGGATTCCGATCCAGCAGGTCATCGCGCTTATAATTCGTATTCCACAGTTCGTCAGCATTCTCCTTCCCCGTATAGGTATCCCGGCACGAGTCAGCCGTACATGAGGTATCCATCGTATCAGCAACAACCAGCTTACTTACGTTACGCGCGTAGCTCGCGCTCACCATCACCCAGATACCGTGACGCCACCTACAGACCTCCGACTCCTTATTACCCGCGGCGCACATCACGTAGCCCTGTTAGACCTCAGTATACCACACCTTGGGAGCCTCATTGTGCCTTCTGTTTCCGTCATGGACATCCTTCGGAGTGTTGTATGACAGTACGCGACGTGCAACAGAGGAGAGAGCTCGTCAACCAGTATAGACTGTGTTGGCTGTGTCTCGAAGAAGGTCACACGTTCAACATCTGCAGAGCCCCAGCGTGTAGATACTGTGGCAGATTACACCATCCAGCTTTGTGTGCTACATTACCACCAGCGCCCTATTCGTCGTACCCACCTGCGCAATTCCGTCAGCGCACTCCTTCACCTAGACGCGTACAGTTTGAGACGACAGCGCACCCTTCACCACCTCGCACCCAATACGCGAGTCCGCGCACTTCTCCTTCGCGTCGACCTACTCTCAGACAGCCATCTCCATCTAGGCGTCAGTCACGTTCCAACTCTAGACGCGCTACTCTTCCTCGAAGATCTTCAAACGCGTTTCCCGCTGTGCAAACGTCCACCTGCACTCCAGTCGCGCATGATTCCATCCAGTCAGATGAGCCCATAGAGTTGCTCGACCAACATGAAGCTAGCTTAGGGCCACACCCACCTTCATCTTGTACGTCTGTGTGCCAAGCTGCTTCTACAACTCAGGTTCCTCGTCTAATGGTGGTTCATGCTATAACCCGGAATCTTAAAACTAGTACGGACGAACTGCTTACTGTTTTCCTTGATAGCGGTTCGCAGTATAGTTTTATCTGTACCTCGCTGGCCTACCATCTCGGCCTGACTTTTAAGAATACAAGGACTGTCACGACTCTGACCTTCGGAGGACATCAGTTCACTGAAGACTCGTCAGAAGTCACACTCACGTTATGGGACCAGCTCGATCGTCCAATTCAACTTCAGCTTTGGACGCGCGATACCATCACAACGGTCTCGAAGACGAACAACCTGGATGAGATGAACAACACTTATATGGACGATAGAGTCGAAGTCGACGTACTCACTGGAATAGATAACTACTGGCGCGTTGTGGACTTGCATAGGAATGAGAAGCTTCCATCAGGTCTCATTCTGTCCCACACTCGCTTCGGACCAGTTCTATCAGGTCTTAGTTATCCAGTAGTATCGGAGATTACTAGCTCGGCAACGACTCTACTCAACGATGACGCGCCAGGAACGGAACAGCTTTTACGAAGTCTCCTCGGCCTAGACACACTCGGATTAGACGATTCAGATGTATCACCAGATGCCGACGTCATCAGGCAGTTCTACGACAGTGTTAGGATAATCGACGGTTCCATCTACGTCGCATTCCCGTGGAAATCCCAGCATCCTCCTTTGGCAGATAATAAAGCTCTCGCCTTTCGTCGCTTAGAGAGCCAGTACGAGAGGCTCCATGCAGTACCATCAGCGTGGAGCGAATACTGCCACACCTTTGATCGTCAGTTACGATCAGGCGTGATCGAGGATGTTACGGATTTGCCCCCTACGAGTCCTAACACGTATTACATCCCACACCAGGCAGTGTATAAGGAGGATAGCCAGACCATCAAGCTACGTATAGTCTTTGATGCCTCGAGTCATCAGAAAGGACATCCCAGTCTGAACGATTGCCTGCATCGAGGACCCTCCTTAATACCCGATCTTGTAGGAACCCTGCTGCGTAGCCGTCTACATTGTTATCTGATGATCGCCGACGTAGAGAAAGCCTTCCACCAGATCCACTTACACCAGAATCAGAGGGACTGCACCAGATTTCTCTGGTTGAGAGATGTCCACCAACCTCCGTCGGCAGAGAATCTCCGGATCTTGCGTTTCACGCGCGTTCCTTTCGGCATCAACGCATCACCGTTTCTACTCAACATGTCCATCAGATATTTCCTCGAGAGGGATCCTGCCAATCGGCTTAAGGAAGAGATTCTTGCCAACACGTACGTTGATAACGTGCTGATCGGAGCGAATACCACCAAGGAGTGTCTTACTAAGCAGATGGAGTGCAAGGAAATCTTCAGTCGCATGCACATGAACCTACGGGAGTTCATGTCTAACAACCAGCAGACGATGCTTAGGATTCCAAAAGAGGATTGTATGACCTTACCCGGACGATTTGTGAAGCTCCTAGGGATCAAATGGGACCTCAAGCTCGATGTACTTCACGTGCCTGTTGAGATCGCGCGACAAGAAGTGTCGAGCAAGCGTACCGCGCTTCAAGTGTATATATCGCTCTTCGATCCACTAGGACTTCTTACCCTGCTTCTTATAAGACCTAAGATGTTTATACAGGACCTCTGGGAATCTGGTTACTCGTGGGACGATCCGTTAGACGAAAGTACTACCCAGAAATGGAATACCATTGTCCAGGAAATCAGCGGCTTTCACTTGAGACTACCACGTTTCGTAGGATACCCATCTGCCAACGCGTACGACCTTGTCATCTGTTCAGACGCGTCGAAACGAGTGTATGCTGTAGCAGTCTATGTCGTGACGCGCACGTCCACCTATAGCCCCAGTTCCACTCTACTCTTTGCTAAGGCAAAGTTAGCACCATCAAGCGCGATCACCATCCCGCGCATGGAACTCTTGGCGTGCCACATGGCTGCAAAAACGGTACGTTTCCTGAAAAGCCAGCTCAAAATTCGTTTCAATTCCATCAGATTCCTGACTGATTCTCAGATAGTACTGTACTGGATTTATTCTAACAAGTTGCTCAAGACTTACGTCGCCAACCGTGTCAAGTACATCCGACAGGTTCTCGACGAGCTTAAGTCTGACAACATCGACTGTGGATTTTATTATCTGGCTACTGACGCTAACCCGGCTGACTGCGCCACCTGTGGACTCACAGCTTTAGAGCTTGAGAATCACATCTGGTGGAGTGGTCCATCCTTCATCACGACTCCGTTTGCTGATTGGCCGTGCAAGTCCTTCAACGCTTCTTCCGATCCACCTCCAGGAGGAGATTCTGAAGAACTACGGACGACCACAGCAGTAGTAACTTCAGCCAATACCATCATGGCACCTTACCAGTCCTTTGTACCGTTTAGGCGTACTAACTCCTACATCCGACTTGTTCGTATCACAGCCTACGTCCTGAAGTATGTAGCCAAGCTACGCCGTTTAGTAAGGACGCGCCACAGCGCTGATGATTCCGACGAGCATCCCCTATTCGGCACAATAGACGCAAGTCCCACTGTAACACCGGGTGACTTTTCAGCTGCTGAGTTGATCGTTATACGTGAGCACTATCGCGAGGTTCCTCAGCAGTTACACGGCTTTCATCTGAAGAAACTCCGCACAAGGCAAGAAGGTGACGGTACGATACGTGTGGACTTACGCATGGCCAACGCAGAGACGAGCGGGACGGCGAAGAGCCCGATTCTCATACTCTCAGGACATTCCCTTTGCGCCATGCTAATAGCTCATTATCACCAGAAGCTGTTCCACGCTGGTACATCCCATCTGATAGTCGCCTTACGCGAGAGGTTCTACATTCCCAGGCTTAAACGCATGGTAAAATCGGCTATTGCTAAGTGTGTGACGTGCAAGCGCTATCAAGGTCATCTTTTTGCATATCCACGTTCACCAGATCTTCCACCGGAACGGTTCGTTCGAAGTCGTCCCTTCCAGAACATCGGACTCGATTATTTTGGCCCTATTTCTGTCCGTCTACATCAAGGCACTCTCCATAAGGTTTGGGTTTGTCTCTTCACGTGCATATCTACGCGCGCGCTACACCTCGAAGTAGTCAAGGACAACTCAACCTTCCAGCTTCTCCTAGCAATTAAAAGATTTATCGCGCGTAGAGGAGCTCCTGACACCGTCACAAGCGACAACGCGCCCACGTTCAAGCTAGGAAGGGAGATCATTACCAATAGCCTGAAGGAAGTAGCAGAAGATTCCCTAGTGGACGGATTCGTCGAAAGCCAGAAAATCAATTGGACTTTTATCACACCATACTCGCCGTGGAAAGGTGGATTCTACGAGCGTTTGGTAGGATCAGTGAAGAGCTGTTTGAAGAAGACGGTTCGGCGAGAAACCCTCGACTTGTGGCTTTTTGAGACGCTCATCCTTGAAATAGAGGCCGTCCTTAACACGAGACCCTTATTTCCGGCGAATTCGGCTAACTCGAACACGGACCTGGTGATAAGACCCATAGATCTGATAAATCCACAGTTTCGATTAGGTCGCCTGACGTACAGCATGCCTCAGAAGATCGAGACGTCGTCGCGCGACAACTACGAATCCCTGAAGACGCAGTACCGGCTCTTGCAGACCGATCTTGATTACTTCTGGGATATATGGCACAAGGAATACCTCGCCGCGCTCGCAGAGCGACAAGCGATGCGCATCCAGAAGGGCTCCGGTACCAAAAGGTCGCCGGTCGCCAAAAGATCAGCCAAAATTAAGATTGGAAAGCGAAAGATAGTGGACCGTGCACTCAATCATCTACTGCCGTTAGAGATCAGTGCAGCAGACACAGAGGATCCTCAGGCGAACGCTCAGGAGCGTAGAGCGACACGGATTCAACCATCAAGAACAGTGAAGGCAAAATGATAGTGAAATCATCATTCTACAAACGTATGTTGTTATTGTTAGTTTCAGTTGTTATTTGTTGATTTCATTTGTTATTTATTGTTGCTTTGTTATCCTATTTGTTTCGTACGTATGTAGCATGATGTATTGCGCGAGGACGCGCCTATCATATTTTTGCTTCAATCCATTGAATTTTGTGTCAAGAGTTCGATCTTCGAATAAACTAGGTGTCGGTTCACTTGATCGCTTACATGGACATGCTTATACCCTTATATGACTTTTTTCCTTTACCCGATTATGACTTCCCTGTGCATAGCTTTTGCAGTGCCACAGCCACGGATTTGGATTCCCTCGGATCAGACTCTAACTTCGCCCAGCCCAGTCAAGCACCTCCTACGCCGTATATACTGCCAGGTATTTTTCAGCGCATGCGCGCGTTATTTTGAACAGCCAAGGTTAGGTATAGGTACTTTGTGCATTTTGCATCTTATTTATTGTTGCGCATACGCGCCTTAGGTAGTGGAAGAGCTTGCTATCCTTTTTTCTGCGCGTATTTGCTAACCTTGTGCCTTGTGCAGTTTGCGTAGAGGAAGCCCGCGCGTTGATATCCTTGTCGTGGGAGGCTGGACTGAAGTCCATTTTTTTTAACATCTTTAGCCTGCACGATTTTGTTTTTTATTGCCATCTATAAGTATCAGGTCCCCGATCGCGCATGGGAGGAAGCGCTCGCGCGCCTCGGTAACATCATTTCAGACGTGAGCGAGGATTTTGGGACCTTCCAGGGTAGGTAGTGCGTCAACACCACCATGGATGCAGATTGTTTCGGTATGTACGGTCCGATTTTGTTTGATTTTGACCTCGTGAATAATGTGTGTTGCAGAATTGTATCATTTGGTTGAGCACACCTGGTTATGGATGGTTGTTCGAATGCGCATGTCCGATTATCAGCTCCATGGCACCAACAGCAAGTACTACCGCATCTACCTGCCCAGTCATCAATACATTAGTCTGTTTCACCTTCACTAACTGTGGACGTTCAGCTATTTTCACCATCCTTCTTAGCTGTATTTTATTTTATGTTATCATCCATAGTTTAGTTGGCGCGTCGTGCGCATTGGTGTAGAACTGTATCAAGTATTCGGACGCGATAGCGCCCTTGTGAAGGTGTTGCATTTTTGCACGGGCCGAGTTGTTCATTTTCCTTTGTCGCGCGCCCCTACTGTGCTGCCGATGGCGACGTTTCTTTTCTTTGGCTATACTCGGTCAGGTGTTCTCCGTTGTGGACTCCAGCGCTATCACGTAACCACCATCCGAACGTCCAAGTCCACTGTTTCGGGGGGGAGTGTCGCGGCTCGCGATACAAGCCACTCCTCGAAACAGGAGGCCGGGAGCGCTGGCTATCGCGTTACTTGGCGCGCTTTCAAGATCGCGCCAAGACCTCTCCTGCTGGGCGCGCTGCCAAGTCACAGGGTATATAAGGGCGCGCAGGCCGCGGTCTACGCCTCTTCGATTTCCGTTCGTATTGATCGTTTTTATGATTTCGTTCGTGCTGGCAGCGCCTCCAACAGCTCCAGCAGATGATCATCGGTTTCGAGCGGTTGAGCCTTTGTTATCTTCTTGGTTTTGGAGACGCGCAGCTTAACATCATGGCTCGTCTAGCGTAGGAAGTGTACCAGCGGGAGTGGAGAGGGGTCACACCGTCCCGGAAGGGCTAGGGGCTTGCGGTTGACCCAGCGGAGAGCCCGGAACTACTTGTTGAAGTCGATCACCATTAGCATCGGCAGCACGGGACGAGGCGGCTCGTCCCGTGTTTAGTTTTTCCTGGATTTGAAGTAGTATTTTCAGTAATTTTAGTAGTTTTAGTAGTTTCCATAGTATTAGTAGTTTATTTTTGTGTTTTGCAGATAAATGTAGTCTGAACTAGTCGGTCCTTTTGTTTCTCAGCGTTACGCGCTATTTTACCGTGCCGTTTATACCTGTAGAGGGTAGTCCTCGGCAGCGCCCGTCAAGGCGTCATGAACCTTGGTGGACGCGCGACATCGTAGGGGACAAACGGGAGTTAGGTGTAGCTGTGGCGAGCACTTTAGGCAAGGTGCTGATCACACCGAGCCGCCACACTTGGGGTTGTAATGCCGCAAAAATTGGAGCAGCATTCTAACAAGGGCAGGACCCTCTGTCGGAGTGGGGTTCTCACAGGTAATGCATATCATCAGCTAGTCTCGGGGCTCCTTATACTAAATCCGTGTTCATTAACTGCTCAATGATCTTTCTGGGAAGAGTTATGAGCGATGGTTTCTCCAGGATGACCACGGATCGTCTAAGTTAGCAGCGCCTAGAATGTACAGTTGTGGAGGGGCGGCCAAGCGGATAGCTGCGGAGACTATGGAGGAAGTGGTAATTCGATACTTATGTTTCCAACATCTTAGCAATTTTGCAAATTATTCAACGGGTGCCGGGTGTTCCTCTGCCTTAGGGACCCTCTAAGGATACATATCGAACCATCTGCAAAATGCAAAGATGTTGGGAACATAAGCATTGCGAATTCTTTACCACTTCCTCCATAGTCTCCACTTATTCACTCCGCCGTTATTCGCTCGGCTAACCTTTAGTACTGTTTTCTTCACTCCGCTAACTCAAGCGATCCGCGGTCATCCTGGGGAAACCATCGCTCATAACTTTCCTGAAAGATCATTGAGCAGCCAAGGAACAGGGATTTGGTATCACTGTCCCAAGACCAGCGCAATGAATCATCATGTGTGGGAACTCCACTTCGACCAGGGATCTTTCCTTTGTAAGAAACTATCAAAGTGTGGCCAACGTCATGCACCTCCATTCAAACAAACGTTTTGCAGCTTCCTTTCCCTCGCCCTCCTCCCCCCCCCCCCCCCTCAAACGGAAATCCTCCGCCCGCTACCACTGTTATATATTAGATTGATGCAAATCTTGCGTAACTAGAATAATATTTGATAATCCAAGGACTAAACCTATATTTATCAGTGTAACTTCCAAAAATAGAGGCTCTGCGCTCATACCTTGGATAGTCTAGAGACAGGGCGTCAAAAGTGAAGGTTGGTAAACATATGATCTCATAAAAAGTGAAGGTTGTTTAAAGAAGATCAGAGAAGGTAAAATGACGTAAATCAGATATAAAAAGCAAAAGGAACTGCTAAAAACTGGATAAAAACGCTGCGATGAGGTTTGAATTGCATTTGGCGGTTTCTCAAAGTGCAAGTTTGCGCTCGAGGACCAGCAATTCGCAACACGGGGGGAAGCGAAGAAGAGCTAATTTCTTTTTTTTTACGATTGTTTCAAAGAAACATGTTTCGGAAGGAGTGGTCATCAAGAAGAAAGTAAACAAGAAAGAAATTCATAAAAACTCGAAGTTTCTTTTTTACTAACAAGGGAAGTCACTTAACTTAGGTCGGCCTTTTGAAATGAGACACATATATTTAGAATCACCTCGGAACGCTGATTCCAAATATGATGTCCTTAGCTGCGAAGCGTTCCTCTGAAGCGAGTTATGAGCTTTTTTAGTACGTGTCATTGACATATAACTGAATATGGAAAGAGGGCCTTTCGATGAAAATCTGCCCAAAAAATGGTGGAAGACTGAAATAACATCAAATTGAGTCACTTGGCTTTGATAGGGTGTAGTATGTATTTGAACCACTACCTAGATGATGATACCGTAGCATGCCTAAGGCGGTCAACACGCAAAGTTTGCTCAAGAAAAAGCACATAACTCGCTTCAGAGTAATACTTCGCAGCTATGGAAAAGCAGATTTGAAATCAGCGTTCTAAGCTAATTGCTATATGTGTCTCATTTCCAAAGGCTGACCTAACTTAAGTGACTTCCCTTGTAAGTCGAAAAGAACGTCAAAGCCAAATTCAATTTTTGATGCGTCCTTTAAATATTTACCCCTGCATCGACGTTCCTGTTTCCTCGGACGTTGTCTGGATTGTTGGGCTTATTGTTCTGAGCAACAATCGCCCAAGCTGGAAAAAAAATCGCTGCGAAAGCACTGAAACAGAACAAGGTAAAGAAAAACACATTTTTTACGGTTCTTCGCAAAAATATTCCGCCATAGTTGAAGAGATAAGCACTTGGCCGTTGTCTACATTATGAACAAAAGCAAGATCTATAGAATGCGTGAAAAAACCGCGTGAAAAGAGGTAAACTAGGACAAAAACAAGAGATTTTTGAAAACAAGATTTACGCCGGATTTCTCGACCAGATCAAAAAATTTGGTTTTGGGACGTCGTGAGCGTGAAAATGGAAATCAAGAGCTTCAAAATGATATATAGCTTGCTAAAATTGGTTTTGAAACAACAAAGAAAAGGGTACCAGATCCAAATGCCCCGCGCCCCGCGTTTGGGGTAGCGAGGTAACGCGCAGCGCGCGGAGATGCACACGAGCAGCGGAGAGAGACCAGAGCCGACGGGGCGTGGTCGCTGTGGTCGCAGATCTCCGCGGGCCTCAACGACCTGCAACATTATATATCATTCTGATCGTTATGACACGACGAGGAGCACTAACAACGTCCCAAGCGTTAAAATCAGAAAATGTGGTTTTGCGACATTGTCGTCGTGAAAATAGAGATCAAGAGTCACTCGTTAACGAGATAGCCCAGCATTTTCGTGCGCGACTCTCTGCGCAAAATTCAAGCGCAGTTTCTCGTTTTTATTCAACCCCAACAGCTTTCCTGAACTTCTGAAACTCGCGTTCAAATAAGAAATTAATTGAGAAATGTTGTCGTGAATTCCGGCGAAAATTTCACAGGGAAACTTTCTTTTTAACGTAAAAAAGGTTACGACGCAAATTCTTGGTTTCGCTGAGTAACCTGGGCCGGTAGTAATCTACCCTACCTGGTGGCATCAAAGATGCCGGCAAGTTGGCACACATCGCGGAAAGATGCCAACTCCGCCGGCAGCTCGCGGAGTGATTGTAGGTTTTGTTAATCTTACGTAACCTTAGCATGCAATCATTTCGCACATTAAATTTTGATGACGCAGACAGCCGCAAAATTGCTACTTCGCGCGCGGTCGAACCCATGTGCATTAACTTGAAGTGCCACCACGCTAACCATTCGACCATCCGGTCAGCCATTAATGTTTTCACCAGCAATAGGAGGAACGCGCTGGTAAATGGCTGCCTTTAAGAGCGATCAATACATTGCGTGAGAGACTTTGACCTGAAAGAACAGCTGATTGATATGAGCGAGAGAGGAGCGAAATTGGTGCAAACGAGATTTATAAAGGGTTGCCAAAAAAGATGGTGTTCTTTATGATTCTAAGGCATTACTGGATTTTTTCGCTGTAAGAAAATCGTCGTTTTAAAAAAGAAGAACTCATATGATGAGAAAAATGATAGTTTTTTGATGCAAAGTAGAATTTTTGATTTTTTCGTCTGACGTAAATTGTGTGATATCGCCGCAATTCGCAAACTTACAGACGCCGTCGGCAAAGGTGCCACCACCTCGACGTGGTAGGGGCACGTCGGGATGCCGGCAGCTCCCTCTCTCAAAGGAGCACGCTATCTCCCGTGCTCTCTGACCTGCCGGCAGCTGCCATCTCGCGGGTTTCGACGAGCTGCCAGCGTTGCCGGCAACTTACATCGCGAAGTTGCCGGCAGCTCCTTCTGCGCTTCCAGATATTTTCCTACAGGAGGATTTCTAGAACTGCAGATTTCTATGGAGTTTTCTACAAGTCTAAGCAGCATCTTTATCGAGAAAATTTTTTGGAAATAGGCCTGGGACCGCCTAAATTTGGCGTTTCACTTTGTGGCCACCTCACGGAAAAGGTGCCAGCGACCTGCCGACGGGACCTGCCGCCAGGTCGGGGGGATTACTACCGGCCCTGGCGTACAGCATACCGAATGTCGGCTTGTCCACGGAACGAGACAACTCGTACGATCTTGACCTGATTCAAACTGCGCTACAAGCAAGAGAAGCTTATCCCTATCCCCTTAGTATTATCCCCTATATTTGCTTCATTAACATTCGTTCCAATATGGTCAGGATAATAACGTTGGGGCGAAGCCCTGGATGACTTCTGTTTTTTTCCCAGGTGAAGGTTGTGTCCCCTCATAGCTCTCAAAGTGAAGATTACCAGAGCTCTATGCGAGGATATGTGCGCTCTATGACAGATGTCGCACCAGTTTGGGCTGGCCATCAAAAACAAAACTTTTATAGATGGCATCAAATTTTGCGGTTTTGAGTTTCAGGCCAGATAACTGCGAGTACCTCTGGCTGCTCTAAAAAATCTTCAAAATGCTTGCATAGTAGTAGTCTATAACTTACTGTGGCAGGCTTCATTCTCGCATGAAAATGCAAAAACAGAAGTCGAAATTGTCATTTACAAGGAAAAGCCTTTGCTACAGTTTCTTCACAGAAATGCAGTTCAAAACCAGAAAGTAACCTAGTAATCACCTAGAACACGATGGCGTTTTTTTGAACGTCTCACAGAGTTTTTGCTGAGGAGGAGCTGCAATTATTCTTTTATCATAAAATGACATTTTTAAGAAACTTGACTTCGCAATTTTATGCAAGATTGAGGCCAGCCACGGTAAGGTATAAAATACTGCTATGCAAAAAATTCTTACAGTTTTTTGGGGCTGACCAAAGCCCTCCGCAATTTCTGGCATCAAACTCAAGATGTTAAGATTTGGAACGCCTTATTTGAAAGCTTCGTTGTCGGTGAGTAACTAATAAAAAGTTACGGTTCATTATCTGTCACAAAGCGCAAACCTTCTACTACTTTCAGAAAATGCATTGATAGATTCAAGCTCTCAGTACATAGAAAGTTGAATATTGTTCCTATGCAAAAACTCCTGCATCCCATGTAAAGCAGCGATATTGAAAATATGTGTGTGCTATATATGTGCTAGGGGCTGGCACCAGCTGGCACGGGGCAAGCTGGATATCGTTTTTGGTGCAAAAAACAAAGGGAATATCGTTTTTGCCGAGAATTTGCGACTTTTTTTAGTCGACGTTTCGTTTTTTGGGGGATTTTTAGAGATTTTGGTCTGGAATCAAAAGGGACTTCGTAAAAATTCGAAATATTCAAGGGGGACTTCGTTTTGAAAATTTCCTGAGCCAGCTCGTGTCAAGCCCTGATATGTGCTATAAAAGAAGCGGAGCTGTGTAAGCTCATGCATGGCGGGGAGAGGAGGTGCTCACACTGAATAAACTATACTAGCAAATGCAGCATCCACCTCATAGTCAGTGAACCTGGGTTGGACCGGGGAAGCCAGCTAGTCATGGAATAAAAAAAGTAAAGTTTAAATCCACAGAAATCGGGCATGAGTGGCAGTGTTAACTACTACTTCAAATGATATTTGCATCTCTGACATGATGACAGAGGACCGACATACGTGTACGTCGGCAGTGCTCCGTCTACTTTAAAGGCAGTGTCCAGGCTAAACCTAATTCCCTCCGATTAGTGTCGATCCTGGATGTAAACCCCGGAAAAGGGGCATCTGCTTTGGTCCGGTCTTCTTGTCTCTGAATGGAGATAAGGGGCCTGGAAGTCCCTGGGTGGGCGGAATCTGATATCAGATTCCGCCCAGCCAGGGATGCCTTCCGACACGTATTAACATGGTAGTGAGCAGAAGCTGCACACTGCTGCAACTTCACCCATGCAGTTGCAGCTCCTCCCCGTTGGCCTGCTGACGGGGACGAGCGATTCGAAACTCGTCCGCGCCCTTAGATAGGGTCCCCAAGAATCGGGTTTCTCGTGAATTTTGGAGAGTTTGGAGTTCGGAACCTTAATCAGGGCCACGGAAAGGGCCCAGAATGACGAAAACATGGGAGGCCAAATTCTTAGTGGACGCTGTCTTTAAAGCAAGGCGAATGGTATGATCAGCCAGCGATAATTTAAGGAGGCACTGCGGAACTCGATAAATCGATGATTTGCTACATCACAAGTATTGATTGTCCGCAATAGCTTCTCCTGATAAAACAGATTCGAAGATAACTTTATCGGGTCTATAGTGTACGCGAGAATTTCATGACAATAATCAAAGAGGATTTTAGCGAAGAGTGGAATTCTATCAACGCATTGAAAAGCCTTCCACTAAAAAACAAGAAAATATCTTTGACTGGCACATTATTTCCAGGGTAAAGCGGGGGGTGCGGCACGCCGCAGGGGGGGGGGGGGCTGTTAGGGGTGGGGGGTAGGTAGGGGGGGGGTCGTAAAGACCCAAGGTCAAAAGCACTTGTACAAGCTGTGTGACTAAATTGACTTGATGAAAGCGCTGTTGAAATCCTGCAAAATTCAAGTTCAACGACACAAACTTGCAGATACCGTATGCCTACCGTAACCTACCGTACCTCTAATCAAGCATAATTGTCGTAATCCGCGTGTCGAATAACCCCTATGCGCCAAGTTTCAGCGAACTCTGAGGTCTCCGAGCAGTAAACAACCTTGTATAAAGCAGTAATTTAAAACATAATTAACTTCATCTTAACGGTGAGTAAGCTACCTCTTCTTGCACTCAATACAAAGCACTACTCCTTCTTTGTCCAACTCAGGAATCCCGCTTCAGAAGACCTCCAAACTATTGAATTAGAAGCCAACCAAAATCTCGTTTTTCCCATTTTTCGCGGCAGCCGCAGGTTTTGAGGGGGGGGGGGGGGTGCCGCAGGCCATTAACTATATCAAAAAAACATTTTTAGCGGACAATATTTATATGAATCAATAGCCTAAACCTCGTAGATTCCATAGGGATGTTTTGAGCCTGATTCGTTTTCTTAGCTCTGAGTAATATTTGGGGAAAGCACAGCGATCAAAAGCGAAAAATGGGAAAAACGAGATTTTGGTTGGCTTCTAATTCCACAGTTTGGAGGTCTTCTGAAGCGGGATTCCTGAGGTGGACAAAGAAGGAGTAGTGCTTTGTCTTGAGTGCGAAAACGGATAGCTAATTCACCTTTGAAACAAAGTTAACCATGTTGGAATTTGACCATTTCACTTAGTTAGCCTAGTATCTTGAATCTTCAGAATTCGCTCAAACTTTGTCTACAGGGGTTAATTGACATGCTCATTATGGATATGTTGCCCATTATGTTTGACAGGGCCTCCAAGTAATGCTATCTTAAGGGTATAGTCCAGGGGGGGGGGTCTTATTAAGACAGCAATCAGGGGGGGGGGGGGGGTCGTAACCAGCGATCGTGTGCCACACCCCTTGCTTGACCCTGATTATTTCTCTGATTTCACGGACACAAGACGCACTCCTTCGTTATTTCAAGCAAGCAGTTCGGCCAAACAACTGCACCTCGCGAAATGATCGCTCTCTCACACAATCCTTTCAGGAAAGGAGCAGACGGTAGAGGGTACTTTGATCGCGAAAGTTTTGCTGTGTTCAGGCTGATCAAGTTTAGAAAAAAACGGGCTCGTCATGTACTCGTGAGATTAGGATAGTTCTTTGCGCTCTTAGATTGAATATCAAATTACAACTAATTCAAATTACTTTTACAAATTTTTTTCTTTTAACCATGCGAATCATCCCCTGTTATCTTGACATTCAAGAAATTTCGTCTTGCCTTAGTGAAAGCTCCCATTCGTTATACTTCGACGGAACCGCCTCTATTGCAATTGCAGTACTTTTCTGTTATCCGGACACTTTTTTCAGTAGGGTCTCATATAATACGCTCTAGTTTAAAAATAATTTCTCATAGATTCTACGAGAACTGCCTACTTGCCACGTGTCATAAAAAAATGACACGTTTTGGTTCATTTTGACATGTTCTTTTCGAAATTTCCGGTGAAGTGAAAGGGAATTCATGATCACCATAAAGCTGTTTAATTGTTTTACATAGGAGCAGATCAATCATGAACTTATTTTAGAAAATCTTGCTCGCATTCAGCAATTTAAAAATGTTTTCCTTTGAAACCGTTTTCGCCATGCGAGTTCAATTAGAAAAGACCATAAATGGTAGCTCCTTTGCTTCTTATTTCGGCTCTGAAATGACGGATTCTGTCGCTAGGAAAGGTAACACAAACTCGTAAAATTTGTGGAACATAGAACAACATAGATGACATGTCAAATTTTTTTGACACTTGGAAAAAGGTTGACACTCCTTCCTGAAGTTGGGACCCAGTATGGTACAAAGATAGAAGCTACATCCTTCTTTGGAAAATAGGTCCGGATAACGGAAAAATACCAAAAGTTAATTGGGAATTATTGGAGTTATTATATTTGGGATCTTGGTTACAAGACCTTCAGTAATCGCCGATTAGACGGACCAAGCTTAGGATCGGCTTTTTACATTTTTTTTTGAGATCAAAGGAATTTTCCTTTTTGTCTCAGTGGTACGTACGTCGGGTGTTAAAAGCAGTGGGTCGGCAGAATGAAACCCGTGGCAAAACAAGGTCACAGGGTAGGAGCCCCCATAATGGAAATTATGGGCCAAAGTTCGATTTTGCTCTGCCACTCCTAACCCCCGAAATCTCAAAGCGAAAGCAGCGCTCATCTCCTTTCCTCTCCGACCCCGCCCACCACACGGACAAGTGAACGCGAAGTCCGCCATGGCGAAGACGCAGAGTCGTTGCGGGACCTCATGCTTATAGCATTGCGGCTGCGCGCTCTGACCGCGGAAGTCACTCGTCCATGGGGTGGGCGGGTTCGGAGAGGACAGGAGATGAGCGCTGCTTTCGCTTTGAAATTTCGGGGGCTAGAAGTGGCAGAGAAAGACCGAACTTTGGCCCATAGGTTCCATTATGGGGGCTCCTACCCTGTGACCTTGTTTTGCCAGGGTCTCATTCTGCCGAACCACTGCCTTTAAGACTATATGGTGATCCAAAAGAGGAAGAAACTGCGGTGCCTTATCAGATAAGATTGCATGCAGCTGACTATTCCCTTTCCCTTCCCGATAAGCGAGGAAGTCAGCAGCTTCAGAGTAACCAGCAGTGATCACTATATATAGGTCGGGTTCTAAGACTTCGAATGTGACAACATTGTCAGCAGGGGAAAACTCTTGGTGCTTCATCCGATAAGACTGCATACCGTCAATTAATCATCCTTTCTTTTCCTACGAGCGACGGAGGTCAGCAGCTTCAGCGTCCAGCAGTGATAGCAAAATTGAAGCTGCAAAATCATCTTTGATTTGAAGGTTTTGACTTGGTGGCGACATGGTCGAGAAAATGTTGAGCCAAACGAGTTTGCGTTTCGAGCTTACGTAGACGCGCACAGAGTGGCTCAACACAAATAATGCGATCGATGTTTGCTTGTGCTGCATACCTTTTACTAGCAACACTTATTAGGGTGCCTTCATACCGCGCCCGCAACCGCCGCTGGCAGCAGCCCGTAGCAGCCCACAGTAGCCGCCAGCAGCCCTTAGCCACCGCTGGCCGCTTTTGTCATAGAAGCGCAAAATCACCAAATTCTTAATATTCTAAATGCAAACGCCCAGGCTTTCCATCTTCCATGCTTTTTCCTTCCTGTTATCGCAATTCGATCTCATATATCATACTTGTGTCCATTGTTGTTGAAATCTTGTTGCCGTAGATTGGTTAACCTATTTGTGCTCAGTTTCCCTCTCGCAGATGAAGCATATTTCGCCAAAGTTTCTTCGCGGTTATTTTCCGAGTATGGTTCTGTTTCAATTTTATCCTTGGCCGGTGCTTATCTTGAATAACTGTGTAATGTATGAGTATGGAACTGCACATTAGCGGCAAAAGAAAGAAAGAAGCGTGGAAGATGGAAAGCGTGGGCGAGTTCACTTAAAATTTTGAGAATTTGATGATTTTGCGCTTCTATGACAAAAGCGGCCAGCGGCGGCTGCGGGCTGCCACGGGCTGCTACGAGCTGCCAGCGGCTGCTACGAGCTGCTAACGGCTGCTGCCGGCGCGGTATGAAGGAACCCTTAGCGGTTCGCGCTGGCTGCAAACGAGACCACAATCAGAACAAACCGTGGATGTACTACCAGAAGTGGAAACAAGGAAGATTCAAAACTGTTAGATATAGAAGTCGGAGTGGAGTTAGGCCATAAATAACGTACTGTAGCCTGTGTTTCGCGCCACTTCCCATATATGCCTCGCTTCGCTGCGCATGCCACTCCCTCTTGCACCGACTTCGGCAATTCTTTAGCGTTCCAACTCCATGATTCTTTACCGATGCGTTAAAGACAGCGGATGAGTTGGCGTGGTACTCATGCATAAATTCTGGAATTCATGTAACACAATCTTGTAATGCTTCGTAATCGTCACACAAGGACTGCCCTTTAGACCTCTCATAGAGGAGATCCTCCATGGCAATCGGCGTCTCAATCCTCTTGGCTTGGCTCCTTGATTGATTGATGAAGTCGACTAATTGTAAGAATAAAGACGACGAGATAATCAAAAGATTGATGATTGGTGATTTAAGCAAAGTGGGCCGTCTTATATAGCAGGCTGAGGCTGTAGGCGCTCTGAGCGCATAATCCCACCAAAACATATCACACGTCACACATCATAAATCTCAAAACAAAATTATTCTGCGAATAACATTGTTCGAAAACCCAAATCTCATGTATTTACAGGATTATTTTGAGCCTGATTAGTTCCTTTCAGTTTTTGTGAAAACTGCTGAAGACACAACTACTAAAAGCGCAAAATGGGAGTTTTGCTGGTTCCTAATTCCACAGTTTGGCGGTCATTTAGAATAAGATTCACAACCATTCATAACAACCAAGATACTCACACGATTTATCAGGCTGACGTCTCGTCGTCTCCGACTTTTTCGAAATTTGTTAGGACAAAGATAATGTGATCTCTCCTCACAAACGCTCTTCCAGTAAAGGCTGCTGCATGACGAAGGCGCAGAAGTAGTATAAGAGCGGGCGCGAACGCGGCGCGCAGTATCCTCACCGTTGTAAATCCTGCACCTCCGCTCTGCGGCTAACAAAGCCGCGATCGCGCCCAAAGGTATTGCGCCTTCGTCATGCAGCAGCCTTTACATCGGTATAGCATGCAAACACCCGGCCTACCGTACGGACATACCACACAATCAGGAGTTGTGCAGATGTTGTCCTAAGCACGGTTACAACTCACCTGCTCTTTTAGGTTAGTGAAGGTGATGTCAATGATTCTAACATATTTCTAAAGGCCCAGTTGATGCACACATGCCTTTTTCTTTCGGACATGATACGCTTCTGCACGACATGCCATGAGAAGAACTGTTGTCAGCTGGGTACCCATCGCAAACCGCAAATCTAACTAGCTGCACGGATGTGGTTCTTTCATTTATGCCGTAAGAAACCGTTCTAGTCCTGTACGTATTACTAAAGACGGAACCTTTATGTCGGGCGGATGTGTTAAACTGTAATGGATTAGAGTTTTTACTAGTCGGTTTATGGAACCACTTCGTACGTCATGTTTTAATGGACGGATACACCTGTTGAGCTAGCTAGCCAGTTATTATTATGCTTTGCGAGTGAATCTGATATTGAGCGAGTGCGTACTGAAAATTTCAAAACATGTGTCAACTACTTGCTGAGTAGAACACGTGATGCAGCAACGTTAATACAGCAACAGTAAAAGCCCCAAAAAACTGTGAAAATTTTAACCTTGGCTAAAGAATCTACAAGAGATTATACAAAAACCATTCCTAGAAATAACTATCTCAGCCAAGTTGCTTACATACAAAACCTCAAAAATCGTTAAAACCTGGTGCGTGGGGGTTATTCAATGCTGATTACGAAGACAGTCATTCTCCTTGGTAGAGCCTCTTTATCGTGCTTACGATAAGTATATGGTAATTCATGGAGCTCGTATTGGGCACAACTCACTTGGGGGAGGCATATATGGGGCCATGTGCCACTCCTCTCGCTCGATCCTGGTTAGGACGAACAGGGGAAGGATACCATGTTGAGTTGGCGATTGAAAAGATATATAGCTAGATGCGTCTTAAAACGTTGATTCCAAATCTGCCTTCCTTTTTGCAGAACCCTTTCCGAAAGAAGTTTTGAGCCTTTGAATGTGCAGATTTGTCAAGCTTCAAGTTGCATAAATTTGGCGAAAAGCTTTGCAAAAGCACGTGAAGGAGGTAACCAATCTTGTATCAAAATACCAACTACAAGAATGGAACACAGCCTGTGAAAACTGCATGAGTGTTTTGGAAGAGCTTTTCGTTAATTTTATGCCAGCTGAAAGACAACTTCGGACATTTGAAAAGTTCATAATTTCTTTAGGAGAGTTGTTAGGCAAAAGGGGAAAGCAATTAGAATAGCGTTCAGAGAAGGATCTAGTGTATACATCTCTTGATCAATCGCCAACTTAAGTTGATATTCCCTTATGAGAACAAGAAGAAAGCACGATAACGAAGAAGTACTGATCAGCAATTGGTGGATTGCAATGATTCAAAGAAAAAACATGCTAATTTACGACGCTGTACACAAACACACAAAAGTGAGATGTTTATCTCGAGTGTGCTGTCCTGAGCATTGCGCAAAAATTAGGTAAAAATGTCAGGTTTGAAACACTTTGCCTCTAGCAAATTAACGTCTGAAATGCCCTTTGCTACGCAACAGTGGCCAACACTTGTACTAATGCACAATACAAAGCATTGCTAACTTGATGAAAGACATCCGTCCACGAGGACTATAGATAACAAAAAAATCTTTCTCAATACTCGTACCGTTAAAGGCAGTGGGTCGGCAGAATGAGACCCGTGGCAAAACAAGGTCACAGGGTAGGAGCCCCATAGTGGAACCTATGGGCCAAAGTTCGGTCTTTCTCTGCCATTTCTAACCCCCGAAATTTCAAAGCGAAAGCAGCGCTCATCTCCTGTCCTCTCCGAACCCGCCCACCCCATGGACGAGCGACTTCCACGGTCAGAGCGCGCAGCCGCAATGCTATAAGCATGAGGTACCGTAACGACTCTGCGTCTTCGCCATGACGGACTTCGCGTTCACTCTTCCGAGGGTGGGCGGGGTCGGAGAGGAGAGGAGATGAGCGCTGCTTTCGCTCTGAAATTTCGGGGAGGATTGGCAGAGAAACGAACTTTGGCCCATAGGTTCCATTATGGGGGCTCCTACCCTGTGACCTTGTTTTGCTACAGGTCTCATTCTGCCGACCCACTGCCTTTAACAAGAGAAGTCAATCAACGTCCAGCTTCCCCGCAATGTGCACATCCAATCAAACACTTCGACCATTTTTGTCGCACCATTTGGCTTTGTGAGACCCTCTTTACAATTTTTTCTGGCCTATAATTCCAACTCTACTGCGACAGACGAATCCCATAGTCTTTCGTAGTCACTGCCCTTTTGAAACAGCATCTGCCTCGGTTTATCGCCGTACTTTCATTTGTCAAGCTCCTTTTGTGTTAAAGGATGGCTGAATAATTAACTTTACAGCGAAGAAATTAGTCACATAGTCCGCTGGAGCGTGCCTGTTTTTTTGTGTCAAATCGCGTTTACCACCCAGGTTCTTGAATTTCTCTTCCGCTTTCCTTGAAATATGTGTGCGATTGTTTCTCAAAAATTTCAAATTAGAAACGAGTAAAACAAGTTGTGCATCGGCGAATTTGGGAAACTCCATTCGCATTTGACTGCGGCGTCCAAAGAATTTTTTGCGATGGAGGAAGAGAGCGGCAGTAAACACTTTTACAGTTTTTTCACAAGGTAATTCAAATCTTCAAAACCCTCAACAATTATTCTAATTATCTGCAAGTACAACAAGCATTTGCAAAATTTGACAGCAGCCAAATCCAAAACACAATGTGTTTGATTTTGAACTTTTGTCCCCTAGTTTCTATTCTTAATTCTGCACCCAAATGCGAACAAACAAAAAAGAGAAAGCAGGTGTGAAAAGGGACTCGACGCGGCGCATTGACTCTGCCGAATTTATTGTTAAAGGCAGTGTCTCACCAAAATTTAGTTGCCGAGATTTTTGCATTTTGCAAGCCTGTCGGACCCTGTCTAGCACTGTATAAGCTTGTAATCGCACGTGGTTCCCAAAAACTCCGTTTTCTGGAAGCCCCGTGGAAGCAACGTGGACGAGTTGTGCCTTCCAACTTCAGCCTCAGCCACAGTGGCAGCAACAGAGGGGAGGTGGATGGATGCCAAGTGGAGGGACCTGTTCAAACGCGTAAGGGGGGAGACCGAAGGAGTCGTCCGCGCTACCACACCGCTCTTCGCGTACCACTTTAGGCGAATTTTTCTCAGCGTGGAGGGGGTCAAATTGAGTGGGACTTGTTGCAATGGCCTATCTAGAGGTCCCTATAACAGAATATGTGAAGATCAGCGCGACCTCAACTTTGGTGAGACACTGCCTTTAAGGTCCTGTAAATCCTTAGGTCAAGATTTTTATAATTTTCTTGCTTCCTGCCTTATCATCTAGATCGCGACCATAGTTCAAAAGTTTGAAATGCCTGAGAAAAGAGCATTAATGTTATCAGAAGTGATGACTGCACAAGTCGTCCAATTCTTGTCTGCTTCGTTACACTAATACAATCTTTCTTCCTATCTTTCTCCTGAACATTTGCAAAATTCTTAATCTCAGAGAAATCATACAATTTAATACAAGTAGCAGAGCCGCGTTGTTCCAAAGAAACTTTGGACTTCTAAAATTAGCTGTTTGTGACTTCTACAAGGCTACGCGAAAACAATGGAAATCAATCGGCCACGCAAACACGAATAGATACAGCGATCTTTTGTAATACGATGGGAGATTTCCATCAATAATCAATTCTTCCCAAATTCTTACTTCTAACATTCCTCCTTGTCGCACCATTTTCAAAAAATCATAACTTCTTTCCGTCACGACGATTTTGCGCAATTTAAATTTCATCTGAAAGCGCAAAGCATGTAGTTTCCAATATCCCCTGGAGACTTTCCAATATGCTCAGGTTGCAGAGATAAAAATGAAAGAACGAGATCATCCGAAATTCGGAATTAAGGAAAAATTCTAAAAATCTAGAAACTTTGCGATAAAATCCAGAACAGCCATCATCCTAAGCTTTCTTATATTTTATTACTAACTGAGTCAAGTTTGTGCTAATCGAGGTCTTCTTTCAGAAGTTATGATTTTTTGAAGAAAAATGCCGAAAAATCGATTTTTTGAGAATTCTTAGGAAACTGATTTTTCGGCTTTTTTTTTCAAAAATCATAACTTTTGAAAGAAGAGCTCTATCGGTACAAACTTAACTCAGTTAGTAATAAATCATAATAAAACTTGGGATGATCGCTGTTCTGGATTTTATTGCAAAGTTTCTAGATTTTTAGAATTTTTCCTTAATTCCGAATTTCGGATGATCTCGTTCTTTCATTTTTATCTCTGCAACCTGAGCATGTTGGAAAGTCTCCAGGGGATATTGGAAACTACATACTTTACGCTTTCAGATAAAATTTGAATTGCGCAAAATCGTCGTGGCGGAAAGAAGTTATGATTTTTTGAAAATGCTGCGACAGAACTTTCGGTTCAACCTAATATATCAGAAAAGCCAAAATCCTGCTCTGTAAGCTTGCAAAACGTTTAGGGAGCATCAGAGAAATTTCACCCAGGGCCACACCTCTTGAAAAACGTTGTTAGCCCCAAATACACATTGTGTTCCCCTCCTCTAAAGAAAGCTCTTGCAACTGTGCTAGTAATTTTGTTATTCATAATCTCGAGGACCAAATTGCAACCTCAAATAATCATTTTGTTAATCATAGTCTCTTATCTAACGAAACAGCTGGGTAGCAAGAAAAACAAAAGCGTTCTAGAGCGTAACCGGTTCCAGCGCGAAACATCGAAGATCACCTGTTTCAGTTCTTACAACGTCATGGAGACCCAGGTGCACAACGTCTAGGTCGTGACAAACACATCTGTCACGTCAATACTCGCGACTCAGTGTTGAACATGCAACCACCGGGTCACGTTTTTTCTCTCTTCACCTATGGATTGATTTTTTCGATGTTGTTTTTCATGTTAAATATCGTCGGTGTTATACGGGCGCCTGCACATTTTTTCATCAAGTCATTCGACTAAAACCTATCATCGGCTCCCAAAAATTCGTGTCGTGGGTTGCAGACTGTCGGGTTGCAGACTTCCCTGATTCTCAGGGCAAACTTGTTGAAACCACGTTATAGCACTGTATTTCGTACTTTCACGTTGAGCTTATCCTTGAAATCAGGGGATTCCGCAGCCCGCCTCCACACTAATCTGGGAGCCGATCATACTTTCTTCCTCCCTGGGCAAATCGTTTACAAACTTCGCTTGCTTTGATATGCATTTTGTTCATAATAAATTTCACCGAATAATCGGTTCCGAAATAACGAATGAGGGGAATTGGTTAGGCTCTAAATTCAGAGAAAGCCACTCTTACAGTTCTCGCTTTTTTTATGTTTGTGTCTGGTGCTCAAAACCCCCTACTTTCCCAGTCAAGTAATCAAATTAATCCTTTGCTAGAACAGTTTATAGATGCTTATCGAGAAACAAAAGCGAGACGCTTCGAATTCTGAACTCTTCCTTGGGATGAAATCGAAGATAAACGACTTATCAAGTTTAAAAATGAGATAAAACACCTCAAAAGTGACAAAAATTCTTTATTGCGGTTGATAAGAAAAGCAGTCTGGCTTTATACAATTTCTGCTCATTTCTGCTGTTTGCTTGAGTATTTTTTTTTCTAGTCGTGATGACGTTACTATATACGTAATCTGCGACAAAATTTCATTCAACTTTTCGACCGCCATTGCTTTTTCTATATTTTGCTTTTGCTTTCACGATTCACGAATCATTTCTTCTTCCACGTTCTCCTTCGTCTTTCCATTCTTTTTCCCTCAGCAATGCACTGGACATCGAGGCCAAACTCAGGGAGGAAATTCTGCTGCTGTCTGAAATTCCATCTGACAGTGAATTTTCCTTTGTTTCTCACTGATATCGTCTTTAAGAGATTTTCACTAAGAACTTTTTGTAAATCATTTTGAATCTAGATGTCGTGTTTAAACGAACCTAAGTGAAGTCTTGTTTAGATGGGATTACCTCAACATGCCCGCTCCACTGGCTGTCTAAATTTTTTTTGCTAAAATTTTTCTTCGCTGCTAATAAAACGGCTCAATTATGTTTTTCCGACAAGGAAAAGCTTTCAAAATTTTTATTAGTTCATGGCTATTTATATTTATTTGTTCATTTATATGTTACGCACAAGGCGTGCATACCCGGAAGAATCAACAAAAACATTTAGACACAAGCAGAAAAGAGAAAAAAAGCATCCGTCAAGCAGATCAAGGCCAGCTCTCGAAAATTCAGGATAGAGGACTAAGCTTGTATAGAGCATGTACGAATAGCTATGCAAATTTAGAAAAAAAAAGCGTCGCGACGAGCTACTGAAATATTTCGAGTTTGTTAAAATTTTAAGGCACTTTGATTTTGAAATAATCATCTTCACTACCTCACTGTAGGTCCATCTCTGATTTTATGTTTTTCATCAATACGCTTGAAGTAGAAATAACCTCCAAGTATTCTATTAGATTTTGACTCACCTGATGAGTCAGCCGTAAAATTTATTGTCATTTTCTCTAAGGGCTGGACACTAATTGCTCATCTCTTTGTCCGTCATCTCCCTCATACAAATCACTCGACATGCTTGACTAATGCCCTCTTCTCTTTTTTTTTCTGGGCCGCTTTGGGAGTGCTTGCACGGACAGCTTAATGGCATGCTTCGGTGCATCGAATTAGTGCTGGCCTTCACTGCCACTGGTACCTTCTTTCATATTGCGTTTTTTTCAATAATGAAAAGAATTGTTTGTTACGCTTGGGATGCAAGGAGATATCGATTAGTTATGAAGTTGGTTAGTGCTATTGTAATTCAATTTGCATTCGCCATAGCAATGTGTCACACCCCGCCCACTCCCCTCTCCACCCCATCCCCCTCCCCCGACAATAAGTTGCGGTTTTTCCTACGTGAGTCATGTTATGCGAAGTTCTTCAATAAAAAGTAAATTATCGAAGTCTTTCCTCTTTTCAAGAGTCATAAAAAATAATCTGTAAAAAAGGTTTTCCTTCAAAGTCAGTATCACCTAGAGATAAATTTTAATATTATCGTAGAAA
Source organism: Cylicocyclus nassatus (assembly GCA_958299035.1). Taxonomy (NCBI): domain Eukaryota; kingdom Metazoa; phylum Nematoda; class Chromadorea; order Rhabditida; family Strongylidae; genus Cylicocyclus; species Cylicocyclus nassatus. Next base: position 30,887,185 of record CATQJL010000223.1, on the reverse strand, counting down.
ATGGTGGAAGGGGCCTACTCATTTCGTGAGATCACTATATTAGAAATTTCTTGTCATTTTTCTTTATCATAGAATTTCTTGTCTTTTTTCTTTTTCATATTAGTAATCTCTTGTCTTTTTTCTTCTCAACATAATAAAATTGCGTATGGGCTAGGGAACAGAAATGGATTGTTTTCATTTTACCTAGTTTTATCCGCTAAGGGTACCACCCACGTGTTCGAGAAAAGTGGCACGCGTCCCCACTATGTGTCCTCCTTTCCTCTCCAAAAAAAAAATTCTATGGTCCCCATTATCCATAGGTTGTGTGGACCTCCGCTGATATGTATTGCCGCAAGTGCGACACCTTCAAGTGTTTTGGCCAAGCTCTGAATTGTTTGGCGGTGAACATCGTCCGAGTCCATATGTCCGAGTTATCGAGCGTTTCGGACAGGGGTGGGCCAAGCTTTTTTTGAGGGAGGGCAGCAAGAATTTTCTCATGAGTTCTTTGATTTTGAAGGGTGTTCATAACCTCGACTTCAAAAAACCTTTTTTAACACATTAATTTACCCCAAAATATTTTTTTTACAATTGCTTTATTGTTCACAAGAATGAACACCGCCTGCCGACTTAAGTCTAATGTCTCAGACAAATGACCGGAACTTCCGCAGAGCGCTTTTAAGTTCAGCCGGGTCACCTGCGGAAGTTCCATAAACGTGCTGCGGAAGTTCCGAAATGAGGTCCTGCGGAAGTTCCGAAGAATGCCAACCACAACAGCAAAAGAGAACACCGAAGCGAGATTTGAACCTCTTTCTATTGACTGTGAGACCCACCTACTATCCTCTACACTACGGCTGACATGTTCGATAATGCACTCTAGTTGTTGGCGAGGCAAAATCACGAGACAACACATTCAAAGTCCTGCGGAAGTCCTGGCAGGCCAAAGTGCTGCGGAACCTCCGGCATTTTTCGGAATTTCCGCAGGATTTTGAAGAAGGTTCTGCGGAAGTTCCGCTTTTCAACCAGTTTGGCATGAAAATCCCGCGGAAGTTCTGATTTTCAACGTTTTCATTTTGGCAATAGTGAACAAAGTCCTGCGGAACTTCTGCAAATTTGGCTTGTCCTGCGGAAGTTCGGTGATTTGTCTGAGGTAGACTTTTTTTAAATTTTTAAATCCCATTCTCGCCCCTTTCCTCGGCACGCCAATGGTGGCCGACCTTTTCTGCAGAAATTAGGGAAGGTTACTGCTGGAGTTACCTTCTTCCAACTTCAGTATCAAATGCGTCTTTGCAAAATATTTGCGAAAGCGAAAAATATTAGGTCATTCCGAAAGTAATTTCGCTTTTTTCATACGGGCACCACATGTGACGGAACAAAGGTTTCTAAGAGATCTTAAATGCATTCGATGCAGCATTTCATTCTCTTTCTATAGGTTATGAAACTGTTGCAAAACAATCAATAAGCTTTCAGAAAATACCCAAAATCTGCGACCCATGCTTTTTGAGATGGTCAAGTTTCACGATTTTTTAAAACTTTCATATCAATCCTCAGAAGGAGTTCAAGTAACAATTCGATAGAGTAAACCTTATAGGATATAGTACTACTTTTTTCTCCTTTCCATAGCTTGTAATACATTTTTAGCAGAATTTTAACTGATGCTACCGATTTCCATACTTGAGCAGCTAAATCCTCGTAGAACATCAAAAGAAAGGCAGCTTGCGCACTATTCGATACAGCATTTTCTCCTCTTCCTGATAGGTGTTTTTTGTTTCCGATTCGTTTAGTTTCCGGGGAGAAATCATCATAACTCAATTTTTTAGCGAGCCCCAGGCTGTACCCGAAAAACTCAAAATTTGATGTTTCGAACCCGAAAACCCTCACTTGCTTTGTAAAATTAATGCTAACTCATAGTACCGTCTTGGTAGTCTCGAATTCCGAAAAATTATGATGTTTGATGCGATTGTGGCTGAGGTAGGCCTGCCAAAATCCGATAGTTCTGTAAGAAAATCTAAAAAAATATTACGACGAGCTGTAAGGAAGAGAAAAAAGTAGTACTGTATTCTATAAAGTTTACTCTATCGAATCTTTACTTGAACTGCTTCTGAGGATTGATTTGAAAGTTTTGAAAAATCGTGAAACTTGACCATCTCAAAAAGCATGGGTCGCAGATTTTGGTCATTTTCTTAAAGGTCATTGAATATGCTGCAATAATTTTATAATCGTTAGAAAGGGGACGAAATTCTGCATCAAATGCCTCCAAGATCTTTTAGGAACCTTTGTTCCATCACATGTGGCGTCCGTTTGAAAAAAGCGAAATTACTTTCGGAATGACCTAATATAATAGTAAATTAGAAAGCTTGTCCATAACACTAATCAGGCACTTTCTCCCTGTAACCATATTTTCTGAGAAAAGCCATGAGCGATGGTCAACGGCATTCTTTACATTGTTTATCATCCACTAGAGACCAAGCCTCTGTCAGTTGGCCTAAGTCCGATCCCGCCCATCCGGCAATTGCACTCTGATTTGTTTTGACATGTCAAGCATGACCGATACGCATATTGCGTACCTGGGTGCCTTGTTTCTGCAAAATCAGCACGCGTGACTCGTCTGCTCTCAAAAAAGTTTCAAGTTTGATTTTTACGCCTTTTGAACCTCTTACTTGGAAGAGAGGCATGTATTCGTCTGGAAATGGCCAAAACACGGGAGTCACGTCACCGTAGACAGTGCCTATAAATATTCCGTCTATCAATATATGCACATTAATTTCCGCGTCAGCGTTCTTGGCGCATAAATCTTCATTAGTTCCTCATGATTGATGCTCTGCCACTGAAAATATGACTTCATTAGTACAAGACTATCGAATTTGCGTTTTTGGTCTGAAATTGGATCCATGTAGATACATCTTTTTATTACTATAAGATAAAGTGAACTTTGTGATCTATTTATTGCACATAAGGTGCACATTATGTTAAATCATAGCACTCTTTGGCTATTTTGCACAATCTTTCAAAAACTTTATTCGCTGTTTTAGTTAAAGAATGGATTGCGAAATGTCTGGGAGCTGTCTACGTGCATGAGTCAGAAGGTTACGTTTCATGTGTAAATAATTGAGATGATAAATTGCTTAGAGATCGAAACCTCGTTAGAAAAATCTTGCCCCGTTCATAATCGCCGCGTATACGAGTCAGGGCTCCGCACGAGGTGTTTCGACAATGCGAAGAACGAGGTCCCTTTCGCTTTCGCCAAATTTTACGAAGTCCTATTTGATCTCAAACGCTAAACGTAGAAAACCTTCAAAAACGAAGCGTGGACTAAGAAAACGTCACTCAAATTTTCCTCCCACCACAAAAACGATACCTCCTTTGCTTCTTGTCCAAAAAACGATATCCATCTTGCTAAGCTACCTGTGCCGAGCCCTGGTACGAGTTTCCACAAATTTCAGGAGCTTTTCACAAAATTTTTCCGAGGTGGTTGATAGCCACTTTTCGTTCAAAAAATTTCATTTTGCACAACCCCCGCCTCCGAAAAGAATTTCCGCTACTGCCGGTGCTAGGAATATTGTTTATGACAACCAAGATTCTGGAATACACGCTAATGTGCATGTTGTGTGCGATCAAGCTATTAATTTGGGAAAAGCAGAATCTAAGGTTAGTCATAGTGAGAGCTAAGGTAAATGCAGTCTTGCTCCGCCGCGCATGCTACGAATTTGATGAAATGTCTCAATCTTGGTAATGATCTTTATAGTGAAAGGACTGGTTTATGCTTTCTCTACAAATTTCTAGTCCGCCTGAAACCTCGAATTGATACATAGTTCAGGTATTGAAAATCTTCAGCAGGCTTACTTGGTCTTCATTCTTATAGACTCTGAACTGGCACTGAACAGTTAACTGCTGTCATAGAAGGTATAATGCTGACTTAAGCAATGGTCGAAAGAAAAATAGATAGAAAAAACTAGAATTTGCTAGCGAGATCGAATTGGCCTAGGTCTGTCATAACCATTGAGAGTATTATTCTAGGGGGGGGGGTCCTTGCGTGCCTCCATGTTGCTTCAGTCATTACATTAATTTATTTGTCTATCTGCTTATCAACACGATGTTTAACAAAAATGGATTACAAAAAACTGATGAAATTTGACAAGAACAGTTCATATTGAACTCCAACATGGTTTTCTCCAAAAAAGATTTTGAACCATAATGCAATGGCCTTGTACTCTTCAGATTATTTAATCAGTGGTAGCTGTGAACTGCTCTCAAGGGAATATCTTTCTATGAAATAACTCAAACCAAAATACAGTATACTCTAGCTGCGAACTAGATGAGGGAGGCGCTAGTTTCTCGCTCATGGAAGCACTTGGAAGGGCAAATGAGGAAGTGGTTTAAAGTTGAGGAAATGGAGGAAGAAGATGGGAATGGGCACTTGAAGAAACTAATAATGAAAAATTCATAGGCTGCAACAGGCTATAGAAATACATAAGTATACGCAATCTACGGAATCAGCGAAAGACCTCAAATAAGATGCAGACGTTTTTTTTTTCAAAATTGACGAGTTCGAAAATAGTACAATAGAAACGCTTTTATATACAGTACACAAAATTCATTTCATCTACATTCTGTGACTTTGGCAGTATTAAACATTACTTATCTATCACTGTGCGAGATTCCCGAAGAAAAGCGATTTTCTATTGGAGTGCGAGCTTTTATGTGAGAATCTTGCCGTTTATATAAAAAGTGGAATTCTGAATCAGCGTTTCAAAAGGCACCCATACTCATACTTTTTTGGCCTCGTCACCATGTATGACTTTCTTATTAGCGGATTACGGCTATCATAAACGGGTTTTTCATCGCTATGCCGTTTCGCTAATCGCTTGGCATCTCAATTATTTATGAGTAGGTGAGCATTTGCTAATGGATGCGAGTTAGTGCGAATCTCTGCGTCTCTGCGTTTCTGCTAAGGAAATCGTGAAGTGCAAGTTGATTAGCTGAGACGCAGACGATGAGTGTGACTTGAGGACGCGAATTAACGGAACGTACGCTCGAGTACGCATTGCGTACATTTGCGATATGGATGACTCAACTATACGGCAAATTAGACGTCAAAAAAATTTGCTGTATAATTTGAGCATGACACACCTTGGTTGGAATTCACTTTGATAACTTACTTAATAGGTGATTCATCCAGTGCCTCTCAAAGCTAAGAATCTAGATACATATACGAGTTTTAGAAATGATTTCTTTAGTATAGTCATAAGCTATAAGTAGCCTTATACTTTACCATCCAGAATTTCCTGAATCAAGCGCAGCATAAGACTCTCACTCTTCCCCAAAAAATTTTCTTCCTCTTCACCTTTTCTTTCTCCTTCATTCTTTTTCTTTTTTCTCAAGTCAGTCTTATAATGGTAGCAGTAGCACAATAGCAGATCAAACCGTGATTGATTGATTTGATTTGTGCTCATAATTTATAGTCAAGTAGATTTTCCTCTCAATATAGTGTGCCACTGAAGGTGAAATGCGGTAAAATTTTCGCGTGAACAAATAGCTGCGCGCGTGACGCAGGCCAATTGCGCGCGCAAAAGGCTCGCAGTACTAGCGTGGCTACTTGTTCACGCGCAAATTTCACCGCATTTCACCTTCAGTGCAAGCACACTATACTGAGCGGAAAATCTACTCGACTGTACCTGCATGCAATCAAGGAGTCAAATTAATATACGCATTTGCACATACAACATTTGCGCGTAAATACATGTTGCACTGTTTGCGCACGTGTTGAGAGTTTTCTTCATGTTGTCACTTGCCTGCACTTCCAGCGGGTGACGTATAAAGAAATTGTGAAACTTGTTCTCGCTAAACAAGAGAATCCTGTTCAACCACTTTTATTTTAAGCAGGTGCACGCATAGATTCCTACTCGCTTGCCTTTTTTAGCACTTTCCTGTACTTGACTACACTTTTAAGCAACTAAGTATTGTACTAGTAAGTTCAATGTGTTTTACCCTGGAGTAGATTATATCCGCTAATCTCTAACGGATAATATTAATTTAGGGAAATCCCAGTCGCTTCGTATTTTTATGTGTGCGAAAGCACACACCTTCCACATTGCGCGTGCCCATCCCATCTTAATGCGTTAACGCTTTGCTCAGATAATTCAGGAAAACCTTTGCTGAGTGCTTTCACTGATAAATGTGAACGAAAACTATCAGATGCGATGTAGAAACACTTCGGGATCGTCCTTACGGCTAGCGAGATCCGTGATGGCACGCCTCATGTGGGTGATGTGTGCATTCACACATATTGAGATAAAAACAATCGACTGTGATGTACTTTAATTACCAATCATGTGCGAAAACAAAGAATTATAGAAAAACCTATCTGGGCATCTTGGACTCTGCGCGCAGATGCGATAAGTACGCAATTGCGCCATATCATTAATTGAATTTGATCGACTGTTTCAAGCGCCGTTTCCAGAGTGCATCTGGTCGCTGCTGCACTTTTTTCCTTTTTTAGGAAGTTCCGTTCGCGAGGTCGAGTCAATACTGAGTTTTACGCAGCCCTACTTTTTATTCACTTGTGGTATTAGTCCGTCAATATTCGAGTGAATGCCTCATTCATCGCTATTGCTTAATGCAACCAGAGGTTGAAAAAGGTGTGTCCTTACCGACGGGTAGATCAGAGCCGTGCGCGGTTGCCGTCGTCGGAGATACGCAGCTGCGATAGGGCGCAGCATCCGGCCGCGGATCGCAGCACACCTGCGCCGCTAACGCTTCTGTGCCGACGAAGCCGTGCTGCGTCGACGAAGCCGCCAATCGATAGGCTGGCCGAGCCGGATGACGTTCGCTATCGCTTCTTTCTCTATAGGGTATAGGCATCAGTGGTGCTTCCTCATCGCCGACGCTAAAGCGCTGCGTAGCGCTTGCGTCGATGCGTGGTTTCGAAACTTCGTCGCAAATGCCCGCAGCGATGATGCGATCGCTGATTGGCGTGCGACCATGATGACTACACGCAATTGCACACAAAGCTTTTCTGATTCGCTCACATTCGTGCCAGCTTATACGATGTTTCCTAAAAGTTCTCGTCTGTTTGCTCATATCGATCAAGCATAAAATCGTTTGACTCTATTTTCGGAGTTTCGACTAGTTCCAGATTCCAGCTCTTTACCTCTTTTTAGAACCATCTCTAAGACGCAGAGAATTGAGAACGCTACGCATAGTTGTCTAACAAGTCCTGACTGGTTTTTGTTTCATTTTCAAGTGGTAAATCATCAAGAGAAAAGCAGAACACTAGTTTTAACTTGTCTGTCACTTGTGCAAGGCGTTTGTCATTCTCTATGGTTCATTAAAACTGATACGCATCTTATTCACAACTTCCGCTCTACCCAACAAGGGAGCGGTTGTTCCAGTTTTTTCCTCCGGCACATTCCGGAACTTATCTTAACAAGTAATGAGTTTACTTCATAGAATTTTGTAGTTCTTTATTGAAGCAAAACAAATTGCTGCTTGCAGCAAGCTTTAAACATTTGTTCATCACGCTTTGATTTCATCATCAGCTCTTTTTCTGCTGCTGACGATTGCACGTTGTCCCGATTCTTCCATGTGTGCTTTTTATCTACAGGCGATCTAGTTGGCCGCCAGTTTCCCAATCGCTCATTTCAACAATGAGATACTCTAATTTTTTCAGAATTCTCCGACACTTGGCACGGAGAGAAATTTATAGCGGTCGCAGTCTATTGGATCTCCTCTCTTTCCTCATATACATATTGAAAATATGATTGTGAAAGAATAGTAAGTTTTCACGCAATTTATTATTTATGCTTTTTATTTAATTACTTTGTATCTGTTCATCTTGCACTATGGCAAGGCATTTTGCGTTCAATTTTTTTCTTTTTTGAATACATGTCGCCTTTCACGTGGCATGAGGTTCCTTGTGCAGACTCTGCCCTCTGCATCCTAGAAATCGGAGCTTCAAGTCAAGTTCATGTAAAAATATCGCGGCTTTATCTGTTCAAGGTCCAGTAATGCTAAAGGCTTATTCTATTCTTCTATGTAAATAAAATGTATGGAACATCGGTCATGGAATCTGGTCCATGTTCCTTTTTGGTACTAGCCGGATTAAGGAAAGGTCCTGAATTTATGACATGGTTTGCGAAAACATTAGGCTTTCGACGCAAAAGCTGACCAGTTTTTAATACGTTTAAAGACCAATAATTTTTTTTGATTATTACACCTGTCTGTTGTCATACCCCCACCTTTTGTTGGTAACTCTGTACTTGAGCAGAAACAATTGTCATATAATCTACTTCAAGGAGTTAGGCTCTCTGTGCCTTGCAATTTGTAATTGTTGAACATCTTTTCAGTCGGGTAGTCCTTCCCATGACTGTAGAAGAATATCAAGTTGGTCAATTGTGGTCCGTGGCGGAGGCATCGAAAGCAGAAACGGGTGGTGGCGAAGGAGTAGAAGTTCGTTCATACTTCATGTCCACATTCTCTACAAATTTATTACTAATTTTTTAGGTCTTGAAAAATGAACCATTTGATGGCGTTCCGTTATTGAATGGAAAATATTCGAAGGGTCAGTACACACACAAAATATATCATCTGCAATCGTCAGTTTTACATGATTTGCATCTCGACTTTATTCTCTAACAACTCTTCTTATCGCTTTGTCTTAGGAAGGTCCCTTCAATCATACGGAAAATAGCCCCGAAAGGCTCACTTGCTATTCATGAAGAGGCATGGAACGCCTACCCATACTGTAGGACCGTACTTACTGTGAGTCAATTGTAAAAATTTGCGTTTTGCTCGTTTTGATAGCTTTCAAAATTTCTCAGTATTTCTTCCAGAACCCTGATTACATGAAAGAAAATTTTTTTGTAAAAATCGAGACCATCCATCTTCCCGACCGAGGCACCACAGAAAATGTATGTTTTCTTCCATTTTACGTTTTTCTTCCACTGTACATATGTTTTCTCCAGGCTCACGGTCTTCCTCCAGAGGAGCTCGCCAGAAGGGATGTGGTCTACATCGATATCGCAAATGACAACGAATTTTTGCACGCCGGTGATATCACACCAGCCACAATACCTAGCAAGTTTGTGAGCTCCAAAACTGGTCGGTACGTGCATGATTTATGCTCTTTTTATCTATTTTATTGTTCAGAAATGCTAATTTTTGAGTTTTATGAAACTTTTTTTTTTGTTTTCTAGCTGAAGGCTACAGGTGAACGTTTCATATGCATATTTTTTCCAGCTACGCTCAACAAACACATATCTTTTTATCTCGCAAACTCAAGTTTTTGTCTATCCTCTCACTTCCAGGTTTGTGGGGTGATCATTCCTAGAAGTGGCAGGAGGTATCGTTAAAAGCCCGAGTTTATGTTCAGTAGTTACCGAGTGAAGTTATGGTGGTTTGTGTGAATTAGGACGGTGCTAATTCAAAAGCGGGAAGCTGTTAAGGGAATGGTCAGAAGTCGAAGTGGCCAATTCAAGCAAGCTGCTTACCATCCAATACAGCATTCAACGCTGACGAATCTGTATTCCCTGTCTGCTTCGCGTCTCTGTGGACGAAGTTGAGCAATTTTATTGGGAATAAATCGTACATAGAAATTGCGAAATTGAGCACTTTGTTGCACTTTCAGCTCACTACTACTTCGAAAATATAAAGTAACCTAGCTGCATGTTTTGGCTCAGCATTAAGCCGAACATGGCTCTGTGCTGCCAAATTTGCGCTTATGCACGAGTTTTCTTAGCGAAATAACGGCTTTTAACGGCTCGTAATTACGCTCTCATAGGCGCTAAGCAGATATGGAATACAAGCTCGAAGTCAGCGTTTTATACTGTCGAAAGGTATGCAACTTGTTTTGGCCACTTCGATTTCTGAGCATTCCCTTGTAAGGTTTTGCTCTTGCCATTGAAAGTTGGTGATCTTCGAGGTAACAAGCCTGGGAAAACATTAATGTGTTGATTTAAATTTAGAAATAGGCGAATGAGCATGAAAGAAAAGTAGGCATAACATATCTTCTCTTGACATACTGTCCTGATGTAAACGCCTATAAACATCGCAAAAAGAAGGTCTGCGGATAAGACGGGAGATTTGAAAACAATCCTCCACAGGTTCATGGTGGCGCAGTATTTGTAGAAGCGCCGTGTACTGAAGTATTGCCTGTCCTTAATATTGTTCACATTTATGGGGAGAAATAGACAAGGTCAAAGCAAAGCTGCAAGCTACGACGTTTTTCCTCACTGACCTACCCAAATTGCAGAGACTGAAATCACTGTTTCTGGTAAAATTCATGAGTACGTTGACTTCTAATGGGTACAACTCATATTTGGGAACTGGTAAACTAAAAATATCTGGCAGAAGTAGCGACTTTTGAATGTGTATAGCTAGTCGCCATTTTGTGCTATTTCAAAACTCATCATACATAACGATTCAGATTCTATACCTTCTCAGCAAGTTGCTTCTTCCTCTCGAATTCATTTTGCTTTCCATTGGTGGCATGCACACTATAAAAAGCTTCTATCTTCACCACCCCTACTATTCTCTCCATTTTGCAGGCATTTCGAACGTTGAAATCCCGATATCCCCCGATATCCCATCTCTTTGCGCCGATCATTCTGTAACTGCCCATTGTGCCTCATGAGATAATCTTTGAATCGTGCCATTATTGTAATGAAGCCGGCACAATTCCGCACAACACGCTAAGTCCTTTGCGAAAGATAAATCAAAGGGCGCGTGCCGCATAGTTCCCTCAGAGGAAATACTGTGATGTCACGATTGTCGTTTACTTCCCTTGTAAAGCATGAAAATGTGGATGACGCTCACTTCACAAACTAAGGTCTGAGTTAAACCCTCATGCACCATTATCCATTTTGCCACTTCTATTTCTTACTGCGAGTCTTTTGTTGTAAATATGATGAGTAGGTAAGAAGCTGCATAGGCGATATAACAGTTAAACCAAAGTTAGAATGGCAGCGATGGGAAGGTCAAACGGCTAAATGCTACCGAATTTCCGGAGCGGTTTGACGGTTGTGGTGTCATCTACTTCAACTGATGTAGCACTCGTTGTTTGACTTTTCTTATTGTTGCCTCCATAAGCGAGCCTTTGAAGTAATTGGCCTAAGAAATTTAGCAATCTTTACGTGGTTCATTTCAGAGGCCCTCTGACCGAGAACTGGCAGGAAACGGTTGAACCAGTTATGTGTGCTTACAAGCTTGTCAGTGTTCACTTCAAATGGTTTGGTCTCCAAAAAATGGTTGAAAGTTACACTCACACAGTACGTGCATTTCTTGTTGATTAAAGTTGTCATTTCACTGATTTCTGTTTAGCAATACCCTCGATTATTTTCCAAATTTCACCGCGAGGTGTTTTGTTGGATTGATAAGTGGCACGGTTTGACGATGGAGGATATCAGAGCTATAGAAGCCAAGGCTCAAAAAGAGCTGGAAGAGCAACGAAAGACTGGAACGGTCAGCATTATCTTTTAATTTCTTTCTTTTTTTTTTCGTTCTGCATGCAAACATATAAAACTATTTTCATGGAACAAATGGTAGTAGTTGAAAGAAGAATCTGTTACAGGAGGTATTTTTAGTTTATTTCTTATTTTTCTATGTTTTCTTGTGTTGTCTTCCGTCTAGTCGACTAATATCTGATGAGTTTACAAAGTGAAAACCCTCTTTTTTTTCACGAAGCTTATTACTTTCTTGATATCAATCATAATGAGGTTAGAGTAGTATGAGCGGGTCCCAGTGATTGATATTTCTCCATTTTTCTTTCAGTTTTACCTTTAGAACCATTTTCTTTCTGGCAATTTCCTCCTGAATTCCTTGATAAGACTTGCACTATTGTCTATCCTAAGTTCGGTGGAAATTTGTTACCTAGGGGCTCGTCAATATATTTGACGTTGATATAACTGAAAAAGGTTTGTTTAGCTACATAATGGATTTCTTATGGTAGCCACCTATCCATAAGAATTTGTGCAGATGGTGGTGGGGCTATCGTATGAAGCGAGGGAGCATTTATTATATTCATTTCATCCGTTTTCAACTTCTTAAGAGAGATTTTGAGCACGAGTGATATGCTATTCTATTACAGTAGAAGAATAAATTGCGTTTGGACGTTCTAAAACCATCACCGTAATCATATCGTGCATTCCCTAGAATTTTCTCATGTGAAGCATCAACGTGGCGTTTGATCGCTTTAACACGTTAACTCCAGCAAATTTGAGGTTCTTATTCGAAGTTGATATGGTTAAGATGTTTGAAAGACAGCCACGTTGATGGTTCATATGAAAATTTTGGGGCTGCACCATATCTACATGAAGTACTTGAAATCATGATCTGCCAAGCAAAATTATTACGATTTTATTGAAATTGAAAGCATAACCCGTGTAAGGATTGATTATCGAGCAACAGTGTTGAGAAATTCATTACATTTGTCTGCTATCCTTGTTCGTAAGGTGTTGAGATGAGTACAAATCTTGGAGAAAGGATGACGAGCTTGATAGTTTCGTCATGTTTTTATATCTCGTTATCCACCATTACTAATTCACTGTATGTGATAATGGTACCATATTGGCTGTTACGTATAGCTTTTTCCAGGTGCGAGGAATGACTGCTGGTTAACATACGTCTAGAAGATTCTGTTGGATATTTTCTGCAACTTTAAGTGAAGTACTTGTATGAATTACACAATGTCACTCGTTTTATAACTTTCCTATCGATACGTTTTATTCTATTAAGCTGTTTTTCACCCCGTGATATCTTGGCTTTCGTCATCTCTTGTTTGATACGTTTCACTACATTCTTCTCTTCCTCTACACTCTCAAACACCTTTGTTGGACTGCGACAGGTGCAATGTAGGTATTGAGCTGGTTAATGTGCGTTTATTAGTTTTACAAATTTACAAATGAACATTTTGAGAGCTTTGGATCTGTATTGTAGTTTTGACTTCTTGGTGTTTTTGTAAAGATCATCAGCTTTCCATTCTCCTTCTCGTTTATCTCTACTTGCGTGTTCATTAGGTCTATGTGGAAGATGTGCATGTTTCATTTTCCTCCATTTATTCACGGTTTTACACCGCTAGTTGATATTATAGCAGCTCAGATTGATACAATTCCATCGCCTTTTTGTGTTTCGACTAATGCGGCAGCCAAAATGTGTTCTCTAGTCGGAAAAGGAAGAAGTTGGAGTAGATGGTTTTTTCGTTGAGGATCTATAAAATTATTGAAGAGTTTTGTTTCTGTTGTTATGTCACTAAAAATATACTAATGAAATTTTTTAGGTTCTTGCTCCTCTGAAAGTACACACTTTGTATCATTTTCTATCGCAAAGCGAGCATATTATCTTTTCATTAATGGGATGGGATGCAGCCGACGTTCTCGGGAATTTCGTCGCTTTTTACGCTGTTTTGTATCAAATTCGTTCTCAATGGGCTTGCGACATCATCCCTACAATTACAACCTTGGACTGCTCCCCATAAGGTGACGCTGCTTTCAGTCATGTGGGGTGACTTCGTATCCGCCGCTATGCAGGGTATTGTTTGTGGATGTTATGCAGGTGGGGGTGCGTTGCGTCTCCTCGTCCAAATTCGTTTTTGAGAAGAGTAAGGAGAAGCCCATTTTCGTGCTTTCCAAGCTTCATATCTGGAACTAACGGGATGCATGAGCTCAGGTATGCGAAAACATTTGAACTGAGGTTTTATCGCGACGCTACGTCAAGCTTCTCTGTTTTCGCTGCAGCTGAATTTTTAACATACGAGTTGCCACTGTTATACTTTTTTTTTCGTGCCACCAAAATGATCTGCACATGGAAGGCATATCTAGGGATAGTGGAAGTCGTGCATAGTGACAGACCACGGTACTAGTCTGCTAGGACCACAGGACGCTAATGAAATTGCAGTGTAATCTTTGATTCAACTGGCTTGGCACCATTAGGGCGGGGTTTTGTGATCTAATTGAAGCCGCTCGCGCCCGCGGCGCACCTGCGTCTCTCTCGCGCGAGTGCTGTCTGATCATTACCTACAGTAGTTTCGAACCGCTTTAGGCGGAAAGTGGATAGGCGGGCGTCCGCCTCGCAACGGTTCGCGCCGTGTCGCAGCCACAGTACTATATCATATCGCGCTGAGAACCCAAGCCTGCGTCTCTTCATTCTCCTTGGTCTTTGCTTGGCAAAACGCCAGCGCCATGCGCTCGCGAAGTCTCTAGCGATGCACACTCGCTGCTCCACGTAGAATGTTTTGCCTGATTCGGGGTGAAATCGACTTAGACTTAATTAGGTCACGCAGCCCCGCCTTTGCCGATGCCAACCCAGTTGAATCAAATGGTAATTACTAGTTTTATGCGCTCTTTGTATTAGATTTCACCCATTTTTTTTTTCAAGAAAAAATACAGGAAGTCTAAAATAATGGTATTTCCTCACTGGGAGCGATGATGCCAGAAACTTCATGGGAACTTCCCAAGGGCAAGCGATTTTCGCAAATTTCCCGAGAATTTCATTCAGTAAAGAGGTGAATGGGAGCGCAAAAAATGGAATTTCGGAGAACATTAATGTCAAAAGCAGTTAGAAACTTCCCAATCTCGGAAATTTCCAAAAATGCAGAGATTTCTGAAGACCAGCACAAGGGGACTCCCCAGGGGTTTGGTAATTTGTGATACTGCCACGTCACTTCACGCGTAGGTGCCATATGCGCACGATATCTAATTTTTTCTTTTGTATCAATGCCCACTTCGATATCTAATCTATCGTGAATGAGGTGTGCCCTCGCTGGACTTTTGATGTCTTATCTTTCATAATCCATGTTTTTTATGCCTGTGAATCTCTCTCACAGTGCGAGCTGTCCGCAAAACTTGTTTTTCATATTCTTTTTCATTGCTCAGGCATTGGAAATGTTAATTTTGTCGTGTGATTTCTTTTTAGGAAAACTGGCTGTATAGTGCAGAATCTGCTCAGAATCTATGATGCATACAAGATCCAATCTAAGATCCCTTCAGTTGTATAACATTAGTAATGTTTATGCATGTACTCACTGTTGACGCATACATGTAAGAAACTTCTGCCTCGTCGTAATGCTCGTGAGGAATCAAGTGGTAAGGCCGCTGTCCGAGTGGATAGTTCAGATAAGTAATTAGTAGATTTCCAAAGGGGAAAAAACTTTTCAACCAATTTGCGGCGCAGTTGGACTGTCTTCACAAGATATGCAGGCCACAGCCTGTCCGATTCTTTAAGCCGACAAATTACCAGTGCTTTCTCTGCCTAGGGCCTAGCACAGATCGTCTGGAAGCAGGCTGGACTTCATTTATGGAGCAAAAAGCAAAGAAAATATCGTTTTTGACGAGTCGGGGCCGTGCACCAAGAATAAGAGACCCGTCATACTTCGTCAAAAAAGCCCAAAAGCGCCCAAAGAAGCCCGAAAAAGCCCGAAAGCGCCAGAAGCCGGAATGTAGGAACAAACTTTTGGTAGAATTCTACATTATCTTATCATGCGGACGACAGAAAATGACGTTAATTTGACATCCCACACATCCCTCAAAGGCTCGATTGCGAAGTTAACACACATGCCTTAGCGCCAAAACGTGCGAGAAGTGTTCCGGCTCTTTGTGGCGCTTTTGGGCTTTTTTGGAACGCCCGTAAAAGGGCTCCGACCTGGGAGGAGTTGCAGGTGCGCTCCATAGCCATTTCGATTAGAGCACAGTTTTTTCAACTGGAGCGCACTATCTCCAAACACTTCCACGCCGATCTGGGTAGTTTTTGAGTACACGTATAGTCTTTGACATCTTTGTGGGAATTTGACGGTAAAATGTGAACAAATCATGTCAGAGGATCAAAACTGCCAATTCTTTGTTACGATAAGACCCGTTTGCGTGCATTTCATGCGTAGAAAAAATTCTGTGAAACATCAAACCATTTTGCTGCTTAACTTTGAAGCACAAACCCACAAGCCCGCCAGAAATTTGAAATCCTTGAGAATGTTTTGCTCGAAATACATGAATTCCAAGCATGCTGGATTTTTTGTGCATATTCGACCGACCCTACATGTGTTTGGACTCTTGTCACATGTATTTCCACGAATATATACAATATCTATGCTTTAATGGATCTCAATGATAAGTAAGATCTGCTCCAAGTTTCAAGGTTTCCAGATTTCCGGATTAGTATGAACGCAGCCTGCGGCATGTGCCTATGAACCCGTCCTACGAAAAACTACGAACTTGTCCCGAAGTGATGCTCAATGAGAACATGGCAGCAGGCCAAGTTCTATGTTCGGCACATTGGTCAGCTCTTGCTCAAAAAAATTCTCATTACTTCAATTCCACTAAGTAAAGTTTCATAGTTAACTTAGTATAGCACCAAGTTTCAAAATTTGTTTGTTTCTAGAGAATTCCTGAGGTTGACAGCTGGGCAAATTGATTTTGTACATTCAAAACTATTCACTAACTGCAAAAATCCCGGTTTTTCCATTTAGCAAAACGTTACAGTCTATAAAGGTCACCAGCATAAAGTTGCCATTTTCCACCCATTTTTTCTTCAATTTTCAATCTAAGCATCATCGACAAGCGAACAACATTAGCAATGATGATTTACGACTATGCAGCGCTTTTGAAGCTCATGAGAAAAGGCGACGATTGCTATCAAGCGCAAAATTGAAATATGACACATTCGATTTCTTTTTTTAGCTCTCATTGCCTCAAAGACGTCGATCTAACAAGTTTGCCAGCAGATCTCAGGAAAGAATTTTATGTTTTCGAGATAAGTTATGTAATTACAAGACAGTTATAGGTCGTCTCAAGAAAAAAAAAGACAAAGCAACACCGTAAAGGATGTTTTTGAAGGAGTAGGAAGGACTGAAACACAGCTGTTGCCAGAATTTGATTGGCCACATGCGAGCCGTAAAAAGAGTTCGCACACGAACACCAGTGCTAAATCCATCCCAATTTAGCGCTAGCAGCCCTAAGATACTTCTAAAAGCTGCACAAAGTGGATCCTCAAGTGGTGTGAACTCAAAGAGAAGTTAGAGCAGCAGAGATTAACCCAAAAACGGAAGTTCAAGACAGTTACTGACAATGAGTTTCAAGCGTAAATTCAGGCAAAGGTTATAGAGGGTAAATGCTAACTATGGCTGGACTAGATAGTTGCATGGGTTGCTCAATCTTGCTACCTTAGATTCAATTCAAAACAGCAATTGAGAAGGTCAAAAACTCATGAAAATGCAGTTAAGAACAAATTTGTAAGTATTTTGGTTAGTTTTCCAGCAAAAGCCACCAGACTTAGCAAGTGGTAACCTCAGACAGATAGTAATCCAATGCACTTTGTCTGGTTTTTTGAAGACTCGTATAGCACTACACTGGAGTTTTAAGTTGGTGACAGCCGGAGAAATCGCGCCTCTTGATCGTCTCCCCTTTTTTCGTTGTTGGACCAAAAGCGTTGTTGCATAACTCTAGTGAGTAGAGTAAAATAAGAACCAAAACAAAGGTCATATATAGAAGAACACAAAGCAAAAGTATTGTTGAGTAATGCATGAGCGCCAAATCATGAGAACCATAGGGTATGATGATATGTCCTGACAGCTTGAGAAGAGGAAAAGTACATGCAAGCGGAATGAACCAAAACATTCTATTAATTTGCACATGGTCCCTCTCCCAGTCTTCCATCTCTTTGGAAAGTTTGCGAAACGCTAAGTGTTAGGAGATAGTGCGCCCCACTTGAAAAAACGGTGCTCTAATCGAAATGGCGATGGAGCGCACCTGCAACTCCTCCCAGGTCCGAGCCCTTTTACGGGCGTTCGCTTTTTTGGGCTTCTTCGGGCTTTTTCGGGCTTTTTTGGGCTTTCTCGGGCTTCTTTGGGCTTTTTTTGGCGAAGTATGACGGGTCTCTTATTCTTGGTGCACGGCCCCGACTCGTCAAAAACGATATTTTCTTTGCTTTTTGCTCCATAAATGAAGTCCAGCCTGCTTCCAGACGATCTGTGCTAGGCCCTAGGCAGAGAAAGCACTGGTAATTTCTCGGCTTAAAGAATCGGACAGGCTGTGGCCTGCATATCTTGTGAAGACAGTCCAACTGCGCCGCAAATTGGTTGAAAAGTTTTTTCCCCTTTGGAAATCTACTAATTACTTATCTGAACTATCCACTCGGGCAGCGGCCTTACCACTTGATTCCTCACGAGCATTACGACGAGGCAGAAGTTTCTTACATGTATGCGTCAACAGTGAGTACATGCATAAACATTACTAATGTTATACAACTGAAGGGATCTTAGATTGGATCTTGTATGCATCATAGATTCTGAGCAGATTCTGCACTATACAGCCAGTTTTCCTGAAAAGAAATCACACGACAAAATTAACATTTCCAATGCCTGAGATGAAAAAGAGCACGAAACAAGTTTTGCGGACAGCTCGCACTGCGAGAGAGATTCACAGCATAAAAAACATGAAATATAAAAGATAAGACGATCAAAAATTCAACGAGAGTACACCTCATTTGCGATAGATTACATATCGAAGTGAGCATCAATACATAAGAAAAGATTAGATTTCTGTGCGCATATGGCGCCCACGCATGAAGTGACGTGACAGTATTACATATTACCAAACCCCCGGGAAGTTCCCTTGTGTTGGTGCTCAGAAATCTCTGCATTTTGGGAAACTTCCGAGATTGGGAAGCTCCTGACTGCATTTTGACACCAATGTTCCCGGAAATTCCATTTCTTGCGCTCCCACTCACCTCTCTACTAGATGAAGTTCTCGGGAAATTTGCGAAAATCGCTTGCCCTTGGGAAGTTCCCATGGAGTTTCTGAGCATCATCGCTCCCAGTGTGGAAATACTGTTATTTTAGACTTCCTGAGTTTTTTCTTGGGAAAAAAATGGGTGAAATCTAATACAAAGAGCGCATAAAACTGGTAATCATGCAGTGTCATTAGCGTCCTGTGATCTTAGCAGAGAACAAATTGTCAATTTTTATCTAAAAATTCTTGCGGAACATAAAACTTTGATTCAAATTGAGTATTCTTTCCGTTGGCTTTATTACAGCTTGTCCTTTATCTTTATCTTTATCTTTATTGATACGCGTTATAACTAACACGTGAGGTAAACATTCAAAAAAGATGAACCTGAGCAGTATGATTATCTGCTGAAGGAAAATTTAAAGAGAACAAAAAAGAAACAAACAGAAAAGCGGTAAGCTAAAAAACAAAAACAAACAGGAAAAACAAAATGAAACAGTAGAAAACGGAACATAAACAATAACAACAAGTCTGCAGAAACAAAATCCTAATAACGACTGAGAGAACAGCATTTTGCCGAAGTTTGGCAAAGAGCATCTTGACCAAGTAATTTATTTAAATCCGCCAATACTCTAAGGGTAAAGAATTTCGCACGAAGGAGAATCTTGGCTGAAGGAGCTCTCAATTTAAGCGAAGATCCTCTAGTTCTGGAGAAAGAAATAACGAAAAATTTCGAGAAATCACTTACAGACACCATTTACTATTTTAAATGCCATGGAAAGATCGAATTTTTTTCCTTCTATAGGCCAAACTAGGTAGGCATAATATTCTTCTACGTTCCTCACTTCTAGGAATCAGAGAATACTTTGGACCTATTATCCTCCGAAACAATTTTCTTGTAAAATTATTTTGAACCCCTTCAAGGGCATTTACATCTTGAACTTTATAAGGCGAAATTACCGTTGTACCAAATTCAACGATAGGGCGGACATCTTGTATGCTTCAATTAAGACTCAGGGTTTGAGGTTCGCAGTGTCTTGCACAGGTTATAAGTCCTGAAAGGTGCTTTGGAAACAATGCTGTTGTAATGGGCGGTAAACTGAAGTTTATTGAAGAAAGTAAAGCCCAAATCTTTTACTTCCTGGATACGGGTCAAATCATACCCACTGATAGTATAGGAAGATTTGACTTTTTCAACTCCCAAGGACATTACTTTGGTTTTCGGTGGAGCTAGAGGTAGCTCATAGTTTTCAGACCACTGACACACCATGTCAATACATGACTGTAAAGCTTCAACATCGGTTGTGCTATGGATGACCTTGTAAATTTTTATATCATCCGCATACATACACAACCACCCCTGCTCTCAATAAGTTCGGGTAAGTCAAAAGTGTAAATGAGAAACAAGAGGGGGGATAAAACTCCACCCGGGGGCACTCCACTGGAAATGGAGTGAATTTCAGAGTAATCATCACAAACCCGAACCTGGAAGGTACGATTGATCAAAAAATTTTCAATCTTTGCACGTCAAACCCTGAACTCCAACCATCCTGAGCCTGGACAACAGTTTGGAAGTAGGAACTTTAAGGATTGCTTTGGAAAAGTCTACAAATACGACATCTGTTTGGTGACGCTTATCAACTTCTGAGGTCCAGTCACTCATGGCAGTTAGCATAGCGGTCTCAACAGATCTACCTTTACAAAATCCATGCTGACTAGAAGGGATGATGGAGTGTTTTTCGAGATGGGAAGTAATATGTTCCTTCAAGATTTTTTCGAATGTACGTGCAATAATAGATGTTATGCTTATGGGTCGATAATTTTTTGGGTCATTATACGGTGGTTTTTGGGGATAGGAGTAACAAGGGAATGTTTCCACCTTTGAGGTACTTCCCCTCTCATGTAAGATAAATTGAAAAGATATTCCAAGGCAAAACCAAGCTCGGGAAGAACTTTTTTGACAAAAAATAGGGGAACTCCTCCGAGGTTACGGAGAAAGAGCTAGGACATTTTTCAAGGATGCGAATGTTTTTTTTCCTAGGAAACCAAACTGTTTTGTCCATGTCCGGATACCGAGAACTCTACAAATGAGTTACGACCATAGACCTTTACAAATTCTTGAGCTAAGAAGTTGGCCTTATCTTTGTTTAAGGATAGGGCCGGGCCAGAGTTATCAACCAAGGGATAATTGAATGTCTTGTCAATAAGGTGTAACCTCATGTAACGAAAGAAACCATTTACATTTTTTGACATAATAAGTTTTTTTTCTTTCGAGATTGGGAAGTTCCTAACTGCATTTTGACACCAATGTTCTCGGAAATTCCATTTCTTGCGCTCCCATTCACCTCTCTACTAGATGAAATTCTCGGGAAATTTGCGAAAATCGCTTGCCCTTGGGAAGTTCCCATGAAGTTTCTGGCATCATCGCTCCCAGTGAGGAAATACCATTATTTTAGACTTCCTGTATTTTTTCTTGGGAAAAAAATGGGTGAAATCTAATACAAAGAGCGCATAAAACTGGTAATCATGCAGTGTCATTAGCGTCCTGTGATCTTAGCAGAGAACAAATTGTCAATTTTTTTATCTAAAAAATTCTTGCGGAACATAAAACTTTGATTCAAATTGAGTATTCTTTCCGTTGGCTTTATGACAGCTTGTCCTTTATGCGTGATTACGGTCTATGATCCTGCCACCCAAACTGCTACTGTGCTATTTATGTGCTCTTTCTGAAGAAAAATCATGGAATTCATATGCAACGACATTTACAGTTCCATCGTGCAAATCAAAGTGGCAGATTCCGATTTATTGCTCAACAAGTCGAAGCCTAGGACTTTTTAAATACTGCAAGCTTTTCATAGAAGAAGACTACTGTTTTACAGACCATCTGGCTTTGCTCAGCGGAGTTACGTATCATAGCCAGGGCTCGGCACGAGGTGGAAAATGGACATAACAAAGTCCCCCTTGACCTTTCCAAAATTTTACGAAGCCCTGACCCTAAACTATAATCCTAAAAAAATCTCCAAAAAACGAAACGTCAACAAAAAAAACGCCGCAAATTTTGTGTCTTTTCGACCACAAAAACGAAACCCTCTTTGCTTTTCCTAAAGAATCCAGCTTGCTTACTAAGCTACCTGTGCCGAGCCCTGATCATAGCATAGGCTACCACTCTGACGTATAAAGCATACACCTGCCAAAAAACACTGTTACTTATTCGTATCTTGGGCTCCCCGTTAATGAATGTAACGCTGTTTGCTCTACCTTCTAAGCGGTCGCTGGAAATCAGCGCACCTCTGAGGAGAATTGGCGCCTTCTTAGGTTACATGACAGGGTATATAATGTCCGTATCATAATTGGCAGCTGCTTGGCAAAACTTCTCGCGTCAAGCATGGGTGAGTAAACTTCAGATAATAGCTTCCACTGCTAAATTTTCATCATCTTGCTTATCACAGTAAGCAACCATTTATTCATTAGAGTATTCGTAACAGATAGGAGTTGTCAGTCTTGGATCAACACCTCTCACTGACAACGAGTTTTCCATTCGCTTCTACTGACTAGAGAGAATGTTTTCACTATGACTTCATAATTGCAAACGATTCACGATTGCTCTTACCACGTACACTGAAACAATAGTTCTCTTTGGAAAGGAAAGTGAACTTATGTTTAGAAGTGGATTAGTGTAGTGAGTACAGATTTTTTTCTCTGCTCTGTTGTTGAATCTGCTAGTGAATGAGCTTAATCATTGCATAAAGAGTAAATGGAACAGAAAACTACGTAGTTTTGCGTATAAATGCAGTAGACATATTGTGAATGAGCAGATTTCAGGAAGAGCGGGTCTAGTCTTCATCTATCTTCGTTTGCATCTCATTTATCAAATACATTTTTTATTTAACTATTATTCGTAACTGGTTGTACATCTTACAGCTCAGATTGAAAGGACGCATTTCTGCAAAAAAAATGTAGCAATGAATGAGTAGTAGGCAAATGCTTCAGAATTAGTGATTAACGACTATAATGCTCTAACTGATTCAGTGTTCATTCTCATATCAAAACTTATTTCTAAACAAGACTAGGGAGAGAATCGTTGGTGAATTTCTGAGCAAACTCGCTGTAAGGACGGTATTAACGGTCACACTTAATGAGACTGACTAATTTCTTCGGCATTAAAATACAGCATAATGGGAGAGTACACCGTTCAAAACATTAGCATGTCTTTCGTGAATGGAGGTGCTTGGCACAGTTTCAAAAGTTTTTGGTCTTTTCGGGATTTATTATAGTTGAAAATCATTGCTGAAATCAAGCACAGAACATCGTCAGTATCTACTATTAGCTTATATAGTTGTAAAGAAAGCAAATCCCCTTCGAATGAAGATTATCGACTAATTGATTTTTGCAAAATTTTTGAATGATTAAATATCAATAACTGAATTTCGAAAAAATTTTCGATGAACGAATATTATTCGGTATCTCATTTTCAGTTATTCGATGTCGAATATTCGAATATGAGCACATTCCAAGAATCAAACTGCCCAGTATCCAATTAACCGATGCCAACGAACAGCTAAATATAATCTGATATTCGAATGCAATATTCGGATGATCGAATGCAATAGTCGAATATTCGAATGAATGTTCGAATATTTGAATATTCGAAAAACTGTTTTCCGAAACTTCTCGAATCCCCAAATATTCGAATAACTGTTTTTTTAGACTCCTCCAATATTCGAGTTATCGACTAACTCATTTTCCGAGTCTCGAATGAGCGAATTATTCAAATAAAGGCTTTTTTCATTTATTCAACTATTCATAATAGAATAATTGGACTTTTTCGAGTATTTAACTATTCGAATATTCGAATATTCGAATATTTTGAATAAATTATTCGAACGTGAATATTCGGTTCCAACTACTTTAGTTAATTTGTGCCCGATGAAAATGCTGCAAACACCTACGCTGACAAGATCGTCAATTTCTGAACCTTTTTCGGTGTCAGCAAAATTTTTCCTAATTTCTCTAAGCATTGACGATGCATAAGAAAGAAGCTTTATTATCGTATTGCTAAAGCATTTCTACTTGGGCGAAACTTCATTTTTTCCGAATAAGTGTACACGACTACTGTGGAAGCCGCTGTGAAGAAAAACTTTTTGATACTTCAAACTTCAAGAATTTCGGAAAAAATTTGGATTTTTTGCAAGTGGAAACAAGTCACACAATTTTGTAACCCAAGCACACAAAAACTTCGCGACGCATTTTCCGCTATAATTGTCCTCTCCTCCATGGTAACGTAAGTTATGCAATCTGATTTGTTCAGGGCGAACATCGGTGGCTGTAATTCCATGCCAGGTCTGTGGCGATCGTTCATATGGAAGGCACTATGGCCAGTGGACTTGCGACGGCTGCAGTTGTTTCTTCAAGAGAAGCGTACGCAAGAGCATTGTCTACACATGCATCTGTAAGTGCCCTTCGAACGAGATTCGCACCAAAAGTCTCTCGCTTTCAGCTGGCCACAATGACTGCGTGATAGACAAAGCTCGGCGCAATTGGTGCCCATCTTGTCGGCTGGCAAAGTGTTTCAGACTGAATATGAACTCAAAAGGTGATCATGGGCAAGTTCCAAGCTTCTTATGCTTATTTCACCAAGCTTCGGCTTTTAGCAGTACAAAAGGAACGAGGACCCCGCTCTGTGGCACCGCATTTTGCTGCAGTTGAGAGATGCAGGTCAACAAGTGAGTCAATCTGCTGCCTCACCTTGTCCCTGTGCATAAAATTAGTTGCAGAAAAAGTGCTAAGCAACAGTGAGCGCACAGAGGTCAGTGTTTACTCGATGGATGATTTATTCGTGGCTGCTGTTTTCGCCGTCAGTCATTCGGTGCTACTAGCGTTTGCGACCTCGGAAGAACGAAGAGAACTGCTCGTCGCCAATTATTCCTATTTTCTCGCTCTTGCGATTTCTACTGCAGACGAAAAAACGCGGAGAAACGTAGGTTGCTAATTTTTTTAGTAGCAAACTGCATATCTGTCTCCTCCGTCGCATTTGACGCTTGAAAAGACGAACATAAAATCAGATGTGTTGTCATGTCAAGGTATATATAGGGCATTCGAAAAATCGTGACGATGAGCGACCGCGCGCGACACGCACGCACCTTCCGGCAACCGCATTCTTGGTTTTCATCTCTACTTGAATGATTTTTCTGCTTACATATGACAGTATTCAAACATTAGAAATGATTGAGCTGAGAGTTGAGGTAATGCCTTTTTGCATGAGTGTTTTCTGCTCCTATGGGCGCAAAGGCCGCAGTCAAATCCGTCGTCACGATTTTATGAAGGGCCTTTACAGCTGTGGATGCAGAATATCGTTGCAATTCAATCAAGAGCAGCTTTTAATGAAAATGCCGAGCTCGATCCCTTTACAGCGGCACTTCAAGAAAAAATCGCTAAGGAAGTCAGAGGTTATTCTCAAAACATTGCTATCATATGGTGCGTGACCTTACGATTTGGCATACTCAATAGTTTCTAATAGGGCTTCTGATAGTTCAGTGGCCAAACCATGCCCACAACGACACCACACCACACCAACTGAACATTAAACGGTTTATTCGGATTATCTCGAACATGGGTTTCTAAACTCAGTCCAGAAAATCATGAAGAAACATCACGACCGGTAAAGAAATAAACAAGATTTACTAATATTCTATTGTTGCTACACTAAAAATTTCAAAATTGTCTCAAAAGACGTAAAATTGCACTTACGTTTTTCGTTGCGTTGGGTGATGCATAGCGCATTTGCGTGAAGCATAGAAATTGAGCGTTGTAAAAGGATAGACTTGGGCGCGAGTTGAGCGTTATTCTTCTTGAGGGCAGGTGAGGCGTAAAATGCAACTTTCCCAAAATGATAAGCTTAAGAGCTGTTCAAGCGTCTTTTCCCTTGAGCGCATTATTTGCAAGAGAAGAAAATAAATAGCGCTGAATGTAACGGCGACAAACTGTTTGACAGAGATGAACGGACGCGCACCATACGACCTCGGGCTTCTATCTGATAGAATATCTTGTTGTTGTAGCTTTGCCGCTTAGGACATTCTGTAAAAAAAAGATTACATTATGATAAAGCTACCTTGGGAAAGTGTGAATTTTTGCAGCTCGCGCTGTGAAGCCTCGATAGGGCTATCAAGGTACATTTCTTTAGAATTTCTGGATAACGTTTTCAGCATAATTAATAGCGTTGTAGTTAGCGCTCTAAGTTTTCTTCGGTCTGCTCCGGCTCTTCGAGATTCCCTGTCTCAGGGTTGTCTTCAGCAGTTAAGATTGGCTGCCGACCCTAAACTTTCCAACTGTCTTGCCATAATTTGCTTCTAAGTCTCTGTGGTCGACTTGTATGGGGACAGCTGTTGTACAGCAAATAAAAGGATATCTATAAGGTTAAGGGGTAAATGTTTAGACGTCACGACTCACTCTTTGACAAGAGAAAAAGAGGAAAAACAATTGAAAGTTGAGAAAGCACAAAAATTAGGAGAAAAGAGGATTTGATACGAACCTTTTGCGCTTTTTTCCTTTTCTTTATTATAAACTTAGCCGATGCACCATGTCTTCGACATCTGGGTTCTACTCGTTCAATAAGTGATGAAATCTTTTGAGTGAAGAAATTACAATCATATCCAGCTTCCCCCTCTTGTCTTTTTCTTTTATATCGTCAGCGAAGGCATCGTCTTTACAGTGTGAGGATCACGCCAAGTGTGTTTCTCACACTTGAATAAGTAAAGTGTTTAGTGAAGAGAAATAAGTGGGCTGAGCGGTTCGAATGAGTGTGGGCAGGATGATATGTTGAAGTATTATACATAATCAGCACCGGGATATAAAGCACTATCATGAAGTTGATCAGTCGAAAATTCTTTCAGAGAAATAACTAGTGTGGAGGTTAGTGCCAAAATCCCTGAGAAACGATTTGCACAAAAAGGATGATAAGCATGAGCTGAACTCATAAGAGACTGCATAGAAGGCGAATGATGGCAGAATGTGCAATCAATACAATGATAAGTGAAAGAAACTCGCATAATAAGAGGAGTTACAATGGAAAAGAGGAAAATGACAAAATTGTACTGCCGCCGATCTCCACTGCTTATGTGGGCCCGGCGCAATCTCTTAGAAGGCTGTTGTTATCATTTATAGCGTCTTTTTGGATAATAAACATTTCTGGGGTTTGAGTACTTTGCCAGAGTACAGCGCCGCACAAAGTAAGATGACTGTTTGAAGGGCGGGCGCATTTTTGTGACCATAGTCTGCCGTGCTGTATATCTCGAGCTTGGGTAATCAAATCTTTATTGAAAAAATTTATGCGATACAAGACAATACGAGACATTTGAAAAGATATGCAGAAATGTGAAGCTAACTACTACCTAGTAAAGCAATTGCGAAGAGATTTATGAGGGAGGATGCAATAGCACCGAAATCACGCAAGCTAACACTCAAAATAAGGAAACGAGAAACGACAAAGTGGCTAACTAAAAAAAGAAGGAAAATCAAGAAAGAAAATACAAAAATGATTCGCGCTCCCCATGTAAGTTCATCGATGGCTTTATTTTGAGAGACGCCGTTTGTCCTTTCTTCGGCGTTTTCCAACTACAAGTCTTTGTGAGCGTCTCTCTTCGTTTGAGGGCTCTCGCTGCGTACCGCGAGGTGCAAAAATGGCGAGGGCGATAAGCTTGATGTTGACTGTACTAACTGTACTCAAATCGGTTGAGTATTCCGCCTCGCTCGCCTCACATGGGGTCTTTTCGTTCAGCCACAAAATTTTATCCGATATCCATAATGCCGAATGGTGGCCTCATCTTGCAGTGAGCACTGGTATTTGACGCACTGAACATCACTCGAGCAATGGAGTTCGAGGCAGTTAAAGCAGCGTCGATGCCTTCCTAGGGATCCTCTTCGTTCGGCACCGGACTTCATCATTGCACACGAGTCGGAATAGTGTTCTCCGCAGCGCCTCAGAACACACACTCCATGGTTCTTCCGCGTCTCGCACTCCCTCTCTACTTTCGTGGTTTGCACGTCCTTGTTTCCTTGTTTCCGACGTTGTATTCTGCGTAATCTTTCTTAAGTGCAACTATTTCAAGGGTTGTCCTCTCTCCCAGCTCTCTTGCCTTCTGGTCATCGGTGGAAGATGGCGCTTGGCTCATCCTGTGGGAGTCTTTGCGGTACCATTGATGGAATAGCGAAGGGCAACGGTTGTTGGAAGCACGGAAAATCACATGGCGCCACTAGCATACTGGGCATCATAGTAACGTCGGTGGTGTGGTACATCCGTCTGCGTTTTTTGATTCTAGTGTTGCTAGATGTTATCTCGTCTGCACTGCTTTGCATATGTTCTGTCGTTCCAATGGATTTATTTGTATTCAGACCGCACATCTTTTGGTATTGGGTTTGTGCTTCAAAACTGCGTCTTTCACCTCTACCATCGTTTGTTAGATTGACTGCCACTGCACTTGCACGCTTACATGCAAATGTCTCTTTCAGCTCGCTTTAGGAAAGATGTGAGGCTCAACTTGGATAAGAATTCGTGCATTAATCTAAGCAGGTCATGATATATCAAGTAAGGAAACGCACTCTTCCTTAGGTTTATCTGATGCACCATGTAGAGGGCGGGCGCATTGTCCCGACCACTAGTCTGCCGCGCGGTTTACTTCAAACTGGGTAATTGAACCCTTTATTGGGAAAATTATACGCAGTATAAGGTAGTGCGATTAGGCTTTTGATAAGAAATGCACAAATTTGAATCTAATTGTAAGTGCTCTTCAGTAAAGCAATTGCAAAAAGAAAAATGAGACGACTGCAATAGTTCCAAAATTAGGCAAGCTAGCACCCAAGTTATAAAGGACGGGAATACAACAAAACGACAGCTGCAGAAAGAAAATTTATAAAGGAGAGGAAATACAACGAAGTGATATCGTAAAATAAGAAGAATTAGGAGAGGAAAGGAGGAAAAGGATTTGCACTGCTCCTAATCGCCGTTGTCACTGCTTATATAGTTTCATCGACGGCTTTGTTTTGAGAAGCGCTGTTGTTGCCCTTTTTTCTACATTCCCTTGCTTCAAGTCTTTGTGAGCATCTCTCTCCGACGGAATGCTCTCGATGCGTATCTCGCCGCACAAGAGCAAGAGGGGATGGCGACAAGCATGTTTTAACTGAGCCGGTTGCGAATATAAAGTACAGATGCGTTTCCGCGAAGGCTTCGACAAGTAGAATACTGTTGAATGCTTTTGCTGCGAATGTGCATGTCGATAAACGCCAGTGGTGTAGCGAGAGGGCCGGGGGTTGGCCCCCATTCCCCTCCCCCCCCTCTCCGTGACAATGGGCTCGCGCAGTTTCTTATTTACATGAGTTATAAAAAGGGGAAAGCGACTTGTTACACTTGTAAACACATTGTTTACACTGTAAACGCACTGTTTACACTTGTAAATAATTAAAACAGATTTCAAATGTTGAGAAAATCTTTGAACAAATTTTGTTGGTGGGTGGCTGCCACCACGCCCATTTTCCCTGAAACTTCGCGGTCATGGGCCTCCAAAAATTTGCGAAGTGTCCCAAAAAAATTTCGGAGGCGTGACGTCACGCCCTTCACCCGAAAAAAAAGTTCGTCTTCCTCTTCCCCGCTCTCGTACGGAAGTCCTGGGTACGCCACTGGTAAAGCGTATTTGGCAAGTCACTGAACACTTCTTTCATCTTCCTCGTCATCTCAATGACCACCATCTTCTGTTCACGACTTGTAGCGTACCTTCTAACTTTTTTTTCTCTTCTTGAATGATACACCGACTTCGATGATTCGGTGCGTAAAGGGGGAGGAGTATGTGATTCCATATGATTTCTCGCCTTGCTATCTCACTTTCGAACTCGGTGCTGTGTATCATATTTTCTGTGGTTTGCCTCAAGATCTGTTCACTCAAAAAAAAATTGGAGCATTATCGCACGCAATTGTTTTGACTCCTCTTCTTGCAAAAAACCTCGCAACGCATTCAGGAATGCCTCTTTCGTCATATTTGCTACCAGTTCCAGATATATGATGTTATTTGACATATGAAGATACACCAATAAGCCTTGTTTGACCCGTCCTAATTATCTTTGATCTAATGATCCTAACTGTCCCAAGTAAATCAGTCCAATGTGTTCAAACGGATCAGCTTTCTGCACTCTCGTCATCGGTAATGCTTCCATATCAGGATAGCAGAAGAGCAAGTAATCCATCTTCTGACGCATCTTTTATTAGGTTTCTCACTTGTCGTCTTATGTTAGGTACCCGATAAGTTTCATTCTTGTGAGCTTCCGCGATGATGAGCTGTGCTAACGCTTTTTTGGCGCAATATATATATATATATATTATATATATCGGTTTTTTGTTATAAGCGATATGTCCGCTTTCTTTAGACGTCCGTAGCAGTGTAGCAGTCCTTGCTTGTCCTCCCGGATTTTCAATTCCTCTTTGATTTTATTCGACCTTGTATATAATGTTTTTCGTGATCTCCAATCAAGCACATCTTTCATGCTGTCTATCCCTGGAATATTTTGCTTGCTTGATATGATTTTGAGTGCTGGTATTTCTTGTCGAATCTCTTTTTATCTTTCCTTGAGAAAGTTCAGACTCTTATGAATTGTAGAATTACAAGCATTCGCTGGGCTTTAGGGATCTCTGTCGTCGCAAGCCTATAACTTCTTTTTCAACGCTTTTATCAATGTTGTGATCATCTCGACTGTGGTCGTTATTGTCTCCTCACTGCCCGCTATCGCGCTGAGTTTGGAGCAAACGGGTTTAGATTTAAATCGTGTCCTCTCCATAACAAACTATCCTGCAGTATCTCTACTGTGAGCCCTCTTGATCCACAATCGGCTGGATTTTCAAAGAAGACACAGTACATTCCTGTGCTTTGGATCATTGTTTATCCGTCTTACCTCCGCCCAATCATTTGCTATCAGTACTCCTGCGCTTTGCCTGTTGGCGGTGTTTTTAGCCACCCTGATAAAATATCTGAATCCTCTAACAAATCATTCTTTGATCTGGCATAGGGGTTATAGTGCTGCGCAGATGAATCTTGACATTCATGACTCCCAGTGTTACCGCGTTCACCTCTAGCTTTGGTTGTGTCATCGTAGTTTTCATAGATGGGAGTTTCGATTTACGCATCATGAAATTGGCCTCATTGTCCATGGTGACATATGCACATGCTGTCATCGCGCATTTACTTGCGTCTGTGAATACGACTAGTCGAGATTTCAAGAGAAGTACATACACACAGTATAAATGCCCGCATGCTGGATCATGTACAGGAGAAAAATACAAAATAGCAGAGCTACACTGGCCAGCGACTTCCCAGGAAACCAGGTTGTGTAGAAAGCTGTGGAGCCCACGATGTGATTGTTTTTACCCTAGCTCAGGATGCTCATTTCATAGGATCTACTGGAACTAAACGAAGAGAAGAATTATGAATTAAATGCGCCGATGGAAACAGAGGGTGAATCTGCAGTCAACAGTTGACGAACGGATAGATCACATCAAGACCACAATTTCACGTACTCCTAACCAACCAAGGGCTGTGCACCGTTCAACATCCTCTTTCATTCGCAGCACACCATCCAAGCCCATGCTGCACTCAACCTCCCTCACAGACGCGGTATGCAGTGGCACCGGCATACTTCGAACCGCCACTTGCGTGTGCTTCACAGGAAACGCAGCAAACCCCACTTGTGAAGTGAGGGAAGAGTGTGACTGCACGCCAGCGGAGGTATGGATGAAATGGGATTGCAAGGAAGTGTAGCTCACGGCATACATTGGAGAACCATCATATATGTTGCCCATAATATGATCAAGTCTCGGATTTCGTGCGATAAACGGAACAACGTATGGGACTTCAACTTCCAACAGCGAATTTACATTAACAAACAAAGGGCACGACGCAAAAAAAACAAAATACATTCAAAACTTGAAAAAGAAGAAAGAATGAAAGTTGAGGCTGCGAAATCAAAACATAGCCGACAGCGCTGAGGCGCACCTCGCGCAGCACCGGCGGAGATGGTAAGCTGTGATAAGCGCGCAGGCTTGCTAATTATTATCAAGCTAATATAGCTTGATAATAATTAGCAACTCCGGACACAAATTGATCCTGAGGTATTGTAGTACAGTACAAGGCACGCTGTCGAAATTAAAACGCTATAGCGTCTTCAAATGCAATTCTAACGTGTAGTTTGCAGATTGCCTAAGCTTTGTATATCAAGATTTCGTCTGACATGTAACAGTCACAGAGTCTGTATAGGCCCTCACAAAGGCAATTTAACTTTCCATGGAGCTCTCTACGGCGTTCGTACGGGCAATCTTACTCGAATAACGGTCCATCTTCAATGCTTTTATCACAGGAACAGTGACAGACTGGAGGCCAGACCAAAAGCGGAGTACGAGAAGAAGGAACTCTTCATCCAACAATCACCAGCGAGGCCGAATGAAGTATAGGTGCAACGAAAGTTGAGTAGAAACGGTGATAAATGTTATGTATTCGAAGAATGTTTGACGGATTCGAAGCTGGACCATATCGCACTGAAAGGGATTCGCTGGGAAATGACTTACGGTGGCAGGGTCCACACTACATATCAAGTTGAAGGACATGCGAGCGAAACATCTGGATGAGCTGGAGAATTAAAGTGGATGGATCAATTTTATGCACACGAATGGTACGAGATTTTCGTGGCGGTGAGCGATGCGCAGGAAATTGACCGCCTGATGTATCTGAACGAGATCGAGCAACATGTGACGATGACACCAACAACACTCACAGACAGAAGTTATGGGCAGCCGCTACCTATCATCCAGCTAAAACTGGACGAAGTGGGACAAATTGCTCAAACATATCGGCTGAAATATGAGAATCTGAACGAAAAAGAGGAATTGTACGATGTAGAGCAGGAGACAAGGAGAAGTCGAGCTGAAGAATACCACGCAATGAAGGACATAAACGTGGCCCTCACAACTTTTACAGAGGAATGACGGCGTTAGAGGAACACTCGTGAAGGAAGGCTCAGAGCAGGACTATGGATCGCTTAAAGAAATCAAAGAGGCATTTTCACAGCTGAGTTATTCGGCAAACAAATGGCAGCAGAGAGGAAGAAGCTGCACAGCTTAAAAGAGGAGATTCGAAATCAACAGGATTACATACAACAGGAGATCTTGTAATGGGCAGCTGTTCGGGCTGGCGTCACAGATCAAGGAAGAATCGGAGCGAAGACGCAATAAAAGTTCGAACTTTTGAAATAAATGGAGAACTGATCTCAAGGATGGACACCGGGGGCAACACTGAGGACGGATCACCAGGAAGAACCTGAAGAGAGACGTTGAAAGGCACACAGGGAGACTTCAACAAAAACTTCACAGTCACAACAGTCATTCAAAAGAGCGGAAACGCAAACGCCTGGAGCAAAGAGCTCCCACTCTCACAAAAAAAGACAGCTCCATGAGGGCAGATTGCCGAGTGCCAGGAGGAGATGAAAAGGATTCAGAGTGAACTATATACACTGTTCTGTTCGGAGAGACTATTCGGCGATAGTGGATTCAAGATCGGGCTGCTCATGTGCATATTTTGTAAGGAACATGGACATTTTTGACGCTTGTCCAGTGGTGAATTAAATTACAGCCCTATAGGATCATAAAGAAAGATGTTCAATCTAAATGGCCACTTCGACTATAAGTGAGTTTTGTAAGATTTGCAGTCACAGGTTCACATCCCACTCTTATTTCCTCTAGTAAAGTGCCCTTTTTTACCCACATAATGTTAGAATAGCCATCGAAAGCGGCATAAACAAAGCAACCTGAGTAGTGAACGATCCGTTTGAATAGTCGAGTGAATGAAAAATAACTTTATTCGAATATCTGTTTATTCGACGGATCGAAAAAACAAGTTATTCGAAATTTTATTTGAATAATCGTAATATTCGAATAAAATTTCGAAGTTGTTTTTTTGATTAGTGCAATGAACAAATATTCAATTAAAGGTATTTTTCATTTACTCGACTATTCGAATAATCAAATAGATGTACATTCCTGAATATTCGACTTTTCTATTTCGAATAAATTATTCGAATACAAGTACTCGAACGATATTCGGTTCTAACTATAGTTTGCAGGTGCAACATGCGTTGCCAACCCACGTCGAGATGAATTCGGAAGAGTTTCGACTTTCGGTGTGTGTTCTGCTGTGTAAGCTGGGTGAGTGAGTTAGTGCTTTTCTCGAGGGACTTTAACGAGCATTGTGCTCGATGTCTGCTCTCCAGGTTCGTCCGTGGCAGCGCTGTCGTTCGCGCCGCCGCTGCTTCCGATCTATACGCACTGGATACGGATTCACTGCACATCGTTCTCGTGGCCTGGCAAAGCGGACGAGATCCTCGAGCTGCTCGAGCAGATCTGGCACGACCGCACCAGCTTCGATCACCTGCTCTCGGCACCTGCAACTGAACTCATCGACCGAGTTTTTCGCTTTTAACGAGCATATAGCTTCCTCCATACTGTTTCTGTTCGTACTTTGCGCTGGCTGTTCTGACCGCTAGCTGCCAGCAGAAAACGCCTGCTTCCAGCTGTCCACCCCCGCAGTGTATTAACGGAATACGCGTCTTCCAGCTTTACACCTTGTGATGCGCCTGTTCCATTGCCTCAAACTCTCTTTTCTGGTCATGTTTGGTCACAAGATTCTATTTACCGATCTCTGTACCTATGAATAAAAAGATAATATTATGAACCACCGCTCCACATTTTCCTGTGTCAGATAGTAAAAACTCTGCGAGATTTTAAAAATTGCACTTCGTAAAGCGTTTTTTACACCCGATTGCATTTTTTACGACAAATGATACAATATTCTGAAAACAGTTTCTCCGAGCTCAGATTTTTGCACTTGTTAAAGCCTAAACAATTTTCGGTTATTGATTGGGGATTCCACTGTCAAAAAGTAATCGGGAATTGAGAAGGATCGGATTCTAGATCACTAGCATTATAACTGATCAACTCGGATTAGAAGGAAGAGTTATTTTTATCGGCCTTAAAGTAGTGTTTTACATCTTGGCGTCCGAAAAATTTTATAGGAGCCCTGGTCGGAGACATGTCAGTTACTAACTATTATACTTTACCCGCTTGAGAACATACCGCTTGACAATGCCAGAGCTGAAACCGGCATTGTTCAGTTCCTTTCATGCTGCTGGCTTTGCAATCTGCAAATGCACTAGGTTAGAAGATGGCATAATGCTGATATGATTTCGGAATAGCTTTTTTCATAATACATATTAGGTTGTCCTGAAAGCTTTGCGGTTTTTTTTTTCAAATGACTATAAAACCAAGTACAATAAAGACTAATGACTTTCAACATGCATTCGATGCAACTTTTCCTTCTCTTTTCTATGGTTGTGTTTTCGAAGCATGATCTTTCATGAGCTTTATGATAATTGTCAAAATCCCTCACCCGTAATTCTATCCGTGCAAAGTCCGCTAAAATTGTATTCCACTGTTTTGGAAATGATCTGAAATATCATAAGTAGAGCAAATCTCAGACTATACGGTGATTTTTTTTTTCAAATTCTCCTCATCTGCTGAGTTCAGCTCTGAAAAATTATTTTCCGGAGATCACGATTTTTAGGAAAGTCAAGGATACGCGACTGTAGCAAAAACATGAAAGCTTTCAGAGTTTCTGTGAATTGAAACTTGATCATTACCAAACATTATTTGCGCAACACAATTAAATTTCGTTTGCTTTGAAGAAATAGCTTCTAGGATTTTTCGGTATCCTATGCGCTAAACGTGATCAAAAAGCGGTTTTTCCAAATAAATGACTATTACAAACTTGCTAGACGGGCCTACATGTAATCTGAAACGAGTGTAATGTAGCCAAAGATTTGCTCTACACAGCCAGTTCTTCGGAAATGCTAAGATAAGATTTTTCAAAAGAGAAGATTTGGCGTTACCGGTGAACTGCTCAAAAGCCACTTCGATAACATCGCAAAGACAGCATAGATCAGGTATCAGCCCTATGCACGTGAATGGCAGAAAATAATCTCAGACAACTGACCGGAACTTCTGCAGAACGTTTGGAAAAGTTCCGCCGGGTCACCTGCGGAAGTTTCGTAAACGTGCTGCGGAAGTTGAGGTGTTGCGGAAATTCCGAAGAATGCGAACCACAAAAGCAAAAGAGAAAACCTAGGCGAGATTTTAACCTTACTCTATTGACTGTGATACTCACCTACTATCCTCTCCACTGCGGCTGATATGTTCGATAATGCACTCTAGTTGTTGGCGAGAAGCATCAAACGAGACAGCACATTCAAACCCCTGCGGAAGTACTGGCATGTCAAAGTGCTGGGGAACTGTAGGCATTTTTCGGAACTTCCGCAGCGCTTTGTAAAAAGTCCTGTGGAAGTTCCCATTTT
This sequence comes from Cylicocyclus nassatus, assembly GCA_958299035.1. Classification (NCBI taxonomy): domain Eukaryota; kingdom Metazoa; phylum Nematoda; class Chromadorea; order Rhabditida; family Strongylidae; genus Cylicocyclus; species Cylicocyclus nassatus. Next base: position 30,851,072 of record CATQJL010000223.1, on the reverse strand, counting down.
TAACGTTTTCACTTTTGCAATAGTAAACAAAATCCTGCGGAACCGCTGCAAATTTTGCTTGTTCTGCGGAAGTTCCGGTGAATTGTCTGAGATTGTCATGTACTGCTATTTTCAACTCAGAAATAATATATCTCACAATTTACCAGGATTCAGATCAATTCGAAAAATCTATACGAGTCTGGGACTTCTTTTTCAGTCCGATCCACAATTGTTATCAAATATAGACAATCTCCAGCTTTCACAGAAACATATGTTATTTGAACCCTGTTTCATCACAATATCCATGTGATTAACTTTATGAACTCATGGCCTAAGAACTGATAATAACAGCATTACTCAATGTTTTGAGCTTCTTATTAGCGAAGAACGCTGTCACAGCACTGCGATAACATCTTGGCGAGAGTTTACAACGTCTTGATATACAACCATCAGCCAATCCACTAACTCCATCTACCACTTGCCGTAAGTCCTAAATCATTAACAGTTTTTATCGTTGATACTCTCAGCTCGTATAATTTCGCACTTTGAGGAGAATCTTGTTTTGGCAGTGCGTCAAAAAAATTAATTAGGTGGTGTAATACTACTCGATTTTACGATTGACTTATAGCATGCTTGATTGTATGTACGAGAAGTGACGTCTTGAGAAGCATTTTTGAAAACAAGGAAAAAAGTATAAATTGGTAACTTGAAACTTTCATTTTTTTCTCATTTTCTCTTTCCGCGAATGGAAATCCTACGATTGTACTCCGGGATATCTTCATTGTTGCTAAAGGGCCGTTTGTTTCAGATAAACAAATCATTGATTAGAAAAAAATAAAGTACCACATTGGCTAGAAAAACGATAGACCGAAGAAAATGTTAAACATTCATATATTGATTAATTCTAGAAATTGTGCACTTTTTTGAAAAAAAAAGTGGTGATCAAAATCAGTGTGGACAACTTGCCGTCAATTATATAGTTGTCAATGCCAGACCGAGGTGGGGGGGGGGGGGGGGGGGGGAGAAAGCCAAGTGGTAATTTTTTGAAGACTTTCTGTGAGTTATAAAATTGTGAGCTCAATCTGTTTCTGCGTATGAGTAACAATAAGATTGGTTTTTAAAACCTTTGAAAATCCATTTTAGCACTGTAACAAGTTTTTTGCGGCCTTTTACAATTATGGCTGATAGCTTGCAAAAAATTATGAAAATCCTCAGAATTTCGTAAGGCTTATTAATGACTTGCCCTCCATTAAAAAAGAGCTGTCGCACCAATCCCGTGTCCCTCTTACCCCCCCCCCTCCCCTTCCCGCAAACTTGGACCACCACTGGTACTTGGCGGCGTGGCAGGAGTTCCCAAAGCCTCGCCGCTTTTCCTCGGAGGGATACTTGGCACTTCCAAAACTCCCTTGAAGGATTTCACACCTTCTCGAGGGCAAACGGCTCCGCCCATCACTCCTCCCTCTGGGTGCCCTCATTCTGCATTGTGTACAGCACTGTAAGACGTGCTTCATTGTAATTGAGGACAATAGAACTGAAATCGAGAAACAAAAAAGCTAGGTTCTCGTAAGGTTTATAAACCGCAGATGACTGAAGCATTTCCAGCATTCAAGTTATGTTCTACTCATGTTTTTGAAAGAAATGATGCTTCCTTGAAAAGCAAGTGCTCGCGCTGCAGTGCTTGAGTACTTTTGTGAAGCATATATTGGGTTGTTTCAAAAGTTCTACCCGTTTTTGATACCTTTTTTTGAACTGCCGATTTTGGAGCAAGAAACCATTTTTCATAAACAATGCTAATGGCATTCAAAAGCTCTTTTCTTCTAGTTTTTCAGGCATATTTTCGTTTTCACATATCTTCGTTCGCTGTGTGGTTGCGCACTGTGAAAAGACAGCGAAACAAATGTGAAAATTTTCGCCTTTGTTCTATCGCCATGAAATCTACAGCCAAAAGAAAAAATTTCTTTTAAAACAGACATAATGTCTGCTGGAGGCTTGTGCTACGAAACGCTCATCGGAATACGATTTCAGAAAAATTTTGAACCTACAAATTTTTAGCTCAAACATAACCTGTCTTTATGGTCCCTTCAAGTCGCATAAAAATCATAAACATATTGCAATCGCGGAACTTTTACTCTATAGAGTAAGCTTAGAGCTAGAACAACTGCTACTAGAAAATCGAAAAGATTTCCTGGTTTGTCAACGGCGAACAAAATCAAAAATGTCAAAAAAATGCATTTTTTGCCGCCTCAGAAAGAGCAAAATAAGTGGGTCCTTTCAGATTTTTCACCACAAAATTTTTATGAAAGAGTTTGATGAAATCCAAAGTTAGCAGTACTGCTCAGCCGACTATAGGCTACACTGTGAGCAGTGCTTGTGCAACTCAGCTATATTCCAAATCAAGTTATGCTTTTGCAAAGTGAAGGTTTCTACAAGGAGATGTTCCTCGATTTTCGCCTATAAAATCTTCACCAATGTTACTGCAATAATATTAAAGAGTGCGCAGAATAGCCAAAGATTTGCAGATTGTAACACAGTTTATAGCAATTGCAAAGGTTATTTCTAAGAAGAGTTACGGTGAATCAAAGTCAAAGTTCGAAAACGGGTAGAACTTTTGAAACAACCCAATAGTATTGATATAAGTCAAGAACTCAGAATCTTCCAATCACAATATATGATCGAGAAGTTAGTCAATTTCCGCAAGCTCTAAACTTTATCTAATTGTAAGAAATAGTGAATTGGAATCTTGCAAATTTAGTGTTTTGTTTGGAATTAGCCAACTCTTCAATATACATGCGACCGAAGTTTGGTATTCTAGTACATCGATTGTAGGACTTTCTGCACATGAAAATTTCTTTTTGATAGTTTTGATCTAATTGATCCTCAAAGTCAAGATGAGAAATTCACTCGAATAGATGGCAGACGAAAGTACGAAAGTATGTGTGTAAATGTCCTAACCACTGGGAAAGCGTCAGGTTGGTTGTTCGAAATATTGCTATGCCCCTTTCAAAATAGGTCCTTTTCTTGCTGAGAAGGTAATCGGGTTCTTAACCACTTCTGGTCACTCATTCATTCAAAACTGATGCTTTACTCCAATTATATGACCAGTACTTCAGAATTGGACAATTAGATTTCCTAATTTTACGAATGACTTGGTTTCGTATTCAAAAAAAAATCCTGTGCAATTTATCTTTGAGAATAATGGATGCTCATTTTTAATGGTACAACGGAAATTTCATTTGAGAAATGATAACTATTCTTCGCTTTTTCTCCGTTTCTCTCTCATTAACCTAATACCTGAATCTATGTTCTCGCTGCTTGCGCACTTCACAATGAGAGTAGTAAATGGGTGGAGCAATGGGCGGGCCTGACCTCCGAGGCACGGAGGTGCTAGAACACTCGTGGGTGCGAATGCTGGTGCGAACTTGGTGCGAGGAAAGGTGCTAGGAACTCCTGCACGCCCTCCCTGGTACTTTATTGCTATCATCACTCCAAGGACCAGCGTCCACATAGGAGACAGGAGGAGGGAGAGAATAGGGAGGGAAAAGGGTTCAAAGCTGTAGCAACGTGTTTGAAGGGTTTCCTCTGGTAAACCTTAGGGACCCGTCATACTTCGCCGAGAAGAGCCCAAAAGCGCCCAAAAAGTCCAAAAGCCCGAAAAAGCCGGAAAAAGCCCGAAAGAGCCGGAACGCAGAAACGAACTTTTGATAGAATTCTGGCATGATTTTGATGTGCATACGACAGAAGATAAAGCAAAAAGACTCGGTTGCGAAATCAACACACCTGCCTTAGCGTCAAAACGGAAGGGGCGTTTCGGCTCTTTCGGTTTTTTTGGGCTTATTTCGGCAAAGTATGACGGGTCCCTTATACGAGAACATCCAAATCATTCGATGCTCCTTCATCATTAAATTACCAGTCCTAAGGAGAATAATAAGAAGAAAAAAGCTCAAAAATCGCTGTCATCATGTACAGGGTGTCTCAAAAGCCTAGTATTTCCTCCGCTGAAAATGCATGAAGCAACATAGAAGCATGAAATTCAGCAGGGAATTTGCGAAGAGCCTACAAAATAACACGATACACTCAGATTTCTGAAAACCCTCCTTTGGACTTTACACAGGCTCTCAGACACTTGCGGAATGCATGCACCATGGCAGCCAGGTAGTTGACATCGAGATTGTCTCACATCTTCTGAAGCAAGCAATCCAGACTGTCCAAAATTCAGCATGGAATAGAGCAAACCTTGTTTTCCATTACTAATCACAAAGAAAAGTCAAGGCCTCTTGACCCGGCTATTGAAGGCACGTAAATCTGAGAAGCATGACTGTGAGATTTGACAAAAGTGTCAAAATGTAGCATTCAGGTGTTTGAGAACACCAAGAAAACAGCAATTATGGTGTACCGGGAGTGAATTTAAAATGGTATTTCAGTAGGAACTGCAGGGCTTACAGCTAGAATTAGTGACTGAAGTTGATTCGGTACGGATTTTCCAGCTTTTCCAGGTTTTTGTTTCCGAGAACTTTTCCTTCTCATTGGCACGGCACAGCTTCAGTGTTTGTATCCTAATCCTACTTTAATGAACGAAGGCTATTGATTGATTTTGCACTGTAAATGTAGAGTGAAGCTAGCTCTACAATATGCAGTTTGAAAGTCCACAAGAGCTCTAAAGGCAAAAGAGCTGTAAATATTTGAAGAGGGGGTGCGTTTCCTTCGGCGTGTCTTCACGATTGTAATATTGTTTGCTTCAAGAAGTATATCTCGAGAATGTACAGTGTAAACGGTATGATTTTCTTGAAGAATATTGGCAACTAGACGAAGAACTCAAAGGCAAAATTTGGCTGAAAAGCGAGGAATACTAACAAAGTTACTACGTTGAAAAGTTAGGCTTAAGGACTTTTGGGACACCCTGTAGGCAACGATTATCGCTACCACGTTGTCGTTTACCCTGCAAAAATCTGCATTTTTCTCTCTCGCAATACATCGAGAGATCGCCGATAATCGTTCCTCCAGCAGAAACATCGCAGTTAGTGGTGTTTCACGCTCGTTGAACGGAGAATGAAACGCATCTGTCGCCATGCCGTGAAAGAACCACGTTGATATTTTAGTCTCTCGCGCTATGCATTGCTAAACGAGCTTTTCACCCCCCCTCTCCCTCGTCTGCGCTTCCCCCCCCCCCCCCCCCCGCGTAGCTTCTGCTTCGAGTGTGTTGCACTGGCTGAGTGGACCCACGTTTGACCTGGCCGAGTGGCAGCCGCTCTCTGCTCGCCCCGGCTTATAACATCTTACTCTCGCCCCGTGTCGTTCCTTCTTGTTCTCATTCCCCCCCCCCCCCCTTTCCCCGAGTGCAAATATTACGCTTATCGATCCATCACTACCTTATCGAACGGGCGCCACTCGTTGATTGCGATACAAGATTGGATTGGAATGCCAAACTTCTTCTTGACTCGCATTTGCCCTGAGATGTAGGCTTCTTCCGGGGCTTTTTTCTCCTCGCTGATATCCCCCCCTCGCCCCGTAATTTCCTCGATCGATTCTTTCCCGTATCGATTTCATCGCAACAGCTGCCTCGTAATGGATGTTAGTCACTGGCAACAGCAGCGGCCAACACTCATCAGCGTCTGTTACACGGCCTTTTCTACTCCCAGCGATGTCCTAAACTGAAACTCGTACTATTTGCAAAGCTTTTTGCATAGGTTTTTGCAATGTTTGTCCACTCATTCGCTTGGGTTGCACTGTACTTTTTGATGTTCGTGGCAAGAGGATGGCTTATATGACGTTATTCCTTGTTTTTTTTTCATTCATGTTTTCATTTACTTCATTGTTTTGTTCGTAAACGTTTGTTTGCTGTAGAATGCAACATTTCAGACAGGCAATCTATCTTGTTTTTTCTACTGCAAAAGCAAAGACCGCCTAGTTTTTGTCGGCATCGCGGTTTTTTTAGACGTGTGTAAAATGCTAGGTAAAACAACAGTGTAGTTCAGTCTCAAAAGACACCGATGTCGTTTATATACTTCCCTCCTCATCTTTTCATAATGTTCATGGTCATTTTGACCAGAGAAGCTTTACACTACCATAAAATCTTTCCTTTCTTTCTCACTCGGCATCATGGTATTTTTGTTAATTGCTGTTTGTATTATATTGCACTTTCCATTTACTACTCGGAATTAATACGCTTGTGTGGTTTGATAATACACTTGCCCTCAACCTAAGTAATTCTGTGCAATTGCACGCGTACTACTCATTTAGTTTTTATTCAAGCATGTTGAGGTTTTTTTTACTGCCACCGTTCCTTCTACTTTGTTCGATGGCTGATACGAAACTCCTCTAGTCCCTGTTCTACAAAAGTTTTCTACATAAGAGCAAAGATATGCTTTATCAACTTTTTTTAAACAGACCTAATCTTGTTTCTCTCGGTCTCGTTGCCTTCTTCTTCTTTCTCTTTTTTTTAGTATCTAAGTAGATCCTCAACACAAAAACTTATGCATTCTCATGAAGAACTAGTAAATGCGCCAGTTTTCCTGTTTGCTTTTTTGTTCATAATGGAAGTGGGCGTGAACGACATGCAGTAATACCTCTTGAAGTCAGTGTTTTTCTTGTCTGTTCTTCAATGCATGTGATTCTGTGAGATTCCTCCTACGTCATCATTATCTGTCGAAAAGGCACTGACAATTTATTGCATTAGTGCAGGGCGTGAATTTGTTGCACTCTATTTACTGGAGCGTTGCTGATTCTCTGCGAAAACGAAAATGTCACTTTTTTGTGCTACTTCTCGATTCCCCAAAGTCGTCAAGGTCTTTTGTATTATTTTGGGTGATATTAGCTATTCGCTGTAGAATTTGCAGCAAAAAAAAACGGAAAAGAGCTATTGAAATATCTGGATTTTATTGGGACGTTATGGTCGGCTATGGCGAAGTCAATAAAATTTGTAGTTTGAGAAAGTGCCCAGAATATCAGAATTTTCTCTTCAAATGCTTGAGATCTCTTTCAAGAGCTTTTTCTTTACTTTTCTTTTTCTTAGCGTCGGTCCTCATTCTATCAGCTGTATTTCCGTTTTATTTTTTCACATCTTGCTTCTTTGACCTTTTGAGCTTCTTTCACAAAAGGTACCTTTCAGCTCAATTTTCTGTAGTCTCTCGAAGACGGTCAATTGCCCGACGGTGACGACAGCATTTTTGCGTAGAAAAGGGCTGTAGAGCGTACTTCTTAGTTTTGCGCCCCATGACCATCAATTATGCGCAAATGTTGGCAACACAAGACGCTATATACGTCAAAAGACTACGGTTGTATCTCTGCAAGCACCCATGGTCTATTAGCAACTAATGGGCCTGGTCGAGTGAGTAGCTTAAGTCTGGGAGCTAGCATTCAGCTAGCATAGCGTTTTTTCTCTAAGTTTGCTTGCGGATCGCGTAAACTTCATACTATGATTTATTTTAGCGGACGAAATCGTACTCTGTGTATTTATCGCAGTCATCATCTTGCCCATGTCATCGAGCGTTCGTCCGCAGCATTTGTTGCGAGGCCGTTTTTGACATTTTTATCGTTTTGATTACCATATCACTTCAGCATCCACAGAAATATTAATATGCCGGCGTATACCTCCGATCTGCATATGTGAAGGAGACAAAGCTTCTGCAAAAATATCAAACAATGTTAAGCTCCTCCAAAAAATTGTCTTAGTCTTAAGGAGCCCGTCAGAGTTTACCGATGTTACCAGCGTTACCCGTGTTGCTAGTGTCACTCATGTTACTAGTGTTACCCGTGTTACCGGTGTTACCATTGTTACTACTGTTGTCGGTGTTACCAGTGTAACTCGTCTTACTCGTATTACTAATGTTACCGCTTTTATTGCTGTTGAGTAGTGAAATAATCACAAATACAGTCTCATTCTAGAACGCAATCTCATTAATTGGTGAACAACATGAGTAACACTAATAAAACACAGGTAACACTGGTAACATGGTAACACGAGTAACATGGGTGATACTGGTAACATCGGTAAACTCTGACGGATCCTTAAAAGTCTCTGACCGCGTTGATCTTCCCAATGTAGGAAAATGAAAAATTCCAAGTGTTTCTTAATTAATTCATATATTATTCCATTGCAGTCAATACGCATCTGTAAACACTTTTCATCCTATTCTTTGCGTTTATCACATTCCGCTACAGAACACAAAAGCTCCGCTGTTTTCTTCTCAAGCACCATATCGCTTCTATCACGATTTATTCATGCTCGTATCACTTCGGTTGTGCGTATCACACCTACCAAACTTTGCTCTTCAGAGAGTTGCCGATAAGTTAGCGGCGCCGTAGGCCGCGAACTCGCCATGGCTCTCTCTACACAATACCATGAGCACAAGCCAAATGTGCCAATTATTATGGAAGATGTGTTTGGCTGGGTGCGGGAAGGCAACGCATTTCAGGTTCGAGTGTGGCTCGACGATCATGAGCATGATCTCAACGTAGGGTAAGTTCATGCCATCTTTTATGCTTAGCGGTCATCTTTTCCTTTTTTTAGAATTGGTTTTTTTATCTTATTCGTTTTATAGCGATGATCATGCCTTTTCTCTGCTTCACTGGGCTGCCAAAGAAGGCCACGTCTCAATAGCTGAGATGCTATTGTCTAGAGGAGCACGAGTGAATGCCACAAATATGGGTGACGATACTAGTCTTCACCTCGCTGCGGCACATGGGCATAGACCAATTGTCGTTGTGAGTTTTTGCTGTTCAATTAGGAATTGGTGTTCGAGAATCTTTTTGCTTTTCTATGCTTTTTTCTTTCAAAAATTGTGCTGCTTATCGATGGTGCGGTCACTGCAAAAACAATAGCATTTTCTTATAATCTAATCAATTTTGAGAGTCTCAGCTTCACATTACGAACTAATATCAGCTTGACAGGCATCTACCTCTTTTCACTGCTCTAGGATGGCTTCTTTTTTACACAATTCCACGCCTTAACATTTCCATATTTTGATAATTGTCACTGTCATTCATTACAAATAGCAATTCTGTATGTTGTGCACTAGTACGTTTACAGTTTCCTTGAAAGTTGTTATTTGGCAAAAAGACGTACTTTTGTTTTTGGGGGCTATTCAGTGCAGCGCTTCTCCGTAACAAATTAGCCCTCTCAAAGGTGTTCGGACGTTGTAATCTGATGTTTTTCGCAGAAGCTTCTCGCTCGCAAAGCCGACGTACATGCGACGAACGAGCACGGAATGACTCCACTGCATTACGCATGCTATTGGGGATATGAACAGATTGCGGAGGTTAGCTCAAAATTCAGTGCCTCTGTTGTTTATCGTTTGATTGGATTTATTTTGAGGATTTGATAATTTCTGGAGCACAAATCGGTGCATGTAATAAGCGAGGGCAAACTCCTATGGATGTATGTCAGGGACCCAGTCGGCAAGCCATCGCTGGTTTGTTGTAGTGCAAATGCTCAAGTTGGACCATCATCCATTTGTTACTTTTAGAAATTGCCATTGAGAACGGACAAAATCCAAACGAACGAATACCCTTCAAGGATCAGACTTGGAAAGGAACGAAGTCTCGCACCCGTGATGCAACTTTGTCCAGATATACAGGAGTAGACGTCTCCTCACTGAACCTCATCACCAAGGTGATTTGAATTAGCTTGATTTTTCTTTTTTATTTATTTTATTTTTTCCACAATTTTGAAAGTATAATCTTGTCGTGCTTGAAATTGGTCATGTCTTTGTTATCTTAGCTGCTATAATTTGCATGCCCAGATCAGATTCTGTTACGAGTTTTTTCTTTCTCAATTGTTGAATGAGTTGAGGGATTTTCGAAGGTGCAACGAGCCTCTCTTTTCTGCAACTTGAGTATCTGGTTTTCGTAATGACTAAAACGTGATTTCTAGCACCCTTTCTGATTTCATCTTATATATAAAGCTGAATGTCTGTTTGTATGTATGTCTGTCTGTCTGTCTGTATGTCTGTACGTATGTTCCGAATAGAAAATTCCATTTCTGAACCGATCCGGACCAAACTTGGCACACATACACTACGGGCCCCGGCGGGTGTCATAGGCTACTTTTCGTCATCGATCGATATCGATTTTATCGATTTTTATCGATTTTTTTGCTGAGTTCACCTACGGGGCTGGGAGTTGGCACAGGGGGGTAATCGAGCATGGGGATTCCGAATACAATATTGGTTTTCAGGATTATCGATTACTTTTATCGATTTTATCGATTTTTTTGCAAAGTTTGAGCTACGGGGCTGGGAGTTGGCACAGGGGGGTAATCGAGCATGGGGATTCCGAATACAATATTGGTTTTCAGGATTATCGATTACTTTTATCGATTTTATCGATTTTTTTGCAAAGTTTGAGCTACGGGGCTGGGAGTTCGCACGGGGGGGTAATCGAGCATGGGGATTCCGAATACAATATTGGTTTTCGGGATTATCGATTACTTTTATCGATTTTATCGATTTTTTTGCAAAATTTGAGCTAGGGGGCTGGGAGTTGGCACAGGGGGGTAATCGAGCATGCTGATCATCCCCAAGGGGGTGATCAGCATGCTCGATTACACCCCTGTGCCAAATTCCATCCCCCTAGCTCAAATTTTGCAAAATCGATAAAATCGATAGAAGTAATGGATAATTCCAAAAACTAATATTGTATTCGTAATCTGCATGCTCGATTACCCCCCTGTGCAAACTCCCAGCCCCGCAGGTCAAACTTTACAAAAAAATCGATAAAATCGATAAAAGTAATGGACGATCCTGAAAACTAATATTGTGTTCGTAATCAGCATGCTCGATTACCCCCTGTGCAAAATCCCAGCCTCGCATGTCAAAATTTACAAAAAATCGATAAAATCAATAAAAGTAACCGATAATTCTGAAAACTAATATTGTATTCGGAATCCCCATGCTCACTTCCCCCCTGTGCCAACTCCTAGCCCTGTAGGTGAACTCTGCGAAAAAATCGATAAAAATCGGTAAAATCGACATCGATCGATAACGAAAAGTGGACTGTGACACGCGCCGGGGCCCGAAGTGTATGTGTGCCAAGTTTGGTCCGGATACGGCGGAGCCGGGTAAGCCAGCTAGTATTCTATATTTAAAAGCTATTGATTTTTTAGATTGCTGAGTCCCATACGGGAGAACTGTGGCGTGGTAAATGGCAAGGAAACGACATCGTGGCTCGCATTCTAGCTGTGCAGGAAGTCACCCCACGGATATCCCGTGATTTTCAGACTGAGTTTCCAGCTCTTAGGTCTGTATTGCTTCTGATTATCATTTGGGTTCTCATCAAATTCCTATCGCTTTTAGGATTTTCGCTCACACAAACATCTGCCCAGTTTTGGCAGCTGCAAATCAACCTCCGAATCTAGTTGTTATCAGCCAGTATATGCCTTTTGGTAGTCTCTACAATGTGCTTCATGAGCAAAGCTGTAAGCTTTTTGTTTAAAAATATTTATGGCAACTAATCATCAACTTTCTAGCCGTTGTCATCGATCACAGCCAAGCCATTCGTTTCGCTGTGGATATAGCTCGAGGAATGTCATATTTACACAGTCTCGATCCTCCCATTCTCAGGTGATTGTTATTTGACATGATACTGAAGTCGAGAGCAAACACAGTTTGTTGAAAAAACATCAAAATTTCGCGTGATAAGTTTGATTAGGATTGAACTGGTTTGCGTATTTGCAGGTTTTTTACAATTTTTGCTAAATGTATGTGGTGATAAAACCATCCTTCTTCAGGTACTACTTATCGAGCAAGCATGTGGTAGTGGACGAAGAGTTAACAGCGAAACTCTCAATGGCAGATACGAAATTCTCATTTCAAGAAGTCGGAAGGTTATACTCCCCTGCATGGATGAGCCCAGAGGGTTAGCACTCCACTTTCCACATGTGTCTTTGATTTTGATGCCAAATTTCAGCACTCCAAAGAGATCCTGAAGACCTAAACATCAGAGCAGCAGACATGTGGAGCTTCGGTATCATGTTGTGGGAATTGAACACTAGAGAAGTGCCTTTCTCAGATCTTCAACCGATGGAATGCGGAATGAAGGTATGTTGAGCATTTATGCATATCTTTTCCTTTCATCGTCTATCGCTGCATAATTCCAGATAGCTCTCGAAGGCCTTCGAGTGCAGATTCCTCCCGGCATTTCTAGAAATATGGGACGATTGATGAATATATGTCTCAATGAAGATCCAGGCAGAAGACCAAACTTTGATCAAATAATACCTATCCTCGAGAAGATGTCACAATGATAATTTGTATATATAGCTTCAATCAAGACCTTGTAACGCTCTAAAGATTATAGAAGTGCCAAGCATAATTTTTATCTTTTTTATTTGCGGTTGATCGTAAGAGAAGATCGATTGAAAATGTATTTTTTCACGTTATGTGCATTGCCAAATTCGGTGCTTTCCATTAACTGCTTGTTCATCCTCGATCGATGCATGCTGGGAGCCGATTTTATGTGATTTTTATGAAATGATGGTTCTCAACCTGACTGCCCAAAGGTTTTCTAATAAAGTTTAGCCTTATCCAAGCGATAAATTTTACTAGAGTATCCAAAGACGACAAAAGACTAAAACGTGCAAAACACAGGCAGGTGATCTGAACTACAATAGTAAAGGATGTCATGTTTCTCTTAACCGATTTCTTAAATAATTTATTTATAACCTGTAGCCGGCAAACCATAGATTTCAAAAAAAAAAGCTGACGGAAGCATGTTGACGACGGTTGACTTTTGGTTGTAGATTTCATAGATGTATAGTAAGCTTGTAGCTTCATTGGTTCAAGTCATACACAATAGAGATCACATACATCATTTACTGGCTGTATCGCGCATTCCAGGCTTGTACCGAATTCCAACAGTCTTGAGTTCAGAAATGACAGCAGATGGCAGCGACCCAGATACCGAGATAGCGTAAATTCCCTTGCACTTTCGGTTGATTTTCTAAACGACATCAAGATAATACTGTCCAATTTCGAACTTGAATTATCAGTGCCCATTGCAGCTGACAACATATGCGCGTAAAGAGATAATGTGCGTTCCGTAGGCACTTTTCACGCGCAAATGTTGTCGGCATTGCAATTGCACCATGTTGCGGATGTAATCTATTAGACTGTGGATCAAATAGCTTATAACATTACCTGCCACTTGCACACCCATGAGCCTTCCGGCATCATAGATGCGATCAATCCATCGAAATTTGTACTGAATTTTTTAAGTTGAGATCAACAAATGTTCATTGCAACACAAAACGATATCATAATTCTTACCTGGTACACTCGTACACCTTATCTGTATCTCCTTTCATATGCAAAACACGGTCGCAGTTTTCGCACCCATCCATTTCGAACTGTTCCAGAGATTTCACTAAAGAGCACAGCAGACATGCTCGAAGATTACGTAGATCACGGGGTACTATCTCAACAGACATTCCTTCTGTAAAGCAGGAACTTACATTATGCCAATTTGCATACACACCATCCTTAGAGGTACAAACGAGTAAAACGCTAATTTTCAGTTGACCAAACATCTTTGAATTTTTACCATATAAAACTTTACAATATGATGAATGTGAGTGCATAAAACCTATACATTTCTATGATACAAACAGATGTAGAGATCGAGGCTCACAACGACAGAGATCACAAAGCTTGATGAATAGGCTTCGGTGTACGGGCGGATCGTCGTGGGGTTTGATTCTGTAAAAAAAAACATTATAAAGTTAGAATTTTTGCGCCCAAAACAAGCCGTTCTTCCTGACTTGCTCGACTATACCTATACATCAACGCTTTTCCTGAAATTATTTTCTAATTATGGCAAACTAACTGATTGAGCATTTTGTGGAGGTTCTTTCAGTTGTTCTACGACGTGAGTAAGACCACTTTCCATGAGCTCCATGGTCTCGTCGTCAGCCATCGAGTCTACTTTTTCTCGTAAAATCTGAAGAAATACAGAGATCAAAAGTTCTCAAGAATTAAAAATCCAAGTCTCTAAATGCTTTCACTAATCATACCTGCATCATTTGCTTTAACCGCGCCTTTCTGCTTTCGGGGCTCTCTTCGCTTCGAACATCATTGGAGCTATTGTTGCTATGGGAAAGCTCCAAACCAGGGTTGATTCTGCTCATGTCAGCCAAGGCACCATTTAGCACCGCTTCTTCGACCAACTTGAAAACCGATGTATTAGTGGAAATATATGCTAAGTCGATATGTATACCTGTTCTGCTTCTGGACCCTCGACTACTTCATCAAGTACTTCCTCCTCAGCTACTACAACGTATTCGCCAATCTTAATACGAACAAATCTGCCCAATTTCGAGACGTAATGTGAGATCTCTTTCGAAAAAAAAACAAAAAGAAAACTAACCTCGTCCTCTACTTCTACTTTCATTCGTTTATGTTCATAGCCACTGTCCCCTATTTTCGGTGCAGGCGAACCTGACTCCACCTCGATAACATGCTGAGGCGAACTCATCACCGTACCATCGGCTAGCAGCTGCGATGGATCGCTACAAATTTTACGCTGATTACATCTCTGGAATACAAGTTACTATACGACTCACATGTCTTCATACATCTGAGGAACCTGTCGTGGTGGTTCTATGGGAGCGGTGGTGTAAACCTCGGAGAACTAAAATGGTCACTTTTACCGACTCGTCTGATGTCGAGACAGACTAATGTGCACAAAATTTGTAAGAGAAATGAATGAAAAGGTGAATGATAGGCACAACAACAAACACATAACAACACATATCACGTACCGTTAACGAGTTGAACTCCGCAATTCGTTCGTTGACGAGCCCAGCATACTCATCTAGTCGTGCACATAGCTCACAATTCAAAAATCGATCTCGGAACATCCTGGAATTCCGTAAATCATATGGTAAGGCCAGTCGTATACTCATTTGTTTGACATAGCATACCTGCAGGAAATCTCTAATACGGGATTGCTGTGGTCTGTGAGAGGATTTCGATTTAATGGTGTCCATCTGTAAAAGACGAAATGGCCCTGGCACGTGTTACTAGCCTATCACCTTTTAGCGAAATCAGGATCAGTTAACTGAGCATCAACAAGCTGAGCAAGTGCGTTTAAATCCATTTCGCGGAACGCTTCGAACATGTCAATCACAATTCCTTCGAATAAAGTTGGATCAGTGGCTCTAGAACGTAAGGATTCTTCCCCTATTTGGAACATATCTCAGAAAACTAACCGGGTCCATCGTCGCAATGCACAGATGATGGCAAAACGGTCGACTCGATTTGGGACCATTTCATCAAGTCGCGCGGCCCAATCAGATAGTAGGTGCCATTCCGCTATCTGTAAAAAACTCTGATATCATGATAGCATGATTAGACTCTCTAGAAAAAGGACCTGAAAGTCTGCAGTGTAGGCTTCGTTACCGAAATAAGCATCAAGGAGCGGTGGCCAATCCGGTGTGCAATCCGTAACAATTGTATCAACCGGCGTTGCTGACCTACACTTATGAGTTGATAAGTAAAAGTAAAGCGCAGTAAAACTCCAAACAAGAGATATCTAAACATACACGGAACGCAGTTTTTCCAACAAAGCGACTTTGTCTCCATCCTGAGAAATGAAAACACAGGCACATCTCGGCATGTCATTGACATCGAACACGATTACAAAGAAAAGATGAAGTTCGAAGTTGCTAATCAGCAAATTCACCTAAAAATCAATGTGTCAAATGTTACACTCTGTTGAGGCACATGTCAAGAATTATACTAAGAAGACCGACTTCTTCTATGCATGCGGCTCGTGCTGAACAAGTTCTCCAGAGTTCCCGCATTTGGGATGTCATGATACCTGAAATATAGCATTGGAGACTACGCATGAACATATGCCGCAATTTACCAAATGATATTCCCTGATTCGGAGGTTTTCCATTTTCAGGTAGTTTGACACCAAAAGTTGATTCAGGCTCAAAGAAAGCTGAAGTCTGAAAATGCGCGAATTGTCACATTGGAGAAACATCTGACAACGAGAGGTAAATCATTCAGATATTTCCCGCACAAGATTTGCTCCAAGAGAAGATTATGCAAACAGATGCCGTATACTAGCCAACAAACCTCGAACAGCACTTTGAGCGACACAAATTCGTTCTCATTCATCACAAATCTCGTCATGTCTTCAACATTTCTTTCGGTAACGTCGAACCCATCCATAGTGAATCCTTCTATTTCTGCAATAAGCACATAAAATGGAAACATAAAGATCAACTAAGAAGAGGGAAAATACGGAAAGCGGGAATGAACAAAGAGTACCTCGAATGCGGTCTAGCATGGCATCAAGAGGCACTTTATCGTCCACCACGTAAAGGTATTCATCTAGCACAATGCGCTCGTTGCTGCTAAGTCTGAGCAAAGCAGTGCCCATGCGATGACCAGTATGCTCAACACATCCGATCACAGTGAGACGACCATCTACCCAGTGAATAATCTGCAATTCTCGAACAAGTGCTGCAACCATATAATCTGACTTGTTTTTGAGAAAAAATATCCCAAGAATATAAGCAAACAATCGCAAGATGGCAAACGTATGCGGAACACCATAGAGAAAGGCACCTAACTAAAGCGAGTTCAACTCACTCGTAAAAAAGCTGCACAATTACGTCCACATTTCGTTGGCCGTCGTGTAAGTCGACGTTTTGTGAACTCAGGATAGTAATCTCGTCCCGGCACTTGCTTTGGTCGTAAGCCGCCGCTTCGCGCACAGTACAGATATAACACCTGCGAAACTGACAAATTAAACGTGAAAATGAGAATCTGTGCTCACTTGATAATCATTGCCCTGTTTTATTCCCATGCGTTTGACATAAGTTATAGAGAAGACCTCCTGGACTGAGTTGAACCATTCCTAGAAAAAGATAAGTGCACATGCAATCTGAACATAAACTGACCAAGCACTTACTTCGTACTCTGCAATATCACTGAAATCACGATGGACCAATCCTCCTACTCGATGAGCCGTGATAACATGGTCTACGAAGGCTTTGTGAGAAACGAAGGTGAGTGGGCAGTCACAACAGGCAACCTACAAAAACTTATCCTTCCCTCGTTAGCAAAGAGCACGCGTTGGATTGCGAGACCGCGAGAAACCTATGAAAGAACGGTGCGCCTCAGACTATGTAATGAAAGCTCTTAAGTAGATATTTGGGAAGCAAAAAAAGCATTTTGATTATACCTCCGAGGTTTCAGTGGCACTAACCGGCTAGTGTTCATAAAACCAATAAGTTTAGAAAGATATCCGGCACGAGATAAAACAATTTCAGTGTTTCCAACCACTTCCCAGCGAAAACAACATGACCCATTAAGATTGCAATTTTGCCGAAAACTGCATTGGAAGTCCGATAAGTAAATGCAGAAAAAGCAAAATTCATATGAATTCTATGCAACTTCTATATCGCATGAAAAATCCGCAAAATTCGCAAGCATGATCGATAAGAGTACAGTGTAAGTTAGATCTAAGATAACCTGATGATAAGAGTGGATCTGCCAAGATACCTGTCTAGCTGAATACGTAGGATTGGTAAAGCCTCCATGCACTTTTCGCATATGGCTTGCTCGAGTGGATCGAGAGATACCACGCCAAGGACAGCCGGTGACGTGACACAAATACTTACCATCAGCAACAAAACCTCCCTGAAAGCTCGCAAAATAGGACTATAATACAAAAACAAAAAAGAAGAGGAATGAGGACTCAAAAGAAACTTGAAGATAATCATAAATATTCAACAAAAGCTCTAAGCAAACAGTGACTTACAATAGGAGCCTTTTTCTTGGGTGGCACGTAATCAGGATGGACGCTTCTAACATGCTGTGAACGGGAAGCCCTTGATTAGCAACTATTAGTTGGTTAGTAAGCATTTCGAATCGAAGAAGAGCATCAACTTACCGATAACTCCCTCGCCAAGTGCAACCTTCCACGGGACATGAGAATGGAGGCACAAAAGTCTTGGGATCAATGTATATCCCATCTTTAGTGATTCGCTGTAAAATCAATTTAAGTAGATTAATAGTATAGTCCTCTATTTACTTGTAGGATATATCGCGGAGGCATCACCCAATCCTTGTGGCACCATTTCATGTGATCGCAGCGAAGTGATCTGTATGCGCCCCTCCAATCACAATCCGGCATATAACATTTGTACTTTCCATTTGGGTCGCTAACACGGATCTTCGAATTTGGTGCAGGTTCCTAGAATTCAAACTTATAGTTCTTATCAGCACTATCAAGTGATAGGCTAAACAACTTACAGTGCCGGGAGGATTCTTCGGTCGACCCCTTCTGCGATTTGCATGCGGTGTAGGGACAAACTCACTATCAAACTTCTCTTCCGAGTAGACCTGAAATAACGAAATCTAAAAAGCAGTTTTCTCGATGGAAGACGTACATCAACTCCACTGTAATGAGAGAGCTCATAGCGTCCGCCCTCCTCGAATTCTTCAATTTCCGAGTAAGCATCACTGGAGTCGACGTGGTGGTAGTCGTCAATACGAGAAACACTGGCTTCGAAAGGGTGAAGATCGTCAAGCTGAATGAAGTTCAAGAGTATGCAAAGGGACCCTAATGATAAGAATGGTTAACCTCTGATTCAATTTTGACTGTTTGTGAGCTCGTGGTGGGTATTTTGCGAGGAGCAGCTTCTTTCCTATTCGCGTCTTCACGCGTGGGCTACACAAGATGAGATCAAAACAGAAGAAATGACTAATGCTTATAATTAGTCATTACCTTACGAGCGACATGCCGAGATGTGCTTTGTCCGGATGACCCCTGGGCAGCGTTTTGGTAATCGTAGCCGGCATGATCAACTCTCAGGTGATAGTTCCTAGCAGAACGGCTTTCACTGCTGTAGTCACAAGAGGGAACCGGGCATGGATAGTAATGAGCGCCATCATCACTAAATACAAAAAAGTAGATACAGATCTCCACTGCTCTCCTGAAAAGTAGATGAAGGGTCAAATACACAAATTTCTTCTAGTGAATGAGATTCAATTGTTCTTCTGCTCTATTTTTCGATTTGGTGAAACCAATAACTCTCCAAAAACAAAAAGACTGAAGTCCAAGTTTGATGCATGAATTCGTGTTTTGTTCAAATAAAGAGCTAAATGCACAAACTTACTCGATCGGTAAAGTCCCTCGAGCTGAGCGGGTACTACGTCGCTCCGAGGTTTGCGTATTCAAAGCCTAAAAAGAGTTACCTAAATTTTGTTAAAAATATAGCACAGCTACAGATTTTCAACTAAAAGTGAAACGTGAAATATCTGCGCAGCATGAGTTGTGAATAAGAAGCAGATAATGATATCCTCTTCAAGGTGTTACAGCTGCGCGTAATTCAGACTGGATCCTGATTACGGCAACTATGGCACCAACCTTAGAGCACAGAAATTACCTACTGTTTACCTCCACGACTGAGCTTCGTGATGGTCCACTTGCTATACTGATGCGTTAGCATACATTTTCGTATAGGAAAACGGTCATAGGTTGCCGACAACTGTTGTCGGTTGTTGTCGGTGTTGTCGGTGTTGTGTGTTGTCGGGGTTGTTGGGGTCAGAGGCAGTTTAGAGAGTGAGAGGAAAACGGTCATAGGTTGCCGACAACTGTTGTCGGTTTGTCGCTGTTGTCGGTTGTTGTCGGTCTTGTGTGTTGTCGGGGTTGTCGGGGTCAGAGGCAGTTTAGAGAGTGCGCGAAACGTGGAGGCTCTCATGAGGTCCTACAACGACCGGCCACCTCGGCAACACCGACAACAACCGACAACCTATGGCCGTTCCCTAAGCTTTACCAAGCATACTTAAAGCCTGTACTAATTTAAGGTATGTCAAGAACCAAATATCTAGCCTCCTTAAAATTTATAATCTGACCCAAACATTGGAGAACCGCGCGAAATTGAAGTCCCTATCTATCCGCAGAACAGTCGAGATTAACAAGTTGATGACTGTGTGCATACAAGCGTATGCACGCCGAGGCTCCCTTTCAGCACTTTCATGCAACAGTTTTCATGTGCAAACGAAAAGTTCTAAGGTAATTTCTATGCAGAATGATACTGATGGTTCGATTGTCATACAGAACGCAGAGCAGCGCTGAAGCTGTTCGGGAGTCTAAACCGCAGATATAGATATTCAGTCCATTTTGATTTGGTTCAAAATGACTCTGTCAACGTGTTAAGATCTGATGACATCATAATCCTGAGGTGGCAGGAGCACAACACGGATGTGTTTTCTTGTGTTTTCACTCGCTCTAGCTACTATTTTCTGCGAATAGTATAGACATTACCTCAGTAGCGGAAAAACTGGAATCGCGGGCGGATTTCCTTGTTCTGGTTATCCTCTTCGAGGTGCCTGAAGACAGACAAAAACTTCTACAACAAAATGAACTTGCACAAGAACACCCAACGAAATTTTAGACGCAGAACGACAATACAATTTCTCAGTGCTTACCGATGTTCTCTGGTGCGTCGTTGACGGAAGGCATTCCATTTTGTGAGGGCGTTTGCTTGTGTTCCATTATCCGACTTTCTGATTCTTTTTATCTTCAGTTCGCTTTGCCTGTAAATTCAGCACTTTTCAAACACTTATTTCAGTTCTAAGAGCCAATTTCATTAATATTAAAGAGAATTTGCTAGGATGCAGATACTACAAATTGCGATTGAAAAAAGTCCACATCTTCCACATATTTTTATGGATATTATTTACTTGCTTTATGACAAAAAAGCAAAACCATTCTAAAATAGCAGAAATTGTGCACAGTACCAAATCGTTAGGCGTACCAACTCGCTTTCGTCTGCATTCTCACAAAATTCAGAGGAATCGCGGTATTCTTGGTTTTGTTCATGAAGTTCATGGCCAATCCTACAAGAACAAAACATCAGCTTCTCGTAACACGATTAAAAATCTTTTCTCAAGTAGCGAGGCATCTGCTCGTCAGTTAGTGGTTTCTACTCTGTGCTGTATTTTTTTAAAAGGTCTTCATTTGAGCTTGGCAGAATTTTCAGGTGTTTAGCAAGATTTCTAGATGTTTATATTGAGATTGATGAGATTTTGGACCCTATGGTAGGTGCCAGACTTATTCGATTCAACCGATTCATCCTATTCCGGTTGGGTGGGGGACATTAGGTCGCCGAAAGAGGGCGGTCCCCGCGGTCATTTGCGACAAATACGCACCCTTGTACATACGCGGACATGCGTTCCTGCAGGGAATCCGCGCGGGACTCTTCCAAATTCGGCGACCTAATGTCCTCCATCCGTTGCCTGATAAGTCTGGCACCTACCTATGACTCTAACTAGTCCTGCGGCTCACTTTGCTGTCCGTTAAATGGGTGAGGAGTACATTTTATTGTTTTCACATTCTTTTCTGCTCAGCATGTCTAGATAGGTGATTACAATTCGATTACCGAAATGATGTCCATGACAGCGGATGACCCAACCTATTCAGCAAGGCTATACAGGGCTCCTAAATTGCAGAGTCGTTTGCACCAGCGGTCGCGCGACCGCGTCGCGCCCGTGCATTTTGCCGGCGCCGGCGCCATCGATCGAGGCGGCGCCATTGATGCCCGGGCGCGACGCGGTCGCGCGACCGCTGGTGCAAACGACTCTGCAATTTAGGAGCCGTGTACTTGTACTGTGGTTCCGATTTGGATCCGACTGTGGAGAACATGCACTTTGCGAGTGAATCTTCAATCTCGGTGACCGCGCGCGAACGCTTTTTGGTGAACTATAGGGGTGCCCTATAATTTTTTAAACCACTTTTTCTTCCTCTAGCCACAACTCATGTTCTTCGTTCCTTGAATGGGTTTTGTGATATCATTCGACAGAGTAAAGCGAGCTTTACAAGACCGCCCCTCAATTTTTGCTTAAAGTTTGTTGGCATGAAGTTCGAAGCCGAAAAAAGATCCCGATGCTCGAAAAGTCGAGAAAAATTCATATCTCCGTCTAAAGAATTCCTACGAACTTTGTACTCGCTTAGGCATATACTATCCGCATCCGGTATTCATAAAAGGTGCCCAAAAAATAAGTGCACACTGTTTGATCGTTGTTAACTCTCTTGCTTTCATGTCTTTTCCCAAACTTGAGGTACCATTCTATAGAGCGAGGTTCAACTTAGATACCAATATGGAGCGAATTACCAATCACTCTTCGTTGCTGTTGGATTACGGTATGAATTTTCAGCATCCAGCGTCACGGTGGCCTAGGCCTTTTGATGAAATAATCAACAAAATCTCAAAATCTGTGTAGTAGTTTTCAGGCGTGCTGATTTCACTACTAACTTCTCACCAGTTTTTCAAGCTTTGTTGATGGCGTATTCGCATTTCTGACGAACATTGGAAAAACCCTTGTTACCCTAATCATAAAATAACTTACGAAAGAAGCATTATACTGAAGTGAAAATTTTATATTTAGACTCAGCTACTAGCGATTAGCCCAGTTTAAGAGTTTCTGGCTTGTTTGGCTTTCTTTCTGAGGCGCTTTTAAAGGCTTAAAATTCTCCTCGAAGTTCCTACAGTAATCCCACAGTAATGAAGAGCGATTGATAATTCGCTTCATACGTTCATCTAAGTTTAACCTCGCTTTATAGAATGGTACCTCAGCTTGGTAAAAGACATGAAAGCGAGAGAGTTATTAACGATCAAACAGTGAGCACATCTTTTTGGGACACCCTGTATAAACATTTTCATTTTCTCCATGGCTAGGATGGAATTGTCTTGTCTTTGTCAAAACGCCTCGGCTGCTCCCAGATCTGGATTCTGTGGTATAATCCTTTGAAAGTTTATTCCAGAATTAATGACCTTTTATAAGCACAGTTCTTGAGAAATCAGATTTAGCGCAAAAAAAAACCCCTGAAAAAGGCGACTTTTTCGCATTTTTGGCTTATTTTGTGTGTCAGTCGAGCTCAAGATATGTAGAAAATAAGCAAACGGATATAAGAGCTGTAGAGAGTATATGCACAAGCAAGTAAGAAGCTCGTAAGACTTTTCTTGACGGAAGTAAAAATTTTTTTCGATTTTTCGGACATTTGAATCTTTCTAGGTTTTCTCTTCGAACTTTATGAGAAACAGTCTTTGAGCAAATACTAAAGTGCTACGTTGTAGAGTTTGTTTTGCCTTGTCGATTGGTGCGGCAGAACGTATTTGAAAGACAAGAAGAGTACGATTTTCTGCAGGAGAAAGTAAAAACGGGGAAAAAATGGACGTCCTATTATATCAAATTGTCGCCCTCCCTACTGCCCGGAACTAATGACAACTGGGCGGATAACATAGATCGCCGTTGCCAGGCAGTGGCGTACCGAGGGGGGGGGCGCGCCCCCCCCCCCCCGAGAATGGGTCGCGAAATTTTTGAAAGTTACTTATATGGGTTATAAAAATGTGCAAATGACTTGTTTATTTTTGTTAATAATTAAAATAATTTTTGAAAATTTTTAAAAATTCAAAATAGCCTTGTAAAAATTTTTTTGGGGGGCGTGGCGTCAGCCACGCCCCCTTTTTTCGGATTTTAGGGGTTGGGGACCCGCAAAAATTCTGAGGAGCACTCCTTAAATTTTTTCAGAGTGCGTGGCCTACGCCACGCACCTTCATTCGAAAATTTTTTGTCGCCCCCCCCCCCCCCCCCGAGCGGAAATCCTGGGTACACCACTGTTGCCAAGGGCCATACTGCTATATTTTCTGTATTTCTGCTGCCAGTACTAGCACAAACAATTTAGCTCCAAAAGAGTACAAAAATTATTTTTTGCTAATAAGATTTTTACCACTTTTGCGATTAAGTTTGAGGTAGAGTTGTCCATGTGCCAGCGTCGTACCAGCGCCATGCCGTGCCGTGCCAGCGCCCACGTGGACGCGCCCCGCATTAGATCAACCGCGCTAGCACGATGTGGCATACTGACAAGGGAAGGATGGTTGGTCGAAGTGGCCTTTTGAGGTGAGTTGTATACCACCATGATGAAGGGCATAAAACGCTGATTTCAAATCTGTCTTCCTTATCTGCGGCGCTTTATTGGACGAGGAGTTAGCGTTTAAAGGAGCAAAAAATGAGTGTTTTTTGGGATCAAAACGGTTGCTAAAATTCATTCGGCGTTGTATGAGACAGCTAGTGCGGATATAAAGCGCTAGGAATAATGTTAGTACTTTTTTATACTACTAGTTGACTTACCCGGCTCCGCCCGGCCCTGTCATTATTATATTCGTAATCAGCATGCTCGATTACCCCCTGTGCCAACTCCCAGCCCCGTAGCTCAAATTTTGCAAAAAATCGATAAAATCGATATCGATCGATGACGAAAAGTAGCCTATGACACCCACCGGGGCCCGATGTGTATGTGTGCCAAGTTTGGTCCGGATCGGTTCAGAAATGGAGTTTTCTATTCGGAACATACGTACAGACATACAGACAGACATACAGACAGACAGACAGACAAACAGACATTCAGCTTTATATATAAGATTTGCACATTCAGTTTTTCCCCAATAGACCCTCATAACTTCTCGTGCAGAAACGACGCGCCGCAGATAAGGAAGATAGATTTGAAATCAGCGTTTTATGCCCTTATGGTATACCATCATCGCAAATGGCCACTTCGACTGACCATCCTTCCCTAGTGAGATTGCATGGAGTGCCTTCATAGTGAAGAAAATTGAAGTAATCAGATTGATTGATTAACGATGCGCCACAAGAGATGGTAAAATGCACGGGCTTTTGAAGATTTGGCCAGAATTTAAGAAATCTTGGTAGAGCGATTTGCTGAACGGAACCAAAGGGGGAAGAGCATGTTATCATCACAATTACTGCTGTCAAAATGTTCTAGGGAGTAGATCTAAAAATACTTAAGACGACTTACGTTATGAGAATCAAAAGGCATCTAATTTTCTTTTGCTCCATCGATCCAATGTTGAGAAGCTTACCAGTTGAGACTTGTCTTACGTCTGAGCACGTACTATGTAGGTATAGAAACTTTGCTCTCTTTCCACTTTTTTTTTTCAAGTTTTTGCTTTGAATTTTTCACATTTCGTTGCGTTTTCACTTTTTCACATTTCATTGCTATTTTATCCACTGTTGGATTTCAAATCCACAAATTTATATTTTGGACTAACCCATCTGTCGTCCGAGTATTCGAAAGTCTTTCGGATAGAGCTTTTTCTCGAATTGGAGCCACATTGTCAAATATCATCACGAGATTGCTGGAAGATGTTGATTTTTTGCATTTACTCGATTATGCATTCTTTCAAATATTATAAATTATCAAAATATATGCGATCATCCGCTTATTCATTTTTTTAAATAATTAAGTTTGTTCTGTCACCATATTCGACTACCTACCCTGAATTTGGCAGAATCCAGTGGCATGTCGAATCGCGAAATTCTTAAAATTGCTTATATGAGAGTCATAAGATTGTGTAAGTCACTTGTTTATGGAATAATAAAAAATTTCAAAAATTTTTTGAAATTTCAAATTAGCTTTAAAAATGCCCTCACGTCCCTTTCGTCTGTGATTTCGGGGTTATGGGCCGCAACAAAAGTGGGAAGCCCTCTAAAAGCTTTTTCGGGGTGCGTAGCTGACACGCACTCCAGGCACCTTTGTTCAAAGAATTTTGCTTTTTTATCCCCCCCCCCCCCTCCAGCTCCTAATGGCAATTCTGGGACCACACTAACAGAATCAATGTTCGATCATCCATATTCGATCATCCAAACATGTTCATTGTAGTATTCAAAATTCATCTTAAAGATACCCACCAATCGACTTTTCTCTTGGAGCAAATTCATCTTCGATTTGAAAATTGTTGCGAATTCTATAAGCTTGCCAAAGATTTGAGCGCGAAATTTCTTTGGTGGATGTATACGAATTTTTTCGGAAAAGGCGTAATTCTCTTTGAATTGTGGAGATGTTTGTCCTCAACATCATTTTCTCAAGATATCAATCCATCACTTTATGATGTACACTATGATGTACTCGTGCTCCAGAATGTTCTCGGACTGTGATATACTTCGACCAGATTAATGCGCAGTAACATGAGAAAAAGCTGAAATTCTGATTCTAGTTGATGATCGCACCACTTGCTAGCCTCACTTCGAGGCTCTCACTGCTTCCTGTTCGTGCCATAGGCTCAACTCCTGTACAATGCTCTGTCTTCATGAAGCGACAAAAGAAGATTGATCCAGAGGTGAGTGCGATGTTTCTGCAGCATGCTGTTTAATGCAACATACTAGAATATATTTAGTTTCAAAATTGTATCTTCCGTTTTTTGATAGTCTCAAAGGTCTGGATTACCAGACAATCTGCAGCTGGGTTCACGTAGCAGTATAGTTTAACCCAAATAGTTCGTCAGAGTGGCAAGTGTCTAGAAAGCTAAAAAAAATTGCAGAATGAGCTAATACCAGTAAGCACTTGAGCAAATATCTTATTGTTGTTCGATGCTGTTTACTCTATCTTGGTCAACGCTTTGTTATCTGCTCTTAGTCCTGCAGTTATCACGGTTTTTTTTTCAGATTGTAAGTTAATTTTGATTTCCAGATTGCGAAACAGCGAGAAATTCGCAAAAGAAAACGTCTGGAAAAGGAAATTAGACAAATGCAGAAGCATAGCAAAAAGCCGAAACATGTTGATGAGCTTACACTCGATGTAAAATCTGCGAAGAATATCGAGTAAGTGTCTTACTTGAAATTCATGGGTTATGTGGACGAGAATAAATGAGCACTTAAGCGAACGACGGCGAGAACGTGTGGAACTTACTGAAGAGCAAATTGATGCTCGTGCTGTGTCTTTAAAGGTGAGTTCTGATATGTCTTGCATAGAGGCAGTGTCCTCAAGCCGTTGTTTTGTCGGTAGATCAAAAGACTCTTGAATTTGAGTGAACTCTAGCCTGTCACCCATACCGTACCCACTCCCGGAACACTCATTGTATACGGTACTGGGCGAGAGTCTGAAGAGGGATTCCATGGTCGCGAATAAATCATAGCAGCTGCCGCCTGCGAGGATAGGCCTCCCAAAAGTTTTTGTAGAAATCCACGTACTCAGATTTCCGTGGAATATCTCCATAAGTTCCCAATAATAGACAACAGAATTTAATGACTGTATTGACCATGAACATCGTTTATACCAGGAATATGCCCGAAGTCGAAACGAATTGCAACGCAAGGACGACAATTGGGTACGCAGTGCCCTGAAGGCTCAACGGAAGGCTTTGCTTGAACTCAAAAAATTGGATCCCGAACTATACGAAAAGGTTTGTGCACTGCATGTAGCTGTTAGTACTGACTGCGTTAATTACCTATGCGGTGAATTTTGCGTAAAGGCCCTTGAGGACTTTTGAAAAGCTTCGATTTTTAGCTTTCTGTAGTATCTGCAAAATTAAGAGAAAATAGGCTATTTGTGCATCAAACGAAAGCCCTTGAACAGCTCCGTCCAATTTTATACAGACGTTGGCCAACTCTCGCTTTTATTTTACGAAATCCTTCTTAGTTTTGATCATCTCTTTAACTTGCTTTCTAACATCTCATTCGAGCGATTTCGGCAAACTTATCTACAATATTTATTGCTTTAAATAATAGTGACTATGTCAGCTATATTAGGGTTGGATACACTCCCCCCCCCCCCTCATAAAGGTAGCTAAAAAATTGGAAGTGCTCTACGTGGAAATTCCAATGCACTTGCACGTCATCAACTTCTTCCAACATTATAGAGATTCACATTAGTATTACACAGAATTCTGAGGCGTGTCGCCTAAAATTCAAGAAACTTCTTCGGAACTTATATCGGAAAGCATGGCTAACTACAAGTACTTTGTTCAAAACCTTTGCTCTTTTTACATGTGACTTGACCTCACAAGGAAATTAGATAGCTTTCTCAATCTGTCTAGACGGTCAGTGGATGTGAAATTCAGTACGATAACGGCAGTTTACTCCTCTATACCCGGGAAATCTGCAAAAATCTCAAGGACTTCAGAGGACTAGTTATTTGTTGTGCAGTTATCGTACTGAATTTCACATCCACTGACCGTCTAGACAGATTGAGAAAGCTATCCAATTTCCTCGTGAGGTCAAGTCACATGTAAAGAGAGCAAAGGTTTTGAAAAAGTATTTGTAGCCTGAAACATGGTGGCTAAGTTTATTTTGGTATTGGGCGGTCTGAGAAATTTTTTTGGAACGGGAGAAGGGATTTTTCCGATTTTTTTTTTGTAATGCTTTCCATTTTTTTGTGGCCTATAATGCAGGAAATGCAGGAAGGCAACAATCGCGCCCCAAAGAATTGCTTTTGAATGTTTCAAAAAAATATGATAAGGTATTTAAACTGAGAACAACGAACAAAAAACGTATAAACCTTTCTTAACCCATGTAGGCTCAAAATTTCGCGATCCATTCTCCAGGGGCCAATTTCGCCGCCTGAGATTCCTGAGACTTTAGAAATTTTTGTACCAGAAAATGGTCGAGGAGGCATAGGACGGAAAAGGGGAGGGAGGAGAGGGGGGAGGAGAGTTTAGAAGTTTTGTAATTGTCCGCGCGAGCTGTTCAATCATGCACTGCACCTATTCCTGATTCTGAAAAGATTAATCCAAGGACGCGGTCAGCGCAACCTCTTACAAAATTCTCTGCTTTTCTTCCCGTCCCCTCCCCATCCCTTTCATCCTGCATATCCTTGGTGATTGCGTATGCTCGACTGTAAACGCATGTTGACCACTTTTTCCGAAGCCATAATCTTTTATGTGGCATGAGAGTACCGGTATTTGTAATGTCTGGTGGTTATAATCATTCACTTTTTGTTGGGTACTTAAACATGAAAAGGTTTTTACGAAAGTCGTTGTAAGAAAGTTCCAAAGTTCAATTGACTGAATTTTTTTTTGTATATGGTTAGCAAGATCTTGAAAATATGGTGAAGCATCGTCGCGGAGTAAGTTCCGTGGGTGTATGCTGCAAATCTTTGGGGATTTTGAGAATGAAAATCACTTTTTTCATTTTTTTTTCACATGATTGACTTTCAGGCAGTTGCACCAGCATCCACTTCTTTGCCTTTGGTCATTCAAGGACCAGGATTGACGCCTCCTATTGAAGATTATCAGTCTCCTGATGGGGATTACATTGATACCACAAGGTCTTGGACATGATTTATTATTATAAACTCTGCTCGAAGCTTTGTAATCATTGAAAAATGCCAGGATGTAGCAGATAGCTTTTCTTGAATGTTCTGAAAGGATAGTAGACTCCATTGATTAGAGAAGTCTTGACTTTAACTGTCGTCTTCATGAAAATTCCTGTTATACATTTTGAAAGCTCAATTCTTGTTCCCTCATTCTATTGTTTTTGTATTCTCATAGGTAAATCTGTGATTTACACGATGTATTTGTCTTTGTGAGATTGTTGTAGATGTGCGCGTTTTTACCAAGTTCTGAATATTGTACTTTGTTGCATCGATGAACAAATTTGTGACAATAGAGTAGAGAGGGGGATCTATCTAGATTTTACAGTCGATTAAGTGCCTTTGCGGTGGCGACAACATTTTTGCAAAAAAATACTATGCTCGCGAATGCCGGCAACTTGTTTGCGATTTGCGCGTGAAAAGTGGCCTTGGCGAAAACTTTATTTTCACGAGCAAATGTTGTCGTCTACGCAAAAGCACTACTCAACCGTTATAGTAGGTTATGAATATTGCGATTTTTTAGGTCATAAGATACTGCAAGTTGATTTTTCTCCATAATATTTCTAGCAGACTTATTAGTATAGTTCTTTATTTTTTCTTCTCAATTCTATGATGTGTTTACCACTAAAATAAATTAGAATATTTATTAAGCAAGGATCACACACACGCTAAACAAGCACAACAACTAGCATGAGAAATCTCTCCTTACTCAAGGCTTTGCCTGTATCTCCTACACAAGAGGGGGTTGAGGTCAACATAAAGAAACAGGGTGGTGGTTTCATCGCGCTTTTACAAAGCTTGGATTCGTTTTGCCTGAGCCTCCAGTTGGTCGGCAACTGGCTTTGGTAGATCGGGTCCAACCTGCGCTTCGAAGAATTTCTTGCTTTCTTCAATGTCCTCTTTCCAGTATTCCTTGGGCAGCGACATCAGTTCATTCCAGTCAACATTTGGCAAGCCATCAAGGTTGATGCTACCGGCTTTTGGCACATATCCAATTGGAGTTTCTTCCTGCAAAAATGAGCATTTGTCAGTGCTTTGCCAGAATTTGGGAAGTTATACTGCAAATAGGCAGCCCGCGGATAACTGGCACAATTTGTTAACTCCAAAATTGCATGTTTTGTGGCAGATATCAGCGCGGGTGGAGCCGATCTTGTAGAGGCCTAACCACGAAATCTTCCACTTACAGCAATATCAGTAGCGCCATCAACCCTTCTGAGGATCCAGTCAAGAACACGGATGTTATCACCATAACCAGGCCACAAGAATTTGCCATCCTTCTGACGGAACCAGTTGACGTGGAAGATCTTGGGAACCTAAAAAAATTGACTATTTTCAATGTGTAAATTATCGAGAATATCGAAAATTACCTTATGTGGGGCTTTACCAAGGTTAAGCCAGTGCTGGAGGTATTGTCCGAAGTTGTAGCCCATGAATGGACGCATAGCCATAGGATCATGCATAACCTAAAACAACGG
Source organism: Cylicocyclus nassatus (assembly GCA_958299035.1). Taxonomy (NCBI): domain Eukaryota; kingdom Metazoa; phylum Nematoda; class Chromadorea; order Rhabditida; family Strongylidae; genus Cylicocyclus; species Cylicocyclus nassatus. The sequence goes on along the minus strand of CATQJL010000223.1, from coordinate 30,820,500 downwards.
ATTGTTGGTCCCGCAAAGATTATCAAGCGTCAGAATTTCCATAAATTATGGAAGTGCTAAAAGATAAGCTCTATTCTGGACTAAAAGGGTAAGTCATGAAGGCATTTGAGCGAGTTGCAGCGGCGCGTTGCCTATGGTAACGCGTCGCGCACGCGTACGCTTCGCTCAGCTTACATAGCCACCCTTCGTCTGGGATTAAACAGTACTTACCTGTCTGCCAGTAAATTCGGCTGCTGCAGTGGCTTCAGATTTTACGAGCGCACCAACAAGGATACCATGTTCCCATGAGAAGCTTTCGAAAACCTTGAAATTACGGTTTGATGAAAAACTGGCCAAGAAATTTCGAATGTAATTCTGCGATTACGTACAAGTGGGACTCCTTCTGGACGTCTACCTCCGAAGATAATCGCATCGATAGGTACTCCTTCGGGAGCTTCCCATTTTGGATGGATGATAGGGCATTGACCGGCTGGGGCAGTGAAACGTGAGTTCGGGTGAGCAGACTTTCCTAAATCAAACAAAATGAAGTGTAAGCACGGTGTAGTATAAAAAAAGTATTGTAGTGTTCCTGCGTCGCTGACAACTTTTGCGCGCAAAATACGCCATTGTTGCTTTACGGCCAATTCTTTCCGCGCAAGTCACAAGCAAGTTGTTGTCAATTACAAGCATGGGATTTGTTTCCGCGCAAAAGCTGTCATCACCGCAGAGGCACAAAAGACTTGAAAGAAGTTTAGAAACTGGTTCTGACCAACCTTCATCACCAATATGCCATTTCTTGTTGAGCCAGGTGGTGATTTCGTAAGTCTTCAGTTGTTCATCAGTAAGTTTTTTCTAGAAGCAAATTATATTCACAAAAATCAATTGAGAAAGTATGTGTCGCAGCACTTACGGTCTCTTGGAGTTCCTTCTCAAGACCTTCCCAGAAGTACTCTCCGTCTTGGGTTTCGGCAACATTTGTGAAGATCGAGTTCTTCTGGAAGCAAGCCATAGCCATAGGGTTTGTCTTGTTAGAGGTTCCTGAAATCAGGAGAAAATAGAAATAATTTTATTAAGCTTTTATAAGAGGAATAAATTACAAATTTACCTGGCGCGACTCCGAAGAAGCCAGATTCGGGGTTAATAGCGTACAAGCGACCATCAGCTCCGAATTTCATCCATGCGATATCATCTCCTGGAATGTTTGGTCATAAAATCAGCGTAAAAATAGAAAAAACTGAAATTTTTTTTGCGATTTCTCGACAAGCAGATCAAATCTCTTGGTGGGGATAATCGTTTTCTTTTCTTTGAAATTTAAGCGGAAAAACAAGCAGGCAAACGCCATTACCGCTTACGCAAATGCTGCACACTAGATGCAGGGCACCTGACATTTGGTGTCATGTAAGCCAAATCACAAAAATAGATGAGATAGCCTTTAAATATGCTTGTAATGATGAATAAAAACTCTTCTCTTTAATCGAATTTCAGTTAGAAAGAAGAGGAGAAGGAAAATCGTTTGTCATCCTCTTTTTTTACGCTACACCAAACGTCAAATGCCCGCCATTTAGTAATTCGCATTTAATTAACCGGTTCAAGTTAGCGGTCTATGTAAGTTCTACCTTACGAGCCAGTGCTGCTTTCCCACATGCCATAGCATATGGTACAAGGATCAGTAGTCCGCGAAAATAATGTTTATTTGGATCTCCCAATTTTCAATACAAAAGGCTAACCGCTCACCTATTACACGAACTTTCCATCCAGGAACAGTGGGCTGGAGCATGGCAAGGTTGGTCTTTCCGCAAGCGGATGGGAAAGCAGCGGCCACAAATCTCTCTTGTCCTTGTGGGCTGGTGATACCCATGATCTGAATTTGGGAAATATTAGCCCAATATCGATTTTGAAGTCATGATCTTGAAATCTATTTTACCCACCAGCATGTGTTCAGCCATCCATCCCTCGTCGTGTCCAATGTTCATGGCAATTCGAAGAGCGAAGCACTTCTTTCCTAGAATAAAACACTCATAAAGCAGACGAGGAGTACGGTAGGGGTAGAAAAAACTCACCAAGAAGTGAGTTACCACCGTAACCAGATCCGAATGACCAGATCTCCCTCTCTTTCGGTCGGTGTGCAATCATTGTCTTTTCTGGATTGCAAGGCCAGTGGTTAATTACCTCTCCTGGAAAGTTTTCGGAGTTTTAATGGGTAAACTGATGTGAGGTTCAATCAATATACATACTTTGTAGAGGGAATGGTGCTCCAACGGAGTGAACACCACGAACGAAATCGCCATCACCAAGTGCTTGAATTACCGCAGTACCCATACGTGTCATGATCTGCATGCAAAGAACCACATAGCTGAAAAAATTGTTTTAGGGGGTCATTCGAAACCAGTGGGGTGCCATGTTCCCATGAACTTTAGACAATTCTGAAAATTTACGACATGCTAGTGGAAAAGTGCAACGCCCTTTCTTCACACAAAATATTTCATGGCAGAGTAAAGAGAGCTTTATGATCATGGACCATTTAAGATGAACTAAGTCGTAATTAGTATTATTGATTATTTTTATTATTATGGTTGTGAAAGCTAATATGATCATGGGAAAGGACTGAATCATTAAATCTGCAAGATTGTAAACGCGATAGATAATTTTTATCTTGAGAAGAAAAATGTAATATATTGGGAGTGGAACTTCCACCGAACTATTTTTTTCCAAACAAAGTATACAGTACCAATTTTTAAAGAAGCTGATCGATAAAATGATAACTGTAGCGGCTGCAGAATTTTTTTCATGGAGGGTGGGGTAGATAACATACCTTTTAAACATGTCTAAAATTTCTTCCACAATCTGTGATTTTTGAGTGTCCTCGAAATTTCAAAAAGGCACGCCGAGAAAGGTCACGTTCCAGAAAAAAATTTTCCACAAAACTAATTTGATCTTTGAAAATTTATGAAATTGTTTAGAAGCAAAAACTGTAAAACTTCGAGCAAATTTCGCGAAATTCGGAGCTTTTGCAGTGTTTGTAAATAGAAGAAGTGAGGCTCAAAATTTTCTGATTATTGATTTTTTTTACAACGAGATTTTTTTAGATTGGCCTTTCAGTTATCTAATCACTTTTTGTGAATTTGCAATCTCTTCTACTCTCTCCCCCCCCCCCTTTCAGCTTCCGCTTTGTAAAATGAATCGGAAAAGGAGAGGATTTCTCAAAGCATAATTAACAAGTAACGGTATATTTTTAAGGTCATTCCTTCCAAATTTGAATATAAGTTCAGTATCAAAAAAAATGATAAAGATTTTTGCAAATGATTTTCTCGTGTTTGAAGTGTCATGTTTCATTCTGATCCCCTTCTTATCGTGTACCGTTTTACGGAAGCTTTACGGACAAGCAAAGTCAAAGTGCAAGCTTAAGATAAAAAGAGCACATTTGCTGGGCGCACTTTTCTTGAGAGCAGAAAAAAAACTTGAGAAGTGTTTACCGTGAGTCGGTGAGTTCGATTCCGATCTTCGACAGGGGTCCTCCAACTGGTCCCATTGAGAATGGAATAACATACATGATACGTCCTAAAATATCAACTTTAATGTTGGTAAACCTCCCTTTTTGGACAGGGAACCATTGGTACAATACAGTCTTTTGAAATTTTTTTATTCCTATTGCACAACACGCACACTATTTCACGACCTATGTGCTTACAATACTGTGAATTACTAGAATTTCTTTTCCTCTCTTTCACGATCTGTGTTAAGTTTGATAAGGTAAAGTTTGATTTGCTGTACAGCAAATAGTCGTGAGATCCTGCGCGCAGTGTGCAATTTCACAAATTAAATTACAAGTGCCTGCACTATACAGTGACTCACACGGATTACGGTAGCCCCAATTTGGTCAATCGCCTGTGTAATTGCACTACTTTTTCACTTTGCAAGTGTAGAATGTGTCATCGGATAAGAGGCCTTTTAATTCGTACAGGGTTTGTTGAGTTTTTTTGTCGTTTTTTGCTGGCCTGCCAGTTTGCTTTCTGCACTTCAAAATGTTGTGCAACTGCACAAACCTGCTGGCCAAATTAGAACTACCGTACCATAAATTCTACGTCCAATGTTTTTGAAAATTGTACTCCGAACCCCATGTATTTTCGACATGGCCTCAATTTCCTTATGTGTCGCTTGAGTCGTACACATTCAAGGACGACCGAACGTACTTTAGAGGAAAAATTTAAGGTCGCTTGTCTAGCGATGGCTTTAGCGAACGCACACTAAGTGCAGATAGCAATCCCACGAGAACTCGTCCAACTTTCTAAGATTGAATTCTCAGCTGATTGTACTCTATAGTTGTCAATCTCTTGGGCATCAAAGATTGAGAGGAGTGAGAAGAACATTAGCGGTACAAAAAAACGTCTGGAATTTTTCGCTTTCGAATGAGCTTATGATTTTATCAGATGGTCCGAATTAAATGCCCATATCTTACCATTCATGCATCCAGGGAATCTGTCATCAAGTTCTTTGGCGAATTGTTCTTCGCTCATCCATTGTCCCATAATTGGTTTTACACCATCTGGGGTGTGGCAGATCTAGAATTCACAATTTTGTTAATTTTTTTTTACAAAAATAATATCTGGCTATACCGATTGATATTTCTCGGTCGTGATCATCCAAGTCTTGGACTCCACTCGAGCAACATCTTGAGGATCAGTACGGCATAGGTAGCTGAAAAATTTTTTTTTAATTACACAGATAAAATAAATAAAATCAAAAAATAAAATTGATTTTACTCAGCTCTAGTAGGGTCAAATACCCATTACAAAAATTGACTAATTTTTATCGTTTTACACGACTCTAAGTCTTGTTTCCTTACTGAGGAGCTCCGAAGAGGACTTAATGTTAGAAATCAAGTCATACTCCGTCCAAGAGAAGAAGCGAAATAGTAATTCGCACACTTTCTTTTTGTTAAAAATGTGAAATAGTAATAATACAATTTTTTTTCATTGAAAAATTTGACTTCCTCGACCCTAAACACTCGACAGAAACCGAAAAAAAAAACAGCCTTCTCTGAATCTTATCTTTTACAAAATTTGTATGAGCGTCGAAGTCGTTATCGTAGTGTTACCGTATCTCTCTCACATCTACCTTTCCCATTACCTCTTCCCCCCGCTCACATTTCCCCCTTTCCCTCACCCCGTTCAAAACTCTCCAATGTCGTGTCCGCTCTGCTGTTGTTTTTATGCCGAATGAGAATCGGTTTTGTGCCGTTCGGCCGTTCGTTCAATAATTCGATGCTGCACTTTGTGCATCATCGACGACCGACCGACACAAGTGGGAGCTGACGGTGGTGATTTGGCCGAATCGCTTTTCTCCTCCACCTCTACCCGAGCCACCTAGTCTCTCTACTCCAACGAGCAGTTGTTCGAAGGGTTTTCGGCGCGAACTCAAAAAAAATCAGTCATACTGTGGCTGCGAGGCTACGACTGGTTCGTCGAAAAAGACAAAATTGCTGACTGGTTCCCTCTTGTCCCTAAATGAGTCTCCCTCCCCCCCCCCTCGTCCACCCCCTCAATCCTCTTAGTCGATTTTGAGTGACTAGCAGAGCCCGAAAGCTTCGGTTTGTTATGCTTAGATGCCCTCATAGTGTGCATACATTCAAATTGTTTACGACTTTGCCCTAGAATACTTCTCGTTCGTTCTCCCTCGTCAAAGCCTCTGAGGCTCTAACGTCCGCTGTGCCCTAAAGTTGTCCTTAGGGTTTTCGATCTGTTCTAGTGCGCCCCATATTCAAACGACTTAGAGAGAACGTGTTTCCTTTAATCGTCTTATTCGCAGAGTTCCTTTTTATAGAAAAATTGAATGCGCCAATTATCGGGGAGAAGTTCATAGTTCTTGGCTACAGAATCGCAATAGAAATTCCCGGACAATTTGATAAAAACATTTTCCTAAGAATTCAAAGGACTTGAGTGTTATTGCCCCGAGACCGGATTAGAAATAAAAAGTCTCGAAAACTCCTTTATTTTTGTCATTGAATATTTGCTCAATTCTCAAATTTGTTTTTTAGCCGTAGGCACTTCGCACTAATCCCAAGTTTTCATAAACAACCCTAAAAGATGTTGAGAATAATGAGAACCTTCAAGAGGGGCGGCATAGGGCCCAAAAAAATCCACATAGGAAAGACTTCTGACAACATTCTTAGAAGACATCATCTTTCATAAAAAATCTGTAAATTTACTCTACCGTCTCTCCCCACCGAGGAACGGAGAGGCCTAGAAATCAAAACTATGCGTCTAGGACATGGGACAAAATAGAAGCACTGTGATTCTTTATTTTTTTGTGAAATTGTGTCTAGTGTACATAACCGGCGACGTGTGGAAAAATTCCAAAATTTTCAGATCTCAAACTTTTGAAACCAACCAACTTTTTTCCAACTCACTTGTGATCATAGGCCTTCAAGGGCTTAAGCACATCATCCTTGACCATTTCATCAACAATGCTTTGGAATTCTTTCTGGCTACCATCGCAGATAAAAATTCCTTTTGGGCCCATAAGTTCGGCCTTTTCGGCGATGAATCGGGCAACTTTTGGTGGCAGCGAATGGAAGTCTCCCTAAAAAATTTCATAATTCCGCTAACCGAGTAAAAATTGCTGATAATATTATCCTCTATCAGTTCTGTCTTCTAATTACTTATTGTTGGTAACTTTTATAATATTTGATTTATTGCATATAATATAAAGACCTCAAGCCCTCTAAGTTCCTATGCATACGTCATGACTCTCCGCCCCTAAGGCTTTAGGCATGATGCAATCTCTTATATTCACAAAATGCCTCAAATATCATATAACTGGATGTCCGAAGGTCTCGAGCTAACCTTAAGAACAGGGATGTGGTTGAGTTTGTGCGTGATGACTTCGCTGACGATTTCGAAGCCGTCAGTCTCCATCTGACGCAACGATTTACAATCAGCCGCCATCCTTCTGTAAGTAAATGAATCTTAGAATAGATGTATTGGGTATAGAACAAATCAGAAATTCATTGGGCGCAGAATCAGAATCAATGACGAAGCACGGACTGATCGAACAGACAGTCAGAGCGCGGAAAGGTGTCTGGCTTCGGATGCCGGCGACGTGAGAACACTGAGCCGTTCGGTCAGCCACGCCTCCCACGAGAGCATCAGGGAACTGCTGGCTGTGCCAGGGGGGGGGGACGGGGAGAGGACAACACACGAACGCGACACGGGGCGAACGCAACGCAAAGTGCAACGTCTGCGTCCAGCTCGGGACAGTTTTATACGGAAATCGTCGATGCACTAATTTAGTTTTTGACTCACGATTCTCATTTTGCAGCAGGTAGAGGGAGGAGATTAGCCCCGCGCAAAAATGGAATTATGGCATTTCCAATTTTGCAGAAAAGAGAAATTTCCAAATTTCTACTCACTTACTCATCATAGTTCCGTCACGGCTACGGAAGGCGTTCTTTCGGAGTTCGGCACCACCTCCACCACCTCCTCCACGGCTATGGAAGAAGTTCTTTTGGTGTTTAGCAACACCATCACCACCAGCACCACCAACATCACCAAATCGCGCAGATGATCTCCTACATTGAACTGTAGCATAGCCTAAGTACAGCCGAAGGATCCTAGACCAGAACATCCTAATGTTCTCCATTTTTTTTCCTTCCTCTCCTCTTTCTGATCGATCCCTTTCTCTACAGTTTACTCAGCCTCTTGTCTGTCACTTCCGTTGCAAAATCGACAAATCTAGAGCTTTCCCAGCACGTCACTGTACTAAGCCATAAAATTGACAACTCATTTTGTTGATAAGGGTTAGAAAAAAACTCGCTGTGTTAGTCATGGTCAGGGCGAATTTTATTGGAAAGGGAATTTGTATGACTAGTTGACCTGTACTAAGCGTAGACAAGAGTCGTTTGACATTTCTCTTATCAGACAGTTTTTGAGGAAAAAATAGATTGTACTGATTTCGTACACTCTCATCTTGTCTGTCGCATCTAATTTGACATTTTCTCACTTCTTTTCCACCTTCTCGAAATCGCCGTGTTAGTCATGGTCAGGATTTGGAACTCCCTCAAAAAAAAAACTTCTCTTACGAATCTAATTTCAAGTTAAAAATTTTTAGAAATTTATTTTGATTATGTACGAGACTTTGATTGAATAAATGAACTGTGGTACCTCATCGGACAATTTTTCAAGGAAAAATAGACTGTGCTGATTTCATGCACTCAATATGTCTGTACCTTTATTTTCGAAATTCTACATCTACTTCCAGAAAAATCTAATTTCTGGTCCTTCTCGACCTTCCCCTCCCCCTTCCCCCTCCAACCCGCGTGATTCTGAACAGTCCTGCTTTGCACTTCTAGAAAATTCCACCTGTCATTCCTCGTTTTTCTCAACATTTTTGTAGTTCCGAACAGTCCTGCCGTTCTATTTCTAGAAACTCCACCTTCCTTTCCTTCCACCTCCTTCTCGACGTTTCTCCCGTAGTTCTGAACAGTTCTACACGCATGTGCTGCACCCTGTCAACTTTTCTGTTCCGCGTCCGAACTTCTGCTGCGTTGTACCGGGGGCTTGAAGTACGTGCATACGAAAAATTACAATGTGCAAAAGCACCGCACAGGCGCCCCTCGTCAAGAACAAGAACTTCTCGAGCTGCTTTGGCTACGTCAGAACCGTCAGCAGCAGAACGGATTCTAGGCATCGATTGTCTTCGTCAGCGAGGACCGACCACGTCGACGCCATCGCCATCGACGAATCGAATCGATGGCGGTGCCCACAAATACACATACAGTTCCCCTAGCCCCCCCCCCCTCGACGATGATTCCTCTTCGATTGCGAAACTGTGCTGCTCCAATTCCGCTACCGCCGCCGCCATCGGAAACAGCTCGACAAGAAATTTTGGGGGAAAAACAAACGGTTCTGCAATCACATCAAAGTACAATCACTCCCATATCGGTCACTGCCATGTAAGGTGATGTCAGTGCCCCGCTGCTGTACAAGGAACTGCCCGGAACGTCTGCAACCTCCCCCCCCCCTCTCTCCCAAACCAATCTCGCTGCGTCATTGATCTCAAAAGTTCCGTCTTAATCCAAAAGAACTCGACATCTGGTCCGGTCGTTCGCTCGTGAAGTGCCTATAGCAAAAAGTGGATGGATTACTTATGAGACTCTTACACGGAGCTTGGGCTAACTGAAAAGGGGTTTTGTGTCTTTGGGAGCTCCTTCTATGTTGACGAGTGCGATTGTAGACGTATAAGATTATCCTTTTTTGGGAATCTAGCCCTTTAATAATTCTTTGACATCACTTAACTGGGAAGTTGTAGTTCCTTCTGTACTCAGACCCTTTTCGGATGTGAGTTTTTGCTTAAGAAGAATTTCTTTCTGTTTTCAAAGATAATTAGGCCATAAATGATATGATGCAGAAATTTGAACCCTCTCCACCAAGTAGAGTATTCATTTTTTGAGATTTCAATTATCTAGATTGGATGTTTATTTTTCGACTTTCGCAATGCCATGCCCGAGGAGATCTATGTATCGTAGCTTACAATACGAATCTATTAAAACCGTTGTTGCTTTTCTAATCGAATTAGATAGACATTAGACATTAGATACACGCAGTTTTTTGATCTACCGATTGAAAATGTGGCCACCGATAAAATTTCAGAAAATTTTTTTTGCTATCTTTTAAGCAAAACTCTTGAGAGTGATATTGTATTCATGAGAACAATTTCACAACTTTTACCCATCTATACAACCTCAATATCAATCAAATAACATGATGATGCAATTTCTCAGAATTTGATGTCAAAGAAATTTGTGCAAAATTTCGTCGCCTACGGTTTAACAATAATCCGTGCACAACATCGCAAGCTTGTTAACAGGAATCCTTTTGAACATGTACTACTTCTAGATTTTTCTACTACCGTATATCACAAATCCTACTGTAACAAAGTATTTTTGCGAACGACATAATTCCTAAGCTCCAGCATAAAAAACCGAACTTTGCGACTGAACACAATTGACAGTGAATGTGTTTTGCTGCACTTTGTGCTTTGCACCGTGCAAAACTCTCAAAACCAACGAGAATGCACAGAATGCACAAAGCAGCTAGACGTATGATTGCTTTTGTAAATCCTCTATTGTAATAAAAGAAATAGAAATCGATTATTGTGGTCTTTTTATGTGAAAAGCGATTGAGTTGGAAACATATTTGTACTGTTTCACATATGATGTGAATTTATAGAGACCATGATCCTCATGATGATGCGAAAACATAAGTAGCAACTTTGCTAAGTTTACAAAATTCAAAAAAAAAGTTCAATAAAGCCAGGAAAAGAAATAAGGTTAATTGTTGACGGAAAGTAAGAGCTTCTGCTCCTGGGATTGATCATTTGCTTTTGTGTTAAGTGGTTGGTGCTGTTAAGAAGAAGAACCATTCGAACATTTTTTGCCTCCAACCTGGCTCTGATTATCTTTGTAAGATTTTCTAAATGGGCTCCTTGCTCAATATCTGATGTGGAAATTTGATTGAACTGATCAGACAATCTCGTCACTTTATGGTTCTAGTATGGTTTTTAGTTTAGTTTTGTCTTATGTTGTTGCAGGTGCATCAATATACACAGGAACGCAGAACCAAACTTTTTCATTCCCGATCTTGAACAGTTGGTCTTTCGCTGCAGTTCCTGAATTTTTTCTTTGATGGCATACCTAGAGTGCAATGCAATCAATAAATAAGTTGTCAAGTAGGAAAAATAAATGCAGTAAACGAAAACAAAACAAAGTGCCTTTAACTTTGGATCATTTCTACCACTATACTCTTACTTTTACTTGTAGGACAAACAACTGAACGTCAAACTTTAAGGGATTATAGAATGGATCATCAGAATTCAGTTTGGTTCCATGTAATGATAAATTTATCTCCTCTTACTTGAAGCCAAAGGAGTTGTAATTCTCTGGGACCTTCTTAATTCCCAAGAAAACAGCAGTGCAGATAACTTATGCGGGCGTTTCATTCCATCATTAGTTCATATATGTGTTTTCTGGTATAGGAGAGAATTTCAAGAAGGATTAACTTTTACTTCAACTGGCTTGGCGGCTGGTAGGCGGGGCTTTGTGACCTAATTAAGGGCGCTCGCGCCTGCGACGCAGTCTGCGTCTCTGTTACGGGCGTGCTCTCGGATCATTATCTAGCCTTAATTAGGTCACGAAGTCCCGCCCTCCAGCCGCCAAGCCAGTTGAATCAAAGGGTAGAGGGAAACAACCTCGTGCAATTTCTATCCTGCCAACTTGCGGTTCCTCGTTTCTGACGTCTTGCGCCATTGTTTCATGATTCAGCAATCATGTGCTACAATGCGTTTATATGAGTCAAATATGTTTTCTAACATCACCATAGCTTTTGCGTCATTCCGCCCCAATAACCAGAAATTTATTTGACATCAAGAAAATCAAGGGAAAATAATGCCAATTCATGTGCCTCATGATCGATAGAAGTGGAAGCTTATTAGCAGTTCCATGATATCATACACTCTCTGAATTCTATCATTCATATGAAAGTCTCGTATCTTTATTTAGAAGTAGTGTCATGAAGTTCGGCCAATAATATAAAAAAATCACCTTTAATTCTCGATCGTTCATTGAATTATGATGTTGGTAGCAGTTGAGATTGTTTGGCGATATGACGTGCCTGTGTTATAAAAAAATCTTGCAGCACCTGTTTCGGGAACTTGACGTCTCAAAGACTACGCAGTTCATTAAAAAATTACATCTTTAATTTAATTATACTGAAATATACAAATACAATTAGGCAGTACGAAAATTCTCCATGAACATATGCATGACCAAAATTCTGTGCTTTGCTGAAATCGAAACAACAATCCAGAGGAGTCATTTGTAATTCATAATGTGAGAATGCACACCATATACGACATCTCACGAATATGATCAGTCGGACGCAATAAGAACCGTTCTTTGAGGAACGAACTGCTAATAACTGTTTACTCAGACCTATTTGCTACAATATGAGCCCACAAAAGAGAAAAGTATAAGAAAAATCATCTGAATCATCTTGGCTCTTCATAAGCGGCGACGTCGTGAAATACCGAGCGAGTTGTGCAATACACATAATGAATTACGGATAAAAGCGACATAAAACGCACATCCATTTCATTTAGAATACATAACCAATATTGAACATCGTTGACAAAATTGAAAGTTCGAGTTTCACAATTTCATTTTTTTATCCGAAGTGTTCCTTGGACCTGGAACACTAAAAAACTAAAGAGGCATTGATTTAAGCTTTTCCCACGCATGATTCAAATTCCCTGTTTACCTCTCCTGTAGTACAAACTAAAATGTGAACCACTTTATTTCAATCCTCCAGTTTTATTATTGTAATGCATACCTTGAAAAATTGATTCGATTGTCACAGAATTTTATGGAGTACTACATACGAAATGTTCTCTACTCCTTCAATCGCTATAAATCATTTTCACACACGCACAGCACTTCACATCCGATTATGTCGATATGTACTTTTGTTATGCGACTTGAGGACTGGCACCGGGGGGGGGGGGAAACGACAGTGCAAATGTTGGGGGAAAACAACTGCTGAAAATAACTGTCACCACGTGTGTCTCCAAGGTACGAACATCGTTCGACTTCAGAAGTACAATCGAGTCGATAGAAAGGAGGGGGCTGTTGCTTGGGAAGTAGAACAAGTACTTGCTCGACTTCTGTTTGTCACGAAAGTTCAGGGAGGTGAAAAATGATATTCTGGAATATGGATCGCTGTTTGAGCTAGCTGAGCACACTAACGGTCAAACAAACATCTAGATAAAAAAATCTACGTGAAAATCTACTAGATCGTTGATTTTCTCGCTTACACGTGGACAAACTTTGCACGTGCATGTCAGCGTAACAAGTTGCGCTGTAGTTTTTTGTGTACTGTAAACAGAGACCGCAAATACACCGCAACCTCGTTTTACCGCAGAAATTGCAGGTAATCTTGCACTTATGCACGATGGGGAACTGGGAATAAGCAACCAGGAAGTCAAGGTTTGTATTAACCTCGTTTACTTGCTGCCAAGCTTTATAAAATATTATAGTTGTAATCTGACTATAGATTCTGCTTCGTTACTCAGCTGCGGAGAGTTAAACAGTCTCAATGTGTTAGCATCTATTCTTTTCCAAATATTTTTTTATGGAAAAAGGTTTGCCTTAATCGTGAGATTGATTCCAGAAAAAATTCTTTTCTGGTCTTCTTGAGAAAGGTCCTTGTCGCACTATGGTGTGCACATGAAATGAATTCTATATTACTTTCTCTTTTCAGGGGTTTCCCTGACTGCATTTCCATTCAAAGGATTTTTTTTTGAGGACTGAAGGAAAGATCTCAAAACCTATTATCCAAGCGGCAGCTCACATGATATATTCTTTGCCGAAAATTCAACTCCAAACTCTCACCCAATACCTTTTACCTGTCGGCTTCTTCAAGTACGGTACTAGAAGAAAATTTGAAGTTTGATTTCATGCAACGATTCATTTGGGCTGCCTTCTAGGCATCGGCCAATTATGGCCCAGGTCCACTCAGGGCTCGGCACAGGTGGCTTACAAGGCAAGGTGGATATCGTTTTGGAATAAAAAGCAAGGGGGATTTCGTTGAAGCGGAAACCCCAACCCCACCCCCCCCCCCCACACACACACACAACCGCCTTCTGCCTTTATGTCACCCACTTTCTGGAGAAGACGTTTCATTTCTGCCTTCTCGATCTGCAAAAACCGAAAATTTCCTGTTCCAACCTGTTCGCCGGTTAAGCGTGCGAGCTCAAACCCGCCTCAAATTAAATAAAAGGCTTGTTTACAACGAAGAGAAAATGAAATGACATCAAAATTGGTATGTAGATGGGCAATAGGGACTTGGGACTATGTGCGAAAAATTATGAAAAAATTATGTGAACTGAAAGCGTGGCAAACTTTTTTAGCAGTTAGGTGGCTTTACAGCCACCTGGACAGCCACCTGAGGTAGCTGTAAAAAGAAAAAGTCATATATTTTCCTTCGTTCACATAATTTTCTCACATTTTTAACATATCCTTGTTCTACATCAAAACCTTACAACTGAGTTTTTGAAGCTCTCCAAATCCCCTCTTCCTCGCCTAGTTACAGGCCTCCAAATATTTTGTACGGCGGCGGCCTCGCGCAAGTGTGCGCGCCGGACACAGCATGCCGCCAATTCGGAGATTACGAACATCTTTAGTTTCTTTTCCCTCTGTTCGATGTTCTTTTTATGTCTTGTTCCATTATTTTCTATTATTCGTTTTCGTCTATTTATGATCGCGTCATAGGTGATGTCTTATTTTTGTGCCGAAGTCTACAGGGACTTCGTTTTTCAAAAAGTGAAAAAGCCACCTCATGCCGAGCCCTGGGTCCATATGAGCCCATTCATTGCCCCTTCAAAGCTGGCAACTGTCGACAACTGTACCTAGATCAATTTAACCTGATGAAACAAAGCCTATATGATACATTTTGTATGAATTTGTAATACAGAATAGAACCATTGTACACATGCAACACAATAACCCATTCTAATTTTTTTATATGCACTTTCTATTTTGCTGCGGGAGAGTTGATGAGTGCAGTTGTAGTGCACTACATCATTTTACGATTTTCACGTAATTTATTAGCACGAGAATCAAGAATATACACTCGATATTTCAACATTTTTCATTTGATCTTGTTGAGTACAGGAAAGTACAGAAACGACAAGATATGTAGGATAACAAACTATTGAATTCCACACAACGTAGCAATTAACGACTTCACTAATACTATTTTCAGGTAATCTTCAGCCAAAAATTGTCTTAGGTCAACTGTAAAGGTTTGGTCTGAACTGGAATACGATGCATTTCCATTTACCGCGGTATGTCGATAGGTGTTGAAAGTTCCAGGTAAACTTGCATATAGATGGGACGTCTTTTATAACGTTGACAAATAACAGTTGATGCTTTCTTTGACCGGAATTTGGAAATTTTGATGCAAGGCTAAGCAGATTCTTTAATTATTGGCAAGAAATGCCGTGAAACTTCTTAAGGTCTTACCATTTTTAGAACAGTCCACAGCATGTCCTCCAGCATAATTGCTTATGAACATTTATAAGTTTGATCTAAATAAAGAACTAAAAAGTTATTCTTCTATATCACTCTTACCTCTATTGTTTACTAGCTGGCTTACCCGGCTCCGCCCGGGCTTGTCAAAACACTAGATAAGCTCTCATCACTATCCCTGTATAACCTTTCCCTGTGCCCACGTCTACATGCCAATTCACTATTCCCGCTGATATAGTAATCAGCATGCTCGACCACCACCCTGTGCCAACTCCCACTCCTGTAGCTCCAACTTTGAAAAAAAATCGATAAATCTAATTCATATTCAAGAACTAATATTGTATTCGTAACGAGCATGCTCGATTACCCCTCTTGCCAACTCCCGGCCCCGTAGCTCAAACTTTGCAAAATATCGATAAAAATCGATAAAATCGATGTCGGTCGATGACGAACAGTAGCCTACAACACCCGTCCGGCCCCGTAGTGTATGTGTGCAAAGTTTGGTCCGGATCGGTTCAAAAAATGGAATTTTCTATTCGGAACATACGTATACAGAGACATACAGACTAACAGACATTCAGCTTTATATATAAGATTTGTATGTGAAGTGCTATTACAAATTAGAATGCATCAGCAATAATCATCAGTTAAGAAAGCCCTATTGTATTACTTAGGAACTTTGACAAAATATTTGCTCATTTATTCGGTATACACACTTTACGTGCGCTGGCGATATCCAGTCAATTGAAAGTGCACAACTAATACCCAACTAATGAGCAATGACTACTTTTGATATATTTGTTACCTCTATTTTGAGTGCTCTATTAGCATAGCTATTGCACAAACGTGTACATCACATCGTATAAGGCTTCACGCGATTTTGTCACCTCGCGATTCTCCCGACAATACAGCTATTACGAGTTCATTGCATGTCGATCTCTTTGCATTTCGATTGTGATACTTATTGTTAGTCACGATCAGTCGTGTCGTTAAACCATCACAACCGCAATGCAAGAGGTTCGGCATGCAATGGACTCGTGAAGTTGTCTTGTTGGAAGAACGCGAAGCAAAAAATTCGCGTGAACTATGCCCGAGGCCTAGATGCTTTTTTCATCGTTTGCAACGTAAAATCTGCAATGGGTATAGGTATGCGATTTTCACTACTTTGCCTCACTGGTCTTGGCCAATCAGCAGGAGTACGGTAGTAATTACGCATTTCTGCACATGCTGAATTTTGTTGCTCATATTACGTTCTGCCTATAAGAAATCCTGAATAAATGTTGAATAACTTCGAAATACTGGATGAACTGATTCGAAAAAATAATCCTCGTGCTAAATAATTCTAACAACGGCTTTGCACAATTTTCACAACTGCCTAAATTAGCAGGGTACTCTTTATATGCAGAATACACAAAACCAGTTTTGTAAAAGACTGACGACGAACTCATTGAGGTCGAAAATTTGGCACATTCTTCCCAAAGCAAACTGCCGACATTTGTCAACATAGGCTGCAAACTTCTTCCAGTTGTGCACGTCACTGCATTCCTAGCAAAGAGAGTTTCATATAAAAAGCAAGCTCTGTTCACGAAGCCGCTTAGGAAATCAATGCAATAAAATGTGAAGTTCTCAAGAACTAGAATAACGAATTATCGCATATATCGTGACGGTAAATCAACTAGTGTCCTTTGATCAAATCAGGAGCGTTACAACCCGTCGCTGTCAACAGAACCGATACACCAACATTGCACTCATAAAGTTCAACGAATTACAATGTATGTAAAGGAATGACATTGATGCAAAGCGACATCTTCTGACGCCTCTGTTTGTGGGATTGGACAGCGATATCCTGCAAAAATTTTCCGGGATATCTAGAGAAGAACTGTGGTCAAAATATCGGTCAATAATATTGGATTAGGCAGTAGAGGATTCAATGGTTTCTGCAGATGGAGTCATTCAAAGAAGCAACGGAAGAAGTACATATCGATGACCTGCTCCGTCGAATAATTCGTTTTCCTTGCTGCCGTCCATAAGTATCCAATGGAAGTTTAGTTTTGGTAAATTTAATTATGCTGAACATCACGTCACCTCAAAAAGAAATTGGAAATAGCAAATATTAGGCTGTTGACTAAGTTTTTCAACCGAGTCCATAACTATTCGCTTTTTGCTATAGGCGCGTTTAATCGATATCGTATAGACTGCCGTGTGGGCCATAAAATGGGACAAACCTGAGAAAAAATCCGGGACGAAAACTGGTGAAATTCGAGGATTCATGTATTTCAAACGAAAATGAAGCCGTTCTTAACACATTGACGATCGTGCAGATTTTTAGTTGTCTGCCTTCTGGGACCAAGGCCTTTTACGGACCAGCCCGCATTTTTCAACTATAATTACGCATACTGTCATCTACAGTTATTAACATACAGTAGATCTGAAAGGCTGACAATTAAGATAGACGACTCCCTAGACTCAGTGAAGAAGAAAGCTCGTGGAGCTGTTTATCAAAGTACCAGTGCGTCACCTCTGCTTCGCAGAGGCTCGCACTGGCTCTACTATCTAGGCCCTACTCATTCTCGCATAATGATGGCATTAGAACTCACCGAGCAATGCCGACTACCACGAACAAAATGTAAAGAACTACTCATTCCGAAACCTTTTTTATGTGAAATCGGTGATTTCGCGTGGATGAGACTTTTTGCAGGAGAACAAACTCAAATTTTTATAGGTTTTTGATTTTTCCATGGTCTTGACAGTTGCAGTAAGAACAGCAATCACCTTGAGCTATATCTTTGTGCAAAAATCTTGTCAAATGCTCTGGTAGAACCCTGGAAAATTGACCATCTACGCAAACAATACTTTTTGGCGCCGTTTTTGTAAAGTAATGGACTTTTGATCACTTTTTTGGGCCTAAGTTCAAGACTTGCACATTTACTTGGCACAAACATCCGCGACTCTGTAGAAGGTGCAATTACGGACCCAAATTCGTGGCCCAAACGCAAAGCGGATCCGTTTGGCGCGCAGTTTCTGAGGGATCCACTCAACAAATCTGCTCGTGCTTTTGTATATTGAACTTTCATGCGAGTAGCATGCGCTGTGCAAAATTTGAGCCCAGGGGGTTGGCTGGAACTCGCACTACGAATTTCGTGACGGACAGAGATTCACACACACACACACACACAGACAAACGTAGACAACCCTTAGCCCGTTATTATAAGTTATGATAGTAGTTATTTTAACAAAATTCAAGCTTTGACACACATGGTGTGTCAAGCGGTCCCACGCGGTAGTCATTGCTTGACACACCATGTGTGTCAAGCGGTCGTCAATGTGTTAACTTAGAACATGCACGACAATACAAAAGTGTGCCTAAATGTTGCTAGAAGCTTACTCATCTAACGCTGTTAAGAAGAAATGGAATTCGAAGCTAACTCAAGATTTGGCGCCCTCAGAAAGTTGGACGAGCCGAGGAATGCAACGCAAAGGTGCATGAGGACAAACGTCAAACATTAACGAGTCGAAGTCTCAGAATTTGCCAAACCTTTGCATGGTGGGGTTATTTGCCCTGCCGAATACGAATATCATACTTATTCATCAAATCAGCACCTCTTTTCTTGTTTAGCGTAAGACCCCATACCCTAAACCTACTGTAACTTTACAAAAAAGCCCTACTATGCGAAACCGATATCGAACAAAATCCGGAGTGGTAGTAATTTGGTCGAAACCAACAAATGATGTGATAGTTCAATCATGGTTACATTGTGGTAAGCATGATCATCTTTTCACGGCCATTCAGTTCAATCGGTCATACAAAATCATGAAACAAGCAAGTAATTAGCAGAAAACCATAACTGTTTCATGCTTGTTCCATTCTAAACCAAACTATGAGTTAAACAGCAGGTTAACACCATTGTTCCCTTATCAGATAGAGTAATGAAAACAGCACTTCATTTCATGAGACGCAGACGTGAAACCACCAGGGAGGCGTGCAAGTGTTACCCAGGCAGCCGCCTGGTGCCGCAACCAGCCGCCAGAGCTGGCACCAGCGTCGCGGCTGGGCTACCGTAAGCGCGCACTCGTCGTCCGCAACCTCTCGCAGAGAGATTTTCGCAGCAGCCTCGCACCTCATCGCGCTGAGGTGCGAGAATTCCCTCAGAGGTCGAGCTACTGCCACATATTATATATCGATCAACACAGCGGAAAATTTGTAGTTTATTAGTAATATACATTACAAAAAAATATACAAAAACAAGAAAAAAGTTTAATAAATAAAAAACAACACAAAAAATCAAAAATGCTTCGAGGATGCTGAAATTTTTTTTTACAAATGCATAGGACTAGAAAATTTCAAACAAAAATTTGACCCACCTCCATGACATGGAGAAGAGTGCCTGGCGCGACAACTGATATTCTCTGTAAGCATTCGAGAAGCTGCTCGAAAGGAGGGTGCGTTCTTCTCCCTAACAAAAGGCGCAATTTCCTAGAAAATTAATGTACTGGCATTTCAGAAAATTTCGAAAAAGAAATAAATATACTTTCATATGAGCACACTTTTTCTAATATCTGACCTAGTTGGTGTTGGAAGTCTTCCGTCCCAAAGGTCACAACGAATTGTGCCAAAAAACCATTCAACAATCTATTTTATATTTTTTATGAACTTACTCCACGATATTATGCTTTCAATTTAATTTTATAATCATTCCACCAATTTATTTATTTAACTTTTTTTTGTTTTTGTATAATTTTTATAATGTATATTACTATTTAACTACAAATTTTCCGCTGTGTTGACCGATATATAATGTATAATATGTGGCAGTAGCTCGACCTCTGCAAGAATGGTTGGAGTTTCGATCTTCTCCAATGACTTTGCTTTGCAAGATAGCATTTTGAGGTTTCCTATTGGTTAATTCGCGGTTTCGTTGGGAAAATGATGTGAAGCTGCTGGTTAGCTGGTGTCATGAAAACACAGTTAACATGATGGTTTCGACCAAATTACTACCACTCCCGCAGACTGTTAATTAACCTTGGCATTATAATATACGATTAGTTTTTGAATTGTTTAAGCTTACCAAGGTGGTATAGAACTTAATAAAACGGCTGACGCGTTTCGGCGATATATCGCTTTCTTCAGAGCGCTGTAACGAAAGTTTAGCCGCAACAATTAAAGACTCACGGCGGTCGCCACTGTCCACTATCCTGAGATAGCGGAACCGAGTAAACTGACATGACCCTCCTCCGCTGTCTATTTATAGTCCCTAAGACGCTGATAAGCTGTAAGATCACTTATCATGGCTATACTGTCATCTTTTCTATTCATTTGGGGAGAACGGGCGGAGATGTAGAAAGCATCAAGGGTTTTACGCGCTAGAATTTCAGATTCTTGCACTAAAATTGATGCGGCAACTTCTATGGTGTTTTGATGACATTCTATACGATGAGCCCCTAGTGGAGTGGAGATGTTGGACTTTTGTAGACCATCCAGATGTTCGACGCGAGAAATTAGTGGACGTCCTGTTTCTCCTATGTAAGTTGCCCCGCAAACATTACATACTATTTGGTAGACAACGCCGGATAACATACAATCTCCCTGTTTAGAAGGTTTAAAAAGCGGTTTACGTGAAGTCCGTAACCTTTGCGACGCAAAAGAAATCAAGGTTTCTGTAAGTGACAAAGGAGGAGAGTTTGTAGTCATCTCACCGGAGCTTGATAAAGCTATAACGCAAGTCCACTTACAAGATGACACTCTCTACAAATCTTCTTCCATTGACGAGTACAAGAAGCAGTATCGCCGATTAAATAGAATATGGGAAGACGTAGCGTGTTGCGCAGGATTACCAAAACGCACCATCTCGCGACTTAAAAACGATTTACCCACTTGTCCCGCCCTCTATACATTGATTAAAACACATAAACCTCCATCTACTAGCCTAACGTCGACCGATCCGCGCGAATTTAGAGTTAGACCTATAATAAGTGGCATAGATGGTCCGACGGGCAGGATTTCATGGTTTTTAAACGTAATTCTCTCGCCTTTGCTCAACTACGTTCCATCCCATCTATCTAATACCCAAATGTTCTTAGAGCGCCTGCGGAACACCACTCCGACCAACGGTAGCGTTGTAGAGTCTTTCGATGTTACGTCTCTCTACACTAATGTTCCGAACGATGCAGCCATGCAGGCAGTCTTCGAGCTTTTAACACAACATCAATCCACTCTTGCCCTGTATGGGCTTGATGTTAAGGGCATAATGACCCTTGTAAACGAATGTCTTCAATGTTCCATTTTTCGATGGTCGGGGCACTATTACAAGCAGGTTAGAGGTCTGGCCATGGGACAGAGAATAGCTCCAGTATTGGCTGTCGTATTCATGTCCGAAGTTGAAGCGCCAGTCATGGAACGCAAACTTCTCCTGTATTGTAGGTACATAGATGACTGTTTGATAGTATGCCCCACTCAGTGCGAAATGGACACTTGTTTTGATCTTTTGAATCGGCAGTACTCACAAATCCAATTCACAAGAGAGAGACCCAAGGATGACTGGCTTGCATTCTTGAACGTACAGGTGAGAATTGCTGGGGAATTTAAGACAAGATGGTATCGCAAACCTAGTTGCAAAAATATCTTAGTGCACTACACTTCGTCACATCCGCGCTGGGTTAAGAATTCTGTTATAAAAAACATGTACAAAACAGCATCGCAAGTCTCATCTGGACCCCAAGAACGCATCCACTCTTTGGAAATGGCGGACAGTGTAGCAAGTAGTAATGGGTACCTTCTACAAAAGTTCCACAAATCCCGACGTTCTGCTGCTAGACGGACAAGTTTCGAGGATCGAAAGATTTCGTTCTGCCTACCCTTTATTTCTGATAGAATAAGTCGGGAGGTTCGCAAAAGCTTAGTTCAAGCAGGATTGCAAGATATGGTAATAAGGGTGGTAGAAATACCTCCACCAAATCTCAAGCAGCAATTAGTACGCAATCGCTCTTATGATCGTCTCTGCATGACTAATGCTTGCCCAATTTGTCCGTATGGTAAACAGGGAGATTGTATGGTATCCGGCGTTCTCTACCAAATAGTATGTAATGCTTGCGGGGCAACTTACATAGGAGAAACAGGACGTCCACTAATTTCTCGCGTCAAAGAACATCTGGATGGTCTACAAAAGTCCAAAATCTCCAGTCCACTAGGGGCTCATCGTATGGAATGTCATCAAAACATCACCATAGAAGTCGCCGCATCAATTTTAGTGCAAGAATCTGAAATTCTAGCGCGTAAAACGCTTGAAGCTTTCTACATCTCCGCCCGTTCTCCCCAAATGAATAGAAAGGATGACAGTATAGCTATGATAAGTGATCTTACAGCTTATCAGCGTCTTGGGGACTATAAATAGACAGCGGAGGAGGGTCATGTCAGTTTACTCGGTTCCGCTATCTCAGGATAGTGGACAGTGGCGACCGCCGTGAGTCTTTAATTGTCGCTGGTAAACTTTCTTTACAGCGCTCTGAAAAAGGCGATAAATCGCCGAAACGCGTCAGCCATTTTATTAAGTTCTATACCACCTGTAAGCTTAAACAATTCAGAAACCGATATCGTTTTCGTGATCGGCATGCAAAATAACCTACCTACGCAAAGTTTCGGCCTAATTTGTAATAATCTATGATTTTCCCTCATCTTATGACCCATAATAAAGCGCTAAACGTCTGTCGGGTCCTAAGCGTGTCCTTCAAAATTTGCGCGTCCAGCGCGTCTTCACGGCTTTTGGTACGCAAAATGTCGCTAATTATACTTTTTGCAAAGTCATGATTTGTCTAACAAGTAGTTCTGCGCCCCATAAATTCTAGCCCAAAAGTGCTCAAAAAGTTTGCTTTTTTGCAAAAACAGCGCCAAAAAGCGGTGATTGCGTAGATAGTCAATTTGGCAAGGTTTTACCCAAAGAATTACTAGGTTTTACCCAATTGTGAGAAGATTTTTGCATGGAAATGTAGTCCAAGGTGACTGTTATCCTTATGACGTCTATCAAGCGAAGAAAAATTCAGTAACCGCCCAAATTCGCATGTGTTCCTTTGCGAAAAAATTTTCTTTCTCAAAATTACCGAATGGAGATCTCCAAAAATGAAGAGTTGTTTACAATTCATTTGTGATGTTCAATATCGCGCGATGAGTTTCAAAGTCAACATCATGCAAGCACGGGAAAGGCGTACGGATAGCAGAGCTCGTGCGACGCATATACCATGTAATATCGTAACCCTCACTGGAGTCAAAATTTTGCAGAACTGTGGCTGCGCTTGTAGTTTAAAAATAAAATCAAAACAATAAAAATAAAAATAAACCAATAAAATCTAGAAAAAGCAGGCGAGGCGGCAGTCACGCCCTAAAACTTTCTTAACAGGGGTAAATAAATTTTTGAAAGATTTCAAAGAGACAATTTTTTACAAGTATTAGGAGCACACTATCAAGAAGCTCCTTTCATCCTCTATCCAATGGTGGGTAAAGAGGGCTTCTAGCTTCATTGGGTGAAAAATAATAGAGCTTTACACAACCGCATTCGATACCAGAATTTCATTGCATTTACTTTTCTTGCCAGAAACCAAGCTCGAATAAAGGCAAATTTTTGGAACTTCAGCAGCTGAATTTAATGGAAATTGTCTACATTATGCATATTTTACTATGTTCTCAGGACCTAGACTGAGATTTTGACGCCTCAATACGAGCAGTCGTTTTGATCATTCTGTGACTCATAAGTTTCCTTCAAAGAGGGCAATCGCCAAAACTTTGCTCATTTCTGTAAGCGTAAGGGTAGGCCTCCTAATGACAGTTTTTACAGAATTGTGTAGCTGTTCATTACGCAGGAAATCAAAAAACTCTATATTTTGGAGTTTTAGGCCTGCGAAAAAATCTCCAAAAAAGTGGACAATTTTGCATTTTGCCGTTTTGATGGAGAAAAGTTGTCCTAAAACAAGGGATAGAAAAATGCGCATTACTTTTGCGCCAACCTAATACTTGTAAAAAATCGTGTCTTTAAAATGTTTCAAAAATTTATTTACTCCTGTTGAGAAATTTTTTGAGGGCGTGACTGCCGCCACGCCTCCTTTTTCTAGATTTTATTGGTTTATTTTTATTTAAAAGAGCAATCAGATTGTTCGTTTCTCAAACTTTCGAACCATATCTAGAACTTTGGAAAAGATCTTTTTGGTTTAAAAAATCAAGCATATAATTACCCAGAATTGGCTGATACTGTAGCTAAATAAAACTGCTCATATCTCGCTTCACAGAAAAGCTAGGAAAAAAGACGGCCTAATTGTAAGTCGATTACCTCTGTTCTTACAAGAAGCTACAACTTATCGTTAGCTCGGAAAGGACATATACAGGGTGTCCGTAAAGTATGTATACTCTGTTTGATCGTTAATATCTTTCTTCCCAACAAGTCTTTTGCCTTGATTCACGTACCGTTTTGTAGAGCTGGCTTCAAGTTAGATTTGCAGTATCGAAGGAACCACACATCTCTCTTCATTACTGTAGGATTACGGTGGAAAATTCAAAGAGGGTTTTGAGCCATGAAAGGCCACATTTTGCCTCAGAATAGAAATAAAACAGCGTGAAAGCTTTTACACTAGGCTAATCAGTATACTTGGGTAATTCGAAAATTTTTCATCGAATGAATGAATATCGGATAAATTCGAAAAGGAAGAATCTCGAATAAACGAATATCGAATAAATTTGAAATTCAAAATCCTCGAATGAATGAATTCCGAGTGAATTCGGAAAATCAAAAATATCGAATGAATGAATATCGAATATATTCGAACACTGGAAGTCGAATTTCGAATAAATATTCGAATGATTTATCGAATAACTAGAGCAACCATATTCCAAACTGTTGTGGAACGCGTTGAGCCGTTGACGATTTATTAGAAAAACACAAGAGTTCCCCCTCTGCCTATCGGCGTATATGCCGAGGGTTCTCTAGGAATAACTAGAGAACAACACACACAAATATATCAAGGTGCGGCGGGTACGCCGCAATCACAGAGACCATATCGACCTAGCCTATAGTGAGTGAGCAAGTTTCAATAAAAGGGACGGCTCTACAACACCTCCCTCCTAAGATGAACAACGGTACATCTTATAACAAGGATCCACTTGTAGACGTTCTGGTGGGCGACGACGGCGACTTGGTCTAATTGATGTCGGTGGCGTAGACGAGGTGGCTTGATGTTCAGCAGCATCCATACCATTGTTACGTCGGCCTCGTCGGGAATGGACTGTGTTGAGTCATTATGTCGATCCATACTTGCTGCGCGGCGCATCTGGTTCGCATGACGTCTCCATAACTGTCCGTCTTCCGTAAGCACGTTATATAGCGCTTCTCCATAGCGTTTCTTCACTCGTGCTGAAATCCATTTTTCACATCCAGAGCGAAAATAACGTACCAACACGGCTCCTTGTAGCTGGTACGATTTCTTTCGTGCTCCGTGATGGCGGTTGAACTGCTTCTCCATAGATTTATTGCCCATTCCTTCTTCTGTGGAGTCTTTGTTCAGCAGCAACAGTGGTGTCTTTATCTGACGTCCCAGGAGCAGCTCGGCAGGCGAACGTTGTCCTAGAGCAGTTGTACAAGGCGTTCGTCGATAAGACTGCAGAAACTCCGCGAGCTTCTCTGCCGTTCCTCCCTTCTTGATTTTCTGGAAGGTCCTTTTGAAGATATCCACCCTCACCGCTTGTCCATTTGATTGCGTATGGAATGGTGGTGAACGCATATGCTTGATTCCTCTCTCTTCACAGAAGTCTCGAAACTTCCTTGCTGTGAACTGAGTCCCACTATCCGACACGATCATTTGCGGATTTCCAAATCGAGCGAATAGAGATCTGAGTTCTCTCAGGATAGCTGTAGTTGACGATGAAGGCATCTCAAATACTTCTGGTCATTGCGAGTAAGCGTCAACTACGACGAGATACATCTTACCATTCAGCGGCATAGTCAATGTGAAGTCGATTCCATGGTTTATCTGCCACTTTCCATGAATGCAGCAGCGTCTTCACTGGCATTTTGGAGGCTTCTTAACAATCCCTACAGCGGCGCACTGAGTCCTTGATGTCTCTGTTGATGCCCTTACTCTTCGTGCACTTTCCTAGGTCGCTGTTGAAGACTTCCCCATGCTTCTTCTTCAAGCCGGCGACCACCTCGGCTCGGATTTCCTCTACGCTAGTCACCTTTCTGCAGTGGAAGTTGTCCTTCAGCTTTTTGTATGCCGGCAGCTGGATGCACCATTCCAGTCCAAATAGATTTGAGCCTTCGGTGACGTAGCATGTGCCCTTTCCATGAACCATCTTCCCTGTATGTCGATCTTTTACTGAGAAATCGGTTTGAAATTTACCGTAAATCTGCATCGACTTCCCGCCTGCAGTTTTGACTGGCATACTACAGGTTTCTAGAGCAGGAGATCCCATCCTCTTCCAAGCTCTACGCGATATCAGGGTTATGTCCGCACCCGTATCCAGCTAAGCTTGAGATTACATCCTCTAACTACGACGTCGAGGTAGGTCCGCGCGCTCTCGGTGTCGAATGCGACCACATTCTTGCACTGCCCTTTGCGCCCAGAGTGTTTTGCACCTGTCCTCCGTCGCTTCTTCCGACCAGTGCTGCCAGATTGAGGGCACTCTCTTCTGAAATGTGGTCCTCCGCAGATGAAGCAATTTACCTTCTTTTTCCAGACAGCTTGAATGTTGCGCGTTCCTTCCATGTCTGTGTTATCCATTTTTAAAGCAGTGAAATTCTCACATTCCGCGACTAAGTCCTCGATTGTCAACGGTGCTTCGTCCTTGTGAGCGTCTAGTCGACGAATCATCCGAAAGCGAACTTCCCTAAGTGAGGGATCTTGAAGACCTGCTACGAACTGCAGCGTCTTCATCGCCGTGTAATCGACCTCCTTAAGCCGGGCATCCTCGTCCATCCGCTTGATGGTATTGGCGTACTCGCGAAATGGTACGTACGCTGGAGTAAGCGGAGGGAGGTTATCCTCAGGCACTCATACCGTCTCCTGATGAGCGTCTTCTTAGAGGCGAACAGCTTCTGGAGATTCGCGACGGTGGTGTCGAAGTCCAAGTCGCTCGGTTGCGCAGGCAAGACCTCATCAGCATACTTCCGATATGCTTCTTCATCCAGCTTCATTAGGATTAAGTCGCGCTTCTTCTGATCCGAAAGCTGGGAGTCGCGTATAACCGGTCCGTACCTGCAATACCAGTACGCAAAGGTGTTACCTGTCTCTTCGTCTGAGACGAACCTTTGCACGTCCTTACTCAGCTGATCGTACTGATCCTTGCTGGTGTCTTGGACGGCTCCCTGGCTACTGACCAGGGTGGAGATCAGCGTCCTCATTTGCTCCTGCTGAGCTTGCAACTGCATCTGTACTTGTTCCTGCTGGGCTTGTAGTCGAGCTTGCATTTGTTCCTGTTGAAGCTGCACATGCAGCTTCATCTCCTCTTGTTGTAGCCGCATCTGATCGATCATGACCGACAGGACCTTCTCCAGGGAGTCATGGCCATGCCGTTCTTCACCGCTGGCTTTCGGCATGGTAAACCTCCCAGTGTTGACGATTCTTCTAAACCGATAACTTCTTAGTAAAGCTTACTTCCTAGCTCCTCGACCAATGGTAGATTCCTCCTCGATTTGAGCTGCAGCAATTCTTCTTGTCCTTGATCGATCGAGGCTTCTGGTCCTTGGTCGCTGGAGCTTCTTCTGGTCCTTGGTCGGTGGAGGTCTTCTTGTCCTTGATCCTGATCGCCAGTTGTTGTGGAACGCGTTGAGCCGTTGACGATTTATTAGAAAAACACAAGAGTTCCCCCTCTGCCTATCGGCGTACATGCCGAGGGTTCACTAGGAATAACTAGAGAACAACACACACAAATATATCAAGGTGCGGCGGGTACGCCGCAACCACAGAGACCATATCGACCTAGCCTATAGTGAGTGAGCAAGTTTCAATATAAAGGACGGCTCTACAACACACTTGCCGACATACCTGGCTCAAGCCAATCCATTCATAATCAGCACACTCATATCTCCTATACCAACTCCTAGCTCAAAATTTTCCGAAAATCGCTGAAATCAATAAAATATATTCCGGTTTTGATCAGCATCCTCATTTACCCCCTGCACCAACTCCCAACCTCATAGCTCAAGATTTTCCACAAATCGACAAAATCGATAAAGTAAATTTTTATCCAATCCGCACCCTCACTTACCTCCTTGTACCAACTCCCGGCCCCGCAACAACAGTGGCCACATATGTACTCAAATGCCACAAATGCTACGATACACTGCCTGTTTATCGGAAACTTTCGTCTTGTGTGGTATAAGCTAGTCGTGGACGAAGGAATGTGGTTTATTCCGAAACGAGCACGATTGCCCCTAGCCCCTGGCATACTGCAGGCATTTCAGTGGCGACTTGGTTTGGCAATAGTTAGATTGTCCAAAACTTATTCTGAAAGTACAGATAAGTTGTACACGCTAAACATTTGCGGTAAGCTGGCATTACATTTGAAGACATCTCGCAACTGGCAAATCGCGTACGGCGATATAAATCGTCTAGTCCTCCACTACAACTGCGATGTCCTTTACTCAAGATACACATTCGCAAAAAATCTCTAAGATAGCTAATAGAAGCAGTTGTGCAGTATAACTTATGCGAGCAAGAATGCTCACTAGTGTGGGCTTTGCGTACCACAAGCATGAGCAATCCAAAGAAACAAAAAAGGCATTTCAGAACACTTCCAATAAATGAACTCAAAACATGAGCTTTAAATTTGATAGCTTCTTTGCTAATTTAGTGCCAATCTCATTGATCGAAAAGCATCAATTAAAATCCACAGATGATTTTTTTAATGTCAAGCAGTCGGAATAATGCGACCCTCCATACAGTTCAAAGGTCATAACGTTTGCAAAAGCATGCATTACAGAGTTTTTTTCGTACGAGTTTTTTTAAAAAACGCTGACGAATGAGCTTGATACTCAGCAGCTGGCTCTGCAACAAAGTCGAATAATCAGAATACGGAGTTCATTCGATTACGAATTCGAATAAACATTCGAATGAATTCGAATAAAATCTATTCGAAACGCCTTTTTTGATTATTCTAGCTTTCGAATAATATTCGAAAATGGAAGAACTCCGAATATCGAATTTTGAATACGAACATATTCGAATGTTTTAATCGAATGATCGAGTTTCTATTCGATTCGGACCCAAGTACACTAATTAGAGTTGTTGATTCTAACTATAAATTCCAACGTTCCCAACTTATATGATGCTTCATTGAAGAGTTATGCCAGTTAAGAGGTAGCGGCCATTTTTCAATGTTCCTAAAAAGTGCGGTTACACCGTTTAGAAAGCTTCGTAATCTTGTGAATAGTTGAGTACTGAACTCAGCGTCCATAAAAACCTTATTACACAAGTTTTCACATTTTTTTAAAAAATTTTGAGACGGCAGCTTCTTCCACATTGACACCATAAGTTTCATGTTTCTACCGTAATCCTCCAGTAATGAAGAGCGATCGGTGATTCGCTCCATACTGTAAATCTAAGTTGAAGCCAGCTCTACAAAACGGTATCTGAGGCAAGGCAAAAGACTTATTGGGAAGATATTAACGATCAAGCAGTCTATACATGACGGACACCCTGTACATTCTGTATCAGCTTCAAACGCTGATTCCAAATATGCTATTCCCAGCTGTCATGCACCATTCCAAAGCGAGTTGTGGGCTTTTTCCTGCGCAAAATTGGCATGCACATCTGCATCACGTCATCATCATTCAAGTGCTGACACATCTGCGTTGAGCTTTTTTAGTGAAAGATTGGATTTGTGCTACTTCGACACCTCACCATTTTTTTCTTGCAGATCTTTATCTACAGGCAGTCTTCTCATGTTCAGTAGTATGAGAATTGCGTACGAAAAAGCCCATAACTCGCTTCAGAATGGTGCGCGGCAGCTTGGATAGCATATTTGGAATCAGCGTTTGAAGCTGATTCAACTTATAGATATACTACCAAAAGACCGAGCTAAATTAGGTAGCTTTTCTTATTAGCTATCGAACGGTATACAAAGTGTTGGTGGATAAAGCTTTCCCAGCCCAAAAACGTCTTACTCCGGCGACTCATAAAATCATTCGGGGAAGAGGGTGGAGAAAGCTAATAGTAATTATCTCCACCTCATTTTTGAAAAAGTACTAGATTTTTTTTTCACTCAACAACCTATATACCATTGGAATGCTCACGAAACGGGGATTCGACGCAGACAGTCTCTTTTTCTCTAGCTCTTCTCCACTCGGAGTTAAAAAGCATTTTAGTTAAAAACATGTGCGTT
This sequence comes from Cylicocyclus nassatus, assembly GCA_958299035.1. Taxonomy (NCBI): domain Eukaryota; kingdom Metazoa; phylum Nematoda; class Chromadorea; order Rhabditida; family Strongylidae; genus Cylicocyclus; species Cylicocyclus nassatus. The sequence continues at coordinate 30,790,087 of CATQJL010000223.1, read as the reverse complement.
TTTGTTAGGAATTCCTGCGTAGAGAATAAGTGAAGATGCCTGTCTGACTGTATTAAGATCAAGACCTTGCAGTAAACGTAGACCATCTCCTTTTTTCTAGCTTTCCTCTCCATTTCAGAAATGGATGGCAAACTGATCTCATAAAATCAAATGCTGTAGATAAAAAGCTGTAGACAAAAAAAAATTTATGTGTGAATTCAAAAGAGAGCTGGAGAAAAAGAGATAGTCTCCATTAATTTTACATATTTCAAGCTTTCAAATTGTATGTCGACTGAAGGACATAAAGCTATCCTAAATCAGAAAAATCTCTGTTCAATGATCATTCAAAACCAAAGCATTGCAGAAAATAATTATATTGCTTTGCACATCGGCATGCAAGCTTACGTCAGCATTTACTTCAAGGCTCAGTTACTCCCTTCACATTTCTAGGACGGAAATAGCCGAAACTCCCTTTACCTGGAGGGGATCCTGCTCCCTCCGCACCTGTGTGCATGTGTAGTGTTCAGCTCCACTTTAAACTTTCACTCTTATTTCACGTTTTTACTTTTAGATTAGTAACTCCTTTTTTCATCTGTTTTCTCATGTCGATGGGTAAGAGTCAAATGGGACTTCGTTAAATTTTCAAAAGTTAGAGGGGGGTTTTTAGGAAGACTAGAAATTCACTCATGCCGGGCCCTGAATGGAAGTGCCGCGCATTGCTAAGTCTGAGCGCGCTACGGCTTTGGCGAAAGTTGAGGCGGTGAGGAGTGCTAGTACGCAACGCCGGTCATCGTACACTTGGGCTTTTCGAATTCGTCCAGTGAGGCTTGGGCGGGCTCAGCGCACGTGAGTACGGTGCGCACAGCGTTGCAGCTTCGTATGCCTCAAGTGGCCCAAACCTTACGCGTGCTGACTGCTGTGTCGGATGCAGGGGCTGGCACCATCTGGCACGGGGCAAGCTGGATATGAATTTGGGACAAAAAGCAAAGGGGATATCGTTTTTGTCGACAAATTGCGACGTTTTTTTAGTCGACGTTTCGTTTTTGGAGGATTTTCACAGATTTTGGGCCGGGGTCAAAGGGGACTTCGTAAAAGTTAGCGGAATTCAAGGGGGACTTCGTTTTAAAAATTCCCTGGTGCCAGCTCGTGCTGAGCCCTGGTCGGATGCATGGTGCAATTTTTGCATTTTGTGGATAACTACGACAAGTGCAGCCACCAACACTCATTTTGTTTTCCAGTAGTCCACAAAGCAGATGAAAACATTCTTTATAAAGATATCTCGTACATGTGGTGAGGTACTGCGATTGAATAAGATATTGTCAGATTCAGACGAAGATGCGGTGCAAATGGGAAAATCCTTTTTATTTTGTAGTGTCACAAAGGAGATTTACTACAGAGTGCTTGAAGTTGAGATTTTGCAGCAAACGCACTTCATGTAATCAACTGCAGTTTTTTGTTCATATATAATGGACACTGCTCTCGTAATGATTCTTGATGTGCGCTAGAGTAGCACATCGAAAATTATTGAAGTGCGTTATACCCATATCCTAACAACTCGTGAAACCGAGGTGCGAAATTGTTATAATAAATGAAGAATCTATTCACAAGAGAGTCACACACATCACATGAGTAGCGAAACCCTTGTACTGTTCTGAGGGCTGGCTAGAAGTATGCATATAGTCTCTGAAAAGACGTTTACAAAAATGACAGTACCGTCCTTTGTTGCGTCTTGATCCTTGAACTCTTCGCGAATCCCACTAGAAGAGTGCCCGGAAACTTACAGGACATTAGGCAATTTGGTACTTCTTCGTTATCGGGACACATTCCTTCAAACAGTTTTCATAAAATACCTGCCTTAAACTGAAAAGATTTCCACAGTTTGATGCAGATTGATTCTCCGCCGCAAGTCAGAGACTCAACACGCTTTTTGATTTGACTTTTTCGAAACGATTTCGGTGAGATATAAGACTTTCGCGCAAGCGGCCGAATTGCATTTACCCTAAAATCCGGCATATAAGATCGCCTCGCAGTAAAGACCGCCTCGCCGATAAGACCGCAAAAGAGCTCTCAGTTAAGTCCGCTTTCGTGACAGCCTCGCGCGCCTCGCGCGCCGCCAAGTCCCGCGGATGAGTCCGCCTTATTTTTTTCACATGAAAACAAGAAGGATGCGCAATTGCGCTGCCTTTTTTGGTCTCAGAATGAACCGAAGCAACAGATCTTTATTCAGGTAGCATTCCATGTTCATCATAACAAACATTCATGGCAACAACTTGACCAAAAGAACGACCATCATTATCGTTATTATCAGCAACAATCAAAGCGTCGAAATCCTCGTTCATGCCTTCTATTATTGATTCGTCATCGAGAGCCTTGGTGAAACTGTTCGCAATGGTTTCTTCAGTGATTGCATTGAAACTCTCGTAGACTAGTGCAGCTACCTCTTTGTAGGTCATCCTTTTCCTGGCGCCGCCTGTTGTGTACCTTGCTCGTGCTGAATCGGCCATCCATCGCTCCCATCCCGCCCTCAGATTGTCTTTGAAGGGCTTGTTGATGCCGGCGTCGAGAGGCTGTAGATATTTGGTCATTCCGCCTGGAATGACCGCGATCTTTGAGTGCTCCTTGAAAAGCTCTCGGACGTCTTCTGTGAGATGGCACCTTAAAAAAGCAAGATAAGATCAAGAAATGATATAATACGAAACGATACCTTGCAGAATCTAATATGAGTAATGACTGCGAGGGATTGTTGACATAGCATTTCCGTTTGTCCCACACCTCATGGAGCCATGTCCTCATCAGTTCGTGATTCATCCAGCCTTTATCATTGGCTCTAACTACCACTTCAGGAGGGAAATTATCCTTGGGAATCCTCTTTTTCTTGAATATGATCATCGGTCTTAATTTCTCTCCAGCGGCCGTCACAGAGAGGACAACGGTAAAATTCGATTTTTCGTGTCCTGTTGAGTCAATCCTTACAGTATCGGCTCCCACTTGATCCACGGTCCTTGAATAAACCATATCGAAGGGCACTGGGACTTCATCGACATTCCCAAGATTGTGGGGGGAGATGTGCCTGTACGGGTTCGAGAGATGTATTAAAAACATTGTAGCTTCCAAAACGATAAGATGAATGATAAGATGAGATGATTGCAATGATATAATGAGAAAACCTATTATGATTTTTCGGACAGAAAAATTCCATGTGTACAAGCACTGTCTTATATAGGAAAAGAACCCACCAGCGTATGTGATGACCAATCCGCGACGAAACTGTCAGCAATTAGACTGCACGACTTGTCGAATCCTTTGGCGGTCTCTTTTAGGGGAGTTCACGGCTTGATTCCAATCGCTGAAACATGTGATATCCAGAACAACTTCTCTGTAGCGTTTTGCAAAACTACGAACCGTTTGTGTCTTTGTACTTCGTCACTTACTGCTTGGAACAGAGTATGCGCGACGATCAGCGTTCTAAAAAAGCTTTGTAGGAGATGCATGTACTGTAGTTAGCCTATATCATAAACCTCCCCTGCCTAATATTCCTGAAAATGGGGTAAAATCCTACCTTACTATCGCGTCATCAATTCCAACACACAAGAAATGTTATATCTAAGAAAAGAACTCACCTATCCAGCGTATATGATGACAAATCCTCGGCGAAACTGTCAGCAACTAGTCTGCACGGCTTGTCGAATACTTTGGCTCTTCCTTTCAGGCGATTTCGCGGCCTTGTTTAAATCTACACCGGCAAGCTACGCGGGCGGTCGCGCGCGTTTGTGCTCCTAGGTCGCGCTTGCTCATGCTCAGGACAGACGGACGTATCTGCGAGAGGATTTAGGCGGACTTATCTGTGAGACCTTTTGCGGCGTTTTTCCATCGATTTTCCTGCCAAAACTGCAGATAAGTCCGTTCTTGCCGGATTTTAGGGTACACGATTTTCCTTTTCGTAAACTCTCACTGCTTTTCTACTTTCGTTCCTGCCATGAAATATTTCTGATTTACGCAACACCTCTGCATCCCGCGCAAAATGCGGAAGGTGTATAAGAGAGTTTTCAAGATGACCTAGAAGCTGTTCAGATGATTTTCATGAAGCAAACTAATCTAAAAACTTCAAGTATGTTTACGATCTACGCATCTGTACCCTTCAAAAATAATTCTTTATCTCGAGACTTATGAGATGCAGCTTTTACTGATTGCATAAGTTTTCTTAACTCGCTTATGTTTATGGTCACCTCCATTTAGTCATTTTTTAGGATGTAGTCCCCTTGTAGGAAGATGTGGTGGAAGCGCCTTTTCGGGAGGGGGGGGGGGGGGGATCTAAGTGACCGGAAATGCAAGCAGACATTGGAACAATACACGACACTTCTCTCAAACATTCAGCTTGAGTCTGATGTTATTTTTAAGTGTACTCGAGTTGATTGCAAGCGAGGTGCACCAGCTAGGCGAATAATCCCAATAAGAAGAGTATACTTGCTCATGGCTGAAGGCTGATAAGCTGTTTGGGAGCTTGGAAATGATAAGACAGATTTTGAGTTCGTATGTGTGAGCGATTTGATAGTAGAAGCTCATACAAATAAGTCTAAAGACACCCAGAAGTTGAGTTGCTGAATTTAAGGATCTGAATAATCTTCATTTACAAAAAGGGAATCTGTAACTTCTTCAGCTCCAACTCGATAAAAACTACTTCAGAGGAGCACTTGGAATGCGCGTATGGCGAAGTTTCTCTACCATTTATTCTAGACAGCATCGATAGGCGAGGCGGACAATAAACTGCGAATACTGCAAGGGGACTCACTCTGGCAAGACTCAATAAATCACTTCAGTCCTGCTGAGGAACACAATACAGTGCTGGACAAGATTATAGTCCACTCTTGAAAATGCCTTAACTCACTTTGTTGTCAATAAAATGTTCCATTTGGATACAGCCGTGTGTTTACCAGCTTAAAGGCAGTGTCCGGGCAAAAACTCGATTTTGAGATTTTGTGCTTACTTGGGCCTATTCGCCACGCTGAATCCGAAAATGCACATTGAGCGCACAGAGCACACAGAGCGCAGAGCACAGAGCGCAAAAATGGCGAAAAACGGCTCTAACACAGGATGGAAATGAGCAGGTGGGCGGGGTCCTCCCCACTGCGAATTCACGTTCCCGGCTTCCGGAGCGACCTTCTCGCTTCCGGTTTCAAGTCAATCATTCGCACTTGGCCAGTAGCGATGTTAGGGCGGCTAGCGGAATCGAGCAAATCGCTCCGGGAGCTGGGAGCGTGAAATCGCACTAGGGAAAGCCCCGCCCACCTGCTGATTTCCCTCCTGTATTAGAGCCCTTTTTCGCCGTTTTCGCGCTTTCCAATGTGAAATTTCGGATACAGCATGGCGAATAGGCCCGTATAAGCACAAAATCTCAAAATCGAGTTTTTGCCCGGACACTGCCTTTAATATCAGTCATCAAGATGGGAGCGTGGCGTCAAGTACCCAGCCATTAGTGGTATGCATCAAGTCACGCCCCTTGATTGCTTCAATAGTGGGTTCTTAACGATACACCGAATCCCAGCTGCTAGAACAGCTCGTCTAGCTTGTCAAAGCACTGACGACATTGTGGAAGAAGTTTGCAGAAATTTGAGCTCAGGATTACAGTGTTGTCAATGTCGGATTTACTTCAGCAGCAAAAAATCAGATTTCTTCCTCAATGCTCATGTCAAAAGCATCCGGAGGATAGATAAAACCCCGTCGTTTCCAAACCAGCTGAAGAACTGTAGAATTTCCTACTCAAAGCAGGTTTTTAGAACGAAATACATATGAAAGCATTTTCAAGGCTAAAAAAGCAGATAATCAGTTCTTTTAGAGTTATGACACAGCTTGATCAAAGCAACTGTTCAACACTTTTGAATGTGTACCTATCTGAAAGAAATTTTGAAGGTAGGAAGTGCTTCAATCAGTAGAAACTCCAGGTGGACCTGTAATGATCAGCCTTCAAGCCTGCTTTTTTCAAAATTTTTAAATTTTTTTTCTTGAGCGACCAAACGAAAACGAGATTAACTCAAAAGTTCTCCTTTCTTTAAACCTTGGCATAATGTTGAATATTGCTGAATTTCTTCTTTGCCACGACAGGTTTTTATAGCAACAATTTATTGTGCTGCCTAACGTTTCGGCGGATACGCCGTCCTCAGAGGCCTGAAAGTGAGTCAATCACTTTTATCAAACGTATTATGCCATCAAATGCCTCGACCAACTCGCACGTTTGACTCGTCCAATGCAACCGCAGTCCAGCGTCCAAGCTCGATCAACTTACCAAGACTCCCAGAGAAGAGCACATAGAGGCTCTTTAGGTCGCCTACAGTGTACGGTAACAATAAACAGTCCGACTGGTTTGGACATGTTTAAATAGCTATAGGCTATCGAAATCACAAAATGATAAGAACGGCTTCAGATCATTCGTCACAGACAACTGTTCATTCTTGCTATTTAATTTCGGGTTACGAGCAAGAATGAACGCGGCTTCTAACACTTTTCGAGCAGAGATGTTGTCCTCGATTGCCAGTATGCTGCATTTTATGTCAAAGTCTTCGCCGCCGTGATCTTCGCTTCTATGTTTCCCCAATGGGCTCACAAGGCTCTGTCTTCTTTTGCTGGCCAGATGTTCATTTACACGTACAAAAAGCGGTCGACCGGTCTCGCCGATGTAAATGGCCCGGCATGTTCGACATTCCAACTGGTAAACTACACCACTTTTTGAGCAATCTCCTGACCTTTCGTTAGTGCACACACAATTTCGCGATGTGCAAGCTCTATCGTATAATCGATTTCGCACCAGTTGTTTCTTGATGTTGTCTTGTGGTAAATTCACTAGAACAACATCATTATCCAACTGTGCTTGCGTAATACATCGTTTGACTGCGTTGGTCACTTTGTCGCATATGAACGGCAAGCATAAAGGAACACGTGTTCGACTTTGGTTGCTTGCGTTCATGTATGTTCGTTTGGAGGCTTTCGACTGCAGCGAGTATCCGTTGTTGGAAGCTATGACGCGTGCCATTTCCAGAGACTCAAGTCTCTCACTTTCTCCGCTGCACACACTGCTGGCTGTCTTAAACATGTTGCGGATAACCGCACGTTTCACGGCAGTTGGGTGAGCAGAAGTGGCGTGTAAGATAATGTTCTTGCTGCTCTCTTTCCGATACCATTTAATGTGTACAGCGCCGTTTGCCAACATCACCTGTGTGTTAAGGTAGGGTAACCAGCCATCGTGTGGTTTCTCTCTAGTTAAGCTAATGTACTGCGATTGTTCATTGAAGGTCTTAAAGCACTCATCCATTTCGGACTGAGTCGAAGTTACAATGAAACAATCGTCTATATATCGACAGTACATTAGGGGACGTCGCGTTAATACAGGCTCTTCTATCTTGCTCATAAAGCAGACAGCAAGAACCGGCGCTAGTCTTTGCCCCATCCCCTGCTTTATGAGCAAGATAGAAGAGCCTGTATTAACGCGACGTCCCCTAATGTACTGTCGATATATAGACGATTGTTTCATTGTAACTTCGACTCAGTCCGAAATGGATGAGTGCTTTAAGACCTTCAATGAACAATCGCAGTACATTAGCTTAACTAGAGAGAAACCACACGATGGCTGGTTACCCTACCTTAACACACAGGTGATGTTGGCAAACGGCGCTGTACACATTAAATGGTATCGGAAAGAGAGCAGCAAGAACATTATCTTACACGCCACTTCTGCTCACCCAACTGCCGTGAAACGTGCGGTTATCCGCAACATGTTTAAGACAGCCAGCAGTGTGTGCAGCGGAGAAAGTGAGAGACTTGAGTCTCTGGAAATGGCACGCGTCATAGCTTCCAACAACGGATACTCGCTGCAGTCGAAAGCCTCCAAACGAACATACATGAACGCAAGCAACCAAAGTCGAACACGTGTTCCTTTATGCTTGCCGTTCATATACGACAAAGTGACCAACGCAGTCAAACGATGTATTACGCAAGCACACTTGGATAATGATGTTGTTCTAGTGAATTTACCACAAGACAACATCAAGAAACAACTGGTGCGAAATCGATTATACGATAGAGCTTGCACATCGCGAAATTGTGTGTGCACTAACGAAAGGTCAGGAGATTGCTCAAAAAGTGGTGTAGTTTACCAGTTGGAATGTCGAACATGCCGGGCCATTTACATCGGCGAGACCGGTCGACCGCTTTTTGTACGTGTAAATGAACATCTGGCCAGCAAAAGAAGACAGAGCCTTGTGAGCCCATTGGGGAAACATAGAAGCGAAGATCACGGCGGCGAAGACTTTGACATAAATTGCAGCATACTGGCAATCGAGGACAACATCTCTGCTCGAAAAGTGTTAGAAGCCGCGTTCATTCTTGCTCGTAACCCGAAATTAAATAGCAAGAATGAACAGTTGTCTGTGACGAATGATCTGAAGCCGTTCTTATCATTTTGTGATTTCGATAGCCTATAGCTATTTAAACATGTCCAAACCAGTCGGACTGTTTATTGTTACCGTACACTGTAGGCGACCTAAAGAGCCTCTATGTGCTCTTCTCTGGGAGTCTTGGTAAGTTGATCGAGCTTGGACGCTGGACTGCGGTTGCATTGGACGAGTCAAACGTGCGAGTTGGTCGAGGCATTTGATGGCATAATACGTTTGATAAAAGTGATTGACTCACTTTCAGGCCTCTGAGGACGGCGTATCCGCCGAAACGTTAGGCAGCACAATAAATTGTTGCTATAAAAACCTGTCGTGGCAAAGAAGAAATTGAGCGAAAACGAGATTTTTGAAAACTGATTGTAGGCTGGTAAACACACGGCTGTACTGAACTTTGGATTAATTTATTAGCAACAGAGTGAGTTAGGGCATTTAGAGTGAACCTATAATTTTGTCCACCACTGTATGGGGTTCGGTGTTCAAAGTGTTGGTTTTTTTCTTCTTTCTTCAATCAATTTATTCTAAAGTAATCATTCCGTTATCAATATGCCACACTACCAGATGCGAGCTGGGTTCTTCTCCCTCCTCATAAGTTGACACATTCTTACTCTTTTCGTAAGCATTTACGTGATGTGTCTGAGCTGTTCAGAAAGCTTTTAGATGTTGCCATCCATTCAATTCCTTCCATTTTGTTGTTGTTTGTTGTAACTGATGTGAAGAAAAGAAATCTTAAGCAAATGTTTGTTTAACGATCTAATTCAGCCATTTTTCAGACGGTGATCTCATCACTAGATGAAGAATTGCTTAGGCAACAAAATATGACTTAGCCCAATGTGTGCACTATTCCACGCTCGACATGAAAATACATAATCTTGGTTTCGGTGGAACCCCGCACGAAGGGGGTAATCTGACTTACTATTCACAATCGCAATAATCATGCAATGCAAGGCCTTTTTCTGCGTTCGACATAGGCCCGTAGTAAACCTCGCTTCAGCGCAACTCAGCTGGGGCAGACCTAAGCTGAAGGTGGGACCCTTCGTCGGCGTCCAACGAGCTATCGAACTGGATCCAAACTGCTCTCTAAACATAGTGGTCAAACGGCTAAATGATTGGGATTCAACGCGCATGGCAATGGTTCAGGATAAGCCAATAGCAAGATTTGCTGCAGCACGCTTCAAAGGCAGCGTCCGGGCAAATATGAAATCGTAGCGTACAGGGACTCCCGCCCTCATAAAGCTCTTGCCCAACTGGCATAGCACCACTTTGCTTCTTAAGCGAGAAAACTGTTTCGGAAGTGGCCACCGGAATGCCCCGGACCTGCCCGCCCGCTCAATACATAGCCAGCGCACAAGTCAAAACATAGGGTCACAACACGAGTCTGCTTCTTGAGCTCGGCTTCAAGAGTCCATATTCAAATTCAACAGGTTTTGAAATAGCCCTCTTCCGAAATTTCCATATCTGCAATCTGCATTTTCGGAATCCGCGGAAGAATAAGCCCAGGCAAGCCATAAAATTTTATTTGAGATTTTGCCCGGACGCTGCCTCTAATAGCGGACACCATCGAAAAATCGATGATAACCGCTATCAGAGATTTCGCGTAGCTAGCGAGATATGAAACAAATATGCAATATTTTGGCATGCATACCTGTGAGAAAACACAAGTGCCAAAATATGAGCAGTAAGATAAATTTGCATACTCTCCATTTGATGCGATTTTCCCAAAAAAACTCAAGCGTTATTTGCTAGATAATAAGAAATTTTTTCTATTTCCTCGCTGAAATCAGCTTGGAGACTGCTTCATGCTCTGCACCTACAAAGGGCAGTCTTCACAAACCCCGACCGCTACACTCTTCTTGACTCCGCAGAGCACTTTGAGTATCACGTCATCGCTGTGCAGGAAGCGGAAAGTACAATAAGAAGGACGTGCGACAGGTGACTCATTCGTGGTAAGAAGGTCCCATCACGAAACGTTAGAAGCATTGGCTTTGTCGTTTGCCAATATCGCACATCAAGTTTTCGCATGAGATCCTATCACCTCGACTAGCCATCCTACGACTGCGCCCTTCACGTCAGAAGATCACCTTATTATCAACTGCTACTCACCAACATCAGCAGCTGACGAATCAGAAGTAGATGTTTTCTACGAAGACATGGAGGAGGTTGCTTGCAACGAAAACTCCTTTTACAGCTCTGTTGTAGGCGACTTTAACACGAAAATCGGGATGCCACTAAAAGAGGAATATAGGATCGGCAGTGTTGACAAGCAGAGGTGGGTGTAGAAGATCTTCGCTTTAGATTCCTTATCGGGAAGAAGTCGGAGTCCAGTCTTCATTCATTAATGCAGCCAGCGGTTATGCACAGAGGCCTCCGGCACTTCTTAAGACTTCGTCTTCCTTCAGCTGCCTGTGGTATCTTGGCTGCCTGCACGCTTGAAATCTTCCTGCAAAGTGTTCTGCAACTGGGTTGGTTATAGTTCGCTCGAGATGGGTTGTATTCGCATCTTGCCTTAAGGATCTTCTTTCGAGTTTTTTTTTGGTCTTCGAAATGGATTCCAAGTTCTCCTCGGAAGTTATTAAGGCATTTTTCGCAGGCTTGCAATCCTTTCAGAAACGTAGTAGGCGTAGTCATAGTCCTCCTTGTTAGGTCAGTCACAACTTTATATGACCTCTTCCAGCTTGTTACCGTCATAAACGACTTTCTTTCGGGTTCCTTCATACTACGCCGCGTACGCGCACGCCACGTACGCCGCGTACGCCGCTGCAGCGCAATGAAAATATGCTCACGGCAGCAAAGCTCCACTTTTTTATGTATCTCTATATTTGCTGCACATTCGTGTCCCTCAATAGTGTTCCTTTACATTATGCATTTCTTCTTCTCTTTTGCCTTGTTTATCCTGACTATCCTTTGTCTATATCAATGACTAGCTGGCTTACCCGGCTCCGCCGTAGGTTCCGAATAGAAAATTCCATTTCTCAACCGATCCGGATCAAACTTGGCACACATACACTTCGGGGCCCGGCGGATGTCGCAGTCCACTTTTTGTTATCGATCGATGTGATGTTATCGATTTTTTGCAAAATTTGAGCTAGGGGGCTGGAATTTGGCAGAGGGGTGTAATCGAGCATGCTGATCACACCCGCGGGGTGATCAGCATGCTCGATTACCCCCTGTGCCAACTCCCAGCCCCGCAGCTCAAATTTTGCAAAAAATCGATAAAATCGATGTCGATCGCTGACGAAAAGTAGTCTATGACACCCGCCGGGGCCCGATGTGTATGTGTGCCAAGTTTGGTCCCGATCGGTTCAGAAATGGAATTTTCTATTCGGAACATACGTACATACAGAAAGACGGACAGACAAACAGACATTCAGCTTTATATATAAGATTGATGGAATGACTTAGGTTGTTGTGCTCGCTCTACTTTTGAGTTTCACATTTTGTATCGTAACTGACTGCACATTGCGTCATCTGGTTGTATATTGGTAGTATATGGTCGTATGGTTGTATGTTGCATCTGGTTGTATATTTGCGCTGTTAACATCTCCTTACAAAAACATCGCTGGATGAAAAGGATTTCTCTTCTTCATATTTCCATATTTCCATTGCGCTGCAGCCATATTTCCATTGCGCTGCAGCGGCGTACGCGGCGTACACTGCGTGCGCGGCGTACGTGGCGTACGCGGCGTAGTATGGGATCGTTCATACCGCGCACAAAGGCGGACGAAGGCGGACGAAGCCGGACAAAGGCGCACGAAGGCGGACGAAGCCGGACAAAGCCGGACGAAGGCGGACGAAGGCGCGTCTTGTCTCGTCTCGTTTCTCTCGACACACACACACTCACACATGCCTTCGTGCGCCTTTGTGCTTCGTCCGCCTTTGTGCGGCTTCGTCCGCCTTCGTCCGCCTTCGTGCGTCTTCGTCCGCCTTTGTGCGCGGTATGAACGATCCCTATGAAGGAACCCTTCTCCTTGCGGCATTATGACAAACCTTCTTTACCAGTTTTCGACTAAATCGTATCTTCTCTCGAAGGATGCGGTGGTCGAAGCCACTACAGAATTATCGAACTACTGAGAATATCATTGAGCCCATTTGGCGATTCTTTGTCCAACGGCGATGTTCTTCTTCATGAAGAAAATTATGGTATTAGGTTGATGCAAAAGTAATGCGCGCATTTCTAGCCCTTTTTCAAGACAACGTTTCTCCACCACATTTTCTCCTTTGTAAAAAGCTCTTATACTTTCAAGAAGCTCCTTTCATGCGCTATCCAATGATGGTTGAAAGGAGCTTTTAGCCTCATTTATCAGAAGTTAACAGAGCTTCATGCAACTGCACTCGAAACCAGAATTTCATTGCACCTACTTTTTTGGCCAGAATTTAAACGCGCATAAAGGCATTCTTTGGCATTCTTTGAAAATTTAAATATTGTAACTAATGGAAATTGCCTAGTTCACGCATACTTTACTATTTTCTTAGAAATAACCTAGACTGAGATTTTGCCGTCTCAACATGAGTAGTGGTTTTGGCCATTTTGTGGCCCATGGATTTCCTTTTAAAAAAGTAATCGCCAAAGTTTTGCTCATTTCGTAAGCGTAAGGCCTAAGGCATACCTCACGCGATTTCAGTCGCCGCGCGATTTGGCACTGCAACGACTCTCCATAGCTGGTCGTAAACGCACTTTGCTTGGGCCAGACTTGTTGTGTTTGTTACAACTTACGGAATCTACGCACCCATGCATCTGAGAGCCTCGCATGCTTAATCTCTAGACATCTGGCAAATCGCCAAGTCGCGCGGATGTGGCGATTTCGCGAAATCGCGAGAGGTATGCCTTAGGCCTAAGGGTGGGCCCCCTGTTGACAGTTTTTGCAGAAATGTGGAAGCTATTCAGTACACAATAAATCAAAAATCTCCATATCTCAGGATTTTGAGGCCTACGAAAAAATGTTGAAAAAAGCGGACAGTTTTGAATATTAAATTTTTTCGTCTTCGCAAATCTTCTTTGTTTGCGCCCTTTTCGAGTTTTTTGTACTACTGATTTGCGACTACAAGACAGGCTACCATTAACAAATCTTGAAGGAAGTTATGATCAGTTAAAAACGGGGACTTAGAAAAAAAACTTTTTTGCTTCTCAATCCATATCTCTGTGCCCATTGGTGATATGACCATAAGTGGATGTGCGCTGTATTGAGAAATATTTGATGCCTCTGACGGTTTCTACCGCACTGAAGAATGTGGATTTCTTAGAAGGTTATAGCACGTCAAAGTGAAAACTCGCAAAACGCGCATTACTTTTGCACCGACCTAATAAAATTGTGCGGCAGAGAGGAGTCCAACGAGACGGTTGCCGTTTTCGTTCCGGAGCCCTCATCCAAATGCCGATGCCTGTTACCTGATAACGTGCGCACCGCATCAAACCACGAAGACGTCTACAGCTCTAACAAGGGAAGGATACCTTGGTCGAAGTGAAGTTTATGTGAAGTATATACTATCTTATAGAGCATGGAAAGGTGATTCAAACCTGTATTTGGTGTCTGCAAAGTGCGTTTGGGTGAAAAGTCATGAGGGTTTTTTGAGGCAAAAATTCAAGGATTTAGCTAAGGTGGATGCAAGTATAGAGGACTTCCCGGCGCTTGAAAGGAGTAGTGACTAACATGAGCTTATTGTATTGAAGGTACTGATTGCATAAAACGTTTCGGCTGTAATGACCTATTTGAGACTCGCAGACTACAATTTTTAGTAATTTTATTGTAGTCGCGCGTACTGACTGTTGAACTGCTCTGACCCAGCAACAATAGGCCTGCTCCACGGCCACTGAGGCGCGCGCTTGCGGTGCGTGCTTGGCACAGCCCAGAATGGACGAGTTGTCTGCCCAACATTTCCGACTAACTTTTCTCAAGTTGCTCTTGCTCTTATTCGCCAAATTCAAGCTTGATTCAGCTGATCACTACGTAACATATAATGAATTCGTTGTTTACCGCTTGGCCACCCTGATCCGTGGAACACGGCAATCGAGGTGACAGCAGACGGAGAAATTATGATGAAATGTACAGATGTTCATTCTTGGATTGCTGCCAAGGGCACGCGTTTTGGAACGCTGCCAAATTTCAAAACTAGTGACCAAGCATATTTTCGTAAAAGGGTCACACGTATTTCGAAAGACAATCATGAGTGTCGCAACGATTTTGAGACTGGGTCGCCAGTGTCCGGGTGTGTTGTTTGTACCTGCTTTTTTCTATCTTGTTATCCCAGATTGTGTCTTTCAAATATGTTGTACTCCTATTAGTTGCTTTTGAAATGATGCCAAATTGCGTGAAAGCGTGACTTAAGCTAAATTTATCTGTGTTCTTAACTCTTGGTAAAAATGCTCTAAGTAAAAATAGTCACTTTAGAATTATCTTGTTTCCGCGTGAGACAAGAGAGTGCGTGAGTAACTTTGTCTTGCTGGTACTTTTGGAAGCGTTTATCTAACAACAGCCTTGCTTTTGCTTGTGTAACTGGGTCTCACTGGTGCTTTCAACTAGGTATCGGTGTGTAAGCGGCGCGTAGGGCAGTTCCATCGGGCAGGAAAACAGATTTTCGTACGTTTGGGGCAGTTCTCAGATCGAAAGTCCAAAAGTGGCATGTACGGCAGTTTGAGAGTACGCTGTAAATACTTGACTTCGTTGTTTTCTTTCTGTAGAGTCTCCTTCATCTGCTCTGCTATCCTCCCAGCCCTCAGCTTCTTCATCCAATCTTTCAGATATAGCAATATATTCAGGCGAACGACAGGTAAGTGCTGGCCTGCTGCAGTACTACGCTAGAGAAGAAGTTGAAGAAATTATGGACGAATTTTATGACATTGATTAGACCAAGAGAAGAAGAACGATAGCCAAGTCAGTAGTATTTCGAAAACAAAATTGGATTCACACTGTACCTTTGAGGCTGTGCAAAGTCATGATTTACCGAGCGCTACTCTCTAAACCAGCCCGGAAATCTGACGAAGTTTGATAATGGAACACAGTTTCTCCAGCTGAAGCTACCAGGCTTATACGTTTATTATTCGAGGAAAAACGTGCAGAAAGCTGTAGAGAATGGACTTGTTGCCCTAGTCGCGGATGGGGTACACAAACTACCTTCAGAACAGCTTGGCAACGACGGCTAATTGTATCCATGGGGTTTGTGCGCGCAGTACTGGCCTTTATTAGAGTGAGTGATGGTACTTTACAATGCATATGCATATAAAGCATTACAGAAGCTTTTTCCCCCTCAATGTGTTGAGGGCTGCGGTTTTCACCTTGCTCAAGTGTGGAAACGGAAGGCGCCATCTATAGGAAGTCCCATTTGAAAAAAAACCACGAATCCAGGATTGATGGATGATGATAAAGGGGCTGATTTTTCTTCCACCTCATCTACACAAATAAATCCCAGCTATTTCTCGTCCACCTTTGCTTAAGAGGGATCACCATCATTAGACACCCAAGCAGTCAGCAAATGCAAGGCTTTCTTAAGCTACCTGCACAAAAACTGGTATCAGGGGCCCGAACATATGGAACAAATGGGGTAAGCCGGAACTAAGAACAAGTAATATTGCAGAGTCTTACCACAGGTACTTAAAGGCAAGGTCCAGGCAGATTTGGACGTATGGGGCTCGGGTGTGTAAACAATTTTTGGGGTCTAACTAAGATACTGCCCAAGCGGCAGCGCATACGGTGCATTCCCTGCTGAGAAATCCGTCCGCAAACAAGCCCCCGCAACCGTACTCCCTCTCGGAGCGGACGACTTCAGCAACGAGCCCGCGTCCCTGCGCGAAAGCATGAGGCTGACGCGTTGCGTGGAAAGTCGTTGAACAAAAAATGTCGTCTTTCCTTCTTATTCCTCCCTTTATCTGTGATCTACCCTGAGGAGTTTACCATTGGTACCACCTTGCATTCTGCAGATTTCGAGCAAGTAAGTTTATTTGCTGTTCACTCGGTTTTCATATTCTTTCAAAGTTTTTTTCACAAGATTGCCGTTTATGCAAGTTTTTAGGGCCTGTAAAACACGTTGGGAGTTAGGATATGTGAGTTCTTTCCTCAATTGTTCTTTCATTTGTACAGGATTTTTTTCCGAGGAGCTGCATGTCGAGTGTTCGCTCCTTTTCAGAAAGTGTAATTTAGCATGCAGCGCTTGAAGACGAACATGTATGCATAGCATTCGCTCTATTCGAAAAGTGTCATAGGAGGGCTTCTTTTATCCCCTTTCCTCTGATTTTTTTTGGCAGTTGTGTTGATGCTATGTCGTTCTCAGCAATTCCGTGTGTGTATCTTGCCTGTGCTGTGTTATGTTTCTTGCGCATGTCTCCGTGCATATATGCGTGTCTCTGCGTTGTTTGTTTATATGTTCTGTGTGTATGTTTGTGTTGTCCGTGTCCATGTGCATGTGCATTTGCACGTTGTTGAGTATATGTAGTGTCCGTGTTTATATGTTTGTATGTTTATTTGTGTGTGTTATGTTCATATGTGCATGTACATGTCTGTGTTGTGTATATGTGTATATGTAATGTCCATGTGTGTGTGTGTGTGTTTGCTTGTTTACTTGTGTGTTCTGTTCATGTGTGCATGTGTATGTCTCTGTTGAATATATGTAGTGTCCGTGTGTGTATGTTTGTTTGCTTGTTTGTTTGTGTTATGTTCATGTGTGTGTGTGTCCATCGTTCATTGCGTTGTGTGTAGGTACGTGTATTGTCCACGTGTATGTTTGTGTTGTGTGTATGCGTGTCTGTGTACGTGTGCATGTCTGTGTCGTACTTTAATTTCAGGGCCGATTCCGTTCCTGAGTGGCAACGTCGCAACTGTGTCCGGAAGATAGCGGGAATATTGTTTTACTAGAACACTCCTTTCAATATCATTTACACTGTTACCTTCTTTATACGCATTCTTTTTTTGTACAAGCAGCGTCCCCTCCGCTTGCCTTGTACTATTTGCTGGGTCCCCATAAGCTTTGCACGGCGAACACCCACTTCTTTGTGAGAAAGTGGGATTTGCCATGGTTGGCTTGACAAGGGAAACACCATCTAGTCATTTATTCTCGAAAACAGACGCTGACTTGGAGAACTTTCTCGAATTCTTTGTGATTTCAACTTGTTTACAACACGACTGATCCATTCTCGCATTGTTTGTCAAAACCCATCCAGTGAGACATACATCACCGACGCTCTGTAAGAGAGGCAATCATGATTGAATATTGTCTGGTGCTCTTACAAGACTTTGGATAAGTTTGCGCTGACCCAGTGTTTGTTGGGCTTTTGCTGTGTAACAAGATTTGTATTGATTGTTGATGTGTATCTTTCAATAAATCAACACTTCCTGCCAAGTGCTGCACAGAGCTGGCGCTGAGTTTTATCAAAACTGGGGAATCGACGCTTATACCTCCATTTTATTGTGGAATTGTTTTGACAAAAATCATGTTAAATTCCGTTGTAGATGACAAGGAGAATGTCAATCCGATCGTCAGATTAGTTCCAAAGGAAACTATGATAGGAATATCAAAATCGTACATCGAGCTTGCTAGAAGCGATCACAAAGCAAAGTGAAAGTCTTTCCTTAGGCATTTCAAGCGGACGACAACGATGCTGCACTGCTGACGGCCTTAATTTGGAGTTCTGGGAGAACTGTAATTCATCCGGGATCTTCTAAAATGAACAGAGTTGAAATTATGCAAGGATGGCGGCAAACTGACACTGAATAAATAATTATTGCTTTCTATAGTCATAGTAGGTTAAACATTTATTTTGTATGCTACTTTTACTTTTGTGCCGAAACCAGTATCAAAGTTCCGTACAAACGATTCAATAAGCAAAATACTTAAAGAGTACAAATTGATAAAATGCCTTTTGTTTAATGCTGCCTGTGCGGAGATAGAATCAAAAATGAGAGCTGAACGCGCTCCTCAAGAAATATGGCTCATAATGTGATTTTGTTGTGTTCAATGAAGATTTACACAGTTTTCGACGAGGATATGCTCAAAAGATGCTATGCTGAATACGTGAAAACCCGCAAAGCTACTTGTACTACGCATTTCTTAGATGCGGTAAGTTCGCTAACCCCAAAATATTATGACTAACACTGATGAAACAGGCTAAACATCTGTTAGCGGATATAAAGAAGCACGGCATATCTCTATCGGAAAACTACGATGGCGTTTTCTTCTTGAAAGCACGTCAAGTCCCTGTGTACTTTTCAAAAAAGCTCAACTCCACTAGAGCATCATTTACAGTCAGTTGAAATTACTACTAATTTTATTAATCTCCAAACTACCGATATGAACCTGCTAGGATGACGTCATAATAACGAGCAGGGACATAGAAGACTGTATGAATTATTATTTGCTACTTTGGCAGTGAACTCTGGGAGCACACTCTGCAAGACTCAGACAAAGAAAACCACGACGTCGAAGACGAGAATAGGCCACATCCTGAGGTGTTTTTGCAGTGAATTATACTAGCCCATGAATCAAGATTTAGGTGGCGATGGAGATTGTGCCTACAACTCCAGAAAAATCAATCACTGAAGACGCGTTCTTAAGCCATCAAAAGTATCCCGTGCAGAATCAAGATCAACGAACAAAACTATGGTCAGGCACACACAATCCACAATAACGTAACAAGTAAGATTCAATCAAACCCTTACTTTAAAGCGGTTCTTTGTTTTTACCTGAGAAGCAACCTTCCGGATCGACTGTACAGGGTGCGTCAAAATAATTTGCGCCAAAATATTCAAAGTAATGCCACAACAATGGCAATGAGAAATTTGGTCTGAATTCAATGTCACAGAATGACGTAAGCATACTCTACAAAAGCACTATCAAGATCCCAAATCGGTCTTTATTTAGAAAAGTAAGAATTGCAAAAAGCAATGACAGAATAAACGCAAGCTGACGCAAATTATTAAATAATTAAAATTTTTGTTTTGAATGCTCCTAAAGATTCCGAACCTCAGTGATCTTAAAGTCAAAGATTGGATCTATTGTATGGCGAAATCCTCACCTGAGAGAAGCGATCACTAGAACGATACAAACAGGGCAAGTTTGTGGTCCTCTACCCGCATGCAGCACGCAACAAAGTCAGAGAAATATTACGAATTTTACCGAAAATCAAAACAGGCAATTTTACTTCTTTCAACTAGGATACATGTTGTAGAACCAAGGAAACAATATCAAGCTTGACCGCTGGTTGAGCCGGTCTTATGTTCTTATGGCGCTTAATGATACACGCGCAAATAATTGTGGCGCACCCTGTAGACAGCGAATACCTACCCGGAGCGGAGCGGAACCGACCCAACCTTCTAAACAACTCTTCCTAGTGCCGGAAAAAAATTGCTGAGCTCTTCCATCTGAGCAGATGCGGCTGGCCAACGAAGAGGAAGTGCGCCTTCTCGAGTATGGTTCTGCTCCCGTGATAGAGTATTTGACGGCGAAAAAGAAGAAAAGAAGATGGGAAGGTAAAGTGACGCCAAGTCCGAAGGACAAGATATTCAATGGAAACGCACAAGCATGCGCTGCAGCTATTACCACAGGGCTGCGCATGACCGTAAATATTCGAACAATCTTCCGTTTGGTGCGTCAGAAAAAGCTGTTTCAGAATCTAAAGCTGATATGGCCTTGCATCCCCCCCCCCCCCAGGACAGCGTTCTATGACATGTTCGCTCAAATGAGGCCGCACATAAACTTCGTGTATGCAAAACATCAGGAGCGCACACTTTAGCAAATCAAAGCCGCTTATGAGGTGTAGCGAGCGCGATTAAAACTCGAACTTTGCAAATCAGAAAGTTTAGATCAACGGCAAGCCCACTGCATGGAACATCGCGGTAGATGGGGCGTTTGATTCCCGGGGCTTTAGCGCGGATTTTTGCAAAGTCCTTGCAGTACCTCAAGACAAAACTTTGCATACACACTGAGATAGCACATCGTTCGGAGACAGAGGACAGTTCGAAAAGTGGCTTCCAGTTGTTTTAGTTTTGTTTGCAGGCGCCAGCGTAACGATGGAGAAAGAGGGCTTCCGCAGGCTGTTGCGATGGATGGAGTCAAAGGAAATTCCAATCCGTTCGATTTCTACTGATCGCAGCAGTACGTATGGGAAGGAGATAGAGGCATACAACAAGGAATGTGGGAAGAAAGGAGCGTGCTCTTGGACCCTTTGCACCTGGCCAGATATCTGGATAAACATCTCCGTACGGTAAAAAATGGGACCTATGCTAAATTCCGATCGTCAAGGCCGCGAAGAAGAAGGACTGTGGGGATATAAAGAAGTGGGTAGGGCACATCAAAACCCACCTCCAAGCAATATGGAAAGGCGCAGAGGCCCACAGCGGCGGTCTCATTGAGAACTACTTCAACTGCCGCCTGTACCACCTCGAAGGGGACACGAATAGAGTCAGGTAAAGTCAATCTCTGCCTACACACCAAAAAAACGAGTGTTGAAGGATGGCGCAACTGGCGCACTTACACGATGCGCGCTTACGGCTGGTGAAAGGGGGAAAAGACCTGTAATTGCAGCAGGAAGTGTTGCGCACAACGCGCTACGGGAAGTTCTGCTGAAGCGGGATTTCCAAAAACATCTAACAATGGCCAGCCCTTTCGTGGGATTAGCCGTTGTGAAACAAAGAACGCACTAGATCGTCTATACTGCCCAAAGGAAGTCTACCTGTAAGCTCTAGTTCCAACAAGTCCATGCAACATCCTTACAGCACATCAAGACTGAGATTTTAGACCGCGCGTGACCTACCCTTTCTACGCAAAGATGGCCACACTTCATCTCAATGCACTGCGAAGGCTCAGATAAGTGGTGAAAGAACGGTCATTCGGCGCGTCGTTATTAGACAAAATATCAAGAAAAGCCCAGCATCCTACTGTGCAAAACAGCAATTGAGCATCCGTGGAAGAACGAGATCTACGCCTCCTGGGTCAACGAACGGCTTGAGAAGCTCATGGATGCGAACGACGAGCAAATGAACTTACATAACCCACTTATGCATCTCCGATCATCTAGTACCAAATTCTCTGTCGAGTTTATGTCAAGAGGCGTGATTTTTGCTGCGAGGTGAACATCAACAGAACGGTTTCACTATTTCCTAACTCCTAAGAAAATTTACCAGGTTTTCGCTTAGGTTGTAGAGAGATTGTGTATTTCGAAAAAGATGCAAAGGCGTATGAAAACATCGGCAACAGCTGGTGGGATGCATAGCATCGAACATGACTTGTGAGTTGACGGCACACGAGAAAAATCTCGCCTCTTGACCGTCTCCCACCCATTCTAGTCACCCCCATGAGGGTTTCCAGTTTAGTCGCTCCCGTAAGAACCAAGTTACTGGTTTTGAATATTACTGTCATTTATTAGGTTGGCACATAAGTTTTGCAACTTTTCCCGTAACTTTTTTCCTATTTTATGTAGCAATCTCATTTTGTAGCATCATGTAGATCGTGATGTAAGCTGCAAGTCTGCGCAAACCGTTTGATTTTTGATAACGTAGTACAAAAAATCTAAGCATTTTTTGAAAACTGCTGAAAATTGAGGTTTCACGATTTTTGGCAAACATGAAGCCCTACGAAACCTGATTCAAACATATGAAAAAGCAATTATAGGCAGCATGTAGCTGGAAGTTGGCACATTGGAATCAGTGAAAAAGAAATGAAATATGAACACAAATTAAGGTGGGGCGCCTTTGAGAATTTGAACAAGACAAATGCGTCAAGTTTTGAAGGCAATTTGTCAATAACTAAGCTGCGAAAAGTCAGAATTCGCTATAACTTTGCGCTATGGGGTAATCCTATGCGGTAAACACGAATATTATATTCATTTGTCGTTAAAATGAAATTCATCTTTTGATCTCACGAACGAGGCCTTTTCATGCGAAACGGATCTCATTTTTGTGATCAGCATGTCAAATAAGCCCTATAGGCCAAGTTTCAGCAAAATCTGATGCATTCTAAAGTTTTCCCATAGTACCGTAAACCTACCGCAATCCTCACATAAGATGGTAAAATTCGGCAAAAATGTGTGCATTAGAAGCTTACATCATATTCCTTATATTGCCAAAAAATGAATGCGCTACGTTCAAATAGACAAAAGTTATATAAAAAGTTGCATTACTTATGTGCCAACCTAATACTCACCACACTACTTACGTACCAATTCTTCATGAAAATAAATTTTGTGATTATGCATAGAAATAAAGAAGTATAGAGTAAAAAAGTATACGAAGAAAAAATAGAATGCATAAAAAATGAGAAAAAGGTAGAGAGTTGCAACATAAAAGAGCTTGCCTAGACCGGAGTTTGAGCACGAATTCACTCCAGTGAGCTTCATCGAGGGCAACATCATCATAACAGACCAAGTCCTGGAAAGAGTATGCGTAGTAATCAAAAAATGTTACTCGATCAATGAAAAATATGTAAATGTGGTTATAAAAGAGAAGTTGGATGGCAAAAATGGAATATACTAAGAAACGAAGAAAGTAATGAAGATAAATCAGCACAGGCACTGCGTATTGAGATCGGCAGTGAAAAAAAGGAAGTAAAAAGGAGGAGAAAGAGCTGCAGACAGCAAAGATAAAACGAATATTCACAGGCGAGACTTCATCGACGACGTTCCAAAAGGGATTTCAACAAACAGCTGTCTCCTAGAAGGAAAAAGTATGAGAGTATTAACAAAACAGAGCAAATGATTGTTATCGTGCACCCAAAACTACACGAAATGCAAAGAAATAGAAAATCTTGAGGATTTATAGGAAAAATGGAGCGAACAGATTAACACTGCGGCGAAAGACCACTAAAACAACATATATGACTATTTGGAGGTAGAAGAGTGCAATATGTTTCGAAAACAATGCAAAAGTCTGAGTGAAGGATAGGAAAAAATGAAATGATGCGCTTTTGCCGACGACTTTTCACGCAACGCGTCAGCCTCATGCTTTCGCGGAGGGACGCGCTCTCGTTATGGGAAGTCGTCCGCTCAGAAAGGGAGTACGGTTGCGGGGGTTTGTTTGCGGACGGATTTTTCAGCAGGGAATGCACCGTATGCGCTGCCGCCTGGGCAGTATCTTAGTTAGACCCCCAAAAATTGTTTCCATATCCGAGCCCCATATGTCCAGATCTGCCTGAACGCTGCCTTCAACATCTCCTCATAATTATCAAACAATCTTTTTTTTTGTTTAGAGTTCTAAAAGTCCTAATAAGAGAAAATCAGGCCCCAATGTGCAAAATAATCGTGGCTTCGAAAGCAAATGATAGAGGAGCAGTGTGCAAACTGAGAAACCTGGGAAGGTTTGTTTACCTTTTCATCTCTTACTTCTTCAACCTCTTCTTCAACTTCAGTAGTTATTTAGAGGATCGTACACCGCTTGTGCAAGAAAGATTTGAAGCGTCGCCAGCGCATCGAAAAGTATATGGAACATCATCGCGCAGAACTCTTTCAGCCATGCCAATCTACGCGCGTTTTTGTTGGATACTGCCAGATAATGTCTTCCCGATGAAGTTGTGTAAATACGTACATATTTGTATATACTTAACTATAATCATGTTTTTGTAGATAATGTTGATTAATAAGTAATAAAATTTTTTTGAACTGTTGACAGTAAATTCATTCACAAGGGATCCTATTCTTTTTACAAAACAGGTCAAATAAGGTTTATTACAGCTCAACGGCATGATTCCGTGCTACCATGCCGTTGAGAAATAAACAAGGCAAATGTAAACAAGCAATGCAACAACAAAGCAAAACAGAATTAAAACAACAAGCAAGTTAGTACGTTAAAAAAACAAACAACAATAAAAGCAAAAAAGAATCGCCGCTTTTCCCGGGGACTCAGTTAAAAAGAATCAGTTAAAAAAATATTCCATTCAATGAAAACAAAAATATTTCAAAATTCAGCAGCCGAATCGACATCCAGTCCTCCAATAACATCTGTTACCTGCAAAAAATAAACATCAACATGATTGAAAATCAAGTACTAGTACCATTGCAACATACGAGCAAATAACACGAAAAGGGAGAGTTTGGAAGTGATTGATAAAATGATTGAAAATTTTGGATTAAACTGTGGCTTAAAGGTGATTACAAATGATAAAGACAATGAAATAATAATTGAATCACAACACCGGAGCTTAGCAGCAAAGCAAAAAGAACTGAAACAAAGGGTGTTGTGAGCTAATATAATAAATTCTTATCAATTCCGTATTCCGTCAAATCTCTAATTTTGGCAAAATGTTAAGACTCTCCGGCGTAATGCGTCCAAAAGTGTGCGAAAATGTGCGGCAAACAACTTGTCCAATTCTGCAGGCCTGGCGTCTCTCACAGCTAGGCGCCTCTCTCGCCTAGTCAGTCGCTGCAGCGGCCTCGACCAATCACAGGCGCGCGCTAGTTACGCTGCCCGAGCTAGCGGTTTGAAAGGGCCGTCTCCCGCGCGTACTCATTTGCTTCAAAAAATTCCACAACTCCTCCCAGAAGCGGTTTGCAGATAAGAAAAGCAGATTTAGAATCAGCGCTCCATGCTCCATAAGGCAGCACACATTTCATATGGAAACGCCACTTCGGCCAAGTATCCTTCCCTTCAAAGGCCAGACCATTTTGCTTTTAAAATGAGAGCCAAAGGACAATGTCTACACGAGATTCTCGCATCTGATATCTTACGTTCAGAATGAAAAGATTTCCGACAGTAAAAAACGTCAAGAACCGTCCTTCTCTTCAAGAAGGGCAAATGAGAGAATTTTCGGAACAACCGCCCAGTATGCTTGTTGAGTATTCATGACAAGCTTTTCGCGAAGACCATCCTCGTTCGCATATCTAGGGCACTGGATGAAGCCCAATCCTAAGAACAAGCTGAATTTCGCAAAGGATGATTCAGCCGCACAGACTACATCCAGACTGTGTCAAGGGTCATAGGAGTCTGCGGGGAGTACCGAATGCCTCTCTTCCTAACCTTCGTCGTTTATGAGAGCGTTTCACAGCATCGAAATCAACGCCGTTTTGTCAGCGCTAGTCGATCAAGGAATGAGCTTGGCTTACGTGAGGACTTAGCCGATTGCTACAAGGACTGTGGCATGACGATGTAGCTATTCCATCGCCCGTTAACCATCCAGTTAGAAAGGAGTTTCACAAGGCGACACAACCTTGGCGAAGCTGTTCACCCGGCCTTGCAGTGAATGATAAATTCACCGGAATGAGACGAGAAAGGCGCACGAGTTGATGGGAGATTCCTGTAAACTTTCGTTTTGTGGATGACATCGTTCTCTTTTCGAGCAGTATCAGGGTGAAGCAGAGGCGATGCTGAAGGAACTAAACGAAGTAGGGAAGAAGATCGGATTGCGAATAAAGCGGAAGAAGACTCAGTTTATGTAGAACGCTCTTTGCGAAGATCGGATCTAGAAGTGGAAGGCACCCCTATTATGAAGACGTCTTCTTATGTGTACCTTGTTCGGACATGGAGAACGAATTTAGAGAAGAACTCAATCGGAAAGGAAGAGCATCCCGGGCTCCCTTCGGGCTTTTGGAGGAAGCCACCGAGCAACTAACGAAAACGGAGCTTTGTGCCCGCCCTCCTGTTCGACTCAACTGTTCTCCCAGCGCTCTTTTACGCAGTTGAGACTTGTGCCAACTGTAGTAACGTCAAAACCACGGACAACTCACGAAGCGCTTGACTGCCTCTTTTGAATATGAACCGGCACAAGCAACATCTTGTCGGACTTCGCAGTGCAAATAGGAAAAGAATGTCCCGTCTTCATGTCCCTGCGGAATACTTTGCGAAAGCGAAGCATCGATGGGCCCGGTCACATTATGAGAAGAACAGACGACAGATGGACACTAAAAACAAACGTCCCCGAGGAAGACCTCCAACGAGATGGGCAGACGTGTTCGTGGAACGGATGGATCAGCTGAGAAATCTATACGACTTTCGCCCCTGGAACTCGTGAACACAGCCACCGACGACGACCAAGAAGACCATGCACGTCTGAGGCGAAGGACAGGGATCAATGGAGTCCTTTGTGCTGGGGCGCGCACGCCACGTGAAGACGAGCCATATAAGTATTTGAGTATGTTCAGAAAGCCTGGAAAACAATGCGTGTGGAACTATTCTGCTAAAAGGTCCTTCAACATCAAGACATTTGCAGAAGTGTATTTCAGTGTGTTTTGTGTCATAATTTTGCAGCTGGATGTTCGCAAAATTATTTCTCAGAACAACTTTTCAAGAAGTATAGCGAGCTTTTTGAGTAACTTATCGGACATGTTCGTTCTACATAGTGTACCTACCACACTTCTGCACATGGTAATTACCGGAAAACGAACCTTCCAACTAGGAATCTCCAATTGCATGTTCTTCTAAGCCTAACCGGAATAGAAGTAAGTAAACGAGCATAGTAGCATAACTAACAATGCAATAAAATCGAACTGGTAGGAAACATTGCTAATATACCCAAGGCGACAGGAAACAATAAAATATCTCAATTAAAGGTGGAGCCCCCCACAATGGTCGGTCGCCTCATCGTGGCGTGGGGGTGACACTGGGTGTCTGACTACGATGCACAGCCGAGTGTATACTCTGGCAGGGTCTCCCAAGTTGTGAAGGAGTTCGACGTTTCCGGTCTCGCCGGATGCCTAGCTAAGAACCGGCCACGCCAGATCCCCCGCCGTCTGGCTTCTTCTGGTCGCTAGGCGGTTCTCTCCGCTCCAAGCCCGGGGTCAGCGATCGCCCCGTGGAAATCAAGAGTTGGCCCAGTAAGTCTGCTCTTGTAGGGGAACAAATCTAATTAATGCAATTACTCAGACAGCAAGAAGATATAGAAAAAACCCTGTACATCGGATCCCGCCTACGGCGCCGGCTGGTAGCAAGAACGATGTCAGGGTCCTTAGGGTGCCTTTTGGATCGGACAAAAACGACACGTCTGTCCAGACGATACGCCATGGAGATTGCCTCATGCTCTGCACCTACAACGCCAGGACAGTCTCCACAAACGCCGACCTCGGCGCTCTTCTCGACGCTGCAGAGCACATCAAGTACCACATCATCGCTCTGCAGGAAACGAAGTCCAGGAAGAAAAACGTGCGACATATGAATGATGGGACCCTCATGATTCGTGGTGAAAAGGAAAACGTGGGAGGCGTCGGTTTTGTCGTCCACACATCTATCGTCCATCCTGTCGATTCGCATGAGATACTATCACCTCGACAAGGCATCCTACGACTACGCCCTCCACATGAAAACGAAGCTTTCATGCTTATGCAAAAACGAAGCTGTACCGTTTTCACCCATGTCATTGTTTATTACAAGATCTTGAAAGTATAACCATAAATTTTGAAATTTCCACAAGCCCTAGTTTCCAAGAAATCTTGATTTAAGCATGGAACACCCGAGTGAGGCAAGCTAAATTCGGTAAATCTCGAAAATTAGGGCCTATGAAAGGCTGAAATTTTGTTGGACAGTCATACATCCAAATGCATGTACTATACAATTACTTTAGTGGGAACAGCGTAGCTTTGTTTTTGTATAAGCATGAAAATTTTTGTTCTCGCGATTTTTAGATGAAGAAAAAATACAGGAATGGTAACATGAGTGTCTGATGTGGTGTGCATTTTGTGTAAGCAAGTGGACATCCGTAGGATTGTTTTTTTAAAGCAAGATTTAGATTTCCCTTACTTTTTTTGAGCTTGCTGGTGCAAACTTTTGCATACCATCTTTGTAGATCTTGCTTTGCTCTAACGAATGGTACCCATATCAAGAATATGGTGTAGGTTTTTAAGGCTCTAAGAAGTTAAAGTGTAAGAAGACATACGTTAAAACCAGTGGCGTACCCAGGATTTCGGCTCGGGGGGGGGGCGCGACAAAAATTTTTTTCGAGTGCTTCCCAAAATTTCTCCGGGCCCCTGACCCCAAAATTTCAGAAAAAGGGGGCGTGGCGTCAGCCACGCCCCCGAAAAATTTTTTTTATAAGGCTAATTTGAATTTTTAAAAATTTTTAAAAATTATTTTAATTATTTACAAGTATAAACAAGTCACTTGCACATTTTTATAACCCATATAAGTAACTTTCAAAAATTTCGCGACCCCTTCTCGGGGGGTCAAAAATTCTGAAATGTTGTATCAGGGATATCGCGCACCCTATTTCCATTAATCAACTTTTTGGAGCTTTTAAAGCGTTTTAAAAGGTGCAATAACAATTTTAGGAAGCATTGTAAAGACAGCTATTGCAGTTTACCCGGCATAGCTTGTGAGAGGAACATGACGGTAAAATGTAAAGTTCATATTTGGTTTTAGCGACTCTAGCTAGACTAGTGTAAGAGTATCTAAGTTGTTGGATTTGCTTTTCAAGGCAAACAGGACCATCAATAGCTCAAAACCCTTCTTAGTTACCGCAATCCTTCAGTAATAATACCATTGTCTTTAAGCCAGCTTCACAGAATGGTATTAGGCAAAAGACTTCTAGGGAAAAGAGGTATAAGCAATCAAACGGTGCATACATTTTTGGACACCCTGGACTTAAGATAAAAGCTACAATCTTTATATGTAAAAAATGTTGGAATACTTGTTTCTGCCCGGCCCTGTCAATACAAACATTTAATATAAATGTAATCAGCACGGTCGCCTTACACTCCCCCCCCCCCATACCCTTGATACATAGAGCCACGTACTCTGGTAACCTTCACTTTGAGGACTATGAGGGGACGCAACCTTCACCTGGAAAAGCAGAAATCATCCTGGGCTTCGTCGTGGATGTTATTATCCTGACTATATCGGAACGCATGTTAATGAAGCAAATATAGGGAATAATATCTTTAGCTTTCAGCAAAACCGAGAATTTACGTTTTCATAGCCTTTTTCCATGTTGAAAAGAAGATTTCTGCGTTTTCGCCAGAATTCAGGACAGGATTTCTCAATTAACCTCTCATTTGACCAAAATAGAGTTTCAGAAGTTTAGGAAAGCTATTGGAGTTGAATAAATACTAAAAACTGCGCTTAATTCCCGCGCAGAGAATCGCGCACGAAAACGCTGGTCTATTTCGTTAAAGAGTGATTTTTAAAGCTTGGGACGTTGTCAGTTGTCCTCGTCCTGTCATGACGATCAGAATGATATATAATGTTGCAGGGTTTCGTTAAAACCCCGAGGAGATCTACGACCAGAGCCAAATGCCCCGTCGGCTCTGGTCTGTCTCCGCTGCTCGTCTGCGTCTCCGCGCGCTCCGCGCTACCTCGCTAACCCAAACGCGAGGTGCGGGGCATTTGGCTCTGGTTCCCTTTTCTTTGCTGTTTCGAACCCAAATTTAGCAAGCTATAGATCGTTTTGAAGCTCTTGATCTCTATTTTCACGCTGATAACGTCCCAAAACCACATTTTTTGATTTGAGCGAGAAATCCGGCAAAAACCCTGTTTTCAAAAATCTCTTGTTTTTCTTCTAGTTTAACACTTTTCACGCGGTTTTTTCGTGCTTTCTATAGATCTCGCTTCTGTTCATAATGCAGACAATCACCCAGCCCTCACTTCTCCGATTTTTAGCAAAAAATCGTAAAAAGTGTATTTTTCTTACCTTTTTTCCAGCTTGGGCGATTGTTGCTCAGAACAGTAAGCGCAACAATCTAGGCAACGTCCCAGGAAAAGGAACGTCAAAGCGGGGGTAAAAATTTAAAGGACGCATCAAGAATCAAAACCCCGTGTTGCGAATTGCTGGTCCTGGAGCGAAAACTTGCACTCTGAAAAGCCGCCAAATGAAAAATTTCAAACCTTATTGCAGCGTATTTATCCGGTTTTCAGCAGTTTATTTTGCTTTTTATATCTGTTCTACGTCATTTTCTCTTCTTTGATCTTCTTTAAACGACCTTCACTATTTATGACATCAGCTGTTCAAACAACCTTCACTTTTGGCGCCCTGTCTCTAGACTATCGAAGGTATGCCCCCCCCCCTATGCCAAATCCCAGCCCGTAGCTCAAATTTTGCAAGAAATCAGTAAAATCGATATTGATCAATAACGAAAAGGAGCCTACGACTCGCTTCCCACCCCGAAGATGTGTGAAAAGTCTGGTCTGGAATGGTTGATAAAAAAATTCTGAACCGCACATACAGGGAGCCAGAAAGTCAGACAACAGACAGACAAACAGACAAACCAACAGACATTCAGCTTTGAATATAAGTTGAAATAACTAGTTTTCCAAATGACGTAAGATTTATAAATGATTGGCTCACATATTTGGTGCATTCGGATATTCAGATCGATACAAAATGACATCTTTGGATTTGGATGAATTTCGCGTTAATTAATCGCAAAGACGCTTCGAATAGGGGGAAGCTGACTGTTCTCGAAACTAATTTTGTAAACATCAATCATCTCTCGTTATTAATTTTCCATCTTCTTCCCATATGTTCTTCTCTGAAAGGTGAAGCTATGTACAGAGGCGCAGATCTGGTTGTTAGTTTGAAAGTTTTCTCTCGAACGCTTGGGGCAGTACTTCTTAATGTCCTGCCCGCTGTTCGGCGCGTTCCGTCGTTATGCACGGCCCGGACACGGTAGCGTTCCAGCCGTAATTTCCGTTGGTTAGCATGGCCTGGCAGGCCGCAAGCCGGATCGTCAAGATCGGTACTTCCGTGCCCGACATGGCCAAACTTGCCAGACTGGACTCATGAACCCACACAATGTCTTAGGTGAGGTCCGAACAGTAGGATTGTGACTAGAATTTCCTATAATTAGTGTGGTTCAATCCAACCTTCCATTTTATACCATTTGATATGTACTGCTTTCATTGGTCCAAAAATAAGACTTTTTGGTACATTTCCGCATTTCTAACTTATTCCAGTGCTATGAATTGTCCTACAAACAAAATATGAAGCGAGTTACTGATAAATAGCATGAATTGGCCGTTTCCAGCTCTCTCTAAGGAAATTTTTACAATTGCTGACTGATTGATTACCAAAGCATATAAATACAAAGACGAGAACTAAAAGGAAGGAAAAAAGAATGGGTATTAATGTGTTTGCATTATGTAAGGTTTGCGCCAGAAGGCGTTTTTGATATGCGGACCGCGCTGATGGCGTGCTCCTTTCCTCAGTAGCTTCTCGAACGGATTGAGCCCGATGTGGATATTGATAAATAAGGCCCCTAGACTTTTAACAATGTTGCTAGAGAGTGCTGGAACATTTACGGATGTATCAGGTTGCAACATCAGTCTTGCACTATAAGTATGAACCTCGGTAATTCATATTTCTCCCATGTCATCGATAGGATATGACAAACTTCGACAGGGCAAAGCTAGCTCTACAAGAATTTTTTGAAACTATCAATCGCAACAAACTTCTTCAACTGTTATTCACGCGAAGCCTTAAGGTCTAAAATTGAAAATATCCAACTGCTAAAAAAAGAGCATCTGCAAAAATTCTGCGAAACTGCAACTTGCTCAAAGTCATTCTTTGCACCAGACATCCACATACACTTATCTTATTTAAAAATTGAAAGAATGACATTTTTTAATTCAAGTGATGCTAGGCTGTGCCTACCTTCTATCATTTGGGTTTTTTCTGCCTATTTCGATATTTATCGAAAACCAGCCCCTGTAAGAGGCTAAAAATTCACGGTTATACTTCTCAATTGTAGTAAACAACTGCTATTGTAAGAAGGGGTTGTTCAAAACTCAACCCAGCCATTCCAAACAACCTGTTTATCATCGGAAAATTGTGCGGTTTGTCAAGAATACTAAAACGCATGTTCCATGAAAAATGTTTCAAAAACATCATTTGGGTTTTTTGTTTTTTTTGTATATGTGGTTCTTCTTTGTAATTATACTATTCATAGTCAATGCAATTACGCAACCTCAGTCTGCCTTTCAACGAATTATAGTCTCTCAACTTTCACTGGAACTCAAATGACTTCTGATAATCAAAAATATCGCAACATATTGTTAAAATCAGTGTATCGAGGCGAGTTTAATGATATACAGCTTGTTTGGAATGGCTGGGTTGAGTTTTGACCATTCCCTCAGTACTCAGTATAGATTTTCCAAAAAGAGGAAATCCTGTTTCTAGATTTTTACCGAAAAAAATGTAGTAACTGCATAAACAAATATCTGATATGGAATGTATTGCGCAGGCAAGAAAGAAATTTCACAGCAGTTTTCGAAGGAATTTTCAAAAACTTTCTTAAGCTTCTCACGCACGGATTTTCTCAGCTTTTGGCCCCAAACTTCGCGTGGATCATAGATATTGCAAAAATAAGGATATCATTTAGAGGGCCTTGCTATATCATAGGATTTATGAGACCCTGTCTGGGATGGAAGAAACTGAATCGTTACAGCTTCTAAATACTCTGGTACAAGGCTTTTGTTCCAGCCTATTAGTACATAGGTTTTCCAGAAGTTTATTCGACCTTTCATTACATCATTTGAACTAGTGAAATACGCTGAATGTAGGAGTTATTCCACGCAGCTTTTCCTCTTCTTTTGTCAGTCATGTTGAATAGTTGTTCTTGTATTCGCTAAAGTAGAATTTTATGAGAACATCAAAACAAGAAAAAAAAACAAAATTTTTTTACGCATACTGATTTGAGGGCTAGAAACTAAACCCAGTACTGCGACCCTCCATGGCGCCCCCGATCTGCAACCCTTTCATCGGTAATAAACCAATTCGACTATCGCTTTGCTTTGCCGCTAAATAAAATTTTTCAGTTGTGGCTTTCAAAGAATCAGGCTTATAGAACTAACAGTTTGTAATGACACTTTTGAACTTTTCAAATGTGTTCCCAAAATTGCTAAAAATAAACTTTTCCAATGTAGCCGATTTCCAAATTTAGACAATTTGAATTCGTAAAATTTCATTAATGAGCAATCGTAGCATTCAATGCAAATTTTCTCAATAATCTTATATCCAATTTGTAGAAATTTTTAGATAAAATCAATTTCCTAATGTCAATCGTACGAGTGGCTGTACTTAGATTCCTGAAAATTTTTATGCTTTGAAGATGTAGCTGTTCCCAATTATTAGAAAACTCCAAAATAAAATCGTGCAGCTCTTGACGCGAAATTTCTTTGAATATCAGCTGCGTATATGAAACTTAATTCAAAGCTATGCACGCATTCAAAACAGAAATTATGCGCTGAAAGCTAAAAAAATTCTTCTTTCTCTTATCAGGGGTGGAGGACTATATGTCGCGGAAAAAGGGCGGTCCCCGCGGTCATTTACGACAAATACGCACCCTTATACATGCGCCGACATGCGTTCCTGCAGGGAATCCGCGCGGGACTCTTCCAAAATCGGCGACATATAGTCCTCCACCCTCTTATCAGTTATCTCCAAGCCTGTGCATTTTGTGAAGTGTCAGTATGTGCCGTGTTATGCCAAACCGGGCTTCTAGGTGAATCTTCATTAGACCTGGCGGTTTCGACAGTTCAGAGATCCGAAGAAGACCATAGGTCCGTAATCCTACTCTCTCACTTGCCAGTCCAAGCCTAGTTGAAGGCTAACAACGTGAGCCAATAAGGTTCGAAAAAAAGCAGAGCTCAAATCGACCGCATTCCAGTAAGTCCAGTTAATAACGGACGTCACTGAGTGTTACCCAATGAATCAAGGCTTTTATGTGCGGCTATGAGATCACATAATGATAGATGCGGCACAAATCATTGTTGATTGGCAGAATTCATTTTTGAGATTCATTTCTGGTTTTCTCGTATATACGTTGCTTCGACAAATTTCATTGCGTATATCTCATAAGAAAAGCATGCTTAGTCGAAGTGGCCTTTTTAGATGGAGTGTGTACTATTAGGTCGTCCCGACAGTTTTTGCGCACGATTTTCAAAAATTCATGACTTCTGATTTTTCCAACCGATTTGACTGCTTTTACTTTCTTGTGAAAGGGTAAGTCATGCCCTTCATAATGACATTTTAGCTGCTTACTAATGTTCATCTGTTACATAGATAGGAGCGATGGAAGAAAATTGGTCAAAATTTGAATTTTCTGTGTAAGGTCATAAAAAATCAAAAACTTGCAACAAAAATCGGAGCAGTCGGTATTGTAGGTTCTTTCACTAGCTCTTTCTAACATTGCAAAGTTTGCGCTGATTGAGGGTCTTTACGAAAAGTTATGATTTTCGAGCAAGCAATACGAAAGGGCGAATTTGGTTTATTTTGGCATTTTTTAGGGAAATCATAACTTTCCATAGAAACGCTCAATCGGCGCAAACCTTGCACCGTTAGAAAGAGCTTGTGAAAAAACCTACAATACTGACTGCTCCGATTTTTGTTGCAAGCGATTTTTTATGACCCTACACAGAAAATTCAAATTTTGACCAATTTTCTTCTATCCCTCCTATCTATGCAAAAGATGACCATTAGCAAGCAACTGAGATGTCCTTATAAAGAGCATGACCTACTCTTTAATACAAAAATAAAAGCAGCCAAATCGGTTGGAAAAATCAGAAGTTATGAATTTTTGAAAATCGTGTGCAAGAACTTTCGGGACGACCTAACATATTGTAGGGCATAAAATGCTGATTTCAAATTCGCCTTCCTTATCTGCAGAACGTTTATGGACGAGGAGTTACGAGCGCTTGTTGGAACAAAAAATTGAAAGTGAAAGTGGGACTAAAGTAAACGTGATAATTTTTCCAGCCTTGCAAGGAACAGTGATAATCATCAGATCATTTTATTCAAAAACACTTCAAAATAAAAAATATCTCAAACTTAGTTGCATTATTTGAGGTCTAGTAAGATTTTAACAACTCATTTTATCAAAAATGCACATTCAATTTTTTCGCTCCAAAAAACGCTCACAACTCCTCGTCCTCAAACGTTCTGGAAAGACGAAGGCAGGTTTAAAATGAGCGTTTTATGCCTTTCAATATGTATAGATATTAAAAAAGATATTAGGTCGTTTCAAAAGTAATTTCGCTTTTTTCAAACGAGCGCCACATTTGATGGAACAAAGGTTTTTAAGAGATCTTGGAGGCATTCGATGCAGAATTTCATTATCTTTTTAACGGTCATGAAAATGTTGCCAAGCAATTAATGAGCTTTCAGAAAATAACCAAAACTTGCGACCCATGCTTTTTAAGATGGTCAAGTTTCACAATTTTTCAAAACTTTCATATCATTCCTCAGAAGAAGTTCAAGTAACGATTCGATAGAGTAAACCTCATAGAATACAGTGCTACTTTTTTCTCTTCCTCATAGCTCGCCGTATTTTTTGAAAGATTTTTTAACAGAGCCATCGGATTTTGGCAGGCCCACCTCAGCCACAATCGCAGCAAACATCATAATTTTTCGGAATTTGAGACTACCAAGACTGTACTATGAGCTAGCACTAACTTTGCAAAGCAAGTGAGGGTTTATGGGTTCGAAATATCAAATTTCGTGATTTTCAGGTACAGCATGAGGCTTCTCGAAAAAATGAATTATGATGATTTTATCCCCGAAAATAAAAGAATCGGAAACAAAAACCACCTGTTAGAAAGAGGAGAAGATGCTGCGTCTAATAGTGGCCGAGCTGCTCTTCCTTTGATGTTCTACGAGGATTTAGCTGCCCAAGTATGAAAATCGGTAGCATCAGTTAAAATTCTGTCAAAAATGTATGACAAGCTATGGAAAGGATAAAAAAGTAGTTTTGCATTCTATATGGTTTGCTCTATCGAACAGTTACTTGAACTTCTTCTGAGGTTTGATGTGTGAAAGTTTTAAAAAATTGTGAAACTAGACTATCTCAAAAAGCATGGGTCGCAAGTTTTGGTTATTTTCTGAAAGCTCATTGACTGTTTTGCAACACTTTCATAACCGTTAGAAAGAGAATGAAATTCTGCATCGAATGCTTCCAAGGCCTCTCAGAAACCTTTGTTACATCAAATGTGGTGCCCGTTTGAAAAAAGCGAAATTACTTTTGAAACGACCTAATATATACTACAGTGCTTGACATAATTATAAAGCCACTCTAGAAATCGTCGTAATTTTCGTTCTTGTCAATGAATCTGTCTGAAACATTGCTGTATTGTGCGCATGTCAACCTTCCACGACTCCTCAAAACGGCTTCCGGTTTTGTCGAGTTTGAACGGAGGAAAACGAAAAAATTCGAAAAGGCCCTCTTTGAAAGCTGGACAAAATTATAAAGCCACCTGGTTTTTCTAATCATTGTCGCATTCGTTGACTCTCAAATTTTTTGTACAATTACATCCCAAAATATGAAACATTTGCAACACCTACGGCCTGTCATCCTACTCAAATAGAAGCGATCACTGCATTTTTTGCTTTCAAAGCACCAAAAGTCAATCTGCTTCAACGAACAACCGGAATTGAAGAGTTTTCAAGCTCTTGTTCATTCAGATAATAATCATGGAATCTAATGACCCTTCTGGATAGATGATTACGCCGATTTCGTAAACTCTGCGTAATCGCGTTTTTGACGGACAGACTCCAACTTCAACATAGGAAACGTGAAACGCTTTTAAACCACAATACTTAGTTTGCAATGCCCACAAAGTGCTGAACTTGACTTATTACATTGCCTACATGGGGATGCAGCTTTCGCAACAACTTTCAAATTTTCCCTAATGATGCGGTAGCGATTTGGACCTGTACTTTCCATGAAAATTCCCTGCGAGCAGAAGACCGCTATAACCCTAGATCTCCTTATTTCCCTCTGTGTTTCATGTCATATTTCACCCAATGAATGAGATTAGCTAAGATTTTGAAGTCTTAAGCTTCTCCGGTTTTATCTCGTGATCTGAGTTGGCTTTGATTGTGCAGGGTGCTCCACTCAACGTGGATTCAACTGCGGCTAAACCAGAGTGCTCAATCCCGGAACTTTTTTCCAGTCATGCACACGAGTTCATTGTTGTATAGCTGTCGTAATGGCTACATCACAGTATTTTCTGTTGCTTGAAAATTGAGTTTTGTGGTGCTAAAGTGCGTCAACCTTATGGTTGGAAACAGTCCGTCAAAATCAGCGATTACGCAGAGTTTACGAAAGCGCTCTTCACCTCATCTATCCAGAAGGGTTAGTAGATGTTGTGACTATCATTTGAGATAAACAAGAGCTTGAAAACTCCTTAAACCAGCTTCTTGTTGAAGCTGATTGACTTTTGGTGCGTTTAAAAGCAAAAAATGCAGTGGTCGGTTCTATTTGAGTAGGATGACAGGCCGTGGGTATTGCAAATGTTTTATATTTTGGGATGTAATTGTACAAAACAATTTGAGGCTTTCAAAGAGGGCTTTTTCGAAATTTTTCGTTATTTTCCGTTCAAACTCGGCAAGACTGGAAGCCGTTTTGAGGAGTCATGGAATGTTGACATGCGCACAATACAGCGAGGTTTCAGACAGATTCATTGACAAGAACGAAAATTATGACGATTTCTAGCGTGGCTTTATAATTATGTCCAGCACTGTATTAGGTTAAAGTAAACTCCATTTTCAAATAAATTGAGCTTTTGTTCTCCTAACAGACTTAAGGTACTATTTGATAGAGCGGAGCAAGCTCCATAGAAAGACCACCAAAGATCCACCTAAGCCGTAATCCAGATAAAATTTGGGGCCAAAAATCAAGATTTCAGCTAGCCTAAAAATCGGATCTCCTTCCAGAAAACTCCTACGGACTTCCAACTTGGTTTTTATATAGTAGACATACAGCAGTACGCAAAAGTGTATTTGGCGGATTTTTTTCGGGGCTCAAAATTGAGAAAAAAGTATGATCCGAAAATGCCAAAATGCCACTTTTTTCGGAATTTTTATGCAAAACTTGGGATTTCTCGAATATAAAGGCACATGCAGGGGTAACTTTTTAAAATCATATTTAGTAAGGCTTGTAGTACACAATGACATATGTGGGAGGGGCTGGGGCGGAGTTTGCCATTTTTGACAATTTTTGTTTCTCGCTTTCTATGCTTGGAAGAAATTCGGTAAAGGCATATTTAAGTACTACTATGCGCCTACTATTAGGTTGTCCGGAAATTAATTCCCGTTTTGAATTTAAACCGCAATAGGTCATACACTTCTCACTTCTAAATAGGTTGCAGGATATCATTCGATAGAGCAAAGCAAGCTCTACAAAATGGCCATCTTGCTTTGCAACAGCTCTCATCCACCTCGAGTTTCGAGCCAAAAACTAAAAAGACTCAGCAGCCCGAAAAATCGAAAAAAATTGTAACTCAGTTCATAAAAATCCTACAAAAATTCTTACTTGCTCACGTAAACACCATCCACATAAAACATCTATATATGCCCTTGCCGTATTTTTCCCTCTGTTAGAAACCAAGAAAACAAAAATTTTCGTGCACTTGCCAAAGTGATGCTGTGTCGTCCCCACATAGGTAGTTGTATACCACAAGCCTGTAGAAGTACAGACTCAAATTTTCAGCTCTCCACAAGCTTTAATTTTCGAGAAATACAGAATATAGCTTTTCCTAGTTAGATGGTCCAAGCTAAAATTCAAATTTCTCAAGAACTAAAGCCTGTAGAGAGCTGAGAATTTACGTTTATACTTTTACAGGCTTGTAGTAAACAACTACCTATGTGAGGATGGCACAGCATCACTTTGGCAAATGCACGAAAATTTCCGTTTTCCTGATTTCTAACGGAGGAAAAAATACGGCAAAGGCATATATAGATGTTTTATGTGGATAGTGTTTACGTGAGCAAGTAAGAATTTTTGTAGGATTTTTATGGAATGAGTTACGATTTTTTTCGATTTTTCGGGCTGCTGAGTCTTTCTAGTTTTTGGCTTGAAACTCGAGGTGGATGAGAGTTGTTGCAAAATCAAGATAGCCTCTTTATAGAGCTTGGTTTGCTCTATCGTATGGTACTTTGCAACCTATTTAGAAGTGAGAAGTGTATGACCTATTGCGGTTTAAATTCAAAACGGGAATTAATTTCCGGACAACCTAATATATAATGACCAAGTTGGAGGTCTGTGGGATTCTTTATCGCAGAAATTCAATTTTCAGGTGACAAAATTTTTTCCGATTTTGGCTTCAAACTTTCCAGGGAATGCGGCTTAGGTGGACCCTTGGTAGTTATTTGGTAGAGCTTGATTTGCTCTATCGAACGATATTAAAAACAAAAACAGATTGGGTTGTTTGAAAAAGGAGTTTACTTTTGGGACAACCTAATATAACATGGATACTATCAAAAAGGCCACTTCGACTAAATAACCTTCCCTTGTCAGTCTCATAGCAATTATTTTTTTATTTCAACTGTTCTCCTCAGCTTTATGTCGGCCCAACAGCGCTGGTAGTAATCCTTTTCTCCATCAGATGTTCCTTCAACCTTATATCCATTCTACCCGTCTTTCTGTGCAGCAACATTCCAGCTGGTATATCACATCTTTGCACAATCCCCAATTCTTCCATAGGGGCACAGAATGCATTGTTTTTACAGGGAAAGTACCTAACTCAGCGCCTTCTGGAAGGAGATATACGTTTTGAATCAGCTTCGAACGCTGATTCCGAATATGCTATTAGCTGTGGCGCTTCAATTTGGAGCGGGTTATTGCATTTATTTCGTAAGATTTTGCATACTCATCACTTATTGGCATCAAGGCACCATCATCGAAGTGCTAATACCTTGCATTAAGCTTTTTGCTTGAAGAAAAAGTTGGATTTGTTTCAAAAAAGCCCATAACTCTTGGAAATGGCCACAACTAGGACTAGTATATTTGTGATCAGCATTTGAAGCTGACTCAGAATATGTATGTCCCTTGCCGAAAGGCCAAGCTAAGTTAGGTATCTTTCCCTATAAGACGCATTCGCTATCGTAAATCTATCTCGAACTGACTGCTTTTTAAGTTAACATTTGGGATATATCAACAAGTATGACATCACTCTGCAGTTGAGTTCGTTTCATGCACTGCCTGCGTCGCACTGGCATTCTGATTCGAAGGAATGCAGAGAAGTATATCATTTTTGCTGCCCTACGGATATGTGTTTCAAGAAACGTGCAATTACGATGTTGTCCCTGTTGCGGGTAAGCGTTACTGCCTGCGATTTGCGATGCCAGTTTTCAGTTCGTGCAAACCGGTGTATCAGTTTTGACCATGTCGCGGATAACTACTTGTTTTGTTGCTGCGTGATGAACTTAGTTGGCGTGGATTTTTCTAACGTAATATCTTTTATTGGTCGTGAGTTATTATTACTATAAGACAGGAGGACTCTCTATGGATCAGCCCCAACGCCTGTCCTCGCAATGCGTCAGTGGGCAAGTGAGCAACCGGTAAAACGCATGTCTTTTATGTTTATCGTTACATCGATAGTATCGCGTGATAAGCACCACTCAAACCGAAATGGATGATTACTGCAAGTCTTAACTAACAGTCCCAGTACATCTAATTCACCCGAAAACTCGTAGCGGATGGCTTCCTTACCTCGATACCCAGATCAAGCTGTTGAAAGGTGTTTTGCATGATAATTGGTATCGCAAGGAAAGCTCCAAAAACATTGTAATCTACGCCAACTCAGCTCACCACGTAGCAACGAAACAGCAGTTTTGCGCATTATGATAAAAACTGCTGCAGCGGCGCACGGGCAGCGACGAACGGCCTGAATCGCGTGCCTTCGAAGATCGCACACAGTGACGGCTATGTACAGCATCGTAAAACTGGCAGGCATTCTGGCATACATCAAGCGCAGCGAAAAGAAAATGACTCTTTTCACTCCGCTCATATCATATAAAGTCAGTGCGGCTTAGACAATGCATTAAACGAACTCAGGTGCAAAATGATACCATACTTGTTGTATCCCAAATGTTAGAAATATCCCAATGTTAGCTTGAAGAAGCAGTCAGTTCCATTGAAACATTGACATACACACATGTAAGTCCCTACGAAAGAATGGAGATTGTACACTTTATTTCGTATGGGATAGATATGGCAAGATAATTTCTTGAATCAACGTGGATATGTGAGGAACAGCCAAAAATAATCTCAAAAAATGAAGGTTTATCCAGCAATGACCTTTAACCGCATCTATCGTTTTGTGATCCCAGAGCCGCACATAAAAGCCTGTGAAGAACAGTTTTTAATGGAAAGCAAATGGTATTGTGTTTGAGTAAAAGTCGATGTGCTTGCGCGCTTTGCAAAAAGCTTGGAACGATGTCAAGCGGGGGTCTTGATAGAGCATCAACTTGCAACTTCCTAGGCAAGAGTAGCAAATTTTGAGAAACGTTTGTGCATACTTTCTCAAGTAGGAACATGCAAAAAGCTAACATCTATTTGTTTTGTTCATAATAGGTTAGAAATGAACTCAAGCTGACTTTGCTTTGGAACTTCGAGAACATGATAACAGTGTCCACGACCCATTTTTCTCTGAAGAGAAAGGCGAAGGGGCACTTTAGACTGAGGACGGATAAAATGAGACCGGCACCAGATAATGTTTCCAAAATTTGGCTTGTCTAAGCAGTACATCCGTAGAATTTTTTGAAAGAAGATATGAATTTGAATGATGGATAGATGAGTTTTCCCCCTTTTATTTGTGCCTTCGGAACGACTCAGATTCCGGATGCGGACTTATGGTGAGTCGAAGCTGGCGCGAACTTTTATCTTCTAGAGCTTGCTTTGTTCTATCGAATGGTATCCTGAGGTTGTAATGGGAATATAAACATGACTTAGTCGTGAGAAGCTAAAGTGTAACGAGACTTAACACCTAAAATCCGTACAAAAAGTCCGGACTTATCTGCAGTTTCGACGCGAAAAATCGACGAAAAAACGCCCTCTGCGCCGCCAAAAGTCTACCAGATAAGTCCTCCTAAATCCACTATCAGATAAGTCCGCAGCAGATAAGTTCGCCTATCCTGAGCATGAAAAAGCGGACTTATCTGCAGGACTTTTGGCGGCGCGAGGGCGACTTTCGTTGTTAAGAAAGCGGACTTAACTGTTAGTTCTCCTGCGGACTTATCTGATAGGGCGGATTTATCTGATAGGCGGACTTATTGTACGGATTTTAGGGTATGTTACAACCCAGTATAAGCTGCCATTTCCCACAAAACATCAATGTTAAGCAACTAATCGTGACATCTTTGCTACAAAACCAACATTTCCAGAAGCCGAGCCAAAAAGAAGATGAGAAAACAGCAGTTTTGTCCTCAAGTTTAGCGCGAGAAAGGCACAGCATGATATGATGTAGACGATAGAAAAAATCCATCGTGCATACCTCACTTGAGATAAATTGTTATCGAAGTGGCCCTTACATAAGCCCCGAGTTTTTGATAGGCTCGTTCGGGTTAGCATGTAGTAGCAATACGCCGTATTTCGGTTTGAGTAGCCAAAATGAGTGTTTTAATCGCCAAAAATGAACATGCAGAATGGATTATGCGAAGACAAGCGAAATGTAGCATTGAGATTTCTTTAGTAACGCAGAAGTGAGTAGGCTAGCACTATTTATATTCGCTGTAAGATTTCTTCTGTCAAAGCGTTGTGCTCGAAGGCTTACTTCAAAAAAAAAAAAAGAAAATTATT
Organism: Cylicocyclus nassatus; assembly: GCA_958299035.1. NCBI lineage: Eukaryota > Metazoa > Nematoda > Chromadorea > Rhabditida > Strongylidae > Cylicocyclus > Cylicocyclus nassatus. The sequence continues at coordinate 30,747,265 of CATQJL010000223.1, read as the reverse complement.
TCAAAAATTAATCGAGACTGATTATTTTTTCAAAGTATTGAAATCTGCCATCGTGTCTATGCATTTTGCAGGCCGTTAGGCGCAGTGAGTAGATGATTGAATGAGACCATCCCGTAAAAAATTTGATTGCCAGTCTTTTTGACAAGTGCTGTTACCAAAAAACTTCAATTTCATTCAAAGCAAGAAGAGAAAATGGGACTCCGCAGAAAAGTGCAGTGTATAGATGATTTTTAGAACAAAGGCTATTAGTCTTAAAGCGTTATTCAACAATACGCAGTACAATTCAGTGCCTGCCAAATCTAAAACTTCCGCACATCGAAACCCGCACCTCAATAAAGTGATCTCTGCCGAAGTGCATTTCGGAGCGGAAATTGCAACCAAGGCTCAGGTCTAAAGTCCACTGCAAAATTTCCAAACCATTTCGGCCAAGTAGTTTCATAGATCCCTAATATAGACTCTCTTGGATTTATTTTAGGCAAGAAGTATTGTAGTCGATGTGATAGAAGTTTCATACGGTGCAGTGAAAATGAGAAAATCAGCTTGCAAACAACAGGAAGCAACACATTCAAAAAATTGCTGCATCATTTTCCTAACGTGTTTTGCAGTAAAGAAAATTATCTTGTTTGAATTCAACGGATACAAATTTGATTATGGATTCAGTAGAATTGTACGATAATATTCATTGATCTTTGGAGTTGCGACAGATATTTTGACATTTCTCACTAAGTACACAAGAGTCCGATCTATTGTTTACCATGAATCTGTGGCCGTATTCATCAACGAAACCCGTGGGTTCCGGAACCCACTGGGTTAGTGCTTTTGATGAACATCGATTCTACTCCAGGGAAGAATCGATATTTATCAAAAGCACTAACCCAGTGGGTTCCGGAACCCACGGGTTTCGTTGATGAATATGGCCACTGGTCTCTCACTAAGAATGCAACCACGAATATCGCGCAGCCAAAGATGGCTTCAGACGTACATGTGGTTCCAATTTGGCAAATTAAAGTTGTCTGCAAATCCAACTCTTGCGATTATAAACTAATAGTATGTAATTTGATGGAATACCATCCTCTGTGATCAAAATGCGTACACGAGGAGCTATAAGCAACTTATTGCCAAAGTGCGAGGAGACTGAAATCGCTCGAGGTACGTCTGAGGCCTCAGAGGTATGATCCCTAGTTGGTTGGTAAGGAAGTGCTGGACAGAAGATCAGATATAGTGAAAATATTCAAGTTTTCTTATCTATCAATGAGCCAGTTTTCTAAGGCTGCGTTCAGAGTGATTTCGAAATTCGGGAACAGTTTCAGCACAGCGCTCATTTCAAGCGCTGTGCTGGAACTGTTCCCGAACTTCGGGATCAGTATGAACGCAGCCTAAAGGTGCTATTCGGAGAGCGTTCGCCTCGGGACTCGCCGCAGTTTCCCGCTATTGGAAGATTTTTGAATTGAGCTAACGATTCTTTATATAATAGATTCTTTTGTGGCAAAGCTTACGCTTCATAATTTTCATTGACAATATCACAATTAGCGCAGTCCAAACAGGCTGTTCTCCCTTACATCATTCTTGCAAGTGTGGATTGTGGCCTACCTATGTACATTATAGATGCGCGCAAACCATTTATTTTTGCATGATCAAGACACTTTTGCCAAGACCATAGTGGTAGTTTGAGGTTCTTCCTCCAAACAAAAAAAAACACGGACTACATTCACAAGCTGCGTCTTGTTAGAAACATGAGCATTTTGAGGTTCTTCCTCCAAAAAAAAAAACACGGTATTCACAAGTTGCGTCTTGTTAGAAACATGAGCATAAGTCGTTCCTCAGTCTTTTATCGTCAGCTTTTGTATAAAAGTGATATCCAAAAAAACTTTATTACTAGAAATTAAGTTCCACTAAAGTGCGGTGGCAAGAAAGATATTAAGAGTATAGTTACCACCGAATATTCGTGTTCGAATAATTTATTCGAAATATTCGACTATTCGAATATTCGAATTGTCGAATATTTGAGAAAGTCCATTTATTCGATTATTCGAATAGTCGAATAAATGAGACAGGCCTATATTCGAATAATTCGTTCATTCGACGATTTCGAAAAATGACTTATTCGAATATTCGTTCATTCGACGAGTTTTAAATAAAGGTGATTCGAATATTCATTCATTCGAGTAGTTTTAAAAGATAGTTATTCGAATATTCGAATATTCGAATATTGCATTCAAATATTCGAATAATATTCGAAAATTTATTCGAAATTAGTCGAATATTCGATCAAGTTCGGTTATTCAAGTATTCGTTCATTCGAATTTTGGAATGTGCCAATATTCGAATATTCAAATTCGAATAAATTGAAAATTGAAAGTCGAATAATATTCGTTCATTCGAAGAATTTTCGAAAATCAAATATTCGATATTCATTCGTTCGAAAAAATTTCGAAAATCAATTATTCGATATTCATTCGTTCGAAAAAATTTTAAAAATTGATTATTCGATATTCGTTCATTCGGCGAAAATTTTTGTTCGTTACAACTATAATTAAGAGCCGTTTTATACTTCTTAAATGTACAAAAATACTCTCCCTGTCGAAAATACTAATTCATAGCGGTATCGGTGCAGGTTTCGCTTATTATTATTAGCAAAAACTGCATAAAATTTGTAACAAAATTCTGAAGGTCTTATCATTGATGTACGACAAGAATCTGCTGCATGCGCTTTATATCGTGTAGATTTCATATTGCTGGAGCTTTTGAAAATTCACACAAGTATGCTATTTGCGGATGCGCAATGTCGCGGAATTCCGCGGAAGAGCCCACGAAATTCCCGGAATTTCGCGGAATCATGCGAATCACGCAAACTGCGCAGCGCCATAACTCCCTTCAGAATAAATATATTCTAAATTCGGAAGCAGCGTTGTGCCCAGCTCATCCAGGCAAATATTTTGATGTATGAGTTGAAGATACGGTATATATTCAGAACGATTTCTTTCTAATACCAACGATAATAATAGATGCCACGCTGGCTGACTCGTGGTGATGCTTCCCTCAACTCAGTGGGTAATTAAACCCTTTACTAAAGGTGAATAAACGATAAACAAATAACACAACATGTATCTAAAACTGCATAACAATAGATTGTGAAATGGAAAAATAGTAATGACACACACAGGAATAATGACTACACAAGATATGTATGCGATCAAAAGGGAATTCTAATGATACTTGTTATTTTCTCTAAATTACTTGAGTTTTAGCTTGTTTTAGATTTCTTGTTTTCTTGAAAAATCAGTAGAGAAATAAAGGTACTTTTCCGTTATCCGGACCCATTTTTTCAAAGAAGCATATTGCTTCTTTCCTCGTACCATATTTGGTCCCGACTTCACAGGAAGGAGTGTCAACCTTCTGCCACGTGTCAAAAAAATTTGACATGTCATTTCCATGTTTAAGGTTCAACCAAAGGAGTTGCCCTGCTAGCGACGTCAGTTCAATCTCTTTATCAGTCAATAGTGACACCATTTTCGATTAAACTATCAAAAATGAACATTGTTATTATAATAACGTCATTCTGTTACTAATTAAACAGATTAGACTTGCCAAGAGTAGAGAAGTGGACTAGGATCCCATCATCTAAATGACAAAACAAGCAATAGCAAGGAACTTGAAGCCATCATTTATAGTTTCGTCTAGCTAAATTCGCAAGACGAAAAGTTTGAAGAAAAAGACAATGCTGAATCGTTGCTGAAAGCAGATGTTCTGATATAAATTTCAGATTGCTTTCCTCTCAGGCAAAAAAGTTAAACAGCTCTTAGGTGATCACAAATGCTATTTCACCTCACCGGAAGTGATTTCGAAAAAAAAACATGTCAAAATGGACCAAAACGTGTTAATGTTTCTCTAACACGTGGCAGGAAGGCAGTCTTCGTGGAATCCATAAAAGATTGTTCTTAGACTGAAGAACGTATTTTATGAAAGCTTTTTGAAAAAATGGGTCCGGATAACGGAAAAGTACCGAAGTAAATGCAAACAGAGCGACTGAGAACCATGTAATAAACTACGATAAAGAAGATCAAACTTGTAATAAAGCATGTGCGCGGAGCGCAACCGAATGAACATCAAATGAATTCCTCATGGTCGGAATAGTCGTTGCCATCTGTTGCAGCTGCCACCCTGAGTCACTCGGTCGCGCTGCTTTTAATAACCTAAAGTAAAGTTTGCAAGTATGAGAGTATATGAGAATACGGTATATTGCAAACCTCGCGTTACTTGTTTACTCTTGTCGCTCGGCGATAATGTACATCATGTCCCGGATATTCGTTTCCAGTCTTCACTGAATCTTCTGCGGAGGTCCTTTCGCAAGGATGTAATGCAGCGCCTATCCAACGTAAAAGATACCAGTAAGTTCTATTCGATAGTACTGTTCGTGCGCTAGAATCTATTGCGCTACGAGTAGCCGCAAACTTTTTTCCAAAAAAGATAGAAGAGTTGGTATATTCTGGAAAAGTCGCGCGTTCCCAAACTGTGTTCGCCGTAACTTCCTCTGGAATATTTATATTCCAAATCTGAAAAAAGCATTGCGCTCAGCTCAAGACGAATCTTTCCATATACAGTCCTGTCCTTGATATTCCAATTCCAGCATTCTTGAATCTATCTACGGACGCCTCTTCGCAAAGGTGTAAAGCAGCGCGCATAGCCCTAGTAAATTCCAGCAAGGAACATTCGATAGTATCTTCTGTAGGTTATGGAGCGCTGAAAAGTAGCCGCAGATTTCTTTCCGAAGGAACTGGTGAATTATGGAAAAGGCGATAAAGTATGGAAAATCATGTCTTTCTAAATTTACATACCAAAACCCTAAGCAGATGTGATTTTCGTAATCCTACGAGCAAGTTTTCCGAAATGTTTGGGTTATTTCATTTTTTCTCGTTTTACTCTCTAAAGCCGGCGATGGATTTTGGTCAAAATGTTGATGATCTCGGATTGTAAAGTTCATACCAGTTTACTAAACTGACTTCATGTAGAGGTTTTCGGACACGCTGCTTATGAAAATTGTGGCCTTGGAGGAAAAAGGATCGTTTTGCGGAGATATGATGGATAACTGTATTGAGTCACGAAAGTTCGTAACTTCCCTGCACTTCTCGCATACCTGTCAGAAAATTTGACTGGTTGTTTATGGGTTGAAGTACAAGAAACTGTGCCATCGAATGGTGCATGTCTCAGGCTCCAGTCTATAAAAATTGCTGATTTACCAGCCTAAGAAAACACGTCTTCATGAATTCTGCCCAGAATGTAAAGATCGCATACTTCGTCGAAAATCCACGTGAGTGGTTGTATAACACGCTGATCAATCCGTCCGAACCGTTTAATAGGTCTTCTTGTGTTGGATTTAGTTAGATAGATCTGAGCTCTACCTATGAAACTGCTTTGATATTCGATTAAGCAGCTAAAGCGCCATATTTAATACAGTGGATCCCTTGGGCGAATTGAACGCAATGTTTGCAATAAGAGTGTCATACAACCACTCATGGTAGAATTTCGACAAAGTTTGCGATTTTTAGATTGGGGGCAAATTCATGAGGATATGCTTTCGTAGGTAGGTAACTCAGCGATTCTTATAGACCGGAGCCTGAGACATGCACCATTTGATGGCACAGATACTCTAACCCATAAAAGAAAACAGATAAGTTTTCTGACAGATACGCAGAAGTGTAGGCGATGTTACGAACTTTCGTGACTCATTTGCAGTTATCTCACCATATTTTTTGCAAAAAGATCCTGTATTCCTTAAAGACCATGATTTTCGTAAACAGCATGTTCAAAAACCTCTATAAGCGAAGATCCCTAACAATCCAAGATCATCAACATTTTGATCAAAATCCATCGGCGGCTTCTAAGAGTAAAACGAGTGAATCAACCCAAACATCCGGAAAACTTTCTCGTAGAGGTTATACGACCTGCTGGTTACGAAAATCACGACTGCATCTTATGGTGAGTAAAATTTGGAAATGCGTGAATTTTCCAGAATCCATCAACGCTTTTATCTTTTTTAGAAAAAAGTCTGTACTTTCTACTTTCTACTTTTCTACTTTCTACTTTCTACTTTCTACTTTTTCAGTACTTTACGCAATATAATCTACAAGAACAGTACTTCGAATAAAACTTATTTGTATCTTTTACGTTGGATAGGCGCTGCATTGCATCCTTGCGAAAAGACCTCCGCAGAACAACCTGTGAAAACTGGAAATGGAATATCCGGGACATGCTACATCAAAAGATTTGCCTGGATGAGCTGTCACACTGCTTCCGAATTCAGAATAGGCGGCGTTGCGTAGGTTGCGCGATTCGCGTTTTTTGGGAATTTCGCGGAATTCCGGAAGTGTCGCGGACTTCCGCAGAGTTCCTGGAATTCCGCGACATTCACGGAAATTTGGCACATTCTGTGAGCGGTATTATATGCGAAGATACAGTAAATGTCGACCGTGGGGTTTTCTGCTGTACGCGTGCGCTTGGCTGACGCATTTTTTTTAAACTTCCCCCATCGAGTCATTTACTTTGTAAAAATAACCCAGTGATTAAAAGTTCCAAACTTCTGGCAGCGTTTGATGCGATAATCCATTGTAAGTCACACAATAAGTGACAAATCAAAGCTATTTGCGTTTATTCATAAATTCAAAGCTATTTGCATCTATTCACAAAAGCTATTTGCATTTATTCACAAAAAAGCTATTTGTATTTATTCAAGGCAAATTATGCCGGATACAAGAAGGAGCTTCTGCAAAAATTTTTGTGCATTCTGCATCCACAAGATTTGTCTATAATCTTTTGAATGCTTTTCAAATGTCTTTGAAATCAAAGTACTCTCACAATAGCCAATGTGCTCTCAGTGTTGTATGAGAGAAAAGATTCACAAAAGTGCTCTTTCCAGTGCCACCCCTCCTCTCGCTCCTCCCCCCCCCACCGATAATGGGTCGAGAAATTTTTTAAAGCACTTACACGACTCATAAAAATGTGCAAATGAGTTGTTTATGCTTGTAAATAATCAAAGTGATTTTCAAAATTTTTCCAAAATTTAAATAAGCCTTGTAGAGAATTTTTTTACGAAAATGCCTCGCTACGTTTTCTCTTCCTACAGTTTTGAGGTTATGCTCGCAAAATTTTCCTGCAAGATTCGCTTCTTGTTTTCAAAGCAGTTCTGATAACCATTGTCTTACAACATTCCAGAGCAAACTTTTAGTGGCAAAAGTTAGCGAACTCTCATTTAGTCCGTACACCTCAAAATTTTCTTTGCATCAATAGCCGGAGTAGCTAGCAGCAAGCAATCTAAATTGTGGCGCAATGGTGCCATGCCAATTTGCTAAGAAGTGCTCAAATGAGATTTTGGAAGTTGCTATTTCCGACTGCTGCCGCTTGAGATTAACGCGTTGTTCCGCAACAGAAGCTTCCGGTCCCGCTGTCGATGCCTGGCCAATAGATGGCTTCGTCCAAGTGATGCAATGTTAAATACAAGCTCTGTCCAGCCATTTATGCTTTCCCAACAAATTATGGCGTAAAGAACTCTCCCAATCCCACCAAACTCAAAACTTCTGCACATGCGGTAGTGCGCCCTGTCGCTCTCTGTAGCGTCTCTCTTGGTAAGAAGTCTACTCTTATAGGCATCGTGGTCCCCTAGACAAATGTTTATCATCATCCACAACGATTCCGGATGGAAAAGACCCACTGCTGATTCCCGTTTATGGGGCAGAAGATGCAGCTGACGAAATTACCTCCAATAAATTGTTCCAAGAAGTTATACAACAAAGGTCATTCAGGTTTGCAGAAAGTGATCTCGCAACACAGTTGGCACTTTCGAATGATGCAAGTATTCTACCGTAATCCGATTGTTTTATAGGGAGCAACGAGAAAATACGCTACGGACTTATAAAACGACCCAATAGATATTATGATGCAACAAGACATCGGCGTTCGTATCATACAAATATAGTTTTGAAGGACAGTTTTGACGGCATGCTGATATCCACGAATACTTTTTTGGCAGAGTTGTACGAGATTTGCTGAAATTCAAATCATTGTTTGATTATATGTAAGTTTGATGATATCTCAAAGTCGTGTGAATTGCCCATTGCCGACTTAACCATTATTTAAAGAAAATTTCTGCAAAAGAAAAGTGAAGTGTGATGTTGTGTTTACATCAAAAACTCAATTAACTTGCTCGTCAAATGCAAAAGGCCTCGATTGGCGGTAAAATGGGGTTTCAATAAAAAGAATTCCATCTTGCAATCTCCTAATTCTTCTCAAAAATCAGATTTCGTTTGTGCATACGTTCGTAAGTGAAAAATATGAAGAAAGCTAACAACTAATTGATTAAACGTACTACTAAGTTGATGCAGAAATAAGACAGTTTTTCAAACCTTTTTTAAGGAAATTTTTCCATCAAATTCTCTTTGCAAAGGCTACAGCACACTGTTGAGAAGCTCTTTTCATGCTTCATTTAATGATGGTTGAAACAGGCTTGCACTCTCTTTTGTTAAAAAGTTACAGAGCCTGAGATTGACCGCATCCAAAATCTCCGAAAATTCAAATTTCAATTTACGTGTTAAGGAATTGTCTATATTACGCACACTCCACTATTCTCTCTGAGGTCATCTAGACTGAGATACCGGCCACTCGACATGGGTAGCCGTCGCGGTCATTCTGTTACCCATAAATTTCATTTGAAGAAGGCAATCGCCAAAGCTTTGCTCGTTCTGTAAGCATAAGGGTAGGGCATCCCGTTGAAAATTTGCAAATAAAATTCAGCCGTACAGTACTCAGGAAATCAGAAAATCCTTTGAGTCGGAATTTTAAGGCCAATTGAAAACATGTTGAAAAAACTGTCAAATCATATTTTTTATTTTTTATTTTCTCGAATCTTCTTTGCCTAAGCCCTTTTTCATTTTATGTACTACTGGCCTGCGGCTACAAAATTGGCAACTTATTATTGTTATTAACAAACTATGAAGGGAGTTATGGAAAAAAACTAGGTTTTGAAAAAAAACCTTTTTTGTTTTTAATCCGTATATTTCTATCCAATTTTGATGTGAGAATAGATGAATATGCGCTGTATTATAGAAGATTTGCTGCCTCTGATGGTCTTCAACGTATTCAGAAATATAGATTTTTCGGGATTATAGTACGTCAGAGAATTCACAAAACGGCCATTACTTTTGCATCAACTTAATGAATATGAACGTCACATAAATGAGAAGATTTTGCAGTAGCACTTCAAGTTTGATCACACCTACCAATGGTGATGAGTGGGACGAGACTGCTACCAAATAAGGTTCCATTTGGCTTGAACTACTATCGAGAAGAGTTTAGCGTCCTCTCCTGCAAGGAGGGATCGCTTTTGTCACAAAGTTACTATCATTAGCATGTTTCGGTCCGGTGCTGCACATGGTGCAGCACGAGGCTTTGAAAGCTCTTTTTAACGTTTACAGGAAGTTTTCTTTTTGTCCAAGATTAACAAGTCAAGAGCCTAAGCTCCTTCTTTCTAAATGACTCTATAGAGCTGTGCCGCAGATATTTGTTTGGAAGATATGAAGACAATTCGAACAACGGTTGCAACGAATTGCGGCAACGCGAACGACGCGTGCGACGTCGCAACTTTTCTTTGCTTCTTTTTCAAAGGGAAAAACAGTAATTTTAGTAATGATGTGTACTGTGTACAACATAGATACTTTTGGGTGCTGTTGGAAACTGACTCCTTGTTCCCATCTTTCAAGAAAGCACAGAAGTCCTTTTCAGACGACAAATTCTAAACATTTCGAATTCACTCACAACTTTGGGTATGGGGCTTATCTGACATGCTGATTACAGATGTAGCACGCAGTTTATGAAATGAGGTCTCTTTATTGGCTAAGGGCTGGAAGTACACTCTTTTTCGCCGCGGGCGATTTCGTGGTCCGAAACGTGTTAGACGCCAAAGCTGCGACAACTCTAGTGTGAAAAAAGTTGACAGCATAAAACGATGTAGAAATAGAAAGTAAAGCAAGCGTTCATATCCGATTTGTCACAAGTATCATTTGTGACAAATCGGATTGAAGTGGTTGCATAGGTAGTCCGAAAAATCGAAGTTTCCTAGTCCAAAAAGTTATACAGAAGGCAATGTTACAAAAAGTCGAAGTTGCATAAAATTTGATACAGAGTATGACGAGGGATATTTTCGATACAAACACCGGACGCATGACCAGACAGCCATTTAGTAATTCAAGGTGCCATGCATTCAGTTTGGTTCTCCGCAAAGGCCCACCTCGGTATGGGAATGGCTAATCTGTACTAAGGATGTGACTCTTACCTGCTACAACGTTCTCTACTCCTACCAGTCTTCAAAAAAATTTCTGAGTTTTGCAAGGCTCTATTGGGTGAGCATGTAGTAGCAAATAGTTCAAATTTTATTGTGTGAATTGCCGAATGGAGTGACTAAATCCCTAGAACTGAATGTGCATGACGCAAAGAATGTGAAATGTCATATTGAGATTTCTTTAACACGTTTCGGACCGCGAAATCGCGCGCGGCGAAAATGAGTGTACTTTTAGCCGTTAACCTATAAAGGGACCTTATTTCGCAGCCTGTGGGCCACATTTGTAATCAGCATGTCAGATAAGCTCCATATCCAAAGTTCTGAGTGAATTCGAAGTGTTTGAATTTTGTCGCTTGAGAGGGACTTTTGTGCTTTCTTGAAAGATAGGAACAAGAACTCAGATTCTAATAGTGTTCAAAAGTATCTATGTTGTACACGACACACATCAGTATTGAAACTACGGTTTTTCTCTTTGATATCGAAGCAAAGGAAAGTTGCGACGTCACACGCGTCGTTCGCGTCGCCGCACTTCGTTGCAACTGTTGTTCGATTTGTGCTCATATCTCCTAAACAAATATCGGCGGCACAACTCTACAGAGTCATTTGAAAAGTAGGAGGTTAGACCTTTAACTTAACAACTTTAGACTAAAAGGAAACCTCCTGCAAACTTTCAGAAAGATCTCTCAAAGCAGCGTGCTGCACCATGTGCAGCACTGGTCCGAAACGTGTTAATATTGCAGAACAACTGAGTAGGCTACCATGATCACTATTTGCTGTCAGATTCAAGTTCAATGAGTTATCATTAAAGGCTTACTTCAAAAAACGTTCTTCACGATAGTCGAGATCAATTAATTTTTTTTTCTTGAAAATTGCACTCTGCGAGAGTGATGAACGCTTTTGTAAAACGAAATTAACAGCTGAGCGTATGGAATGATTTGAATGAATGTGAGTATTCCATAAAAAAATATGACCGCCAAATCTTTCAGCAGGTACTGGTACCAAAAATAACCTTAATTTCCATTCAAAAGCACGAACCGCAATTTACGAGCGGGAAAGTACAATGCGTAGATGCTCTGATCAAAGACTATCAGCCCTGAATGCGTCATTCAACAGTATGCAGTACAACTCAGTTGCTGTCAAAAATGGAATCCCTCTCAACAATCTTCCTTGAACAGGTTGAAAAGTGCATGTCTGGATCGAATTACGAGGCACAGTGCAATGTCCACTCAGCTGTCGCAAACCATTCCGACTACCTAACTCTGGATAGTCTTAAATATCCATAAGATAGACTTTTCTTGACATTACGCTAGGCAAGAAGATTACTTGATATATTGAAGTACTTCGTAGTTCCGGATAAGAGTCAGCAAGCAGAATGAAATGTACTGGAAGAGCTGTTTATTTGTTTTATTTTATTTCTTTTATTCAGCTGTTGCATTATAGCGAACTTTTTCTTGACTTATCGGGAGCTCAGAGCACTTCCATCTTCAATAGAGTTACTTACAATACATAAAATTTATTTCGACATTTTGCGCAACAGACACAACAGATTTACTTCTAACTCCTTCCCCCCATCCCGTAAGCCTTCAAGTGTGGTTTATAGACATGCTGCTAATCTAAGAGAGATGCTGGACAGAAAATCATTATTTTAGCGACAATTTCTGCAAAATTTGTATTCCATACTTGTTCGGTATGGACAAACATCATAACGCCGTTCGGAACACTTCCAATTTTTTCTGTCTCTATATCATACTTGCAAAGCGGATTATGTAGCAGTGTAGATGCATGCCAAACAGACGATTTCCAAGGCTGAAAGAAAATCTCTGCCGATCTGTTTAGCGGTACTTCCAAGAGGCATTAAACTTATTGATAAACTATTTACTGATTTATTTACTTACTAGCTGGCTTACCCGGCTCCGCCGTATGTTCCGAATAGAAAATTCCATTTCTTAACCGATCCGGACCAAACTTGGCACACATACACTTCGGGCCCCGGCGTGTGTCACAGCCCACTTTTCGTTATCGATCGATGTCGATTTTATCAATTTTTTGCGAAATTTGGGCTAGGGGGCTGGGATTTGGCACAGGGGGATAACCGAGCGTGCTGATTACGAATACGATATTAGTTTTCGAAACCGTGCATTACTTTTATCGATTTTATCGATTTTTTTGCAAAATTTGAGCTAGGGGGCTGAAATTTGGCAGAGGGGTGTAATTTTTGCAAAATTTGAGCTACGGGGCTGGGATTTGGCACAGGGGGGTAATCGAGCATGCTGATCCCCCCACGGGGGTGATCAGCATGCTCGATTACCCCCCTGTGCCAAATCCCAGCCCCGTAGCTCAAATTTTGCAAAAAAATCGATAAAATCGATAAAAGTAATGCACGATTTTAAAAACTAATATTGTATTCGGAATCCCCATGCTCACTTACCCCCCTGTGCCAACTCCCAGCCCCGTAGCTCAAATTTTGCAAAAAATCGATAAAATCGACATCGATCGATACGAAAAGTAGCCTATGACACCCGCCGGGGCCCGAAGTGTATGTGTGCCAAGTTTGGTCCCGATCGGTTCAGAAATGGAATTTTCTATTCGGAACATACGTACAGACAGACATACAGACAGACAGACAGACAGACAGACATACATACATACAAACAGACATTCAGCTTTATATATAAGATTTATAAGAATAAGTAGAAACAATAAATTACCTGTAAATTTCTCATCAGCGCCACTTTCGCAGATTATATCTGCGAAACAAAGTAATGTCTGCAATGCTGAACTGACGTTGCAAGAAAGGTTTCAGGAGCTATTTCATACATCTTTCATATGAGACTCTGTTTTAACACAATGACACAATGACATTGTTGCACGTTCTGCATTTTGTAAAGCAACAGATAAGTTATGCTACGAGTCTTTAGAGCTAATTTTATATACAAGAACCATATCCACGAAAGTCCATATTCGCTCACGTTATCCAATTTTTTATCCCATCGCAACACAAGGCAAAGCGGTGCAATGAGAAGTTCAACCGTACATGAGATCTCGTTTGCTGAAGATTCATGCAAAATTCCATTTAGAATGGGGCAAAAAAAAGACTTAATTCCATTTTAAATAGACTTTAAAGTTCATACTCTCACAGCAAGGCGAGCTTTACCGTGCTCATTTTTGACCTTTTTTCATCATTTTGCGGATCTTTTGAGGGCAATAAGTGAATGGAGAAAGTTTCCTCTCTTTCGTGAAGTATGGAGTAAGTGTTTCTTCCAAACTCATTCAAATCACTTCAAAAATCATGGAAAGTTGAATCACTTACATCAGGTGGGTCCGAAAGTTTTGCCAGTTTTTTCAATCCATCGGCAAATACGCTAGAATGAAGATAAACAAACGCTTCAAAATGTATCCAATGCAGAATTTCTTCCTCTTTCCAGACGCTAAACCCCCATTGTGTTTCGTTGCGAGAGTGACGAGATATTTTCCGGAAGTTACAACCACTCGTTTTTACCATGTCCAACTTTCCCCAATTTTCAAAATTTTTGTATGAGAGTTTCGGAGGAGCTCTAATAACCTGCAGATAGTGCAAACCTTTTGCCCACAAGAACAATTTTTTGTAGCCCTACGGCTTGTCTTTCAGAATTCCTACGATTTATTCTTTGAAGTGACCAAATTTTACATTCAGCCTATTTTGACCTCGTAGAACATGAAATGTTAAACACATCAGTCACTATTCGATGCAAATTTTTCTCCTCTTTCTAACACTTATTTTTTTCCCGAGACAGGCGAAATTTGTGGGGAAAATCGCAGTATTTCTCAATTTCAGGAGTGCGCACTGACGTAACTATGTTTCAAAATCTTCATAACTTAAAGCGAAAATCGCTGGTTTACTTCGTAATAGTAGCGGTAGTAATAATCGTGTGTTGAAATCCCAGATTTCAGTAGGTTTTGCAGTGTTTGGCGCAATAACAGGTTATGCGATTTTTCCAAAACACAAGACTTTTAGAAAATTATTTAGCAAAAATCTGAAAAAGCAGCTGAAGAAAAGAAAAAAATGCGCAAGTTGGCAAAAGGTTTGCCCTATCCGCTGGTTATTAGGGCTCCTCCGAAAGTCTCATACAAAAATTTTGAAAATTGGCGAAAGTCGAACTGGCAAAAACGAGTGATTATAACTTCCAGCAAATATCTCGTCACTCTCGCAACGAAACACAATGTGAGTTTAGCGTCTAGAAAGGGGAAGAAATTCTGTATTGAATACATATTGAAGCGTATGTTTATCTTCATTCTAGCGCGTTTGCCGATAGATTGAAAAAACTGACAAAACTTTCGGACCCACCTAATATATCCATTAACTTGATTGCTTCTGTATATTAGGTTGATGCGAAAGTTTCTGTGTAATTCAATTATATGATCTTCAAATAACCATATTTTAAACCCAAATTCTCGCTTTGTAATATAAAAATGAGAGAAGTTTTTGCTTCACGATAATTAGGTTAAGCTATTCTTCGTTGACCTCTCAAAGAACCAAGCTATCAGAGACGGCGCTTCCAACTTCGTGATTGAGTTTATGCAAGAAATACTGGGTTGCAACTAGCCTGCCCCTGAAAGTGTGTAGATTTTTTACGTAGCAGTAATCAGCCTTCATAGAGACCTTAATCTGCATGGAAACTTTGAGACAAGGACTTTGAAAAAATTTATTTTACAAGAACTCTCTTTATTGAGGCATTCTTTCAGCGACACTGTTTGATTCGCTCGCTTCCCCCCCCCCCTCCAAGTTGCAGTATTACTTTAGAATTTGCGAGCTTAAAATGCACCCTTGACCGCACATATTCTGAAGAAAATCTTCCCAATGAATTTGATCGAGTTTCGATGATACAAAAATATTACAGCGATTGAATGCCATTGAGAGCCTCCTAGTAACTGGTGTACAGGACATTTTGCCCAGTCTACAATTCTTTTGGTACATTAAAAAATCAATAGGCCATATATGAAGTGTTTGAAATGTTGGATCGAGGTTGTTCAGTTAATTAGGGTGAAAAAACAAATATGTACAGGGCTTATCAAAAGCAGTGTCGCTTGCATCAGCACCTCCACTCCCGCGCTGGTCTCTGCGTCTCTTCCGCGAACATGTTCTCTGATCAAGCAGAATTTCTGAGCCAAGGGGTACGTACAACATCTCTGGCACGCCTTCAATAATGTTTGGGTTTCTGCAAGTTTTTTTTTGACTTTTCAAGCATACTTCTGACCAGCAAAAACGATATGTTTAAAGCGTAAAATATGTTTTCAACTAAAAGCTCACTTCCTACCTTTCGCACAGATTTTCGTGAGAAAAAAAAACTGTTCTAGCGACATCCGGAACGATGTCAAAAACGTGCATGAGCACGGTATTTTGAAAACTCGTAACTGAAGGCGGGGAAAGACTGAGAGGCTGCAATAAAAACAGGCTTTGTAGTATAGTGTATGTTTTTATGTTTTGTGTGCATGTTTTTCCATACCATCCATGGAAAAAGTTTTAGCCATTGAGGAGCAGGAAGCCCGAAAAAATCTACATGCGACTCTCGCAAATTTGGATGCGATCCTGAAAAGCAAAAAAGTGGGATTTTTGAGCTTGAAATTTTGTATCTCACCGGAGAAGTTATCAAACAGCCTGAAATTCTTATGACAAAAAAAGAGAGATGGCCTCGTATTACAGCAAGTTTGCAGCTAACAAGCTTTAATAGCTCCGGAGAAATTTAGATGAGGCACAGATACGACCCCGTTTTCTCATTTTTTGCTACCATACATAAAATCATAAGAAAATTCACAGTTGACAAAATAACACCAAATTTTGCACTGATATAGCAGAGCATCTCCTAAGTACAGATAAGTCATATGGGCTCGTAAAAAACATTACAAAAAGATTTAGAAATTCATGATGGTCACAGCTGGTAAAGATATTCGTTTTTGTCGAGTGTGTGAGACTTCAGGAAGGCTTCAGAAGCAAGATTTTTAGGGAAATCGGTACATTTAGCATTTTATCAAGTCATACATCCTTCAAAAGTGTTTTGAGCTCTTGTAAATGTTTTTTTGAGAATTTCTACAGCCTTTTATCTTCTTTATTCTGATTTCCACTTTTTTATAGATTTATTGTAAAGAACATAACTAGTTATCTGCTTTTTGATTCCCTTTTATGCCCTGGGTATTTCAGCCTAACTAACTCCTCTTACGACCCCCCCCCACCTTAGATACCTTTACGACCGCCGTTGCGACACTCGCATCTCCCTGATTGGATGTGATTACAGGGCATGTCCGCGGAAGAGACGCAGAGTCAGCGCGGGAGTGGAGATGCTGATGCCGACACTGCGTTTGATAAGCCTTGTAAACATCAGTGCAGAAAAAAATGAGGTGAAGAAGAGCAATTGTGACTTTGCGACAATCTTTAGTAGGTCTGTAATATCTAATTCGAAAACAAAACCGTTTAAACTGTAATGTAGTGCAAGCTTGCTTTAGTACTGGAAGTCTACAACAGTGATTCACAAACTGCAGTGCGAGACTAGCAAGAAGTTTTTTTTTCTGCAGAAAAGCTCTGCATACGATTGGTTTAACGCATTTATAAAAGAGTCCTAGGCCCATATGCATTAACGTCTCTGCGGCGGGGGGAGCGGCGTCCCCATTATGGGGGGGGGGGGGAGGTGTGTATGCCCTTCTGAACCGCTTCGTCCTAGCGCTAGTTACTCTGCCGGGGCGGCGCTAATTACTCTGCCTTTCTTATAATCTATCAAAGTTTTCAAATATTTCTGAGCATTCCAAAGCAAGCGAGGCACATAAATAACGATAGTGACAATGTTTGAATTTTGAAGACAAAAAGTTGGAAAACTTGCATGTTTTTTTACTGGCCTTTCGTGATTTCTTCTCCCTTCCCACTTTTCAAAACACCATGAAGTCTGCACGTTAAGCTGAAGAATTTACCTTGGCCGCCCACGTATAACATTTTTGAGTTTCATGGGAAATTCAGACGTCTCTAACGACAGCATAGCTCTCGCCTACCCAAGCGCCGCGGCAGCTCCAACCAATCAGAGGCCGCGCACTAATTGAGCTGCTAACGCTAACGTTTCAGAAGAGCCGTCTCCCAGGGGAGAAGAGTGAGAACGCTTCCGCGACCTTTATCATGGGGGAGTTCGCTCCCCTCGTCGCGTGGATACTAATGCAACGGGCCGCAGAAAGGCTTGGATTTTACTTCGGTTTTATGTTGAATCGAGTGTGATGCATAGCCATCAACAATCAATGGCAATTTGTGAGATGTAAAGAGATGAAAAAAAGGAATTTCCAGGAGACTGACATTGTGGTGTTAGGTCAATTGGCTAGATAAGACTAGTATTGTGGAAATAATTTCACAAGATTGAAAACAGGTTGAAACAAGCTGAAATGTGTGCTAGCGCATTATTATGAGGATGAATGCCAGAAGAAATGTGGTTATTTTAATTCTGTTTCTTTGTGCGCCCCCGAGTTTTTGAAAGTGTAGGCAACAGCCAATTGAGCCCCGCGCATGTGCTTTCTTTGCAATATCCATACTGTTCAAAAACTTTGCAAATTTCGTTTGGATGTTAGCAATGAGCCCTTTTTTAGCGTGTATAATTTTGTTGATTTCAGTATAGGGAATTAGACGATGTTTGAATTGAATCGCAAAAAAGTTGGTGCCAAATTGGCAAATAGTTTGCAAAGTTTGCAATTATCGCTTTTTTTATGGATAAAATGCGAGGGCAATGGGCTCTGAAAAGGCCAACTTTGGATTGAATCGGAAATCATATGAGATTTAGCTGTGGTTTAAAAGGCACGCTTGCTGTTTGAGGTACGACTTCATTGTTAGAGATGCCTCGTTGGTGCCTGCTCATTACGGTGAGTCAGATATTTCCAACACACTTTTGAGTTCAGTAGTAGTTCAGTTCTCAATTCTGGTTCCCACTTTTGGTGGAAAATATGAGAAATGTCGTATGCTCAAGAATTATGAAGGTCTAACAAAAACGTTGAAGACAGCGACAGCTGGAATTTGTGGTGAAGGACAGGTTGGTTTTAATCTTATGGACAATTTCGCCCGATGAAAGAGTTTTTCAGAACAAATATTTGAAATTTGAGCTAGATCCAAACCCTCTAACGGCACAGATGGCACTGGATTGTCTACAAGGAACTTCCAGCACCCATTTTGCAGCATTGTCCGTAAATAACGTGTAGGTGATGTCTGTTTCGCTAACATGTGACATTATCGCTTTTAAGGTACATATTGCTGATTTAGGTCAAAGTCACGAGTCTTCCCCTTGATGAAACAAATGTACAGGAGTATTCTGCAATTAGTAAGATTGTAATATACTATTCTTTACAAGTGGATTTCTGAAACTATCACTGCCGGGTTATGAATGCAGTAATTACCTGAGAGCAAGACGCTTTCAACAAGTAATAAGGTACATAATATGAGCAAAGCAAGGTTTGCCTAACAGCTGCCGCCTATGTAATGCCACTGGTGTGGTATAAGCATTTGTATGAACTTGAGTTCAAGGATAAGGGTAAAGTAAAGGATCTGGTATATTCGATACCGTTTGCGGGCATGCGCCGAACGCCCTCTACTTCACAGCCGAAAAGGCCGCTGAATGCGTGCGCTCAGATAATCGCCGGGGGCAGGCGGTCCGCAAACTCGCGCTTTTCTGCAGGCGGTCAGCAGAATTTTGGGGCGTGGCCAAACCTTCAGCGGGACTTCCTTTACGATCGCATATTCTGTCAGCGGGCAGCAATACAGAATTTTTTGCAAGCGCTCGGCAAATAATTTCTTTCAGTGAGCGCTGGCCAAACTTTCGGCAAGCGCTCGGACTCTTTTTACGCATTTTCGGGCATACGTCGAGCACAGATAAGACTCTGTGTGGCAGAGGTGTCACCGTTGGTTTAATTACTCAAGTTTGAGGTACTTTCTCTCAGCGGAAAGTACGTGGGGGTTGCGCGCTCCTTCACAAAGGACCGTGCGGCCCTCGAAATTTTTGCATATTCTCGCGGAAAGTCCGCGAGAATATGCGAAATTTTTGAGGGCCGCACGGTCCTTTGTGGAAGACCGCGCAACCCCCAGGTACTTTCCGCTGAGAGAAAGTACCTCAAACTTGAGTAATTAAACCAACGGTGACACCTCTACCAAACAGAGTCTTACCTGTGCTCGACGTACGCCCGAAAATACCTAAAAAGAGTCCTAGCGCTTGCTGAATGTTTGGCCAGCGCTCGCTGGAAGATATTATTTGACGAGCGCTCGCAGAAAATTCTGTATTGCTGCCCGCTGGCAGAAAGCGGAAGTACCGCCCGCTGAAGGTTTGGCCACGCCCCAAAATTCTACTGACCGCCTGCAGAAAAGCGCGAGTTTGCGGACCGCCTGCCTCCGGCGATTATCTGAGCAGAAGGTACGAGGTTGGCCCTGGGATAGGATCGAACCCTTATCCGTTTTGGTTATATAAGCGTCACATACCATTAAGTCACTTGTTTCACAGTTTGAGGATTAATGACACAAATAACTCTATTTTCTTTACTTAACATTGATAGTCTTCGAATATGTTCTGATTATGCGACACCGTTCGCTAAAGGGCTGCAAAATTCGCCTAGCGGTGGAAGCGAACCTCGAGGAATCACTTTTCGATTGCATAACTTCATTCTCAATTTAGTCCAAGGGCATCATTAATGAATTTATAGCGGGTGAATATCTCGATTTCGCTGTCATTGTTTGTCGCCTTATTAAGCAGTAAATTTTAGTCTGATTGAAGTTTACTCGATCGTTTTACTCGGTGTGTACGCATAGCATCCGTTGCAATTCTTACTGCGTGCACCATGAAGAGGCAAGGTAGGTAATCCTGTAGTGCATTGAAACTGAGTACAAGACCTTTTGAGAATTCGTTTAGAGGCTTATAGACTTGCTATTTACAACAAATTCAGACAACTTGTTGCTAACATGGTGAATTGAAGAGATACAGAAATTATACAGAGGGCAAGTTTTCCTAATATTCAGGATGTTGGGTTGAGCTGTTGTTCCACAAGCTCTTTTTTATGGCGAGTAGTCACTTACAGGATGCCAGGGAAACAGTCAATGTTGGAAAAGGGCAGAAGAACAAACGGGGGGCCTTTTTATTTGGGAAAAAAAAGGATCTTTAATGGGTTAGATGATCTCACTCTCATCATGGAATAGTCTTGACTGGCACCAAACTTCATGGCGAACGGTGTTTCAAACGAAGCAGGTGTGTTATAATGGTATATCTTGGTAATGGTATAGGTTACCGCAAGCGCCTTTCGATAAAACTGTATCCACAGATGTTTGTTGCATGAAACTTTGTAGACCTGGAAAATGGAGAGCGACGTCTCAAGAATTGCAGACTTCAGTGCACTTACTCCATAACCCCTAAAAAAGAATTGGCATGAGCACTATACCTGTGTCGAGTTTCGCATAGATCTGACGCTTATATTATTTTCCTTAAGATATAATTATTGTTATAGCAACAGTGCTAAAAGGGCGGAAATGGGTGGCGAGAGTATGGTAACAAAAACTTCGCTTTCTGACCTTCGGCATGCTAAATACAAAAATTTTAGCAGTTCTGTCAAGTACTGCAACTGAAAGATACAGTGCTTGTTATGAAAACAAATTAAACAATATAAATCTTTAGTAAGTTTGTACAACATTGATTTATTGAATTCTGATGATATAACTACTGGCTGTTTCATTGCAATATTCAAACACACGAGAATAAGCGGTATTCAGATTAACCTTTTACATGAGCTAATCTGCGTCGGGTAATCTAAGTAAAGTTAAGTGATGCGGTGAAGAAGGAACCAAAGATCTGCCGCTTGGAACCGCCAAAAAAAAGTGAGAGTGAGGGCGCTGTGGACATGATTTGGCAAGGTTCCAGGACAACTTGGTAAGGATATGCGCTGGAAAAACTCATTGGTTTTCTGCTTGGAAACAACTTTAAATGGATTTGGATTCAGCATTAAAAAGGTCATTTTTGCGTAGAAGTAAATAAAATTTGGAGCTGTACAAGTAAGAGAGGTGATCGACCTCCTTATAGAAAGTACTCACCTGTTATTTGAAATGTCAAAGTTTTGTTTTTTGAAAAACAGCTACTTTCCTCTAGAGTTTTTCTCAGAATGATGGGAGCAGCTAGCAGTTTTAAGATAATCAATGCAATCAACGTGATATAAAAAATATATGGTTGTTTCCAAGCAAAGCTGAAGGGGTTCTTTCAGTGATATCCTTGCCAATTCTTGAAATCTTGGCAAATTACAATACGTTCAACGAGGCCAGCGCCGCGTAGTGCATTCACACATCTACGCGCTAGCGTTACCGTACGCGCAACATTGGGATAATGGAATGATAAAAACAAGGCCTGCGACGTTTTTGTAGCTGCGGACATACATATATAATCGTATATCGTCTAGGTTTAAGTGAAGAGCGCCAATGCGCTGTTCACTCAAACTGTTCTCTTAACCTGTACGATATATGATTATACCTCACATATTCACCTTTAGATGTAAGAGAGGAAAGCATCAGCTGTTCTCAAAATTCTCAAATGAATTAATTTTTTACATCTTCATCTAGATTTCAAACCGCGATTTTGTCTTCTATTTGCGCGGTGGTACTTTAATAGATCACAGAGAGTACTAAAGTAGAGTTTCAAACAGGAAAAGCTCAACAATCTGGAGGCAGGACAGCGAATAACCTAAGAAAGAAGCAGGAAGAGTGGCTAAATCAAGGACCACGCCGCTTTGCGCGGCATCCCTGCACGCTGCAGCACACGGTAGCGCTCGCGCGCAGGTGTGTGACTGCACTATGCGGCGCTGGCCCCGTCATTGTGTCTTCACAGCGTTTGCGCTGTTGATTATCTGTTAATACAAATTGCAGGTCTTTGGTTCCTCGTGATAGTATATGTTTCCTCTCTGATAGTATATGTTTTGTTTAGGATCCAAGCCTCTGCGCAGGACAGCTCGGTTGTGCCTGGTGTAGATATCCTAACAGCAATGACAGCAGAATTGCCTTATGCTACATCGGCGCCTGGAGGTCTTCCTCAGTAGCAGATGTCGGCTGGAATGCAAAAAGAATCTGTCCTGAAGAACCAGAAAAATGAAAATCCCGAAATGTGGCTTTTCGAAATTATGTAATAGAAAAGAAGGCGTGCTTTGCACTGAATCAGCGTAGATATGTATGTACTCTTGATCAAACAATCAATCATTTCGAAGTATGATTTTTGTACAATCTATTTGTGAGAAATAATCACGGCAGCGGCTGAATTTGTCGAAGTTCGCATCGCGGCAGCATATCTGACTGTAGAGTGTCCGAATTTTGAATCCAAAGGCACCATCTACTAATCTCGAAGAGGCCTTCTTCAGATATATGGGTCTGCTTAGATACTGGGCCCACTGTAGGCAGTCAGATTTTGCGAATCCTTTTAGAATGCTTATGGTAGGTTAGTTACTAGTGTGCAGTGATTGAGCCCCTTGATTTTCTACAAAGCTTAGCGCAGCTTTCTCACAATCGCAACACGGCTGAGATGTTGCCTCCGGCCTTTGGATTTAGAATTTGCCCACTAGCTATGACGATGCAAGACGAATGTAGCGGACTACGGTGGTAGGTCTTCCTTATGACAAACTATGAGCATGCGAACACTTGGCTATCTGATCCAAGGGAGAAGTTTGGAACGCCCATAATCGGCCGCGGAACTGGTGGGGAAACTGAGCCGCGCCCCAGTGCCAATCGATTGGAGACGTTATCCTTCCCGCACTTAGAGTATCTGGATGGAACATAGCAGTTTTTCATGGTAGCTCTCCTCATTGTCTTGTTTTGCGGCAACGATACAGCACAATGAAGTTGATGACTAACTAATCTCGGAATGTGCACATTGTTGCGACTTCAACTTCCACTGAGAACGAGTTATGACTCGCAGTCTGCGCACTTTTTGCAAAGCTTCAGCACATTCACTAGTTCAAGAGGCTGTCCCGTCAGCATCCTAACACAATGTAACTTGTGACATAGAGTCATGTATCTGTCCTTTCTCCCACCTCTTATCACTGGTTTTCAAAGGCAATTTCCCGAGCTTTTGTGCTCACCTGGGCCTATTCGCCACACCGAATCCGAAGATAAGCAGTAGAATGCTGAGCTGACAGGCGTGACACATGAATTTAGCACAATTCTGGTCTGTAACGGTACTCATATCACAGCAGTGAAGCTTATGGTACGGTTTACGGTACTTTGGCAGAATATGATAATGAGGATGCGCCCACTACGTCGACGCACACATGTGAATATGTAGGTCAACGCGGGTTAATGGAAAAGTTCAATGAGTACAGAATGAGATCTTCATGTTTACTGCGTACCGGGTATGAATCGAACACAGATATCAAAAATCTAGAGACCCGACAAAATGAAATGAAATGAACCAGTCCTTTGAACAGATACTGAACACACCAACAACTTCAAAAATATCCTAGAATGTGAGTACGTGCGAAATAACAAGGTTCATGCAAAGTCTTCCTCTATGTAGTTGTAAAAGTTTTCTTTTTCTTCTCCAGTTTTAATTGCGCCCTCTAAAAAAGACAATGTGGCTATAAAATAAATGGTCATCTGTTTCAAAACTTAAAGTTTTATACTCGGTTGTATACGAGACGGCGCGGGACCAGCCCCGGTGGTCTGCATCACTGCCCTCCTCACGAAACGGTTTTCGAGCGCTTCTTGGGGCATTTCTCCCAGCCCGTTCTTCATGAATTCGTTCATCTGGTTTATCAGATCAAGACAATTTGATTTTGCGTACGCCTTTGCCAACTCTCCAAATTGATTTTTTAGCTGTAAAACACTATTTATATAAAGGAAAGCAGAAGAAAGCCTCAACTGACAAAATTCAACCGTTCCTTACCCCTTCTGCTTCTTGCAGCGCTTCTTTAATTTTATCGCATTCTTCTACTGCCGGTGCCGGGTAGAAGACGTTTGAATGAATTTCGGTCGCCACAGCATTATTGTTCTCAATGTTGTTGTTAATCTCTCTCAGCGGTTCTCTCACAGTTGGTAAGGCGGATAAGTGCTGTCTTAGACGCTGTGAGCGAGCTGAAACCAAATTTGTTCTGACACATTGCGCTTCGGTTTTGAAGACCCACCTCCAAAGGTTTTCACAGCATGGGCATGAATGCAGGACACGCCTGCTTGCGACGCGTCGTAACAGTTGCAGTGGACGTGTAAGAACATACACCACACCGCTCACAATGCGAATTCATCTAAAGCTCCAAAGGTTTTCACCTTTTTTTGTATAAGGAAAGTTGCAACATAAAGTTGACTCACGCCATCGTCGCAGCTGCAATCAAAATCGTCTATGGTTACTTGAATATGCTTCCTCTTCGAGGTCCGCGTACGGTCCAGCAGTATTCATTTTTTTGCTCAATGGCATCCTAAACCAGTAGTTCCACGACCACAATAAGTGGCGCAGTCTTACCGTTGCGTGTGTGTAATAGCTTAGTACGTCCTTGTGTCGACGTGTATTTGTTTTCCGTCTTCCTGAGAGATCAGAGCCTCCCCTGACGTCCTGAAAAATCCGTAGAGTCAATCACGCCAATAAAATGCGCCAAAACTCAGTGGAACTCACGGCAGATACTAGCTGAAGATTGTAATCTTGAGAATATTCGATAAGGGTATACACGAAGACACATCCAGCCTATTGTTTTGCTTGCTTCGGAGCAAGATATGTTTCAGTTTATTATGTCAGGATTCGGCATGGTTAGTAGTCTTAAACGGTGCATTAGGGCGATAACACACCGCCCATTCGTGTAGCCTTTGAGAGTAATTTCTTTCGATATACTAAAAGAAGTCTGTTGCTGGAGAAACTTACGGTAGTCATTTCTACAGCCTCTATGGACGTAAGCCATGTGATATAAGCGTGGAAGTTTTCCTCAAATTTTCGAGGATTTACCTCCCCGAGAAGTGCGTTGAACATATGTTGCGCGATGGCGACATCGGGAGACTATGAGGAAAAGTTGCTAAGTAAAATGGCATTCTTACAAGCACTAGAGGACTTACTGATAGTAATTCCTTATGTTTTCGTAGAAATGCTTGACTAACGTGGAATGCACATAGGACTTTCTGTGCTCGGCTCTCGGGAAACACTGACTTGAAGGCGTTGTAAAACGTGAGTGTATCATCGGTCATTAAAAAATCGCTGTCAAAGTCTGGGATGCAAGTCTGAACATTTGTAGTGGGATTCGTATACCTTGCCATCAGTTACCTTTATTAATTTGAAGAGTTCTTCAATTTCTTCACAACTCATCCGAAACGAAATTAAATGTCCGCATGGAAAAACGTTCCCGGCATTGTCACATACTAACAAGGGAAGGATAGTTGGATGCCGCGGACATTCCTGATGATTTGCATACCAAAAAATGCGCCTTCGAATGCAGATTCTGAATCTGTGCTCGAAATCTGCGAAACGATCTCTTGAAGAAAGTTATGAACTTTTTTCCTTGAAAATTTAGCCTACTTTTGTATAGTAAAAATCACCAGATTTGATGTAGCCTACCATTTGATGCTACTGAAGAAAATTTTAGACGTAGTAATATTTATTTAGACTATCTGGATCATACTCAGCATTTGGAAAGAGAAAATTTTTTTATTGATGATTTTGACCCTCGATCATAACTCCATTTAGATTATCGTTTCGCAGATATGAAAGACAGTCTACGAACCAGCATTCAAAAGCGCATTTTTTGGTATAGAAATCATTATGAATGGCTACGGCATCTAAGTATCTTTCCCCTGTAAGACTGTAGCCATACGAAAAGAGTATTTGGTGATGTTATACGTGTCGTCAATCACTAGGCCATTTTTGCTCTATTTTTCCAAATATGCTTTGCCTTTTTTAGTGATAAATGCTGCAAAACAGAGGTATTCAAAGTCACTAAGGTCCTGACTTGTTTAATACTCACCTAGTAGAAATCCGTCCCCGCTGAGGTTGTTTGTTTCAATGAGTTTCGAAGCTGCAATATCATCATTGTTTTCCACAAGGGTTTTGACAGACGTTCTGTCGTCGCAGGTGTATTTTCCTTTTATTAAATGATGGCGTTCGGCAATGTTACTAAAAACAATGGAACAGCTAGAGAACTAACGGCGATACATTTATATAAACTGACCTAATGTCTGTAGCTGTCAAATAACACAATCGCATTTGCCTTTCGGGGTCCTGCCGTGGATTCCAGTTCTCTCTACGCAATTTCGACACTATCTAAACAAATAAGTAACATGTAAAGCCAATCAAAGCCCAGATTTTCTTACTGTTCGCGCCGGCACTCCTGCCTCGATCAGATTTTTGACCACACCTTCATCCTCATTTGATAAGGGCAAAGCTGCCATGCTTATTGCGTGGCCGTAGTGTCCAAAGCACGCAGTGACATGCACCGTGCCAAGCCCGTTCAAATGAGCCTAAAGGAAATCTTCTCTATTCAGCCTGGGGCACAGAGTTTACGACCTTGACGAAGCAGGGGCAGTGCTTCCTGATTCTTTTGTGTTGCCTGTACCTCTGCTTGAATTCCTCAGGATCGATATCCTCGCCCTTCCCTCGTGCATGATGACAGAGGTAAACATACGTATTTCCGGAACTGCTCTTTCGTACGTAGCATCTGACGACTTTGGAACATGTTTCGTTCTCTTTCTTCTTTAGCCATTCCTAGAAATTGGCATACTTGCAACCTCACTTTACGAATGACTGTATATTGCTCACCTCAAATAAACCAAACGATTCGAAAGTGTTTGACACCACAACGAGGTTAGGATCTTCATTTTTATGATGTGCTTCACAATGCCGGGCATAATCCAAATTTGACTGAAAGTTTGCGGCACATCCTGGGCAGTTGATCATATTTCTTTCATGAGTCATCTCCGCGGTGTTTTCGTGCACGAACTGAAACGGTCGTGAATAATTCGGAGACATACTCAGTATGTAAAGCTCACGCTCTTAGCTAGGCACCAGGGACGTATGCAAGCATACGAGTTCCAGCAGCCACTCAAATTCTGATAACGCAAATTATCTTACCTTTTTATGCATCCTTACACTTCTATTGGAAAAATATGGCTTTTCACATATGTCGCAGAATATTTCGTCTCCATAAACGGCTCGCTTGACAGCAAGTTTCACTTGTTCTACTTCCTCTTCAGTAGAGCTGTGTACATGACGATGTTTATATAGATCATTCAAAACCATTGGTCCTTTCTTGCAGATATGGCAAGGCGCTTTCGTTCTCATTTCTGAAAAAGTCGTGAAGCACTGGCAGCTAGAATAATAAGCATTCAAAACTCAAAAACGACGGGTCAGAAGCATGGTAAAAAAAACTATCTGAAAACATGATGTAAGCCTCGCAACAGCGACGGTTCTACAACGCTACAGTATAACTGTTCCTTCTGCGGAGACAACGTAAAGAGATGCCATACGAGGCTGCGACGAACGCAGCAATTATGCTTCTATGATCTCTGAAGAGTGAACAAGACTATTGAAGGGTATAACATTCATCAGTACAGTCGAAGTTTTTGACTATACAAAATGATCAGAACAACAATGTGCACATTCCGAGATTAGTTAGTCATCAACTTCATTGTGCTGTATCGTTGCCGCAAAACAAGACAATGAGGAGAGTTACCATGAAAAACTGCTATGTGTCCATCCAGATACTCCAAGTGCGGGAAGGATCACGTGCTCCAATCGATTGGCACTGGGGCGCGGCTCAGTTTCCCCACCAGTTCCGCGGCCGATTATGGGCGTTCAGAAGTTTGAGAATGAAAAATGTCCGTTTGGAAAAACAAGAAAACTTTGAAACGGCAACTCAATACATGTACAAAATGTATATATCGGGTACAGGAATGATGAAGAACAAAGAGTTTGCAATTTTGAAGTTACGATCCGAAGTTATCGAGATTCCATGAACAATCGAGTGCTCTAAACAGCTAGTTTTGAATACAGTTACTTGTTCTTCCTTGATTATAACACTTCTGCACTTATTGCCTAAGAATATGTTAGATTGAAACCGAAACCTTTTTGGGGGGTGTAGGACGATTCGCACGACCGTAATGCTTTCCACACAGGACCACTGCCGCGCGCGACACACCCTGCGGCGGCTTTTGCCTAAGCAAAACAGGGGGAGGAAACGTTTGCGGCGTGCACTACTTGTTAAGACACGTCAAAATCAGGGAGAGACTCTGGAGACCGCCCGTGCGAAAAGACCGTCTCCCCTTTTCGGGGTTTAACAGAGATGAAAACTTCAATCTTTTTCGTATTTCCAAAAAGGATAGTCGTCGTGGGCTATTCTTTCATCAATTTGGGTATGTGATGTTATCCGCAAAGCTTTGCAGTTCAGAAACTATTTCCTACGAATCGGAAGTTTATTTTTGAAGGCAGTCAGATTTCCAAAGTAGAAACTTATGAAACAGTATTCAACAGAGTCATCTGAACAGCTGCCAAATGCGATGACTCTTAGCATCAGATTATCCCAAATATATTTGTCATACTTTTTTCACGATCATCCAGTAGTTTCTAAAACCGACTTCTTTTAAAGACAAACACTGAGATATAGTGGAGATAACAGGCCTTACAATACATGCTTCATTTGAACATTGTTCCTTGCAAAATGATGATTTGCGTGCGCAAATTGGAACAGAATCGCTGCCACGGCAAGAAGAAGCCTAGCCTTCGAATAGACTACTGACAAATAGAAAGCCTTACACTCTCGAGAACCTTTGAACATCCCAGTTTTCAACAAAAACCTGGCTTAAATTGACAGAACGCGCACTCAAAGAAGCTATCAAAATCATCAAAATTTTGCAGCACTGGACAACGAAGGAGAAGCTTATAAGCCACTGTAAGTCCATTACTAACTGACCTCTCAAAATTATAACAGTGCTCAAAAGTTCGCTTGCGGCTGCGCCAATCCCATATTTCGGGCCTTCCGAAAAAATTTTCTTGATAATTTTATCTTCTGTGTCTTCTTGTGAGCCGTACCCGAGATTGTTAAAAACTTTATTAGGCTAACGTTTCGACAGATCGCCTTTTTCAGAGCCTGAAATGGGTAATACGATCTGCAATCCATTCGACAACGTCTCTGCAGCAGAGTGAGCAAAGCGCCAAGACTTAGGTTTGATCACTAGCTCAGCTGGCATTTAGCCAAACACTCAGCTTTTGGGTTAGCCGAAGAGCTTTTTGACGCGAGAGCGAGATGAATAATGCAGTTCTGTTACGATTGTAGAATTGCCTCCGAGCAATTTGAAGAGCTTACTAGTTCGCAATCGTATCTACGATCGCACCTGCACCACGCCACATTGCATTATCTGCCCTCAGGGCAGAGGCGGGGATTGCATGGCTACCGGGGTCATCTATCTGATCTCTTGCGAGGAGTACGGCGAGGAATACATAGGCGAAACGGCGCGCCCGCTATGTGTTCGCATCAAAGAGCACATAGACGACAAAGATAAATCAAGCACATCCACCCCTCTGGCCACTCACCGAGTACAGAAACATGCGGGGACAAATTTCGGAGTTTTGGTAAAAATCTTGGCGCACGAATCTCAAACATCAGCGCGCAAGTGTTTAGAAGCTTTTTGGATCCACGCGAAAAATCTAAAAATGAATCGCAAGGAGGAATGCCTGGCGATCACGCGTGAACTCGCACCTTACCTAGGTCAGCTCTTCTGACCTAGTTTTTCGCTATAAATAGTGGTCCCTCAAGCGGTCATTATTCGTCTCGCTCTCGCGTCAAAAAGCTCTTCGGCTAACCCAAAAGGTGAGTGTTTGGCTAAATGCTACCAGCTGAGCTAGTGATCAAACCTAAGTCTTGGCGCTTTGCTCACTCTGCTGCAGGGACGTTGTCGAATGGATTGCAGATCGTATTGCCCATTTCAGGCTCTGAAGAAGGCGATCTGCCGAAACGTTAGCCTAATAAAGTTTTCAACAATCTCGGGGACGGCTCACAAGAAGACACAGAAGATAATACGACCATGCCGAGGTTTATCGAAAGTCGCACATCCCTTCTTGATAATTATCAAACGAAAAGATTGTAACGCAAAATGAGAGTAGGAGCATGACGATAGTCATGATCCAGAAAATGTAACACTAGTCGATTTTACGTCAAATTAATGGCTGCAAAATAACTTGAATAATTTCATGCGCATGCAAAACCCTTCACCGCAATCGATTGTTGGGGAGAGGAGTATGCCAGCGAATCAACGAAATGTGAACGACAACCGAGACGCTTTTAATTTCAGGTCTTCGAAATGTTTCAAATAAACCGATAAAAATAAAATTTACGAATTTTGAGGCGTATGCGCTGGTATCTGATCGTAGACCATCAAAATTTTTGCTTCCTTATCAAATCAGGCCTCGCCGAAGGAGTTACAGGATTCGGGTTGCAAAAGCTTCCACGCTTTTCTGACTTCGAAAAATCTTGGTCTCATTTGCATTGTTTTGAAAGAAAAAAAACAAAGTTTTAATCTTTTATTCTTTAGACCATCCTCCATCCACCTCGACGAGTTTTGGAAAAATTCTTCGTTTTCAACTCTAAAAGATTTGACAAAAAGTTTGACTGGTGTCGAACTGTCAACACGCTTTGGAACATGTATCGCTTTTTTGAAACTTATGTGAAGATGGTCATAGTTTCCATTACTGGTGACACTTATGATTCGCACTTTTCTGTGAAATGAAACTTAATTTCAGACTGAGCGAAAGTGCTTGTGACTATCATGCATGACCTTTCCTCCAATATGTACATTTTTGGAAAAGTTCTAACGTAAACGAGGAGTATTAAGCAACTAAAAATAGACAATGCGAATAGAATGTGAAAGAGTTTATGAAAATGAGGGAACAACTGGCACTTGCAGATGCACTTTTTTTTCTCGGAATGAAAATTTGCGTCAGATTTTGCTAAGCATTCTGCATCCTTTTGCGAGAAAATTCTCGAGGATACGCACAAGTTAACGCTTACCAGGACTAAAACATCAGGATCGGTAGAAATTTGGTCGAAACTCCGAGTTCAAAGGCGTTAATTCAAAGATAACTTTAAGTTCCATTTTTGAAACTCACAAGGGATGGATTTCGATCGAGGTGGCGTTTCTACGAAATGTGTAGTGTACATAAAACATGGAACTTTAAGTCCAAGTCCACTTTCGATATCTGCAAAAAGGTTATGGAAATTTTTTAATGCAAAAATTTGGAAGCGCCGCTATAATAATATCATCAGAACCTTAGTTCGTGAGCTCAAATGGAGCCATAATTACTACCTTCAATGAAGTAAACTCTTGTTAGTTATTACTTCTTCAACGGAAAGACCTCAACACCTGTTTTTATCCTGGCCAATTCAATGAATTCTTACCCGAAAATTATCAAAACTCCCCTCCCAGAAGCGCTTTGCAGATACCGAAAGCAGAATTGAAAACAGCGTTCTATGCTCCAAGTTATATCAAACCTCATTCATTTTATTTCTTCGTGTTGTGCTGGTTTATCGCAAGGGGTCTTTTGCAAGAGCTTCAAACAAAAGAGAGAGCGGATGGCATCCGTAAGGATAAGAATGGACCATTAGGATTCGCGCATAGAATAAAGCATCCAGCCAAATTTTGACCTTATTCTATGATGGCCCTTACCATATGCCTGTATCCATGCCAGATGGCACCGCCGCAAGGAGGGTTTTGTTAATTTGTAATTGGCGCCTAACCTCACTGGGGAATTTTAGTCACACTTGACTCCATCCCACTTACTGTAACCAGTGTATGTAGCAGGTAGACGTCCGTGATCTGCGCTCGATCAACCTGTATCAAGTTTCAGCTAATTCCACCGCTCCACCGTAAACCTGCCATAACTTGCCAGATGTCACCGCAAATCAAGCGAATATCATATTCCTGATCGGAGCACCAATACCCCACCAGTTTAAGTTATTTCGTGACTTTCTCCTGCCTAGCGTAAACCCACCGTAATCCGGCTATATGACTTCAAAGTGAAAAATAAATACCATATTCGTGATCAGCGCACCGAATAACCCTTTGGCCAGGAGTTTACAAAATTTCAAGATTAAAATAACGCGCACCAAGCGCACCACCATCAAGCCTGCTGAAACTACGATCGAAATGTATCCCGGACACATCTTAGCTGAGCCTCATCTCCTGTGCACTATTTCTCTTTCTCTAACCAAACTCAGAGTAACCTCCGGGGTTTACGATAGACCGGAACGCGCAGCAAACTCAGAGTTATCGCAAAGCTCAGTTGCGCGTTTGATGGCGCTGTTTCTCGTGCAGAGCGATTTTGCAATTTTCCCTACTAGGGGTGAACCAGAGTCTCTACCTATTATTGTTCAGATTTGGTCTATTCAAGCACTTGTTAGGAGGGGGGGGGGGGTCAAAAAGATTTTCGGGGTAAGATTGAGCGAGGGGTCATAACAGAGAATCGAATGCGCTCAGTTGGGGAGATACTATGATTAAAAAGGGGAAAAAAGCGCTAGTTCGGTGGATACCGCAGCCTCACCAGTACTGAAGATGTGATGGTCCTAAACAGCATACTAACTGATTCCGCAATTCAAGTTTCAGCCAAAATTCAAATCCTCATCTTTTACCTTGACATATCATAAGGTCATCCGTAATCAGCATGTCCAATTACCTCTACAAACTATTAGCTACAGCATTTTCTAGTGTTTCTCAACATCTAAAAAGCGTGATTTTCAGAGATGATTAGTTGGAGTCAAAAGCGAAAGAAGTCAGCTTATACTCATAAAAAATAATGCTCTCTACCAGTCTATTTCAGAAATCAGGCTTCGTATCCCTCTCATATAATGGAGTAAGAAATGCTACCAAAATTTCAACTGGCGCGTTTTCTGCTTGAGTGCTCCAACTCCACGGATTACCATAAGGCCGAAACAAGTCGAACCAATTTCAAACACCTACTGTGGAATCTCCGAGGGCTGTGCTAGCTAATTAAATAAAAACTTGGATAGAAAAGCTTTTTGGAAATGAAGTTAATGGGGTCAAAACCCTCAAAAGGTCAGGCTGCACGAGCTTTTGTAGCCTTGCGCCTGACCCCCCTCAAATGCACTGTCCACCCTAAGTTGAGGGTGTTGAGCTTTTGGCAGCATATAATAGTAGGGCCCCCTGTCAATCCAATGCCCAAGTTATGGCGCAAAATACCGCTTTGGAAGCGAGAAAATCGCTTCGGAATAGCGAATATGCACGAGTACCCCCATCCATGCCCGCCCTCCCCCATCCGTGCCCGTCCATTTGTGCGCGCCCATCTAGTCACCGTTCCGGAAAGCGGCCTGTGGGTTCCCCGGAACGGGGATTGTCAGGGTTTTCGAGCATTCTCGACTTTATATCTGGAATCAGGGACATGAAAAGGCCCTAACAACGACAAAAACGTGGAAGTTGAAAATCTGGATGGACGGTGCCTTCAACTTGCCCTCAAAGTTTGAAAATAGCTATTTTCTAGTATGTGTATTGACCAAGACTCTTCTTGCTATTTGAAAAATTGAGGCCAAACACTCCCCCCCCCCCCTTCCTCCACCCCCATGTGGAATTATAGCTGTGAAAAGAGGGCCATTCCAATCCAAACTTTGCCGTCAAGTTGCGTGTGGTCGTGCAATTGCAAAAAGTAGGGCCTGCAGCTTCCAAAAAACAAGAATCCTCTAGTAAAGGCTGACCTTCTTTATATCAGAACTTAAGGTCCTCGAGGCGAAGCGGAGGGGTCATTTAGGGACTTACACAAGGGGGGGGGGTCGTTTCTGAAGACTTGTGCCTGACCTCTGCTCAGCCCTGGTTATGACTGCGAGTTTCGACAGGTTTACTTACTGACCCAGATGACTCGACAAAGTTCAACGAACTATGGCAAAGCTTGCTAACGCTCACTTTGTCTAAGTTTTCAATTAGTGGTTGAGAACAGGTTTCTTTCCAAGGGAAATGAATGACCAACAGAAGCGTCAAGGATGAGCTAATTAGCCCTTCAGCAGTAAAGGACGCTCTCTACAGCAGGTTTGGCGAAACGCCTGGTTTCACTAACCCTCAGTTCTTTAGAATGCAAAACAAGCATCTCTGCAATTATATTCGCTAGCCCTCCTTTCACGAATGACTGACTACGGAAAAAACGTCTCCGCAGGATTGCGGTCAAACCTTGTATTATTTGTGTAATACTGAATTTAGTAGAACATTTCTCAATGGAAATTATCTAAAACAAATTGTAATTGTAAGGCGCAATTGGGCAGTGGTGTAGTAAAATTACTTTCTATTAGGTTGTAAAGAAAGTTCCCGGGCACTTTTGTGAATTTCATTTTCAAACGCATTTTTTTCGCGCTCGGTCGGACCTTAATACCAAGTTTTTAATACTGCTCAGTAGAGGAAAGCCTGAGGTTTTCCATACGCCCTCTGCTTTTATCAATGCAAGACGTGTTTGATCTGCACATTTAGAAGAGAAGTCTTTCCAACCACAGAAAATTTCACAATTTTTCTTCCTACGGCCATTTTTTTCTGCATTCCAAAGAATTTCGCCGAATTATGGGTGATCTGATTGAAAAGCCTGTTAACTTCTGATCCGCAGCTGCACTCGAGTTTTGCGATTTGCACTCAGAAATTACAAGCTGTCGAACTTGCCTTTGACAGCAACTCTTCTCGCATCTGGCGTCGCTTCTGCGGGGATCGCCACGCCTGGGCGATGAGTGCAAAAGATATGTAAGGCATTAAGCCAACAATGCTCGCAGGTAATCAAAGATTTGGTCCTTTCTTTGCAGAACTAGAAGACTTTAAAGTCACTTACTCGAAAAATGGTGCATTTTAAGGGGCAAAAAATGGTCGATTTTTCAAACATTCAGGAGAAAATTTTTTTGCAGGTGGTCCTTTAAAAGCATGAATGGTCCCCATAACAGCCCAAGCAGACCTCTGTTAACTACAGCATCTGGCCTTTCCAGCTCTCATCATACCTGAGATAATCCTGCACCAATAAGCCAATTTTCGGGACGACTTTTTTCCCTTCTGCGCATGCTGGTGGACCGCAATGAAGTGATGAAAGGCCTGCAAGACAAACACATGTTGTGGACAAAATTGTTTTGCAATGAGGTTTGTAGCTTCAAAACAGAATTGATCTGCTTGAACTTACAGCGATTTGAAAAAATTTTTCGCAAATGCTTGGGAACTTTACAACCTAATACTTATCTTCTATCTGTAGTCGAGCAAATGAGATAGTTATAATAAAATTTGACCATACTGTTTTTTTGGGAAGAGTAAAGCTTGTACAAACAACCTTCATTCTTATTCATATCCTTTATTGCTTAAATGTTCTTATGTCTTTCTTCACGAGTTTAAACTAAGACATTGTGAAGACCGTTGACTCACTGGCGTCTTTGAAGGATAAAAAAGGGCTACTCGAATATGAATCCAGGAAGAGGGCTACTTTTGAGTCAACGTTTCAATGCTGAAACTTAACTATTTTTATAATTTCCTCGTGCCATATCGAGCGCGTAACCCAGCTAATGAACACTGTCGCGAACAATGATGAGAGAAGTTCCATTCAAAAAAGGTCGCTGCGAGAAGTGAGCAAATTTTGGGTTGGCGGATAACTTTTTCAAAATCTTTTTTCAATGACATTTTGACCAAGAAAATCTTATGAAAAATTCTGCGAACTATTTCTCAGCTTTCCGTATTTTCCACAATGTCCATAAAAGAAGGCCTTTCAAAAATCTAAAGTTTTTTGAAGACGCTAAACGCATCAGACTGCAGCTATAAGAAATAGATTTTGAAACATTATGCAGCATCAGTCAACCTGCCATTTCTTGATAAGCAGATATGAGATCTAAAAATTTTTCTGGAACTTTCAGAAACAGAAAAGTGCAGCAACTAAAGTACATAGGAGAGGGGCAAATGTATGAAAAATAATCCGTGGAGTTAGGGATTGTCAGAAAAAAATTATGGTCGATGGCGCAGATAGAAAGAGGAAATCTTTGTAAAGTAATCCGTGTTCCTCAGCTCAATATTGTTCGGAGTTAGGAACTATATTGAATATTGAATCTTGTAGAAGTCACGAACTTAAAATCAGAAATGTATAATTAGTGATTTGCACACTAATAGAATAAACATTACTGCGTTTCTGTAGATCTTGGTGGTCTCTTCTAAACACGGTGCGATGGCCATTACTTCAGCATAAAACGGAAGATTCAAGTGTAATGTTGAAATCTTCCCAAATGCCAATGCTCGCATAAGATCCTTCAATTCTGACGTCTCTCAGGTACAAGAGGAGGGGTTATTCAATGCGGAGTAACCGTTTTTCAGTCAAGTTTTTGCATCCTGTATATTTTTTTCGTTTATTTATCATTTTCACAAAAGATCACTAACTGAAGACGTAGATAAGATAATATCGCTATTACTCAAGCATAAGCAATTTACCGTCCACGTGAAAACCGGTAAAGTGCAGATATCGCTTCAAGCTAACGACCACATCACAGCTAACGACCAACGACCACATCGGGGAGGGGGCGCGCGTCCCCCCCCCCCCCCCCGCCGAGAATGGGTCGCGAAATTTTTAAGAGTTACTTATATGGGTTATAAAAATGTGCAAGCATCTTGTTTATTTTTGTAAATAATTAAAATAATTTTTAAAAATTTTCAAAAATTCAAATTAGCCTTGTAAAATAATTTTGTTCGGGGCGTGGCGTCAGCCACGCCCCCTTTTTCCGGATTTTAGGGGTTAGGGACCGCAAAAATTTTGAGCGTTACAAACAAAACCTGTTGTTTTCATAGAATCATGGAAGTTTCAATCGTTTCTTTCATTTTCCACAACTCATGAATCCAGCGATTCAGTTTTTTTCTTTTGGTGAATGTCTGGGATCAGTTTATGCGATGTCTTGCTCCAAGTGCAATGTGATGCAGGAAATGTCAATGATCAGTGAAGCTACACAAAGCAAGAAATACGCTTTTGATTCGATTTACACTGGTCTCTGATCAGTGAATGCTTAACAATGAAGTCATTCAGGTCAGCATAAATGATTTATTGTGTTTGCTGCAAAAGTTTTGTTGCAAATGTAACTAGCACACAAAAACTCTACAAAATTCAATACAATGTCAGTCAATTGGGATTCTTTGACCGAGGCTTGAAAATGCCTTTACTCCCATGCAATATATATGCAGGATTTTTCGTGAATAATATAATACATAGGCCGGAGGACTGACCTCTAAAAATCACTTCTTTTATGCTACAATAGATGCGCTGAGGTCTTATAATTTTACACCTGCTTTGGAATTTCTTTGCTCCTCACACCTGCTCGCGCATTTTAAAGACATTCAAAAATTTTTGAATCCATATTGGAAGGTTACGAGAACAAAATATGAGCTTCATTTGCGAAAGTGTCAATTCTTTTGTATTTGCTAGCTAGAACACGTACATGTAATACAACTCCAACCTTATCTCAGTTGCAATGTCGGGTGCACGAACGCCTCCGGGTCCTGCGCGGCCGTTTCACGTGGGCCCTGAGTCGCGTCTGCGAAGTAGGCATTTTTGGCATTTTGCCAAGCTTGGACTGACGCAAACACGAGTTTTCTCAACCATTTTTCAGAAAATTGCTTTAATCTTTCACTAAAGCGCTAAAATGAGTAGTTGTTCATATATTCTGTTCAAGTATGATAGAGGCTAAATGTAGGCGCTGTTACTATATCACTCCTAGAAAAAATCTTTTCAACTTCTCAATTTTCAGCTTTCAACAATTGATAAGTTGTGTTGTATTTCCCCTTGATTAATTGCCAGGGCTCAGCAGGGGTGGCGCTTTCACAGGCTGGATGTCGTTTTTCCGGAGGAAAGCAAAAGAGAACTCGTAAAGTTCCCAGAGGTGTTTCCCGGATATCTGATACAATGTCAACAAGTACAAAGCTAACCCTCAGTAAGCCCTTATTTCAACTGTGACGCCGTCTCACCAGGAGCAGGTAGATAGATTACGATTAGAATAGAGCACGTTACAAACATGACAAGCGCTTAGACCAGTGTGCACACGATTTCAACGTGTTAAAACACAATCTTTATGCACAAAAAATAAATAATCAGTCCGTTTACAACCGGTAAGCAATATTGGGCCACCAAATTTCGTGTATAACTCCGCGACGACGATCAAAAGGAAAGTTTGAAATATTATGAAAAAATTATGTGAATTAAAGGAGCTGTAAGTGTTTTTCTAAATAGGTTGCTCCCGCGCAACCTGGGAGCATCCTGAGGTTGCGCAGAACTAAATAAAGTCATAATTTTCTTCCTTCTTCACATAATTTTCCAAAATTTTCAACATAAGTTTATTCTTCAGTTCAAACTCTACCTATGAATACTTGTCATCACCCAAATTTAGTCTCTTCTATTTTGCTACGGTCTTTACATTATTTAGAAACCGCTTTTTTTCACATGTTGCTGTTTTATCTCAACTTTCCTTGCCTATTTTTAACTTCCGTTAACATCGTTTGCTGTAGATAATTAGCCGTGCTTCTACAAATACCACAAAAAGTATATCGTAATTTTGTGCAATGTCAGAGGAGATTTCTTCAAGGTTTTCAAATGCCACCTCCTGCTGAGCTCTGTTAATTGCACTTCGCTAGACCTAGCTTCGTTGCAAGAGTTTAATGCTATTCCGTTGTTAATGTTTCTACAATGCGCTATTTGCAACCAGATAAGCAGCGGAACGAGAGGATTTGATGAAAATCTCGAACGATTTCTCGGACTAATTGTTCATGTCTTCACATAACCGAAACAGGATTTGTTGTCAAAAGGCTAATAAGAGAAGCATGCTAGACAAAGAATTATTCGGGAAATTTCTCTCGCAAAATTTTGCAGGCAACAGAGAAATTGGTCACGTAGGGACCAAAAGCTTCAGTCTTCTAACTTGTAAAAACGCATTCTTCTTAGGTAAATGACCCAAACATTTGCAGAATGTGATTTGAGTTGGTGTTAATGTGACAGAGACGCTGGTTGTTTTTTCAGCCGCTGCAACAACTACTGCCTGTCGTTGAACCGGCTAGCCTTCGGAGAGCCCTACCCCTCAAATATTCCTCGATTGCATGCTGCATCTGGCTATCTCCTTTTTATTTACTATCTGTACGGTAGAATCTATTGTTCATGGCGGTACTGCAGTCGAGCAATCATTAATTTCATACTATCGATTCTCATGTATCCTTGAGCAGTCATGCCGTCGAGGCCTTGCAGGAAGACGATACTGATCGTGAAACGAAATTTGTTCACAAGTGTTCCTGAAGAGAAAGAAAATGTACGGTAGTTTACGCGTACTCTGCTAACAAGGGAATAGTCAGAAGTTGAAGTGGCCAACCCAAACAGACCGTTCGATGCAGCATAGAACGCTGATTTCAAGTCTTCTTCCATATGTGCAGAGCCCTTTTGTAGGCGAAGTTAGGAAGTGAGAAAAAATCGTACACAAAAAGTGCGAAATTAGGAACATTATTGCTCTTTTAGCTCACCTCTATATACGGGCCATAGAAGTGACTTAGTTGCATGTTTTGGTTCAACACTGACCCGAGAATGGCTTTGTATAGCCAAGTTTGCCCTTTACAATTTCTTGGCAAAATAATGATCTTTAACGGATTATAATATCATCGACAAAAGTGCTCTGCAGATAAGGGAGACAGATGAGAGTAAGCGTTTCATGCTGCATCTAATGGTATGCAGGTTGCTTGATTTGGCCACTTCAATTTCTAACCATTCCCTTGTAAGGTATTTGATACTCTTGAGCTTACAATATCCGTAGGAAACGATGGCGCAGCATTCTCCTCAGGCATCGGGCATACCTTATGCGGTTTATCGCTGCGCGATCACTCCACCGGACATGTGTTCATGATTCGCCACCCTCAAGTAATGGGTCTCGCCGCATTCGTGCCAGTTTGCAGGGGAGATAAATCGCGTGCCATCGCAAGCAGTTCTATGACGGACATAAGACTAGCAGCGATATCGTCACGACATCGCCGAAAAATGAGGAAAATCGCGTCGCAAAGTCTGCACCAGCGACGGGCGATATGTCGCGTCGCTCTCTTTTCCCTGGAAAATTTTCGCAAGTCTTTTTCTTCAATTCTAATTGTTGACCATGCGAATAGCACCACATGATCCTCACCACTCTGTATTGCTTATCCACTTCTTTCTCTATCCTTTTCACTCACCTTTTTGGCTCCGGATTTACGGAAGCGTTACCAAATTGCCTTGGCAATGGACGTAAGCGTTTCTTCTTCTTGTTTATTTTCGTGGTTTTTGCTTTCCTTTTCCCCTTTCAGAATTTCCTGACTACTTGATGGTTTTTCACTACGTAATTGTCCGTTACTTTAGTGATACTACTTTACTTCACGATTGCTGCTACTGTTGGCTTGCATATTTGACTGCGGTACGTGTGGCTAATGTGTCACAACTTGCAACAACTCATTGCCAGCATGCAATAGCATGTTGGCGGCAATGTGTGCCATCCTTGAGCAACTGTTGTTGCACATTGCAACATAGCCATACGTGCCGCAGTCAGAGATGCAAACCAAGGCTAGCAGCAATCGTGGAATGGACGATGGTGGTGGACGCGTCTATGAACATAACTAGCGTCGTGGGGTTAGTGTGTGAAAAGGAGTGGATGAAAGATCTTAGACGAATTGAAAAAGTCCATAATGTCTTGAGGCCACTCGGGCGTGACGTGTGATCTGTGAGTTTGTGAAAGGTGTGCCCGGGATGAGGGACATGCGATTAGTCCTGGCGATTGCACGCCGAGGCATTCGATGACCCAGCGATGAGAATCGCTACGATGGAATCGCCGAAGGTATGCCCGATGCCTTACACAACGACTCGACAAGGCTGATGTAAAGGATGAAAATGAGTATATTATCAGGTAGAGTCTGT
Organism: Cylicocyclus nassatus; assembly: GCA_958299035.1. Classification (NCBI taxonomy): domain Eukaryota; kingdom Metazoa; phylum Nematoda; class Chromadorea; order Rhabditida; family Strongylidae; genus Cylicocyclus; species Cylicocyclus nassatus. The sequence goes on along the minus strand of CATQJL010000223.1, from coordinate 30,706,078 downwards.
TTGACTTTTGAAGACAGTGTCCGGGCAAAAAGTCGATTTTGAGATTTTGTGCTTTGTTCGGCCTTTTCGATATGCTGAATGCGAAAAGCCACACTGGAGAGCACGAAAACGGCAAAAAGGGCTCTAACGCAGGAGGGAAGTCAGCAGGGGGAGGAACCTTTCCCATGGAGGTGGCCCCAGCTTCCGGAGCGGTCTTTTCAATTCCGCTACCCTTCCTGACATCACCATGCGAACACGCGACTTGAAATCAGCACTTGCGCTCTCCAGCGTGGATTTTTGGATTCAACATAGCGAATAGACCCGGGTCAGCACAAAATCTCAAAATCAACTTCTTGCCCGGACATGCCTCAAACACTCCTATCGTCCAATGACAAACGAAGCTTTTCATAACTCTCAACTGCCTCCACTTTGCCAATTTTCCTTCCATTCCTGTTCAGTTAAACGATTTATCTATATTTCTCTAAACGATCGGTTATACCCTCTTCGAAAGCATGCGCAAAGATTGGGGCCCTAATGTTGGCCATTCCTTCTCATTTTTTCTCTTTTTTCTTTTCTGTTTTGATTTCAGTGAAAAAATTCTGCTGTTTACTGTTACATCTTCTGGAAATCACTTAAAAAGCATCACTAACAAAAACATGAACATTCATGCGAAAGAAATGATATTGAGTTTTTGCTCATTTTTTTTCGTTTTCGTGGAGAAGTGATTCAATTCTTCACATGTTTGAAAAATAAGTAGTTCTTTGTAACGAGTGCAAAAAAACTCACTTTTATAATCGAGTTGATTATGTTTAGAAAATGCTAGGCAAGAGTGGACAAGATCACGAAAAGCAACGCTTCTTTCGGCAAGCGAAAATCTGTGAGTATTCTAGGAACACAAACAATCAACATAATTTTTTTCAAAAATATTGTGTATATTTTTAGATCACAACGATATCCCTTTTTGATAAAATTCATTTCAGCTGAAATGCGCACTATGTTCACGCCTCCCCCCCACAAAAGAGGAGAGTTTTGAAACGTTGCCAGCATTGAATAATGAATTTTCGAACTAGGTATTGTCGAATGTGAACAAGGAGCCCAACGCAGAAGGGTGTGTCGATCCCTGATGGAAAATTCTACAAGCGGTATGCTTAAGCAGACTTTAATAAAATTATTCATCTTCAACTATTCTTGCACTTTATAGGCTAAGTCAGTTTATAAATCCATTATCGCGCTTGTACAAAGAACTTCATTCTCGGAGACAGACAGAAAAGACAAGAAAACTTTAAACAGCAACCCAACACATGTACAAAATGTATATATCTGATACAGGAATAATGAAGTACAAAGAGTTTGCAATTTGAAGTTACGATTCGATGTTATCGAGTTTCTATGAACAACCGAGTGCTTCTAAACAACTAGTTTTGAATTCAACTACTTGTTCTTCCTTGATCATAACGACTTTTGCACTTACTATTGCCCTAGAATATGTTAGACTTGAAACAGAAACCTTTTCGAGGTTCAACAGAGATGAAAACTTCAATCTTTTTCGTGATTCAATAGAAGACAGTCGTCGTGGGCTATTCTTTCATCAATTTGGGTATGTGATGTTTTCCGCAAAGCTTTGCAGTTCAGAAGCTATTTCTTGCGTTTTGGAAGTTCATTTTTTCTTAGACAATCAGATGTGCCATGTAAGAAGTAATGAAACAGTATTCAATAGAGTCATGTAAACAGTTATCTAAATCTATAATCGCCTTCCTTCAAATACAAAGACTGATCATGGAGGTAACAGGCCTCACAATTGATGCATCTGAACATTCTTCCTCAAAAAATCATGATTTGTGTGTACAAATTGGAAAAGAATCGCTGCCACTGGGCTAGAAGAAGCCTATTTTTCATTGGCGAATAGATTATTGACAAATAGAAAGCCTTACACTCTCGAAAACCTGTGAACATCCCAATTTTTAATGAAAAACTGGCCTAATTATCAAAACGCGTACACGACGAAGCTATTGAAGTTACCAAGTTCCTCAAAAATCTATAATACAGTACTCGAAAGTTCGTTTACGGCTGCGCCAAGCCCGTATTTCGCACCTTTTAAAAAGAAATTTTGGGATAATTCTCAAATGAAAAGCTTGTAATGCAAAATGAAAGTAGGAGCATGACGATAGGCAATCCAGAAAAATGTCAACACCAGTCGATTTTTCGTCAAATTAATGGCTGCAAAATAACTTGAATAATTTCATGCGCATGCAAATCCCTTTAAGAAATTCCCCAATCCATTTTTGGGGAGAGGAGTACGCCAGTGAATCAACGAAATTGTTAACGACAACCGAAATTTCAACGCCTTCAATTTCAGGTCTTTGGAATATTTTGAATGAATCGATAAATGAATAAAATTTACGAACTTTGAGGCGTATGCGCTGGTGTTTAATCTCGGATCATCTAAATTTTTGCTTTCTTAACAAATCAGGCCTCGCCGAAGTAGTTACAGGATTCGGGTTGCGGAAGCTTCTACGCTTCTTTTGACTTCCTAAAATCTTGTTCTATATCTGTTCCGGAAGAAAGAAACCAAAGTTCCAATCTTTTATTCTTTGGATCATCCCCCATCCATCTCAATAAATTCTGAGAAAATGTATCGTATTCAACCCTAGAAAATTTGACAAAAATTTTGACTGGTGTCAAGCTGTCAGCATGCTTTGGAAGATCTTTTTTGAAACTTGCGTAAAGATGGTTTTAGTCTTTTCACTACTGGTGATACTTATGACTCGCACTTTCCTGTAAAATTAAACTCAATTTCAAACTAAGCGAAAGTGCTTGCGACTATCATGCATGAACTTTCCTCCAATAAGCACATTTTTGGAAAAGTTCTAACACAGACGAGCAATATTAAGCAACTAAAAATAGACAATGCGAATGGAATGTGAAAAAGTTTATGACAATTAGGGAACGACTGGGCACTTGCAAATGCACTTTTTTCTCTCGGAATGAAAATATGCGTCAGATTTTGCTAAGCCTTCTGCATCCTTTTCGCGGGAAAATTCTGGATGCGCACAAGTTAACGCTTACCAGGATTAAAATATTAAAATCGGTAGAAATTCTGTCAAAATTCCGAGTTCAAAGCTCCGCGTTTACTCGGAGATAATTTCGAGTCCCATTTTAGGAATTTACAAGGGATGGATGCTTGGCGTTTCCAAGTGGCGTTTCCATACGAAATGGATAATGTCGCATAAAGCAAGGAACGCTGAGTTCATATCCTTTAGATTATCTGCAAAGTGCTTCTTATTGAGGTATGGAAATTTTTGATGCAAAAATTTGAAAGCGCCGCTATAAGGGCCGCATCGTAAGTTCAAATGGAGCCATAATTACTACCTTCAATCTAATAAACTCTTGCTAGTCATTATTTCTTTCAATGGAAAGACCTCAACATCTATTTGGCCAAATTATGGAATTCTTACCCCAAAAATTCTCAGAACTCCCCTCTCAGAAGCGCTTTGCAGATACCGAAAGCAGAGTTGGAAACAGCGTTCTATGCTCTATAATAAAGTGTAAATCTTATAATGAAATGCCACTTGGACCAAATACACTTCCCTTGTCAGAGTTTTGCTTATTCAAACTCTGAGTTCCGCAATGTTTCGAGCTTCAACTTTCAAGGCCGAGGTTTCAATATGCGTTGGATGAGCTGCTATGCAGGACAATGCAAACGCGACGTTCTGGCTGAAGTCGAACCTACTCATTTTAGCGTAATGGTCCTATCACTAAACCGCTAGGCCATTGTACACCATCAAATGTTAGTGTTGATTTGCCATAATGTACTCATTGCATTTACTCAAAGCGTGTCAGAACAAGTTATATCAAACCTCACTCATTTTCATTTCTTTGAGGAGTGGTGATTTATCGCAAGGATTGATCTTTTGCGAAAGCTTCAAACAAAATAGAGAGCGGATCGCAATGATAAGGATGGACTATTAGGATTTGTGCACAGAATAAATCATCCGGCCAAAGTTTGCCCTTGTTCTATGATTTGGCCCAATTACCGTAGCCTATCATATCCTTGTCAGATGGCACCGCCGCATGGAGGGTTTTGTTAGCTTGTGGTTGGCTCGCCGAAACCTCACTGGGTCGAATTTTAGTCCTGTTTGACTCTAACCCACTTACCGTATACCTGCCGTAATCGATTCAAATAACATCATTGTACGTAGCAGGTAAACCGTCCGTGATCTGCGCCCCGAGCAAAACCACTGTATCAAGTTTCGGCTAATTCCTCCTATCCACGTACCGCAAACCTACCATAATCTTGCCAGATTCACCTCAAATAAAGAAAATACCATAATCGTGATCGGCACACCAACAACCCCACTGGCTCAAGTTTCGACGATGATTTCGTGATTTTCTCCTGTCTAGCATAAACCCACCGTAACCCGGCTATATGTCCACAAAGTGAAAAATGAATACTATATTCGTAATCAGCGCACCGAATAACCCCTTGGCCAAGATTTTACAAAATTTCAAGACTTTGTAAATAAGGACGACCAGGACACCTCCATCATGCCCCCTGAAACTACGATCAAAATGTATCCAACGATTTTTTAGGTGATCCTCTTCTTTAGTGCACTGTTTCTCTTTCTCTAAACAAAGACGGTAGACTGGAACTCGCAGCAAACTCAGAGTTGTCGCAGAAATTGCGCGTTTGGTGGCGCTGCTTCTCGTGCAGAACGATGGCAATGTTTCCGTACTAGGGCTGAACAATTATGGAGTCTCTGCCACATCATTGCTTTTCAGATTTGGTCTATTCAAGCATCTGTTAGGGGAGTCAAAAAATGCGCGTTAGCTCAGGTATAACTCAGAATTAACTAAGAGTTATAGCCAGAGTTGAGCGTGGGGCCAGGCGTGCCCAATGTGGGGGGGGGGGGCGGGGTCGCATTCAAGGTAAGGCTGGGGGGGGGGGGTCGTACTTGAGAACTAATTCGCTGTTGGGGAATTAGGTCATTCGGAAGTTTTTTCGTTTTCGCACCTTCAAATTCAAACGAGCACAATTTTGATCATGTTCGACCTTTTCTCGTCAAATAAGTTTCATTGTGTTCGGCAAGTTTTTGGTAACACTTTTGTAGTGCTCTTGTGCTTTTTTCTTACCAAATAATCTCAGAGGAATTAATAAAGCCTAAAAACGCGTTTTTGACTAGCTAATCTTTATTGGCTCCTATTCTTTTGCAATAGGCACCTAGGAATTGGGAAAGTTGGTAATTGGTAAAGAAAGGTCTAAAGAGTTCGAAAAATAGACAGGAACCTCGGTGCGCGGTCAACCCGTTTTGTGAGAGCCACCTTTTTTTACATGTGGTTTGGCGGCGTCATGGGCGAGGGGCATCTCTCATAGGTTATACGTGCAAGTCTGCTCAGTTCCAAAATTTTGACAAACGATCTTCAGAGAAATATCACAGTACTCTGCTTTACAATCAACAGTACAATCGCATCTTAGCAAGTTTATAGCGTTCAAAACCAGCTGCATTGCATTGATTTGAGTACATCAATTATTTGGGTTGACTGATTGTTCTGCCAATGCTTTCAATCCGTATTACAATTGATTTACCACAATGACCCTTCTTGAAGCCGTACTTAGTCAATTTTTTGCTGTAATTAATTACCCAATCAAAAAAGGATTGCTCCATCATATTATGAGCAACGAAAGCAGAGTCAACGCGCCCTCAATCAGGGCCCAGCCGAAGTCCTTCTTGACATTGCAGATGATTACGAGATACCGTTCGTGGTGTTTGTATAAATACGGCTAATAACCTGCAGCGAACGCAGACAAGAAAAATCGGAGATAAAACATCACAACGTGAAAAAAAGCGGTTTTCATATCATTCAAGGGCCGTACCAAAGCAGAGGAGACGAAATTTGGGTTAAGATAAGTATACCCAGGTATAGTTCGAACTGAAGAATAGATTTATGTAAAAAATTTTGAAAAATTATGTGAAGAAGGGAGAAAATTATGACTTTGTTTGGCTCCGCGCAACCTCAGGGTGCTCCCAGGTTGCGCGGGAGCAACCTAAGTTAGACAAACAACACTTAAACATTTACGACTCTTTTCATTCATATAATTTTTTCATAATTTTTCATACTCTCCTCTTGATCGTGGTCGCGAAGCTAACACCAAATTTGGTGGCTCAATTTTGCTTACCGGTTGTAAACAAACTGATTATTTATTTTTGGTGCATAAAAATTGTGTTTTAACAAGTTGAAATCGTGTGCACACAGGTCTGAGCGCTTATCCTGTTTGTAACGTGTTAGTCTACCTCTTACTTGTGGAATGACGTCAGAGTTGAATTAACCCATTGACGACGATGTGGATCACCGGTGGCCTACGCGCTTTTTGCTGTCAGGGACGATGTGGACCCCCGGTGGCCCACACCTCTCGCAAAGTCGTATTATTTGCAGGTCTAGTATTTTTTCCACATATGAATATTTTTTTCCAATTTTTTGCATTCTTAGGAGCTATAGGCTGTCGCTCAAGAAAATGTTAATAGTTGTTTACAAAACAACTTTGCATTTCGTAAGCAAGCACGAAACCTTCCCACACTGAAAGTGTTGTGCAAAATCGCGTCGTCCCACAGCGCCGCCGCGCAAAAGTAGGCGTCGTCGTCAATGGGTTAAGGGCTTACTAAAGGTTAGCTTTCGCCCACTATTATTTGATCAGATTCCCGCAAATTACTCCTGGGAACTCTACGAGTTTCCTTTTGCTTTTCTCTAAGAAAACGACATCCAGCATGTGAAAGCGCAACCTCTGCTGAGCCCTGCTCTCAAGCTGCGAGCGCGACAATTTGTGGGGTATATGTCAGCTTTAGCGAAAGTGGCTTCTACTGGAGCTATATGACACATTCAGCCCTGCTGATAATTTTACGCTGCTACATTTGCGATTTGCTCTAAAGGAACCTCTGAGATGCTCGTTTATAAGGCAGAAACATCTTCAAGAACACTGCAAGACATTGGCTTTCACTTCTATAGAACTGAACTTTTTAAAGTATACTTGAACCTACCACAGGAAAGATGTGCCTTGGCAAATGCATTGCGTGCAACGATGGTTTCCTCAACTGTCTTACACTCGAGTTTAAGCTTAGAGAATGCAATTATCCGAAAATCGCGTTTTCATATGTCGAGTTTAGAGCATCGTAATAATACTAATAGTAATAGATAATGTTCATAATTATAAAATTATAACCTAAGAACTCCGTTTCGTTCCTATCCTTAGACGGAGTATTGTGTTTTTTAAGCCCCCGAAACTCTTCAGTAAGGAAGGATGGCAAAATTTAAGAATAACTCATCTTTTTATATACAGGGTTGGGGGAAGGTCTTTGAACAATTTTTGATGTCCTTGTATGTTCGGCTTTCCCACAAATTTTTGTATGCTAATTACATTCGTTTGCTTCTTATACTCTTGAGTACAAGCCCTCAAAAAACTGGACTATTAGCTTCTTTCCTATCGGAGATATGCCTTCTGGAATGGAGCGAGCGTTGGGAGAAGATGCACGAGGAGAGGATGGCTGATCAGCAAATTGCGCGGGCTCCCCAAATTTTACAGATCAAAGTCTTTCCTACCTTGCGTTGTTTCCAGGATATGAACAGCATCTAGGACTGTTGTATGAGTGGTAAATTGGCTACTGCGGACAGTAACGAGTTTCTGAAAATCGTTCGCCAACGCTTTCGTCGCAATCCTCGGCGAAGCTTGATTGAGCTGGCTTTAGACTTTCCATCTCTGGCAGGACAGTCTCCGACATCGTAAAAAGGGCTTTGCAATGAAGCTTTTCAGGATGGTAAATTTTCATGCTTTTGGGAGGACACGAAGCTGAACTGACTACGCAGGTGCCATCGACTGCTTGAACGTCTCTCCAAGGCACGCCACCGAACGATACTCTTTTCTGACATGAAAAAATTTTTTACCTTGAGGAAAGTTTTCGAATGCCAAACAGAGCCGTTACCTAATCGCCCCAGAAGTCAGTAGCAAGGGTTGACTCGCAAAAGCAAAGCTTCATCCGACTTCTGTAATGGTTTGCGCGACGATCGCTTCTGACAGCAAGATGCTGGCGATTTTTGTATCCCAAGGCATCGAGGTGGACACCGCTACGCACGTGGATAGCATCCTGAAGAACGAATACCCATTTTACCAGGAGCGATTAGGTTCCCCGGCAGGATAGCGCACCTGCGCACAAAGCGAAGTTTGTTCAAGCATGGCTCCAAATCAGCATCAAGGAGTTCATTACTCCTGCGGAATGGCCTCCGTATTGACCGGATCTGAATATCCCTGACTATAGCGTGTGGTCAGCTCTTTAGGCCAAAGCCTGCGCTCACCCATGCAAGACAGTGGAGTCTTTGCAACTTGCTCTTGAGAAGACGTTGGAGAAAAAAGTGAAGCACCTCCGCGCCACCATGGACAGCGTTCCCAAGCGTTTCCGAGCTTATGCTCGCGTCAAAGGAAGAATCTTCGAATTGTAAAGCAGCTTTGTGTAGCAGACAGTTAAGTAAACATTACCTATTGATTTCATGTAAACATCATAATTTTTAATGCGTTTCATTAGGTTGTCTTCAAGTGTTTTGTAAAAGAAATAGTTTTTATTAATTTTTGAACTTAACAGCTTATCTGAGTCCGTTTAATCGTCAAAGTTGTCCTCTTCTTAATTTCCTTTTGTTTTGTCCGTTGTCCTAATTTCCTACAAAGCATTTTCTGCAACCTTAGTGGGATCCTCAGAACCTAGAACACTTTCTCTACAAATCCATATATAGCAATCCCTATCAGCCCTCTGGTACTCTCTAAAAATATGGCACCAACATCAACGGCGCAAAAAGTGAAAAAACTTTCCGAATGACCTAATACGAATAAGGTGAAGAAGAAAAGAAGCGCTAGTTCGGTGGATATGGCAGCCTCACCAGCATTGAAGGTGTGACTTTCGTAAACAGCAGCATACTAACTGATTCCACAATTGCAGTTTCAGCCAAAATTCAAATCTTCATCTTGACATATCATAAGGTCACCAAGGAAGCTTGCTGCGTGAAATGAGTATCATTTCCGTAATGAGCATGTCAAATTACCTCTATGAGCTCTACAAACCATTAGCTACAGCATTTTCTGGTGCTTCTCAGGGTTTAAAAAAAGTGATTTTCAGAGATGATTAAAACTTGGATTCAAAAGGAAAAAAATTCAGCTTTTTACTCATAACAAATAATGTTCTCTAATAGTCTATGCCAGAAACCAGGCTTCGTAACCCCTCTCAAATAATGGAGCAAGAAATGCTGCCAATTCAAGGCGCATTTTCTTGAGTGCTTCACTCTACGGATTACCACAAGGCCGAAACAAGTCGAACCAAGTTCAGACACTTACTGTGGAATCTCCGATGGTTGTGCTAACCACATGAAACGTGGGTAGAAAAGCTTCTTTGGAAATGAAGTTAATGGGGTCCTCTATCTTGCTTTAAAGTTTAAAAATCGCTCCTTTCTAGTATGTGATGACTCAAAGACTCTTCTTGCTATATTGAAAATCTGGAGCCAAACCCTCCCCCTTGTAGAAATTACAGCTGTGAAAACAGGGCTATCTCAATCGGGGTCGAGCAGGAGGTCAGGCACAAATCTTCCAAAAACGAACCCCCTCCTTCACTGTGAAACTTCCTATAGGCCGTCCGCGCAGGGCGCGGAGAGTGCGCAAGGTGTGTATTGCGCGTTACTCCTCTTTTCTAGTGCTCTCGCCGCCTGTTTTTCTCTGCGCTTCTTCCAGTCGTGAACTGCCTAATGTACGCAACAGCGTTGCTCTCCGTGCGTAGCGCGGGCGGCCTATAGAAGACCCCTCCGCTTCACCGCCAGGACCTCAGGTTGCGTTATGTTGAAGAAGATCAGCCTTTTCTGGAGGTTTCTTGTTTTTTCAATGTCTATAGGCCCGACTTTGTGCGATTGGACGACCACACGCAACATGACGGCAAATTTGGATCGGGATAGCCCTCTTTTCAGAGCTATAATCAGGGTCAAGCAAGGGGTGTGGCACACGATCGCTGGTTACGACCCCCCCCCCTGAACTATACACTTAAGATAGCATTAATTGAAGGCCCTGTCAAACATAATGGGCAATATATCCATGATTAGCATGTCAAATAACCCCTGTAGACAAAGTGTGAGCGAATTCTGAAGATTCAAGATGCTAGGCTACCTAAGTGAAATGGTCAAATTCCAACCTGGTTAACTTTGCTTCAAAGGTGAATTAGCTATTCGTTTTTGCACTCAAGACAAAGCACGACTCCTTCTTTGTCCACCTCAGGAAGCCCGCTTCAGGAGACCTCAACTGTGGAATTAGAAGCCAACCAAAATCTCGTTTTTCCCATTTTTCGCTTTTGATCGCTGTGCTTTCATGAGAAACCAAGCGGTAAGCGTCATTCCATCTTTGGGAGGAATCAACAATTCAGACTGTAAATTTGTCGTTCCATTTCCTTAAAAAATCTCTTAATTACGAAGTTCTCATATAAGGAAACCAACGAAAAGGAGTACAAATTCTAAAACTGTCGCAGAACAATGCAAAGCATCTCCGAATTATTCAGCTTGCCGCCTTTCTGCATTGTTTACGCAATAGCCCAGAAAGGCGGCAAGATGAATAGTTGGTGCTACCGTAACCCGATATTTGGGCAGCCGCACGATGGATGGTAGGTAGTAGAAAAAGCGCTATATCTCATTCTGTGCGGGAAAGTTTTGGATGAAAATCTTGCTATGAAGAGAAGAAGGTTGAGCTGTAAAAAAGACATAAAAATTGTAGACATTCGACGGCTTTAAGGGTAAGTTAATGAGGTGCGGCACCTTTAAAAGCTGCGGCGGCCGCAGCTTTTAAGGGGGTGTGCCGCACCCCATTAACTATATCAAAAAACCATTTTTAGCGGACAGTATTTATATGAATCGATAGCCTAAACCTTGTAGATTCCATAGGACTGTTTTGAGCCTGATTCGCCTTCTTAGCTCTGAGTAATATTTGGTGAAAGCACAGCGATCAAAAGCGAAAAATGGGAAAAACGAGGTTTTGGTTGGCTTCTAATTTCACAGTTTGGAGGTCTTCTGAAGCGGGATTCTTCAGCAGTCGGATGAGTAATATCGACGGTTGCTCAATTTGTGCTCAAGTCGTTGTCATGAAAGACACGCCAAAAGATTTTTCACTCTTCCTAGGCCTCACAAGCATGCTAATCGGGTCAACTATCGGGCGCTTACAGGGTGCGGCAGCTCGCGGCATGGATGATTGGTGGTCGAGCAAGCACCCGCGAACTTCCCGATGCGATTGTTTGAGAGTATCTTAAATCTTCAGAATTCGCTCACACTTTGTCTACAGGGGTTATTTGACATGCTAATTATGGATAGGATACGAATATCATGTTATCACTATTATTAGATTACCCAACTACGACCCCCTCCCCTTTTGACTCCACAACACGACCCCCCCCCAGGTGTGGCGTGCCGCACCCCACGCTTGACCCTGGCTATAATTTTCACAGGGTTGGAGTGTTTGGATCCAAATTTTTATAGCAAGAGAAGAGGTCTTGAGCTCAATACACAAACTAGAAAAGGATGATTTTTGAATAATTAGGGCAAGTAAAGGGGTTAGGCGCATGGCTACAAAACCTCACTTAGCCTAACTTTTTGAGGGGTTGCGCCTGACCCCATTAACTCCATTTCCCAAAAACCTTTTTGACACAAGTTCTATGAAATTCGCTAGCACAGCCCTCGAAAATTCCACAGTAAGTGTTCGAGATTGGTTCGATTTGTTTCGACTTTGTGATAATTCATGGAGTTAAGGCACTCAAGGTGAGAACGCGCCGGTTGGAATTTTGGCAGCACCTCTTATTCCACTATTTGAAGCGTTATAAATCCTTATTTCTAGCATAGATGTAAAGAACAGTACTTTGTTATGATAAACAAGCTGACTTTTTTCACGTTTGAAGCTAAGTTAATCATGTTTGAAAATCAGCCTTTTTTAACGTTGAGAGACACTCGAGAATACATAGCTAATGGCTTCTAGAGCTCAAAGAAGTAACTTGAAATGCTGATTACGGAAACGATACCCATTTTACACAGCAAGCGTCCTTGGTGGCTTTATGATATGTCAAGGTTAAAGAGAAGATTTGAGGGCCGAAACTTCAGTTGTGGACTCGATTAGACTATTAGTCGTTTGATCGATTAGTCGTTCGTCATTCCTTCAGTACTGTTGAGGCTGCGATATCCACCAGACTAGCGCTTTTCTTCTTCATCTTAATCGTAGTACCTCCCCAACTGAACAAATTTGATTCTTATTTACAAACTGCCTCCCTCAGTCTTACCCCCAATACAACCCCCCCCCCCCCCTCCAGGTCAGGCACGCCTACACCCTACACGCCTAAACACTCAACCCTGATTCCAATCCAAAATTTAGCGTCAAGTTGAGTGTGTTCGTGCAATAAAAGTTCGCAGAATGCCGGACCTGCAGCTTCCAAAAAAAAAAAGAATCCTCTAGTAAAGGCTGGTCTTCTTCATATCACAACCCAACATCTTCGAGGTGAAGCGGAGGGGTCGTTTAGGGACTTTCACAAGGAGTGGAGGGTCATAGTTGAAGGAATTGTGCCTGACCTCTTACTTTGGTTATAACTGCGATCTGCGACAGTCGCTACCGACCCAGATGATCTGACGAAGTTCAGTGGATTATGGCAAAGCTTGCTAACGCTCACTTTGTCTGAGTTTTTAATTAGTGGTTGAGAACGGGTTTCTTTCCAAGGGAAATGAATGACCACCAAAAGCGTCAAGGATGAGCTAATTAGCCCTTCAGCAGTAAAGGAGGCTCTCTATAGCAGGTTTGGCGAAACGCCTGGTTTCACTAACCTTCAGTTCTTTAGAATGCAAAACAAGCATCTCTGCAATTATATTCGCTAGCCTCCTTTCACGGATGACTGACGTTTACGGAAAAAAACGTCTCCGCAGGAGTGCGGTCAAGCTTTGTATTACTTGTGTAATAGTGAATGTAGCAGAAATTGACATTTTTGATGAAAATTAGACTAACAATAAGGCACAATAGGGCAGCGGCGTAGTAAAATCACCTTCTACTTATCCTTCATCTGTACGAATTATACGTCGAGCAAATGAGACAATTATATTAGGTCATTCCGAAAGTAATTTCGCTTTTTTCAAATTAACGCCACATTTGAAGGAGCAAGGCTTTTTGAGAGATCTTGGTGGCTTCGATGCAGAAATTCATCCTGTTTCTAATGCTTATGAAATCCCTGCAGCAAAGTCAATGGGCTCTCTGAGAATCCCCAGAATCTGCGACCGATGCTTTTTGCTATGGTCAATTTCGGCAATTTTTCATAATCTTTGTATCAATCCTCTGAAGGATCCCAAGTTGCGAGTGGATAAAGCAAAGTCAATAGGATACAAAGCAATTTTTCTTTCCTTTCCATAGCTCGTCATGTTTTTTAATAGAATTTTAGTTGATGCTACCAATTTCCATTCTTGGTCAACTCAAACCACGTAGAACATCAAACGTGGGCAGCTTGGAAGTCATTCGATGCAGCTCCCTCCCCTCTTTCTAACGGGTGTTATTTGTTTCCGATTCGTTCAGTCTTCGGGTTTAAAACGTCATAAATCATGTTTTTGAACGCCCCAAGACTGTACCCGGGGAACTCGAAATTATTTCAAATTCATAAACTCTCATTTGCTTTGTAGAACCAACGTTAAGTCATATACCATTTTGGAAGTTTCAAATTTCGAATACTTACTGGTGTCTGATGCGATTGTGGTTGACGTAGGCCTGCCAAAATCCGATGGTTTTGGTAAAAAATCTTTTAAAAAATTACGGCAAACTGTGAGACTCGTACTGTATCCTATGGGTTACTTAATCTCCTTCTGAGGGTTGATATGAAAGTTTTAAAAAATTGTGAAACTTGAGCATCTCAAAAAGCATGGATCGCAGACTTTTGCAATTTTCCAAAAGCTTATTGACTATACTGCAACAATTTTATAATTATTAGAATGAGGGTGAAATGCTGCATCGAATGCCACTAAGATCTCTCAGAAATCTATGTTCCATCAAATCAGGCGCCCCTTTGAAAAAAGCGAAATTACTTTCGGAGTGACCTAATAATAAAATTCGACCGTATTGTTTATTTTTTTTTGAGAAGAGTAGAATTTGTACAAACAACTTTCATCTTTATTCATATTAATCTTTATTGCGTTGATACGTTCTTGCGTCTCCCTGCTTGAATTTCAACAGACTTTGCGAAGGCCATTGACTTTTCAATTATATTGCATCTTTGAAGGATGAAAAAGGATTACTTGAATATGAATCCAAGAAGAGGACTAGTTTAGAATCAACGTCTCAGTTGGCTTAAACTTAACTCTATTCTTATAAACTCCTCAAGCCATGTTGAGAGAGTAAACCGGTTAATGAACACAATCGCAAATAATGGTGAAAGAAGTTCTATTCAGAAAAGTCTGTAAGAAGTGAGCAGATTTTGCTGTGGAGGATAACTTTTCTAACACCTTCTCTAATGATACCATGACCAAGAAAATCGTGAAAAAATTCTGCAAATTGTTTCTCAGCTTTCCATATCAATTTCTGAACGCTCATAAAAAAGAGCTTTCAAAAATTTGGACTTTTCTGATATTTCCACTTTGTGCCTTGAGACGCTAGAGGCATCAGACTGCCGCTATAAAATAGATTTCGAAAGATTTCTTCAGGTTCACTCGATCAGCCATACGCTGATAAGCAGATTTGAGATCTAAAAATTCTTTCTGAAACTTGTCAGAATCAGAAAAGTGCAGCAGCTGAAGTACATAGGAGAGGAGCAAATGTATGGAAAATAGTCGTGGAGTTAGGGTGGTCAGAAAAAAATTATGGTCGATAGCGCAGATAGAAAGAGAAAATCTTTGCAAAAGTACTTCGTGTTTTTCAGCTCAGTATTCTTGAGAATTAGGAAATATACCGAATAAATCAGTAGGAGTCACAAATTCAAAAACAGAAATACATAATCAGTGTGCTCACTAATAGGAAAAACGTTTTCGCGTTTCCGTAGAGCTTTGCGAACTGTGCTAAACAAAGTGGGATTGCAATTACGTCAAGTTATAATGTTCAAGCCCTCATAAATGCAGATGCATGCTAAAATCCTTGAGTTTTGACGTCTCCTAGCGACAAGCTGCGATGCAATGCAGAATAGTACTTGGACAGTCAGGTTTTGCATTTTGACTTTTTTCTTCTACTGTTTATTCAATAAGTTGTCAAGAAAATAATGTCGCATTTTATTTGCTCTTGCTGTGGCGCTGTAACCAGGCAAATGCTAAGCGCAAGGAAGCGCATGAAGGATAGTATTTTTCGATAGACAAAACAAGCTCACCACCACATCAAGGCCGTTCCAGTGAAGCTATCAAAAGCCAAAAAGTCCAAATCCCCAAAAAATCGAGAAAAAAAACTAGGTCTCCTTCCAACAACTTTTTGTGGACTTCTCACACGGTCACATCTATACTATCGACATCAGACATTCATATACGTAATTGCTGTATTTTTCTTTGACTAGAAGCTGAGTCGAAATTTTCTATATTTTTCTTGAAGCAAAGTGCCGTTTTGACATAAATAATCCTATACTACAAGTCTTCGTGAATAGAAATACAGATTTTCAGCCTATTTGGAGCGCTGGTTTTGAGCGATTCCGATTTTAGCAGAAATTAAAATTACCATAAGAGAGAAAAACTGACATTTCTCGAAAATTAGCGCACGAGAAAGGCTAAAAAACTGCAGTCATACATAACAAGGTTTGATTTGTGTCAATGGCCTAGGATTGCTTTGAAAGACATGAAATTTTTTGATTTTTCAGTTTCTAGTCGAAGAAAAAATACATCTGTATATATAAATGTCTGATGTCGTTAGCATAGATGTGTGCAACTGAGAAGTCCGCAGAAAATTTCTTAACGGAGATTTCCAATCTTTTGGCAACTAAAACTTCTTAGACACTGTTTTTTAGTTTCACTCAGAACAATTTTAGAGTGGAAGCATTGATGCCAAATTGTAGAATTTATTTTGCTCTAGCATGTACCTTTCATGCGTTCTTCAATTTGCCTGGTTGCAGTACCCATGAAGCAAAACGACATTATTTTTTGACAACCTAATACTAATCTCACAAAAATTAATACCGGAACACGTAGAAAATAACGCTAATGCTCAAGCATAGACAATTTACGGCTCACGTAAAAACGGCTAAAGTGCAAATATCGCTCCAAGCTAATGACCATATCAATCAAGCGCTAAACGGTGTCTTGGCGCTCGCGCAAACAGTAAAAAAAATGCAAAGCAATTGGACTTAGCTTGTACCCATTTAGCAAAGTGTTTTACAAACCTGTTGATCTCTTAGCATCCCGGAGTTTCAA
This sequence comes from Cylicocyclus nassatus, assembly GCA_958299035.1. Taxonomy (NCBI): domain Eukaryota; kingdom Metazoa; phylum Nematoda; class Chromadorea; order Rhabditida; family Strongylidae; genus Cylicocyclus; species Cylicocyclus nassatus. Next base: position 30,689,704 of record CATQJL010000223.1, on the reverse strand, counting down.
TCGTTTCTCTCGTTTTTCACTTCTTTTGTACAAAAAGCAGCCGCGATACAGTATTTTCTTCCAGCGAGTGTATGTTAATGATAGAAGCAATTTTTTATGGTTCAAGGTGCAATGCGATACAGGACTCATTCGATTTGAGATGCACAGTCAAAAACTTTGAAACTTACAAAAATTTCATTCAAGCTAACAATGGTAAAATACATCAGTTTGGCTGAGATAAAATTTTGAGCTAGTTGCTGTAGAATCCAATAATCACGACCGAAATGGCACTGAATTGACCTTTTGTTCGGAGGCAGTTGCAAGCCTCTAGCATCTCATGTGAAATATCTCGAATTTTTTGTCGATAATAAACACCTATGTTTGAGCCAGCTTACTTTCCTAAAAGTTACTTGCGGGACTTTTTGACAGTATGACATTTTGTCAGGCTAGGATGTATACACAGGTTTCAAAGGTTCCCCAAGGACTTAGCAGATTTTGAAAAAGTTTGTGATTTGCATTTTAGGATTTTGTGTGACCCAAACGTATGAGTTCCCCAGCTCTGTGCGTAAGATATTTGATTTTCAATGAAGATCAGGGCTCGGCACGAGGTACCTTTTGGAAAATGCAAAAAACGAAACCCCCTTGACTTTCGTGATTTATGAAGACCGTTTTGACCCTAAACCATAAACGTAAAAAAGCCCCTCAAGAAGCGAAACGTCGACTAAGAAAAAGTCACAATTTTGCGTCTTTTCGGCCTCAAACGATATCCAGCTTACTTGCAGGCCATCTAAGCCGAGCCCTGTTTGAAGTATCAATTGTTTGCATAAGAATCAAATTTCTTCTATGTTTACAAGTTTTTTTTCCTTTTCCTGAAACCTAACCTTGTACAGTGTAAAAAGAAGTATCTCAAATTTTGCTCTTCGTAATTCAATACTTTTTGAAATGAACAGATTACGCTGTTAGCCAATCTCCTCTTCTTGTGAAAAATCGGATAGTTTTTTTTAGAAAATTCCAGTTTTCTCGTATAAATCTCTAGACAAGTCTGGGAAAATTTTTCAACCAAGTATGAAAGAAAGATGATGTAGACGCTATTCAAGGGCGGCGGCTCTGAGAACTCGTCTATAACTTTTCTTATTCCTCAGTTTGCTTTCAGTAATTAATCCCTCTCATAAACCCGTTTGATTAATTGCACGATGCATTAGCTTCGTTGCAAAAGTCTCATGCTATTCCGTTGTTGATGTCTCTAAGATGCGCTATTTGCAACCAGATAAGCAGCGGAACGAGAGGATTTGATGAAAATCTCGAGCGATTTCTCGGACTAATTGTTCATGTCTTCACATCACACCGAAACAGGATTTGTGGTCAAAAGGCTAATAAGAGAAGCATGCTAGACAGAAGATTTTTTCGGGAAAATTCTCTTTCATTCCCTCTCAGGCAAGCGAGAAAATGGTCATGTTGGGACCATCAGATTCGTGTTCCCCAACTTGTAGGAAATACATTTTTCTCGGGTAAATCACTCAATGCAATAGCAGAATGTGACTTGAGATGGTGTTAATGTGACAGAAACGCTAGTTACGTTGTTTTTCCAGCCGCTTCAACGACCATTGCCTGTAAGCGCTGAACCGGCTAGCCTTCGGAGGGCCCCACCCCTCAGACATTGCTCGATTGCATGCTGCCCCTGGCTATCTCCTTTTTATTTACTGTTTGTATAGGATCTATTGTCCTTGGCGGTACTGCAGCCGAGCAATCATTTCCTCCTGGAACCAGTGACCATATTTCCCTGCGCGGTTATACCACCGATGCCCTACAAGAAGACGATATTGAACCTGAAACGGAAAATCGTCTGCAAACATTCCTGAAGAGAAGGAAGCGATACGGTAGTTTATGAATTTTATTTCTATTCGTAGCGTTTTTGATAACTGGACCTCTAGTAGTCCGTAAGAAACGATGGCGCAGCAATCTCCTTACATGGCGACTCGACAAGGCTAATGTAAAGGATGAAGATGAGTATGTTATTAGGTAGAGTTCGTTTGGCTTTCAACTCTTCTCGTCCAAATTTTGACAAATGAAGCTTTTCATGACTCTCAATTGCCTTCTCTTTGCCAATTTTCCTTCCATTCTTGCTTTATGGAAATAAATTTTAAAATTTCTTCAGGCAATCCGTTTCAACCTTTTCAAATGCTGGCTTAAGTTTGGAGCCCTAATATTGTCCACTCCTCATATATCTCTTTTTCTGTTTGATTCCCATAAGAAATTCTGCTGATTACTGTTACATCTCCGGCAAATTATCTAACATGAAAAAAAATCGCTAACAAAAACATAAAACCTCATGCGAAAGGAATTATGTTGGGCTTTTGCCCGTCTTTTTTTGGAGAGTTTGTTTCTTTTAACCTTCGTTGGTTTTGATTCAGAATGTCATGTCCTTACGTCTTACTGCACTTTTGATATACTTAGACGTCCTTCTCCCTCCCATCCCCTCGAAGCAAAATTCTTGAAAGTCACGTCTTTATGAGTTATAAGAATTGCAGATGACTTGTTCATACTTGTAGATAACTAAAGTAATTTTTAATTTTTTCAAAATCCAAATTTGCCTTGTAGAGAAATTTTTACAAGGCTTGGCTGCCGCGACGCCCCCTTTTCATGAATTTCGGGATTAGAGAGCAATTTTGGGAAGCATCCGAAAAAGATTTTCGGAGTGCTTGGCTAACGCTACGCACCTTCAATAAAAGAATTTTTTTGTTGTTTTTGCCCTCCCCCTTCCCCCTCACCCGAACGGAAATCCTGGGACTGCCACTGTTAGATGCGAACTGTGTAATTAACAATGGTAAATCATTCCGATGTGAAAAAGGGTAGGCATTCTTTATGCTTTTTGAGATCATGTAATGCTCTCTTTGCTTTCCATTTTTCTTCTGTAAGCTTGGCTGTTTCGACACCAGCAGATCACGGATTCTCAGTCAGATATCCTCGGTTGTTTCTCATATCCCAAGGTTTCCCAGACCACTGCTGCAAAAAGCAACGTCCTTCCAATGCTTAGATCCTGAATCGTAACCTTCACATTCTCACCAACTAGCAACACAATTAAACCTGCATTGTTAACTGTCTCACTCTCTCAATCCGGTTTTTTTTTAACTTATTTCAGAACTACGCTTCATCGGGCGTTCCAAGAGTGGAGCTCCGTGGCTAATGTTCGGTTTGATGAGGTTAACGATGGCCCAGCAGACATCGTTGTCGGTTTTGAGCGAGGGAAACATAACGATGCTTTTCCCTTCGATGGCAAGGGTGGGTTTCTTTGTTTATTCGTTTTCCAAAACTAAAGTAACAATTACATTTTTCATTATTCGCCAAACATCCTTGAAATTCTCACGTAAACTTGCTTTTCTTGGTGCTGAATAGATTAATTTGATGCTGGAAATGATCCGTATCGTCTAAATATCAGTCTGCTTACTTGGAGTAATTATCGCGCCTACGTATAGGGCATTCAAAAAATCGTGACAATGGCGCGAGCCGCATTTTCTTGGTTTCTCATCTCTACTCGAACGTTTTTGCCTACATATGATAGTATTTAGACACTGAAAGTGACTGAGCTGAGGATTGAGTTGATGTATTTTTGTATGAGTGTTTTATGCTCCTGTAGGCGCAAAGAACCGCAGTCAAATCCGTTGCCACAATTTTTGAATGACCTATATTTGAACCATTCTGCGTTGCTAATGTGTGCATTTGCACAATTTCCAGAATATTGATGATGAGGCATACGTTTTTCCAATGAAAATTAGACAGGGAGTTACTTACATTTTTGAGCACAAATGTTCAAACAACGAAAAAAATCAAGGAAACTACGCGAATAACCATACCTGGGTTTCCTGGCCCGTTTCATTGTAGAATTGTGCTATTGCACACATTAGCAAAGAAACATGCTCGCCTCTATATTCACTCAATTTGACACCCTAAACAAGAAGTAAGGACTTCTTCCCGTCAGGATTGTAAATGTTACGACACCGTTATTAATCACTCGGATTGGCACTGAAATGCTATCACCTTCAATCGCGTGCGTGCGCTGCATTTACGGAACAAGTTCTTGGATCATACACCGGGTATAATTCGATCCAAAGCAATTGAACCTGCTTCTTCAATAAATTGATTACAAACGGGGTTTTTATTCCACTTTGCAATGTTCTTTGTTCAGGAGAGGATTAGCACTGGGGATACAAAAAAGTCTAATGGGAATTTTGAGCTTTATAATGTCCTTTCTCATAGATTGGTGCAAACAGCAACATCCCCGCCGAGAGAGGTCGCAGCTGAAAAAGCTTCATATAAGCTTCATATCCTGTAGGTCCGGATGAATTCCACGCTGTTTATCTATCAGTAAGTAACTCTACCGTCCCTCACGAGGAGCTGTACAATGCTACAAGACTCATTTTTCAGCTTTTTGTATGACCCCTTAATGATCCCCCTGGGCCTTTTCTTTGAAGTCACTTTTCTTTCTTCAAAATTAATGAAAACGTGCCAAGTTTACTGATTATCTAACCGAGCAGTGCTTAGCATGTTTCTGACAAGAACAAATATTGTATTAGAGTATGAAATTTGCGATGAGACACTAGTCGAAAGTCGGGGTTAATCGAAAAATCCGATATCCTAAAAACTCACTTGTTCTTATTAGCATCATGCTTAACACTGTTGGGCTATAAACAGTACATGGCACTTTCGTTGAGTTCGAAGAAAGGTTTGACTTTGAAGAAAAGGCGGTCGGCCGCTCGGGATCATTAGGGGAGATCATCCAAAAAGCTGGAAAATGCGGCTTGCACTACTTTTCGCTCCTGTTTTATGTTCATAAAAAAGAAGATAGGAATACTCACGGATAGGTAGACAGCGTGAAATCCAGATGAGCTTCAGGATATGAAGCTTTCTTTTTAGTTGCAATTCCCCCCCCCCCCCCCCCCCGCCCCCGCTCCCCCGATGTTAATCAGGGCTCGGCAGCTGCCACTGAGTCAAGCTGGATATCGCTTTTAGAACAAAAAGCAAAAGGAATAGCGGAATTTTCAAGATCAGAGGGGTTCTCATTTTGAAATTTCCCTTCTGCCAGCTCGCGCCGAGTCCCGATGTTATGCGACCGCAAAGGCCGCATGCACTAACATCTCTGCTGGGAAAGAGGTCGCAGCTTAGAATAAAGCTTCATATTCTGAAGCTCCAGTTGTCCGGATTTCACGATGTCTACCTATCCTTATATATTCCTACCATATTTACTATGAACTATTGAACAGATGCGAAAGCTGTGCAAGCCGCATTCTCCAGCTTAATTTATGATTTCTTGATGATCCCGGGCGGCCAACCGTCTTTTCTTCAAAGTCAATTTTATTTCTTTGAAGTCAACGAAAACATTCCAAAGTTGTATTGGCCGTCTACTGCTAAGCGCTAAACATGTGCTGATAGGAACAAATGAGTTTTTGAAATACCCAATTTTTTGATAACACTCCAACCTTCGACTTGTGGTTCACCGCAGATTTCATGACTCCGGTATGTCATTTGCTCTTACCGGAAACATGCTTAGCGCAGTTGGATTAGATAATCAATACAATTTTAAAAGGTTTCCGTTGACTTCGAAACAAAAGAAAATGACTTTGAAGAAAAAACGGTCGCGGCCAGGGATCATCAAGGGATCATACAAAAAGCTGGAAAATGCGGCTTGTACAGCTTCGCGCTCCTATTCAATACGTTCATAGTAGAGGATAGCAGGAACACTTACGGAGAGGTAGACGTAAGGTTCAGAAGTTTGGAGCTTCAGGCTATGAAGCCTTCATTTGAGCTGTGATTCCCACCCCTCAAGGGATGTTAATGCATGCGGCACTGAATGACGCGAACCCCAGTCCTTCAGTTCCTTTATTACAAGTACCGCAATTTCTTTGCCAGGGAATTCTACCCACCAGCTGTAACGCGATTCCCTAGACATTTTCTAGTTCTCCTGTAAGGTGAACCGCGATTTGATCAAACTTGAAATTGCATACAGCGGAAGGAGCGATTTTCAAATCACACTTCAAGGTTATCCTGCTATTTTCAAATACACTTCAGATTATTCTGCTCAATGACACTGAGCCTTTTAGGCACCTCTGGCTCTTTTTTTACCAGCTTTCATACTCACTGATCTCCATATTGCAAATTTCCTGTTCATTCAAAGTATCAGAATTACTTCATTTGATCTTAATTCATTCCACCTTCAGAAGTAAGGGGCAGGATCCTTTATACATTTTTCATATTCTAAAAGATCACCGACATTTCTTTGAATCGGATTCATGAAGAGGATCCGAGTTTCTTGACATTTCGAGCATGTTTTGTATATCAAAAGGTGCTCCTTTCAATGCTTTTCGGATTCGTTTTCCATATCTGCTAAAGAGAACCTGAATGGAGTTGTAATTATTTTTTCAACCATGAATAATTGTACTGCGGAGGTGAAAATCATTAATACAAATTCTTCTTCCCTCTTCAAATGCTGAATATGATTAGATAGGTATAAATACAACGTTGCACCTTTCAAGATTCTCCTCGATGGCTTTAAACGATAAAATAGATCGAGTTGGGTGAATTTGACTACCTAAAAGTACGCAGATTTTCTAGGAAAAAAGTTTCCAACAGCCCTCCCCTTCCCCGCTTGAAAAAATCGATAAAAACGATAAGCGACAAGAATACTTTGGCAAATTAAAGCGTTAACGATGTTTAAGACGATACTTTTCTTTTCACTACAAAGGATCCCGTTGGCTCCATATTTCACGCTACAAGGGATCCCTTTGGCTGCACGTACCCAGCAATTTTCAAATTCCCTGCGTGTTGTTAAAAAAACGAGCGTAGCGAGAAAATATAGCTGTCGCGATTTATGCCAAATGTTTCATTTGACCCGCGAAGATTATTCAATAGGCGAAGGTGACACCAATCAAAATTTCTCTAGCGCTACGCGAGCATAAAGAAAGGTATCGCGGGATAGGATAAAATCACTCGTGGAAGAAATGAAAGTAGTGAACACAAAGTTCCTCATAAACGAAGAAACGAAGTGTTTTCCTGCAGTTCACATCAAATGTGCGTAGCCCTACGCAGATTAGAGTAGTAACTGACATGTGTGCGTGTGTGTTTTTTTCGCTATAGGGTCGTCACACAGAAATTTTTATAGATAAAGCTGAATGCATGTTTGTATGTCTCTATGTTCAGTGTACGTAGGTCCCGAATAGAAATCATTACTTCTGAACCGATCCGGGCCAATCTTTGCATACTTCGGGCGGGGCGGGTGTCGTAGGCTATTTTTCGTCACTGACTGATATCAATTTCATCTTTTTCTTCAAAGTTTCTTCAAAGTTCAAGCTAGTTGGCATAGGCGGCATAGGGAGTAAGTGGGCATGCTGAAAACGAGTATATTGTTGATAGGGTCGGATCGAGCCGGGTTTGCCGGTTTACCCCTTTCGGACCTGAGTTCTTGCGAGTGAGCAAGAACTTTTTACTTACTACCATATGAATAACATTATAGCGGAGTTTGGAGTGTTTTTAAAATTATAAACCACTTTTTTTATATTTTTTTATTTTTTGGTTCTGTGCTTATTATTATTTTCAAATCTTCCTCAATACATGTAGACCCGCAAACAATCAGCAGTTACACTTGAAACATTGTACTTGAATTTTCTGATAATAATATGAGTATTTTTTGGTTAATAGACGAGATTGACACGGTGTTGAAACCGGTGCAAGTTATTGATTGGTTGCAATTCACCTAATACAGAAATTTTTGTATTGCTAAATGACCACGCGGAAAAAAGCTACGTTTGGAAAGTAAACACTATATGAAGCGATTTATAGCAGTGAGCAGTAAGTATATTGCTCTTGCGCTAATACAACAGGTCCCTGAATTGATGGTGGAATTTGCCACCACCGGTCCGAAAGTGTTAATTTGAGTATCATTGGTTGCTCGTGTTTCACTCTGCAGCACCGAGCAATTGTTTGAGTAAACTAGGCGTTGAATTCATGTGGGAAAAGTCTAAAACCTATCAAATCAGAAGTGGCAGTAATTTACTCAGACAGCGGATAGGACCCCTCCGCCGGAGAAATGGCAGGGTCGCGGCGTTTCCCCAGCGGTGGGTCTCCCATTTGTCCGGCGGAGCCCTCCCATTTGTCCGGCGGAGCCCTCCCATTTGTCCGGCGGAGCCCTCCCATTTCTCCGGCGGATACCTCCCATTTTCTGCTCCGGATACCTCCCATTTTCTGCTCCGGAGGCCTCCCATTTCTGTTCCGGACCCCTCCCATTTTCTCCGGCGCGGCTCTTCCAAATTTGGCGGACACGCGCCGCGCAAATTTCTCCGGCGCGGAGTCCGCCAAATCTGGCAGAGTCACGCCGGAGAAATGGCGGACCTTTGCAGCAGGGCCGGATAAGCCTCCCATTTGCCTGCCAGTGATGCCACCGCGATGGACCGCCCATTTGCCCTTCTCTCATTGGTCAACTGGGTCCGGCGCGACTCTGGCAGTTTCGGAGGGTCCGGCGGAGGGGTCCCGTCGATTGTCTGAGTAGCAAGAGATATGTTGCCGGAACCAGAGGTCTTGCATGGCATCTGCTACTACTACGCATTTCTTGCACGTATTAGAGGTGCGTAGTTGTTGCAGATGTCCGTAAGTGATCTCCCCTTTTGGCAACATATTTTTCCCTTACCAGTGGTTTGGTCGACCATCATCTTATCAAGTTTTCATCACGCGAGAAAACCAGGAATCTCAATCATCTTTTCATTAGAACAACGACTAATCGACCGTTGACAACGGAGAAAGGCAAGTTTTAAAGCGAGGATTGTCATTGAAGGGGATCAAACCTCCAGTCATTCTCATGCTTGACCGCTCGTTGCACTTCATCAAATTTGTACTTCGGTCTCTATCTTTACATTTTCCCATTGCCTTAGTTCAGCTGTTATTCAATTAAGCTTCCTTATAGTAATTTTTAGGAGTGGTAGTTTGGTCGAAACCATCATTTCGGCCAGTTTATCATAACACAAGATATTCAGCAGCTTTACTTTATCCTTTCCATGAAACTGCGAGTTAAGAAATTGGAAGTAGTGGAGATGGGCAAGTTTTTGCTCAATTCTAAATTTAGCAAAGCGATGCCATTGAAGGGGATTGAACTTCCATTTAATCTCATGTTTAACCACTTTCATTGCACTGTACCAAATTTGCAGTTCGGCCTTATCTTTGCTTTCTGTTTCAGAATGATCTCCCTCACACCTCTTAACGTGTGAAACCACCACATCTTGGTTTCAAATGAAAAAGTGGTCAGGCGTACTTTTTCATTCTAAACGATGATATGATGGTTTCATGTCTGCGTCTCATAACATAAACTGCTGTTTTTATTATACCTGATTACAAAACAATAATGTGAACCTGTTGGAAACTTAGTAGTTTGGTTTAGAATGAAGCAATCATGGAACAATCATGGTAGCATGCTGCTTGCTTGCATATTTCATGATTTTGTATGACCGATTGAAATGAGGGGCCGTTAGAAGATGATCATCTTTACCACAATTTACCATGAGAACCATCACAGCATTCGATGGTTTCGACCGAATTACTACTACTCCAGGAATTTCCTTGCTTCTTTTCCATGTGAACCATCACATGTTCAATCCGAACAGTGATGTGATGGTTTCACGTCCGCGTCTGGAGGAGTGAAGCGCTATGTTTATCACTCTCTGGTAATAAAGCAATGATTTTAGCCCGCTGATTACTTCGCAGTTTGTTTTTGAAAAGAAACATGCTTTAACAAGCACTACTGGTTACTCGGTGTTCCAAAACTTCTTATGACTGGTCGAACTAAGAGGCGTCAGAAGTTGATCATGGTTACCACAATGTGACCATGATTGAACAGTCACATAATATGATGGTTTATCAAATTACTAACACTCCTAAAAACCAGCTAAGCTTTAGATGGCATCGTTGCACATGCTTTCTACCCCCGTGATGGTCGATTACACTTCGATGCTGACGAAGATTGGAGTTTGAATTCTCCAACTGGAGTGAATCTGTACCAGGTAACCCCGGACACAGGTTGTAGAACCTTTGAGCTGCTTGAACATCCCAGACCGCTGTTCACGAGATTGGCCACATACTTGGTTTGGAGCACTCTGTGGATCCGCAAGCAGTAATGTTCTCAGCGCGGAGACCGTATGATCCGGACTTCGCTTTGGGTAAGTAGAGAAAGCTATTTACAAGAAGTTAGAGTTTATGAATGTTTTGACACCATTCGAGTGAAGCTCTGATTTGCAAAGTACGGTTTTTGTAATTCAGTAAAAACCCAAATTTCAAAAATAATGAGGAGGAAAATAAATTTACTACACAGATTGATGGTCTCAAGACCTTTTTCTCTTTGTTAAACTTGGAATAGTGATCTCGGTCTCAAGTAGAAAATTGCTGCAGGTGTACAAAACAGTGGTTCCGGTGTTCGTTTCTTGGGCCCGTTTGTCAGTAGCATGTTGAGCTCTAAGTTACATAAAACCGTTGGCCTATTAGGAGCCGTGTCAACAAAATTGCAGTCTAAATGAATATCCTTACTCCTTGAGCGCATTGCGGTTGGCGAGCGCCCAGTGCTTTTCTCTGAGTGTAAACTGAGGAGAAGCAAATTTATCCGTTTATGCTTTGATTGTTCTTCCTTTATCAATCCTTACAGTGACTAATTGCGCGTTTTGGTAGACTACAGAAAACAACGAATTTCTGCAATAAAGAAGAAGTTCTGTCAAATGCATCATGCGTGTAAAAAAATCCATATAGCTCACAAACAATGATGTGCTTATCATCTTGTGGCTACTACAAACATCCAAGTACTTAGTTTTTTGTTGCTTATTGTACATCCACAAACTAATGATAGAATGTACGCAGGAGACGATGATGTGCGCGCTGTTCGTGCACTTTTTCCATTTGACGACGACTTGGAGGAAAGAGAGCAGAAGAAGAAGTATTACTACGAAAAGGAGTCCAGCGGCGATCGCGATCCGACCTTATCACAAGTCGTTGAGAATTTGGAGCTGGAGCCGCTTGAAAAAGAGCGAAAGATTCGCGATGACGAGCTTACATTCCCTTTCCCTTTGCCATTCTTCCAACCGCGATAAAAGTTGTGGTACCCTCTCACGAATTCTAGTCTATGAGGTGCTTGTTCTGCCATATTTAGGACCTTTTTACACTTCAATTTTTCTAACACTCCTTTTTTTCGTACATAGAAACTCTGCATCATAGATGGTCTAATTTGTGCAGCGTTGTGTATTTTCCAATATAAATGTAGTTGATTTCATAAAGATAATAAATTTTGAAAGCGAAGAATGTTATTGGGTAGTGTATTATAAATTGAAGCTTTCCTGCCAATTAAGGCCCCGGACAGACTTCACGCGATTTGATCGTCGCGACTCAACCCCCGTCATTTCCATTCATTTTCATTTCACATTCAAAAATTTCAGGCTGGAAAAGTACCACAACCGAAATGCAAGTTGATCGGCATGGAATGATGTTGTAACAGTTGTCTCGTCGCAATTCAGTCGCGACGATCAAATCGCATGAAGTCTGTCCGGGGCCTAAAGGTGTATTATGAGTACTACTTAAGCGACGCTAACGCGGCGCGTGACCTAAACGGCTGTAAATCCTGCGCCCCATGGGCTCTGCGGCTGATGGAACCGCGTTCGTGCTCCTAGATTATGTGCCTTTGCCCCCAGTAGACCTCAAATGTGCTGATCAGGGCCCAGCAGGAGCGTGGCAAATGGACATCGGTAAAACGGCTTCGCCTTTGCCGCTGTTGATTTTTTCCTACTTGATCCCTCCAGCTGCGTAGGTTGTTCGATTGAAGCGCGTTTTCTCTTTCCAAGCGACCGGTGTCGTAGTTATTCCGGATCCCAACAAAGAGGAGAGGATCCCAACAAAGAGGAGAGGATAAGTTTGGAACCAAAATGTTACCATATACTAAACTTCAAGTGCAGTACACATTTATGTGAAAATTTTGTAAAACTTATGTGAATTGGAAGTTTTGCCAACCTCAGGTGGGCATTAGGTGGGCAATTGCCCACCTAAATTGGAAAAAAACTTGGGCACGCTCTTCATTCACATAAGTTTTTCATAATAGTTTTTCATATTTTATTCCTCAATCCTACTGCGCGTATACCAAGACTCGCACGATTTCGTCATCAGCGTTGCAAACAAGCCATTTTTCCATTTCTTGGTAGCGGGAAGTTTTCAAAAAAAAAGCTTGTTACATCCTCCAGCCACGTAGTTTCTCAATGAAACTTTGCAGTCAACCCCTACAGGCCCGTGTTCATACATTTATCGAATTCCATACAATATAGTCATCTGCGCGTTGCAAACGAGCCATTTGAATTCACGGTTTCATTCACCATCTATGCAAAATTTTTGAAAGAAATGCTTATTACACCTGCCATCCACATAAATTTTCCATAATTTTTCACTCTTCGTTTACACTAGCTCCTCTCCGTTCGCTTACGAAATTTGGCCATATCGTTACGCATACATTGGGAACTAGACCTGTGTGTTGTTACAAACAGCATCGTTTAAGTAAGTTCAAGCGCGCGCGACAATAGCGACGGCGCGGTCTGACGCGCGCGAACTCCAGAATTCGCCTTATGAGGCACATAACTTAAGATAAGCAGAGAGCATGGACTACCAATTTTTCCCGGGACCTCGCCTTAGACCCCGCAAGAAACGATATCCCTTTTGCTTTTTCTCCCAGAACGATTTCCATCTTTCATTTGCCTGCCTCGTGCCGGGCCCTGATGCTGATGCGGGAATTATGATGTCGGTACTTTTTTCTTTCAAAAACAAAGGACTGCTCCGCCTTATGGTTTTTTGACAACCAATGTTGTTCAAGGCAACCCACAGAGAGCTTTTTGAAGGATAATAAAAATGCCGCTCTAGTAATAAAAAATTGGGAATTTTCCATTTCTATTTACTTCAAGCAGAATAATGCTCTTAGAGATTGTGCTGATTACTGGAGTCATTTTTTGCGAAATAATGTAGCCTTTTTGTCCTATCTGGCAATGTTCGAGTGCACAGACTTTTGTTATATATACCAATAAATTTTGAGCAGTACGCGCAGAAAGGAACTGTTTAACGCACTTTGTAAAACTTTTGCGGCAAACACGGACGTGTGCAACGACGAAATATTGTCAATTATGAGCAAGGACAAAGATGTCTAAACGTAGCGTGCTTGTCACCGTAAAACCGTTAAAAGTATCCTTGTAAATAAACGGCGCGTAAAGCGGCGGCGTCCTAATCTTGGTGTATCGAGACTCATCTCCTCTTTTGACAGGCGGTACACTGGGGTTTTAATGTAGGGAAAAGTTGGAATACAAATGCCACCCGCTCGACATTGTGTCGGTAGTGAACTTCGGTGCAATGTCCACACTGATACCACCTTAAGAACTGAAGAAGTGCTCTTGAATTGAAATTGATGTCTGTATGGCGCAGATCAGTTGTGGTACTCGGAGAAGGGATGCCAAATAACCCATCAGCAGAAGGGGTTGCCGGGAGCAGGGGATGCTTGCTGGTGATACAAAGGGCAGGCCAGAAAAGAAACATATCTCCCCCAAATGAATGTTGACCGGACAAGACGCAAGTACTGAGCGAGCGGTGTATATCAGCTGGTGTACTAATCTAGCTGCTATATCAAATAGAGGGCCTTCCCACTTCGTAGTTCTTGCTTTGATAGTAGCTGTGAGCGGTGTCATTATCTCCGTTATCAAAATGAACTCTGCACTGTCATTATCTCCGTTATCGAAATAAACTCTGCACTATCTTCTTTGCGCTTGTCTTTCAGTGATAAAGCTTGAAACTTCTCAATGCCACAGATGCTCTTCTAACAGATGTAGTGCAAAGGCGTGTCTGGCACTAGACGAGCGGTTGCATTCTGACTACGAATAAGGAATAATGGTAGTAGCAAAGGTGTTACAGAATGTTACTAGAGTACGCAAGTCATATTGTTTACACTCAAACCAGAGGCGTTTATCGATCTTTAAAGGCAGCGTCCAGGCAAGTCTGGACCTATGGGGATTTTACGTGGAAAGTACTTTTGGGGCCCTAACTAAGCCACTGCCCAACCGGCAGCTCAGGTAATGTCCTAACGGCTGAGATATTCCCCTCGAAACTGGGCCCCGCGACCGTGTTTCGCATGGATTCATGGCGCAAGGCGTGGATCCTGGCGCGAAACTGCCATGAATCCATGCGATTACGTTCGCGGGGGCCAGTTTCCAGGGGAATATCTCAGCCATTGGAGCACTACCTGAGCTGCCGCTTGGGCAGTGCCTTAGTTAGGGCCCCAAAAGTACTTTGCACGTAAAAGCCCCATAGGTCTAGATTTGCCTGGACACTGCCTTTAACACTCTGTTTGAATGTATTTTGAGAGTTGTCAAAAACCACCAACTTTCGAGCATCCGTTCAGTGCTTTTATATCTAAACATGTATTCTAACAAGGGAATGGTCAGAAGTGGAAGTGGCCAAACCAAACAAGCTGTATATCATTCGATGCAGTATAAAAGCTGACTTTAAATCTGTCTTCCTTATCTGCTTATCGCTTCTGTGGACGAAGTTACAAATGGTTATATTGTGAAAAAATTGTACATAAAAACAGCGAAGTTGAATACATTGTTGCACTTTTAGCTCAGCTTCTGGCTTTAAGAATTTGAATTAAGCAGCTGCATGTTTTTGGCCCAGCATTAAGGCGAACGTGGCTCTGTACGGCTAAATTTTCAATTTCACGCATAATTTTTTAGCAAATTAATGGTCTTTAATGGCTTATAGCTTCGTCCAGAAAAGCGATAAGCAGGTAAGGAAGACAGATTTAGAGTCAGCGCTTCATGCTGCATTTGATGATATGCAGCTTGTCTGGATTAGCCACTTCGATTTCTGACCATTCCCTTGTAAGCTATCCTCAACTACTGGAAACAAAAAACTTCCACAAGGCTGGGCTTTAGGCTGGGTGTAACATAGAGTGAGAAGTGTGACAAATACACCCCTCGTGCAGTTGAACCGCAAAACGTCAGTTTATTTTAAAAACCTTCAAAGAAATGTTCGCCTTTGGTAAGCTTCAGTTTCGCCTCGACAAATGCGTGGGTTATTGATTTCTTACATAAATGCATTTTCAATTACCCCCTAGCGACCTGATGTGTGGCTAACTACTTTTTTCTAATTCCTGTTCTCGACGTCGCAATTCCAGTAGAACTATAGGTCTGATTGTGTACAGTGCATAACGTTCTTTTTATGAGGAAGTAATGATTTTGCATCCATATAGAAAGAATATTTATTATCTTTATGTTGAGTAAATATCAATATAATCTCTAACTTGTCGTTTATCTTTCACAATGAGACAACTACTTGTAATACACGGCGACTTTTTCTCTCAGCAATAATAGTCTTAACAAAATGTGTTTCATTCAAGGCAAATAAGAGATTTTCACGTTTCAAGTTTGAAAGAATTCAAGAATAATTAATTTCAAATGTCTAGTAGGTAGCTTAAGAATCGTGAATCATTATGCTTTCTTTTCCTTCCTGCGTCCGATCACCATAGACAAAAGCTTACTTAGAAGAAACTTTCCCATTGAGTATATGATAAATACAATTGAGAAAGTGATAAGTAAAAGAAATGCAATAACATCTAATGAATGGTACTGCAAGAAATTCAGTTTGTTCCCAGCGGGTACGAGATTATTTAAAGTCTTGAACTCGGCAGTGAACTCCGACCAAGAAACTAATAAGTGCGAAGGGCTGACTGGCTTCTTCTTCACCATTTCTGATATTCGCTTGACTTTCTGCGAGTAACTAAAAAGCAATAAATATGCGGGCAAATGTCAAACTAGCATTTACCTTTCGTCCCTAAAGATCCTGTGCAGAGCTTCAGCTATCACATCTGAGTTGACCTTACTTTTATGAATGTTTATAGAAAACTGTTGCCTCTCCGCTAATTTTGCATTCTTTGGCTGATCTCCAAACAGGGCTATAGTGATCATGGGAACGCCAGCGGAGATGGCCTCCTGCATTGATGATACGAGAGCTATCTGGTGAGGAAGCAGGTGTTGTCAAACCTGTACGCTGTTATATCCTCCATGTGACAAGAATGCTTTAGTTTTTGGATGTTGCAATAGATCGGCTTGTGGGAGCCATTTGAACAGATGCACGTTTGGCGGTATCAAGGCTAAAAACAAACCATATTGGCAAGAAGGTTCTCTCAACAGTTTTCAAAGAAGTTTGCGGTGATAAGAGTACTAACTAATTATGTGTTACATCGTTCAATAGGGATGGAAAGCCTTGAAACCTTTTAAGACGGTTCTAAACCTAAAATGGTCGTACGGAACTAGCCGGCTTGCGTGTCTCATCCGGGGCAATCTTTGCTGATGGATGGGACTGATTTCGTTCCCGCTAACTCCGTTTCCTTCCCTTTCTTCACTGTTTCCGGGTGTGCCGCTCTAACTCTCCGCTCCCCTCCTTCCGTGTTTGTAAGCACTTAATACTATATACTGCGAGCACTCCATACCTCTCCTCCGCCTTTAAGCACATTCTTAGTTCATGCCTATCAACTCATACAGGTTAAATAGCAGCAACTCTTCGTATTCGGTCACAAACGCGTTTAATGGGCAAGACTTGAAGGATTTGCATAACATACAAAAGCTACGCTTCTTTGCATCTAGGAGCTGCGCAGGGTGATACATATTTGGCAATTCGTCAAGTTGCGTAAATGTAACTATCTTATGCGTTTTTGACTCCACTTCAATGAGGAAAAACCTTGGTACGTTTATTGCATTTTCTCTACCAGCATGGTAAATGCGGCTGTATCGACAACTTGATACTCTCTACACTGTGAGCTAAATCACATTTGTTCATTTAAGAGTTGAAGGAGTTCCACTCAGTTTAAATTTAGACGCGCCTTTGAATTTTTGACCTCGAATATGGCTTATATTTTGAAACGTGAAAATACGGATTTGCTAAGGACTTTGAGCCTTTGTTTCTTTTATCTCTAATTCCAATGGAAATCCAACCAAAAGTGCTTTTTGCGAGAAAGTGCTCTGACCAAAGTGAAGGCCTGGGATTTTAAAGAAGTTACCTTGCAAGTCGGTTCCTTCGTATCTCCAGATTATGTGGTGCTTCGGAAATTGTTTGAATGCATCGATAAAGGCTAGTTTCCAACTCATCGGCATTCTATGAGCAGGAGCTATAGAACCGAATGAAAATACCACCACGCCTTCCGCATCATCGACAATCTTTTGAAATTCCTAGAACAACGGCTAAAATTTTTGTTAGTGAGCATTTCAATTCGTATTATCAGTAGGTACGGAACATATCTATGTTCATTTCAGCAGCTATTTGTAACCGACCAGTTTCTTTAAGCCCCCTTCTCATAAACAGAAGCAGCGCGAGAACCTTATCTTCGGGTTCAATTCATTCTCGTCTTGGCGTTCCCTGTAGAAATGTAGTGCAATCATAATAGAAAGGGGAGCTTCTCTAAGCTAAATTCGAAGCAGACGTAAAGTGTGAAAATCCACCCAGACAATATGACTAATCTCTCTAGCAGATCATACATGCAATCGAAGCATTCAAACGCTGACAAGACCGCCATTTTAGGGCGAGGGTTCTGGCAGAAGTTTAATTTCTGGCCTTATAACATGACTTCTTTGTGC
Organism: Cylicocyclus nassatus; assembly: GCA_958299035.1. Classification (NCBI taxonomy): domain Eukaryota; kingdom Metazoa; phylum Nematoda; class Chromadorea; order Rhabditida; family Strongylidae; genus Cylicocyclus; species Cylicocyclus nassatus. Next base: position 30,672,059 of record CATQJL010000223.1, on the reverse strand, counting down.
ATTTAAAATATTTTGCCACTGCGTAATGTTAACAGCCGCCATGTTCTTTTCGTAAATTCGACAAACTATCGCAGAAAGGTGCAAAAATCCCTTCCCTCGTATGCTTTCTCATCCTCGTTATTCAATTACATTCAGCTTGGAACAGGAATGAGAATGCGGAGAACAACAAAAAAACGAAAAAAAAACGTAGACAAGGTTTTTTGAATTTGGACGCTGCTGCCAAGGGTGTGTACGGCGTATTCTGATGTGCACTTTGAAATCAATTGGAAAGCGCCGTTACAAAAGGCTTCCAAGTCCTGGCTTCCGAAGCAGTTTTCTCGCACTGGAAGTCAAATGCTGATGGAGCAAGGGCTTTATCAAGTAGGCGCCATCGCATTCTACGCTATTCTAGTTATCGTCACACCTGCGCACAGGTGAGGGGTTTTGAAGAAGAAAACACCTACTGGCTTGAGTGGCTTTGCATCCTTTGATTCCATTCCCAAACCACCAATATTCACAACTTTGGCCAACGTTGGTCGCGGTAGGTCGTAAATTTCATTCGAATTTACCATAACCTAAGCGCATTGCTTAAAAATGAGAACAACACTTTGGCTCAATAGCTCTTCGCTCACCAGGGGACAGTCCTTAGCAAGATCGACGATATCCGGAAAATCAGGACCAACGATTTTGCGGAAAATTGCTGTTTCTCTATTTGCGAGCATCCTTCAAGCTTTTATGTTTGTGTTGAAATAGTTTATCCAATTGACGTTGAATTACCAAAGTAACCCACCTTTTCCAGAAAAATGGCATTAAAATGTGCCCCATTAAGCTCTTGCCTCTCTCGAGAAAACTCATATGATCGGAGCTTTCTTGCATCAGCGCTGCAAAAGCACAACGTATCAAAGAATGATCGTCAATGATCCCACGTCTTATCTTTGACAGAATTTTCACTTACGCGGAACATAGCTGGGGACCGAAGGCACTCCTACGGTGTGCGCCACAAAGTCAACCAAGGCACCACTAACAGAAATAGTTGTACTTTTCAAAATTGTTTCTTCTTCGAATACCTGTTGAGCCAAATCCATGAAGGTATTTTCACATGGTGAACAAGCCCTATTGGGCACACATCATACATGTGGGCAAAGACCAGATCGAATTTCTCAGCAGCGAGCCACTCGATAAACTCAGTGTTTTCCAACATCTCTAGGATAGCTCTAAGCAGAAAATGCAGTACATAGTCGCTCTTACTTTGACAAGAATCGGTCAACAATCGAGCAAACTCATCGAAGTTTGCCATCAATCGGGAATCCCACACAGGTATGTCCTTAAAAAGTAAAAAAACGGTAGCACTTTTTGTGACAGCTTTACCTCAAAAATCAGCTTGCTTTGCCTTTCCTCCATGTCTTTCTTGCTCAATCCAAAAGAGGCGTTAACTGGATGAACTGAAGGCAAACTTTGTTCTTTTGGTGAATATGGCAGTCAACTTGTAATAGATGTATGCAAACTGCTCCTCAAGGAGCTTAAGCCACTGACTTCGGTGAACGGCCTGAGTGCTAGCAGACTGATCAGGCAACAATCATTTCCTTGCACCAAGGTTAGTGCAAGCACTATGTAAGTGACTGACCATTTTATCGATTTTAACGATTTTTGCAATCTTGTGTTAAGGTGCGGCTGGTGCATTGGTCAAAAAGGCGCACCAGTTGCAAAGATGATAGTCAATTTGGTATAATCCACTGTTTATCAAATATATTGCTTACTTGTGTTCTGGGGTACTACGACCCGCTAAGAGCAAGCAAGAACTTATAACGATTAAGATAATGTTATCTTGTAATCTTTGCACACAAGATTTGCCGACTTTGAATCTGATATATGCCGTAATTCAAGACATATGCAAAAGTCTTACAAGGCAAAGAAGGCTGATCGGCACTTTGAAGAATTGTATAGGTTGTTACAAAAATCCTCCATAATTCGGACACAATTCAACAACCTCTCTGGATGTGTCTTGTTGTTAGAATAAAATTGTCCTTCAAAGCAATACTTCAATAATTCTTCGGCTAGCTCGCGAACAAAGCATCCAATTACGATACTTCAAAATCAATGACTTTGAGTTTGTTCTTACAAGAGAGGTCCGTTGGGCCGAAGTGACCTTATTAAATGAAACTGATACGACTATAAAGAGCATAACGCTGAATCCAAATCTGTCTTCATTATCTGCCGGCCGCACGTCGAGTTATGAGCATTTTCTGAGTTGGAAAATTGAATGCATAAATGAAACAAAATTCGTCAGAATTGCGCAAATGGTCCATCAGATTATTGATTATCAGAGCACTCAATCTGAACAATACTTCTGTCCAAAACATTCAAACTTAACACTGCTCTATTTGAGCGCTGCGAAGACCGTAAAATTTGATCTTACCTAGATTATGCGTTCATTTTTGGCACCAAGAAAATATTCAACTCGGCATGCAGAGGCGCTCGGCAGATAATAAAATCAGATTTTGAATCACCGCTTGATGCTTTTTAAAGTGGTATAAGACTCATTTGGAAAGGCCATTTCGACTAATCGAACCTCCCTTGTCATTCTCCACAACATCTGTAAAAAAATACTTGCCCACTGGTAACCCATATATTAGGTTGGTTCATAAATAATGCACGTTTTCTCAACTTCCATTTCTAATGAAGATAATTCTTTTCCGAAACAATCTTTTTGGGCGCAACAAAAACTATTATAAACAGCAAACTAGCTATATAACGTGTACTTTTGTGTGATTGCACTCCTCACGGGAAAGATTTTACGACTCAAAATTTACCGAGAATTCTTTCTGGAAGGCTCTAGTTTGAAGAAGCATAACTTACTCTCAAAAGGACTAGACTGAAGCAAACTTTGCTCATTGTGTAGCCGATGGTCAATTCAGTAGTAGCGTGGATTTTGGCTTTTACCAAAAAATTTCTGCGGTCATTTGAAAAACGAGAAGATTCTGCCGTTTTCCTGTTATTAGTAGTCCTTGATCTACTCTACCAAAACCAAGTGAAAGTTATGTAGTTGCTTTTCACATAGGCATTTTATAAAGCTCCAAGTGATCCCATTTAGCATTTAGCTAACTTCGGGTCAAAGCTTCTCAGCTCAGGATCTCTAAAAAATCTAGCCTTGGTAAGCATTTTGTAGCACAAATATTCGCGATAACATATTTTTTGAAACAAATTTTCATGGAATTAGGGCAAGTCGAATGAAAAAAAAAATTTCAAGTTTGAGTTCCTTACCTTTAAAGGCACGGAACTTCGGCCTGAACAAAGATTTCCAAAAAAGAAAATGTATGTTTGAAAATAGAAGAAACGAGCTTTCCGATAGTTTAGATGGTTTTAGAGAAAATCGATTTTTGGTTGAAAACTAGACTTTGAAAGAAGAGGTAGGAAAAACGTGCATTAATTATGAACCAGCCTAATATTTTGTGGCAGTCTTCAATCTTGCACTAGAATGTAAAAAAAAAATTGAAGACGTCTCCATCAGAGAAATCCCCTCATTACCGCCGTTTTTACGGATTTTTTGTTCCTGCGTTTACATGTTAGATTGAAGCGTGCCACAGTGATGCATGTACTACTGCTTGGCACGATTTTTTTTCAATAAACCTCAGGGCTAACCTTTGATTCAACTGGCTTGGCTCCGTAAGGGCGGGGTTTTGTGATCTAATTGAGGCCGCTCGCGCCCGCGACGCACCTGCGTCTCTCTCGCGCGAGTGCTCTCTGATCATTACCTAGCCTTAATTAGGCTCACGAAGCCCGCCTTTGCCGACGCCAAGCCAGTTGAATCAAATGGTAACTAGCTGTTTCTAGTATCTCTTTATTCCAAAATCGATATAACGAGTTTTAATGAGCCAAATACGAAAGTTGTTTTCCAAGGCTAAAAGATGTTATGTTATAAGTATGTCGCAGGGCACAAAACCTCTTACTTTTGGAGTACAAGATCATGAATATGAGTCGCGAGTCAATAAGTTTGAGTTCCGCTCAAATTACTCAAAAACTCTCAAACCGACTTAAAGGCACCTTCCACTCAGATTTTTCGACTTTCACGTTTTTACCGTTCCAGGGCCTTCTCATGTTCCTGATTCCATATATGAAGTCGAGAATGCGCGAAAACCCCGACAATCTCCGTTCCGGAGAACCCATAGCTGGCTTTCCGGAGGTGATTGGATGGGCGCGCACAAATGGGCGGGCATGGATGGGGGTCCTCGTGCATCTTCGCTATTCCGAAGCGATTTTCTCGCCTCCGAAGCGGCATTCTGAGCTGCGACTTGGGCATTGGATTGATAGCGGACCCTACTATTATATGCTGAAAAAAGTCAACACCCTCAACTTAGGGTGGACGGTGCCTTTAATGTTTGTGTCAGTGGTCGCAAACAAGAAGGATTGCATTACTATTTGAGGTTATGTTAGATGGTACATAATGCACGCATATACCAAATGCACTTACTACGCTGTTTCGAAAACAATGAAAGAAAAATAGGGATGTGTGAGTTCTTCACACTTACATACTTTTGACTTCTTTCATAACCTTCACATTGTTTTCGAATCCTTCCACAGAATTGATCATGATCATGGTAACGTCATGTCCCGCTTTTGCCAAGGTTTCTGCCACTCGTGCGTTGTATAAGATCTGTATTGTTTTCGCATTTACTCAAGTAGTTCTTTTGGAATGTCTTACCTGACTGTTTGCCATGCCAGGAACGAAAAGAGCCATTTTGTAGCACAATACACTGGATATAGTTGTTAGCAGTAGTGGAAGAATGTTCATCGTAAAACTGTAGTGTACTTAGTAAGCAGGAAATTTGATTAGGAGAAAGTACAGCTCCAGCTAATGTATCGGAAGAACTGCCTGCGATAAGAAAGATCTTGTAGAGTCATTTACAACGAGGACGAAATAATGGTACTTTTATAGTAAATGTCAAAGTCGAAGACACAATCACAATTTGGATACAAATCATGCACAAAGTTCCAGGTATTTTTCACGTGAAAGTCCTAACAAACAAAGATTTAAGATAACGTAATTCTTTTATGTTGACATTTTTTGCTACATGTGCATTTAAAAAGGGGTAGATAATTATTGGCACAAAGTGATAATCGAGAACATGGTTCAAGACGTTGGTAAGTTGTACCCATGACTTATGCTCTTCTTAAAATAATCAGTAGACACCATAAACTGATAAGATAAGGATCCGATTCAAGGTCGAAGATTGGTCTGAAAGGTCGCTACTTGATTAGAAATTCCAAGCGTTCCTTGCAACAAAAGTATATTTATTTTTTTGACCCCATCAAATTTCTCATCATCATCATCTAACATGAGAACATATCCAACTACTACAAGGCGCCGATAGGCTTCATCCCGCGCGGACATCTGGTACAAATCCGTTATGTCTGTTACATGTGGAGCTGCGTACCTTGGCGGATGTCCGCGTGGGAAGACCCACTTTTGGCGGCATTACTCCTTCACTCATATTCCTCTGAGCTGTACCTTGTAAGCCCCCTTCCCTTTCTGAAATTTTATATGATGTTATATGTTTCTATGCTCCAAAAAGTGGTTCGCATAAGTAATGGAAACTTCACACATTTGTGGACGCTTTAATATAGGCTCTTTTTGTTATCTCTCTTGGAGAGACATTTTCAAGTATTGTCTCTTTCTCATTTTTTTCAGATTGCACAAAAAATAGCTTTGTTCGATATAGCGTCTCAGTTTAATGACTTGTGCGTCTTGAGGCAGTCCGTTCTTCACTTATCAATTCTTAACTTTGCTTCCAACATCTTGGTCTTCCGCAATATAAGAATTTTGAAAAATTTGACGACCGCTGTTCTTCAGAAAATTGCCCTAACTACACTACGGTCGTGCAAAGGTTTAGAGGTATGCTTGTTTGGAGAAGGCATGTAGCTTTTCCTGTAGCAATGTTCATTTAAAATCATAACAACTCATTGTTGACTTTTGTTGATAATCCTGTTTTCATTGTTTTTCTGCAGCTTCGGATTCAATGAGTAAATTCTCATTCATGAACAGATCTTTCGTAGCATATCAACTTAATGTTGAGTGAAGAATGTTCAAAAAATTTTTTGAATAAATTCTCATTTTTGTTCATAAAGCAATGAGCGGCGTACAGAGCAGCACTTGCAGAAGTGGAAGGCTGGATTTTGTGGTAGATACTGTTTTCTAGATTTCACTCTGTGCTCACTCCTCTTTGCGAGTATTTTCACTGCATGTTATTGCTGCAATGATCACATGGCCTTTAAATAGCATTTTATCGTCAAACACAATATGCAACATAGAATGTATAGCGATACTTGCTTGCTGTTCTTTAATTCACAAAAATTATATAATGCTAAAAATTTTTTCTTTCTATCACCCAGCCGAATCATTGACATTTGAGTGCACGCAGTCTGAGATAGCAGTACTGACAGCTTTACAATTGCAACGATTTAAAATTTTAAGGGTAATTTCTGATACGTTTGCCTAAATAGAATTTTTGTTTGACTCTAGTAAGAGCCTCTTGACTCTACGACTCTTTGACTCTGAAATATTTATATGGTTTTACTTTCCCATCTTTCCAGCAGATTGACTAGTAGCACGGGATTGTATAGAGGCTTAGAATTGACGGCAAGGAAGAACGCTATGTCAATTTTTTTTTCTTCGACTTCAGACCAGGGATATATACAGCTTGTCCCAAAAGTCTTTAAGCCTATTTTCTCAGCTGATTTTTGAGAGAAGCAACATAGACAAACGAAATTTAGTGCTAGCTTCTTCGTACAGGTCAGAAAAAAATGCGATTTCTAACCTGAATTATATATGACTTCAAAAAGATCGCAGTCTAGGCGAACGTATCTATCGTGAAGCGGTAGTCAACGTCGAAATTGTCTTTTGCCTTCTAGCACGGCTCCAGAGTATCCGGTGGATGTAGCTCAGGCTTTGCTTTATCGGAATAATTAGAAAAAAGTCAAGGGTCTTGCAAGGGAGTGTCACGATGTCGAAGTGGCCGAACTGTACAAGCTGCATGCCATTAGTGAGAGCTTGGAACGCTGATTCCAAATCTGCTCTTCTTATCTGCAGAGCGCCTTTGAGAAAGAAGTATGAGCATTCTTTAAGGCGAGAAAGTAAACTAATGGCCGGTGTAATATTAACCATTACAGCCTCTCTAGATCTTAAATGAAGCCACATACCATAATCTCCTTCTGCCTAGTGAATCAGTCTATCCTATTTTGCCATCTAACGTCTAGAAGGGCTGCAACGATTGATTTTAGAAAAACGCTCAACTTTTTTCCAAAGCGGATCTGCAGATATGGAAGGCAGATTTGAAATCAGCGCTCTAAGCTTTCATTAGCGGTATGCAGCTTGTGGTGATAAGCCACTTCCTTCGTAACCCTCCCTTGTGACAACATCAAGAACTAGCCAATCTAGGACGGTTAATATGGGCCATCAGCTACCTGAGGACATCAAGAAAACAACAGTTATGGTATAAAGCGCAACTTCCAAAAATTATTTGTTGAATAATGCAAAGATTACAGAATCAGCGAATCAAACTGATTTTCATGCTTCCAGCTTCTTTGAGGGTTTTTTTTTGTTTCCAAGAACTTCTTGTCAGAATGTTCTCCCACGAATTTTAATAGTAGATCATCCAAAACGCGCTAAAACTCATTCATGAACTCGTTAATAAAATGTATGCAAAGCGTGCTCGCGTCTCCTAGTCAGAGAATGAATGATACGTACAGTCGTTTTAGGCCCGTATGCACGTACATCCCCGCGGGGAGGGGAGGGGATCTGAGAGGGGAAGCGTCATATCTCGCTAGTCTACATATCTTTCTCCTTCTTTCTCTATCTTGCTTATGAAGTTTCTCATACACTGATACCTGCGCATAACGGATGCCAAGTTATTGCTATACAAGATTATATATTCACTATTTCGTCTGATCCCCTGGGGATCCCCAGGGGATCACCTCACATTTTCAAAGTCATTTGTCTTCCTGAAAAACCAATGAAAACGCTGCAAAATTGTATTGAAGATATCCTACGATACTGCTGAGCATGTTTTCAGCAGAAGAAAAGGAATCTGAAGATTTTGATTTTTTCGATATCCCTGGCTCGCGAGCAGCGGTTCATCGAAGATTTTGAAATCTTGAGATTTCACTCATTTCTACCATAAACATGTTTAGCAGTGCTGTAGTAAACCCTCAGTACACTTCAGAGCATTTTCATTGAGTTTTCAGGAAGATAAATGACTTTGAAAATGTGAGGTGATCCCCTAAGGATCCCCAAGGGATCAGACGAAATAGTGAATATCTAAACTTGTATGTAGTAACCTGGCATCCGTTATGCGCAGATATCAGTGCATGAGAACCTTCAAAAGCAAGACAGAGAAAGAAGAAGAAAGATATATAGATTAGCGAGATATGATGCTTCCCCTCTCAGATCCCCTCCCCTCCCCGCGGGGATGTACGTGCATACGGGCCTTAGATACGTATTGGTTTTTTCTACCGTATGCCTCTCAGCCTCAACATGGCGTGGATTGGTGTGGATTGGTGTGGATTGGTGCGGCGCCGCCGAGAAAAGCAACGCGGCGCAAACCCGAAGCGATTCGGCGCCTCACGAATCCATACCAGTCCATACCAACCACACCAATCCACGTCATGTTGAGGCTGGAAAGCATACGATAGAGAAAACCAATACGTATTTAAAACAACTGTAAGTATCGTCCTTTCCACAGTTGCTGCCACCCTTGGTCCGCGTCTCAGACCCACCACATGTGGCTAACATGTTGGTAACGTCGCCACAACGTGTTTGCAACATGCAACAATATGTTAGCAAAACTCTTTGGCTATTAGTCTTAGCGCCAACATGTTGCTGCATATCGCAAGTATGTTGTTGCCAACGTTGTCAACATGTTAGCCACACGTGGCAGGCCTGGGACGCAGACCAGGTAGCAGCAACTATGGAAAGGACGATGCGCGTGTACTTCAAATTGGAGCATGTGGGCGTGTCATAATGTTTACAGAAGCGGAAGATCTGTGTTGGGTCCCAACCATAGTTGCGATAGGGGGAGTGATGGATCTTACCCCCTTCACTTTGAGGTCAAACTCCCGATGACCCCCTTCACCTGGGCTGAGATTGGTATTGTACTCTGAGAATATGATAAAAATCGTTATTAAAAGGTTTTTGCAGGCTAAGTACCTCAAACAACAAGTACACTCATAAATTTACAAAAGAAACGGTATTTATGTTTATTTATATTATTTATTTATCCTCGTAGCATTCATTTGGAGAGCAGGAAGTGAGGACACAAAATCAGTTAATTTTTGAAGCACGTAAAATGCCTCATATCTCGCAGCACAGGAGACCTAGAAAAAGTCGACGGTCTACGTCGATTCTCCATGATCTCAGCTTCCGAATGGTATACAGCATGTTACGGCTTCTTTGCTTCCCGGCTCTAAAAATCATTTGCTGCGGTAACCGATAAAAGCCATTACATTGGTGGAGCTGGGTGGAGCAAGCTAATAGTAAATATCTCCACCCCATTTTTGAAAACTGGTTAGTTTTTTCGCCAGCAACCTATACACCATTCGAAAGCTTAGGAAAAGGGGATTCGACCTAGACCGTCGACTTCTTTCTAGACCCCTCTACCGAGAGATACACCGCATTTTATCTGAAAACATGGTCATTTTCAACAGCAGATTTCTGCCAAATGAAGACCTAATCACTGCTGGTTATCTATCTGTGTTAAAGAGCAAGTCCTCGTTAACAAACGTAGACCGTCGACTTTCTCGTAGCATTCATTTGGAGAGCAGAAAGTGAGGACACAAACTCAGTTAATTTTTGAAGCACATAAAATCCCTCATATCTCGCGGCACAGAAGACCTAGAAAAAAGTGGACGATCCACGTCGATTCTCTATGATCTCAGCTTTCGAATGGTATGCAGCATGTTAGGGCTTCTTTGCTTCCCGGCTCTAAAAATCATTTGCTCCGGTAACCGACAAAAGCCAACACATTGTATAAGTCGTCCCAAAAGTTCTTGCGCACGATTTTCAAAAATTCATAACTTCTGATTTTTCCAACCAATTTGACTGCTTCTATTTTCGTATGAAATAGTAAGTCATGATCTTTATAATGACATCTCAGCTGCTTAATGGTCATCTGTTGCATAGATAGGAGCGATAGAAGAAAATCGGTCAAAATTTGAATTTTCTGTGTAGGGCCATGAAAAATCGGAAACTTGCAGCAAAAATCGGAGCAGTCGATTTTGTAGGTTCTTTCACCAGCTCTTTCTAACACTGCAAAGTTTGCGCCGATTGAGCGCCTCTATAAAAAGTTATGATTTTCGAGCAAGCAATACGTGAGGGCGAATTTGGTTTATTTTCATTTTTCAGAGAAATCATAATTTTTCATAGAAATGCTCAATCGGCGCAAACTTTGCACTGTTAGAAAGAGCTGGAGAAGGAACCTACAATACTGACTGCTCCGATTCTTGTTGTATGTCTCCGATTTTTTATGGCCCTGCACAGAAAATCCAAATTTTGATCGATTTTCTTCCATCGCTCCTATCTATGCAAAGATGATCATTACTAAGCAGCTGAGATGTCATTATAAAGAGCATGACTTACCCTTTCATATAAAAGTGAAAGCAGTCAAATCGGTTGGAAAAATCAGAAATTATGAATTTTTGAAAATCGTGCGCAAAAACTTTCTGGACGACCTAATAAGAGCGAGGTGGCGCAAGTTAATAATAGAAAAAAAATGTGCTGTGGATTGACATCGTTATCAGCACTAACGGGAACGTGAGCGAACGCGTCTATTCAGGCGTGCTTATCGTTGTTATATATTCATGTTTTTTTTTGGTAAATATGCGCTTTTGATTGACAGTTATGCAATCATTATTAGCACACACTCAAAAACTATGGAAAATTGGTGAATTTCCACACCTTCACACAAAAACCCACCCATTTGTGGAACCTATACTCTGTAAACCTAGTGCTGAAGAAGGTCATTTTCGTGAAAACGCTCTAGACTCACCTTACCTAATTTGTAGAGAATGGTTGGTATCAATAAATAAAAAACTTTGAGACATTTAGAAGAATAACATGTTATTAAAATATCCCTCAATGTTTCGGAGAGGTTGGCAGTTTGAAGAAACGGCAGGCAGAATACTTTACAAAATCGCAGATGACTTGCATGTGTTTCAGTTCCACAGCGAGGCAGAAGGAGAACTTTACGCCGACGAAAATGTTGTAGACATCGATACAGAGTTGACAATTGAGCGAAACTCTCTGATTTCCTACATAAGGAATCCAAGCAGATTGCCTAGTTTTATTGAGGAAATGTCAGGAAGTCCTTTGCTGATCTTCAGGTTGCTGAAGATTTCAAGGCTGCTAACCCAACTCTGTGCTTTATGCTTTTGGAAGTTATTCGCCTTGTGACATTATGACCTATGATATTGAAAAAAAACAACGCGCAGCATAGTATCTACTTCTTCCGGTTTCCGCAGATGTTGTTAAAGAAGAAGTTGAGCAGCTTTCTCATCAGCTAACAGGACGTAAGCCAGAGGAGGTGAAGCCAGAGTTCGACAAGGCCCAAAAAGTATGCACTATTTCCTACCAGTGTTGTGAAAGCATATGCGATCTGGCTCTTTTCCCATTACTTACCGCAAAAATCTGATGGACTTACTGGCAAAGCTAGTTTCCATTCCGACTAGCACGGCAGAGGTGGAGAAAGAAATTTTCTATCTACTCTGTTATCAGAACACAACGCAGAAGTCGTACAACGATGGAGCATCTAAGCAATTACTTGAGGTTTGTCAACCTTTTACTAAACATATTGTTATCTAAAAACTTCATTTAAAGGATTGGTATAAGTGGTTGAGACAGGCTGTTACCGTATGAAAATTTCCTAAAAGATGGTATGAAGAAACTGGTCACCTACCTGCCGACTTTCCTGGTGCTATCAGAGGGCCAGGAAAAAAAATCACAAAAGCGCTTAGAAGAAGAAGAAACTTTCAAATCCATTTTCGACTCAGAACGCTTTTGCACGCAAATCTACTTCTACTCCGATGACCTTTTAGAGGAAGAAGAAGATTTTTGGCGAACAGCGAACTTGTTGTCTCTGACGTTAGCGATAGTGATATTGTTGATGATGATGTGCAGGAATTGAAGTTGTTCCTAACTTGTACATCTTTTGGGATAAACCTTATTGCTTTCGTTTTTTGTTGATGCAATGAAACAGGAGCACAGATCTTCATAAAGTCAATTTTTAAAAAAAAATTTAATTCCTTTTAAATTTTTTTAATTTTTTTTATTTGTGCCTAAATAAGGTACAAATTAGAGCTCTTCATACCACGCTTTTCTACCTTTTCTTCCTTCCCCCCCCCCCTAGACTCACATACCCCCTTCACGCTGGAAGGTCGGGAACAGCCGAGACCCCCTTCACCTGGAGAGAGCCCGGCTCCCCCTATCGCACCCATGGTCCCAACCTTTGATATTCGCTTGCATTCTCATAGAGAATACAGAATGTCGGATCCAGCTCGAGTTCGCGTTGACTTTGCGTTCGTTGCATATAATCTGATAGAACAATCTGTTTTTGACCTGGACTAATATCAAAAACAATGAATAGATCAGTACGGCTACAAGAAACGACACCGTGCTATCTCATCTTAAACAAGCCTCAAAAGTGCAGCCAAACACACAATCTCTCCAAAAAGGTGATCGACTGATCGTGAGATGAACGTGATTCTCTGGTTTTTGAGCTACAACCGCGAGGATGTATGTAAGATGTGGCGTGTACTCTGAGCTAATTAGTATGATAACGGTCTAAAGACTGTCATCAATGATAAAATTCTAAGTAGACTTCCACTTGGTGCTTGAGAACGATTATTGAAAGTTTGATCTTTTATAAGTTTGATTACTTTTGATGGAAAGCTTTCGCTTTTTTTCTGCGCACCATATTGTAGGCAACTTAGATTTACAATATGAAGAGAGTCGCCGTTCGATTCTCATTATGTAAGAGAACGATAGAATCTTTCTTACAAGCAGCATTGGGATTAGCCGTGTTTCAAAGAACAATCTAAAAAACATGAAAAGTTGTGTATCAAAGTTTTCACGCGCACTGATTTTATTACTCAACTTTTTACGAGTTTGTAAAATTCTGAGATGGTGTAACTACGATTTCAGGGAGTATTGTAGAAATAGTTGCTGTTTTTTGGCATAAGTTATGAACGAAGCATTGCTGTAAAGGACAAGGTCCTATCTACCTCAAATTCATGCGTACAAGGCGCGGGGAATTTTTCAAAATTGACTGGCCCAAGCAGCTAAAGGGATTCGCAACCGAAAAATCCACGAAATATATTGAGGCGGCTGAGCGCCTCGCTTGAAGTCGAAAAGGTGCTCCTTCTACGCGTGAAATAGCGGGTGTGATTAGCCTAACAATAAATCAAGACTTTTCAGATTGTTTGATTAGCTTTATGAAGGTGAACAGGACACTCAATGGCTTATAACCCTCCTCAAAATGCCTACCGTAATCTTACAGTAATGAAAAGCGACCGTTAATTTGCTTCACATCTCCAAGTGAAGCCAGCTCTACGACATGATGTTTGAAGGAGGGCAAAAGCTTTCCTACAAGGAGTTATAACAGATCGAAGCTTCCATTATTCTGAGACCCCTGTGTATTCGAGCAATTTGCCTAGCTCAGTCCGTTGTAGTGCGATAAATGAGGTCCTTCAGATTCAACAAAAAAACTACATCAGCTTTGTGTAAACGAACACTTGTAAAAGACTGTTTGATGATAAAACTTAGATATTTGATGTCCCATAAGACTTTTCATATTCGAACCTTCACTTGATATTTATCAAGAACTGAGCAATTACAAGGGTACAAATCTGTGGCACTACTTCTAAGTGAATAAGCGGTATAATCACAGATTTGCGAGACAGAACCGCTACAGCAAAGTTTGGAAATTATTTTCTTCTTGATTTCTAGCCACCAGAAAAATGCAGCAACTGTATCTATGAATATCTGATGGGCAGTGGCGTACTCAGGATTTCGGCTCGGGGGGGGGGGGGGGCTACAAAATTTTTTTTCTAGTGAAGGTGCCACGCACTCCGAAAAATTTCTTGGGATGTTCCTCAAAATTTTTCCGGGCCCCCGACCCCAAAATTCCAGAAAAGGTGGGCGTGGCAGTAGCCACGCTCCCGAAAAAAATCTTTTACAAGGCTAATTTGAATTTTTAAAAATTTTTAAAAATTATTTCAATTATTTACAAGTAAAAATAAATCCTCTGCACATTTTTATAACACATTTAAGTAACTTTCAAAAATTCGCGACCCGTTCTCGGGGGGGGGGGGCCCCCCCCCCCGCCACCCCCCCTCGGTAGGCCACTGCTGATGGGGGAAGTGTATATGCGTGGGCAAGTGGGAAAATTGCAGAAGTGTTTTGAAGTAAGATACGATAACTTTTGTTTTTTCAAAAGTTCAGATTTTTTTCCATTTCTACTGCAAGCTTAATGCGGAACAAGCTTGGTGCAAGTTGAACACCATCTTGTAGAGCTTGTTTTGATCTGTCGAATGGTACCTTGCATCTTTGAATATAAGATGAAGTGACTTATATGTAGGTGGTCAGATATGAGAAGACTTATAAGACAACTTGACACTTCTAATTACGATTACCGAAATGTTCAATAATGCAAGATAATTCAAATTTTTTATTTTATAAAAAGCACAATCAGTTTTTTTTATGAGATCATTAATATATACAATTCTTAAGGCAAGCACTTCCGCCGCAGTCACGTCTCGTCGACATCCCTCTGAAAAAGGATGATTAAAATTAAAAAGAGTGAGGAGATTAACATGGAATCTCACCGTGATTAATGGAAGGACTTTTTTCGCTGTGACACCCTCATTTTCGAACGATTTCTTGGGATCCTTTTCCGAACGCTTAGCTTCCTTGTACATTATTATCAATTTATCGTTGCGGGTGGGACCTTCTTGCCGGAGTATCTGCAAGATGCATCGGATTCAGCTTTATGCAAAAACTGCATCGCTCAGTGTGTATGAGTACCGTCTTCACATCAAAACAAAGATAAATCTTGTGCATCCAGTAGTTTAGTTCATTTTCATATAGCTTAAAAATTTCTGTGCACTTAGGGCCGCATGCACTAACCTCCCCGCTGGGGAGGGGATCGCAGCTTTAAAAAAAGCTTTATATTCGAAACTCCAGATACCTGGATTTCACGTTGTGTACGTAACCGTAAGTATTCCTACTACCCTTCACTATGAACATGTTGAACAGGAGCGAGAAGCTGTACGAACCGCATATTCCAACTTTTGTATGATCCCTGATGATCCCTGGCACTTTTCTTTAAAGTCATTTTTCTTTCTCCGAAGTTAGCGAAAAACCTCCAAAGTTATGCAGATTAACTAACCCGACAGTGCTAAGCATGTTCGTGATAAGAACAGAGGTGCGATAGGGGGAGCCGGGTCCCCCAAAAGTGAAGGTGGTTTCAGCTACCACTGGCCGGCCAAAAGTGAAGGTGGTAGTGTCGGACACTCACCTCCCAAAAACGTCGACGGGGCGACGGGGGGGGGGGGGGGGGGAGGTGCGGGGGGAGGATAGAACGGACGAACGGAGCTATCTTTCTAGGTCTAACGTCGACCCAACGGCCTTCTTTAGGGCCACAGATACGATGAATATTAAAAATATCTATAAATTTTATTTATAAAAATTTAAAATAGACGTGTTTAGTAAATGGTGTATTTGGAAGTAGAAGTTTGTTGGACTGTACGGATTTTATTAAGCAAATTTTGTTATAACGTACAGCGAAGAAAGTAGATCGATCCAGGCAGTAACGGCCGAGAATCAGAATTTCGAATAAATAAATAGTGAAAAATCATGCAAAATTTCCACTGTTATAAATCTGTTGTTTGAAGATGTCAGCAGTTGCGACTTCATAGGTTTTGAAGAGTAGATGTTGCTCTATCAGATAGTGAAGGAATCGGGTCGATTTAAGAGATAGTCGTTGAAAACCAGAGTTCTAAAACTTTACGCCATTTTTGCGTGTTTTTTGACTGTTGAGAGTTAAACTCTTATAAATCTTGAATGTGGAAGTGTATGATGTTGCGACTTCATAGGTTTTATAGAGTAAGGTTTGCCTTATCAGAATATGTCTTGTCCGTTCCGATCCATTGAAACATCTCCGAGATCCAGGCTCTTGAAAAAGCAGGTAAAAAACAGCTTTTTGAACTTCAACAGCTCGTAACTTCTTCAGAACTGCATGAATCATGTTGCGACTTCATAGGTTAGATTCTTCTCATCAAGAGCTTTCAGATGATATATAATATGTGGGGGTTTAGAGCCTCCTGCGAATTATGACCGGGGGGGGGAGACTTTTTAGGCCAAAGTCTCCCCCTCGCCCATTTTAATGTATTAGCTGGAGGCTGCCGGGGGAGACTTTGGCCTAAAAAGTCTCCCCCCCCGGGCATATGCCGTAAGAGGCGCGAAACCCCCACATATTATATATCATCTAAAAGCTCTTGACGAGAAGAATCTAACCTATGAAGTCGCAACATGATTCATGCAGTTCTGAAGAAGTTATGAGCTGTTGAAGTTCAAAAAGCTCTTTTTTACCTGCTTTTTCATGACTCTGGATCTCGGAGGTGTTTCAATGGATCGGAACGGACAAGACATATTCTGATAAGGCAAACCTTACTCTATAAAACCTATGAAGTCGCAACATCATACACTTCCACATTCAAGATTTATAAGAGTTTAACTCTCAACAGTCAAAAAACACGCAAAAATGGCGTAAAGTTTTAGAACTCTGGTTTTCAACGACTATCTCTTAAATCGACCCGATTCCTTCACTAGCTGATAGAGCAACATCTACTCTTCAAAACCTATGAAGTCGCAACTGCTGACATCTTCAAACAACAGATTTATAACAGTGGAAATTTCGCATGATTTTTCACTATTTAAATATTCAAAATTCTGGTTCTCCGCCGTTACTGCCTGGATCGACCTACTTCCTTCGCTATACGTTATAACATAATTTGCTTAATAAAATCCGTACAGTTTTGCTAAGCTTTACTTCCAAATACACCATTTACTAAAAACCTTTATTTTAAATATATATGCCGCCGTATACATAAATATATGCTTTCAATAATCTTTTTTGCGTTTGCTTTGCTTATTTTCCTTCTTTGTCGTCCAGCGAAAAATTTTTTATTCCAAAAGTGAAGGTGGTCACCCCGTACCAGCTCAAAAGTGAAGATAGGGGGAGACTTGGCTCCCCCTATCGCACCTCTGGATAAGAATAAATGATGTTCAAAAGTCATGAGATTTTCGATGATCCACAGGTCGAAATTTGAGGTTTACCGAAAACTTCGACTTTTCAAAAACTCATTTGTTCTCATCAGCAACATGCTTACCACTGTTTTGTTAGATGTTCAGTACAACTTTGGAAGGTTTTCGTTAACTTCGGAGGAAGAAAAATGACTTTAAAGAAAAGCGTCGGGGATCATCAGGGATCATACAAAAGCTGGAAAATGCGGTTCGTACAGCTCCTCGCTCCTGTTCAACATGTTCATAGTAAAGGGTAGTAGGAATACTTACGGATAGGTACACAACGTGAAATCCAGGTATCTGGAGTTTCGAAATATAAAGCTTTCTTTTAAGCTGCGATCCCCTCCCCAGCGGGGAGGTTAGTGCATGCGGCCTTTATTTGCTTGGGTTTGACCATCTGTAGCCATGCAAAAGGTAGCCATGCAAAAGGTTCGAGATATAAAACTAATATTTGGATACCAACGTTTTTCAAAAACGAGCTGCAATTGGATGTACGTTTTCTAAACACAGTTCGTTTCTTGATGCATAGTTTTCTAAAAATGTTGTAATTATCTGACTATCCAACTTTCCATTTCGTCATCAAAAAAGTAGTATTTGTTCATACATGACCCTTTCAAGTAGTACCACACTTTCATGTATACTCTATCTCTGACATTTTTACAAACAGCTAAAAACGATTGAAATTGTTTTTCAGCTAACACAGAACTTTTTTCTCTCTTTTACGAGTTATCGTCGATCAGGTTAAGCACCATGAACAGCACAAACGACGTCGACATAGCCATTTGATGGCTTTTCTATGAACCAGTGTCCGTATAAATCAGGCTATTTAGTTTTTGTGTGAAAACTAAGTGGAAGGCCATACTTAAGCTAATGCCCAAGGATGGCCGTTTCATTAATGGCCTGCAAATCTCTCTACTCTCATGTCTACCGTACCCTTTTTGGAGTGAGCTTGCCCGAACTCCACATTGTCATTGTCACGTGGGCAATGGCTTAGTTTAGGTCCCCTAGTCAGTTTGCATCAAAACTCCATCCAAAGAGATCCTGTGGACTTTCTTGCGCCGCGCATATGCTCTCTAAATAGACATTCATAGCACACTCACCGCATTTTTACATTGGAAAATTTGAAATAGGTCAAAAATGCGCAAATATTGCCTTTTCCTGGTTTTTTATGCTAAAATTAGTATTCCTCTGGAAGTAGCCTTGGGAAGCGAAAGTCTATGCTTGTACCTCTGAAAGTTCGTAGTATAGAACAGCCTATGTCAAATGGCTCAGCATTGCATTTGCTAGGGCATGCCAACTTTTATTTTCTATTTCAAAAGTAGAAAAAATATGACAATTGTACAAATAATGCTTGATGTGACAATATGCCGGAAAATCGGAAGTCCGAAAGATCTTTCTGGACAAAAAGCTAATTTTTGAGTACTTGGATTTGTTTTGGACTTTGCTGTCAAACATCGCTGTCAACTCTTTGCAATCGTTCCGATGCAGTATTGTAGAGGTACTTTGCTATGTTGAATCATATGTTTCCCACATTTTCACATTCACAATGCCGCGATTGATTAAGGAACCTGCATTGATTTTCGGACAACCTGATATCTAAGCGCGAAATAGGTACTTCCAGTAAAATTACGGAGGATTACGGATTACGGAGGATCAAGGATTACGTGCCATTACAGAAGGAGCGGACGAAATTTGCTTTTATAACCGCGCAAAACTTCTAACTGTATCAAAAAATCGCACACACGCACATCCTTTCCAGTGTTTAAGAACGTATTACGATGATTTTGCATGACGATGTTAGTCAAAAAAATCCAAATTTACGGCCTCATGGGTTTGTTTGATATGTCGGAATATCAAAGCAGAGAACTATCTTACCTGCAAATCCATTGAAGCACCGGAATCGAGAAACGCATAGACCGGTGACACCTGAAACATGTTAGTTGCTATCATCACCGATAATTGTTATCAGAGAAGCTGAAATCCAGTCTATTTGCTTTTTCATAAGCTCAACTGCTTCTAGTATATGCGTACAGAAAATCGAAAAGCAATGAAGCAAGCAGTGGCTTTCTTTTTGGCAACTGTAACGATAAAAATATCAACTCGTAATCAGTTACCCTTTCATTCAACCGGCTTGGCGGCTGGAAGACGGGCTTCGTGACCTAATTAAGGCTAGCTTATGTTCAGAGAGCACGCGCGCAGGAGAGACGCAGACTGCATCACGGGCGCGAACGGCTTTAATTAGGTCACAAAGCCCCGCCTTCCATCCGCCAAGCCACTCGAATCAGAGGTTACGACCATTACTTGGGCATGTTGCACATGCCTTTGTTTATGAACATTATGTGGATGGTAAAAGCTTCACCAATAATTTTTGAAACTCTGATGCACTGTTCGCAATCTTTCTTCCGCACATAACGACAAGCCAAATGAAGCGGGTAGTAAAAACATTTTTGAACAGAGTAAGATGTTTATCACAAGCGAAGTTTTTGTCCCAATGAGTTAAATAGGCATATCTCTACCTAGCGTTGTAGGTGTTGTAATTTGCAGTTGTCCAAGCGAAACAAGTTTGGACAAAGATTTCGCAATTTTCAAAAATTTGGTCCTTTCAGCAGAAAATTAGGTTGAGAGATTTTCCAAAGTAATCTACTCGAGTCAGTGAACATTAGGTTGGTGCAAAAATAATGTCCGTTTTTCTAGGCCTGCTTTACGAACAACTATTTCCCATCATATTTTCTTCTTCGACTAGTAAACCAGTAATCTAAAGGTGCTATTTGGAAGAGCTTTCGCGCTGGGATCGCCACGCAGTTTGCCGTTATTTGCAGATTTCTGAATTGCGCTTATGTTTCTTTATATATCAGATACAGACATGGCACACCATTGAAAAGATTTCTTCATGTTTCTAACAGTGGTGCAATTAGGCTTCTATCTTCATTTGTGAGATTTTCTCCAGCATTTTGCACATTCAAACTTAACAAATCTCATAGCTTTCACTTTCTTGACTACATTCAGGAGCAAATAAACGAATTCTTCTGAGAACATAGCAATTGCATTAGATGAAGATTGTTCACCTACTGCATGCATTCAAAAATATGCAGACTGGACAAAGTTATAGCCTTCCAAATTGAAAAGTTGCAGAATGGACATTATTTTTGCAGCAATCTAATATATTTTTTCATTTGTAAGTGATTGAGTCACTCTTCATTATTCCCCCATAAAGGATCAAATTTCCTTGGAAAAATTTCCAAGTTTCAAAGAGTTCAATATGCAAGAAAATCCCAAAAGATTTTGCTTATAGTGTAGAAACAACTCCCCATATAGAGAAATGTTAGCTATGCTTCTTACCCTCCCTCCCCTTCATGGGACGTTTTTTGTTCCGAAAAAAAGCAGCGAGAATCATACCCATATTAATTTCATTTACTTATTTATTTATTTATTTAGAATCAAACCCTCGTTTCAGACATATCTGCTTGAATATTGGCTGAATCCCTAAGGCCCCGGGCAGACTTCACGCGATTTGATCGTCGCGACTGAGTCGCGACGAGACAACTGTTACAACATCATTCCATGCCGATCAACTTGCATTCGGTTGTGATACTTTTCCAGACCGAAATTTTTGAACGTGAAATGAAAATGAATAGAAATCTTGGCGATTAGATCGCGACGATTAAGTCGCGTGAAGTCTGACCGGGGCCTAAGGATGTACGAAAGAAAATTTGTGTTTATGCTGGAAAGATCAGTTGATTAACAGCACATTCAACGTTTGATACTGCAGTCAAAAATATCGCATTCACTATTTGGGCTATGAGTTAACTTAAGCTAATCTGGAAATGAAAAATTTCCATGAAAAGCGAAATTAGCTCTAAGTAGTACAAAATAACGGAAAAATAGATGCGATTTCGTCTGCAACTACACAAACTGAACTGTAAAATTGCAGCCACCAGTGTTACGAAATAGGATTATTGGAAGGTCTTGAAGGTTCTTTCATGCATGAAATAAACCCACGAAAAGACGTGCACCTCAAAGCAGTGCAGAAAACAAAGACATCGGCAATGCTCCAAAAAAAAATGTGCGAGTGCCTCTAGATTCATTGAGAAGAAAAATTTTTTGAGTAGTTTATTAGAAGTTCAATGATAATTAACCATCAGTTCGATTATTAATGACTGCACACAGATACTTGCGCCTTGTGTAACTTATTTCAAGCAATTGCAGCAAATTTCGACCTTTTTTTGATAAGAGGAGGGGGGGATGTACGGGGATTACTCCAGCTCATCTCTAGCAAAGATATGAATGACAGATAGCATAGCGGCAATGGAACAACGAAAAACAAAAGGCAAAGCAGTTATAACACGTGTTTACCGTGCACAAAGCTCTAGCTCTGGGTCTAGCTAGACCTCTATGTCCCTGTTAAGTAATCCCAAAATAATTTCCACTGGATAGTTGCCGACGGACTCACCTTGAATAAGGAATTATTGCTACACTTCACTTTGAATACCATTCGGGAGGAACCAGCATTGGTAAGAACATGCTTTGAAGCGCCGCCAAACTCTGAACAGTTACCGAATTTCTTTTCAAAGCAACTCAGCGGTAATTTAAACATACCTATAAATTCCGCAAATGGTGGGTAAACATGCAGTTCCAATGGTGGCGGAACAGGAGGGGCGTCTCTAGAATACTTCGCTAAGTGCTTGGCCCTTTTCATTCACAGAATTTAGGTTTTGCTAGGGGATCAGGAACTAGATGCTTTATGTGTGCGTTGCAGCCGCCTCGTGTTGAAAGGCGAGTTAGCGCCGTGATTGCCGCGCGGCGTTCGCGCCCGATGTCGCGAGCGACGCTAATGACGGATTGCTGCACTATTGGTGTGAACAACCGGAGACAAAGACGGAAATCTTTGCGACAAATGAGGTGTGCAGCACACGGGAAAGTGATTATTGAATTTGACAGAGAAGAATGGCAAAGCAATATGCTGATTGGTTGAACCCAATGGACGCTAAAACGAATGTTTGGGTCAGTACGGTGATGACAAAGTTTGCGCGTAAAAAACGGGCATGGAGCGCAATGTTTGAAAATAAGCGATTCATGTTAGATTTTTTTATCTGGAAGTGTTGTCGGCACTACAAACATGTAAAAAGCCGTCATTTAATGCAATGATTAGAATGTGCGCTCCATGGCCATTTTATACGCACAAGTGTTGTCAATACCGCAAGGACACTATGTACCCCCTTAAATTTGTGAATATATATGTTTTCAATGACACATTACTGGAATTCTTCAAAAGCATACCCATGTGATATCAGAGCTGGAAATGTGCCCTATGGAAAAAATATGATTTTAAAAATATGGACCTGTCAGGTACTGGCTGGAGCATTGTGAGGTAATGGTGCAAGATACGCTGTCGTCTACATAACATAGAATCTGATTTTTCTACATTCCCGGAAATCAATTGAACCCAACATTCCAAGCACGAAAGGACATTCATTTTATGCGTTTTTCCCATTATGGAATTCAAACTATGAAAGAACACAAAAGCGGCTTAATAGCAAAATCGAAAATGTGTGCAATTTCACACAATTTATCTTTTTATTCCTTTCATAGGTCTGATAGGAGCTGCAAAGCGAAAACAAGAAATAAATTGGATTTTCTGCTGGTAAGTTTTTCTTGAGGTCTTTTCAACAGAAAATGCTTGATCAAACCGGCACTTTGCATCTTTTCTTTGTAAATGGCAGCTAATTGCTCTTTGAAGCCTCGCTAATGAAAGTCTACTTCTAATCCAGTACTAGAGCGAAGTATTTAGGAGTAAACAACATCAAAAGTACCTACTTTGGCGGATACGCGAAGAACTCCATTGGATCGACTTGACAGAAGCGATTTATTGACTTGTCCATGGCGCTTCTTCAATCTGATTTGGGGTTTGAATAGCCTAAAATTGGAAGATTACTAGTTTAGTATAGCGTGGGACACAATATAACATCATCAAAGTTTCGTTGTAAACATGGAGACTGCAGTTCTTTGGCTCATAAGGAGTTCTGTGCATTCCCAAAGAAAGAAAAAAAAAATGGTAAGAAAAACATTGGGAAGGTCTGTAGATCCGTACGCTTGTCAAAGCCTCTAGTATCGGAATAATACGAAAAGGATTTTGCCCAAAAGTAACCGCTTTACTTTCCTGTTCTCATTTGAATAGCCGTTGAGTGGTGCTAAATAACGCCGATCTCGAAAAGTGTTTGAAAAAAGTTAATGAACTCATTAAGAGAAGACTATGGGCTAGCCAGCATTGCCATCTCTTGATGGAGATTTCATGTGTTGAGAGGACCAAGAGAAATGAAGATGCGAAAGCATTTATCCACTTCCATTCCGAAAAACTCTTTTCATCTTATCCTTCTCCAAATAAATTCGTCCGGTTTTCTTAGCCTTTATATCGACCCATATTTTATGCAAAGCAGAATGTCGTACGTCATGATTTTACGGATGGCATTCTGCATTAAAAAAGATGGATGTTCCTCACACTTCCGGTAAATAAAGTGGAGAGTATGGTGAATATCTATCGAAAAAAAAGAACGAAAAACAAATTCAATATTTTATGCCTATTGCTTCCAATTACATTGTCCGGTTTTTGGGTAAAGACTTATAACGTTCTCAATAGCACAAAATAATTAAAGGATTTGATGCATTGAATCAAATTATGCTATGCATAAAAAATGAGATACTAAATTTCTTGTAAGGATGGCATGGAACCGTGAGTACCTATGACCGAATGCTCTCGTCCTCTGAACGAATCAAAAAAATTAATGGAGGATCTAGACTCTTGCAACCGTTTGGCAGATCCATTAAGTAGCAAGAGGAGGAGGGCGTAGATGAATGGAGTTGAAAGTGATTTGAATAAGTCATAAACTTTAAAAGCATGCAGGAATGCTTGGAAAATACCAGAAACTTTAAAGAATTTCTCGCAACTTGGTAACGCGCCATTTCTGTCGTCCCTCCTCCTCTTTAAAAATTTGCAAGACCATCTTCCAGCGATTTTCCTCTTGGGGAATAAACAACAACAAAATGAACAAAAATCATTGTACGCTGAGTAAAAAAGACCGTACGTTTGTAAAAATTGAAAAAAACTGAAAACAAGAGAGAAGGTCTTGTTAAGTTTTTACATAGCTCTAGACTATAAAATATGCCAGACAACAACTTCCCAAGTTGTGTAATCAAGCAATTCTCAGTCTGAAAGTCACAAAGCCAGCGCTAGGAAGTCAGCAATTATCTCGCCTCTGCAAGTAAATGTCTCTGGAGATTTGCCAACTCTTTGACGTCACAATAACGAGCGAAACCCGAAAAAAGACCCGTTCCATAAACAAAGGAGTTACTCGAATGAATCAAACTTGACGCAGGGGGGGGTCTTGTCAATGATCGCACGGCCTCCCGAATGCATGAATAGTTGTCGGGACACAATGTGAATAATTGAAAGCGCGCTATACATGTATCACTCGTTCTTTTTGGCCGAGATCATTGCTTGTCATTAATTTTGTTCTTGCACGGGGACTAATCCCATGGGCGAGGGAAAAGCTTTGCAATCTACCACTGACCGGCGTTTCGTAATCTTTGACTCGGTAAAGTTCTAGAAGGAGCTCAGTGAGGAATACTTCACAGCTAAGTTGAAAGAAATGCATAGAAAGTAGCCAGAGAGGTGGAATAAAATAAGGGGGTCCGATATCTCTGTAAACAGACATAAGGTAGGGTTCGGCCGTAATATTCCTGCAATTTCTAAGATTCTTTTGATTTTGCGATTTCTGTGATTCATACAAATCTTACGACTCCTGCGATTCCTGTGACCGCCATTATCCATGGAGCGCGGAAACTCTCCTCTGCTCATTAACTTGGCGACGCATTGAAACTGCACATTTTTTCTCCATTTTCAGTAACAAAGCAATGATTCCGTTGAAGCAGAGCAGAAGTGAGAGTAATGTGAGTGTTGTCCATCGCTGGACCTGTTTTGTAAAGTTAGATATTCCTGCGCTCTATGAATAACGAGAATCACTGAACTGCAGTGTTCACTCAAACCACAGAAATTCAGGAATCTCATTGTACAGTCGATTCATTTCATATGATCATGTGTGTCATTGCACACAAAATCCACCTTTGGCGCCGCCCTCATCCTGGATTTGCAATTGCGAAACGCAAGAGACTTAGCGATTATTATCGATTACATGAATTTGAGGTGATTAATACCTAAAAAGCAAAGAAATATAAATAAACACATTGAAAACACTTCCCCGAAGAGATGTTTCCTCCCAGAATCCAGGATGGGAACGCCAAAGGCGGACTATGTGTGCAATGACACACATGATCATATGAAATGAATCGAGTGTAATTGGAAGCACAAGAATTGCAGGGATGGTATAGCTAAACCCTGTCAAAAAAGGGAGGACGTAAAGGTATCCAGTCTACACCTCCTCCTCCTCACACCTACGAAAAAGTGGAATTCTAGCCTACGGGTATAAGCCCAGCCTACAAAGCCTACGCTGGGCCTATATCGTCATCTCTCCGCCTCTCAAATCTCAGCAAAGCTGACGAAACGGCAAACAGTGATGAGCAGGATTAAACGTGGGCTTTAACGAAAGCTAGGAATGAAAAAGCATATCCCGAGTGCCGCCTACGCGGATTACTGGTCTTCAAACGGTATGTAGCAGCATTTGCGAAAAGACCATCTATCCGCGGACAAGGCGATTATCAATGGTAAGATTGAACATACTCTGCAATTCTCTTCTTCCCTCTCTCAGCTCCATGACCATATTGGGTCACTTTATGACCCAGAATGTGCAAATCATACAACATTGCTCCCTAGTCTTGGTGAGGCTGGATCTTGTTCAAAACAAGGCGGGTTTCTTGGGAAGCTTCCAGAGCGTCTCTAACATTCTGGTTCTTTTCAGGATAAAAAAAAACATTATACGAGAAATTCCAAAAGTGTGTGCAAAACCTTCAACAGCATTCAATTTATGAGCGAATTGTAGACATGCGCCGTTTTTATAAGTTCTAGGCTCTCTCCAAGACTAAGGAAAGAGGGCCAGAAGGTTTTTGAGAATTTTTCACAAAAATTGTAATCATTTTATCCTTTGAGAACATCTTCCTTTTTTTTAAGTTCTAACAGTCAATCCTTATTTCACACTTGATAACAAACCAAAATTTCGGCTGCTAAAAACAATCACCAAGTTGGTGATAGCGGAGCTTCAACATTGCAATATTAGTGCAAAAGTTGCGATTAGGCGCAATGCACAAGAAGAAACGTTACTTCCTTATCTCACCTATTTCATTACATTTTTCCACTATGAAAACGATTTCCGCACATTTTCAGCAGTATCAATGAGATGAATTAGAAATGAAAAAAGAGTATTGCGGCAAGGAAAAATTAAGATTTAATTAAAATAGGTTGTTCAAAACCATGAGATATTTGAGATAATTCACACTTCAGAATTTGTCGATGATGCATACATAGCACAAGTTCCTCGTCCGCTAGGTTGTTGAATATTTCACTGGTTTGGAAATTTGCCACATGAGGTTCAAACGACACATATAAATTTTTGATATTTGCCCAAGTGGATCAAATACTAATTAGTAATGTTTTATTAGAGTTTTTAATGCCGAGCATTAAAAAACTGCATAAAACTGCTGAATATGATATTCAGCTCCACAAGTGCATCCGTATGCAGTAGTATGAAAATTCTGCCATTTCAAGAATGCTCGGCAATTCTGTTTTGAACAACTCTACGATTGTGAATACATTCGAGGTGCACCAGAATGTTAAAAAAACGGAAATAAGGTCCGGAGAAATGAAACCAGCCAGTCCTCAGCCTCAAGAAAAGATAATAGAGAGGGTACGGGTGGAAAAACATAGCACGACCATATGTTTTGAAATTGCATGCTTAAAAGAAAAATGATAAGAACAGTTACTTTTAGCAGCAATTATGGGAAGAGAGTAGATTTAAAGTTCCTCGAAAAAAGAAAAGTTGATTTTCCATGCCAAACAACATTTGCTGACACATTCTCTACCGTCTCTGAAGTAGGATGAGGATAAAACAAAGCGCTGAACCTTTATTGCTTGAGTTACGCCTTGAATTTATCAAAATAAATGTCATTATGGGGTCGAAACAAGGCTAGAGTTGCTATAGATACTCTTAAACTAATCTTATATATTCACTAGCTTCTAAGCCATTGATGAGCGAGATTCAACTAATTTGCCTTGAATGCAGCTTAGTGTAGCAAAAATAGAAAAAAGTACTGATGCAGTCACTGATTGTGGAGGTAATCATGAATAAAAATTTGGATAAAAATGTCAAGGAAACAAGCAGGAAGAACGTGGCCCTTCGAAATCTTGAAGAGGATGACATATGAAAGAGTGAATGTAATGAATAGAAACTCTCAGAACGCATCTGTGAGCCTCGTTTTCAACTTCCTATACTGGTAAGCTAAGAAAAGGAGTTCAAATTATAGCTGATTATGAACACTGAAATGTAAATAGATTCAATGGCGCATTTGGAAAGCATTTTCGATAAGTAAGGCTGAAAATGCCACAATATTACCATGGATAAGCAAAAGTATTCATTATGATGAATGATATTTACTATTTTTTTATTTATTTTTAGATTTATTTATTTATTCTGTTATGATATTTGGATATAAAATGTTGGCTATGTTATCATAATTCAACTCAAATCACTTTGAAAACAGCATAACGTAAATCAGAATGTCTGGACAGAATAGAAGGTATTCGAAGAAGGAGAATTTCTTCCGTATTGAGAGCAAAACACGGAACTTTCGGGTCGCAGCTGTCATTCCGGATATCGGCAACTAGCAGAACAGGCGCATTTTACGAATTTTAATGGTTCCCATGCTCTGCTTTTTATTTTTCAGGGAAGCGAGACAGGTCTTCTTTATTCTTTCAACGTCATAAAAGATTAATCGTAACGTGTTAGCATTTTGATTCGCGGAACTTCACCTATGTATTAGGATGTCCGGAAATTAATGTCCGTTTTGCACTTCACCCGCGATAATTCATACCCTTCCCATGTCTTAATTTGCAAAGTACTATTCGATAGAGCAAAACAATCTCCACAAGATAGCAGACTTTCTTTTGGACCAGACTGACCCTCCTCGAGTTTCAATCCAAAAACTAAAAAGAAAAATCGTAGCTCACTCCATAGAAATCCTGCAAAAATTCTAATTTGTTCACGTACACACTATCCACATAACACATCTATATCACATCCACATATACGCCATTGCCGTATATTTCTTTCGGTTAGGTCAGTAAAATGGGAATTTTTATGCTTTTATCAAAGTGACACTGTGCTGCCCTCACATAAGTAGTACTATATACTATAGTGGCACTATGTACTACAAATCTGCAGAAATATAAGTGTGAATTTCCAGCTCTCTACAAGTTTTAGTTCTCAAGACTTTCGAACATAACTCTCCTTCGGGTGATCAGCGCTAAAATTTGGATTTTTCGAAAACTAGAGTTTGTGAAGAGCTGAGAATTTATGGCTGAACTACTTCAGGTTTGTACTTACTTATGTGAAAACAGCTGAGAATCACTTCAACAAAAGCATGAAAATCTTCGTTTTGTTGATTCTTAAGCGAAAAAAATGCGGCACCGGCGTGTATAGAGCCTTATGTGGACAATGTTTACGTGAGCAATTTATTTCGTAGGATTTTTATGCTTTGAGTTACAATTTTTTTCAATTTTTCTTGCAACTAAATTTTTTTAGTTTTTGACTTCAAAATAGAGATGGAACAAAGCTAGTAAGAGAGCAAGATAGCCATCTTGTAGAGGCTTTCTTTGTTCAATCGAGTGATACTTTTAGCCTATTTAGACTTGGGAAGTGTATGACTTACTGCGGTTCAAATTCAAAACGGGCATTAAGTTCCGGACAACCTAGTATTAGGTCGGTTCGAAAGTTCGTGCCGTCTTCGAGATCCATGATCAAACCTATCAAAATAATGATAGACAAATGCTCTAGGCAGTGCGATGCAGAATACTTTCTAGCAGTCATGTTCTTATTCAGAGTCCTTTGATGTTAGCTGGAATAATCGTCAAAATCTCTGCATCTCCAATCTATGGTTTTTACCCATCCTGGTTTGGCTATTTTTTGAAATCTCCATCATCTTATGGACTAGCTTTGATAACAGTTGGATAGAATAAACAAAATGCAATGTAATGAACTATGATATTTTGCGCTCTTCAGATAGATTTTCAGTATTCATTATTTTTCCAAGAGTCTTTACTTTTGCGGAGTCATGAAATACACAACCGCTTCAAACCCTGATAAATCTTAGGGATTGAAGCTTTCAAAAACAGCTCATGACTTAGCGCTAATTTTAACAAACAACTGAGCGTTTAGAGTTCGAATACTGGATTCCGAAATTTCTGGATACAACCTGGGACCAGTCTGGAAACAACAATTATAACGATTTTATCTTCAAATTTAAGAAGAAAAAAAGTATAACAGAAAGGGGAGAAAAGCTGATTGAATGACACTCTGATTGCTCGCCGTTCATTCTTCTATGAGGATTGAGATGCCTAAATATGAAATTCAATAACATCAGGGAAAGATTTCCAAAAAATTTGATCCAGCCATGCCGAAAAAATGTGTTGTATTGCATTTTGTTTATTCTATCCAAATGTTTTCAAAGCTAATCCAAAAGTTAAAAATGGAGTTTTTAAAAAATAGCCAAACTCAGGACGGTTAAAATTATGGGATGGAGATTTTGACGACTATTCCAAAGCACTCCGAATAAGAACATTATCGCTAGAAGGAGGAAGAAATTCTGCATCGAACACTATTTAGAAGGCAAGAAAGGCAGAAAGATAAATTATATGAAGAACTAAGAAAGTAAATCTCTCAAGAGTCTTACACAAAAAGATAGAGAGTCGCTTTTCCGAACGCAGTCTACTTCATAAAACATATAGCTTATGTTTTGAAGGGCAATGGATGCAGGATGGAAGCGAGGCAGACACTGGAGGATTAAAGGGCGAATTTGAAAGTGTGTCATTGCAAACACTTGGATCTATTCCCTAGTCTCCTCAACCAGTAATAAGTCGCTGTGATAGTTTAATTCCTGGTATATTAGCTCTCAAAAAGATCTTTTACCGTAACTTCGGGTATTTGCCAAATCTCATCCAAATAAACAGACACTTTAGCATGTCGCCTTTGATAGGTGATTAAAAAATAAGTTTTATTTGGCATGCACTCAGTTAGCTGATAGTTATTCGTATTCGTGGTTTCTGCGTCGATGTAGGTCAAAGCTTCTACTAATCAAATACCTAAAGAATTTTTAATCTGTGAGGGACGGTTACGAACATGACTAAATCTTCATTTCCGATGATTTCGCGCGAGAAAAATTAATTATGAGTTGACAAAGTGTAGTGAGTGAAGTCACGAGTTTTTACATCTTGGTATTGATCAGGCAATTCTTTCTTAGTTTTTTATAACACCAAGTAACCTTGGAAAAATACGAATTTTAAGCTGCAACTTCATCGAGATTTTTTTTTCAAAAATGACAACTTGAGAACCTAATGAAAACATAAGTAAAATGTCCAGAATTCTTTCATTCTAGGAAAAGTTATGAAATGGAATCTAGAGAAACAAAAAAACTTTCAAAATAAGCCAAAAGTTCAGCAAAAGCCAAAGTAGACAAGAAGGCATAATTAGAAAAGACAGGAAGGCGATACATAGTTCTAAATAAGTTTATACGCCCATTGCTGCACATCAGGACATGGATATTATACATTTGAAAGCCTCACCCTCCGAAATGAGCTTATTCTGTTATATTAGAGGGTAGAGATGAAGAAGCGATGTGTATGTATTCATGAACCCCAAAACAATTTTATGGTTTCGAAAAGCCAAAAAATAGCATCCACTTGGGAATAGCAAACGGGTAAGCAGATGTTTACAGACACATATGTATGCGCGCGTCACTACCGAAACATGATGAAGATTTATAATTCTATGTTCGACATCAACGCGAACGTCATGTCCCCGAGGAGCTGTCCATATCGACATTTGGTGAAATGAAAGGCTTAATGATGAAAAAACGAAGCGACGAAGAGCTGTTGTGATGAAGCTGGATTAGCTGTTCGAATGAAGACACTGTGATATCATCGTTCAGATGTTCGTGAAAAACCCTTTCGTTATGGAAACGCTGCTTCATAGTTTTTTAGAAGATGTTTGTGAAAAACCTTTTCGTCATGAAAACGCTACTTCATAGTTTTTTTTGCTGTTAGAGATTCCTTTGCTGGTAATATTAAATCTTAAAAGGGGTTGGGATTAAGTACAAGCCTTCAGTTGATTACTTCCTTCAGCAAACCAAACCTGTACTTCCTTCCCGCTCAAAAGTTAGGAGCTGTATCCCGACTAGAGGTTGGGAGGGGGGGGGGGGTGGGGAGAGAGAGAACCTAGGTACCTTTGTGGGAACTGATCTAAACGCCCTATCCCTCAGCCACGCACTAACATATAGGTTCAATCATGGTTAGGAAGAACAACAAACTCCGCCTACATAGTAATTTCTACCGTACCCAGAATGCTAATTGGTCCACTCGCAAAGGGTACGATATCGGACGAGTAAAGTTATTTTCTTTTGGTCAAGAATGACGTGAGAACCGTCTGAGCAAAAGTTTTAAAGACCCCAATGCCTTTGACACAATTACGTGAAGCATACTAGTGCTCAGCAGCTTTCCGCTAGACTTCTGTTACAAATCTTCACTAACGATATTTTGTAGCGATTGGCAACCAACAACGGCTCAGTGTAGCATGTATCGTCTCGCTGACTGTTAACTATGGCTTTCAAGCAGCCCCTTGGCAAAAGTTTACTTGAAATATTGGAGACTAAAATACAGGACAATTTTTCCGTATTATCAAATACACCTTATGGGAAGCGGGAAGCGGCTGCTCATTCCAATTTGCGTCAAAAAAGCACTAGATTCAGAGAATTGGAGAATTGCATCCCAAACCTAAAGCAAAAACATTTGCGCTGACATTATGCCTATCTTTGACACAACAGATCTATCGCATCTGTGCTAAACGAAAACCAATCTCTCTCATTTCGTAGTTTTTTTTACATTCTGCATAAAGCTGCCTTGAAAACCACTTTGAAGAATGACAGCAAAATCACAAGAGGATACTGCTTTATTCCAATAGCAAACTTGTAAGCGTGTAGTGCTCTCGACTTTCTGCATCATATCAGGGTAATCTATGCCCATAAAAACAGACGGAATACGCTTGAAGATGTAGTTTTAGAGCTACTACCATGATTGGTAACAATACTTTATTGGCTGACGTCGACGTTTCGGCATTCAACGCCTTCTTCGGAGCCTGAAAAGTCGAAGTCATAAGAAACTATGCGGCCAGACGTCAAGAACAAAGACGATACAAAATCGAAAAAAAAAGATTAGTCTAGAGAGCAGAATCAGAGCCAAAAACACTTTTTACTCACCTCAGACGTAGCACGAGCGGTAGTTGAAAAACAGACCACCTTATGCCAAACTGTGCCTCAACCTCCTTTTATACGCCAACGTGACCTGACCTTATGCTAAACCACAGAGCAGTGGCGGTCCGAGGGGGGGGGGGAGTTTCAAAAATTTCGCGACCCATTCTCGGGGGGGGAGGGGGGGGCGCCCCCCCCCCGAGAATGGGTCGCGAAATTTTCGAAACTTACCTATATGGATTATAAAAACTACTTATTTATTTCTGTAAAGAATTAAAATAACTTTTAGAATTTTTTAAAAATTCAAATTAGCTTTATGAAAAAAAATTTTTTCGGGGGCGTGGCGTCAGCCACGCCCCCTTTTTCCAGATTTTAGGGGTTGGGGACCCGCAAAAATTTTGAGAAGTACTCCTAAAATTTTTTCGAAAAATTTTCTAAAATTTTTTCGGAGTGCGTGACTAACGCCACGCACCTTCATTTGAAAAAAAATTTTTCCGCGCCCCTCCCCGGTCCGAAATCCTGGGACCGCCACTGCCACAGAGGGATTGAGAAGTTGCGAGCTTGGTGATGATCGCAATGCACTCGTCTTTTCTGTTCATTTTTGGATTTTTACCTGCTATCCAAAACGCTTCCAAAATACATTCTACCCCAGAAAATTATCCTTGATCCTAGGCCCAATAAATCCTTTACATATACTTGTTTTTGCGCTAACTGGGTCCACAGTTCACTTCCGCTCCTCTTGGAAATGACTACGGTGTAATTTTTAGCCATTCGTTGTTTTCTCGGGACGGATTACACCTGCTCCGTTGACCCGTCAGATGTTGACTGTTGCTCTATGACGGGAACACAACAACTACTAAAAAACTTGAAAAATAAAGAGTTCTCATATAAAACTACTATACTAATCATGACATTGTATCATACTTGTATGGTACACAATCAACATAATCGTAGCTAACTCAAGTTCGAACTCCCGGAAAGGCCTTTATGGTGGAAGAGGGGAGCAGAATTTTTTGAATGAAAAAGGTGACGGCAGCAGAATCTCAGAATGCGATTTACTTTGAGGAAGCGGGAGCGGAGGGTAGGAGGCAACAGATTTCTTTACCGGACGAAGAGAGTGACCGTGCCAGACCTCCAAAAATTTTTAACAAAACCAGCATGTATGCTCCATGCATGTATTTTTCTGAAACTTGAAAAGTGTTTGAATATGTATATCTCTATATAAATAACGCAGAAAATTTGTATGTTTGCGTACATTGTGCAGGTTGTGCAGGTTGTGCAAGGTGTGCAGGGCGTGCAGATTGTGCAGGGTGTGCAGGGTGTGCAGGATGGGGAGGGGGTAAGTGAGCATGCTGATTCGAATCCATTATTGACAGGACCGGGCGCAGCCGGGTTTCAGCCAGCTTATTAACAAATAAGATCGAGCTACTTGCATATTTATAGTTCATGCAATTCGTGTGGACTACTCTATAAATTCAGGAGCCATCGTCAAGGGGTGGAAAAGAAGATCACGCATTAGAGAGGTATTTCAAAAGATTGATAAAAGAGGGAAGTAATAACACGCTTCTTCATCTAGGTTTCTTGTTCCCCCTCACTCCTCCTCCGTCTCACAGAAAGTTGAACAAACAATGACCACAACGGTATTTCCGAGTTCAGTATTTCCCAGCATGTATCATAGCCGTTACCACAAGTGTAGAACTAGGAGGACTCATTATGCGAGTTGTTTTGAACTAAGAGAACTCATTATGCGAGTTGTTTCAATAAATACATAATTACAACAATCTCACTTCAGTCGACGGATACAAGTTGCGTCGACTTGCACGCCGTTTCAAGAAGTTGGGTGTTGACGGTTCAGGATCGCTCTCTGTCAAGGTGACTATTATCCATCCCTTTTTGTTGCTGCCTTTAACAATCATTCATTGCAGGAATTCATGTCATTGCCATTGCCAGAAGTACAACAATCCATTAGTTCAAGGAGTGATTGATATGTTTGATGAGGATGGAAGTGAGGAAGTGGATTTCCGAGGTTAGCATTTGCCTCTACGGTTTCGCGAAATCAATCAGAAAATCTTTCAAAATTTATTCAAAGTATCTCGCAATTCAGTGTCAAAGGTGACAAAAATGTTAAACTGAATTGTAGGTTTCTATCGATTTCTTATTTTACATCCCCCTTGGGTTTTCTTTCTGAGGAGTGATCGTCCATAAATACATTTAGTTGCATTCCGTGTCTACAACATAGATGGGGATGGCTACATATCGAACGGGGAATTATTCCAGGTAATTTGAGCTTTTGTAGGGGTTTTGGAAAGAGAAGGGCTTGGCGGATCTCATTTCAGTTGTTGAAAGTGATGGTCGCTGATAATCTGTAGGATTCACAGCTACAGCAATTTGTCAATAAGACGATACTTTTTCATGACAAAGATAGTGACGGAAGAATATTATTCCAGGAATTTGGTGGCGTGAGTTTATTATTTACCATCCGAAAGTTACAATCATTTCACAGAATGTTCATCTATGCTATCCACATACAAAGGAAAACAAACCTTTCTTTTGACTCTGTGTACGCTGCATTCGCTTATTCGCAAATAACTGAGACATTCGCAGTAAAGTCCCGCCGGAGATCCGCCCACAAAATGAGAATTCTCGAGAAAACCGGGAGTTTTGCGCGACTCCCGGTTTTGTCCCGACTTTCGGGACAATCCCGACAGTTAAAAAGTGGCGGGAGATTACCGGGAGTCGCGATCATCGATTTTGACGCTATTGCGCGTCAGTATCGATTCATTCCTATTTCCACACAGGCTGTTTTTCCTCGCACATGACGGATTTTCTCGATTTCACATCTTTTTACTCTCTGACTGACTTGTATGATCCAGATCCAGGTATATCGTGCCCTCCCTCAGAAAAAGCGTTTTTGCCCTACTACCACGCAAAATTCTTTGGCGCACGAGCAGGCTAATAGTCGGAGCAGGAGCAAGACGAAGAGATCGAAAACAGGGTTGAGCAAGAGGTCAGGCACAAATCCCACAAAAACGACTCTCCCCCCTCCTGTAAAAGCCCTTAAACGACCCTCAGCTTCACCTCCAAGTCCTTAGGGTGTTATATTCTGAAGAAGACCAGCCTTCACTGCAGGTTTCTATTTTTTGAAAGTCTGTAGGCCCGACTTTCTGCAATTGCACAACCACACGCAACTTGACGGCAAGTTTTAGATCTGGATAGTCCTCTTTTCAGAGCTATAGTTTTCACAGGGGTGGAGTGTTTGGCTTCAAATTTTCAATATAGCAAGAAGAAGCTCTGCGCACAATACTCATATCAAAAAAGGAGCGATTTTTGAATGCTGAAGGCAAGTTAAGAGGGTCAGGCGCAACCCCTCAAAAGCTCAGGCGGCCTGACCCTTTGAGGGGTTGCGCCTGACCCCATTAACTTTATTTCCGAAGAAGCTTTTCTATCCAAGTTTTATGTGATTCGCTAGCTCAATCCTCGCAGATTCCACAGTAAGTGTTTGAGCTTGATTCGACTTGTTTCGGCCTTGTGCTAATCCGAGAATTTGAAGCACTCAATGTGAAAAACGCGCCGGTTGGAATTTTGGCAGCACTTCTTACTTCACTGTTTGAAAGCGATATGAAGTCCGATTTGTAGCATAGACTGATAGGTAAAATTTGTTATGAGTATACAAAAGCTGGTTTTTCTCACTTCTGAAACCAAGTTGATCACGTTTGAAAATCACGCTTTTTAGGCGTTGAGAAACACTAGAAACTGCAGTAGGTAATGGTTTGTAGATTGCATAGGGGTAATTTGGCATGCTGGTTATGGAAGTAATACCTATTTCACACGGCAAGCTTCCTTGTTTACCTCATATGTCAAGGTAAAAGAGAAGAATTGGATTTTTGATTTTGATTTTGGATTTTGGCTGAAACTTCCATTGTGGAAACAATTAGTATGCTGTTTATGACCGTCATTCCTTCATGTGGTCGCGATATCCACCGGACTAGCACATTCCTTCTTCACCTTCACAGTATCTCCTCAACTCAATAAATTCAATTCTTAATTACGACCCCCCCCCCCCCCTCAGTCTTACCCTCAATACGATCCCCCAGGTCGGGCGCGCCTGAACTCACGCTCAACCCTGATCGAAAATATGAAGTCGATTTGAATTATGGATTCAATCTCACACATTGATCTCGACATTCCTGTTTTTTCCTGTTAACCTAGTTATAGTGATTTCAATGTTCTTTTTCTGTCACGAATGCTAATAAAGAGTGTTTCTGAACTCGTGTCAAGCACACTACCTTTGTAAGATGTGTGTAGTACAAATTTTAGAAGGAGAACCTATTTGAGAAAAGGCCCAGCCGGAAGCTGATCGTATCGCTTCTATATCGCGTCTCCCGCAGGAGACTGCAGTTTAGAGCGGGAGTCCCGCCGGCGACCGAATCGCGACATTATCGGGACTCCCGCAGGAGCTCCCGGTTTACTCAGTAGAAAACATGTCGGGACAAAACCGCGTGTCGCGCCGCATTAGCCCGAACGAAAACCGGGAGTCCCGGTTTTCTCGCGAAACATTTTACTTGTGTCCCGCAGTCATTCCGGCGGGACACAACTTTTCCACCGGCGGGACTTAACTGCGAATGTCTGAGAATGCCGTAATTCCTGCTTTGCATATCTCAGCGTCAACAATATTTGCTCGTGTTATCTGATCAAACTAATTACCAATCTTCATTTGCTTAGGGAATGGCGAGATGAAATATTACGTTGTCCCGAAAGTTGTTGGTTTTTTCAAACCAGTGTAAAACCACGCACAATGAAGATTTGAGTGAGTTTCAACGTGCATTCGATGCAGCTTTTCCTTTTCTTTCTTATGGATGCACTGTCATACCATAATCTTGTACGCTTTTTTTTGATAATTGCCAAAATTCTCCACCTGTCAATTTTACCTGCTCAAAGTTGAGCTAATTTTCAGAAATTTCATTACAAAGTTTCAAAAAAGACTAAGTATGGGTCAAATAGAGCAACTCTCGGGCTACAAGGTGGTATTTTTAGATTCTCCTAACATGCTGATTTTAACTTCAAAAAATTTTTTCTCTGGAGGCCTTGGTTTTTAGCAAAATCATGAAACGCGCAATTGCAGCAAAAGCATGAAAGCTTATGAAGTTTTTGCGAATTCAAACTCGTTTGTTATCAAACATTATTTATGCAACATAACCAAGTGTGATTTGCTTCATCAGCTTTTTGGAATTTTTGGTAATTTTACGTGGTAAAACGTGTTCAAAAAGCCGCGGTTTTTCTCAAATAAATAATTATTACGGACTTGCTAAACGTGGCCCACGTAATCTAAAATGGGTACAATGTAGCCAAAGGTTTGCCCTACATAACAGTCACCAGCGCCCTCCGAAAATATCAGCATGGAAATTTTGAAAATTCGGGAAAAATTTGGCGCTACTGCTGAGGTGCTCAAAAAGCCATTGCGATAACATCGCAAAGACGAGATAGATTATGGAACAAATATAGCTATAAGAAAGGGGACAAAAAATGAATAGAATGACACCTAGGCCGTCCATGGATTGGTGTTCTGTGAGGTTTGGTGAGCGATGAAAAAAACCGACAAAACTTTCGGGACAACCTAATACTTCCTTTTTAGCTGAGTGTTATTGCTAAATGACAGTGACAAGTGTGTATTTCAGATCTCATTCTTCAAATGCTTTCGTTTCAGGACGAACGCAGCATCGAAGTGATGAAACTCCGCTGATGAACGAGATGTCGAAATAAGGGAGAGATATGGTGGCGCGCAGAAACAAACCAGTGGCAGTTTCCTTCTTGTACTTTTCTGTTTTTGATATTTTGTTTTTTTCACTGCACCTGCATTCTGTGTTGTTTTGAAATTTGTTTTGCACATAAAGTTTTCTTGCATAAAACTGTTTTGAGATAAAGCACATATAAAGATTTTGTTTGCATGGTAAACTGTAGTTGACGAAGCACAATTGGAAAACGAAAGATATGGAACATTATCATCAATAACATTTTATTCGCACTCTTTTCGCTGGTGGTGGTCTCTTCGCAGAATTACAATAGGAACAAAGTGCAAATCCAAAATCTCTGGTTTGGGTTTTTGATCTAGTAGATCATTGAACATGCTGATTGTAAATACTTTTCTCCTGAAACCATTACTCTGTGTGTTGCTACAGACGTATTGCGAATATTCAAAAATTGAAGTTTCGGCTGAAGCTACGTTCAAAGAGGACTGTTCACTCTGTATGTTCATTACGATTATGCCACTCAAGCTGCACAGCAAAGTGTTCTCAAGTTTGTCTTGGCGGAATTTTGTCAGAGATGAGAACACACGATTTTCGGGAAAGTTGAGTATAAGAAAGTTTTCATTGCCTTCACAATAATTCAAGATATTCCTTCTACTCTTGGAAGCTAGAAACAATGCCAAAAGCATCGAAAGATTCAAAATACACTACCGCACCCTGACTCTGATTCAAATCATTTCCGTGGTAAAGGACAGCTGCATCAAAGATGGAACCTCCAAATAAGGCTACGAAGCACGTTTGACTGTCATGGAGAAAAAATAAGAGTCGCAATTCTGGGTGAAGAAAAAAGAACGCTGGAAACTCTTAATATTGGATCATGTAACAATTTCTTTCGAAACTAACGGATTCTATGTGTTTAGGATGCCTATTGAAACAATGCCAAAAGCATCGAAAGCTTCAAAACACACTACCATACCCTGACTGTAATTTAAATTATTCGCATGGTAAAGGACAGTTGCATGAAATGTGGAACCTCCAAATAAGTATAGTGAAGGCTACGAAGCACGTTTGAGTGTCATGGAGAAAAAAATAAGAGTTGCAATTCTGAGTGAAGAAAAAGAACGCTGGCAACTCTTATCGACGATGTCGACAAACTGGATCATGCAACAGTTTCTTTCGAAACTAACGGATCTTTCTATGTATTTAAGATGCCTTTTGAAACAATGCCAAAAGCATCGAAAGCTTCAAAACACACTACCGTACCCTGACTCTAAATCATTTCCGTGGTAAAGGACAGCTGCATCAAAGGTGGAACCTCCAAATAAGGCTACGAATCACGTTTGACTGTCATGGAGAATAAAAATAAGAGTCGCAATTCTGGGTGAAGAAAAAAGAACGCTGGAAACTCTTAATATTGGATTATGTAACAATTTCTTTCGAAACTAATGGATTCTATGTGTTTAGGATGCCTATTGAAACAATGCCAAAAGCATCGAAAGCTTCAAAACACACTACCGTACCTCGATTGTAATTTAAATCATTTGCGTGGTAAAGGACAGCTGCATGAAAGGTGGAACCTCCAAATAAGTTTAGTGAAGGCTACGAAGCACGTTTGACTGTCATGGAGAAAAAAATAAGAGTCGCAATTCTGGGTCAAGAAAAAAGACTCTTATCGACGATGTCGACAAATTGGATCATGCTACAATTTCTTTCGAAGCTGTTATGATAATTATAAGTATGTGATTTTTCACTCCATAAATATGTAGGAGGAGAATTGCGGGCATGACTATGCATAGAGAAGGGGCGTTTAAAGGCAGTGGCTCGGCAAATCTCACCCTGGTTAAATTTTCGCTTACCTGGGGTTATCCATGCGTTGATTCCGAAAATCCACTTTAGATGGCTTGAAAACGGCGAAATCGAGCGTTTTCCAATGCCCTTCGCTGTGAAATTGGACGAGTGGAGCAAGGCTGATGACGCTCAATCGCTGCGGGATCCGATGGTTATAGCATTGCGGTGGACACTCAGACACTCGCTGCGGCGGCGGGTGCGCCATAATAGTGCTACAGTGCGAGCGGCGCACCATATTTGAGGCTGCAGTGCGAGGGGAGCGCCATCATTTGCAGCCGGTGAGTGGCGCCCCTTGTTACGGCCGCTGGCGCGCCTATACGCGGTCTCGCGGGGGACGCCATATTTGTCGCTTGCCATCATTTGGCGCTGGAGTGCGAAAAAGACAGAAATATCTTTTCCTTTTTTTTCTTTAAGATACTTTTAATTTACATTGTTTGCTTTTGTGGCTTTGTTTCTTTGTCTCAGAATTGTGGTCAATCGTGCCGTCGTTCTGAGTGGTTGCTTTCCTATCCTCTGTTTTTGCTCGCCGTCTCTAACGTTCTTGTAACAAACTGCTACCCTCTCAAATCAGTGTTCCACTTCTTCCCTGTTTTTCCGCTTTTTTGAGTACGTTGCTAGTCTACCATTTATTAGCAATCGCTCGTCATTCTTCCTTCAATATCATTTATAATACAATTTCTTCTCTTTTGGTGCTTACTCCTGCCTTGTTTGCTGAGTCCCAAACAATTCCTGTGTAACTATCGATTACTTCCGTTTTTCTGTAACTTACTGCTACCCTCCCCTCTCCTTCTCAGTGTTCCACTCATTCCTTGCTTTACCGTTTTTTTATTACATTGCTAGTCTACCATTATTAGCAACTGCCTGCCATACTTCTTCCATTATTATTTCTTTTCTATTGTTGCTTACTTCTCCCTTGTGGTGCTGAGTCCTTTCGCAACAAGTCCTGTGAGTCGATTACTTCCGCTTTCGTTTCGATCATTGGGGTTGCACCTAACTAGGTCATCGACTTAAAAGCACAATGCCTGCCCGCGCAAAAAACTCCTCGCAATCTACCTCAACCCATAGTCTTAAAAGTGGTTCTAAGGCTCCAGCTTCTTCGCAGAATCAAAGTACAGGGTCGAGTGGAAATGATGATGGGCAGTATAATGCTTTTCGTGAGCGAAATCATACAAACCATTCTTGAAAAAAACACTGATCCGCTTGTGGAAAGACTTGTACTAACTTTGAAGAAGAAGCTTCTCAAGGAGCCGGAGAAGCGAGGAAGAAGTATAGTTTTCGCAGGTCTCCCTGAGGCTCCGAATGGAGTCTCGTTGTTGGAAAGGAAGCGTCACCTTGAGGAGGGGGTTGCACAGGTTTTGGAAACCCTGCGAAGACGTGTGGCCCACCGAGGTCTAGCGTATGGGTAGACACACTGATGATCGGCCACGACTCGTAAAAATTGTTTTTCCGTCGCGCTTCTATTGGGCGCAAGCCCTGTCTAGCACATATCTATTGCGTCATTCCCTTCTGCCACACATCTTCATAAGGAGGAGCATGACTCCTAGGAAAGGAAACACGATTCAAAGTTGCGTAGGGAGGCGCGCGAGGGAAATAGGGGAAGGGCAGTAAAAGAGTGGGTAATTTACCGCGGAGAGCACAAGCATATTTCAGACCTGCCGAAACGTCCCATTCAGGGAAACTGTAGGCAGCCCAGGATTCAGGAATTACCTTGCTTGTTGTTTAATTAATTCACGTAGCGTAGAAACAAAATGCATCTCCTTCACGCCTTTCTACATATACATTCCCCCGATATTCTTTGCATTACTGAATCTTGGTTACAACCTAAAATTTCTGATTCCGAACTCATCATTGATTTGCCTTACTCTATACATCGATGTTATCGAATAGGAAGTAGAGGTGGTGGAGTCTGCTGCTTTGTTAGAGTGGATTTTGCAGTCCAACGCCTAATACTTGGCCGCAAACTCAAAACAGACGTTCATTGTTTGGATCTATACTGTACCGTTTCGCCTGCACCTAAGAGATCTATAATTTTCTATAGACCACCTTCCTCAACAGCAGCAGATGATAATGCCTTGATCACTACTATTAAAGAGTTGTGCTCCTTTCCCGTTGACACCATAGTTCTCGGAGATTTCAATTCTGATGTGAGCTCTCCTGGTGGGATCCCACAAGATAGGCGTTTCCTCGCTTTCTTCCGCAGCCTTGACTTTAAGCAAAATGTAACTCTTCCAACCAGATATAATTCTGCCATTGATCTAGTTTATTCATCTATCGATTTTGTCAGCAATCTTCATACTCTTCCGCCTTTCGGTTCTTCAGATCATAATGTTATTGCTTTCCAAGTCAATTTCCAGTTCTGCGAGTCTTTATTTTTGCCATATCCTGATTTTCTCCAAACTGATTATTCAAAACTGAATGAAGCTCTTCTTCACCTTGATTGGCCAAACATTCTTTCAGGATTCTCGTCTTTTGACGATCTTTATCGTCAATTTTGTGTTGCCTTATACAATGTGCTTGCCAATATCGTACCTCTTAAATTCAAAAAGTTTTCTTCTCTCACTTATCTTAATTACATTCGTAACTTGATCGAACAAAAGGTGCGGCTATTTTCATCACTCCCAAATCCACGAAATCATAACTTGTACAAAAAAAACTTGTTCTGACTTGAATCATCATTTGAAAAATTTTTTACGAAACCATGAACATCTGCTTGCAAAAAAGGAACCAAAGAGTTGTACAGGTATTTCAAATGTAGAGTAAAAGGCAATATGAGACTTTCTACCCTAATTGACGAATCTGGTACCTCTTTTGGGAACGAGCAGGGAGGGCGCATGCGTTAGGGCGATTTTTTGCCAATGTATTTGAAAAGGCCGAAGATGACAACCGCGCAATGAGCATGCCTTAGGCAATGGCTCGCATCTCTGAATCTATAGATGATTTACGCGTCAATCGTGATACAGTGTTCGGTACACTGAAGAATCTGAAGCCCAACACAACTCCCACATTCGACGGTATTCCACAGATCATCTTCAAGGACTGTGCACAAACACTTTGCATACCGCTTTCATACATTCTTAACATCTCGCTCTCAGAGGGAGTTGTGCCTCAAATCTGGAAAGAAGCTCTTGTCACTGCAATCCCCAAAAAAGAATCTAGCAATGCCTTATCAAATTTTCGCCCTATTAGTATAATAGCTTCCGCTGGCAAAGTTCTTGAAAGGGTCATCTGTAAAAAGCTCTTTAATTGGTTGGAGAGAAACCATATTCTTCTACCTGAACAACATGGATTTCTTCCCGGATTCTCTACCACAACCTTACTTTACGATTCCTTTTTGACTGGACTACAGCTCTTAATAAAGGTCAAGCTGTAGACATAATTTACTTTAATCTATCTAAAGCATTTGACAAGGTAGACTGCAGTAAACTCCTTTCCAAACTTGAGAACTACGGCAACAGAGGGCCTCTTCTTTCTTGGTTAAAATCATATCTTAGCGAAAGAGGTATGACAGTTCGTGGGGGGGACGGTGTACTCTGATCGGTACTGTTGTAGTAGTGGTGTCCCTTAGGGAGGCGTTCTTTCTCCTCTGCTATTCCTGGTTTACGTTGCCGAACTCCCACTCTTTTGAAAACCCATCCTGACATCAAAGTGCAAATGTTTGCGGATGATATCAAAGTATATTACTGCTACGACCCTAGTCAACAACATGCTGCTTTTGATGCACTCTCATCTTCTATTCAAAGAGTGATATCATGGTCTAAAGATTGGAATATCCCTGTAAACCCTTCCAAGACTACTGTGATGCAATTAGGTGAATCCTCTTTCCACACTTACAACTATGATGGTGTCGATCTTGAGTCCT
The DNA here is from genome assembly GCA_958299035.1 of Cylicocyclus nassatus. Classification (NCBI taxonomy): domain Eukaryota; kingdom Metazoa; phylum Nematoda; class Chromadorea; order Rhabditida; family Strongylidae; genus Cylicocyclus; species Cylicocyclus nassatus. Next base: position 30,627,823 of record CATQJL010000223.1, on the reverse strand, counting down.
CCAACCTCGTACGAGACCTTGGCATGATTATCAGTAACACAATCTTTCCACCCATATTGACTTGATTGTCAAAAAATCTTCCTCAGCTCTTTTTACAATCTTCCGTAATACACATAGTAATGATCCAGAGATTTTTCTGACCTTATACAAAAGCTATGTACTGCCACATCTTGAATACGCATCTCCGGTATGGAGCCTTTCTTTGAAAAGAAATATTGAAAAACTTGAAAAATTCAGAAAACTTTTACGAGAATCCTCTTCTATAGATGTTACCCCAATTCAAGTTATTACCAGAGTCTGCCATCGTATCGATCACGACTCAATTTCCTTCAGCTTCATAGTCTAAAGTACAGGCGTATCATAAATGATTTTGGAGACCAGACTCCGGGCCACTAAATACTGAGTGTTTAGACCATGTAGTCAACGAGTAGATAAGTTCAATCTATATTATCGCAGATTAGGCACAAAGAAACTTTCGATCACGTTCAACTCATTTGTTTGTCGCACTTCAAGATGGTTATCATCCTTACTAGATGAAATAACTTCAAGTGAAAGTTCTACCATCTTTCGTAGAAGACTGCAAAACGTTGATGTACTTCAAATTCTAAAAATGACTGATTTTTAGATGACTGCTTCCAACCCGATGTTCCTCAGCCTTAAAGTTGTCAATCATTTGCTGTTATGTTCGCCATGGTCCATTCCCTCTTCAGAGCTTGGCTTTCGCAGGAGTCCTATCGTCGTTTTCCTGGCTGTTGCATCGCTTCGGTTCGGATGTGCCGTGTTTCTGCCTGTTATTGCTGCCATCTACTTCTTTTCCCCCATTAATGTTCCTCAGAGTGCCTTTGTTGCTGCAGTGCTTTACCATGATTAGTTTTATCTGCTTGTCCTTTATCAAGGAAACTGTATCTTCGCCTCACCGCCCCTTGCCTTACCTCAGGTCTTTTCAAAAGTCATCATTATTAATTGATTATCTTCATGCCTAGTACCTCAGCCTTATCTTGCCTTCTCCCAGCCTATTCCTTCTCGGGGCCAGGCCAGCTAGCCTCCGCCCGTAGGCTCGCTGACACCAAATCGGAGGTGTCAGCTATCATTGAGACAGCAAGATGCTGAAGTCTAGTCTTTAGCCACCCTTGCTTTCTTATTCTTCATGAGAGCTTAATAGCCGTTGATCCGGGGCCTTATTTACCTCACATTTTATTCCATTAGGCAATCAGGTTCGTTCAGTGTTACGTCTTCTGTTAATTCCACTTTTCTTTTTGTTTCTGGCACACCTAACGAGTGTATTGTAAATTAAAAAAATAAAATAAAATAAATTACGTTTTCATGTGCTCTCTTCTTTAAACCTCGGCATTCAGTTGACTTTGTGATTTTGATTTGTGCCAGAGAGGTTTTATGGTGGACCTTTATTGCCTAACATTTCGACAAGTATCGTCTTCTTCGGAGGCCTTCAGTCCACCGTGGAGTTAGTAGTCCGCACGACTGTGATGTCCGTCAGAGTGATGTCCGTCACAGTCGTGCGGACTACTAACTCCACGGTGGACTGAAGGCCTCCGAAGAAGACGATACTTGTCGAAACGTTAGGCAATAAAAGCCCACCATAAAAACCTCTCTGGCACAAATCAAAATCACAAAATAAATTACATTTTTTCAATTTTGACTTTGCTTTCCATAATTCCATTATTGTTCACTATCAAGCCTCTTTTCAAACATTTTAATGGTTTTTTTATCGATAGCATGTGAAGCATTTTTTCCTTGCTGATGAGTTCCGGGCAAGGCTCAAATTTCTTTCACCACCCAAGCGCAAAAGAAGATAGGAAAAGGAAAAGTACTGTTATTTCTTTCTATTAGTTTCGCTTTGTCGTTATTCCTTTGGTACAGAACTTCCTGATGTTTTTGCTCAGTTTTTGCTTCGCTGTTTAACTAATTGTTGGTGCTATTTTTCAAGTCAACGTCGCTAAGCTTTATCATGTTATTACGCTTCCAAAGCGTCCATCTTTTACATGCTTGGGTTGGTGTTTCTGTTATTACTTATGCTCTGTGGTCCCTTATATGCTGCGATTCATGCCTAGTGATGACATAGCTATAATAGTAATGAGATTTATCTACCGATAACGAATAAAATGATTACCCAAATCACACAGACTGCTCAATTACATTAAAAACACATTACAGCACGAAAAAGAGCAAGAAAAACCATCCTAGAGAAGTAGCAGACTGCGAGCGGTATGTCATTAATTAGCGGCGCGCGTTCCAGCTATTCGCGGCGCGCGTTCCATCTACTGGTGGCGCGCGTACCATTTACTCGCGGCACGCGCGCCATTTGCGGCCGGCGGCGGGGGACATGAGCCCCCGCACGCATAAGGCGCGGCGCCGCCGCAGCGAATGTCTGAACAGCCTCCAATGGTGAGAGGAGAATTGCCAACTCGTCCGAACGCGTGTAAGATTGGCCTGCGCGTGTAAGTTTACGAGCAATTTTCTCGGTAGGGAAGGCATGCTATGCGACCGGGATTGTACTGTCCTCATACTTGGGCGATAAGCAACCTACCACGCTAAAATCCTGAGTTGTTTAGTTTTGCAGACCCACTGCCTTTAATACAAAGAAATCATGGATGCTTTGTGTTTATGTCAAAGTTACTTGCTCAAAACAAATTGATTCAACTTTTGTTCATGGTAAGTATCTGTTTAAACAAAAAGAGAAAATAAGTTTTGTCCCTTGCGCGGTTTTTATAATATCTAGGCTCTCTCCAGGACGAAGGGAGGGCCAGAAGGTTTTTGGGAATTTTTCAGAAAAATTGTAATCATCTTATACTTTGAGTATATCTTCTTATTTTAAGGTTTCTAGCAGTTAATCCTTATTTCACACTTGATAACAAACCAAAATTTCGGCTGCTATAAACAATCATCAAGTTGGTGATAGCGGAGCTTCAACATTATAATATTAGTGCAAAAGTTTGCGATTAGGCGCAACGCATAAGAAGAAACTTTACTTCCTTATCCTACCTATTTCATTACATTTTTCCACTATGAAAACGATTTCCGCACATTTGCAGCAGTATCAATGAGATGAATTAGAAACGAAAAAAGAGTGAATATTGCGCCAAGGAAATCAAAATAGTTGGTATAAAACCATGAGATATTTGAGATAAATCACACTTCAGTATTTGTCGATGATGCATACATAGCACAAGTTCCTCGTTTGCTAGGTTGTTGAATATTTCACTGGTTTGGAAATTTGCCACATGAGGTTCACACGCACATGTAGAAAGAGAAATTTTTGATATTAGCTCAAGTGGATCAAGTACTAAATTAGTATTGTTTTACTGGAATTTTTAATGCCGAGCTGGAATTTTATTTATTTATTTATTTAATACGCACAAGGCGTGCCTACAACAGAAAAACAAAGCATCACACCAAACAACGAACAACAAAAAATAAAACAAAAAAGGCAAACTCCCCACTGAATCAGTTCAAGTCCAGTCCGCAAAATCTTTCTGGGAATGGAAAGGGAGTGAGCTTGTTTAGACATATATGAAGTTATCTCAGGTATAGAGGTTCAATGGAGTCTGTCTCATGCCCCCTGCTCTTAGCAAAAAATGCTCTTATTCAAGATAAGCAATTGTATATGTTGGAAGCAGGTGTATTGGTAGTAATATTGATAAAACCCGCCCAACCAAAACTCTGGGGAGAGGACAGAATTCCGATAAAAGAGATTGCACAATAAAGCGTGCACAATTTGTGCGCATAACCTTGGTAATCAGCTCTACAAGTGCGTCCGTATGCAGTAGTATGAAAATTCTGCCATTTCAAGAATGCTCGGCATGGCTGTTTTGAACAACTCTACGATTATAAATACATTCGAGGTAGAATGTAAATGTAAAAAAAGAATGTAAAAATGAATGTACACCAGAATGTAAAAAAAGCGAGAATAAGGTCCGAACAAATGAAACCAGCCAGTCCCCAGCACGAAGAGACAATAGAGAGTACGGGTGGAGAAACATAACACGATCATATATTTTTAAATTTGTGTGCTTGAAAGAAAAATAATAAGAAAGGTCAACTTTTAAGCCATCGATGAGCATATTTAAGTCAATAAACCATCTTTTGAATCAAATGCAGTCACTGGTCTGGGAGTTGATCATAAATAAAAATTTAGACAAGAGTGTCGAGGACACAGGCAACAAGGATTTGGGCTTTCGAAATCTTGAATGAGATAACATACTGTAAATATTTTCAATGAACAGAAAGCCTCAGAACGCAACCGTGACTCTCGTTTTCAGCCTTTATAGTTGTAGAAAGAAAGGAGAAAGAAAGAAAGGACTGCCTAGATAATTTGCAAAATACCATTCGATAGAGCAAAGCAAATTGTATAAGATAGCAAAATTTCTTTTGCACCAGATTGATCCTCCTCGAGTTTCAAGCCAAAATTAAAAACATTTAACTGCCTGAAAAATTTAAAAAAATCGTAACTTGGTCCATACAAATCCTGCACAAATTCTAATTTGCTCACGTACACACTATCCACATAACACATCTATATACGCCATTGCCGTATTTTTTTCGATTAGATCAAGAAAGCGGAAATTTTTATACTTTTGCCAAAGTGATGATGTGGTGTCCCCACATAAGTAGTTGTGTACTACAAAAATGTAGAAGTATAAGCGTAAATTTTCAGCTATATGCAAGTTTTAGTTCTCAAGAAATGTCGAGCATAGCTTCCCTTCGAATAACCAGCGCTAAAATTTGAATTTTCGAAAATTAGAGCTTGTGGAGAGATGGGAATTTGTGTTTGTACTTCTACAGGTTTGTACTACACAAATGCTTATGTGGAAACAACAGCAACAAATAACTTGCTTTGCTCTATCGAACGGTACTTTGAAACTTATTTAGAATTGGGAAGTACATGACTTAGTGCGGTTCGAATTCAAAACGGACATTAACTTCCGGGCAACCTAATATTAGTCCGTCCAAAAGTTCGTGCCGTCCTCTAGACCCATGCTCAAACCACTCAAAATAACGGTAAGCAAAAGCGCTAAGCAGTGTTCGACGCAGATTTTTTCTCTTTCTAGTGGTCACGTTTTTATTCAGAATTCTTTGATATTGGCTTGAATAATCGTCAGAATCTCCAAATCTCCAACACCTGGTTTTACTCATCCTAACTTTGGCTATTTCTTGAAATTTCCATTCCCACCTCATGGACTACCTTGGATAACAAATGGATAGAACAAAATGTAATGCAATAAACTGTTTTACCCTCTTTAACTAGCTTTTCAGTATTCAGTATTTTGACAGTAGTACACTGATAAATCTTCGGATTTGAAGCTTACATATACACATACTTAGCGCTAATTTTAACAAACAACTGAGCGTTTAGAGGTTCGAATATTGGATTCCAAATTTTGAGTACAACCTGGGACCAGTCTAACGATAATTATAACGATTTTATCTTCAAATTCAAGAAGAAAAGAAGTATATCAGAAAGAGGAGAAAAGCTGCATTGAATGACATCCTCGCTGCTCGCCGTTCATTGTTCTATAAGGACTGGGATGCCCAGATATAAAACTTGATAGCATCAGAAAATTCTTTTAAAAATTTTAACAAGCCAGCCAGAGATGCCAAAAAACATTTTGTTCGTTCTATCCAAATGTTACCAAAGCTATTCCAAAAGTTGAAGATGGATTTTTCAAAAAGTAGTCAAACTAGGATGGGTGGAAACCGAAGGTTAGAGATTCCGACGACTATTTGAACTAACATCAAAGGATTTTTAATAAAAACATTACCGCTAAAAGGAGGAAGAAATTCTGCATCGAACACTTTGAAACGTTAGTCTATCATTATTCTAAGTGGTTTGAGCTTGGGTCCCAAAAACAGAACAAAGTTTCGGACCCATTCAATAAAGCCGCTAAAATTGCGCACATTTGGGAAGAAGCAATTCATAGGCAGGAAAGGCAGAAAGAATAAATTGTGGGAGGAAGTAAGAATCCAGTGAATCTCTTAAGAGCCTTACACAAGGAAGGATAGAAAGTCGCTTTTCCGAACGCAGTCTACTTCATAAAACATATAGCTTATGTTTTGAAGGGCAATGGATGCAAGATGGAAGCGCCTGATAAGGCGAGGCAGACACTGGAGGATTAAAGGGCGAGTTTGAGAATGTGTCACTGCAAACTAGCCCTCAAGTCTCCCCACCCAGTAATAAGCCGCTGTGATAGTTTAAGTCCTGGTACATAGGCTCTCAAAAGAGATTTTTTACCAGAAATTCGGGAATGTGCCAAATCGCATCCAAATCGATACAGCACCTCAGAAAGTCGGCTAGAAAATGAGTTCGCTTTGGCATGTTCATAAAAATTTGATTTGTTGTTCTTTATCTTTTTTTTTGCTTTAATGTAATTCAAAGCTTGTACTATCGCATATCGACTACTTAGAATTTTTTATTCTCAGTAAAGGACGCTTGCTCCAACATGGCTAAAGCCCTAGCTCAGACTTTTGATTTTTTAAATTTTCTTTCATGGGTGATGCACACAGAGATGAGTGTATTGGTATTTGGATACAAACAGATTTTCACTACCTGGCGAGTAACATTAAAAATCGTAATTTAGCGTTTTGAAACTCTGTTATAAAAAAAAACGAACTGCTTACATTTGCACACAGTAAAAATTGGAGTACCTCATTCTTCCAGACCCTTTTTTTTGAAAAATAAACTAAACAGAGTTCAAACTCCAGTTCGCACTAAGGGCTCGGCACGAGGTTGCTTTTCTAAAATGCAAAAAGTGAAGTCCTCCTTGACTTTCGCAAAATTTTAAGATGTTTCCTTTGACCCTAAATCCTAAATTTAAGAAATCCCCAAAGAAGAAACGAAACTTCGACTGAAGAACGTGACTAATTCGTCCACAAAAACGATATCCCCCGACCGAACTTATTATTAGCCAACCTGATAAATTCACTAACATAATTAAGAACACGACGGTGACAATACATAGTAAAAAAAATTTTTTTTCCAATTTGGAGTTGGCGGTGTAGATTTAGTGCATTTACGAGGTAAAGATGCATTCGATACAGTTTCGCCCTTGCCTTTCCAATAGCTGAGCTCAAAATCAAGAACTTTGATCAAATAAATAATGCAAAAAATTGCAGTGTTAATTTTGTTTCAGCGTGCTATAATTTTTTCTTTTATATTGCTATTACAGTTTTGCGAAATCAGTAGATGTCGAAAAAATGAGTGAGAAAATGCGTGTTAATTTTTGAAGTCTTCGTGATTTCTAAAAAGGACCTCACTTGGAAAATCTTGATTTCCGATTGTACTCCCGCGAAAAATATTTTATTTATGAGTGTACAGAAGTTACACTTTGACATCTTCGTATTGACATGAGTGATTTCTTTCTTGCTTTGTTACGATTCCAAATATAGTGATGACAAACCTTGGAAAATGCGAATTTGAGGCTGCAGCATAATTAAGACTCAAAAGCTTCAGCTAAAAAGCCAATTGAAGTACATCTGAAAGTGAAATTTCCAGACTCTTTCATTCTAAGAAAAGTTATGAAATGGAATCTAAAGGAGTAAATAATTTGCGAAATAAGCCAAAAATCGTTCAGCAAAAGCCAAAATAGACAAGAGAGGGCATAATTAGAAAAGACAGGAAGATGATATGTAGTTCTAAATAAGTTTATACACTCATTGCTTTATATCAGGACATGGTAATGGTATCTGAAAGCCTCGCCCTCCAAAATTAGCTTATTTTATTATATACAGGGTGTCCCAAAAGTAAGTACACACTTTTCAACCGTTAATATCTCTCTTTCCGCTGTGTCTTTTTTCGCCATTCAAGCACCATTTTATAGAGGAGGCATCAGCTTAGACATACGGTATTGAACGAATCAGCGTTCGCTCTTCGTCACTGTAGGATTACTGTAGGAACTTCGACAAGGATTTTAGGCCATTGGAAGCCATATTCTGTTTCGAAACAAAACCATACAAGCCAAAAACCCTTGTACTATAGTAATGGAAGCCGCTGAATTCGAATATGGAATTCCCACTTTAATGTGATGCTTCTTTCCCAAGTTATCCCAGGTAAGCCGTAATAACCGAATTCTCAGTATTTGTCAGAAATGTGGTTACACCGTTAAAAAAGCTGAAAACACTCGTAAAAAGTTGTAAAGTGGAATCAGCGTGCACGAAAACCCTAGTACACAAACTTTCAGATTTTTTGAAAAAAATTTTGTCAGATGGCATATTTCACGATGATTTCACATGCTGGAATTCCTTACCATAATCCTACAGTAACGAAAAGCAATCAGTGATTCGATCGATACTATAAATCTAAGTTGAGGCCTCCTCTACAGAATGGCACTTGACTGGCCAGAAAAGACCCATTGGGAAGGGAGATATTGACGATTGAAAAGTGTGTACTTACTTTTGGGACACCCTGTATATTAGAGTGAAGAAGTGATGTGCATGTACGAGTGTTCACGAACCCAAAAACAATTTTATGGTTTCGAAAAGCCAAAAATAGCATCCATTTGGGAATAGCAAACGGGTAAACAGAAATCTACAGACACATATGTATGCGCGCGTCACTACCGAAACATGATGAAGATTTATAATTTTATGTTCGACATCAACGCGAACGTCATGTCCCCGAGGAGCTGTCCATATCGACATTTGGTGAAATGAAAGGCTTAACGATGAAAAAACGAAGCGACGAAGAGCTGTTGTGATGAAGCCGGATTAGCTGTTCGAAATGAAGACACTGTGATATCATCGTTCGGAAGATGTTCGTGAAAAACCCTTTCGTTATGGAAACGCTACTTCATAGTTTTTTTCCACAGTTATAAGTTCCCTTGCTGGTGATAATCAGGGTCAAGCAAGGAGTGTGGCACACGATCGCTGGTTACGACCCTCCCCCCCCCTGATTGCTGTCTTAATAAGACCCCCCCCCCCTGAACTATATACCTAAGATAGCATTACCAGAGTTGAGTAAGAGGTCAGGCACAAGTCTTTCGAAAACAACCCCCCCCCCCCTCCCATGAAAGCTCTCAAACGACCCCTTCTTCCTCCTCTTAACCTCTGGACCTCAATTGTGACATTCTGGAGGACACCAGCTTTTTCTAGAGAGTCTTCAAATTTCTGAGAGCTGTACGCCCGATTTTCTGTGGCTGCACTTTACAATCACACGTAATTTGACGGCTGATTTTGATCTGAATGGGCATATTGAAAGGGCCATAATTTTCTTATGGGTGGGGCGTTCGGCTCCAAATTTCCAATGTAGCAAGAAGAAGCTATGTGCTTAATACTCATACCAGCAATGGAGCGCTTTCTGGATTTTGAAGGCAAGTTAAGGGGGTGCGGCACACCCCCTTAAAAGCTGCGGCAGCCGCAGCTTTTAAGGGGGTGTGTCGCAACCCATTAACTATATCAAAAAAACATTTTTAGCGGACAGTATTTATATGAATCGATAGCCTAAACCTTGTAGATTCCATAGGACTGTTTGAAGCCTGATTCGTCTTCTTAGCTCTGAGTAATATTTGGTGAAAGCACAGCGATCAAAAGCGAAAAGTGGGAAAACGAGATTTTGGTTGGTTTCTAATTCCACAGTTTGCAGGTCTTCTGAAGCGGGATTCCTGAGGTAGACAAAGAAGGAGTAGTGCTTTGTCTTGAGTGCAAAAACGAATAGCTAATTCACCTTTCAAACAAAGTTAACCTTGTCGGGATTTGACCATTTCATTTAGGTAGCCTAGTATCTTGAATCTTCAGAATTCGCTCACACTTTGCCTACAGGGGTTAATTAACATGCTAATTATGGATATGATACAAATATCATGTTATCACTATTATCAGATTATCCAACTACGACCCCCTCCCCTTTTGACTCCTCAATACGACCCCCCAGGTGTGGTGTGCCGCACCCCACGCTTGACCCTGGTGATAATATTAGGTTATAAAGAAAGTTCCCGGGCAGTTGCAAAAATTTTTTTTGTAAATAGCTGTAACTTCAAGCGGATTGATTCTTTTTTGAAGCTACAATCATTACAAAGACAATTTTGTCCACAACATATACTTGTCTTGCTGGCTTTTCAGCACTTCGCTGCGGTCCCCCAGCATGCGCAGGAGGGAAAAAGGTCGTTGCGAAAAGTGGCCTATTTGTGCTGGATTTTCTCAAACATTATGAGAGCTGGAGAGCCCAGATGCTGTAGTTATATAGAGGTCTGCTGGGGCTGTTATGGGGACCATTCATGTTTTTGAAGGACCACCTGCAAAAAAAAATTTCCCTGGAAAGTTTAAAAAATCGACCATTTTTTGACCCTAAAAATGCACCATTTTTTGAGTAAGTGACTTTGAAGTCTTCTAGTTCTGCACAGAAATCACCAAATCTTTGATTACTGGGAACATTGTTGGGGTAATGCCTTGTACACCTTCTGGACCCATCGTGCAGGCGTGGCGATACCCGCAGAAGCGACGCCAGCTGTGAAAAGAGTTGCAGTCAGAGGCAAGTTCGACAGCTTGTAACTTCTGAGCGCAAATCGCAAAACTCGAGTGCAGCTGCGTTTCAGAAGTTAACAGCCTTGCCAATCAAATCACCCATGGTTTGAACGAAATTCTTTGAACCGCACAAAAAAATGACCGTAGGAAGAAAAATTGTGAGATTTTTGTGGTTAAAAAGATCTCCCTTCTTGACGTTCAGATCAAACACGTCTTGGCATTAATAAAAGTCAAACGGCTTATTAAAAACTTCAGGCTTCCCTCTACTGAACAGTGTAAAAAACTTGGTGTCAAAGTCCGACCAAGCGCCGAAAAAATGCGTTTGAAAATGAAATTTCCAAAAGTGCCCGGGAACTTTCTTCACAATCTAATAAATCTTTACTTTGGAATTAAATGCGGCTTCAACTGATTGCTTCGCTTATAAGCAAACCAAACCTATCCCCCCCCCCCACAGAAGCTAAATCCTGACTAGAGGTTGGGGGGGGGGGGGGGGGGGGAGGGGGGGGGGGAGATACGTGGACACCTTTGTGGGAACTGATTCAAATACCTTGACTATGTCTTAGCCATGCGCCAACATATAGGTTCAGTCATTTTCAAAAAATTCAACGAACTCCGCCCACACCGTACTTTCTATCCTGCCCAAAAATGCTGATTGGTCCACTCGCAAAGGCGATATCGGAATGAAGAAAGTTAATTTTTTTAGCCAATAATGACGTGACATACCGTCTGAAAAAGCTCTTTAAAGACCCCTAAAGTTTATCTGAAGATATTTGTGTTTAGCAGCTTTTCGTTAGACTCCTGTTACAAATCTTCACAAACGATATTCTCTAGCGATTGGCAACGATCCAGCAACCTTGGCTCAGTGTAGCAACTTTGTCTCGCTTGACTGAGTATGGCTTTCAAGCAGCCCCTTGTCAAGAGTTTAGTTGAAATATTGGAAATTAACATACAAGGTAATTTTTCGTATTTTCCTAAAGCACACCTTATGGTGAAGCAGCTGTTCATTCCAAATTTGCGTCAAAAAAGCACTAGATTTAGAGAATTGGAGAACGAACAAAAACATTTGCGCTGACATTATGCCTATCTTTGACGCAACAGCTCTATCGCATCTGTGCTAAATAAAAACCAATCTCTCTCATTTCGTATTTTTTACAATTCACATAAAGCTGCCTTGAAGGTTAATTTGAGGAGTGAGACAAAATTGAATTACATGAGGTTTTACATGAGGTTTCTGCTTTATTCCTTAGTGAACTTGTATGCGTGTAGTGCTTTTGACTTTTTGCCCCCATGCATCATATCGGGCTAATCTTTACCCCAAAACAGACAGAATACATCCTGCTCCAAGCAACGACCCTTGATCCCAGGCCCAATAAATCCTTTCCATGTGCTTGTTTTCGCGCAAACTGGGTCCACAGTTCATTTTCGCTCCTCTTTGGAATGACTGCGGTGTAATTTTTAGCCATTCGTTATTTTCTCGAGACGGATTACACCTGCTCCGTTGACCCGTCGGATGTTGACTGTTGCTCTTCGTCGGGAACACAACAACTACTAAAAACTCTTGAAAAATTAAGAAAGAGTTGTTATATGTAATTATTATACTAATCATGAAATTGTATCATATATATATGGTCAAGCGTAGCTAACTCAAGTTTGAACTACGTGAAAGACCTTCATTTTGGAAGGGTGGATAGGGGGGATAGAATTTTTTGGACGAGTGACGGCAGCAGAATCTTGAAATGTGATTTATTTTAAGCGGGAGCGGAAAGTATGGGGCAACAGACTTCTTTTCCTGACGGAAAAGAGTGACGATGCCAGACCCCCAGAAATTTTTAACAAAACCAGCATGTATTTTTCTGAAACTTAAAAAGTGTTCAAATAAGTACATTAACAAATTAAAAGGAGCTACTTGCATAATTCTATAAATCATGCATTTCATGTGGACCACTCTATAAATTCAGCCATCGTCGGGGAGGGGGAGGGGATCGCGCTTGCGAAAAATATGAGAGATAACTCAAAAGATTGATCAAAAAGAGAAGCTAATAGCACGCTTCTCCATCTAGGTTCTTGTCTCCCCCCCCCCCCCGTCTCACAAAACTCGTTGAACAAGCAAGGCGCATAACGGTATTTTCGTGTTCAGTATTTTCCAGCAAATGCTATGATAATTTTTTGGATTGCCCATAGAGTAATGTGAATGAGCTGACTTCACAAGATAATTGAGAGCAGAGATCACGTTCGATTCGGAAAAGGGCTTATTTTGTAAGCTTCTGCTAAGATAAGTTTTTCAAAAGTATGTTATTTTATCTACATCTTTTCTGGTCACAGATTGAAATTTCGACTTTCAGTAGGCAAATTTTGACGGACATTGCAAATTCTTCACTCATGCTCTTGTCATCGGACAACAATGATAGATGTAATCCAACAGCTGGAGGACTAGGCTCTAGGTTCGTTGTTGACGATTGATCCTCGGTTTACCTTTGGCCTTTACCAGTATAAAAGAGCTGGTCAACAAGAGCATCGAAAACTGCTTAAGTTCTCTCACTCCTCAAATGTCAGCCTTCACGACGCTGTTCCTGATTTTCTGCGCAATTATGCTTCATTGCACAACATTATATGGTTGGTTCACACTTTTTTCTATCTCATGCCATGCTTTGGGTGGCTAAACTCAACATCATCTAAGGCTTTGTTTTCAGTTCCTAGATCGAAATGGCCGCTTATTCGTGAAGTGAGGTGGCAAAAAAACCACTTTACTTGGAACCTGGACGCAGAGAACCTAAACCTAACGAGTATCAGTGAGTATGACGCTAGGTAAGTTACATTTAACTGCATTCAAAACGATTGTGTTGATAGTGATAAAGAGTCACAAAGGATTTAAATAGACGGTGTTAATTACTGTCTCTCCAACATTTCACCACTATTGGTCTATTTGCTTAGTTTCAATGTGTCTCAAAAGTACGTATGACCATTTGAGTCAACATCTTGCTGCAAGTTTTTGGCTGTTTTGGTTCAGCGGTTGTGGTGGTTTCGCATTACCTCAAACTTGGGTAATTAAGCCTTATCTTTGACAACATCTTTGAATAACAAGAACATGATAGAGGATTATGGACAACAATGTTATAACAATTAACTAGGATGAGCAAGCAACCTACAACAAACCAAAATACTGAATGATAAAAGAAAAGGATACTGAATTTGGGCTTGTCTACAGCACTTTTATGTTGTAAGATGTTTGGGTATGCACTCGAAGAAATAACGATGATCGAGCATAAGTGACAAGTACATGTTTTGTCTTCAACACCGATTAAAAGTATCAACATACAACTTTTATAATACAAGGTGAATAATGTTAAGAGAATGAAAAATTTTCACAAGTTCAGTATATTGGCTAATCTTAGGTCGTTCCGAAAATAATCTCGCTTCTTTGACCTTTTCTATACTATTAGATTCCCATTTGATACTCAATCCTCAAAGAACATCAACAGGCAAACACCCCGGATGACATTCGTTTTTCTTTTTTTCACAACTTGTCCCTTCTTTCTAATAATCTGTTTTTGTTTCAATTCATATAGATTTCAAGGATAAAGTTGGTATAGTTCGTATTTCCGAATCGTCCAGGCATTACTCAAACTACATAGATACATTTGAAACTCCAAGTTTGTGAGCGCTGAAATCTGCGATTATCATTTATGGAATAAATTCCGGAGACTTACTGGTGTCCGATGAGTTTATGTTTGAGACAGGTCGCTAAAATTTGATGTGAAATTCTACAGAAACTTTAGACGAGATATGGTAAAAAAGAAAAATTGTTGCATATTCTGTAGGGTTAGTACTTAATCCAATACTGGACTTCTTCTTGGGGTCGGTATAAGAATTTGAACATCGGTATTAGAATTTGAACAGAGGCGAAACTTGAGCATTGCAAAAATAAGAATTGTTACCTCAGCGTTTCTGCGGAATGTGACATCACCATTTCGAACGTGATATAAAACTCGTACAGGGTGAAGTACAGTAAACTTACGAGTAGACCCTGCTAGACAACATCTTAAATTTTTGGAATTTGTTCTTTTCAAACAGTCATAGGACGCTGTATGTATGCTGGAGGTTACTACAGTAATTTGATAAATTATGTTTCTAACAAGTTCTTTTGACCCTACCATTATAGAAAATGGTCGGTCTTCTTTGAACGCAAAATTAGAGTAAGCTAAAGCCATCCGAAATGTGGATCCGTTGATTCAAATGGATGAGTCAAGGCTAGGGAATGATCAGAGAGTGCGCGCGAGGGAGAGACGCAGACTGCGTCGTGGGCGCGAGCGGCCTTGATTAACAGAGCCTCGCCTTCCAGCCGCCAATCCGGTTGAATCAAAAGATACGTTCCTCTAAACTGTCGTGTAACGTGTTTTGCTGTTCTGTGATAGACTAAATATACAACAATTTTTGCAAGAAGCAGCTAAAAAATTCAAATTACTTTCAGAGCAACTTTACAGCTTGCTTTCCATCAGTGGAGTGAACCTGCTAATCTCACTTTCCAAGAGGTCAACGACAAAGATGCAGATATCGTTATCACATCCATTCCACTCGAGTCTTACAGTGAAGGTATATAGTTTTCGAGAAGTATCAGGTTGCTGCATAAGTTCTAGCGTCTGCGACTGTCAAATTTAAAGTATCATAACTTTTTTCCAAATCAACTGCTTTCAGTAAGCTTGATTTCTCTGGATTAGGCAAGCTTTTGACTATCCGATAAATAGTATGCCTAACAGGATACACTACTGTAAAAGAATCAGTATTGCAAAAATTTTGCGTTGTTTTCTTTCAATCTGTCTTTGTCATGGATCCCCTATGACAACTGGCAGCCTTGAATGAAGAGCGAAAATTTTGTAAATTATTTCATAACCAAAATTAGTCCTCACAGTTTCTTAGAGGTTATTTTGAGCAAATGACAAAAAGGCCAATTTTTTTGCCTCGCTCTTGTGCAAGCAATCACGACCTTTTTCAAATTTTGATTTTTTTTCAAATGTCGCGAGCACTAAAGAGGCATTGGTTTATGGGCTCTGCCAGCTTTTGCTTTACTCTTTAACCTGCAACTGACTCATCGATTGCATTCATTCAAAGAATGTTACTGACTGTAAAACATCTAAATGAAGGATCGATTTCTGAAACAAATTCTGCAAGCAAGACGTTTTTTTTTTTTGAATAAAGCAAACTAATGCATATGTTAGCCCGTTACACCGTTACTCAATGACACTAAAAGAACCTAACTTGGCAGAAGGATTGTGGAAATTTTTGTACTAGAACATGGACCATATTTCAGTAACCTAAACTCCTGAGCCTGCAATCTTGTTATATAGACTGAAGATTTTTATAAATTTCAATATGTGTCAAAAAGAGCAAGAAAAACGCTTTTTAATGATGCAAAAACATTTCCGCATTTAACATGAATATCACTCCATGTTCAACAATGGTGAATGAACAGAAAGCCTGCCAACTCACTGATGCAGAGTTACCAACAAACGGGACCTTCTTAGGGCAGCATGCACTAACATCTTCGCGGGGAGGGGACCGCAGCTTGAAAGAAAGCCTTATATTTCGAAACTCCAAATACCTGGATTTCACGCTGTTTACCTATCCGTAAGTATTCCTACTACCCTTCACTATGAACATGTTGAACAGGAGCGAGAAGCTGTACGAACCGCATTTTCCAGCTTTTGTATGATCCCTGATGATCCCCGGCGCTTTTCTTTAAAGTCATTTTTCTTCCTCCGAAGTTAACGAAAACCTTCCAAAGTTGTACTGAACATCTAACACAATACTGCTAAGCATGTTGCTGATGAGAACAAATGAGTTTTTGAAAAGTTAAATTTTTCGGTAAACCTCAAATTTCGACCTGTGGATCATCGAAAATTTCATGACTTCAAAACATCATTTGTTCTTATCAGCAACATGCTTAGCACTGTCGGTTTAGATAATCTGTACAACTTTGGAGGTTTTTCGTTAACTTCGGAGAAAGAAAAATGACTTCAAAGAAAAGCGCCGGGGATCATCAGGGATCGTACTAAAGCTAGAAATGCGGTTCGTACGGCTTCTCGCTCCTCTTCAACATGCTCATAGTGAAGGGTAGTAGGAGTTTTTACGGATAGGTACACAACGTGAAATCCAGGTATCTGGAATTTCGAAATATAAAGCTTTCTTTTGAGCTGCGATCCCCTCCCCGCGGGGATGTCAGTGCATGCGGCCCTTAGTATTAATGCCGCAGATGGGTAGAGGATTATATTATATATAGCCAAAGGGAGGGTCTCGCGCGACATCTGCAGCAAACACACTCCTCCTGCAGTATAAAGAGTGCATATTATTTGAGATGTCCGCGCAAAATCTCTCCTTTCGACTATATAATCCTCCACCCAGTTTGAACTAACTTGTAGTTTTCGGAGAAAATTAGCGGCAGCCATGGATGTAGGAGCCTATGGTTTACCTGAGTGACAGCAGGTCGCCGGCATTACAGGGTAGCCATTTGTTCACGCGCAAAATGCAGCGCAAATTCTCGGCGCCGCAAGCTCACTATTTTGAGCGAAAAATCTACTACATTGTAGATATGATTTTCTTTTATACTACAGTATTATATTATAGACAGAGCCATAGTCTGCCAAGTATACGCTCCACCCGTCGGACGCATAGAATTGAATCCCCATGTGAACTGGACATTGAATGAGGCAGGAGGAGGAGAAGGACAGGAGGACTTTTATGCAGTAAGAAACAACGGTATTATTTGTTTCCGTCGTGCTAGACTGAATGTTTACAGGGAGCACTGCGAGTGATTGGTTATGCTCTTGGATTCATGAAATCTGATGATCCAGAATCTGTTATGTACGGGTTAAGGATTTCAAATCGTAAACTTGGTGAGTTGTAAGGGCTTGAAACTATGAAAACGCGACATTCGTCGATACAGTTACTAGTGACAATCTGGATTTTGGATTGTCTCAAACTAGTACGACCTCGTACAGATAACACACAGTATAGTGCCCCTTCCCTACAGGGAAGGATACTTGGTAACCGTGGCCTTTCGTTACGATTTGTAGATCAAAAAAATGCCCCTTCGTTGGTTCGAATACTGTCTTCCGTTTCTGCGAAACGATAATAGATGGAGTCATGACTATTCTTCGATGAATGAATTGCGCTACTGGGGAGGGTTGTCATTGATAAAAAAAAATTTCTTTACTATTCAAATGCTGAATATGATTTAGATAGGTATAATACAACAGTCTTCCTTCTAAGATTTTCTTCAGTAGCTTCAAACGGTAACATAGAACAAATTTGATGATTTTAAACACGAAAGTACGCAAATTTTCTACGCCTTCTTTCAGAAGATCGTTTCACAGATATCGAGCATAGATCTAGAATCATCGTGCATCTTACAGGGGAGCCTGCATAGGAAACAATTAAGAGCGCGAGCAGCGTAGAAAAATTCAGCAAATACCGATTTGCAGTCAGTGTCAACCTTGTGCTCCCTTTTCCACTGGCCACATCGCAACCCCGGTCCTCGCGTCGCGTTCGCGCGCGTATAGGTGCGCACTCGAAACTCGCCTCATCGATCGGGGTCGCAACGCTAGACCTTTACAGTGAGAATGGTAGCTGGAAAAGGGGGAGCACTTGGTTGACATTGACTGTAATTGTCTCCTGCGAATACAGGCGACAAGGCCATTGATTCCTCCCGCACTGCCGTCCTTTTTGCACCGGTGTTTTCGAAAGCAGGGAAACTACAAGTCATTTGTCGAATCTATTAGGCTATAAGTTCAGGACATTCATAAAATCGTGACGATGGTGGCACCCACGCGCGCCGCCTAAGCAGTTTTGACAACTGCAGTTCTTGACTTTCTTCTCTATTCAAATCCTTTTTTTTCGAATGCGTAAGATAGCTGTTGTATATGTATTTGGAGTGGTTCAGCTGAGTTGAATTGAATTGATAGCTAGAATTGATAGCTTTCTTTTGAGTGCTTTACATTCTTATGACGTTTAAGCTTGCGTAAAGGCCGCAGTCGAATTGTTGTCACGATTTCATGAAGGGTCTATACACTTGGGAAGAAACTTCGAAGTAGTACTCTTGATCAATCTCGCCCATTTCTTATTTTATATCGATATCTTTTGATTATTGCTTATTGAAGTCCTCGATATTCCAGGAAAAAATGATATACGAATAATTCGAATGCTTTTTCCGAAAACGCCAAATGTGGAAGAAGATGCTATCCTGAAGAATCTATCAAACATCGATGACAATTTACTCCTACTACCAAAGGCTTGGCGGCGCCACGAAGTCACCGCTCCTCCAAAAAAAGCTTTGGTGAGAGATGCCATGCTGAAACATAATCTTGTATATGACTGGTGGTCTGTGTGAAGAGACTTCTTGCGACAGCTTGCTTCGATAAATTAGTGAAAAGCCTTATTGTCGCTGTACTTAATCATTAACTGCTTGGTCTTATGCTGCTGCTGCTCAGGGCCTAGTGGTGCTTCTCAAAAACTAATCCTCGCTGCATGCAGTCCTAGTCGAGCAAGTAAAATCCGCCTTGTGTCAGCTCTATTTCTAGACTTTGGTGCAGGACTTCTTCAGAAGCACTGTACGCACGGACGGGATTATTTAACCCACTAGCTGGCTTGCCCGGCTCCGCCGGGCCTGCCAGCTAGACCCGTGTACGTATGTTCCAAATAGAAAATTCCATTTCTGAACCGATCCGGACCAAACTTTGCACACATACACTTCGGGCCCCGGCGGGTGTCACAGTCCACTTTTCGTTATCGATCGATGTCGATTATACCGATTTTTATCGATCTTTTTTGCAGAGTTCACCTACAGGGCTAGGAGTTGGCACAGGGGGGAAGTGAGCATGGGGATTCCGAACACAATATTAGTTTTCAGAATTATCGATTACTTTTATTGATTTTATCGATTTTTTTGTAAATTTTGACCTGCGGGGCTGGGAGTTTGCACAGGGGGGTAATCGAGCATGCTGATTACGAACACAATATTAGTTTTCAGGATCGTCCATTACTTTTATCGATTTTATCGATTTTTTTTGTAAAGTTTGACCTGCGGGGCTGGGAGTTTGCACAGGGGAGTAATCGAGCATGCAGATTACGAATACAATATTAGTTTTCAAGATCGTCCATTACTTTTATCGATTTTATCGATTTTTTGAAAATTTGAGCTAGGGGGCTGGAATTTGGCACAGGGGTGTAATCGAGCATGCTGATCACCCCCCTTGGGGATGATCAGCATGCTCGATTACCCCCCTGCGCCAACTCCCAGCCCCCTAGCTCAAACTTTGCAAAAAAATCGATAAAATCGATAAAAGTAACCGATAATCCCGAAAACCAATATTGTATTCGGAATCCCCATGCTCGACTACCCCCCTGTGCGAACTCTCAGCCCCGTAGCTCAAACTTTGCAAAAAAATCGATAAAATCGATAAAAGTAATCGATAATCCTGAAAACCAATATTGTATTCGGAATCCCCATGCTCGATTACCCCCCTGTGCCAACTCCCACCCCCGTAGCTCAAACTTTGCAAAAAAATCGATAAAATCGATAAAAGTAATCGATAATCCTGAAAACCAATATTGTATTCGGAATCCCCATGCTCGATTACCCCCCTGTGCCAACTCCCAGCCCCGTAGGTGAACTCAGCAAAAAAATCGATAAAAATCGATAAAATCGATATCGATCGATGACGAAAAGTAGCCTATGACACTCGCCGGGGCCCAAAGTGTATGTGTGCCAAGTTTGGTCCCGATCGGTTCAGAAATGGAATTTTCTATTCGGAACATACGTACATACAGACATACAGACAGACATACAGACAGACATACAGACATACAAACAGACATTCAGCTTTATATATAAGATTGACGACGACGCCTAATTTTTCATGGCGGCGCTGTGGGACGACGCGATTTTGCACAACACTTTCAGCGTGGGAAAGTTTTGTGATTATTCACAAGATGTAAAGTTGTTTTACGACTACAAGTTTCTTCTTGGAACACGAAGTCCACAGGTTCCAAGAGTGCAAAAAATCAAAAGAAAAACTGAACTGTGGAGAAAATGCTGGGCCTGGAAAGCATATGATTTTGCAAGGGCTGTGGGCCACCGGTGGTCCACATCGTCGTCCATGGGTTAAGTTGTTGGTGTGCTTGGTAGACCTCTAGAACATAACAAAGTTCGCCTGGAAAAGCAATCTTTGAAGGCAGTGTCCGGACAATTTTGAGGGTTGTTGGACTTTACTGCCTTGTTGCCCTCGGGCAGCCATCGCACAGTGCGAAGTCATAACATTAGATTAGAAGCGAAAATCCGCCCAAAAAGGTGGGAGAATTACAGGGCTTTCAATTGCAGGATCGGGGGCACCGACCCTGCACATCTTCCACGAACATGCTCTCAATATTAGCTTCACCGCTCCACGGCTTCCCACTATTGGAAACGCTCGCGCTGGGAAAAGGCGGAACAGATTCCAACAGCTCCAAAATGTGTCTACACTTAGGAAACGGCCATAGGTTACCGGCAACGGTTTTCAGTGTTGTCAGTGTTGTCGGGTTGTCGGGGTCAGAGACAGTTTAAAGAGCGCGCGAAACGTGGAGGCAATCATGAGGTCACAACGACCGGCACACCGACAACCCCGACAACACCGGCAACCGTTGCCGGCTATCTATGGTCATTTCCTTACACGTTGGCGATGGTATAGTTGACTGCACGGAATAGCCCGGGACCAGCGCCCGCGAGAGCATGTCTCCTGTGGGCTAACATTGGCATACGCGCGCAGTCATCATAGCGCCCGTACTCGGCAACCGCGTTGCAGGCACGCTTGCGTGCATTCAGCCTACAACGACCCGGGCGATATGGTGCAGTCGGGGGGAGGAGGTACACAGAACAATTGGGATGGTAGTATTTGTCGAAACAAACAGTTATATCGCATGAGGCTGAGGACATTTTACTCGATTCCATGTTTAGCAAACATTGCACTTGCTCTGCAGATTAGTCTAGAATGCGCCGCTCCACAAAGCCACTTTGACCTACATACATCCAGCCAAAACAGACTATATGACTTCAGAGCATTACCTGTCTTCTGTAAAAAGGCATTTGTTTGTACCGAACAACACTGAAAACCAGTTTATTAATAACTATCACAAAGGCTTTATTTATAATGGTAATCACTGAGATGATGAAGATTATGGCCAAGTGAATGTTAAAATTCAGATTGCGGTTTACCATGAATATTAGTCTCGAATCCCAGTAGCAAAGATAAAGTGGAGCATTATATAAAGAATAAACAACTTGCTACAAACAAATTTTCAGAACTTCTACTCTGGGCAAGATGATGGTAATAGTTGAGATGACGTTTGTAATCACTTTGAATGACTAGAAAGTTTTGGGTATGTAGATAGATGCTAATGCCTATAGCGGAGGCTATTGCAATACGCTCCACAAATGCGTACCTTCACAGGTCATGGGTGTAGAAATGAATGAGCTAATATTATCACAGCTCCTTTGAAAATCAAGCCACCGCTACTTCACAAACAATCAGAAAAAAAATCGAGTTGACAAAATCAAATGACAGCAACATATGTGCATACCAGAGATGGTCACTATCGTATGAACAATGTCAAAATGCAAACAGAAAAAAATTTCAAATTCATCTTTTCCCAGCCTCCACCATATTATGCACATCAGCAATAATTGTCCTAGCAACTTCAAGAGCAACCTCCTCCTCTTTCACTGCGGACTTGTCCAAGTACTTCCTCAGCTTTTGACGGATTCTTAAAATTGAGTTATGTGTGCACATATTGCAGAATTATGAGCATACTTTGCTGGTGTGGAGAAGTCCTGAGTTAACGAGTCGTCATAAAGCACGTGGTACTGACCCATGCAGTCGACTTCAGCTATATTACTGTAAAAATAAATTGCGTTAACTCTATTCAATAGAAGGCAAATCGAAAAACACAATTATACTCAAATTATTATTAAACTAGGCGCTGACCTCTGTGGCATTTACCAAAAAATGAGAAAAGTCATTTTTACAGACGGAATTGCCGGACAATTCCAAACGTCCACCACTCAATACAAAGTTTGTTGCGGCCGTGTTTCCAGTGGGTAGGACAAAGCTAATGGATTTCGAACCCAGTGGCCATATTCATCAACGAATGGGTACCGGAACCACTGGGTTAGTGCTTTTTGAATATCGATTCTACTCCAAGGAAGAATCGATATTCATCAAAAGCACTAACCCAGTGGTTCCGGAACCCACGGGTTTCGTTGATGAATACGGCCACAGTAGTGCTTTTGTGAACATCGATCTAACCCAGTGGCAGGAAATCGGTACGAAGCCGGAACCCAATGGGTTCGTTGACGAATACGGTCACTGATGAGACTGCCAACACCTTCCGTACAAAAATATAAAAAAACAAGATAGACATCTCCAGCCCAAAAGGCGAAACGAGGTCAAGTGTGTCCTTATACTGTCCCCAAGATCCCGGTATCGTCGTGTCAAAGTTCACAATCGTTAGAGACACGTAAGCACACTTTTCTGATCTTATTCTATTTTTCTCCTGTTCCCGAGTTTCCCTTCCGTCAATGCGGATGTAATCTTCAAAAATCACGGAATGTTCCACGATCTTTACCACGTAACAACTCTATCCATGCGGTGAAAGGGGGTGGGGGGAGGGGAGGTAGGATAGAAGAAGTGAAGCTTAAGGGCGCTTCAGACCGCCTGCACATGAGTTCCAAAAATGTGCAAGTTGTAGTGTAGTACTAGTGTTTTTCTATGTTTCATATATCATATAGTTCACAAGTTTCTTTGTTTTGGCTGTTTATCGAATCGATAAGCAGCTAGCCTGGCTAAGGCATCCTAGCGTGCCCCTAGGATACACGCTGCGAGAGAGTAAGGATGAGGCAGTGAGAGGGGGCGGGGTTGACCTCATACAGTTGCGCTACGCTATGGCTGCCATGAGCTAGTAGTGTGATATCCTGCATTGACCAAGAGTGGTCACTCGTCTTGTTTTCCTTTTTATTATCTTGTCATCTCATAGTGCCTTAATTTCTTTCATTTGTGCCTTTGTGTTTCATCATTTTGAAAAGAAATCAGTTTGCAAGTAAATATTTTACTTTGTAACAGTGTTTGTTGTTCACATCTGTGTCGGATTCGACCGTGATATTTCGATATCGTGCTCATTTATTTGTTGAAGAAACCGACTTGGGGGCCGAGCCGGTGAACAACTCACACAACTGATTTTTTTTGTGTTGCAGAATTCCGAGAATGGATTCAATGGAGCAACAGGCAAGCGGACACGCCACGCCACAACCACCACACATCCCCGCAGTCCAGAATGCGTTAAGCAACTGGAATTCACTTGAAGTGAGTGATAGTCAATTTGATAAT
This sequence comes from Cylicocyclus nassatus, assembly GCA_958299035.1. Lineage (NCBI taxonomy): Eukaryota > Metazoa > Nematoda > Chromadorea > Rhabditida > Strongylidae > Cylicocyclus > Cylicocyclus nassatus. The sequence goes on along the minus strand of CATQJL010000223.1, from coordinate 30,603,947 downwards.
ATTTTGACTTTTATGGGGGATGTGTTGGACAGCCAAATTAGGCACCTCTCGCGTGTAAAGCGAGATCAGATATTGATTTCGTTGCGCGAGAGGTTGCAAGTTAGCCTCGGAGGGGAACTTGACCATGCAGGTAGCTCGCACTCCGCTCTTTGTGATAAATTCCAAATGAGCGTCGAGGAATTGCTTGAGTACATACCCATGGCCAGTTCCCACAGCCAAATGGTAGTGAGGTTAGGGGCTAGGTTGGGCTGTGAGATAGATGAGGTAGAGGCCGTAGTTGAGGATAAGGCCGCAACTATAGCCGATCTGGAAAACAGATTGGCAGCCTCCCAATCTAAGCTTAGGCTAGAGGCTTTGAACAGTGTAAGGAGAGAGGAAGATTTGCAAGCGCAAATATTAGTATTACAGGAACGTGTAAAAGAACTCTCCGGCCCCTCTCAGGATTCACAAGCCACAGCTTCGGCAAGCCTAGTCGAGGGTGAGTGTGAACTTTCACATTCTGTTCGGGAAAATTACCGAACATTACAAAGTGTCAACAATCGTGTTCAGGGATCCCGCGTACGTCGAGAAGCGACCGCTGGGCCACACTGCGACCCACCCCGAGCCTCACCCAAGTCGTCGCGACCATCGTCGGCCATGTCCTCCCAAGGATCAACGATCAGTGAGTCCCTATCGATTATTGATATGGGATCTAGGGATGGGATAGGTGCTGGGAACCCGGTTAGGGACATGTTTACTATGTTTAAAGAAGTTTTTAAAGCACAAAGCGTGGCCAGCGTGCCACGATACACGGGTAAAAATTCCCTGAGTGATTTCCTCCGGGCGCTGGAAGTGAAATTCCCAGCAAGCGTGTGGCAGGACCGGGATAGGAGGGATATCCTGGTTAACCACCTGGAGGGCACGGCTAAGGCAGTGTTTAAAAGCCTGCCACAAAGCGTGCGGGAAGGGAGCTTTAAGGGTGTAGTAGAAGCCCTAAAGCAAGCGCGAAGAAACCCCTGCGACCGTTTAAAGAATATAAGAGAGTGGGAACAACTCTCAAAACGGAATGGGGAAACCGTGGTGGATTTCTGCTGCAGGATGGAGGATCTCTCTAGGAGAATCCATCCTAGTTGCGAATGGGATTTCATTCGCGGCTCCAAGCTGTATTCATGCTTGGAGAGTTGGCAGGACTCCTACCACATGCTTGCTGCTTTAGACTCGCCTGAAGGGCAAGTCTACGAAGCAGTCAAGAAGGTAGCAAGGAGGCTGGAGAAGCTTCAAGATGGAGCGGTGAGGCACCCTAGTGACTCGAATGTTCGGGCAAAGAGGGTAAATGCCTATGTGAAGCCGCAAGTTGAAGCCAGATACCCAGCGGGTCCTAGTAAACCCCTTGTTAGTGGTGCAACTAATAAGGCCCCGGTAAAATGTTTTACTTGTGGCGAAGTTGGCCACATCTCTTCAAGATGTGATAAGAGGAATCAAAGCACAGCTAATCGATTTCCACAGGGAAGGGGTATGAGGTGCATTCAACCTCACAGCAGTGCTGTAGGGGGGATCACCTTGGCCGACGATGTTGAGGGATGGTGCAAGACCGTCCAAGCCAATCATGCCAAGGTAGATGCGAGCCCCAAGGCTATAGGAGAACCATGTCTCTGCGAGGTAGAAGTGTTTGGCATAAACACAAAGGCTTTGATAGATACCGTCGGTAGTTTCGATAGTTCCTGTGGGGTTTTTGAAACTGGCCCGTCAGCAAGGGGTGGATTTCAACACACAGGCTAGGAGGGTCGTTGATTCTAAACAGCGCAAACTTGTTGATGCTTCAGGAAACCTCATGAGCTTTCTCGGGGAGCTAGTAGCTAAGGTTAGTATACACGGGAATGGAAGCATTCCTGTACATTTACATGTCCAGAAAACCGAAGATACAACGCTACTTTTGGGGACTAATGCCTTATCGGAGCTTGGTATTGCGCTAACTTTTCCAACATTACCGAATAAAGGAAACACCGATTGTCAACAGGTTCATGCTGTAGCAAGAGTAGTTATACCTCCGGGATGCGTGGCCACGGTACAGATCGAGGGATCATCTCAATCAGGTCCCTGCCTGTTCTGGTCACGTCATGACCGCATAGAATCGGGAGTGTGCGCAGTCGAGCAGAGCAAATCCGAAATATCAGTGTTGAATAGAGAAAGTGAACCTTGGGTTATCCAAAAAGGGGAACAGTTAGGTACATGGTCCCATGATTCATGGATAGATCCTAGGATAAGTGAATTACCTGGCGATATGCTAGTATTGAAGCAGCCTACATTGGTAGAAGATGCGGAAAGGATAGGTAACCTGGTTGGTCTACTTGACGCCAATAGAAGAGCAGGTCCTATGCCTATGGAGATTAGGAAGGTAGTGGAAGACTATCATGACGTTTTTGCCATTTCTGATTTGGAGCTCACTCAAACCCATCTGGTTGAACATGACATTGAAGTGGGAGACCATCCGCCCATCAGGCAGAAGACTCGACCGGTACCGTATGGACTTCGTGCGGAGGTTGAGACAATGCTTGATGAGCTTAAGGAAAGGGGAGTGATAGAGAATAGTGAGTCACCATGGGCATCGCCAATAGTCTTAGTGGCAAAGAAGGATGGAACTATCCGTCTTTGCGTGGACTATAGGGAAGTGAACAAAGTAACGAAAAAGGATAGTTACCCACTCCCACCTATAGATGTTACCTTGCAAAATCTGCAGGGTATGTGCTGGTTCACATCATTGGATCTAGCGAGTGGGTATTGGCAAGTACCGCTGACAGAGCGCGCCAAAGAGATTAGTGCTTTTACCACTACCGCGGGCCAATTTCAGTTTAGGGTGCTACCCTTTGGACTCACAACCGCCCCTGCGAAATTCCAGCGCTTAATGGATCAAGTATTGGGCGATGTTAAAGGGCGCGAGGTCTCGGTGTATATCGATGATATTCTAATCGCCACCGAAAGCGTAGAGCGCCACGCCGAAGTGCTGAGGAAAGTGTGCCAAGCTTTGAGACAAGCTCAGCTTAAGATGAAGCCACAAAAATGCCGGATTATGGAACCTAGCATCGAATTTTTGGGGCATGTAGTGGATAAGGATGGTGTCAAAACCGACCCGGATAAAGTGGTGCGAATTCAAAATTTTGAGCGCCCAACCAACATAGCGCAACTACGGACATTCCTGGGTATGGCAGGATACTATCGCAAATTTGTGTTACATTTTGCGCAGATCTCGAAGCCTCTCTATGAGCTTACCAGTCCTAAGAATGCTTTCTGTTGGACGGCGGCGCATGAGAGAGCTTTTAGCAAACTGAAGGAGGTTTTAACAGAAGCCCCGGTTTTGGCGCAGCCAAACATCGAAAGAGCAAGAGACGGAAGCCGTCCTTTCATAATCTATACCGACGCAAGTCGTATAGGTTTGGGCGCCGTTTTGACACAGGAAGGCGAAGATGGATTGCTCCATCCCGTATTTTTTGCTTCTAAGCCGTTAACGCAAGCGGAGAGGAATTATCACGTCACTGATCAAGAAGCGCTGGCAGTAGTTTATGCGTTAAAGAAGTTCCATTATTTTATCTATGGGGTCAAAACCATAATAAAAACGGACCATGCAGCGCTTGTATCGCTCTTTAAACGTACCAATGTGTCTCCCAGGGTGCTGAGATGGGCGCTGGAAGTTCAGCGCTATGATCTGACCATCGAACACCTGAAGGGAGCAGCTAACTGCGTTGCTGACGCATTATCTAGGGGACTCCCTGAACAAGTATTTGCTAAATACGGGTACGCCGAAGGTGAAAAAGTAGTTTGTGCAGTTCAGGAGCACGAATGGTTGTCGGAATTGCGCCAAGATTCCGATTTTGCAGCCTTGATTTCTGCAGTAGAGAGCGAGCGCGAAGAGGAGGTGAAACTCCCAAGACACGAGAAAACCCTTAGTTCTGTGGATTTTACCATTGAGAACGGAAAATTACACCTGATAAAGGAAGATGGGTCTTTGGTCCCAGTAGTGCCGCGATCACGCCGCCAAAGCGTGTTTGACGAAGCCCATGCAGGAGCCCTTGGAGGACATTTTCACCCGCGAAAATTGTTCCTTCAGCTCAAGAAAAGGGTATTTTGGCCTGGAATGCGAGCAGACCTGTTTCGGTGGTACCGATCTTGCCAGAAATGCTTCCTGACCAACTGGAAAAAGGATAATGTCCCACCGTTGCGACCCTTTGAAGTATCCAGACCTTTTCAAATAGTGGGGATCGACATTTTAGAGATGGGTTTGACTAGCCGCGGAAACCGGTATATAGTCACTATCATAGACCATTTCACCAAGTATCTTGGAGCGTATCCGGTACCCGACAAAAAGGCGGAAACTGTTGCTGAAGCCCTATTCAGCAACTGGATTTGCGCGACAGGACGCTGGCCGGAAACAGTGTTTTCAGACCGCGGTGGCGAATTTGAGAACAGTATAATGACGGTTCTCTGCGATTATATGGGGATTTCCCAAAGTTTTACCAAAGGATACTGCCCGAGAGAAAATGGAGTGACGGAGAGGGTAAACGGAACTATCGTTAGAATGCTCAAGAAGAAGACGGTAACACCAAGTGAATGGGACAAAGTGCTCCCCACGGTAGTTTACGCCTACAACGCGTCACCTCACAGAGCAACGGGGGAAAGCCCGCATTTTCTGCTGTACGGAAGTGACCCTAAGTATCCGTCCGCGGTAATTCCACCAGAACACCTATCTCCGTACATCGTAGACTACGATAATTACAAAACGGAGCTCTTGTCGGGGTTAAAACTCGCCCGCGAATGCATTGTAGAAAATGCACGGGAGTACCGCGAAAATATGAAAAAGTATTACGATCGGAAGCTGGAAACAGCAAAGTCAGTAAAATTTGCAGCGGGAGACCGCGTTTATATGAAACTGCCAGCTGAAAAAGGGCAGTCTGAGCACCCTAAACTAGTAACGGACTGGGCAGGACCGTTTCGGGTGATTGAAGCCAGCGACAACTCGGCGCTGATCACTCAGATTGGCGAGAACGAGGAACCCCGGCGAGTACAGTTTGACCATTTGGTCAAAGTACCGTCGGAAATCGACGATACTCCGGTGATAGGGATGACCGGGCGCAGGAAACGGGGAAGACCCAAGAAAACTGCGAAAACGCCCGATTTACCCATGAAAACTAGTAGAAAACGGGGACGACCCAAGAAAGCTGGACAGGGGAAGATTGATGGGGTTGTGAGCAGCATTAGATTAATAAAGTTTCTTTTCAGGAAGCCCTTATCATCTGCAACGAATGCCAGACACGTCAGTTGGAAATGTCCTGGAAAACTCGCCCATGGAAACACCGTTTTGGAATGCTCGATCGAGGAAAGAGTGCCGGACGTCATCCCGAATTCGCCTCCCAGCTGCATCAGCATAGGAACGCCGTACGATCTCGCCCGGAACATCTCTAAACTAGTCGCGCAGTGGAAGCGCTCTTTGCAGGGGACCCCCTTGTAGTGTAGTACTAGTGTTTTTCTATGTTTCATATATCATATAGTTCACAAGTTTCTTTGTTTTGGCTGTTTATCGAATCGATAAGCAGCTAGCCTGGCTAAGGCATCCTAGCGTGCCCCTAGGATACACGCTGCGAGAGAGTAAGGATGAGGCAGTGAGAGGGGGCGGGGTTGACCTCATACAGTTGCGCTACGCTATGGCTGCCATGAGCTAGTAGTGTGATATCCTGCATTGACCAAGAGTGGTCACTCGTCTTGTTTTCCTTTTTATTATCTTGTCATCTCATAGTGCCTTAATTTCTTTCATTTGTGCCTTTGTGTTTCATCATTTTGAAAAGAAATCAGTTTGCAAGTAAATATTTTACTTTGTAACAGTGTTTGTTGTTCACATCTGTGTCGGATTCGACCGTGATATTTCGATATCGTGCTCATTTATTTGTTGAAGAAACCGACTAAGTGACCTCCCTATACTTGTAAATAATCACTATACTTAAAATTTCTGAAAATTCAAATTAACCTTTGAAAAATTTTTCAAATGCGTGTTTCGGAGTCATAGGCCAAAACTTTGGGAACCATCGGAAAAAAATTTTCCTAGTGCGTGGCTATTGCTATGCCCCTTCATTTGAGAAAAAATTTTGTCGCCCCTTCTCCATGCAAATTGGGACAGCCACTGGTGCATGCCTTTCGATAGTGCACATCGTGCGCGGTCGTAGATCCTGACAGTTAAAAAAGATCCAGGAGGAAGCAGCTAGTAAGTTCCGCAACATTCGGATCGAACGGATATGCCTAATGGGACTAATCTTGAGTGTAGCCCTATCATTGCACACATTAGAACCTAAGAAGAAACCTAATCCAACTTTGCTGAATTTAACAATACCGTAGTACATATCAGAACACCAATGGCGACCGAGGTAAATACCGCAAGGTTCAAAAAAAGATTACATGGATTGTAAAACTACGCAAGTTATTTTTTTTTCACTTTTAAGTAACTGATATTAATCCTCAGATCCTCGAAAATTTACGAACTTGTAAAAAAGTTTCAAAAGGAACTGCTGTCGCCACACCTTCTTCTAAAGTTTAGGGGCTATAGATCCACCAAAGTTTCAAAACGCATCCCAAAAAATTCCGTACAGCGAACACCACGCCCTTCATTCAAAAATTTCTTTACATGCTCACCATCCCGCTTCCTTCCCGAACCAAAAAATTTCTTTGAACCTTCACTGCTCACCTATGGCAAAATAATTTCCCAGCATGACGTGACAGGCGATTACCGAATGGGACGCCAGAGAGACAAAAACGTAAATGAGCGACCGGTTACAAATTATCGAACGGCATGCACTTTGTTGTAGTGTTCAACAACAATCAATTAATGCAATCGACAATAACAATAGGCAGATGGCATTTCCGAGAGTAATGAGAATTAAAATTCTAGGAAACAATAAAAATGAAAATCCCACTCACAAACTCTTATCGTGCCTGCCAAGAAGTGGTGAATATTGCGCGGATTTTACGGAAGCAGGTTTGCACACCGGTGATTCAAAAGTCTTCCCGAAGTTCATCAACAAAGAATCAGATGACGACGAACCAGCAGCACAGTTTTTCTCTCGATTTGGACGAGGTAACTCTATCTGCAGTAAAAAAAATACTAGTTCAGTTGTTACTTCAAAAACTGTGAAACTTACCGCATTGCAAACCTCCGCCTCTAACTCAATCAGATAGTTAAGATAGCCAGGAGATCGAACAAACGCTCGTAGATATTTCTAGATTGAGTTATAAGGAGGACTTGATTCAAGTGCAATACAAAATTCACTTTTAAACAATAAAAAGTTTGTATATGAATCAGATAGCTCTGTTGCAAGTCATCAAAACCCACCTTGACCAGTCGCTGCATACAAGATTGCTTAGCACTTAAAAAAGATGACCGCAAAGGACGTCCAGAATCGGTACAGATTTCAGACTCCATCACTTGCCTAACATGATCATTGACTTGAAGAGACGAAACTGCTTGCATTGAGAAATACCTATTGCAAAGGCAAATTTGAGAAAGCATTTATCAGAAAAAAAATTCACACTTACTTATCGTAAATACACATAGCATCCTCAAGTAGTTCTTTATCCGATAAAGTATCGTAACTCGCCTCGAATGTATTACAAGCCAATAAGAACTGTATGCAATTGCGATCATGATCGTTGTCGACAAACTAGAAATCAAAGTAAAAACCTGATACTTTCTATAAAAAGTCTTCAGGGAGCGAACCTCTAGAAAAGCGTTCAACAGTGCAGGAACCAACAAGATGTCATCCAAACTACACCCTCGAGAGAGAACTTGCAAAAGATATTTCTTGTAATAAATACTGTTCATGAAATCTTTGAGATAGCTGAAAAAAAAGATAAGAGGTGAAGCAAAGAAGGATTCGAGTAGAAGTGCACTGACCGACTCACGAATACATTGCGGATAGACTCCTTTGCCTCGTCAAATAAATCGGGCCCTAAGCCATCTTCAGACAGTCTTGCTAAAATCACTAATAAGCATTTGTAAGGAACAAGCATTGAATCAGACTACCTGAGATTCGCTCACATATGCTTTTGGGAAAAGACAAGCTAGTAGCGGATTCTTTATCGATGTATCTGTCGTAGATATTTCGTGCGTCTAACAGCACTACTGGAAAACAGTACATATAGACGATTTAACGGCGTGAAACTTGAATATGACAAGTGTAGCAAACTTGAATATGACAAGTGTAGCAAACTTTCACTTTCACCAACTTTCATGCACAACCGCAGCATAAAAAACGCCTCTGTCAAACCATTATAGTATTCCGCTTCCAATGCCCTTACAAATGACGTTCTCTGTACCCAAGAAAACATGACAGAGCTGACGTGGGACAACAGATAATTTCACAACAGCTCTGTTTCAGGCGCAATCAACTGCGAAAGCAACAAATGAGGCCAAGCACTAAGCACCGCTGTCCTCCCCGAAAACCCATCCCGCTCGCTGAGATCTGCATGAAATGCATTCCTTCACTTTATAAAAAGTAGCGCAATATGTTCTTGGCAGCACCCGTCTAACGCGATTATGTCCCACTTCAAAGAAATTGACTTGCAGTAAGGTCCGCAGATTCAGCGCCATAAAAACACCAAGTATTGAGGGAACAGAAAGCGTTCTGCACAAACCTGCCCAAAACAATAAGGACAAGCATTGTCATTGGATAAGCATTGTGAGACTTTAGAATAGAAAATTTCAATTAAAAAAGCTATTAACAACACAAAATGAAAGTGGATTTTGAAAAAGCAAAGACAGGACCAAAGGTTGATAAACACAAACAGGTGCAAATCTAGTTTGAAAAAGGAACATAAAAACATCAATGCCGAGTGAAAAAAACTACAAGCGCAAAAAATTTGCTTGATAGAAACCTACATGATAATTCGACTTTCTGAGATGTTCCAGACAGTCCTTCTTCGAACGAGGATTTATACCCATTCACATGAATCCAGAATTTGATGAGATTCAACTTGTCTGAAGCAGAAATGCACTGAAGCAGCCAAGGGTAGGCCAAAAACTCACCACAAGATTCAAGAAACTGAATGAAGAAGGCTAAGCCGGATGGGTCTTCCATAAGACTATCTATATCATAGGCAAGAACAAACGACTTATGCACAGATATGGGATCGTCCGCTGGAAAATCAACAGCTTAGAAGAGTAAGAGCACAGAACGAACTCACTAGATCTCATGCTGTCTCGAACATCATCCTCTTCAAGAGAAACTCCAGCAACCAGTGCTGGATTCACACCATTTACATGTTTCTCTGCAAAATGAAAACTACTACCAGCGATCTCTACTGAAAAATTTTGTAAAAAAGAACGAGAAAAGAGCAGGAAGGAACTCTCGCTTTCTACACTGCTACAAAATTCCCAAAACTCCTTCTTGCGCGCGTCAAAAAATGGATTTGCTCAAATATATCTTTGATGGAAAGGTCATGAAGCGCAATTTATTCAGATGTCACCAATGCAAAAGTCCAATTTAGTATTATGCAGCTTCAATAACACCAGACAAAGTGTTTTGCTTACTAGGGAACTGAAGTTTACCGGCTGAGTCTGATACTTTGCTGGAATACTATGCAAAATATTTGCGTTGTTGTTATATGCATCTTCAAATGTATTCACCCTTTAAATTCATATTGTGAATTTACTTCGAAATGATAAGACTGAACATCAACTGTAGATAGTAGTCAATACATCTCCGTAAAAGTTTGGAATGTATCTGCGAGATTATAACACTAACAAAGGAGGGTCACGAAGTCGAAGTGGCCGATCTCCAGAAGCTGCATACTATCGGTGAGAGCTTGCAGCGCTGATTCCAGATCTGCTCTCCTTCTATGCTCGATGCTTTTGGAAAAGAAGTTGTAGTTTTGGATTCGATATATGAACTAATAACCGGGATAAAAACAGTAGCTGCAGCGTTTGCAAACCTTGAAAGAAGCAGCGGCAAGTTTGAGGGCATCTCATTCAAACTCTCTGCCTAGTACTTTCTATCTCTCCATTTGACTTCTAGGAAAGTTGCAACGATCGATTTTACTCCGGTCCTTAGGTCATTTTTTTCATAAAAAATGCTCAAAACTTTTTACCCAAAGTTGCTCTGCAGATAGAAGAGCAATTCTGGAATCAGCGTTCCAGGCTCTCACTAATGCACGCAGTTTGTCGTGATCGACCACTTCAACTTCCTGACCCTCCCTTTTAATATATGCTACTTGTTGTCCAGCAAAATCGCGCCTCTTGATATACAAACAACTTTGTCATACTTGACTGATTTACCAAATAAAAGCGAAAAAAACCCAAACAGCAAAAACAACAAATAAATAAAAAATAGAAAGACTGCTTTTGTAACTTACCTCTTCTGCTCTTCTTTTTGAGCTTCTCCAGCATGGTATTCATAATAATTCAACGGGCAACACATGCATGCGTTCGAACTTCATCGCAGCCTATGAGTGGGAGATGAAAACGGGTTACAACGAGGCAGTGAACCCGAGAACGTCAGGCAGCAAAAATTCCTCGGTTGACTTGCGTTGGCCGTGGGGCTGGAAACAACAATGGAGCAGCGTACAACCGACTTCAAAAGTCTTGTCGCTTCAGTTGCTTTTGTGCCTTCGCTGGCAGTAAACGTCAGATACATCTGTATAGAATGTATTTTGGAAGGCGACTTACTCCTGGTCGACGACTATTGGATTCACAAGAGCACGCGATTGTCGTGGAGCCCATATCGGTACGAGCTCAGCTGGCTCTAAACACTATTTTGCATGCAAATTTGCATTTGCGCGGTTTTTAGATAGTGGATGATATCGCTGAAGACGAGGAAGATGCTTACGAGGAAATGGATGAAGAGGAGGAGGAGGATTGCACAACATCAAGTGCCACGGCTCCAGTAATGCCATGCGCAGAGGTTGAAGTTCCAGGTACGTCGTGGGATATTACGTATCTCATCAAAGGCGAAACGATTGACTTTTCGTGGGTTTGTTGGTTGAATATACTACTCAGACAAAAACCGCAATTTCCGCAGAACGCTTGGGAAGGTTCCGCCACGTCACTAGCAGGAGTTTTTTAAACGTACTGCGAAAGTCTCCAAATGCGATGCTGCGAAAATTCCTAAGGATACGAACCGCAATAGCAAGAAAGAACGCTTGAGCGAGAATAAACTTTTCTCCTTTGACAGCGAGACCCACTAATACCCTCTGTACGGATGACTGTTCGACAATGAACTCTAGTTGTTGGCGGAACAAAATCGTAAAGCTTCGGGCAGAGTTCATGCGATTCGATCGTCGCGATTCAATCGCTACAAGACAAGTGTTACGAGTTCATTGCATGTCGATCCTCTTGTAATTAGGTTGTGATAGTTAGTCGCGACTAGTCGTGTTAACTATCACAACCGAAATGCAAGAAGATCGGCATGCAATGATTTTACTACTTGTCTTGTCGCGATCAATCGCTGCGATCAAATCGCGTGAACTCTGCGCGAGGTAAGAGACAACACATTCAAAACCCTGGGAAAGTACTGGCGGGGCAAAATGCCGCGGAACTGCTGGCATTTTCGGAATTTTCGCAGTGTTTTGTGCTGTGGAAGTTCCCGTTTTCAACCACCCTAACTTGAATACCCTCCGGAAGTTCCCTTTTTCAACGATTCCAGTTATGTAACAATGAATAAAATCCTTTGGACCACTGCAAATTATGCTTGTCTTTCGGAAGTTCCGATGAATTGTCTGAGCGAATAGGGATGCATGCGGAATGCCGGCCCGGGCGACTGCAACAAAACGAAAGCGTTCGCGAGCGAAGTGAGTACATACTACGACCGCACGCGGCAACTAGCCCAGTCGAATCCAGATCCAAGCTGGATCCGACCCGCGTTACGGGCACTATGACAGCACCTTGTACATTTAACTCAGTGAGAGGTTCTGAAAGGAAACTCTGAGAATGCATCTTTCTTTTATTCTCTGGTCTACACGAATGACAAGAGTCAATTCAGAGGCAAGCGGATCGTTCGTTTCTACACCTCCACACTGCATTGTGTGTAATCGAACGCCTACTCCAAAAACTCGCTTGTTCAGATGGCCCGATGACCAGCAGTTGAGGAGATCTTGGTATGTCATCGTTCTAACGAATAGGGTTTTCAGCTATGGTCAATCATTTTTGGTAGAAAAATGCGGGACACTGTTAAGCCTAGCCTAGCTGCGACTTGTTCAGTTCTTATATTTTTTCTACAATTAGGATCCGTAAAAATTTGTTTTACTAAACTGCATCAAAATTTGGTAAGGTCTAAAACAAAAACAAAATCGAAGAGCACTGGTCAGAAGGCGGTTTTGGAGCAAAAACTGAAAGTGATCTCAAAGCGGCCTAAATTTTCAACATAATGCAAAACTTTAGCCGCTCTCAGTTTTCGCTCGTCTGCAAGTCAGTAATTCATATCTGTATATTAGTCCTGCGATTAGGATCGGATCCAAATCGGATCCTGATCGCAGGATTGGTATAGCCGCAGCTGTACTTGATAGAGTGCTTGAAGTATACTCAGTGACTGTGATGCTACAGGCTTGCTTTCTTCCATATGGAACCCGATTATCTGGATGGTTGCAAAGATCCATACATTTGCAATGTCCATTTTGATGCGAGCCAATTCCTTTATGAAGGAGATCATGTTTACTGGAAAAAAGATCCGTTTCCGAGGTTTCGGCAGAGGCGTAGCATTCTAGCGGATCCTTTTCCATGGGAAGTGACAATTTCTAGCAAAAAAGTGAGTGAAGTATTTCTTATGACTTCGTTTCACTTGCTTGTTTTCTCATATCATCATCACTTTTTTAAGTCGTTGATGAATAAGTAATGAGTGTCGACGCATAGAATAGACCATAGACCCATCATACATATAATTCAGCAAACACCACAAGAAGCACAACCATATCGAATGAGGCATGGAATACAACACGAGCATAAAGTTACTTTTCGGGAATCTTTCTTCAAGAGCAAGGTAGTTTGAGACCTCCTTTCATATGACGTACGAATCCACTTCACAATTGAGTTAACGTTCGCTTTCGAAGCGTGTAGTCGTTTCTTTTCATTACTCTAATGTGCACTTTGTTTGTCATGGCTTCTGAGAAAGCTATCAGCCGCGATTTGAGGTGTTCAGAAGGCAATAAACGCCGCCTTTGTTTTGTCACCAGAACCTTATTATGTTCTCGCTGCATAGAAAACTAGTTTTCGTAGGCACAGTCAGCTAATATAAGCAATGCATTATTTGCAGCTTCCGCTTTTGCGAGAAAATTGAGTTACCAGTGAGTAATTGTTATGGAGTGTTTGCCCTTCACTCACTACGATTTTTGCAGAAAAGCTGCTTTGAAATAGCTTTTTTTTTGAATAAGGGTCTCAAGAAGCACTCTGGCAAGAAAGTTTTCGAAATAGACATTCCCAAAATTTAGAGACTTTCGATCCTAACTCATCTTACTTACGTAAGGCGGAGTAAACGACTACCTTCACTCAAGTTAAGTATGGTTCTGACTAGACAAGAAGTACTTGACATCGCTGATGAGAATTACTGAGAATGTTTACAAGAAAAACCCTCATCATCTACTTTTAGTCCAAGTCGTCACATCCAGTCGCTGTTGTATCTCTACCTGGAAATCCCAACATTTTCTACGAGTTTTCGTATACAAGGACCTCATCTGTCGACTCGAGTAAATTCTACTCATGCCTGACTTGCAGGAAAGCAAAAATCGACAGTAAGTAAGTGCGTCTGTTCTGCTTGCTTTCATATCTTCTTTGCTTTAAGCGCGGGTGAAAGATGTAATTCGCACTATTCACATCAAAGATGGTACAATTCGCAGCCGTGGCGATCCGTTTTGGGGACATCATTTCGCATGCCGCCCTTTCACATGTGTTGATGATCCGTAAGTGTTTTCTTCCCTTGACCCGGAAAAGTTGGAGCTAGTACTTTTTCTGGGAGTTAGCGGCCAAGGCAGTTGTATTACCATTTGATTCAACTGGCTTGGCATCGGCAAAGGCGGAGCTTCGTGATCTAATTAAGGCTAGGTAATGATCAGAGAGCACCCGCGCGAGAGAGACGCAGGTGCGTTGCGGGCGCGACCGGCCTCAATTACGGCACAAAACCCCGCCCTAATGGTGCCAAGCCAGTTGAATCAAAGGTTACACAACTATTGCACATGCTTTTTTGAAATGTGTTTGCAAAAATTAGATAGTTGCTGATTTTGTAGTGACCTCCTACAAGCTGACACCAATCCCAACCACCTGGGCGATAATGCTCATCATATGCAAGGAGTTCCGACTGCCCTTCGGAAGGACTCAGAATGGGGTATTTACTATCATTGTACAGGTCTGATCTCCTTTTCGTAGGCGTTTACTTTAGAAACAAGGTATGCACCGTACTGTACTCCAGAGTCAGTGGATCCCTCATTACCTCATCAAAACGTTAACGACAATCACGAAGTAGACGAGGTATGCTTATCGATGATATTTATTGTGCTCAATGGTGAGTTTTTTTTTTTTGAAGGTATACCTATCCGCAGGACAGATGCGTACTGTATCTCCATCTGCAGCAAACGCAAAAGTTGGATTCTCTCGACAGGTATGGCAAGGTTTTTTTCAAACTTTTCTGACTCTAAATCTGTGAATTGATCATGGCTGAAATTCTTGTGAATACACTGTGACCATTCGTTTGTAGCTGCGTTACCCACTCCATTCTTGAACTGGCTTTACTCCTGTGATTCATTCCTGCTAAGTGATTGCTGTTGCATCATTTCTGTTTTTTCAGCGTAAAATCCAGTCATTACCGCGATGTCATCTCTGCCGAAAGTTATTGCCCTCAACGAAACTGCTCGTACAACATCTTCAACGACATATCAGATCATGCCCTAATTGCAAATTGTGTGGAACGAAGTTTGTTGCATCGTTAGCTAGATGTTCGCTAGTTTGTTAAGATACTCCCTTCAGACTGTCTCCAGACGACTCAGTGCGTATTCGCCGAATCCGGACTTGCATCAAATGTGTGAGAAAGATGGGTATAGGTGAAAGTTTATTGGAGAAACATGTATAACCGTATTATACAACACGTGCTAAAAGACCTGCAATATTATGAGATGAAGATGTGAGATGATTCTATGATACACCCATTCGTGCTGTTATACCAAGCGATTACATTGGACCACTTGTCGTTCCAGCTAATCCTGGAGCACGTCCATCGCATGCTACTATTTTTACTCTGAAATTCAGTCTTGGTAATTCGACCGCTAACAGTATAATTGAAAGGAAATTACCTGTTTACAGTACGATCGATTGATCTGTGCACGTCCCTGAATTCTACTCCGTCAATGACAAATGTCCAAACATTATCGCAGTATCGATAGGTTACTAATTTGTCTGCTTTGAATTGTACCTAAGTGAAACAAAATCAACGAGAACGGTAACCACTGAAAGTTCTCTCATTATTAACAAGAATTAGCGCGGAGTTAAGTGAGATGTTAGTAGGTTCTGGCTGGTTTCTTCGAGCAATTGTAAGTTAGCTTCTGACTAATGGATATTCATTTTTTAGCTTTTTACACAAAGTAGAATTTCTTAAAGGTAGAGTTTAGACAAAATTGAACTTGTGGGATGGGGCCCTAACCGAGGCACCGCCCAAACGACAGCGCTAAGACTCACTCACTGCCGAGAAATTCACCTCCAAATCTTTCAAACCCAGCCCAAAACGTATGAGCTATCGCACAGCTTGTATAGTTTCATTCTACCGAACGCGGACCTCATGGATCATGTGGATGCATCAATCAGTCGTGCGTTAAATTATGTGGTAGGGGGCTGGTTTGGAAGTTGTAAGTACGCATTTCTTAGGCGCGGGTGATCACACGCTCCGCCTGGGCCATTTCTTAGTTAGGGGCCCTCTCACTTTCCACACCATATGTCTAGTCTTCCTGGATGGAACCTTCAAGTTTTCCTAGACGCCAGTGTCTAGCTCTTTCACAAAAGTTTGCCATATCGCTGGTCATCGGTTTGCTCTTTGATAAGAACTACATACAGTCGAGTAGATTTTCCGCTTAATATAGTGTGCTTGCACAGAAGATGAAATTCGGTGAAATTTGCATGTGAATAAATAGCCACGCCAATACTGCCGGCATTTTGCGCGCGCAACTGGCCAGCATCACAGTCGAAGCTACTTGTTCACGCCCAAAATTTACCGCATTTCGCCTTCTGTGCAAGCACACTACATTGAGCGGAAAATCTACTCGACTGTACTATTTATTCTGCGACTAAAAGACTCGAACCGCTTTGTGCACATTATAAAGACAAGCTCGAATTAGTGATCTGCTTGATCTAGGGTTCTTGCGAGCAAACGTGAGCGTGTTCAAGCTTGTTGGTGTCAATGCGGTCGCAGCATGTCCAAGCTTGTCGCTACCGCCGTACCGAAGAACCTCCTCGGACGAAGTTTTACGGAATTTCTTCGATTCGCCTATCGTAGGAAGCGCTACTGTGCGGAACCAATTAAATACCCTGATCAGAGTGCCAAATGATCCATCTGCGCATTCTTGTGGGATCCGCAGTTCAGTTTTTGGGTCAACCAAATGGAACACGTTCTAGGCTAGGTTTCAAGCTATCTAAGGACCACCAATACTAGCGTACAAAATAAATAAATAAATAAATAGCTTTCGATGCACCACTAGTCATCGTGTATATACAGATGAGATTAGTCAACCATGTAGAAACGAGTAACCGCGTAGTTCCAATCAAATAATGCAAAGAATAGCTCACTTTATTCTTCACCCGGAATGCGAGTGCTTTATTGATGTTTTTGTCGAATGTTGTCAACACCTTCATTGCAAGGGGTCTAGTGATCAAACCTTCTTCAACGAACTCTTCAAGGGTTCGATTTAACGCTGTACCAAGCGTTGTCTCGCGATACATCACGTATGCCATATTGTTATCTGTGATATTCAATTTATAGCGATAGAAAGCTTGAAAAGGACATGAAGCTATGCGAACCCGAAGCAAGAGTACACCGTCTTGGGAAAAAAATTGGTGTTAAAAAGTAAAAATAGAGCCAGACTTCCTCCAAGCATACTGGATGACAAGATGAAAAAATCTTTTATTTCGATAAGAATATGGTTTATGCCAAGCAGTGCACCAGCATCAAATAAGGCCACAACTCAGTTGAGATATATTGAAGGCACCCCAATAATTGAAAATATAATATCACAAATGGAATAATCACATTCAGAATCACATTATATGAAAATCACATTATCATTCCCTAACATGTAAATATGATGCATACACTAGACTACGGGAGAAAAAAAAATTAGAACCATTGGACTACAAATGCAGGTCCAGGAGTACTCTTCATGCAGACGAGCACCTGGTAAATAATACATGCAGACTTGAAACTACAGCAGCACGCCTAAGATCGCAGTAAGCTTCGCCGAATGAACGCCAGTATTTGTTGGTGTCTGAGATCTCAAGACGCTGCTAGCTTCGCTGATCCATCACATGCGACGAATTTTACCCTGTTGACGCGTATACTGTCACGAAAATCTACTTGTTCCATAAGAAAAGTCCACACGTTGTCGCAGTGTCGATATGCTCTCAGTTTTTCAGCCTGAAACAAAAAAATTGACAATCTACGTGAGTTTTAGAATTAAGCAAATGTGAGTTCAAGCAGTCCGAAGAATTTTTTCTTGCGGGGGAGAGGCAACAAAAAGTTTTTTCAGACAATTTCGGAGAAAATTTTCGGGATATAACCAAAGAGCCAAAAAGTTGACGTGGCGGCAGCACGCCCTCGGGAAAAATCCTTCAGAAGGTCTCTTTGGATTTTCAGAAATTTCTAAAAATCATACTCATTATGTATAAGTTGGAAACAAGTCCTTGCCAATTTATAACTCAGGTAAGCAACTTTCAAAGGGAGGGGGGAAGGGGACCCCGCTTTTTGCCCCTTCATTGCCATCATCAAAGAAATTCCTGAAACCGCCGCTGCAATGATCTTTCACTATCAGAAAAACAATATGGTAACTTTTTTCCAATGAAAATATGATAGTATGTAAATGGCAGCGACGAAGGTAGAGTTTTTCGTGATTGAGAGAAAGGAGTGGGGGGACGCGGGACAGAGACAGTTCTTTTCGACGAAAAGTCTCAGTCAAGCTCATCCAAAAATTTGTTTGAGGCGCCTAGTTAAAGTTTCGGAAGCTTGTAGCTATTAAATAGTGATGACGTTTTATGATTTTCCAAACTCGCTAAAAAAAGGAGATGTTTTGGCGCCCAATGTCAAAATTTGAGTTTTAGGTGAATTGGGAGATAAATAAAACTAACCTTGAAGTACATCTTGTTCTTGGCTTTTTGAGCTAGAGCTTTGTTGATGGCTTTGTCGTAAATAACAAGCACCTTTTCGGCAAGCTGTTGCGGAATCATCTCTGGAATGAGTTTGTGATGTGAACAAGAAGTCTAATTTGTTTATTTATTCACTTAATGACACGTGCAAAAACTGGTTTATTTACCTAACCCAAAGCTTAGGAAGCATTGTACTGATACAGATTGAATTTGACGTAACAAAAACAGGAGAATTACGAGGGCATTAGAACTATCAAATAGAAAAAACCTACGCTCTTGAACAAGGTCGTCAAGCGTTTTTTGCAAGGCTTCCCCCAGCGTGGTGTTCCTGTACATTTGATAGTAAGTCATCTGTAAAATCATAATATTCAGATTTTATGGCACTTTCTATCAAAGCCTGTGCTAGTGCAGCTTGTTTCTTTTCGAATCTTTATTTCCAAAATGAGTTTTGTGGTCCTTAACACATTCACGACAAGGCCGATTGTTCGATGACTGCCAATTCGGACCAGAGCATATTTTGCAACATTGAGTTTGCGTTATATTTTCTGGGCGCTGATGGCTCCTATGGTCTGAAGTGTTGATTCTTTGGGAAGTAAACCAAGAGATGTAAACAGAAGCTTATTCAGTTTGTCAGAAAGTTTCATTGTAAACTACCAAAATCAAAAGCTTCAGAAAGCATATGACCCACCGGTGGGTCGTATTGTCCGAAATGGCAGGACGCGTACGACCCACCGGTGGGTCGTATTGTCCGAAATGGCAGGACACGCACGACCCACCAGTAGGTGGTAGTGTCGTGGATGTGTTAGTAAAATGTGGTGACACCATGCAATACTTTCGACGAAGCACATTTTTGGCCCAAATTAGCGCTAACAACAAACACGTGCGTCGCAAGAGTGCCGATCTAATGCATGCTTACAAAACAAAAGAATACAAAGAGATGAGAGGGCATGCCCATACTTCACATCAGAATCTCAAGCAGATTTTTCATTTGAAGAACAACAAAAACACAACAACAACAAGCAACGATGCCCGATTATAATTTCGGGTCAACAGTAACATGCCTAAGTATAGCTTCTTATGATAGCGACAAGTCAAATATTCTGATGACTCCACCACCGCCGGCAGTCATCACTCGTAATGGATTTGATCCCAGCAACGCCATGTCCAGCACATCATCGCCGCCATTTCCCAGTTCCTAAAAATAATTTCTCTATTGTGGAAAAAATGATACGAAAAAATAACTCAGTGCGCTCTAGCTTGAGCTTTACCAACCTTATATAACGATCCATCTCTAGCATCGAAAATCCTTACAGTACCATCTACAGAACCAGCACACAAAAACGGTGTATTTCCTTCCATAGACCACAGTACCCTTGTGATTGCCTGCAAAAGATCCAAGATAATTCTACTCGCTAAAAAGGTGCGTGGTTCTATATATACCTGAGGTGAAGGTGCTCTAAAAATACTGCGAGGAGTGCTTGAGAATGTTTCATACACGCAAAGGGTGCCGTCGTTCCGTCCCACAGCTAACCAGGAATTGAAAGGAGCAAACTGTACACACTCGACGCAGTTCTCCACGTTCTCTCCATCCTAAAACAATTTTGGAGAGATTTACAAAATTTAAGTGCAGACTATTGGAAAAGCAAAGTGCACAAACATTGTAATAAGCGAAAAAAATTGATCTACCTCGTCAGTTTGTAGTGATTGAGCAAGTGGTGGAAATGTTACAGTTTCAGTCAGTTTGTCGGCATGTGCAGTGTTTATGACATGTACAAAACCTGAATATATCCTATCAGAAACTTACGATTTCTCAAAAAAAAGCAGCTGTTTTCCATCTTAGAACCATGAAATTTTTCTCACGTCTATGTCTTGTGTGAATATGATTCTCACAGTATCTTGCCTTATATCCACTACAACTTGAAACAAACCAGTGCTGCGCGTATTGGATGTCAATGATGGTCGCAAAATAGATGCTAAATGCTAGATGCAAAATAATAAATACTTGTAAGCTTATGTCTATATTTATATTATTGCCAGGCTTAGGATATAACGGTCTCATTCACGAGAGGATTGGCTTCATTATGCCTATAGTCAACTATGTTTCAATTCTCAGAGCACATAAATTTCTATTTTTTCTAGTCAAACCTTATGAAGCCAACATCTTGTACTACTCTGATATCTACCAGATCCTCACAATTCACTAACAGACTACTCACCATCTTCCGTTCCAACTACTCCCATTGGTTGACTGACATGGTGGTGAACTTCTGATATAGAGGTACGGAAAGATAGCGTTGTACATGTTCCGTCCTTCAGGTTCCATAATCCTAAATTTACTTACAAAATTTTTGCAGAGGTAAAATAGTTGAATTTTTGTGATAGTGTACAGCAAAATTGCAGGGTATGCAATGTGCAATAGAAAAAGTGAAGTCAGGCCAACCAAAAATTTATACCTCCTGGATCACCCCTCAGTTCTTATATCCCCTATCATACGAAGGCAAAGTTATCATTAATGACATCCTTCATGAAGGTCACTCTCTGTGGGACGAAATTAAGGTAATCATCAATCAAAACTCTGACACCATCTAACTACCGTAATTTTTATTTCGCTTCTAGCATAGAGTGTTAGTGCAAAAACTCGCAAATTTGCATTGGCTCAATCTCAAGGCTTTTTCTTTTCTAAAATCGACCAGCCCAAACATGCCGAAGGATTTGGCGGCCAAAGGACCCTATATCGTGCGGCACAATACTCAAAAGACGGAATACAGCGAGAGGGCTGAGCTGCGCACATTGAAAAACGAGAAAGGTGCCCCTTGTATTAGGTTGTCCCAAAAGTAAACCGTATTTTTGCATAAATCAAACTGTTCTTGTTTTTCAGACAGACTTGGGGCACCATTCGATAGAGCGAAGCATCTACAAAACGACAACCAAAGAACTGTCTAATTCGCTATCAAGGTAAAATTTGGATCCAAAAATCAAAATTTTTCAGCTACCCTAAAAATCGGATCTCCTTCCAGAAAACTCCTACGGACTTCCAACTTGGTCCTTATATAGTGGACACATAGTAGTATCGGAAAATAATTTTGGTTGATTTCTTCCGGAGTTCAAAATTGAGAAACAAAGGGAATCCCAAAATGCCAAAATGCCACTTTTTCCGGGTTTTTTATGTAAAACTTCGTATTTCTCGAATATAAGAGCACATACAGGGGTAAAGTTTTGAAATTGTACTAAGTAAGGCTTGTAGTATACAATGTAGCACACATGTGGGAGGGGCTGGGGCGGAGTTTGCAATTTTTGGGCAATTTTTGTTTCTCGCTTTCTATGCTCGGAAAAAATTTGGCAAAAGCTTATTTGAGTACTACTATATGCCTACTGTATAATGACCAAGTTGGGGTCCGTAGGGTTTTTCTTCGCGAAAATCCAGTTTTCGGGTGAAAAATTTTTTTTTCCGATTTTGGCTTCAAACTTTACATGGAATGCGACTTGAGCGGACCCTTGGTGGTCATCTTGCAGAGCTTGCTTCGCTCTATCGAATGGTACCCCAAGTCTGCCAGGAAAACAAAAATAGTTTGATTTATTCGAAAATACGGTTTACTTTTGGGACAACCTAATACTTGTGAAATTTGGGTATCTCCGACTGATTTTTATGACATACGGCTGCTGTGTGCATATAGGAACAATTACCGCATAAAAAAGAAATCTAAAAGCAGCATACAGTTTTTCATTCTCCTTTTCAAGTGGGGGAATCTAGTGAATATTGTGATTTAAGCTAAGAATGAGCCTTCACTTGCTTCTTCTATATCGTCTGGTCCCTCTTGTCGACTTGGCGCTACACTATGAGTTTTCTTCAAAACATAATCAACGACTAACAAACATGTCACTGCTTTGACTTCCCTTTTGCCCCAAAAATACACAAAGGGGGCGAGATAAACGTTGTGTAAACAAAGTCAATACCTTCAGCTTTTTGAATGACCACTCTTACTCTGGGGAATTAAGCGGAAATCCTGTTAAAGAGCGCCAACATTTTTTCAAGGATAATTTTACAACTCTTCTTAATCTGACTTTCACCATTTTATTTGATTAGAGCCCCTTTATTGATAGACGAGCTGACAAGCCATTATGCTCTAAGCTCCTCTCTGCATATATTTTTGAAGCTACTAGGTCCAATCCATACCCATATCCGGTAGCGAAGACCTTACCGCTAGATAGATGAAATATGTGAGAGATTTGTTCAACTTTATACTTCACTTTCTAGCAAAAAATGGAGTTGAATGAGTGCTGTGTCCAAGTATTTAATAGCAGTTTCAAATTCCGCTAGTTCCTATAAGTGCGCAGAATCAAGTCTAGCAAAAGATGAGAAGTGTGATTACGTTGCGCATCAGCATTATTTCTATTTAAAAACTGGAAATCTCTAGACAAGAATTGCTTTTTTTCCTTTTGAGTAAACCGAGCAAGCGCACCAAAATATGTTGAAAAAGCTTCTTGAAGACCTTCGATTGTCAGAAGGTCAACAATATAGGGTCCTAACGAGCAAAACTTGGATGATGATGTTCGCGATATGTGCTCAATGACAAAAGCAAGGCAACAAAGTAACTGAGCGAACGCATTTAGTGATCTATAAGGATGACTGACTTACTACACCATCACCGTAGCCAGCCAGAAGCCGCTTGCCATCTGGAAGAATATGACCAGCAGTGCAAGGCGATCCATTTCCAGCATATACCTAGAACTCGAAAACTTCATCATACTGATTTCACAAGGCGGCAAATCTCTCACTTTAGATTGCGCTACTCCAGAAGGACCGATTAGCCACATCCATACTGTACCGTCTTTATCGCCAGCAAAAAGAATATCGGTGGTAGTATGCCAACACATCCATTCAAGATCGTTACAGTCATCAATCTGAACCTCACAATGTTAAAGTATTCAATGTAAGATTATTGCCGTTCTGTGCAAAAGGCAATCTATATGGGGTAGGGAAACGAACGCCGCCAGTTTGGACCGCCTCCGCGGACTACTGGTCCTGCAACGACATGCAACAATTTAGCAAAAAGACTAGTTGCCAGCGAAAATGGGCTCAAACTGGCGGAGTTCGTTCCTGTACCCATTTATAAGACTTCTGCGTGAAAATTGTTCCTAGAGGCTTAAATATGTCAACGCCCAAGTGTCACCCCCATAAAACTGATTTATGGCTGCAAAATGAAAGTGCGAGCTTTCGCCCAGTACTGTACTCTTCTGATCAAACTAATCAGGTTACGGTACCGTGCAAGAGTTTAGCGTCGCACTTTTCGACCGTCACTATATGAGCGATCGCTTGGACAACGGCTTAGTTAAGGTCATCCAGTCATTATCCACACACTCGGTACCCAAATAAACTTGCTGGGCAGTGCCTTCAAAAAGAACTACCCTACCTTAGCTCGAGGTTGTAAATCTCCAAGTTGAGTGATTACAATATGCCCGGACATATCGCCAGTTGACAGTAATGTTTGCGCATTGTTGAAGGTGACGCTAGTTACAGAGTCTCTGTGGTCGATTTTTAGAACTGGATCAGAGTCTGGAAAATTTTTTGATAATCAATTAATCCGCCATACTACTCTCGACAAAACAGAAGTATTTACCAGAGACTTGGTAATCCCATAAATATGCGACATCATCTTCACCGCCAGACGCTAGCCATCGCTCGTCAGCAATAGCGACTGCAAAACAATCTTGTTCGTGCGCTTGTAAAGCAACTGAAGAATCGTCAGCCACTTCTCTAGTGTCCGCATCGGATACGCTAAAAAGCTCATCCAATCCATAGTACACAAGTGGAGAACATTTCAATGATCATAAAGCATCTGTTACGGCGGCAGCAATGGATTGAATAAAATGGTTCAACTTCACAAATGAATGGTCAATATGAAGCAGCGTATAGGCAACTCGGGTACTTGGACTTTTTAAGTGAGCAAAGATTGGAAAGTCTTAATCGAACGATTGCCAGCCAAACGGCACCTCATATTAATTATTTGCCACCGAGAATTTTGGCTATGATATTTCGACCCGTACCGTACTTTCCATGACAGCGCACCAGATGCACTCCAGAAAATTATTAAGCATGCTTCTCTGAATTTTTGCAGACTCAACCCTTAAAATCTAGAAAAAGAAGACGGCGGCAGCCACGCCCCAAAAAAAATTTTTTTTGTAAGGTCAAATCGAATTTTTGAAAGGTTTAAAATAATTTCAATGATTCACAAGTGTAAATAAGTCACTTGCATATTTTTATAACTCATGTAAGTGAATTTCACAAATTTCGTGACCCATTTTCGGAGGGGGGGGGGCACTGCCAGACAGCATCCAAGAACTATATTTCCGAGAGTTCAGAGCCGAATTTCTCGGCCATGAATTTCAGCTTATTAAGACCTTTGAAGCCTCACAAATAGTTTGCACACAGGAAATTTAACTACTCGCATTTTCCTGGACAGTGTCTATAAAAAAAGTCTATGGGGTGTTTCATCACAACAATTGACGAACAAGCAGATAAGGTCTAACATTAAGAATGGCGGCAGCGGCCAAGTATGAGGAATCAGCTAGAAACTGAAAGTGGACTAATAGGTCTAGATCCGATAGTAGAACAGCTATCGTCTAGAAAAACTAGAAGCACAGCCTACAGTAATCAATGTTTTAAGAAGGACAGAACCGCCGTCTGATAGTTAAGAACAGAAATCGGAATGAAATCCAAATAAAAGCGATTTCACAAAATCTACTGACAGTCAATGAACGGAGGACAAACAGTTGAACAATCAAAATCGTTTTTGTAAAACACGAATTTTAGCAGTTGTTTCAACAGCTGCAACACAGGCTTTGTCCTGACTAGCATAGTCCAGTCTAGTATCACTAAAACACGACTCCCACATGAAATCTGCGGATTGGCCAACAACGAAATGTGTTTCTCTATAAGTGACAAGGAGTTATAATTTGCGAGTTCGCAGTCACAAAAAGTACCATTACGTCAGTGAGAGATAAGATAAAGAACAAATCACTCTCATAAAGTTTCGCGATGCATTCCAGTAAAAAAGCGTATTCAAAACTTTATCTGGATGTATCGCCTGCGCCCTCTAAAAAGATACCAGGTCTCTCAGTGATAAGCCATATGAGTGCCACTAGCTATATAAGATACCTACAATAACCGAATACTTTTTCGACACGAGTGCGACATGATTTAGATGCGTAAAATCGAGAAAAGTAGATGAAAGGCAGCAGGATAAAAAAGAAACAGATTACGTAACTAACATGCGTTCACCCAGGTCTTTCGATTTTTTACCCAAATCTGAATGAGCGCTCTTACAAAGAGCAACTGGCAAGATAGTTAAGAATGCATTCGATGTAGCTTATCGTTAGTTACAGTTTCTAACAATCAGTTGGAGGAAATTTGCTCAACCCTCAAATGAATTATTTACAATGTTTCATTTTCTATCAACTTCGGTCCCAGTTTTCTTACTTTACTGATAAATTTGATGGCGAAGTTTCAGCTTTGCGAAGCATCGTTTCGAATTTATGAATTTTCATAATTTATTAATTTTCATATTTTCATATATATATTTATTATGAATTTTCATTGGTTGGAGTTACATAATCGACGATAATCGAAAATGATTCCAAGATTCACCAAAAGTCTACAAAGAATTTGTTTTTTTTTATTGTACATCTTTGCATCCAAACGAATTACATGTGATTTTTTTTGTGGTCCTGTGACACTGACGTAGCTACAATAAAACAGAAACGATTTATCAGTGGTCAATTTCAGAACCATTCGCTAAACTTTGCAAGCTACTCAAAACATCAATGAGAAGCATCAAATTCTTTGCAGCACTATGAGTTTTTTATAATCCATCTATTCTGAGGTAATGAAACAGAATAAAGAGAAAAAATAAAATAGAAGCCGATCCAGCACAAAAAAAATGAAGCCTTCAAGAAAAATGCTGAGTGAGGAAATCCCTCTGCTCTAACAAAATCTATGATGGACAAAATTAAGATCGCGTACCCCAGATAAGTTCAGTCGTATTTTGAAACAGTACTTATCGAAAGAAACAAGCATTATCTCAAGACCGCGTCAGCCGCTCCATGGTGATAACACATTATCCTAGATTGCCAAGTAAACTAAAGATTTCGCAACTTATCATGCTCAGTGTGACTATGATAAGCTAGCGCAGAACTAGATTCTGATTTCCCCTACACATGAATGGGTCATGGCATCAGTCAGAAGAAAGCTATGTGCACAATGCTGACCAAATGGAGGATTCAGCCGGTAACGAACCGCATTCGCAGAGGACGCTAGAGACCCTATTCAAATGTGATGAAAGACGCAAAATGACGAAACTCGTCGGGTTGCTTTAGAATGTCGGAAGCCTCTTCAATCCTTGAAGATGTTTGAGCGTTACAACAAAAGAGAAACGCTTTCGTGTACATATTGCTTTACGGTTCATGAGCTGAGATTATAATAAACAAAACGTACTTTGAAGTACTCTGTTGATCTTCATCATCGCTACTAACATGATCATCAGCTGGTCCAGTGAGAGTATCACAGTCGATCACCTAGAAAAAATATCATCAAAGTATTTACTACTAACGATAAGATTCAGATAATACATCCATGTTTGGAAAAAGAAAACTTCTACAAATTATGTGGTGAAAAAACAGCCGCACCTGATTATGCCATTTAGAGACTAACTGTTTTCTCAAGCTACAAGGGAATATTGAGCTCTAACAAACGAAAAATAGAAGGAACAAACACAGTATTGACCCCTTCAAAAATAGCAGATATAAGTGACGCACACTATGCATTTCTCTAAGACTAAACGCACATTTTTTCAGAGAAGGTTAAAAACTCGCGTCTAGACTGTACCAAAAAAGGGAACGAAGATTACTTTAGACAACAAGTGGGATAACTATTCCAACAAATTAACTGCTAACGCAATCCATCGGTGTCTCACGCCGCTATTTTTTTTCAATGTCATTTTACCGCTTAATTTGCAGAAAAGATGGGCAATTCTACAAACTTTTCTAGCATCCATGCCAGTAAAAAAAAAGCACCCCTTATAGTGAGTGAAAATATATGATTTTAAGCCGCAAAATATTACTATGTCAGTGGGCTCAGCATTTTCGCGTTCCCTTCTTGATTGTACTGACCCTCAATGTTTTACTAAACGAATATAACCTGCTCTATATCCCTTTCAGTATCGTCCATTTCTTCCATTTCCATGCGGGAAGTATCATCATCTCGTCGTGAACTAGCCATATAAGCTTCCTCTAAAATCCCAAGTTAGAAGAATAAATTTAAAGATCACATTAATCCGCAAAGAATTGGATGTCAGAAAAGGAAGCGGACAGCCGAGAGAACAAGGAACCATTTGTGCGATGGCTGCAGATACATACTTGCAAAAAAAAACCATGCTTTGGAAGAATTTTGTGAAAGAGAATGATTACAAAAAACGTTGATTTTGATGACCGGAGGATAACGTAAGCAATAATCTGTGCGATGTGACTTCAGGCGCACGATCGTCGGATACAAATTTGTAAAAGGCTTACTTTTAAGCCGTACAAAAAGAATCATGAGATCAAAGATTTTAAGTTGTTTCTCACGTTGCGGATGAACATCGTGAAGCTTGTCGAAGTATGGGAATCTTCAAACTTCAAAAAGATTTCATCTACTACCTCATTCTAAAAAAATATTCATGAATTTTTGAGTTTATTGCATTTCAAGCTTCGCACTGCATATTGTCCAGATCATGTCAAACGCAGCAGTTGTAAGAATATATGTACAACAGGGCACAACACAATAAATTCAATCACCATAATTCTATATCTCATATAGATACACCCCTGACTACTCGGAACTGCTTTTGACAAGATGTACAGGAATATGTACCAAGCTCATTAGCAGTGTATCAGAGAAAAAGCACATGACCTAGAACGATGTGATCTTTCAAATTAGTTCCACTGTATAATCAATGACGATAATTATGATACACATGGAGAAGCCCTTATAAGTGACTAGCTGGCTTACCCGGCTCCGCCGTATCCGGACCAAACTTGGCACACATACACTTCGGGCCCCGGCGGGTGTCACAGTCCACTTTTCGTTATCGATCGATGTCGATTTTACCGATTTTTATCGATTTTTTTGCAGAGTTCACCTACAGGGCTAGGAGTTGGCACAGGGGGGGGGAAGTGAGCATGGGGATTCCGAATACAATATTAGTTTTCAGAATTATCGATTACTTTTATTGATTTTATCGATTTTTTGTAAATTTTGACATGCGAGGCTGGGATTTTGCACAGGGGGGTAATCGAGCATGCTGATTACGAACACAATATTAGTTTTCAGGATCGTCCATTACTTTTATCGATTTTATCGATTTTTTGAAAATTTGAGCTAGGGGGCTGGAATTTGGCACAGGGGTGTAATCGAGCATGCTGATCACCCCCCTTGGGGATGATCAGCATGCTCGATTACCCCCCTGTGCGAACTCCCAGCCCCGTAGCTCAAACTTTGCAAAAAATCGATGAAATCGATAAAAGTAATCGATAATCCTGAAAACCAATATTGTATTCGGAATCAGCATGCTCGATTACCCCCCTGTGCCAACTCCCAGCCCCGTAGGTGAACTCAGCAAAAAAATCGATAAAAATCGATAAAATCGATATCGATCGATGACGAAAAGTAGCCTATGACACCCGCCGGGGCCCGTAGTGTATGTGTGCCAAGTTTGGTCCGGATCGGTTCAGAAATGGAATTTTCTATTCGGAACATACGTACAGACAGACAGACATACAGACAGACAGACAGACATACATACAAACAGACATTCAGCTTTATATATAAGATTATAGTTACTAGTTATTACAAAATCATTACTAGCTAGGAGACTACTCAATACTTCCTCACTGCGGCGTGACAAGTCAAAACAAGAAGTCGCTTGTTGCAATGCATTTTGAACCTGTCAGCGGCGCTCTTTAGCAAAGTTCATTTTCCCATTATTAAGCCTTCGCGCTGGTGATTTCAAAGCAGGTAAATCAAATCCTAGTCTTCATCAAAAATTGAAGCAACTCTTGCGAAGTCAAGAAAATAGTGTACCTCATCAACAATCTCAAAAAGACTTACAAAGTGGAGTAGATTGTCTGGCTAATGTGTGCAACACAACATTTTACAGGGAAGTCCCGAATATGATTACTTTTTTCTTCTTTTGAGGTTTTCTCAGCTAAAGGGCAGTACTATTTGAGAAAACGTGGGTGAATAAAGGCGCGTACTCCCTAGGTGAGATGACTATGGGAATGTGCACCTGCACCATTAGCAAGAAATCACATTAACGTAATCGATATGTACCTAAAAACATCTTGTGAGACTTAGATGGGTAATTTTGAACTAATGTTTGTTTTTAGAATAAACAATAGGCAATAAATCCAAACTATGCACAACAGAACGAGGTCGAAGGGGGGGGGGGGAGGCAGCTTTTCTTTGTATCAACACTAATGCACAATTAGCGAAGGGTAACTCGTACTTTCTACCAATTTTAGCTTGCACAGCTTTGCGAGGAAACTTACGCTTGGACAGATAGTGGGCTAAAATTCCTTTTTTCCAAAACAAATCCTATTCGCTCGTCGAAACATCAAAAAAATAAAATGTCAATGTAGATTGAATGTGAAATAGTGAACAATGCAAAAGAGCCATCAGAATCCAAATTGAGA
This sequence comes from Cylicocyclus nassatus, assembly GCA_958299035.1. Lineage (NCBI taxonomy): Eukaryota > Metazoa > Nematoda > Chromadorea > Rhabditida > Strongylidae > Cylicocyclus > Cylicocyclus nassatus. The sequence goes on along the minus strand of CATQJL010000223.1, from coordinate 30,573,889 downwards.
GAGGACAACTATCTGAAAAGAATTTGTTAAACAAGCTGAGCATAGCAGACACTTGTGTCCCATTTCTGTTAAAAGGGATCAATAAAGGCGTATAGACATCATCAAATTAAGCGAAAATGAAAGCAAGATAACACAAAATCATCTCTTGATACTATTCACCTAAAGTCTCTTATTTCCGCGAAAATCCATTATGAAACTGTTTTAACTGCAGAGAACGCTAAACATGCAAAACAATTCACCATATCAATTCCTCCATTCTCTTCATGCGCAAAACCTCCGACGTGAAAGCTACCAAACTTCTCTAAATTTCTGAATAAACACTGCCGTTTCGTTCCTTATCTTTCAAAACTTCTTATCTTATCACAATTACCGAGGTAAGCAACGTGGTGAAAAGAGGTTTATACCTGAATAAGCTACCGCGGCTAGATTATAGAAAAAAAAAAGCCATGTGAGATAGAATTCACCATGCACGGTGTTCGGATGAGCGTGCAGCAACCTTTTCGACCTAATTTTGAAGGAAAAATCTAAAAACCTTTGCTAATTGTGCGTTTGACCTAAGGAATGAGATCTCTCATCTTTCCGATGGTAAATCAATGGGGAGCAGGGAGAGATGTGCTGATATTTGATGCACACAGTTCAGAAGCTTAAGAGCCTCAATACAACCAGTTCCGGTTCAGGGTTTACAGCAGAATAGACTCGTTTGCTTCTTCTTATGTGAATCAAAAAACGATTCGCGAATACTTCTTGGGCATGGCTTTCAATAACAATAGAAGCCATCACCAGCGGGAACAAAAAGAAAGCATTGAAAAAAGGGCGCAAACGAGGCCTCAGCTGAGTGCAGCGTGCAATCAACACGGACCCTCGACGAAGTCCGATCCAAATCCGGAAGCTAGGACGCATTTTAAAAGCAGCGTCCGGGCAGATACGAAGATGTAGAGTACGGGGGTGCCCGTCCTGGGTAAGGTCTTGCCCAACTGGCAATGCACCAATTTGTTTCTGGAGCGAGAAATCCACTTCAGAAGTGGCGACCGGGACGAGTTAGTTCGATAAACCAGAGTGCGTATACCGCACACAGTCAAGACGCAGGGTCTTACAAAGACTCTGCGTCTTAACCTTGGCGGCAGGCGACAAAATCCAAATCAAGAGCTTCTGGAAAAGCCCGCTTTCGGCGTTTTCTCAGAATCAGCGGGAGAAATAAGACCAGGTGAGAGAAAAAAATTCTATTCCAAATTTTGCCCGAACGCTGCCTTTAAGACAACAAGACCACACAGGAAAGGTTGAAACTGAGTGGTTTCACGGCGCTTACAGATACGTTCTTTCGGAATACAGTGGGAAGCAGATGGAACTAGCCAAGTCCAGTAGTACATCCAAGTATCAAATATGTTTTGATACTATTATATTTGGATATCAGATTAAGTGAAGGCCCTTTTAACTTTACCAAATCAGCTAGAAGAGACAGAGTTTGAATCAGCATTACCAATCGTTCTTAAATTGGAAAAAAACTGAGAAATTTCCAGATCTTGTTGAACAAAAACAACTAAACGACTTTCAACGTGATACTAAGCTTCTTGAGAACAAAAATTTAAAAAGTTTGATATTCTCAAGCGGACAACATATACGTAAGGGATTCAAAGACATTTTAAAGAAGCAATTTGACTTCATAACATGATTTTTATGAAAAACCTCTGCCTTGTTGAGAGATTCCAAAAAAATTGTACCAGGGAACCGAACACAACTGCTACTCGCACACCAAAATTTCATTATTCAAAAAAATATAAAGCTTCACTGGAGCTAAACCTGTGATGAAAAAGATATCTGTAAATCTGTGGCAGGAATATAATGAAATAAGATAACTGAATTACAATGTGAAAAGGAAAACAATAATGTATCTGAATGCGCGTACCTAACCAAAAAGCGATGATTAGATTATTGATAACACCAGTAGGAGGGCGTTGCGTCCAATCTAAAATCAGTAGAATTATAGAATTGAATTTCTTGGGTACACTCTAATGCCTTGAACAATAATAGTCAAATTATTAGTCGTCATTATTTCTTCCCATATTCTCTAGCTATTGGAGTTTTTTATTCAATGCACGTATTTAGGAGAGGGAACGGTGGCACTCCCTTTCACCCTCCAAACATCCGAGTGCCCCTCCCACATGGTAAGTTCATTTTCACTAGTCTACATAAGGAATAGAAGATTCTTCTTGTGGGCTAGATTTCGTCTTTTACCGTTTCTGCCTTTATTACAAACAATGAAAATGAATATTAACAAATTTTATCTGCATGCATGATACCATGACCTAATGAATCGAGCATTTTCAATATTGAGAGGAAGAGAGGGGATGGCTTAATGGTCATAACCTATAATCGTCTATGGGAATAGCGCTATTGAAGTACTGCCTAATTTTTTTGTTTATGCACCAAGTGACGTCCAGAAACAGAGATGAACCGTGGACTATCCCCATGAATCGAAGCACTAGCCTTCAGCTATCCGCGGAAATTTTTTCCTTTCCATATGGTTCTCCCGTGGATAACCTCGCGTAATTAAGTAGAGTACAAATCACGCGAATTAAATTCAAATTCAGGTCTCATCGCTTGATTTTGCAAAAAGCTCATATCCACATGTGCTTTCCTAAAGTTCCGAACCGGGGGTTTCCTATCTAAACTATACTCGCCAAATCTCTGCAATACATCAGTATCTTATTGTGGGAGCAAGATAGAACTAGACTCACTATCACTCACGGATATCCACCTACTATGTTATACTCTGCTGCACCGCAGTGACTGCCTGTGATTACCAAAATCGGCTAAACAGGGTAGAGGACTATTGAGGTGTTAGACGCCTACCCTGTTAACTTAGTCTGGCCATTTGAAAAATCACACAATATTCGGAGTTAGTCCTGAAATGCTGAGCTCAAATATGTTGCTCCTGGCTGCGAAGCATTATTCCAAAATAAGCATTATTCCGTTTTTTAGCAAAATTTGGTGCTTGGCGGCTTGCTGATGTTACGATAACAACTCTGAATGGTTATGCAATTGAATAATTCCCTATCAGCATCAAAAACTTATATGATGTTATTTCAATATCCTACCACTTTTTTGGCTGTCCATTCGAGATTTCGGCTATCATAACTTACCAGTGCTTCACCTCTGCTTCGCAGAGGTTCGCACTGGCACCGTGAACCGTGGTAAACTCACTTTCTGAGAGCTCTCGAATCATAGTTCGGTTTATTGCAACGTGAGCCTTAGTTAAAAATGAACCATACTCGCTATCTCAACCTCACATGATGTTTAGTATCGTAAATCATTCCTCACTGTAATTTCGTAACGGACAAACTCCACACAACTTCAGATTAAGCCGCTTATTATAAGTCATGATATTCAACAACAAAGAAATCAAAACTGAATTACATAAATGCAGCGTACCAAAGAAGGGCTCATTAAGTGAGAAATTGCGATGACACAGGTCGGATAAAGAAAGCGAAATTTAGAGACGACAAACAGAGGTTGTGCATGATCGAAAAGTCAGAAAAAGAATCGTTCATTCCTTTGCGAAGAAATCAAAACTCCCGTTCTCATATACTCAGTAATCGAAGTGATGAAGAAAACACACAAGTACAAAAGCTACAAACTTATTCTACTCTCCACTCAGTATGTCAAAGCTACAAGTGCTAGGCGTAACAATTATAAGAAATCCAAGAAACGAGTTGAGAGTGAATGAAAGTCCTTGATAAGCGGACATGACGAATGACGTGCGTGACCGAGGTAAAAATGAGTACTACAAAGAGTGAAAACCAAATAATAAATATAGCTGGCTGCTCATACGATGATACTAATTTGGAAGATATGTGTGACCCTACAGACTTAATAGAAAACAAGGTTCGATAAGAAAAAGAAAACGAATAAAAATATGAAAAATGACATAAGAAAAGCAAAGCTAAGCGAGTTTGTGGACATGCCATTGAAAGCAAACATGAGAAACATGACCTCGTCCCCCATAAAGATGTCACGAAATTAACGCGGAATCAAAGAGGCAAGTGATGCGTAACATGATAATCAAAGCCATGGTGACGAGGCTGAATAAAATGGATTTCGGCAACCCAACAGAGATAAAAACCATCACAGTAGACCTTGATGAGCTTATGGCAAGGATGATTCAATAACTTACAAGATATCGATCTACTTTGAAAAAAGAATTTTTTTTGCTTCATGATGAACAAAAAACTTTCTTATGGTTCCGAAAGTGTATTCATACAATGTTTCTACAACAAAAAAGTATTGTGCATCCGATGAAATACAGGGTGTCCCAAAAGTATGTATCGAACGTTTGATCGTTAATAACTCTCTTCCCAAGAAGCCTTTTGCCTTGCTTCAGGTACCGTTTTGTAGAGCTGGCTTCAACTTAGATTTGCAGTATAGAACGAATCACTCATTTCTCTTCATTACTGTAGGATTACGGTAGAAACTTCAAGGAGGGTTTTAAGCAATGAAAGGCCATATTTTGCCCCAGAAAGGACACAAAACAGCCTCAAAACTTTTACACTAGGCTAATTAGAGTTGCTGATTATAACTGTAAAGTTCCCAACTTATTATGATGCTTCATTGAAGAGTTATGCCAGGTAAGAAGTAGCGGCCATTTTTTCAATGTTCCTAAAAAGTGGGATTACACCGTTTAGAAAGCTTCGTAATTTTGTGAATAGTTGAGTATTGAACTCAGCGTCCATAAAAAACCCTATAACATGAGTTTTCACGATTTTTAGGAAAATTTTGAAACGGCAGCTTTTTTCACATTAACACCATATGTTTCAAGTTTCTACCGTAATCCTACAATAATGAAGAGAGATGAATGATTCGTTCTATAGTGCAAATCTAAGTTGAAGCCAGCTCTACAAAACGGTACCTAAAGCAAGGCAAAAGACTTCTTGGGAAGAGAGTTATTAACGATCAAACGTTCGATACATACTTTTGGGACACCCTGTATTAGGTTGTCTCATAATTAGTGCACGTTTTTATTTGCTTGCTTTGACATAGCAACCAGGCTCAACCTAACAAAGGGTAAGGGGTACCGCCCGATAGAGCAAAGCAAGCTCTACAAGATGGCACTCATGTCTTTGCACCGTGCTCGATCCACGGAGAGTTCGAACTCAAAATCTAAAAATTTCCAAATGCCCAAAAAAATCGAAAAAAATCAGATCTTCGTCCAAATAATTTCTACGGACCTCCCACTCGCTCACATCAATACTATCGATATCTGATATCCATATGTGCGATTGCCGTATTTTTTCCTTGACTAGAAACGGAGAAAACAAAAATTTCCCTGATTTTCTCAAAGCAATGTTGAGCCGTTTTTGCATATGTAGTTCTATACTACAAGCCTAGGTAAGCATGACTGTAGGTTTTCAGCCTATTTCGAGTGGTACTTTTCGAAAAATAATGAATTCGGATTTTTTCGTTTCAGTTTCAGTGCTGAAATCGACATTTCTCGAAAAGTACCGCTCGAAATAGGCTAAAAACCTACAGTCATGCTTACCTAGGCTTGTAGTATAGAACTACATATGCAAAAACGGCTCAACATTGCTTTGAGAAAATCAGGGAAATTTTCGTTTTCTCAGTTTCTAGTCAAGGAAAAAATACGGCAATCGCACATATGGATATCAGATATCGATAGTATTGATGTGAGGGGTGAGGGAACTTAGGTCCCCTGACAGCCAACTGAGATGTAATTTCGGAGGTCATGATTTGTCAATAACGATAATTAACACATCTGCAGAGCGCATGCTAGGCCCCGCCTCTATCCAGATACCTCTCGCAACTTAGCAGAGGTCCACCGGGACGCGCCCCGTGATAATGAAACGGGGATTTCAAACGAAATTGAAATGCAAAGTTCAGTATCGAAATTTCGCCAAACAAAGTGAAAACTTGGATTTAGGGGTTTTCAAGTACGCTCTTTTCAAATATGGAAATCTCGTCTGCCTCAAAGCTCACCACGGACCGCTTACTAACAATGAAACAGGTAATTTCATACAAACTGCATTTGAAAATTCAGTATTGAAGTTTCACCAAACAAAATGAAAACTTGGACGTAGGGGTTTTCAAGTACGCTCTTTCCAAATATGCAAAGAATTTTTTTATAAGAACATGTATAAGGTTTGTAAAAAAAATTCAATTTTTTTGTATCACATTTCAACCAATTCAAAAAAAACACACACAAACAGATTTTTTCAATGCAGTGCGTTGTAAACGGAGTTTGTTTGGGTCAAACAGCCTCAGGCAAGTCCATAGGATGTAACGGTAGATTACTGCGTTCAATTCTTTCATCGATTAGTCTGTGTTCAAATATTTCATATAATTATTTTATCTCTGTATATCTATATATACATATATGGCTCAGCAAATGTACTTAGATGGTCTTCTCCGATACGAATTTTGACATCTTGCTGAAATAATTTTCTATTACCTCTATTTCTAAAATTTCACTGGAAAGATATAATTTTTAAACTTTCATGGAAACTTTTCATGGAATTTGCCACTGTAAAAATTTTGATACTCGGAACGGTAAAGCATCAAAATAATTCCACTAGCGAATACGATGAAATTCTCTGCTATCTGCGATATGTTTTTTTTGAATTGGCTGAAATTTGATACGAAAAAATTGAAATTTTCTTTTACAAACCTTGTACATGTTCTTATGAAAAAATTCTCTACATATTTGGAAAGAGCGTACTTGAAAACGCCTAAGTCCAAGTTTTCACTTTGTTTGGTGAAACTTCAATACTGAATTTTCAAAGGCAATTTGTATGAAATTCCCTGTTTCATTGTTAGTAAGCGGTCCGTGGTGAGCTTTGAGGCAGACGAGATTTCCATATTTGAAAAGAGCGTACTTGAAAACCCCTAAATCCAAGTTTTCACTTTGTTTGGTGAAACTTCAATACTGAATTTTCAAAGGCAATTTGTATGAAATTCCCTGTTTCATTGTTAGTAAGCGGTCCGTGGTGAGCTTTGAGGCAGACGAGATTTCCATATTTGAAAAGAGCGTACTTGAAAACCCCTAAATCCAAGTTTTCACTTGGTTTGGCGAAATTTCGCTGCTGAACTTTGTTTCAATTTCGTTTGAAATCCTCGTTTCATTATCACGAGGCGCGTCCCGGTGGACCTCTGCTAAGTTGCGAGAGGTATCTGGATAGAGGCAGGGCCTAGCATGCGCTCTGCAGATGTGTTAATTATCGTTATTGGCAACTCATGACCTCCGAAATTACATTTTAGTTGGCTGTCAGGGGACCTAAGTTCCGTTCCCCGATGTGAGCGAGTGGGAGGTCCGTAGAAATTATTTGGACGAAGATCTGATTTTTTTCGATTTTTTTGGGCATTTGGAAATTTTTAGATTTTGAGTTCGAACTCTCCGTGGATCGAGCACGGTGCAAAGACATGAGTGCCATCTTGTAGAGCTTGCTTTGCTCTATCGGGCGGTACCCCTTACCCTTTGTTGGGTTGAGCCTGGTTGCTATGTTAAAGCAAGCAAATAAAAACGTGCATTTATTATGAGACAACCTAATAGTTCCCATAATAAACGACCAACGTGTCTTTAATCATTTCAACATTTCAAAGCGTATTAAAACGATCGAAAGGCAATGGTTGATATGGGAACAATTCGGATTCATAATACAAGAACACTTGTTTGCCAGTGACGTGTTGAAATCGGATAGGACGTGAAGCAGCAAACAACTGCGGGTAAACAATTGTTCAAACATGTAAAATGAGTCCTAACATGTTCTTATTTTATTCCTGAGTGTATGTAACCCCAGCCATTAGCGTGACTTCAGGTGTTCTCACGCCTTGCCTAGTTTTCTTGATGATGACATTGTTGATAGGTCAACTTCCCATCAGAAACGTTCTCAGGCTCTGTTGATTCTCCTTCATGTTGATCCAGCCATTCATGTGACTAATGCTTTCCCTTTCATAGACGGAAGTTCCATGACCATTATTTATCTAGGAGAGATGATCTCTGATACCTTATCTTTGGTGGTCTTCAAGTAGAAGTCCCCCAGATCATGCCGGAAAATTCATTTATATTATTTCGTTTGTACACACTTTCAAGGAAATGTCGTGAAGCGCGGACTTAGGATAGTCATTCGATATCGACAGGCCGGCATTCAAGCGCTTTGAAAGCAATGCTCTGAGCCTCTAGAAGTTTTGTAGATTCATAAATAGCGCTAAATCTGTATCGAGATTCAAAAAGAAAAAGAAAAAAACTGAATCGCGTAGTAATGGAGGAGACAATCTCTAACAGTTGATAGTCATTTTGCCAGATTTCCGTGCAGTTTACAAGATTTTAAGTCCCAAAATTCAGCTGACAGCACCAGATGCGGATCAATCTGCCATTTCAATGTTTTTCTATACTTTTTTTGAGCGACAAACGGGAAATTCGCGATACGGCCGTCTACTCAATTTCATAATCAGTTCCTAACGGATATGGTTAGCTTATTAACAGCCGAGAACCTCAGAATGCTGTAAGCGCTCCGTTTTTGTTTCTAGTTCTTCAGTCTTTATTTTCTTTCACTTTTTGGTGCTGCGTTTTTTTCCCTGCTTTCCTCGTCATTCCTTGTAACATTGATCTGATCTGATTTCACTGCTTCAATACACCCATTCTTATAACATTGATCTGATCCAATTTCACTGCTTCGAAAGGGTTTAATTTTGTTACACTGATGTGTAAGACTTACAGCTTTTATATCATATCGCGCAAAAATCAGCTCTCTAAATATATAATGAATAAGTAGGGTCTTTTGGTGACTTCATTTGCAGCGCATCTAAGTCTACAAACATAAGCCATAGCGAAGCGCTGCTAGTCCCTGATTGCGAACAACACTCAGATAAATTTTAACCGTAATGGAAAGAGACCCTTAGTTCAGGTCAACAACAAATGATGGAAGTTTATGACGCAATACGGGATATTATGATAGGCGAACAAGCTAGAATCATTATATAATTTTCCTCCCCTGTTTAAACAAAAAAGAACGATTTTTCGTGCTTATTAACATTGCACTACTATTATGAGCAGCCCCCCCCCCCCTCAATAGCCATTGCTGTTCAAAAACCGGCAGTGATTCTGGTGAAGGCAATCAATTAGAATTCATTAAAATTATCGGAATTACATTCAATGTCTAACTTAATAAGCGTCACGGTTTCTGGTCACACTGCAGCGTGTATGCTTAGCACGTTGGAATTCATTAACTCATTTAAATGTTCAATCGCTCAAATAAGAACAAGTTTGAATGGCGGCACGTTGCGCTTAGCATTAGCAATCTCCTCGTTCATAGCCCTGGCATTTCCATTACCATAGATTAGATTAGCTTATATGATGGCTAGACATAGATCATAAGATCATTTATGACACGCTTATGTATGCGCTATGACTGAACTTTCGGTTTCCCAGTTTCATTTTTTGCAGAGATAGTGCAGAGGTATGATGTGTCAATAATGAAAACAGTTAGTGGATTCACGGATGTTAAGTAAACAATGGACGGGGTCTATTCAGCATATTTGCAAAGATTTTGCAAAGATTTTCAAGGAAAATGCGCAGTGTGTATAAAATTTATGCCTGAACCTGAAGCATGGGGTTCAATAAGCAGTTGTAGAGAATCGCAAATCAAAACAAGATGTTGGGTTTGAAAACTTGTAATCGACAAAAACAATTTCCTCAAAGCAAACACAGATCGATGCGAAACAAAATAGGGAAAAAAGTGCAACAAAAATGAGTTTTCAATCACTTCCTTAATGAAAACGCCACTGGTATTGCTCAACCTAATAGAAAGCTAAACTAGCCAAACATGTATTTTACACTACTGGTTGACATCCACGGGAAAAAATCGATTAGTGACGATACCATGTCAAGATTGCGTGAGATTGTATGAGAAATAGTAAGTAAGAGAAAGATGCATCATATAGATATGCAAGCACCATGACATGACATAATTTGCATCTGAGATGATAAACATTTCGAAACAGCAGCGCCGGGAGAGAGGGTGTTTTATGATTCAGCGCTAATGCGTCTTTCTTTCCGATAAAAGCAAAACAAGATCTGCGTTAGTGCCGATTTGATCATAAAAAATCACTTGACATACAAAACCATTTCTGATCAAGTTCGCGTGAGCCTAATTTCGCAGTAAGAACAGGTGTTAGCTGAATTGCAATCATTGTGACAATCAATCGGGAAGGAAAAGTCAGAGTGACTGCGAAAGCTTTAGAAATGAAACTGACATGATGTGCACTTGAGAATGAAAGGGAGGGAGAAAAACAGAGCTGTGTGATTGGTAGAAAAACGAAAGCAATCAATGTAGGGCATGACAGTACCGCGTTTTTGATGAATTGGTCAAAACATTCTTCTAGATGACAGGATGCGGAAACTTTTGAAAGCAAAGCAATTCCCTTGAAGTGAGGCGGAAAGGAAGTGCGCGTGACCAGTAATAAGGTTACAGTGATCAAAGGGTGGCAACAGCGGCGTCGCGGGGGAAGCAGGTGAGAGCCGGTCGGCCGCGCGCAGCCGCACCGCGGTCAGTCGCCGCCCGCCGCGCGGCTGCGATGCGTGTCGGCGTGCCTACGTGGCTGGCCGCAGCCGCAGCAAGACCTAGTCGATAGTTGGCTAGGCGCCCTTCCCGTCACTGCTGCACCTTCGTCCTACTCACAGGATTTCGCTCTTCATCTGATCACACATATGGACGCCGTAGACGGCGGATGATTCCTATTCGTTCATTCTACTGCTCTAGGACGCGCGGCGGAGGAGCCGCACGCTTTTTCCGTAGTTACATTGCGGGAGTACACGAAGATGGCCACCACGTCGAAGTTGTCGTTCCGAGCCAGAAACCTCGATGCCAACAAGGCGATGTGTGTGTTCTTCGCCTCCGAACTCCCGGATCTGTCAGAATGTGCTCCGATTGCTCGAGCAGTCGCTCAGATGCCGACCGGCATGGAGAAGGAGGAGGAGATGGTGAGTCCGCAGCATGGCTGCCTTCACGCAGTATCGATCCTTTGTTGTACGCCTACCCATCGTTTAGTTACGAAAGATTCCTGTTACGGGTTCTTGTTCGCGTCTCATTGTGATACAACTCTAAGATTTGACTTTAGTGACTTAGTTTCAGCTTCTTCTACCTCACAGTGTTAATTTTGTCGCTAACTTTTGAAAAATTAGGTGGCTGAATTTGTCCAATTCTTGATTTTGCTACAACTTACCTAAATCGTTGAAAAACTTTGGATGCACACTTTTCTCAGAGTTTTGCTCTGATTTCCGTTAGTGCGGCAGCGTAAACAACCCCCCGAACTTGCGCCGCGCCCCGTGTATCGATCGCCCCAGTAACGATTACCCTTGAGGCTGTGCATATGAGTGCGTTGAGGCGGGGTTGCGACACACACTACTCTCGATTTTCTTCAGGAATCTCACCTCCAAGATGCCATTCTCGCACAACAAGCAAGTACTTCTGGAGTACGGGTCGACAATCACGTCATCCCAACTCCAAAGGTGTTCCCTGTAGACGCGAAACGTTATGATGAGGCATATCCAGTGCAACCTCCTCCCCCAAAGAATAACCTCATAAAAGTTCAAGGTGAGAATTGTTTTATGTATGTGGACTAACATTATTTGATGTTATTCAGCCTGGCTGGCTTTGGACAAGGAAGAGGCAGAATATGATGTTGATTCTGAGGATGAGCAGTGGTTGGCCAAGAGGCCCCACATTGATCCACGCGCACTGGAACGGATATTTGATACACTTGAAGCGAAGTCGTCTGATAATAACATTTGTTTGCCAGACACCGCTCGATCCGCTCTTCTAGGTTTGTTTATTCAGATTTTTTACTTATTAGTTTTTCTTTATTATGATATCTTTTTGGTTTTTTTATTATAAAGCATCTATTTCTTAATTTTTATTATTATTTCAGAATACTTTTTGAAAGTTATACTACATCTTTTGCTAATTACTTATGAACTTGTTTTTATAGCATTTGATGAAGCCATTGTTGATGATGTATATGATTATTGGCTGGCAAAGCGAGAGAAGAGCACAACCGTCCGGTCACTCCAACTTGGTGTCGGAGGTTTAATACCTCGTGTGCGCACTGAATGTCGAAAAGTTGGTAATTTTACTTTTACGTACCCTATTTATTTCACATTCTAAATATAGGACCAGCAGGGTGGAGTGAATCCGTACGTGGCCTTCAGAAGGCGTGCTGAAAAGATGCAGACAAGGAAGAACAGGAAGAATGACGAAGATTCGTACGAGAAGGTAGAGTTTAGTTTAATCGTTTGATTTTGATGGAAACCTTTTTTATATTTTCGTTGAATCTCGTTTTTAAGGTGTTAAAACTTGGACACGATCTTCGTAAAACTGTAACACTCTTTGATATGGTCAAAAGACGAGAGAAGACGAAGATAGCGTTAATAGATCTTGATTCGGAAATTCTCGCGCATCGAATGGGACTACTTGATTTTGGATCTAATATCTACAATCAATTCGTGGCCAAGATTAGGGAGTCAGGAAAGCACGCTTCGACGGGTACTACTAACGGCGTTGCTAAATCTGAAGTGAGTTTTACTGTCATCTCGTTCTTTTTTCGTTTTTCACGATTACATCATTAGGACGATGCCGTGCTTCGAAAGAAGGCAAAGCGAAGGAAGCTGAGAACTGTAGCTGCTAATGTTGACCGTGAGGTTCCTAGTAAGGTATGTATGCTATGTTATGTGAAAATCTTAGTTTAAGTTGGTTTCGTACGTTCATCAAATCATATCCTTGTCTATCACAACAAGTTTGATAATGACATTGTTCCAGGCATGGTTGAAGAAAAACGCAGAGGTATGGAATCGACCACCATCTGTATTCGCTCCATCTGGCATTTCTCCTGTTGCTGAAGTAGATCAGTCTGCACAGGCAGTATGCGACGCAAATCTTGATGGGAAATATGTATTCAAAAGAAGACGTGGATGCATGTATCGTAGTCCACTTTCGGCCAATAACAGCACGGAAGAGAACCTTGAGGCTAAGGTAAATTTATTCGTATAATATTCTTTATTTGTGGAAGGATATTGTAAGGTTGTTCAGGATCTGGTCGTATTTTTAACGGTGCAAGATTTCTTACAGAACTAATACAATTTCAAAAGTCTCAATTTCAGATTCCGAAATCTCAACATTTGTATGAAACATATCTACCACGTCAAGATGGTACGATTCGTCGGTTTGGATTGGCTAGGCGAAGACTGGGTAGAGGTGGACGGGTGGTGTTTGACCGATTTCAACGCGCTGACGCCCCTCGTGTACCTGATCCACGCGACCCATTCCTCGATGATTTTCTACAAGATGGCTCAGTGTAAGTAGAGGCGGTAATATCTTAATAAGAGCCACTCATATATACTATTTCCAGGTCTTTCCGAGCGCGGCTTCGCCCTTTGGTTGAAATCGATTCACATAGAAGTAGATTTCTCAGTTGGGATAGAGCTATGGAAGAGGATTGTGAAAAGCGGTGGTTAACAAGTGGCAGTTGTCCAAGTAGCAGTGGCTGTCCCCCACAGGATAACCACGACTCAGATAGTCAGCCCGCATCTGCAATGTCTATATCTTCCAATCCACCTTCCGCCACTCAGTCGGGAAACGGATTGGCGGGCAGAGTGGACCCATCTACCCCCACGTCGACTAAGGTTGGAAGCTCTTTCTCGCCGCGGTCCAGTGCCTGAATAAAAAAGTGTTTGCAGGAGTATGAAGCTGTACCAGTGTCGGATGAGTGGCGGGAAGCTAGCGGGTCACCATCGGAGTCAAATTCGTCTTCGGAATGGGTACCCCCATCCATGGGCACACAGATATATCCGGTCCTATCAAGTGAGGAGGAAGCTCGAACTGGGGACCACCCGATTGCAAAACAGCCGCCCATTAATCTTAAAGGGTGTGTGGTTACGGTTCCTATCGTTCCTATTGTTGTTGAACAACGACTGGTCGTTATGGTCAAGTGTAATAACAGCCTGATTTTCTTCGTATTTTGACACTGAAATTTTGACACTGAAAAGCAAACATAGTTGGACAGTTTGACAGTAGTTGAAACATTACGAGTGAACGAAAAAGAGGAGTCTAACACAACTGACAAGCTTTGTATTAAAAAAAGGCTATAATTTCTCTCACGCGCGCTAAGAAATAGAAAAGGGCTCAAGTAATGGAAAGGTCGTTTCATGGCAAAAAACTGCACATTCAGGTCCGTTGTGGGTGCAACCGAGATCGACTACCGTAGTTCATTCCTCCTGGCGCCGCCTACGGTTGGCAGCTAGGTCTCCGCTCTGCCCGAGCACAGTGTACAGCTATTCTTCCCCTCTCAGTCTTGTAAATGATCTTCGCTTTCCTCATTCAGTGTTTACGAGGTCTCCATTGTGTTTTAGAATATAAAGGTAATTATGATTGTGTTCTGTTCTTAAGTTTGTGCGATGCCCGTTTTAATTCAACTGTATCGTTCCTTCATTTTTACCGCTCTACGTTGACTGGTATCCGAAAGTCGTGTTGTTGAATTTAGATTTTGTTCTATCGACTTCCACATGTCTGTGATGAAACACACTAAAAAGAATAAAAATCAATAAAAAGAAGGATGATCAAAATCTTTAGAATTTATCCGTAGTTATCACAAGGCTTCTCTTATTCACAGCAAATCGCTTATGCTCTAGACGAGTATCGTCACCCCACCTGTTGTATCTGAATTCTCAACTCTATATATACATGCTATATCATTTCAATACCATATCCAAACTATTTGGTTGTGAAGGCGTAGGATTTAGCGTTGGAGGGGTTATTGATGGCCCAGGTGTTGATTCCCTGGGTGCAACGGGTAGGTGAGGAGCTGTACTGGCCGATTCGGATTCGTTCTCCAAGAAACGAATAAACTGTTCAGCCAGTGAAATACCACCACTCTGTCGTTTTTTGCTTGGAGTTCTGCCACTGACTGCATGACGAACCTGAAGTTTGATAAGGTTTTTGAGTGGGGTAATTAGCCTTTCAGATGAGTGTAACATTGGCCAGACATAATTGCCCCCCACTTAGCGAGGGAGACATACCCTCGACGTCAATCCCTAAGTTACATTTGCAAAGTGGAGTGGTGCGGTGCAGCCGCCTCGCTTTGCGCTCGCGCCACGTTGCTGGGCATCGTTCAGACGTGATTTGGCGCTAAAAACAACGTGGCGGCACAACATGTTCAAACGTGGCAATAAGAACAACGTTTCTTCGTTGCCCCTGTTGCCACGCCATGCCAACTCATGCGCTCGCAAGGTGGCGCGAGCGCAAGACGAGGCGGCTGCACCGCACCACTCCACTTTGCAAATGTAACTTAGGGATTGACGTCGAGGGTATAATGAGGTCGTTCATTTTGTTTTTTGTCCTAATACTCAAGATGCGCAGTCGCGCATTTGCTCGAATAAATCAGATTAGAGATCAGAGCTTTTATTTTACAAGACTGACGTGACAGGGTCTCAAACCTCGATTGAAGAAGGCGCAGGCCCCAAAAAAGCGAACTGACCTTTTCCATGTCCTCTGGTGGATATTCCAAAATGCTTGCCAAAAGGAGCGCAATATCAGCACGTTTGTCTACTGGAGCAGTGAAATAACTCAAAAATAATTGGCGCAATGTAGCATCGTCGATACGATAACTTTCCGTCGAAAGCCGTGACGATGCTCGTAGTTCTTCTAATTGTACTTCCAAATCCTCTAAAATAGCACACAAATGGTCTAGATAAACAAAAATTTACTTGGACATACCAACAATCTTTTGACGGCTATTGATTGTACTCTTGGCCGACTCTAGCAGATCCTCCATTGTTTGTTTATCCAAGGAGAGGCGTTCCATCTCAGCACGCGTGTTTTCGACAACGGCTGTTAGCTCCTGGACCATTTAACTGCCATTACTTTTGAAAGAGAATTAACACAAGCGAGAGGGAAACCAAAAAACCTCAATTTTGCGCTGAAGCTCCATGTTTCTGTGTGACGCATCAGCTGTTTCTCGTTCATGGTCCGTTGAGAGTTCTCTCACAACTACCTAAATTCGAAATAGTCAATTACGCACAGAAACGGCAAACGCTGTGGCTCATTCTATCGTCCCAAAGTCATATGAAAAGCAATACATTTTTCAAATGGAATAAAAGCTTATCCAAAACGAAAGCGGTCGCCCATGCACGCGAAGCTGCGCGGGCGAACGAGCTCCAATGACGAAAGATTCTCAAACACGCCGATCGCACCGCTTCGCACGTTGAACCGACCTTCGTCAGGGAGAGCTTTCACACACAAAGCTTTCACCTTGCGCCTTTTTAAGCATATTTTTCATTTCATATTACCTAAATTTACGCGCGGTTTGAAGTATTCGTCTGCAACAATGCTCTTGTGCACAGTGACTGTTTGGCGCACCTTTCTTTCACCTCGGTACTTGAGTAACTAAAGCATAATCAGCATAGTGGACATTAGATTAAGGCAGAATAGTTTTGTTTCAAGGATACGCCACGCACTCCAGTACATATGTAATTGCTATGCGAAACAAATAGAATAATCAGTACTTTTTGAAGTAATCAGTACCTTATGAAATGACATTTGTGACTCAACTGATAGAAAACTCACAATACTTCGTAAAAGGTTTTATCTGAGTAACTGTTATTTTCAAAATTATTGGCACCTCCATAGATAATTCTCAGATATCTACGAATCAAGCTGCAACGTAAACGACCAACAATGTTACAGCTTTATCCTAAATTTCGACTATTTCTGAATATCTGGCACGCTTCGTTGTGTTACAGTCTTTACCTAGTTCCTTCGTTACAGTCTCGCCAAAGTTTCAAAACAATCTCTTAATACTATGAACAAAGGAATTTCTTTCATTAGAGATTCATAAAGATTTGGACAAAAAAGAACCATATTACATTTTTCCTGCACCTTTTTCTACAGATAATCCGAAGGGCTATATCAGGAAGCAGGTCAGCATAAAGTAAAAGTTGGGATCCAGCTTTCCCCAAAAAAGATACCTATTCAGTCATAATCAGAATAAAGATGAAAAGCTCTTTCAATGTCATTAAGTTGCTGTTGTTCATTTCGCTGTTCTGTGAATAAGTTGAAACCTTTAACTCCCCCCCTCCCTCCTCCTCGATAAAGCCTCGGTTTATGGTTTTTTTTAAACCTTTCATCTTAAATTTCTACAAGTATCGTAAATCGTGCTAGCCCTTTGGGAACATGGCTTCAACAAGCCTCTTTATTGTAAAAAAAAAATCGGCGCCTCAATTTCGCGCCTAAAAATACGATCACTAGAGTGCACTGCTATTCACTCAATTCAATGGATGTTTTCCTTTCTGATGGTGCAGAGGTACTCACGTGATCATATGATTACGAAACGTAAAATTTCAAAGCATCATTTGTGATGGTTTGCGGTTTCAGTTCCACAACGTTTTTAGGGGGATAGAGACGAGAGAATATTTCTTAAATGAAAAAGATGCCACGCTCTACAAAGGAATCTTGATATGCTTCGCAGATTCTGACAAGTCATTCCTCCCAAATCCTTCCTAAAAATTTTTACGAGGCCAATTTGAGTTTACAAGATTGAGAAACTAATTATCAAAACAAACTATTTGCACATTTTATGGATCAGGCAGCAACATCAAAAAGCATGATCTCCTCTCAAAAGGCGTTCACTTTTCAGTTGGTACCAGGTAGTCAATTTTTGTAAGTGCTTAACAACCGAAACATAAGCTCCAGATTATGTGTCCCTTGAAGTCTCATCACGATACATATCTGCGAAGTGACAAAGATAGCGCAGGCTTATTAGCTAACAAGACATTCAAGCTAGCGCAACAGACAAAATATCATCGAAAAGATGGTCGGGCTCTGGTCAGATGAGCGTCCGAACAAGCAAGCAGATTTTTCATGAAGAAAGGAGATAAAATGATAACTCCCCAAAGACCTATCATGGGGTAAATGGAAGCCCTTGAAATCGGGTCATCCCTAGGTAAAGAAAAATAGCACATCAAACCCTTCGAAGCGCATAACTTGAAGTTCTTGGAAAGTCATTGTAGGATGAGGAAGTGGATAAGTGGAGAGATTTCCCTATTTTACAAGGCTTCATGGAGCATTGTATGTTTCAGACCAGGTTGCAGAACTCGTTGAAGAAATTGAAGTTTTTTTTCTTCATTATAACCGCGAGCGAGATAAACACGACTATACTCGGATTTTTGCGAAATTAATACCGTTGTGAAGCATGCAGAATTTGCCTGATTATATCACTTGTAATCCAAGTCGTTGGGGGAGGAGCTCAAATACCTATGAGTTGTCCCCCCTTATTGGTGTAAGCTAGCTTAACCTCGAACGTGAATTTTTTTCTCCAAAAAATTTGATTTTTAGAGATATACAAGTTCTATCTATCTATGCGGCATGCAGTTTGTGAAGGATAGAACGAAATTCTTGAGGAAGTTTAGTGAGAACATCGCAGAAATTTGCTTTTGGGCCGCACTGGATTTTAGACGTATAAATCAAATATTATAGTTGGATGTCACATGGCACTGCAGATAGCATTATGCATCCACGATATAATTGTAGAACGTATCAAAAAGAAGGTCAGCAAGCAGCTGAATGGGATAAAAATGGATACTCTTCTGTAGCAGTGAAAATGGCGCACATTAAACAGGACACGAACATGAGAGAGGGGAGGGAGAAGAGGGGGAGGGCTTAATAAATGGTTTTCACTACCGCCATCGCAAGACTGTCTTTCAACACCGCAATAAGGTTTTTTTTTCCAAGCAAATGAGGAGAGAGAGAGGGATAGCCGTGTGTATGCACTTTGCTATTTCACGACTGCTGCAGGACAAATATACTAGGCTGTCTCATGCTCTTCTCTGATTCAAAACTATCGCTTTCCTATTCTTTTTTTCCTTATTTGGCTTGCAATACCACTACAGAGCAAAGCAAACCCACAAGATGGCTACCAAGCGCCGGCTCAAATCGTATTCCACTATGAAGATGATAATAGTGGTTGATCACGAGATTAAGTGCCAAAAATCTTCGTCTAAGCTCAATAAAATTCTCAATTACCTCTAGCATTACTTGACACATTGGACACTACACTACCACTTTCCATAATTCTTCCATAGTTAGGAATGAAGAAAAAGATGAGAAGAGTGAAATGGCCAAGTCTACCTTTAGCGGTCCTGGGTTCCTCTCAACGCAATTATATAGCACACATTCAGAAGTACGATCATTTGTATCTTTGTATTTGCCACAGTTCTCAGGATATATTTCAAATAAGAAGGATTCAAAATCAAAAACCTTAGGCCCCGGGCAGACTTCACGCGATTTGATCGCCGCGACTGAATCGCGACGAGACAACTGTTACAATATCATTCCATGCCGATCAACTTGCATTCGGTTGTGATACTTTTCCAGCCCGAAATTTTCAAATGTGAAATGAAAATGAATGGAAATCTTGGCGATTAGATCACGACGATTAAGTCGCGTGAAGTCTGTCCGGGGCCTTACGAGACAACCTTACAGACGATGAAAGCTCGAAAGTGCATTGGCAACCATTTTGTCAATATTTGGGCCACTTGCGCAAGAATAACCAAGCTTACTTATTGCTGACACAGCAACAGCCGAATGCCCTGGTCTGCCTACGTTTTTTGAATCTTCAGTAGCAAAATGGAATGGGGTATTAAGTAGTAAAAACGCGTCCGAGAAGGAGAAAGAAGTGTTGGAAAGGGGAGGGAAGAGATCAGATCAGCACGACTTGTTAGAACCAGCAGCTTCTTGTGCAAGTGAAAAAAATGTGCGAAGATAAGAAAAACAGCCGACCTGCAAACTCGTCAGAGCCTCGTTAGTTTCCGCTCGTAAGCGCTTCTCGGTCTCAAATCGTGATTTCCAATCTTCAGCAGACTCTTCCGCAACTACGACCCGTTCTTGTAGCGACGAGAGTTCAGCCTACAATATTGATTATTCAGATGTATCGGCATTATTCTTGAGCTCTGGTACCTAATACCTTCATGTTTTCCGCTGATCTAGCTGATTCAGAATCAGCAGCGTTTACGGAACTTTGCAAAAGTCTAATCTGTTCTCTCAGTTCAGTCTCTCTTTTCTCAGCTTCCACAGCTTCTGTTGTCGAAGTTTCTTCGATAAGAAGTAGGTGCTCTTTGAGCCGCTGTAGTTCACGAGACATTTTTTCGCGGGAGCTCTGCTCACTGAAGTGGAGAGATTAGAAGGAAAACAATTTATGGATGTTGTGTCTGCTTCGTCGCTGTACTAACCTCGCTATTGCTTGTGCAGATTGTTGTTCATTACTTGTTAATTTCTGCTCTAATGCAGCCACCTGAGCCAAAGCTGCCTCTAATCGGGTGTAGTAATCGACACTTTCCGAATGTTTTTGTGTGATCACCTGAGAAGGCAATTCTACTAACATTACAGAAGATAATCAGCTTTGAAAAAGCACCTGTCGGAGCTGTTCATTCTGTTGGGCCAGAGTCTCAACCACCCCATTTCTTTCCTTGAGTTGCGCTTCTAATTCTGCATAAGACTAAAAAACCGTGTTTTAACAAATGACATTTATTTTTGTCTGGTAACAAGATAAAAAAGGCATCAGTATAGAAATAAATACCTGTCGAAGCTGCGCATTCTGTTGTGTCAGTGTTTCAACCACTTCATCTCTTTCCTTAAGTTTTCCTTCCAACTCGGCGAAAGACTAAATAAAAGCTATAACTTTTAAAGAAAGATTTTTTTCTGGGATGACAATTTGATCAAGGGTATAAGAGACAAAAGAGAGTAAGCGCCTAATTTGGTAAGTAGGTCACAGTAGTGATTGTTCACTTCACATTTTGCGAGTACATAAGCATTTACCATACACTACTAACCTAGATTATAAAAATAGTGCAGCACAGTCTAGATTTTTATGTCTAGCCCCTATAACAGAGCTCGACTCAGCTGGCACCAGGGAATTTTCAAAACGAAATTCCCTTTGACTTTCGCCAAATTTTACGAAGTCCCCTTTGATCCTAAACCATAAACGTAAAAAAACTCTCAAAAAACGAAACGCAGACTAAAAAACTTCGTCTTTTCGGCCACAAAAACGATATCCCTTTTGCTTTTTGCCCCAAAAACGATATCCTGCTTGCCTTGTGCCAGCTGGTGCCAGGCCCCTGTAGACAGTAAAAAGGAACTCTGTTTGATATCAAACTACATCAGTACAAGTTATGTGGTAGAAGAAGTACAACCTATGGAAGTAGTATGACTGAAAACCGAGAAAACCTCGGCTTGAATCACCTTAGTGTCTCTCAATTTTCGACTATGATACATGAAAAGAGCTGGTAACTGCAGCTAGCAAAAACAGTTTTAGCAATACAGAAAATTCGATTGGAACCAAACGCAATGAATATCTCAACATGTCGCATGTTGAGATATTCAATCGGTATCACTAGGAACGCATACGTGAGCAAAGAAATCAAGAAATGCTGGTACTAAGTGAGTGACAGAACAAAGGAAATGTTGACATTTCCTATTAGTAAGCACTATAATTATTACTTGATTGGATTAATGAATAAACTCATCAACTTAGCAAGTAATGTATCGCTAGGTTCGTTCGGAGATAGCAGTGAGAAAGTATCATATCATCAAATTTGAGAAGCCTCCCCTTTTGCAAGTTTTTGAGCAAATCAAAAAATTTTTTGCAAATAGTGATGAGTTTGCGAGCTGTCTTTTCTATGTACATAAAGAGTTTCGTCTTCCAACAAGAATGGAGCAAACAGCAATTGTTTTTACAGAATGAATTCGAGCGCCAAAAACATGCCTCTTTGAGGGAACAATGATTGTTCAAGCTAGAATTTCAAAAGCGCAAATACATATCAAATTTTCCCCAGCTGGCCTGCGTGAGTTGTCGAAAGAAAGAGCCAAAACTGAGGAATGAGTATGATTTTCACAGCAAACATCATAGCACCGCGTTTGGATTATACGAGGTGAAAATTTCGCCGTTAGTATGACTCATAAGATGAATTAGTAAATGACAAAACCATCAGAATATCATGTACTCTCCAAATATTGTTAACTTCGACATAAGATTATTCCGGCTTCACAAAAGGAAATAATATTCGTCACTGGACGCATCAATGATCAAATTTTTTCTTCAGCACTACGTCTCAGCTTGACTGTCATTTCAGGTACAGGAGGGAACGAGGTACTAGGGCGGCAAAACGGACTTCAGCGACGAAAGACTCTATGAGTGGATAGCATATCAAAATTTTCCCTTGGTAAAAAGTCAGTTTGTTGAAAGAGCATGAACCACTTTGAAAGTGCCTCCACAGTGTCAAAAACTCACATCTCAGGCAAAATTGAGAGGGACGAAAATGTACCAACGCTTCTTTAACGATCAAAAATTACAACATGATACTCTACAGAAACAAGAATTACTCAAAGAATAAGGATTCCAAAAATGAGGATAATTCTCTGATACTTTTTCTCTGGCGACAGTTGAAAAAAATTCCTAGCCAAGAAGGATGTAATATAGACAAATACTCGCAAAGAAAAGAAAAGATCTTTCTAGGTAAACAAGCATATGTGTTATGAAACAGTACGTAAATGTTCTCAAACTTTTCACTGAACTAGTAGTGAAGTAGTTAAATAAAAGATACTCAATAGCTATTCAGACAATTACTTTATCTAAGCCAGTGATCAAGCGGCTGCTCAAACCATTCAAGGTCAAAAAATTCAGATTCCAAAGTTCAGCTCCGAACTTTAAAACGCGAAAGATCCGCTCGGAAAGAGTATGGTAATGAGCGAAACAAAGCTTGAATCTCTCGGCTTGGATAAATCATATGAATTCCGCTTGAACGATGCTTAGAAGGGACTTTCAATTAGTTTCTACAAAAGAAGTGCAGACACTCAGTATACTAACACATTACCCAGATGATACCGCACTCCAAACGACCCAGTACAAAAAGAAAACGCAGCAGCAAATTACAAACTCGCTTTACAATGTAAAACCAAGATTAATTAGAACAACGGATCAGAACTGTTACGATTTAACGGGAAAAGATAGGACTATCACACTATTCCATTCACACTATCACAAATTGCAATAAATCAACGTTTCGATAAACCAAAGCTAAAAATGTTACAATGCAGGCTGCAATATGGTCAGGATTGGACGAAAATGGCAGTGCAGTACGGAGAATTTTTTTTTATTGAAATTTTCGGTGAGATGCGACTGTGAGATAGAAGGCAAAAACTTGAAAATGATGACGAGAATGTGCTGCATTTTCCAACTAGGATTTAAGTGTCATCTTACAAGAATACAGGCTCATTCCTGAAGTTTTCAATGTAATGCCCTTAAGGGCGGGGCATACTTCGCGCGATTTCGGTCGCGACGCGATTTGCCAATATTCCAACTGTCCATAACTCACTGTAAGTACATTTCAGATGTACAGAATGACATTTTATCATCCGCGTAAGTTATACACACTATGCAAGTGCAGTTTGCTAGTGTTGGATCTGAAGACTTATGGCAAATTGCCAAATCGCGTCGCGACTGAAATCGCGCGAAGTATGCCCGGCCCTTAAGGGAACCACTTTGTCCATGTGTTATGTCAAAAGATTGGCACAAGTTGGCACCTAGGAATGTCAAATCTAAGTTTCCACTAATCTTGCAAAATCTTTCGACGAACCTTTTATAAAATTCTCAAATGGATGGATTCAATAATCAGCTTCGCAAACAGCGAAAAGAACCGAATGGAAGAGGCAGACGGAAGGGACAAAAAAGACGAAGAGAATTGGAAAATAACAGCAGAAGGGTGAAAGAAAGACAAAAAGGATGGTCTAATTACATCCCTGTAGTGAAGCGAAGAAGGCGAAGCTTGAAATGGCTAATGAAACAGAACTTCAGGTAAATAAATTTTGAGAAAAAAAACTCAAAGATTATGCGAAGAGAAAAATTCATGATACCGTTTTCTTCTATATTATCTCAGGTTTCCCTCATGTAGCAGGGTGTAACCTAATGTAGGATGTCTACCCCGATTTTTCATTTTTTTTTCAAATTATTCTGTTCGCGCGAAAATCACATGCGAAATCCGATATCAATCATTGATTATTTGTTTTGAATAAGCCATTTTTCCAGATCTAGAGAATCTTCGTTGCACGCGACCATTCTTCTGTGACTTTGAATAAGCAGTGAGAAGGGGAAGAAAGGCTTGACGCACGCGACTTGTTCAAAAAAATCACGCAGAACAACTGTCGGATACTGTTGTGCAAAACGGCCATCCCATGGAAACGACAGCTAGCTTACCCATGCGCGAACTGTGGCTAGTGCTGTGTTACTAGCAATATAGAATCACCTGTTTCAAAAGCTTGAGTTCTTCTTCCAAACGACCGGCATCCTCAGACGTTATAACTACTTCGATCTAAAAAAGCGGGATACACCTATTTTGAAGATTGAATACAATGACAAAGCATCAGAAGCATCCAGAGCATCATACAAACCTTGCTGGGAGAAGCTTGCCTCTCCTCTACTCCATCGTTTCCAGATTCTTTGTTCGCTTCGTCCGTTAATGTGGATTCCTAACAAAAACACTAACACTGAGATTACAACTTATGATATAAGAAGATACCTCCGGCTGCTTCCGATTCACTTCATCGTTTAGCGTGCTTAATGATCGATCCTTCTCCAAAATCTGCAAGCCAAACGGAAAGATTATCAAAACTGAGTGAACATAACTCACTTGTTGTTTGAGGTGCATGTTGTTTTCTGCGGCTAGTTGCAGCTGTACTTGCAAGACGTTTGTTTGCGCAATCATCTCATCTATACACGACTGCCGCACCTAGAAACATGATTTTTAAAGCAAGAAAAAACCCAAGATAATCTAAACATACAGTAACTTCCTTTTCCAAATCGTCAGTTTGTTGCCTAAGTTTCTCACACTCCTCAGTCTTCTCCGCATTCGCAGCGAGCGCTTCACGAAGTTGGTCGGTAAGCGCGGTCACCTAGCGGTCACAAGCACATCGAGTATTGATCATGGGCAAGGAATAAAAAATAAAATGTATGTAAACCCAGCCTGAGATCTTAAAGGCAGCGTCCAGGCAGATCTGGACTTATGGGGCTTTTACGTGGAAAGTACATTTGGGGCCCAAACTAAGCCACTGCCCAAGCGGCAGCTCAGGTAGTGCTCTAATGGCTGAGATATTCCCCTCGAAACTGGCCCTCGTGAACGTATTCGCATGGATTCATGGCAGTTTCGCGCCAGGATCCACGCTTTGCGCCATGAATCCATGCGGAACACGGTCGCGGGGTCCAGTTTCGAGGGGAATATCTCAGGCGTTAGGGCACTACCTGAGCTGCCGGTTGGGCAGTGGCTTAGTTAGGGCCCCAAAAGTACTTTCCACGTAAAATCCCCATAGGTCCAGACTTGCCTGGACGCTGCCTTTAATTCCCACAAGACTAACCTCATCACTGTTCGACTTTCGCTGATCCGCCTCTTTTCGGTCAGCTCTTTCTTGCAAATCGCGCAGTGATGTCTGAAGTTCTTCTCTGTGTTCCTCCAAAAGCCTATACAATGACTCAAATCAGAAATAAAGAAAAACTAGGTACAGATATAAAAAACTAAAGAAAGCTTTCGGAAAATTTTCTGCGTATTATGCCTGTGCTGAATCATCATCATTCATTTTGGTACAAGCTGTAGTGAATGAATAAATAAAGAAAATTTTACTAGTGAATAATAAGTAAAAATTTTACAAACGGAATTCCAAAGCGCGGCAGAAATATAAGATTGAGAGCCGCACATCGCCTAGAAGCAACAAATTGTGAAATAGTTTTGCGCAATTCAGTCGCCATGACAAATAGTCATCACCCTGCGCGTGTTTTGAGCAAAGAAGCGCACCAATTATTCGTAGGTTTTCAGAATTCGACTTAGTTTCTCACTAAATCGCCATTTAACCACAATTTCCTAATTTTAGTGACGGTGAGGCACACTGGTCACTGAAGCGGTCGCGCTGATACACAATGCTGATCCATAGCAGGCAAGTGCGAAAAACTATGATAGAGCTAACCTATTGCAGATGTTTTTTTTCGCAAACTTTCACTGCTATATGGCAAGATATTAACAGAATCTTCAGCCATAGACAATCTTAAATATAAATTTGAATGTCCGCCTGTACATATGTTCCAGATAGAAAATTCCATTTCTGAACCGATACGGACCATACTTTGCACAAATACACTTCAGGGCCAGGCGGGTGCCACAGGGTACCTTTCGTCATCGATGGATGTCGATTTTATCGATTTTTGTAAAGTTTGAGCTACGGGGCTGGGAGCTGGCATAGGGGGGGGGGGGGTAATCGACCATGCTGATTACGAAGACAATATTAGTTTTTAGAATCAGCGGTTACTTTCATCGATTTTATCGATTTATTTGCAAAGTTTGAGCTACGGGGCTGGGAGTTAACACATGGGGGAGGGGTCGAGCATGCTGATTACGACTACAATATTAGTTTTTGGGATTATCGGCTATTTTTATCAATTTTATCGATTTGTTGCAAAGTTTGAGCTACGATGCTGGGAGTTGGCACAGGGGGTATTTGCGCACGCCGACTACTGAAACAGCGGGAATAGGGAATGGCAGGGAATGGCATATACACTTGAGCACAGGGGAAAGTAATAAGATAGGGATGAAAGCTTTACCATAGTGTTTTGACAGGGCCGAGCCGGGCAAGCCAGGCAAGCCGGGCAGCCGGGCAAGCCAGCTAGTTGGTAATGATTCTAAAGTTGAGAATTCTACTTCACTTCGTTGATATACTCCGAATCATGAAATTTGACCAGCGCACGGCGAGTTCATATCAAATCCAATTTACAACACAAGGTCTACATGTTGCGCATCAGGCAGCGAGACTTCGCAAAAGAGAACGCTTCAAAGGCACTGTCCACCCAGATTCTCGACTTCCATGTTTTGGTCGTTCGGGGCCCACTCATGTTCCTGATTCCGAATATGAAGTCGAGAATCTGTGAAAACCCCGACAATCTCCATTACGCAGGACCGGCAGGCCGGTTCTCTGAAAAGGTGATTGGATAGGCGCGCACGGAGGGGCGGGCATTACCTTTATTGGTACTGATATACCAAACGTAAGCATATTTTGGATGAAGTATAGCGAGGAGATTGAAATAGTCCTATGCCCACTGCGCACTAGTTCAGACAACATTCGCAAGAAAAATGTCTTTTCTAAATTATCAAGTAAAAATACTGCCAAACACGACAATTTGGCACTTTAAATTATTTCGACTCACTACAAGCTAGTCACAAAAATCCACAAAGGCATAGGATGTTCTATGAACGTCGCAAATATGATAGCTTGTAAACGACAAAGAGTGATTGAAACAAAGTGCATGAGCATAACTGAATGTGACATATATGTTTGTTCATTAGAGTGATTATCTGTACAAAGGCACGAGATTCCAAAAAAAGGACAATGAATCAATAATATTGCACTCGCTCATTTTTAAGTGTTCATTCTAATACGGCTTTATGTCAATACGAAGCAGTAAAGAACTTAGGTAAAAACTGCGACAAGAGGGTACACTAAAAAATAGTTCACTTCCACTGAGAATCAAAAAACTTTTTCCTCATGGAAATGAGTGGCGTAGCGCTATGAGGTGCTGCCGTGGCCAGCGAGTTCTAAGTTTGTCCCCGAAAAAGCCGAACAAGCCCTCTAACTACTAATAAAATGAATCATTATCAGAGTAATATGAGAGGATTGAAGCACTGTCTCATACATCAGCAAGTCATCGCATCTATCCGCAGCAGGAGTACCAAAGCGTTCAAATCATTTGATGCCGTATTAACTATTTGCCAAACTCAAAAATTCAGATATGCTCGGACGCTGCCTTCGCTAGAATTTTCTAGGAACGTGGTAAAAATCACCATGACAGTCATAGCAAGTCAAAAAGATTTTTCAGAGCTAGTGCAAAGATTTCCAAATGGAAAAAGAATGAGAAGTGGAACAATCATTCATAATTTAACCCACGAGATTTTTTCCTCCAACAATTGTGTTCGTTTAGAATCAGTCTCTTCTTGTTTCTTCATGTGAGCATTAACTTCCGATAGTAGTCTCGACTCTTCCGAAAGCAACCTGAACTAGGAAATTGATTCAAAGACCATTTCGTACTTCACTACCTGTTCCTTTCCTGGAGCATAATAATTTCCTCACGAAGCTCTCTATTTAGATTTTCAAAAGCAGTCGACTGCTGGTCAGACAACTGTTGAGAATTTGAAGAGTGCTCGTTCATGAAGTCCTGCGCAGCTGAGCTCTCGAGCACGGCATTGTAGCTAAATCTTACGCTCAACGCATACCATGATCAATGGAATAAACTTACCGATCTATTATCGCAGCCATTCTTTCATTTTCTTGAGAAAGACGTTGGTTTGATACACGGAGCGCATCGAGCTCAGTGTCTATACCTTCTATGGTAGTGCGGAACTTATCAACGTCAGCACGAAGTCGGTCTCGATCTTGCTTCGCTTGATCCAATGCCATTCGTAACCGCTCCACTTCTACCTAAAATAAAAACCATCGATGACCACGAATATCCTATCAGTGCTAGTCAGACGTTCTAAAAGTATACATAATCGAAAGCGTCGTTGAAAGAGCTTCACTTACAGACATATCTGAGTCCTTCTGGTCGCGCACGTCAGCAAATCCTGTCTTCAGACGTTCGAATTCGCCAGAAAGACGTTCAAGCTGGGCTACAGTCTCCAAATTCTCTCGTTTGCACATTTCATAGCGCTCCTCGTACTCGATAAGGTTCGCTTTCAGAAGATCTTGACAAGAAATGAGTTGATAAACAAAAAGAAGGCAACCATGCTACTACCTATTCGTCGTGTTAGATCCTGGTTGTTATTGTCTTGTGTATTTGCAGCAGTAGCCTCCTTGTATTTTTCAAACTCCTCGTTCAGATCATTGTATGCCTGTGCAAGCTCTTTGTGCTGGATTCTGGAAAATTTCTACTTCAGTTCTGAAGCTACAACTAGGTAATAAGAATATGACGACATACTTCAAGTTTTCTGCTTCAGCGACTTTAGCTTCCATCTCTGATGTACTCGCTTGTAGATGGTCTATCATAGACTGTGCTTCTCGTAGCTTTTCTTCCAAGTCAGAAACGTCATTGCTATTGCCTGATCTCTCAACGAAATCGAGTACGACAAGTCGATCATCTGCTGCAGTGACCGATGCGTCAGCTGTTGAAGGGCAAGCGCTTTCGCGTTGCTTAACCTATGCAGCACAATTATGAAAAAGTTGAAGATGGACCTAAAGTGTAAAAACAACCTCAGAAACGCTAACCATTTCTTCAAGTTTCCTCTTAGTTTCTAACAGCTCTTCCTTCTCAAGCAAGACTGCGTCCAGCAAGGATGTGTTGCTGGTTGATGAAGATGCTTTACCCTAAAATATGCCACTCTTTTTACTGTGGTCCGAACTTTAGAAGGTCTTGATGAAATCAGCGCTCATTTCTGACACGAGGACTAACATAAAACAATTTAAAGCGCAGTGGGTAAAGCGAGGAGCTTATGCAATGAAATAAGAAACAGGCGGCGGACGCATGCACGCACGCAGAGCAAAAGCGGCCGACGATCAGGAAATCACCGCTCACAAAATTTGCAGCCTATCGTCTAATCACTGCAACCGAAAAAACGTTTTCTATCTGATCAAACGAGCACTCATTTACGTACAATAAAAAACGTTAAAGTGAACATTCGATTGTTATGAGAAAGCTGTCAAGCGAAAGCTGTCCCAAATGGCTAACACAAACCCCGAAAAATAACATTGCAAAACAAAAAACAAATGGCAAGAGTTTATATCCTTCATTAGGGAAACTCACTTCTAATGCGCATATTCGCTCTTCATACATCTCTCTCATTTCATTCATATTCCGAGTATGCATTTCTACCAAGGAAGCTATCTCTTCCTCTTTTCGTCTCCGTTCTGATGCCAGCCGTTCCTCCATTTCCTTAGGCGATACCTTAATCATGAAATTCGTCAATAAACATGAAAAAAGTCGCAATCACAAAATCAGTCGCTGTCATTATTCTGCAATAATAACAGCGACTGATCATTACTCACACAAATAACTAATGTATCATTTGTTCGAATTCTTCAGTGACATAAGTAATGTCTATAATAGGAGCGAAAACCATTTATGTGATAAAAAGTAGCTTAGATTCTCACTAACAACAGATCAATACAATGAAAGGCATATCTTATGACTTTTGTGTGATAGGCGTCAGATAAGCGAAAGTCGACGCCGCATGCATGTCTTATGTCACACTCTTAATCGCCCTTTCAATACCAACTCTTCCAGCTTTATATTCTAAGCCCTAAGGTCCTATTTGTCCTAAACGTTTCTAATCTTCAGTCAAATTGAACGACATTGAGCGCCAATGGGAGAACCAGACGTACATGAAAACGGCGTTGATTTTTGGAAGCACCAGCTGCCGATGTGTGCACATTTTGATGAGCCGAGTTTCAAATTGA
This sequence comes from Cylicocyclus nassatus, assembly GCA_958299035.1. NCBI lineage: Eukaryota > Metazoa > Nematoda > Chromadorea > Rhabditida > Strongylidae > Cylicocyclus > Cylicocyclus nassatus. Next base: position 30,543,362 of record CATQJL010000223.1, on the reverse strand, counting down.
AATCGGGGCCAATTCAAAAGAAACAGCAGATTACGGTCCGGTTTCAACAAAAAGAGAGAGAAAGCATAGTGACCCTTCGCCAACATCTTTTATTTGCACACTTTCAGAGCAACCACCTTGGTGTGACAAGTTACATATGACCTCGAACAAGACCAAAAATCGAAGTGAGATTATCTATAATTAAAACAGCAAAAAAAATTCTCTTGTAAGGGCTGGACTAAAAGCAGTATTCCAAGTTCAAGGCTGTACCATATCTCTTTGCTTGAATAGACTCACAATCAATCTTACCTTGCTTGAGTCCGCTTCAACAAGTGACTTCCAATGAGCAATCTCTTTCCGTAAGTCCAGTATAGTCTGTTCTACATTACCCGTATCGATATCAGAAGATGTTGAACCAAGCTGAGAACGCTCCAGTTCAGTCTAAAATAATGGTATTAACTATTTCGGCGAAAGAAGAAAAAAGAGAAATCCAACCACTTACCCTCAATTTCTTAATTTCTTCGTCTCTAGCTAAGATCATGTTCCTGTGCTGCTCCGTGACCATATCAATATCAACTTGATACGCAGATAGCTGTTGTTGTTGCTCATTCACTTTATCTTCTAATGTGCTCACTTTGGACTGCTCCAAGACAAGAGCTCGCTCAGCATCTGCCAGTTTTTTCTTGGCAACCTTAAAATAAACTAATATAATGGTTGCTGCGTGAACTCTCTGTTTTGAGAAAGATCCCGTGTTCGGACTCAAAAGATCCTAGTCACTATACTTGGGGAAATTCGAAATTTTTTTCGAATATTCGAATATCGAATATATTCGAAAATTGAAAATTTCGAATATTCGAATATCGAATAATATTCGAAAATCGATATTCTCGAATATTCGACTATGGAATATTATTCGAAAATTGAAATTTTCGAATATTCGACTTTCGAATATCATTCGAAAATCGGAAATTTCGAATATTCGACTATCGAATATTATTCGAAAATGAAAATTTCGAATCGAATAATATTCGAATATCGAGTATCATTCGTTATTCGAATTTCGAATATTATTCGGTTCTCCAATGTTATTCGATTTTCGAATATCATTCGATTTTCGAATACTGACCGAATAATTTACGTCATTTAGACTGCCTATGAAAGGCCAAAACACTAAGAACAAATTGTTTTATGTAAGTGCTAAGATGGACACATTCTTATGGTACAATTTACGATGGAAAAACGGTTTAGTCGTGACGTGAAGAGACTTAGGAACTTGAAAGCTACTCCTGTGACGGTTGTGAAGAGATTTTTCGTACTTCAAAGAAGATTATATACCCTCACTGAGAGCTGATATACAGCGGTCCCAACAGTATGTAGACCTGTAGGCTGACATCAACTTAGAGTATAGGCGATTTATCAATCGCTTTTCACTTTTGTAAAATTACCGTAAGACTGAAGCAGGTTTCAAAGAAGAGCCACCATTTCCCCAAGAAGAAGAATCAAAAGGTCTTGCTTTAGATCTCTAAAGACACTCACTTTGTGTAGAATTTGCACCCAACCGTAATGCTTTTTTCAAAATTTACGCCAGGTTTCCTGTGCCCCTCCCCCCCCCCCAGAAAAGTTCCCATGTGAGCCAGCGTGCGTACGTGGTGCGACGCTGCCTTTCGCTCTTTTTGACACGTTTCTTCTGACAAGGGAAGGATACTCGGTCGAAGTGGCCATTTGGAATGAGCTGTATATTAGGAAACCGTCCTCCGTAAGACAAACTCAAAACTACTTTCGCTAGGTGCCGAGCGGTTTTGTGGGGCGAGTTACAAGGCCATTTTCCTCCGGCGCAGCTGGTGAACCCAGTGATGAGCGAGGCGCTAGAGTAAGGCATCAGTGTGGCGGTGGCGCAGTGGCAACGCAGCGGACTACGAAGCAGATGGTCGAGGGTTCGAGTCCTGTTGCTGCTATTTTGTTTTGCAGTTCTGTAAAAAGTCTATTGGGTGACAGCAAACGAGAAATACTATTTCTAGGCAGTCGAAACAAGCTAGTTAGTGCAAAAAAGCCACTATTTCTGCAATAAATTATACTGCAATCTTCTAAAATATGTAATGTGGAGGTTATGATGTCACAACAAGGGATTCAAGTGATATATTAACATGTATGGAATACAACCACAAAATGCTCAAAGTAGAAGAGCTTTTCGCAGCGCGCACATCGGATAAAATGAAACGATGACAATCAGCAGCTTCACAATTGCCTATCAAAGTCGGTGAAAAATAGTACTGAATAGGAGACTCGAATTCGCCGGGGTGGTTGTCAATGTATCCGGCTGCATCCATGGGTATGAAAGCAAATTTTTGAATCGCGGCGAGCAAAATTGTGTGTAAATGAGCGATAAGATCTTAAGGATGGAATCCCTATGATGCAAGGTAAAGTTCAGATCAAGAGCCAATAAATGGGATGTGAATCGATTGCAATTTTGCAAGTGCGCGCGTTGCGAGAAGCTCTTCTGCTTTGAGCATTTTGTGGTTGTATTCCATACATGTTAATATATCATTTGAACCCATTGTTGTGACATCATAACCTCCACAGATTTACATATTGCAAAAGATTATGGCTTATTATAGAAATAATGACTTTTTTGCAGTAAATAGCTTGTTTGAACTGCCCAGAAATAGTATTTCTCCTTTGCTGTCACCCAATAGACTTTTTACAGAACTGCAAAACAAAATAGCAGCAACAGGACTCGAACCCTCGACCATCTGCTTCGTAGTCCGCTGCGTTGCCACTGCGCCACTGATGCCTTATTCTAGCGCCTCGCTCATCACTGGGTGCACCAGCTGCGCCGGAGGAAAATGGCCTTGTAACTCGCCCCACAAAACCGCTCGGCACCTAGCGAAAGTAGTTTTGAGTTTGTCTTACGGAGGACGGTTTCCTAATATACAGCTCATTCCAAATGGCCACTTCGACCGAGTATCCTTCCCTTGTGAGATTTCAACGGAACTGCCCGAGGTTAACACGTTCAGAATAGCGAAAGGCAGTGACATGACGTGGTCCTATGGGAAATTTGCTGGGGAACAAACGATACACCGTAACAAGTGTTTTGCAACGCCCTTTAAAAATGTGATTGCCCTTTGAAAAGCTTGAAAACTCGTGCGTAGTAAAATCAGCAGACGTAAAAACACTGCTGCACAGATTTTAGACCTTTTTTGGGGACAATTTTTTTGGATGTCTTATTTTGCTGTTGGTCTATAAGCTGGAGTTTCCTACTGTGATAATACACAATGAGAAAAACATGGGTGATTCGCTTTCTGCTGTATTTATAAGCTGAAGCCATCCCTACTGGATGTTACCCAGAAGTTGGCAAAAGACTTTGAGAGGTATTAGCGATCAAACGGTGTGTAGATACTTTTAAGGCATCCTGTATACGCTATGCGTATCGAATTTTCGAATATTCGGCGCTTATCGAATTTTCGAATAGTCAATTCTTATCGAATTTCCGAATATTCGGTGCTCGACGAATATTCGAATATTTGATGGACATCGAATGATCGAATAAATGACCCTCGAATATTCGACTATCGAATAATATTCGAAATTTGAGATTTTCGAATATTCGACTTTCGAATAATATTCGAAAATGAAGATTTTCGAATATTCGACTATCGAATATATTCGAAAACTGAAAATTACGAATATTCGACTTTCGAATTTTATTCGAAATCTCAAATTTTCGAATATTCGACTTTTCGAATCATTCGCATTCGAATGATTTATTCGAATGATCGAATAATTATTCGATTCGGTCCCAAGTATACTAGTCACCTATGTGGGTGGAATTGTGGCGTTTTCTTTATTTCAAGAGGGCAGTGGAATATAGCACTGAAATCGCGACTCTCAGAACAGGCTCAGTCAGGAAAAAAGTGATCTTTGATTCTCTTCTTTCGTAAGCACAAAAGCCATGCCCCTATAAACGCTTAGTGAACAAAATACAAACAAGAGTACAACCTCTTCGCACAATAAATCAGCACTGCATGAACCACTGCGTGAGTTTATTGGCACAAAGTTGATCACACACTGCTAATAGAAGTTTAAAGGCACCGTCCACCCAAAATGGAGGTTGGCGAGATTATGATGGCATAGTAGTGTGGGTCCCCACACTAGGCAAACCCCCAGGCTTCGCCGCAAAAGGCTGCTTCTGGAGCGAGAAATCCGCTACGGAAGTAGTAAAGTCCCGCCCACTTGCATGCTTTATCTCGCCTGCGCTTGTTGCAGGGGGTTCTCGAAACAGGGATTCTTGGGGTTTCACGGATTTTCGCCTCTATCTTCGAAAGCAGGGCTTTCAGAAGGCCTGAAGGCGACAAAAACATTGAATTCAAGATTTCAAATGGACGATGCCTTTGAGTACTATATTTCCGATGGAAAGACCAAATTTATGACAAAGGGATAAAGTCCTAAACTTGGAATCCCCGACTAGTCCGACTGCGATTTCGGCCGAGTTTTAGTTCCGCAATACAAGCGAACATAAGAGAAAGCAAAACACAATGCTTTAAATGATCCAGAAAGATATGAAAGAACTCGGATTTGCATAAGACAGGCTGATCAGAAAAAAAGCTTATCATCTGCAAAATGTATACCAAAATCAAGAAAATCTGCAAAATGTTATCCAGGTCCAAACCTTCTAACAGCGTAGTAATATAGCAAATAAGGAAATAAGCAAAATTACTCATAGGAGGCTCAAGACACAAATTCGCATGGCGTCGTTCTTGTTGAGTACAGCGCAAATGGTAATAAGCTGAAGCCATTCCCTTTCATTTGATCAAAGAAAGAAGAGAAGAAACCCACAAAATAAGATTGCAATTTGATACTTCACAAAAAAAGGATCACAATATTCATAACCGCATAAGCAAGATCCAAACATGACAATATTGCGCTTTCTTATTTCGCTTGTTTTAAATTTCAATGCACTAATGAGGTTTGCGTTAAATCAGAAGCAGGGAATAGCAAGAAGCCGCCAGCGCAGCACTCGCGGATACTGATCGATTATGTGCAGGTAAACACGAACCCGTTTGCAAAATCCAGCCAGAAGAGTTTCAGGAAAAGATCTGTTGTTTTCTGTTTGTTTTTGGTCACTATTTCGTGACCGTATAACTAGGTTGTTTGAAGCCACTGATTATAATGTGATTCATATGAAACAGTGACTGCTTGTGAGTCACAAATTACTCTCCCGCAGTTTTTCCCTGAAACCCAGAATGCCGCAGTCTACCAAAAGGCTGCAATGCTGATAATCAATCGTATCGATTTTACTCTAATGCTGCTGCAAAAAACCACCAAGTTTCGTATGTCACTTGCGAAGAGACCATGCGCAAACGTTATCATTACCTAATTCACACAAACAGACAATCTGCCACGGAATATAAAGGAGCGCTGCCGTCAGTCCTTCAACACTTCGATACATTAAAGAAATCCTCGTTAGCTTCCTTGCTCTATTACATTTTCAATCTTTTAGTGCTGCAGGAAGGTGCAATAAGCGACGGCTTCAGACGGCTGGTACAGTCTCGCTAATGACAGTGTTCTCAGTTTTCACTTAGTAGGAAAAAGGTCAAGATGCGCGATTTTTTTCATCAAGTCAAAGACCCAGTCAAGTATTATACAACCTTTCAAAAAGTGCCAAAAAAATAGTGCTTTGGTTTACTAGGTGATTGAAGTTGCTGTTTACAGAGTTTGGCATCCTGATGGAAAAATGGGAGAAATATTTACGATTTTAAAACTAATCGCATTCAAGGTTCTCTGATCTTCAACATTTATTTTCCAGATTATTTTGTGCATCTAGTTTTGTGCAGCTCTCACATATCTCTTTTGATTTACACAAATCACGGTTCCCCAGAAAGGATCAAACGACAGAAACTCAAATGTGGCCAATCACACAGCACTTTACATAACTTACGTCATACATACATTATGAGTTGGAAGTCACGTATAATACAGAAGAAAATGACGCCAAAAGGACCATCTCACCTGTAGCTCTGACTCGGGATCTTGGACTTCATCTGTAGCTTCGCTGAGAACTTCGCTAGCTAGCTCTGAAAGTTGTCCTTGAAGGTTCCGAAGCCAACTCATGCAAGAAAGACCTGGAAGTGATTCATACTTTATTGAAAACGCGAACACTGTACGACTCATGCACATTACACCATCAGAAGTTAAGATTGATCAAATGAATGAGTAAGCTTCACGAAAGTCAAGTCGAAAGCTTGCAGCTGTTTTGCGCTTCCACGTCTCAGATCACGTGACGCAAACGTAGGTTTCATAAAGTGTGACGTGCTGCTCTGCATAAGATGTCACTAGGAAAATTTTGAGTTACAAGACAGCAGAGCAAAAAGGCGTAACAAGCAATCACAGAGGAATTAAAACTAATTCAAAACATTTTTTTTGCTACAAGTGGAGATGAAATGATAGGTATATAGGAAAGGAGATCGCGCAAAGTAGGAGAAGGCAATCACAGATAGCAACCACTAGGACAAACCAATCCGTAATGTTGACGAAAAAAATTTCCATTCGAAGTCACGTGTACAACACTCTAAATTGTTACAGCGTAGACAACATTCCTGCGTAAACGACATTCATATTATATTATGAAGCTGTAGCTCGCTTCGAAAGTGCATGCAGATCCGTACCGCGTTTGAATGCATTGAGTCAAGGACAAGTCAAGAGTGAAGCACATGCACTGTGGCAAATCTAGAATGTTTGTTGTCCGTCAGACACAATGCATGTTGTTGACTGACGGAACGCGCCCTCGTTTGGCGTGATCAATTCTATGTGCAGCGCCCCGATGGTGGTTCAATGATTTTATACTTTTTGGATGGAAAACTGCTCGTATCGACCGCTTTTCTTTTTGATTCCCACTTCGAAAGCATATTACAACGTTGAAGTTCGCTCTTTTTTGGGAACCCATTGGCCGGTCATATCAGAATTTGCTTTTCAAAGCGAATTGCAGAATCAATGTAAGTTCTTCAAGTGCCCTCAACCTCGTCTCTGAACCGTCTTGTCCTGACTTCTGGGAGTACATCTGTCTCAGATGGAAAATGATCATGGTTCAATGAGAATAGAGTGCCTCCTTCCTCACCATGTGGGATTTTTGTGATGGTCACAAATGAGAAAAGAAAAAGTCGGAACCTATATTCTGTTTTATTTGCTCCTCCACTAGACTAAGTATCTACAGGGTTGCAATCTTCGGAAATCACGTAACGGAAGGCAGTATGAATATATTGATAGTTGCGAAATAGGGCTTTAATTTCACACGAGGTCATGAAAAGTGTTTGTACATCGCAAAGTTGGCCTAATCAAATCTCTGGCTAATCCATCGTTTTGCTTTGCTGGATGCCAGCAGCACTTTCACTTCGTTTCTGAACAAATTCTGATTTGCAGAGCACCCTCTTCACATTGTTGCGCCTAGTCGCATTTTATCAGGATTTGTTGTTATAGAACGTTCAGGGTCGAATTCACCAACAAGAGTGAGTGAAGCTTTTGTGAAAAATGGAGGAGGGTACTTCAACAGCCGAACCGGATAGTACCGCTGCAGAAACTGAAGACGCACAGGTTTGTGTGGTAACTGTTCTGTGCACTTAAGTGATACTTATTGTTTAGGAAAGCCTTTCTGCTCGCTCTCCTCCACAGTCACCAAATCCGGCACTCACTTGCGAGATGTGTCAGAACTATGAACTAAATTTGACATTAATACAGGTTGGGGCTGGACATGTGTTCCATTTCTATCTGTTTTTGGACAACAATATGCTTACATGCCTTGCATGCCTTGTGATGTTCATGGCGCCCTTCACCATGTCCGAACATACGTTCGATGTGTCTGCAATACCTAGAAAAGGGTTTTGAAGCTTTTGCTTTACGTTAATATGGACCACGCATTTGGAGCATAGTACACAAAAAGATTGAACTGATAACTGTCATTTAGTCATAGTAAAAATTGTTTCATTTTGAATTTGCTCCAAGAAACTCATTTTTTATTCGGCTTTAAAAGTCATGATTAGAAGCTTTGTAGAAAAAAGGACACTTATCGCACCAGCTTAGCTTTTCATAACTATTGCATAGCGATGTCATATCTTTGTCTCCATCAGCTTGGCAATTAATCATCGTTTAGGAAAATGAGCGAAAGCTGCGGGATCAGCTCAAAGCAGTAAAGTCGTTGGCGGAGAGATACGAAAGCGAACTGTCTCAGGAACGAAAGTATAGACAGGATGTGGAGAAAAAAATGGTCGAGGTAGTTTGACAGATCTCTTTGCAAAATACGCCGTTCCACTTTCTTCTACTTCATGGCTTTCCCTCACTATTTTGATGTCCATCCCACTGCTATGTAATTTTTTGAGATTTGCTTATCTAAGCAATGCATTATATTAGATTGGTGAAAAAGTTTCTCGGACATTGAATTCGGACTAATTTTTTGCTTCAACGAGAGCACTAAATGGGACATGCGGCATATCGTTGAAGGAAAGCAAGCTCCACAAGACCATACTAAGCACCGGCATAGTATGATCTCCTTGAAATTAGATGCATGAATCTGAAAACGTAGGATCTTGACCGAGCTCAAACTTCATCTTCCGTAAAGGTTGTGACATCCTGAATGCCTAATTATATGGCAGACTTGGACTTACTTGAATACGTGCACAGATTGCACGAAATTCGCGCCTAAATGTCAATAGAACCCAAGTAATTTGAAATTGGCGAATTCCGCCCATTGGTTCTGGACTCCCCTGCCTTGTATAAGTTGCATACATGCGGGTATACAAAGCCAAATTTTCGCTTTTGTAGATGCCTTCCTGGGAATTAGCAAATTTAGTCTGAAATCTCCTTAAAATCTTTACCTACCCAATATTTTTTGAACTGAGTATCACCAATAGAGCCGCTTGTTTTCAGTTTTTTAGCTATTTTCTCACTAATTTAGGTTTTTTTCGGTGTTTCTAGTCACTTGCTGTGTATCCGCTCGATTTTCTTCTGCTTTTTGTTATTTGCTTTGTCAATGTTGAAGACGATATCGCCCGCATAACGCATTCATAACGAGCTTTTTATTGTGCTACATACTCGGAGCCCTGCAACTTTCGTTTTTGCTGCGAAAAAAAAAAAGTGGCTTTATTTGCTTTTGGATGAGGACTAGGAAAATTGAAAGAAGGCGCATTTATCCGAACATGTATTAAGCTGTCTTTGACGAACTACTGTCATAGTCCCATTGTGACAAACTTAGTTGTTTTGGCTTCGGCACAAGAGCGCCATTACTTCTTCACTCTGCATTTACACTGTGATCAAATGAAGTTCCAGCTATCATCGCAATTCAACGATGATCTGAAAATTGCTTTTTCTGAAAACGCAGCACTAGAGGATCGTCTCAAGGACCTTTCTCAAACCCAACAGAAGGAAAGAGAAAAATGTACAAAACAGCTGGAAGAGGCCAACCGGGTTTGCTCTGTTTTGGAATCCGAAATCAAGAAGTTGGCTAGCAAATACCAGGTATTCTGCGCAAGCTTTCCGCTTTCAAATATTCTTACGCCAGATTTCGTTCTAGGAACTGCTTGGTTCGAATCGAGCAACTGCTTCGGAGATGAGAGCGGAGCCAATTGATCTCCCACAGAACGCCGATCAGTTGCAGTTTCTTTGTTTACAGATGAGAGAAGAATTAATAGAATTGAAATCTGCTCGTCAACATGAACAGAATGAGTTACGAGATGAGGTTGCCTTGCTAAGGTGAAATCACATAGTTAGTGGAAATATTGTTTTTATCACTATCAGCATTCAGAGAGCAAATTGGGGAAGAGCGAAATGCTAAATTAGCGCTGGAACGGGATCTCCTCGCTCAAGTCAACCATCTTCAAACCCAGTTAGGCATCGCGGCTAGTAAAGTAAGGAAAGTGTTGGTGTTTTCATTACTTCAGCCATCTGGAACACTTTTAGAAGCATCCCATGTGTCGCACTGTTCAACTAAAAAATCGTTTTTTTCTCAATAACCGAATTTTCTGATCCAATGAGAGTCAGATCTCAGTATTTTTTAGCTTTCTACGGCTGACGCTGTGGTGATGAACAGTGAATCCCATTCAAGACAAATACGTGATCTCCAAAATACAGTTGCTGAGTTGGAAGCACAAGTTAAACAGGTAATTCAGTGTTTTTCCATTTGTGTGCAAGCTTCAACATTGTATTGTTTGCTCTTGACTTCTTCAGGTTCAAAGTGAACGAGCAGCAGTGGAAATGACTGCGCAGAATTACAAAGCACGCTGCGCTTCGTTGCAAAGCGAATTGGATACATCCGAAGCAGTGCAAAAAGACTTCGTGCAGCTGTCTCAAAGTTTGCAAATACAGCTCGAAAAAATAAGACAGTCAGAGCAAGTGAGTATTCGAGGAAAGGATATCCACCGAATTTAGGAATTTGAACATCAGTCTCCTGTTTCTCTTCTTTTTTGTTTTTTTTTTTATTATAGCAGGGATTTATTGCAGGAAGTACGGTGGCAGTGGGAGGATGACGTCGAGAATTGTTCTGGATGCGGGGCCTCAGTGATCAAGTTGAAACCACGACCAAGGTGAGTTGGCCGGATATTTAAACACTACAACCATTAAGTGTTGTATATCTTCCCTTCAAGGTGTTTACACTGCTGTAAGATATTTTGTGCGTCCTGTGTGCAGCAAACAGTTCCAAGTGGGCCAAATCGAAGACCTGCAAATGTTTGTCACGTCTGTCATACGCTACTGAACAGGTGAGATGATTAAAACTGCTATGCATTGCCGGGTCTTCACAATTATGGATTTCAACATCAAATTTTCGGTGTTTTTGTTGCTATTTTTTATCTTAATGACCTTTCCCAAAAATTGCTCTCTTTCCAGGGACTCTAAGCCGTTTTTCGCTGTGGATTCTAACAACAAATAGCCTCAAGTCATCTTTATTTCATTTTCCTTAGAAATTTCTTCAACGGTTATGTCACTGAGCTGACAATCCGCCTCGTCATCGATGCGAATATCAAGAGAGCGGAGTTGGAAAACGCGGTTGATAATTGCAATGAACTTATTTTGATCTCTTGTTGCATTCACTACACAATCATTCACTACAACTTCAAGTTGTCGGTTTGCATGAATTGTTATTCGACATCCCGAGCAATGAACATCGAAACAGAATATTCTGCAATAACGGTGGGCTGAAAACGTCTAAGTTATGGCTAGTAAGAATGCTCTACCTTGTGGAAGTTCCCTTTTTCAAAAGGACTCCTCCAGTTCCCAAAGGAGTAGGTTGCTCTAATCGTGTAAAATGAGGCTGCAGCGAGATGGAACTTAGGCGAAATCTCTACAAGTAACTAGCATCGAACTGAACAGTATTTCCGTTCAAAACTCACGCATCCATCCGTTTCATTGGTGAATCCAGCGCAAAAATTGGTATTTATGGGTAGTTCAAGGATTGGACGAGGAGGAGCATATAGAGTGAGCTTCTTCCAAAATCTCAAAATTCACTAATTTCGAGCTTGGCTTGCAACCACGTTTTGTTTTGCTTACTTCAAACCATGCTCTATCGGATCTGCATCAGGAAATTTTTCACAGACCCACCCAGGTGCAAACAATGCGATAGACATTCGCATCAAATTCGCTTTTGCGAATGATCTGTAGCAGTCCCAGCCACCTAAAACATGTCAATAAAAACTCAAAATCATTCAAATTATCGCTGCAAGTATAGACACACATTACTCAAGCAGCATGCAAGTTATACATATCTGGTGCGCCTGCTATTTGACTGCGACGCCTTAGATGGTGCAATGGCCACTTTGTTTTTGCGTTATGAGTCGACTCTATTTGCATCACATTGCGTTAGGGAAATCGTCGCCAATAGGCGGGATCACACGAGCGGACATTCGCCACAGATCATGCATTTCTAGATGTTCCCCTGTATATAACCTGTGCTGGCGGAGTTTACCTGCGACGTAAGTCAACCGTCCCGGTATGTTTTGCTTGAGCAGTGAAAAGGGGAGAGAAACGATTAGGAGTGCACGTAACAGCAGAGTTAGTCAGAGATTAGAATCTATGCGGAACGAGCAGATCACCATACTTACAGTCGAGTAGTCTTACTGCAAATATAGTGCTTTGCGTGTCGAGATTTGGACTGAATATGCGCGTAAACAGATAGCCCGAATTGTCGGCAATTTGCAGGTTCTTTTTTCTAAGGCACGCGCCATACTTGATCTTCTTGATCCGTTTCGTGGAAAACGCGCGCTCACGAGTTAGTCATTTGGCGCCGCATAGGTAAGATAGTTTGTATGGCTGCGCAAATTCGCTGTACGCGTCGCCAAATGACAAACTAGTGAGCGAACCGTTTTTCACGAAGAGGATCATGTGGATCAAGAGGATCAAGTATGACTGCCTAACTGTCAGATCTGCTCGACTGTACTGCGGGACGAGGGCGTGAAACCGGGGGCGCAAACGCGGTTTTATTAGTCTAAGGCCTAAGGCATACCTCCCGGGATTTCATCAAATTGCCACATTTGCGCGACTTGGCGATTCGCCAGATGTCTCCAAATTCATTGTGCTCGGCTCTCAACTGCATAGGTACGTAGCTTTTGTAAATCCTCGCAAACGGTTCGAGTCTCGACCAAGGAAAGCTGCTTACGATATATCATGAAGAGTCGCTGCAGTGTCAAATCGCGCAGCGACTGGAATCGCGTGAGGTAAGGTAGGTGCCAGAGTAAGCGAATATTTTGTTCAAGTTGGGGTCCAGCACAGAATGGACGTCACCCACCATGCTGGCGTCAATCCAAGTGACGTCAATTCTACGCGGGACCCCAACCTGAACAAAATATTCGCCTACTCTGGCACCTACCTAAGCCTTAGGTAGGTGCCAGAGTAAGCGAATATTTTGTTCAAGTTGGGGTCCCGCGCAGAACTGGCATCACTAATCATTGTGGCATAATGCCAACTTGGCTTTGTGCCACAATGATTAGTAACGCCAGTTCTGCGCGGGACCCCAACTTGAACAAAATATTCGCTTACTCTGGCACCTACCTTAGGCCTAAGGCATACCTCGCGCAATTCCGATCGCTGCGCGATGTGGCACAACAGCGACTCTTCGTATATCGTTATTGATGAGCTACCTTTGGTCAGAACTTGATCCGTTTGCAACAACTTAGACAAGCTACCCAAATATGCGTTCGAGAAGAACGCACGACAAATTTGTAGAAGTCTGGGAAATTGCCAAGTCGCGTAAAAGAGGCAATCCGGCCGAATCGCGTGAGGTATGCCGTAGGGCTTAGGTCTAAATGCGCGAGGCGCAGAATTACAACGGTAAAGATACGGCGCGCCACGTTTGCGCTCGTGCAACTGTTGCTTTTGTGCCCTCGTTCGGCAGTAGCCTTTATGTGCGCTACAGTTAGCGAACACAAAATTCATCATGCACTATCTGAAATGAAAAACTGACTGTTTCGATGACCTATACCGACCGATGCATCCTCTTGCAAAAACATCGATTCCTACATAGATCCTGTGGATTTTTCCATGATCAGCACTATTCAGTAGCTCTTCGTCACCCCAACCATAGTTTAAATATATTCCATCGCAGTTTTCGTACCAAATTCTAAAAAACCAGGTGGCTGTGTATGGAATGCAGTGACGCCAGACTTACTTATTCAACTCATTGAGCTGGTTTTGCCAGTGCAACCTACCCGATGCAATTACAGAATCGTACCAGATCACACGAGAGTGTTCTACGGCCTCTCGCATGTAATCCGTCAACAGACGCAGGAACAACTTCAGATTTTCTCTATGTTCGACCTGTACGAAAAATTAACAGGATAGAGGCAAAACGTCGATAGGCACGTCTCTGCAGACAACTAGGTCATTTCGCTAATGCGTTGCACACGGCATGAACAGTGGTCTGCACAGACGGCGCCTAAAGGCTTTGGCGCAACAATATGGACCCTTTCGAATTTGTGGAATTACTGAGTAAACCCACTTCTCCAGTACACCGCAGCACCAACTCCATCCTCCAAATGCGCTAAGTCCTGGAAACGCGCTTCAAAACCTTCCAGCTCCACCCACGCCCGTTGAATGGGCGGGTCTGGTGGGCTTCTTAAAGGCAGTGTCCAGGCAGATCTGGACCTATGGAGCTTTTACGTGGAAAGTGCTTTTGGGGCCCTAACTAAGGCACTGCCCAAGCGGCAGCTCAGATAGTGATCTAATGTCTGAGATATTCCCCTCGAAACTGGCCCCCGCGAACGTATTCGCATGGATTGGCAGTCTCGCGCCAGGATCCACGCTTTGCGCCATGAATCCATGCGAAACACGGTCGCGGGGTCCAGTTTCGAGGGGAATATCTCAGGCGTTAGGCCTCGGACATACCTCACGCGATTTCACTCGCGACGCGACTTGGCAATACTCCAAACGTTCATAACTCATCGTACGGGGTTTCCGAATGTACGGAAGATGGGGCATTTTATCAACCTACGAAAGTTATACATGCTGTACATTTGGGGTCTACCAGTATTGAATTTGAAAACATCTGGCAAATTGCCAGATCGCGTGGCGACTGAAATTGCGTGAGGTATGTCCCTTGCCTTAGGGCACTACCTGAACCGCTGGTTGGGCAGTGGCTTAGTTAGGGCCCCAAAAGTACTTTCCTCGTAAAATCCCATGGGTCCAGACTTGCCTGGACGCTGCCTTTAAGCGCGTTTAGAACTAACAATAAGTGATGAACCGAAGGATGGAATTGGAGCTGCGTACACTTAAGAGTCTGCTAACTAGGCCCCGCCAGACTTCGCTCAGAAGCGCTCAAATTTCTCTAATGTCTCTTTACTTTCTCGTGTGAGGAAAGGTGGGAGAGATTAGTGAAATTTGAGCGCTTTTGGGCGCTTTTGAGCGAAGTCTGGCCAGGGCCCTAACATCGCTAAAATTCAACAGGGTCCATATTGCGAGCCACTGCCTTCAACAATATCTATTCGTTGACCAAGTTCTTCTACACGGGCTAGTTGAATCAAGACAGGAACCACATACCAGCACTCTATTTTCTATGTTGATCAGCCAGCCATCAAAGTTATAAGCACGTGCGATAGAAACAAGCCGATCTACCGTTAGCAACACTGTTTCCTCCGAGGCGAGAACCCTTGCACACAACTCTTTGCCTTCGGTGATGAAAGTACCCAGAACAAGGCAACCTAAGCGTTCCATAATCTTAGTTCTACTACTTGTTAATACCTGTTAAAACTGACCGTGTTCGTGCCCTAAGTTTGTGTAACTGGTAGGCGGTATAGTGACGAAGCAGTGAGAAAAATAGCAAAATACATCTATATTCCACCAGTTCAAAAATACGTATGGATTCGGACAACCATCTCGCACCATAATTCCTTCATCACTGTAGAAGAATTTCACCATCTTCTAATCTCGAAGTGATCTTCTCCTGTTTTATTGAACAAAAAAAAACTACTAATAGAACTATTATGTTCAACAGAAGTGAGATGCGATGTATGTACAATAGTTGCGCGTGATGGGCATGAAGCGGTAGACTAGGCTTTATTTAAGCTTCAAACGGCCAAATGTGACGCGAACGCGTTGTGAACACCGTAAGTCATTAACATCAACCCCAAAGATAATAGACTACGACTCCCCGAAAACCAAGATCTTGCAAAGTTTTGTATATTATGAATATAGCAAAACTCATTTGTTATTTTTTGTCTCATCCCATGATCCCTGCGACATGGACCCCACTGAAATTAATCACAAATTCTAAACAATTTACCTTTCCTCTTCGAGATAGCCTCCTTTCATGTCATGACATACAAGTATCTCTGGCTTTCCTTCAGCGATCTTGTCTCTGAAAGATAGATATGCACTTGTTATTTTATAAAGTCATCAATGCCAAAGATTGTGATGCAGAGTGGCCGAACTTTTGAACGTTACATGAATGACTTCTAAAGTTGTGCGAGTGACTTGTTTATACTTGCAAATTCGCAAACTTACTTTAGAGATAGGTAGATATTTTAGAGATATTTTTGCGGGGAGGACGGGGCTGAAAAACCCGAAAAACATTCCAAAATTCTTGGAGGGCCTCCAAATGCAATTTCTCGCGCCGTAACGGTTGGTAGCGAGGATAATCAAACGAGGCGCGAACTATACGAACTCTTTTCTTTCCAGCGAGGATAGAACTCTAGTCGATAAAGTAGGATAAGATCAAAAAAAGTTGTAGTAAATTCAGCAACAAGAAATGCTTACCTATAATTAGTCAATCGCCTAGCTGCTTCAACGTTCGCAGTTTTCTCATCAAATTTCCAAAGGGTCTCCACATCACAGATTGGTTGTACCATTTTACAAGTGGCAAACAGCTAACAGACGACTAGATCGGCCGGGAGGACCCACAAAATTTAGTTTTCAAGATTATATGCAATTGTTCAAAGCTCAATAAATAAGGGCGCATTTCAATGTTATCTGCGTGAGATTTGTTATAGATTCTGCAGGTGCAGAAATCGTCTTACAAAATCCGCAACGTTGCCTCAAGTGCGCAAGAAACACATTTGGTCAAGTTATCACGGAAATTATGTAAGAACGATTTGTTTATTGTAAGGAGAGCAGAGCGTGTTGACTGCTGATGCCAATTCTTTTGTCAAATGAAGAAGATATGTTAGAAATAGCAATAATGATAAGATAGGGATGGTGCTATTTGATGTGTGCTTGAAATATTCGAAATTGAGACCTCCGTCATACTTTTATCGAGAAAGAAAGTTGAGTCATTGCTGCTGTGTGAGAAAGTGTATGCAGTGATGTATGTGGCATGGAAGACACTACTGGAGAAGAAAAATGTAACAATCGATCGCTGGAATTTAGACGCTGTTGAAATCTTTTCATTTTGGATATCCTCTTTTAGCTTAGCACATGTGACTAGTAACACTGTTAGACCGTCTACGGTCAAATAGATTCTCCGCTTATTATGGTGTGCTTGCATGCAGGTAAGATGCGGTGAAATTTGCGCGTGGATAAATGGCTACACTTGTGACGCTGGCCGTTTGCGCGCGCAAGATGCCGGCATCACTGATGTGGCTGGTTGTTCACGCGCAATTTAAGCACACTATACTGAGCGGAAAATCTAGTCGACCGTATGATCGGTTCCGAGATCCGTGTGCAGGCGAGTTGCGGACTTCCTTGATTGTAAAGATAAGCTTAGCGAGAGAGTACGAAAAACCATGCAGCAAGGTGGAGTTTTTACAAGTTTACCTTTATATTCGGGGAAAGTCTGCAACCCACCTTCACACGAATCTGGGAGCTGATAATACCATCCACCTACCACTGGCTATCCAGGATTTCCATTGGGGGGGGGGGGGGGGAACGTGGCGTCAGCATGCACTCCGAAAATTTTTTTTTGTAAGGACTAAGTTGAATTTTTGAATTTTCAAAAATTATTTTAATTATTTACAAGTTAAAACAAGTCGCTTGCACATTTTTATAATTCATGTAAGTAGCTTTCAAAAATTTCGCGAGCCATTTTCGGGGAGTGGGGGGAGGGAGAGGGGCGCCTATTCCCCCTCCCGCCTCCCCCCCCCCCCCTCGGTACGCTACTGTTACCTACCTATTACTATCAGCAGTAGGTGTGCGAAAGGAAAGAGTCTGTTTGAAGCTAATTATGCAGTAGTTGAAGGTGATTCTCGACGTTACACCGTAATAAATTACGCAAAAATAAATATCCTGCACCACATCTTCAACTTATTTGGGAGCACTTTTTTGAAGCCAAGTTTGGTCAAAAAAGATATTTACCATTCTGATTTGGTAGAAAAAATCCTGTTTAACCGCGATAAACCGCATCATTTGTAAAAATTCTGGTACTTTTCTGTTTATCCGGCATTTTTTCAGAATGTTCTCTTGAAACAAGTGCTTCAGTCGAAAAATTTTTTTTCGCAAAAGTTGTGAGGTGAGGACTGTCACCATGTCACATGTCAAGATAAAAATTAACATGTTGAGGGTCAGCTTGACATGTTCTTTTGAAATCATATCCAGTGAGGTACGAGAGCATTTGAAGAGATTCGAAAGCAGTTCAGGGTTCTTTAAAAAAAGCAAAACTGTTTTAAACGTTTATTGAAACATCTTGGTAGCTTTCAGCAATGATTTCAAGAGATCCTGCTCTTCACATTGTTTTCTTCACGCGAATTCAGCAGAGAAGTTATATCAATGATGGCTTGTAGTACTGGACTGCCGATTGTTTCGTCGCTTAGATGATAGAACACTTTTTTATTTTGGGGAAGTCTAATGTTTTGAACACAGAGTGTCGTTATTGCAATGTTATAGCTCACTCATGAAACTGTTGACTGAAAACACTCATTATTGAATAAAAAACAGATTGAACTCAAATTGATAGGTGAGCTCAACAAATTCTTGTGTACGGTCGGTGAGTCAGTGTGTGTGTGTGCGATGTGGACTGTGATCGATGCTGCCACGCGGGACTTACGCACAGCGAGTACACCTCAAACTTGGGTAATTAAACTTTTATTACTTAAAGCAACTAATGACTACAATGCGACTACGATAATAACAGACAAACAATACAATGTGCATATATGTCAATCGGATGTGCTGTGAGGGTCCTGTGCGGGGGCTGTGACTTGCGCTGTGAGGGTCCTGTGAGGGGATGTTGACAAATATGCTAAAAATAGATGAAGCATCGAAAGTACCAAATAACTATAGGAAGAAAGCAAAGAAATAAAATGGTACAACGCGACTAGCCACTACTTATATATATATATATATATATATATACCGTACATAAACAAACTAAGAAACAAACATGATAAATGGGTTGATAAGCTACCAAAGAACATTATGCTGTGGGAGATCTTCGGGCCTATTCCCACCTTGCGCGCCGTGTATTCCTCAGGGTCCAAAGAATGATACGAACCGCAAGTTCGCATACTCCGGCCCTAACGTCGAGAATGAGAGGGGCCCGATTCGTCCGTGCTGTGACTTGTGTCGTTGTCAGGTACGTGGCTGTGTTCCGAGTGCCGTAGTTAGCGCTGGCAATCCTCTATCCTGTTCTCGAGTTCCCTCCTTTTCTGCCTTAGGCGATTGACTTCGTCCGGCAATGAACATATGCCTGCATGATGGTCATGAGCCGTTCCTCGTCCGCTGTTCTTGCAGTAGAAGCACAGGGCTGGCTTTTTGCAGACACCCGAGTGGCGTTCCAGGCAACGGTAACTATTCGATCTGCGATTGAAGTCACCCTGGGACATGATTCCGAGAAGTGTTGTCCATGTTCCTTGCAGAAGACGCACATGAGCAAACCGAGCCTGTGTCCTCCTTCGCCAAATCGTCTCTCCGGACAGGATAGTTTCTGTAATTCGGATCTCTTTCAGCTCCTCCTGACAATCGGCAATACGTTCCTCGTGGTGGTGTCGTTTCTAGGTGATAGATGTCTTTTGCTCCGGGCGTTTGCGTTTTCTTTCTCCGGAATGACTGCTGTGATCACTGTGACTGTGATGGTGATGGTATTCCGTTTCCCTGTGTGTCCTCCTGTGCCTTTCCGGTGATTCGCCCTTCGTGTTGCTTCTGGTGTCCATTTTTGTGATACAATTCTTTACTTTGTCCAGCAGTTTTGAACTTTCATTGCGGCCGACCGTACAAGTGGTGCATCGGCCAGGAAGAAAAGTGGGAAGAACAACCTGTAAGGGAGATGCTTTTGCATCTCCGTTTGCATCTCCGATGGAATGCCAGAAGACATGATTCATATGTTTAGGGGTGACCGACGATACGAAGCCTCGAGGAGTCGCTCCTTCGCCCCGACACCGACCGGCCGTCCTACCGTACCCCTCCACGTCTCTGGCTGATGCTGTTCCGATCCAGTACCTATCCAATCTCCAAGCTCAACTACTTCACCGATGATCTCCTATTCTCGCATATTCATACACTGTCCTCTGTCTACATTGATGCCTTAACGATAAACTACTAAGTACTGATCGGTGTTCTGTTCTTGCCAGCCAGGAGCACGCCTCCACTGCCGCTACGCTTACTGGTAGCAGCGAGTGGTTAGAGTTTTCGAGAGCTGCCTGATTTTGTTTCAAGGATAGAGATAGAGATTCAATTTGCTTACGCGCATCTTCTAATTCACTATTAGAATGAGGCGAAATACTAAGCAAGTTAGGAGAAGCTCTACGGTTAAAAGCTGGAGAACGAGAACGGAAAGGAAATCTAGGGCTGCGCGATCTTAGAAAACGTGATGTGAACCTACCTGTTTGCTGACGTTGTCGCCTCTTTGACGGGCATTCAGGAATAGTGTGTCCTCGACCGCCACAGTTATAGCAGAAAATACCATTCGCCATGTTGTCCTGAGGCCTTTGTTCCATTGGTTCCTGAAATCGCACACGATTAGCATTTGGTCTTACTCTACCTGGATAGCTTTCCCTGCTGTAAGGGCTTCTAGAGCGAAAGGGGTTGGAAGGACGCTGGTTACGATTAGTAGTAGAATTATCAAATGAAGAACGGGTGAAAGGCTTAATGGAACTCACGGTCACTGGTTGAGACACCTGGGACGGGTGAATAAGTCGATCCCTAGAAGCTTCAGCCAATAGGTTCTCGACTCGTTCGGCTTCGGCCACTGCTTCCTCAAAAGATGACGGGTTAGCATATTTAACATGAAAACGTAAATCGGAATTCAATCGTTGCAAAAACTCTTGAAGAAACACTTCATCATTAAGAGAAGGATCCTTACCTGTTGCAGTACGTAGTAAGTTAAGAAGACGAAAGGCAAAAGCAGAAATAGACTCACCCGCAGCCTGTCTGCACGACGACAACTCTTGTCTGGCATCCGCCATTTGCTTGGGCCCTTCGTAGTGCTTGCGCAATAAGGCCACGATTGCGCCATAGTCGAGCTTATCCTCCGAGGATGGAGTTTCGACCCGCTCCCTGGCAACAGATTCTAAATGCGCAACTAGATAGTTAGCCCTGTCCTCCGCTGTAACAATTTTGCGTAAGCGCATTGAGTCCTCAAGGCGGCGCAACCATAATGAAAACGATTGTGAGTTAGAAGTACCCGAGAATGGGACGATTCTGGAAGAGAGCCCATCAGGGCAGCAAGTTGCTACCAATGGAAATTGTTCTATACGAGAACCCACTGCCGCAAAAGACTGGTTAATCCCCTCTAAGAGATCTGAATTACCTTGGTTCAGCTTCTCCACCAGTTGCGCGGTAGTCTTCTTAGCGTCCCGCCAGGCGTTGACCAAAGCATCTGTCGTGGCACTCTTCAATTCCTTGGCGTCGCGTCCATGAACCACGGCAGAGTCCTCGAGAGTCGCCAACACCGACGTCAAAGGCGCCGTGATAGCCTCAAGCGCCCCAGGTGGGCTCGAGGTATCCGACGCGGGCTGCTCCACCTGCCCCTTTGAGCGAGTAATTGGAACCATGAAAGCTAAAACTGGATAAGCCCAATATCAGGGAAATTAAGAGACAAGAGTAGAAGTGGAAGCCCAAACCTTGAAGAAAGATGCGAGAGCGAACTGCGAATTCTTCGTCAGTATGAAGACAACTAAGTCCGATGACCTATTATATAGTTGCGCTGCTTATCAAATGTTACATGGTAGCGCCAAGATGTTTTCCTAAGGGGATATCTATGTTTATGATCAAAGACAGCAATCAACATGCTAGAGAAAAACTTTCGTATACGCTAGGCATGTGTTATTTCTCGGTTATCTATGTTTTGCATCTACCCCGGATGTGAGAAAATGTTAGCTTGCTATTTGACATTTCCCCTACGACCTATCTATGTTTATGATCTGGCTGCGGAAAGCCGTTATCTCTACTTTCTCAAGAGTCGCGCTAGGTTTTTGTTACCAAGAGATACCGTAATACGAAAGAATTCAAACAGTTTCTCGCGGCTGAGTGCAAAATGCGAAAATACGATTCGGAACGCAAAGTCTCCAAAAAACAAGCTTGGCTCACAAAGACACAAAGAGCTGATTCAAATAAGCGCAAGCGCAAGTTGAATGAAGTTTTGCATGGCGCAACGAGAAAGTGCTTGAAAGCTTAGCGCGAGCATGGAAAACAGTCTCAGAAACAAAGAAGTTCAAATTATCGGCGCTTGAAAACAGTGAGAGATTGCGAGCGAGAGAGAGCAGACTGCGAGAGAAATACAGTAAGATTAGCTAAGGAGAATAGTTATATGAGTGAAATATCCAACTGCAAATAGTATGCGAAACCACAAAATGAATTTGGAACTGTGTTAAAAGAAAAGATCTCGAAAAGGTATCTCAATAGTAATTTACTAGACAAGCGCGATACACGCGCACGCTCAAACAGTCTACACCACGAGAGGATTCAACGAAAAGTTTGAAGAAGAGTTATGAGAGAGAGAATTCAAGTTATAAGAGGATATGATTGGAACAGCAATTTATAAAAGCGTACCTTATTTCCTAGCCGATTGTATAGCGTAGAGGAGTAGACTGGAGCCGACCGCTAGCTAGACGGCCATCTGTGTAAGGCCCCGGGCAGACTTCACGCGATTTGATCGTCGCGACTGAATCGCGAGGAGACAACTGTTACAACATCATTCCATGCAGATCAACTTGCATTCGGTTGTGATACTTTTCCAGACCGAAATTTTTGAATGTGAAATGAAAATGAATGGAAATCTTGGCGATTTGGTCGCGACGATTAAGTCGCGTGAAGTCTGACCGGGGCCTAAGGGAGATGCTTTTGCATCTCCGTTTGCATCTCCGATGGAATGCCAGAAGACATGATTCATATGTTTAGGGCGTGACCGAAGATACGAAGCCTCGAGGAGTCGCTCCTTCGCCCCGACACCGACCGGCCGTCCTACCGTACCCCTCCACGTCTCTGACTGATGCTGTTCCGATCCAGTACCTATCCAATCTCCAAGCTCAACTACTTCACCGATGATCTCCTATTCTCGCATATTCATACACTGTCCTCTGTCTACATTGATGCCTTAACGATAAACTACTAAGTACTGATCGGTGTTCTGTTCTTGCCAGCCAGGAGCACGCCTCCACTGCCGCTACGCTTACTGGTAGCAGCGAGTGGTTAGAGTTTTCGAGAGCTGCCTGATTTTGTTTCAAGGATAGAGATAGAGATTCAATTTGCTTACGCGCATCTTCTAATTCACTATTAGAATGAGGCGAAATACTAAGCAAGTTAGGAGAAGCTCTACGGTTAAAAGCTGGAGAACGAGAACGGAAAGGAAATCTAGGGCTGCGCGATCTTAGAAAACGTGATGTGAACCTACCTGTTTGCTGACGTTGTCGCCTCTTTGACGGGCATTCAGGAATAGTGTGTCCTCGACCGCCACAGTTATAGCAGAAAATACCATTCGCCATGTTGTCCTGAGGCCTTTGTTCCATTGGTTCCTGAAATCGCACACGATTAGCATTTGGTCTTACTCTACCTGGATAGCTTTCCCTGCTGTAAGGGCTTCTAGAGCGAAAGGGGTTGGAAGGACGCTGGTTACGATTAGTAGTAGAATTATCAAATGAAGAACGGGTGAAAGGCTTAATGGAACTCACGGTCACTGGTTGAGACACCTGGGACGGGTGAATAAGTCGATCCCTAGAAGCTTCAGCCAATAGATTCTCGACTCGTTCGGCTTCGGCCACTGCTTCCTCAAAAGATGACGGGTTAGCATATTTAACATGAAAACGTAAATCGGAATTCAATCGTTGCAAAAACTCTTGAAGAAACACTTCATCATTAAGAGAAGGATCCTTACCTGTTGCAGTACGTAGTAAGTTAAGAAGACGAAAGGCAAAAGCAGAAATAGACTCACCCGCAGCCTGTCTGCACGACGACAACTCTTGTCTGGCATCCGCCATTTGCTTGGGCCCTTCGTAGTGCTTGCGCAATAAGGCCACGATTGCGCCATAGTCGAGCTTATCCTCCGAGGATGGAGTTTCGACCCGCTCCCTGGCAACAGATTCTAAATGCGCAACTAGATAGTTAGCCCTGTCCTCCGCTGTAACAATTTTGCGTAAGCGCATTGAGTCCTCAAGGCGGCGCAACCATAATGAAAACGATTGTGAGTTAGAAGTACCCGAGAATGGGACGATTCTGGAAGAGAGCCCATCAGGGCAGCAAGTTGCTACCAATGGAAATTGTTCTATACGAGAACCCACTGCCGCAAAAGACTGGTTAATCCCCTCTAAGAGATCTGAATTACCTTGGTTCAGCTTCTCCGCCAGTTGCGCGGTAGTCTTCTTAGCGTCCCGCCAGGCGTTGACCAAAGCATCTGTCGTGGCACTCTTCAATTCCTTGGCGTCGCGTCCATGAACCACGGCAGAGTCCTCGAGAGTCGCCAACACCGACGTCAAAGGCGCCGTGATAGCCTCAAGCGCCCCAGGTGGGCTCGAGGTATCCGACGCGGGCTGCTCCACCTGCCCCTTTGAGCGAGTAATTGGAACCATGAAAGCTAAAACTGGATAAGCCCAATATCAGGGAAATTAAGAGACAAGAGTAGAAGTGGAAGCCCAAACCTTGAAGAAAGATGCGAGAGCGAACTGCGAATTCTTCGTCAGTATGAAGACAACTAAGTCCGATGACCTATTATATAGTTGCGCTGCTTATCAAATGTTACATGGTAGCGCCAAGATGTTTTCCTAAGGGGATATCTATGTTTATGATCAAAGACAGCAATCAACATGCTAGAGAAAAACTTTCGTATACGCTAGGCATGTGTTATTTCTCGGTTATCTATGTTTTGCATCTACCCCGGATGTGAGAAAATGTTAGCTTGCTATTTGACATTTCCCCTACGACCTATCTATGTTTATGATCTGGCTGCGGAAAGCCGTTATCTCTACTTTCTCAAGAGTCGCGCTAGGTTTTTGTTACCAAGAGATACCGTAATACGAAAGAATTCAAACAGTTTCTCGCGGCTGAGTGCAAAATGCGAAAATACGATTCGGAACGCAAAGTCTCCAAAAAACAAGCTTGGCTCACAAAGACACAAAGAGCTGATTCAAATAAGCGCAAGCGCAAGTTGAATGAAGTTTTGCATGGCGCAACGAGAAAGTGCTTGAAAGCTTAGCGCGAGCATGGAAAACAGTCTCAGAAACAAAGAAGTTCAAATTATCGGCGCTTGAAAACAGTGAGAGATTGCGAGCGAGAGAGAGCAGACTGCGAGAGAAATACAGTAAGATTAGCTAAGGAGAATAGTTATATGAGTGAAATATCCAACTGCAAATAGTATGCGAAACCACAAAATGAATTTGGAACTGTGTTAAAAGAAAAGATCTCGAAAAGGTATCTCAATAGTAATTTACTAGACAAGCGCGATACACGCGCACGCTCAAACAGTCTACACCACGAGAGGATTCAACGAAAAGTTTGAAGAAGAGTTATGAGAGAGAGAATTCAAGTTATAAGAGGATATGATTGGAACAGCAATTTATAAAAGCGTACCTTATTTCCTAGCCGATTGTATAGCGTAGAGGAGTAGACTGGAGCCGACCGCTAGCTAGACGGCCATCTGTGTAAGGGAGATGCTTTTGCATCTCCGTTTGCATCTCCGATGGAATGCCAGAAGACATGATTCATATGTTTAGGGCGTGACCGAAGATACGAAGCCTCGAGGAGTCGCTCCTTCGCCCCGACACCGACCGGCCGTCCTACCGTACCCCTCCACGTCTCTGACTGATGCTGTTCCGATCCAGTACCTATCCAATCTCCAAGCTCAACTACTTCACCGATGATCTCCTATTCTCGCATATTCATATACTGTCCTCTGTCTACATTGATGCCTTAACGATAAACTACTAAGTACTGATCGGTGTTCTGTTCTTGCCAGCCAGGAGCACGCCTCCACTGCCGCTACGCTTACTAACCCCTGCTTCGACCTATCGACTTTCTGCAGCATGATATTATCCTAGACTACCCCCTGAGATATATGGGTGAGGAAAGAGACGATAGGATATATCATACGGCGAAGCACAGCAGTTCGCAACGCAACGTCAAACAGAGGCAGCATTAAAGACGTCAATAGAATTGACAGAAAAATTCTGGCAAATCTGGAGGGAGCAATATCTCATAGGCCTACGAGAACAACATAAAATTAGAATGGACGAAAAACGAGGAACAAAAAAGACTCCAAAAATCGGCGACATTGTCTTACTATGGGACGCCGTACAACCACGAAATGTTTGGAAAACAGCAAGAATAGTAAAACTTGATGACTCACCTTCGCAGATCATAAGGGAAGTCCACGTTGAAACTCCCAATAAACGAAGATTCCGACGACCAATTAACAGAATAGTTCCATTGGAAATCGATAATGAAGATGGCTCATCCGCCATCCAACAGGAAAAGCATGATCCACCAACAGAGCAACAGCAACAAGATAGCGCAGCTCCATACAACCTCAGACCAAGGAAAACGATCAACTATAAAGAACAAGAAATGGAGGAACCAATACACAGGAAAAACAAAACATTACCTTAGGAGCTTCCTCCTTGTTCACGATGATGTGCATGTCCATCTGCATACAGCTCGCAAAAGGAATAAGTAATAGTAGCTATCAACAATTAAAATGCAATGAAAAAGAAGTCATTTTAACACAGCTCACCGGACATCCATACGAAATATGTGCTGAAGACCATTGCATGGAATTCCAGACACCAAAACACCAGGAAATAGTCAGATTTCCAGCACAGATCACGCTCCACGATTATCTCGTAAAATGGAAAACATCGCGAAAGATCACGGAGGGTACGGTGCCCAGATCAAATCCAACTCGTGTCCTCTAAAGGGAGCCTACCCATAGGGCCCCCCTTTTTTCTCAGCGCGGCTTTACCCAGTCCACCATTAGTTTGCGGTTTTGTTACCGCCGGAGAGGAGCTATTGTTCTCGGGGGTCGTCACAGTTCCGCCCCTTTGTGGTAGGCAGCCCCCTTCATATTACCCAAAAAAAGATTAAAATTAATAAACAACAAAATAAGGGTGAGGGGGGAAAGGCAGGGAAAACGCCGAGAGGGTCAGGGCCACCTAAAACTAATTTTAAACAACAACAATAAAAAGAAAAACGAAAAGAAAAAAATGCAGTGGATAATCAGCAGAAATATAGAGTATACAAGAATAAACATAGAAATATGACGAAAAACGAAGCCAGCTTGACGGCGATATCAAAACATAAACATCGCCGATTACTCCGTCGCGCACCTTGCAGCGCGCTTATGGATTAAACGTGGTGATACCATTTAACAACTCAATCACGGATTGAGAAAAACACCAAAGAGAATAAGATCACAGGAACCTGCTTTGATGGCGAGGCCGGAGGGCACAACAGTGCAAAATTGGAGCAATAACGCTTCGTTATCACGCTGAACTAACAAATCTGCACAGATTTCAGATTCGGCAAGCATGTAGCCCTTCTCGATAGTGGAGAACGTAGAACCGAGGGAGATTTCCAGCTATAACCCCTTGAACCATTCCTCTAATCCTCATTTATTCACAGGGAAATGGAAAAATTGAGCCCAAGCCAAATCGCGGAACTCGAAAGAAGAGTAAAAGAGGAACTGGCACGGAAGACGTTCATCATCGAGGAGTCGCCATCAAAGTATACGGAATCACAGATCCGCCAAAAAATAAAATTAGGTGGCGACAAATGCAACGAGTTCGAAGATAAGCTCCAACAAGCGAAACTAGACCTCATCTCCCTGAAGCAAACGCGATGGGAAACTTCGTAACAGTCGCGGAGTCGTTGCTATACATACTCTAATTCAAGGAGCTACGAGCACAACACACAGAAGAAAAAGGAGAGCTGATTTCTTGGGCAGATCAACTACTTCTTGCCCACGAATGGTATGAAATCCTGGTGGCGGCCGGTGAAGCAGAAGAGATTGATCGAGTAATGTACCTGAACGAACTGGAAGGAACTGTGATTCTGGTACCTACAGGCCCACGGATTATGGCTACCCGGAACCACAGCAAGTATTCCGAAAGTATAATACAAAAAGGATTCAATCGGCCCCATACTACAACGAATTCGCACAGGATATGATGCGCTCCTTGACGACGAAGCGAAAGAGGTCTACGAGGTGGAACAGGAGACAAGAAGAGGCAACGAGAGCGAACGAAGGATGCTCAACGAAATGTATAACGCAGTCACAGCACTTGAAACGGAATTGCAAAGACAGCGAGAAGGTAGAGAATGGCCTCAAAGCAAAACATCACACTGGGATATCCAGCAGCTCAAAGATATGATCACAGAACTTCGAGATGAAGTGAGGCGCCAAACACACGATTCGGATCGGAAGGGAAATGGCAATTCGCGGGACGGCTCGTTCAAAGAAATCAAAGAAGTACTGTTACAGTTGAGATATGAAGTTCGCCAACTACACGAAAAGACAAGGAGTTGGATCCAAGGAGTGTACAAGCACTTCGACAAGCAAATGGCGGAAGATAGAGAGAAGAACATGCACAGAGTGAAAGAGGAGATCCAACGTCAACAGGACTACATCCAACAGGAGACTTCGTACATGGAACAGCAACTGTTAGGATTGGCGACACAGATCAAGGAAGACTGTGAACGGAGCCGCAATGAAAGTTAAAAACTGCTGGACAAAGTAAAGAATTGTATCACAAAAATGGACACCAGAAGCAATACGAAGGGCGAATCACCGGAAAGACACAGGAGGACACACAGGGAAACGGAATACCATCACCGTCACAGTCACAGTGATCACAGCAGTCATTCCGGAGAAAGAAAACGCAAACGCCCGGAGCAAAAGACATCTATCACCTAGAAACGACACCACCACGAGGAACGTATTGCCGATTGTCAGGAGGAGCTGAAAGAGATCCGAATTACAGAAACTATCCTGTCCGGAGAGACGATTTGGCGAAGGAGGACACAGGCTCGGTTTGCTCATGTGCGTCTTCTGCAAGGAACATGGACAACACTTCTCGGAATCATGTCCCAGGGTGACTTCAATCGCAGATCGAATAGTTACCGTTGCCTGGAACGCCACTCGGGTGTCTGCGAAAAGCCAGCCCTGTGCTCCTACTGCAAGAACAGCGGACGAGGAACGGCTCATGACCATCATGCAGGCATATGTTCATTGCCGGACGAAGTCAATCGCCTAAGGCAGAGAAGGAGGGAACTCGAGAACAGGATAGAGGATTGCCAGCGCCAACTACGGCACTCGGAACACAGCCACGGACCTGACAACGACACAAGTCACAGCACGGACGAATCGGGCCCCTCTCATTCTCGACGTTAGGGCCGGAGTATACAAACTTGCGGTTCGTATCATTCTTTGGACCCTGAGGAATACACGGCGCGCAAGGTGGGAATAGGCCCGAAGATCTCCCACAGCATAATGTTCTTTGGTAGCTTATCAACCCATTTATCATGTTTGTTCTTAGTTTGTTTATGTTCACGGTATATATATATACATATATATATAAGTAGTGGCTAGTCGCGTTGTACCATTTCATTTCTTTGCTTTCTTCCTATAGTTATTTGGTACTTTCGATGCTTCATCTGTTTTTAGCATATTTGTCAACATCCCCTCACAGGACCCTCACAGCGCAAGTCACAGCCCCCGCACAGGACCCTCACAGCACATCCGATTGACATATATGCACATTGTATTGTTTGTCTGTTATTATCGTAGTCGCATTGTAGTCATTAGTTGCTTTTAGTAATAAAAGTTTAATTACCCAAGTTTGAGGTGTACTCGCTGTGCCTAAGTCCCGCTGGCAGCATCGATCACAGTCCACACCGCACACACAGACTGACTCACCGACCGTACATCTTGGTTGAACCTGTTGAACATGTAAATGGCACGTCAATTTTCTTTGACACGTGGCAGGAGGTTGACTCTCCATTTTGTGAAGTTTTTGCCAAATTTGGTACAAGGAAAGCTGCAATTTTATTTTTTTGAAAAAAATGGGTCTGGATAACGGAAAAGTATCAAAAATCTATGTTAAACATACATCTGTATATTAAGCAGTCAATCTCATTTCAGAACATAAAGATTGATCCAAAAGTGATGTCGCTCTAATTAAACAAACGTCACTTCTCGTGGAACAAGGATTTCCAAGAGACGTTAGCAGCATTCGATGGCGCATTTTATCCTCTTTCTTATGGTCATAAACCCATTGCACTACATCTAATGAGTTGTTGGAAAATCACCAAATTCGCGAACCATGCTTTTGAAGATGGTCAAATTTCGTGATATTTCTAAATTTTCACACTAAAGCCGCGATGAGTCCAATTAGGGGATAGATAGGGCTAACCCAGGATATAAAACAATTTTTTTCCTTGCTATAGTTCGTTAAATTTTTTGATAAAATTGTTTACAAAACCAGCGAATTCTAGCAAGTCTATTTCGGACACAAACACTTCAAACATCAGTAAACCATCTTGAAACTTCCAAAAGTGGATCATGCTTCAACACCAATTATACCAAGCAGATGGACGTTACTCGAACTCGGATCAAATCTCCAATTTTCCAGCCACAGCCTGGAGCACGTTCAAAAACATGAATTTTGATGATATTATCCGTAAATACTTTACAATCGACAATAAAAACATCCGTTAGGAAGAGGAGAAAAAGCTGCATCGAATGACTCACATTGCTCGCCGATTGATGCTATATGAGGCTTGACCAAATATGAAACTTGATAATGAAAGACGGAATTTTGGGAAATTTGAGAAGCTAAAAGGGAAAAAACTGCTTTGTATCCTGTAAGGTTTGCTTTATCCACTTACATGGACTTGTTCGGGGATGCAGTACAAAATTCAGAATAATCGAACTTGACCGCGGCAAAAACCATTGGTCCCACATTTTGGTAGCTTTCCGAGAGCTTTTTGATTATATATACATAGTGTACTGCAGCAAATTCTTTTTCTAAAAAAAGCTTGAGATGCCATCGAATACTTCCAACTCTTGGACATCTTTGTTCCACAAAAAGTGGCGTTCATTAAAAAAAAGGATATCACTTTCGGAACGACCTAGATAATCACATTGCTTTCTCTACTAAAAAGCTGGGGACGAAAACAAGTGTAGAATATTATAACGTTGAAACTTTTTTTCTGACTTAAGATTAATGAGCCGCGCAATCTTTATTCTGAACGAATATCGATGCTTTGGTCCACTTTCTTGAAGGCAGCGTCCATCCAAAATTTCGCCTTCCATGTTTCTGTCATTCTGAGACTTTTGCGTGGCTCTGATTACAATTATGAAGTTCATATTGTCCAAAACCCCCAAAAATCCCGATTCCTGAGTACCCAGCCTTCAGGTCACGGACGAGGATTGCTCGTCCCCATCAGCATGCCAGCGGGGAGGATCCGCAATTGCATTTGAGCAGTGTGCAGCGCCTGCTCCCTGCCATGTCAATAGGTATCGGAGACAGTCTCTGGTTGGGCGAAGCTTGATAGGGTCTGGGCGTAGTTCGATAGCACTTTTTCTCAGGCCCATTATCTCCATTTAGAGACAACATCGAAGGAGCAGACCAACGCAGATGCCCCTCTCCTGGCCTACATCCATCGGCGCTAATCGGAGGGAGTTCCATTTTGCTTGGACACTGCTTAACCTACGATTACAAGGAATTGACTTATTCTTTCTCGACGATGAATAAACTTAGAAAAGCTGGCGATGAATAATTTAAATTATTCAAGTTAATTAACTTGGCTTGACTAGTTCAGTATAATTGGGTGCGCATTCAAGCGATGATAACAGAATGCCACGTATTGGGTTATGCAAGAAACTTCATTGAACATCAATTCCATTTCGAAGCTCCTCGGGACTTACCGTGCCAAGTCAGATAAATAGGCTCCACACTGAGTAAGTTTTGCACTTGGAACTTTTCCATTCTTCTGAAATTCTCCAGGTAGAAGCTAGGAAAAACATTCGAATATTGTTTCGCCTTGAACTCCAAGCGGGCGACAAACATGGATTATGAAGCTACTGTGAAGTACTTGAAGGTAACCTCTGAATCAGCAGGAATTGGTACAAGTATACTGGAGCTTGGCCTAAAATTTGCAGTGCCTTTTCCCGAAAGTTTCCGACGAAGAACTCTGTTGGGCTTACA
The DNA here is from genome assembly GCA_958299035.1 of Cylicocyclus nassatus. Taxonomy (NCBI): domain Eukaryota; kingdom Metazoa; phylum Nematoda; class Chromadorea; order Rhabditida; family Strongylidae; genus Cylicocyclus; species Cylicocyclus nassatus. The sequence continues at coordinate 30,511,359 of CATQJL010000223.1, read as the reverse complement.
TCGAATCGGAAGGAAACATAGATCGAGCAGCAGGCCTAATTCTGGATGGCCAGGTAAATGATAACTTTATAAACTAGCTCAATATAGCATTCTCAAGTAATTAAGCATCATACAAGTGACATTTTTTTAAAAATATCGAAAAGAATTGAGTCTTTTTTTCCCTAAAATTTTTCGTGAAACTGCAGTGGTTTCTGGCAATTGCTTTCGATATATTTAGAACCTCTATGAAAAAACTTGTTATTTACGTAATTCTCGGCTAGGCTTCTTTCATTGGAAAAAAATCCAGCGAATGATGTGTAAACATCCTTCCATTCACAGTACATAGCTGTGAAACTGCAAAGAGCACAAGATGCTCTTCATCGTCATGAAACTTACGAGGCTAAGGAGTGCTCAGCCAACCAAGCCAAGGGTTCCTCATCTGGTGGCAGTTCTGTCTATGAAGACGTCCCAGAAGCACCAGCACGTTTTGAGAAGTTGAAGGTGGGCCTAGGCATTGCTCGAGCGATCTTAAAAAATAACATGTAGCAGAAATCGCCGACTAGCGATACCTCCTCGTATCACTCGCTACCTTACGGAGATACGAGTTCTGGATGTTCTGCAAAACACTTTGCGAATGAACTGAAATTTTTTGAAGATCTTCCGAAGGGTTTGTTTGATAAAAAGTGTGATACACAGCATAAGTGAAGTCAAGTACTTTTGAGCTCCACAAAACAAACCATCGGCCCCTTCCTCATTGCCAGATCTAGCTTCCGACGGATCAGACTCGTATACGGATGTTACGTCGAGACATTCGTCCGAAGGTAAATTTCACATCATGTCATTGATTTGATGGAACAAAATCTTTCCTTCTTTGAATTTTCCTCAACAGCTCCTTCAGTTATTCAACTCTTTCCTAATTTTACGTGATAGTATTTGACATTTTTGGAAAATTGTTTGAAGAGATCAACAGCATTCAAATTTTAGTTCAGTTTCTGGTCTTGCATCCGGTAGTCTTTTAATATTTACGGCTAGAATTTTCTCTGCTTCAAATATTGCGCCTGATTCTTAGCAAGTTTCTACTAATGCAGCAGTTGTCTCAAACTTCCTCGCGGGAAGCTGGGGGGGGGGGGGAGAGGGAGGAGAGGAGGAAAGGGAGTTATGAGATGAGTTTGTTGGTCGAAAATGTTAGCTGAGCTATCCTGAATTTTTGAGCAGATCATAAAATATTCTGCACAATCTGATGAATGGAACTCTTTGATTTGAAGGTAATAAATTGCTGTAAACTTGATGGAATTATAAACTACTGTAATCTTGGGACTCAATCAAACACTTTCGGACTCATTCTCAACAAAAGCTTCATGATCTTCTAAAACCATAGAAAAATGTAAAGTGTCACAGGAAATTGACCAAGTAGCTTGCAGGAGCAGACAATTCACTTACGACAGTCGAATCTACAATTTCTGCCTCGACACCATCGTACGCCTGTAATGAAGCTCGAGCAAAGACCTCCGAATATCGTCGGTAATAAATTACATTTGACTTTTTGAAGAAAGTTTTGTAAGACATGCCTTTGTAACATCTAATTCACGATATTCAATGTGAGTACTAATGGAGCGTAGTTCTCACAGTTACTAATCACAAAAACCGCAGATCAATGCCTCGAAAGCTTCAAAACCTAGAATCAGTCGAGAATTTCTCAAGCTGCAGACAATTCATCCAAACATCACCTTCGCATTTCAGAAAAGGCGATCTCGACTTGACTATGAAATTTACTGTGCCGAAAGCGGTTGGGCCCACCACTGTAGTTGGAGGAATGCTTGCTCGAGTCTTGATTCAGGTTGCTTGACCGCAGCTTTTGAGAAAATTCGTGTACCTGAAAGTCTTTTGTGGAATCTGATTAGGAGGCCTCTAGCATTTTCCAAGTGATAGCTCATGCGATTCTATCGTGACCAAAAAATGCAAAGCTAAACTTTGGTCAGACCGCATTACCTACCATATCCAAGGAGCTAAGTACGGTCTCGGCTGGAGTTCAAAGTAAATTTTCTCAGCAATGAATGAATCAGATGAGCTGCCGTTTATGCTTTAGCGCGTCGAACAGTATTCACAAAAGAAGACCAGCTATTCAAATCTTACAATTAGATACTACCTCTAAAAATTACCTGTTCAGAGCGGATGCCACCAATTTGAACTAAGAAGGGTAGATGCCACACCGCGAGCCGATTACGAAGAGCAAGCAAGCGAGTACAGCTACAATATTACGTTGTCCCCGGAAGGGGAAGAAGAACAGTCTGTAATCTTGCCGAACCTTTGTTGCGATAGTATTCAAAAATTGCAGTGACGAAATGATTGTGCGTTTTACTGAAAAATTCTGCTACTTTGTTGCCGGAGGATTTCATGATCAAATTTTGGCTGAATTTCCTGGCATCAAGCTTATATTTGGTGAAGTTAGGTAGTATGGGTTTTATGGCTATTTGTGACAAAATTTGATAAAATCAAACGAAAGCTCTTGTAGGCCACAACACAACAATGTGACACTGACAAGCATGGCCATTGGCAGTATGCCAAATCAAGGACTTTTCTTTGTACGCGGTGATTACGTCACGAACTACAATGAAATCTCTAATAGGTTAGGAATTTTTTAAGGAAACATGTAGATTTGTAAACCACTTCCAGCTTTTTTACAAGTTGCTTCAATCGTTATGGAGAAACCACGCTTACAAAACAAGCTGATCTCACCTCGCAGTTGAAAGTAGCTGGTGCGTAAAACCCCACTTTGTAAGGGGAAAGGAAGAAGGAGGGGGTAAAATTTGGAGTGTGTCCAAAAACCAATTCTTGCTTTATATAGGTGGACAATCCTTCTTGTCATTTGCCCATTTCGAGCATGACCGAAGGTATTTGACTCTCTTCTTCGCAGTTCGACTGTGCGAACGAGGTCTGTAATTCTAGTTACCAAACAAGAATGATCGAGTGCTTGCAGAAGAGAAAATGGACGGGCTAAGATTTGCTGCTTACAAAATAAGCTTGCCATATGCCGCCATTGTGCAGGTCTGTACTATATTGACTCTTGAGTTTTGCCACTAATATGGTTAAATCTCAGATTATTGTCGACGTTGGGGATTCCCACAATAATACTCTGTATTTGAAACTCAAGTATCCCCCGCAGGTAAATTTTGAAAATCACTGCCGATGGGGTAGTGGCTGATGAAAAATAAAAATTGATTTGGAAAAAGCACAACTGTTAGATAAAATGTTTTGCAAATTTTAATCTTGAGGTTTGGCAAGCAGTACCCCGTACACAACAGTGTCGCAGTCGAAACAGACGAGTTGTCAATATGGAGCAATGTAAGGAATGGGTGAGTGTTGTCTAGGAGAAAGTGGGGGAGGGGGGGGGGGGATATCTTAGATTGGCAATCAGTTTCAGCTTGTGCAATGTGATTGGGCATAGTAGAAAATCCATGGGGAGATGAAACTTAGGGTGGGCTGGTTTAGGATGGACTTTGGTAACTCTTTTATGCGAGCTTCTTTTTCGGTCATGGCCCTCAAAAGACACCATAAGTGCTTGAAGATGTCTTGTTATCTCTCAGCCCTGGACATTCAGCAAAATTGATACCTAGAGGGCGAACAAGCGATAAAGTTTCGGTTGAAATCTTTATTGTCCAATTACTCAACAGTATTTAGGTTCGCGTTCTAAAATGGCCAGGTGACGAGCGTTCAACTGGATGTTCAAACGAAGCTTTAGCGGACTGTCTCTGCTTGCGCGTAACGCTGCCAAAAAAGAACGAAGACGGAAATGATGTGAATGGATGCAGTAACCTTGAAGTGTGGAAAGAAAATGATTTACAGCAGCCTACTTATCACCTATTCTCAATTGTCTCGCGCCTAATGCAGCGTTCGAATTCGAAGATCTTCTTTGGTTCTGTATTTACAACTAGGCGTAGTCTAGCTCCTGAAGTCAGCATCAGGCCTGTAGGCTCATTTCGGGCAGACTACGCCGCTAAGGTTTCTGACTTTCTTTTGTTTCTAGCTGCTGTTACGTTCTTTGGTAGAGAATGCTTTTAGGCCTTACTTTCCCGTGGTGCCGTAGTTTCTGATCAACTTCTTGCTGACGAAGGCAGAGAAAAGGGAAAAGCCGAATCAGTGGATAACCACCTATTTTTTGAAAAAGTGCGATGGTCTATGAAGGTTTGTTTCCTTTTCTAGGGAGCTCTTCGCAGCAGATTTTGATGGTAAAATTTTGCACGCGCAAAAATTTGTGCTAAAATTTTTATATATAAAGCTGAATGTCTGTTTGTATGTCTGTCTGTCTGTCTGTATGTATGTCTGTATGTGTGTACGTATGTTCCGAATAGAAAATTCCATTTCTGAACCGATCCGGACCAAACTTGGCACACATACATTTCGGGGCCGGGCGGGTGTCATAAGCTACTTTTCGTCATCGATCGATATCGATTTTATCGATTTTTTTGCTGAGTTTACCTACGGGGCTGGGAGTTTGCACAGTGGGGTAATCGAGCATGGGGATTGCGAATACAATATTAGTTTTCAGGATCATTGATTACTTTTATCGATTTTATCGATTTTCTTGCAAAGTTTGACCTACGGAGCTGGGAGTTTGCACAGGGGGGTAATCGAGCATTGGGATTTCGAATACAATATTAGTTTTTGAAATCGTCCATCATTTCTATCGATTTTATCGATTTTTTGCAATTTGAGCTACAGGGCTGCGAGTTGGCACAGGGGGGTAAGTGGGTATGCTGATTTCGAAAACAACACAGAGAACGGGAAATGAAGTGTGGAAGTGGGCACAGGGAAAGGCTTTACAGGGATAGGGATGGGAACTTTATTACAGTGTTTTAACAGTACCGAGCGGAGCCGGGTAAGCAAGCTAGTATAAAATGAGGACCAAATGTCCATGATTTCTTGGAAGTGTTTTCATTCAAATGTATAAGTTGCCGACCTTGGCAAAAATTGTTTCCAAATCAGTCAAACACCAGAAAAGATAGGAAATCGAAACAGAATTGGACAATATATGATGCCAGTCCCGGTTTATGTCCTCAATTTTCCTCAGTTTTTTTCATCTCCCTTGCTCTGTTGTCCACTCTTATCTCAATGATTCACTCTCTTTCGCCAGTGATCATTCCACATAGTACGGTTTCCAAAACTGCTCTACGAACATTACAGAAAAAAAATCTATTGCTGTTTGAGTCCATAGTTGAAAGGGAATTGCTTTTCATCTGGACAGTTACACAGAATATTTCCATCTAAAACAAGATTGGCAGGTATCAAAATGTGTTCTTCAGGAATGTAGCCGAGCATGTGAGGAAGCTCTTGAGAATCTTCTTTGTGCTATAGACGAACGACGAGTAATGGATTTAGTGCGAGCCTTTCATAAGATGTACACGGTAATTTCGCGCCAATTGTATCCAGATAGTTTTGCTTGCATCTAAGGGTTCATAAACAACAATTGCTTAGAATCGTCACTAAGGCCATGTAATCATCCTCATGGTTGCAGGTTCGAGTAAATGCAATGAAACGCTACCAGCATGGAGATTTACGAGACTTAAAGCGAACTTTGCCGAGAAACTGCGTACTAGTTCGTAAGGTACATTTCTTGTTAACAAATAATTAACACTAACAATAAGTTCCCAACTCAAAACGACAACCCTTGAATAGATCGATCACAAAATGAATTCCCACATTTTGGCCAGAGAATTTTCTAGCTTTATGTAATGCTTTTCTTTTTAGCCCCGAAAAGTTGTCATCAAAATTTATCACTTTGTTCACAGGTTAAACAGTTTGTGCTCAAAGCATAAAAAGCTTTGAAATGACACTGTAGATATCATATGCTCATACGAGTGCATGTCCAAGAAATTTTTTCGGAAGTGAGGGTGACAAACTTTGTGGAATTTTCCAAAATGCCTTTCGAACTTATAGTGAGCTTGCAATCCTTTTGGAAGGAGTGATTTTGCCGTTGCTACTCTCCCGAAATTTCTTGAAAAGTTGACCAGGATTTCTAAAATATCCGCAAAATTGTTCTAATGTTAAGCGCAAAGAAAGCTGGTTTCAGGTGATGGTGACACCTCTTCGTACATTATTCATGGCTCCAGAAGTAATGATGACTAATCGCGTTGTACGTCGCTTTGGAGAAGAGAATGCTTTACGATGCGTTTTTCGAGACGATTCTGGTGCACGACTGATTGTCAAAGATTTCGTGCAGGGGCCTTGCTATGATCGTAAGCTCAACGAAGAAATCTTTGCCCAGATTGATGAGTATGACGTTCAGAGCAGTCGTCTATCGTGGCCAACATCGTTCAACGAACGCTTTCGCATGGTGTTGAGATCAACAACAGACATTATCATTTTCTTGCATGGAGTAATTCGCAGGTGAAAATCCCTGAAAAAATTAGCTAGAAAAGTAAGAAATTAGCTCAAATTAAAAAATAAGTAAAAATGACTCTCAAAACTCAAATGAGCCAATCATTTTCTCAGGGAGCAGGGTTTGCCTCAAGATAATTTTAAACGAAAAAGTCAAAGTGTGGAGCCCTGCACAGCAAACCCTTAATAAAATATGTTGTCCGCGTTCGTCATGAAATTGCGGATTCATGTGACTCCTCTTTTTCCGTGCACTCTCGCCGCTCTTTTTCTCTGATTTCTCTTACAATCATGAATTGTCTTTGATGGTTGCAACAGCGCTGCATTCCGCGCTGAACGCGGACGGCTCATACTCTGAATAGAAACATAAACTCCAAGTACGGTTTAAACATCTGTATAGAAGCTTAAATAGCAGATTAGAGGTCACTGGGCAGGAATTTTGTAAGGAGAGTTCAAAATATTATATTTATTTTATAGATGCGCGATCATGGCTGTTATATGTATGCTTCTATGCAACGTCGTAACGGAGACTCAGCAATGACTGTGGAAGAAATGCGAGAATGGATGGGTGACTTTAGTAGCAGCAAAAATGTCCCGAAACTCATGAGTCGAATGGGACAGTGTTTTACACAAGCTCAAGTGCGAATTTTTAAGCTTGTCCTGCTTTTTGCTGCTTTTGTTCACAGGATCCTCACTTTTCCAGCCTACCGTTACTATCAAGCCTAACGAGTGGTGCATCGAAAAAGACGTAGAAGGAGGAGCTGGTCATCCTGAAACACATGAACCCTATTGTTTCTCCGATGGATGCGGCAGAATTTCTCCATCACTTGCGCGGCGAGTAGCTCTTACGCTTCAACTTGACATTGTTCCGAGTTGCTACCAGGTTTCACTAGTGGTCCAGTATTAATCTGGTATCATTCATATATTTACAGGTACGATTCAAAGGTTTCAAAGGAGTTCTAGCGATAGATCCTTGCCTAGACTTGTCAAATCAGGGTTTAAAATTAGTTTTCAGGTGATTTTCTCATTATGAATGTTCAAATATTCAGATAAGCGGGTGGCTTTAAAAATCTGGCTATAAAATACAATTGAAGCGCTTCGCAGTGTCATTTGTTTATGAATCGTCGAGTTATTTGTGACTTAAGATGAGCATTGCACACCACGCGCGCTAATTAACGACCTGTAAAATTACAATCTGTTGGTCTTCTATAATTTATTGTTTTCTTATCTCGATATCGTTGATATGTACAAAGTAGGGTAGTACCCCTTTCTTCACAGTTTGTTCCTCTAAAAAATGCTTTACTGGGTTGCTTATAAGATGTCGTCGGTTTCCCCGCGCAGTGTGCAGGCTCACAGAAGTTACAAACAGTTCGCGCATAGGTATAAACAAGAACATAACCTTAAGAACATATCTTAGAAATTACGTGATGAATAAAACTGAGGTCTTCTTACATCAAATAACTTTTTTCTAGGAAGAGTCAAATGAAGTTCAAGGAACGTTGCGATGATCAAATGAACAATGTGCTTGAGGTAAAACACACTCAAAATATCGATTTTAGTCTCTATTTTTACTTTTTCCCATAAATTTCGCAGGTGGTAAAATACTCGATGCCTTCCGCTGTCTGTCTCAACCGTCCACTTATCACCATTTTAGATCAGGTAGTCACAAAACTTGTATTCAACCATCAATCAAGAAATGCAAAATAGGTGGCACAAAAACAGTCAAAGTGGCTTCATGAAAAACTTTGCAGCAAAGTTCATTATTATCTTGAAAAAGAGCTGTCACAACTAGGGGGTAAGCGTCAGCTTCGCTGTGAAGACTAATTAATTTTAGTTTAGCGATGTTATTGGACGATACGATAGCCGGCGATGAATTGACTCTTCGTCTCAACCTTCCCATAAATTTTGTACGGCTAAGGCAATGTGGCATTTGCATCACCAACGAACCGTTTCTTCGCCGGATTCTTGTTTCGGTTTATCGATACAATATCAATAATCACTTGAGCAAGGTGATTTGAAATATTTTTGAAAAAATATGGTTTTATAAAAGTTTTTGGGGGCGTGATTACCACGAATAACCATTTTCAAAGATTTCGGAGTTATAAGCCCATTAAAAAGTCCGAAAGCAGCCCAGAAAATTTTTTCAAGAGAGGCTAACATCTTGCTTCTTCAATCGAAAATTTTTTTAGCCCCCCCCCCTAAACAAAATCAGACCGCCACAGATTGATACATATATCCATCCACACATCCATATATTCGCAAACTCTATTCTCGTAATTTTCGTCATCCGAGAAATCATTGTACTATGGATCGAAATTATGTGGAAATCAATAAAAATGCTTTGTGATACTAACACTCTTAAGGAAGTGAACGATATTCAGGCGAAAATATTTCTACCCCACTCTGTTGGCAGATCGATGTATGGTGTATTTGACGAAACAGGCCTCTTACAATATGGTCAAGTTTTCATCCAGTACTCAGTGTCGCTCAAAAAAGCAGATGGGAACTTGAAAATATATACGGGTACATTTCCTTGAGCAAATCATTGTGTTGAAAAAAATTACTTCAGGACCCGTAATGATCACGAAGAATCCATGTCATGTAGCCGGAGATGTGAGGATGTTTACGGCCGTTTATCAACCAGCATTGGCACATCTCTTCGATGTGGTTGTGTTTCCCCGACACGGACCCCGCCCACATCCGGACGAGATGGCTGGTAAGCGAAACTTTTTTATTGATTGTGTACAAAAAATGTCGTTGCTCAGGTAGCGATTTGGATGGCGATGAGTATTCTGTGATATTCGACCCAGACATCCATTTTGATCACAACGAGGAAGCCATGACGTTCCCAAAAAGCACCCCGGATGACTTTGAATCAGTTCCAACGGCAAGTAGCCAGTGTTTCGGCAAATCTAATATATGAAAAGTCGTTAGCTCAATTCAAAAACCTTTGAATAAATAGGGGGAAACAGCGGTGGGTCTCGAAGCGCGCGAATGCAAAGTACCTTATACTACTGGTCGGCCCACTAGTTTGTATTCTGAGTTCCTTATGTGAAAAAAACTGGTTCGGAGGCTTCATTTAAGAAGTATTCCATGCGCCACCTTCTAGGATTCATTTGTGGCCAAGAAATTCTACTTGGAGCATTCGGCTAGTACCGTGTGAACATCTTCGTGTACGGTACTGGGCGAGATTTAAAAGTTGAGTTCTCGGTCCTGAATGTATTGTACGAGATATAACTTGGGCGACGACTTACCATAAGCTTCCTACCAGAGTGCAAAAGAAATTTATTTACGCAAAGTTGCCTGTACTCTGCCTTTAGAGGCAGTGTCCGGCCAAAAACTCGATTTCTAAAAAATCCACTTACAAAGGGTTATCCGCAACGCTGAATCCGAAAGTCCACATTAGAAGGCGCAAAAATGGCGAGAACATGCGTTTTCCAAAGCCTTATAATTTGAAATTTGACGGTTCCCGCCAGGCAGAGACGCAGAGTCGCTGCGGGACCCTACAATTTTGACTGTTGCGGAATGCGTACTCTGCCGCCTAGCAGGAATTCGGACAGCTCGGGACCCCGCCCCAAGGGCAAATTTCCCCCCTTTCCGGTCGTTTATCTTGCTTCAGGCGGGGGGGGGGGGCACTCCCGCATGGCACGAAATCCCAAAACCCCCATCTTGCCCGGACACTGCCTTCAATCTGCTTCTTGACTTAGCATGAGCTATAAAGGCATGTTCAGACTGACGATATGGTCGACTTCTTCCTGAAATACCTCAGACAGGACTCCATAGGCAGAATGAGCAACGCACATTTGATTCTTGCGGATCGAAAAGGACTGTTTGAGTAGGTTATTTTGGTACTAATCAGGCCTAAGCGTTGTCAACGAAATCGTTTTTAGTGAAGTTTGCAATGGAATAGCTCGAAAATGTGCAATTGCTGTGGATTTCCCAAAAAGTGGCGAACCAGCTGAGCCGTTGACAGTTCATGAACAAAGCGATATCGTACCAGATTACATGTTCTCGGTAGTGAAGCCAATGTATCGAAGTCCACGCCTCAACGGACAAATCTACAGGTGAAATTTGGAGGTGAAGAGGGGGGGGGGGGGAGATGCAAAAAAAATAAGTAAAGGGGATAAGAAGAAGACTGATAGATGAAATAACAAAGAGTAGGCGTTTGATCGCACGCAGAGAAAAAGCGCCGCTACGCCGCTACGGATACTGCCTGCGTCTCTCTGATCGCAAGCACTTTCGAACGTCTTACCGTCTGCTGTCTCTTCTTCTCACCCGCCGTAGCCGGCCGCAAATACGTCCAGTCTATGCGTGCCAGGATACGTCTAAATGGTAAATTATATCCTTAAGGAAGGCCAAGAAAGTCGAAGAAGTGTTGGATATGGCTGAACTTACGACCAGCGTTTTTGAGCAAGATGTGGATCAGGTCATATTTATCTCGCTCGACAATCTTCCAATTGGGACTTCTTGTTCTAGATACTCTGTCCACCAGGATTTGACCCTTTCCGTGGAGACGAATCTGCGCGCATGCAAGTTCGTCGACTTCGAGATGAATATGCTGCTAAAATGCAAGTAAGTCTGAAAGTTGTAGATTTATTCTTCAAATTCTTTTACATGCAGCAACTTCTGGACGAATATGGTGTCTCAGACGAGGCATCGATTGTCTCTGGCCACATTGTAAGCTTGAAAAGGCTTGCCACAATGGAACGTGATGATTACTCCTTCTACCATACGGACAGGATTGTAGAACTACGCTATACCAGAATATACCATCAGTACCGAGCGTACTTCTTCGAGGCAAGTGAGGGGGAATATTGGCTTTACAGGACAATCTGTAGATTACTTATGACGCGGACAAAAATCAACGCGACCGCTCGGAGCGGCGCGGGGCAGACAATAAATTTCCAAATTAAAATCTGTATAGCTAAAGATGTCTAAATTAGCCCTGAAAGTGATATGATACCGTTCGTAAGGTCCCACGTTATGTGCACGAGTCACTATGACACGTCGCGCCAGGACCATGTTTTCTTCTATTCGACGTAAATCTTCAGCTTCCGAGAATGAGTCTCGAAATTTCTTATATTTCTAACCTATTTACTGAATTGCACAAGTGACTTGTCTTTATTCAAAAAAGCAATATAATTTTTTGAATTCAAATAAAAATTAGTATCGTAAAATTTTTTATTCGGAACAATTCTTAGACCTTGTTAGTTATAGTTTGGTGCATATATAATCAAAAAGAAATTTGAGGATCTAGTAAATACAAACTAACAAAATAAAAGAGTTTTTGGTATATTCCTCGTCCTGCTCAATGCTAATGTTTAGTTTACAAAGTAACTCTCAATCGGCCATAATTTCCTCTGCTCAGGAATTTGGTGGAGAAACTGCTGTGTATCAGCGGGATCCTTCCGGGAAAGCAAGTCTTCGAAGTGACGAGAATATGGAAATGAAAGCACTGCAGTGGTTTGTTTTTTCATTCAAAATTCGAAAAAATTTGCTTTATTCAGAGTGTTCTCTAAATGTGCCCAATTGTAAGCAAAATTATCAGCTAACATTTCATAGATATACATCTTGTGAAAGAACTCAGTTCGCCTATTCCCCCTCATAAGCAACAAAAACACTAGGCGCAACCAAGAAGAAAAGATCATAATGTGAATTGCATTGCAGGTTTCAAAAGACATATGACATTCACGAAATCCTTATGTAACTGTACTCAAAACCTCGAACATGAACCCTGCGCCTCTCTATTTTTTCCTATTTTTTCCTTGCCACTGAAAATTATTCTTTGAGTTAATGCAAGAATTACAAGTTTTTTAGGTATAAAGTTTGTTACGATGAGGATCCACGCTTCCGGCCATCATCTCCTTCTCTCAGTTTTCCATGGGTGGTTTGGGATGTACTGTGCTCGTATAAAAGGAACAAGGTGATCTCTATAGGTAGCTTTTTTTTACGCTCTATAATTTTGTTCTTTCTCGTAGATGCTCGCGCAAGGTGCCACTGCCCCTTCAACACACCCTCTTGCTGATCGCTTTTCGATCGAAATTCAAAGTGATATTGAGAAAAACATCGACGAATACGAAGTTTTCTGCGTTGACATCTGTGAAGAATGCGAATTTGTGCAAAGGTATGGTTTGGCCTTTCCAAGTTTACGTATGTATACAGGGTGCGCCAAAATTATTTGCGCCAAAATATTCAAAGTAATGCCACAACAATGGCAATGAGAAATTTGGTCTGGATTTAATGTCACAGAATGCCGTAAGCATACTCTACAAAAAGCACTATCAAGATCCCAGATCGGTCTTTATTTAAAGAAGTAAGAATTGCAAAAAGCAATGTTCGTGACAGAAAAAATGCAAGCTGACGCAAATTATTAAATAGTCAAAATTTTTGTTTTGAGTGCTCCTAAAGATTCCGGACATCAGTGATCTTAAAGTCAAAGATTAGATCTATTTCGTATCGAAATCTTCACCTGAGAGAAGCGATCACTAAAAAGATACATACTGGGCAAGTTTGTGGGCCTCTAACCGCGTGCAGCACGCGACAAAATCAGAGAAATATTATGAACTTTTACCGAAAAGCAAAACAGGCAATTTTACTTTATTTAACTGGGATACAATGTTGTAGAACCAAGAAAACAATATCAAGCTTGACCGCTGGCTGAGCCGGTCTTATGTTCGTATGGTGCTTGATGATACACGCGCAAATAATTGTGGCGCACCCTGTAGTATCTCAAGCGAGAATGATTGTAGATATAACATCGCATACGGACCTCGGCTCATGTACATACTTTTCGTCCTGGAAAGATGGCTAACAGCTGTGAGTTCTTCTGATCTCCATGCAAATTCTCGGCACATAGAAAGGTGAAATTGCTTTAGGAACTTTTCCGCTTTTGTCGCCTGACCATGGAGCACGTGGCGTTGCTTTTCCTTCAGTTTGGATTGGGTATCGCCAAGCTTCCCAGCGATATCTCGGAAGCAAGCAGAATACGGTTGTTCCCTTACAAGGTTTGTGAGGACTGTTATTCGGAACATAGGGCTACCCGACCTTTAACGGTGCTCAAAAAATCCAAAAGAATCATATGCGATTTTCTGCGCAGAGAAAAATAAAACAAATTATATTTGCGACGTTTTATACGTTGTAATTTCTAGAAAAAAATCTATACGGTTGTGAAAAATCGCAACTTTGAAACGTCAAAAACAAAAATTGATGATGTGGTTGACAAGTGGGACCGGCTCCACCCCACTGACCATTCGACCATTGGCAACCAAGGAAGCTCATCAATCAGAGATGCTGTTGTTATAAGTCAAAAGACTACCTGTCTGCTTTCTACCTACCTAGAGTATTTTACTTCACTACGTGTTCACAGTCCCTTAGGCCCCGAACATACTTCACGCGACTTAATCGTCGCGATCTAATCGCCAAGATTTCCATTCATTTTCATTTCACATTCAAAAATTTCGGGCTGGAAAGGTATCACAACCGAATGCAAGTTGATCGGCATGGAATGATATTGTAACAGTTGTCTCGTCGCGATTCAGTCGCGACGATCAAATCGCGTGAAGTTTGCCCAGGGCCTTACATGTTTGAATAAAGAGTAATCATCAGAGTGAATTTTATTCTAACCTTTCATCGACGCTGTATGGATACGTATGGAGCAACATGCAAATCTGTTAGGATTATGTATCCCTTATATGAATAATAATAATAATAATAATAATACAGACCACATATTTTCAGCTGATGTGGGACGAAAAGATTGAGAAGATCAACCACAGTGTCAGCGACTGTGGTCTTGCACTCATTTTCTTCCTACGGTATCTTGCTAGCCAGCAATTTTCGATGAACCATTACTTGGATTTGAGTTTGCGGGATGGCCGACCAACACCATATCCAATTCTACTGAGGCAACCGTTTTGGGAACCTTTGCACCAGGTCAGTTGTAGCTGATGAAGCCGCGGGTTGTGGATTCGATTTTATTTTAGTTAGCATTCCGAACTTACCATTATATCGCTGTGTCTGGTCGCTTTGATGCTATTTATGTTGGCGAAAGGATCGAGGATTGGAGCGAAAGCGAGTCCAGGTATTGCAGCGAAAACTATTCGCAGACCTTAGACTCAGTGTCAAGAAGATTTCGGGTACCTGGGCTTCTTACGAGCGCTCATTAGAAAGCCTTGAAGGCACCGTCCATCCTCCCAAAGTTAGGATTTTGTTTTGGCAGCTTACGAAAGTAGGACCCCCTGTCAAGCTGCCCAAGTCGCGGCGAAATTGCCTGAAGCCAGAAAGTCGCTTCAGGAAGAGCCATGGGGCCCCAAGTCGGCACCGCCTCCTCCAGTAATGCCCGCCCATCCGTGGGCGACCATCCAATCATTCAGGAGACCAACCTGCGGGTTCTCCGGAACGGATTGTCGGGGTTTTCGCGGATTATCGACTTCATATTCGGAATCAGGGATATGAGAAAGCCCCGGAACGACCAAAACATGGAAGTCGAGAATGTGGGTAGACGGTGCCTTTAATTAAGCCACTGCCAAAGCAGCAGCTCATATGAGTGATCCGTGGCGGAGAAACTCAACCTCATACTCCTGTCCGAACCGTAATGGGAAACGTTGATTGGTCTGCACGGGAAGGTTACGGTTTAGGCGAGAGTGTGAACGAATGCGGCCGGGAATTAATTGCATGAGTTGTTTATGGACTCCCCAGATAACTTCCACATAAGAAGCTCAAGCATCCGAGTTTTGAACCTAAATGTTCAGTTTCTTTCTCAGGGATCCCATTATCGTGTCAAGCAGCTTACTAAGGCAAAATTACGGTGAAAGCCCATTGTCAGCGCATCGGATACTAGACTTATTACAGGTGAGGCGCACTAATCTTTTTTACCCCCTCCCCACCCTCTCCTCAAGTATTCTATTAGGTTGGCTAATAAATAAGTTCGTTTTGACATGCAAATTCAAAGCTTCATAACTATTCACGTAACAGCTATTCAGCTAAGATATTTCGTGAGAAGATAGCCTCAAGCCTCTACTCTTAAATATTAGATAGTCAAGATTACCAAAAATGACACTTATAACTCAGACTTCTAAAAAATCGCTTTTTGGCTTTCTAGCTTTCGTTCTCAGCCTACAGGGAGTACACAGACGAATAATTTGGTGGTTGGATAGATGCAGCCTCTGGCTAGGTGGCGAACCACAATAGAGATTGTGACCTGCTCTTTCTGAATTCCTGCAGTAAAAATTGTAAAAATTTGCAGGCATTTGCGCGTGAAGGTCAAATTTTGGGCATTCCAGATAACTCGAATTTGGCCATCTATGGCTATGCAAATGGTTGGAAATCCAAAGATTTGTTGTGTGGGTAGCGAATCTACACTTTAGACCTGACTTCAGTTTGTTTTTTGGAACGTGATTTTTCGAAATTTTGAGGAAAAAATCTGACCAATTTTGTTTCCTTCACCATTTCATCATCAGAAAAATTATTTTCGAGAAAACAAAGTTAACCATCCGATTCTCCTTGATCTGCTCTTTCCAACGGTATCATACATACACATAAAAACTGATTTGTGACAGTTCTACAAACCGCTGAAAACGACCGAACTTATTTTTTAGCCAACCTAAAATTGCAGGAATGGACTGGAGTCTCACAGATCTTCACTCGCAATCTGTACCAGAATCGTCGCAATGATGTGATTCTGATCACCAGCGTTGGTACAGCCACTGCACGACAACGTTTGGCTCGTCTTCTTTTGCTTCCGATTGATCAGCTACGACGTGCCATTCGTGATGAAGTGATGCCAGCATCTATTCGCGACGAGTCGCTTTAGGATGCTATAAGCTATATTTTGTTTTTTCCTGTCTTTACGAGAATTTTTGAAATAGAGTACAAAGATTAAAATTAATTTTGTACAACCTGCAGATTTTTGTTTGTTTTTAATTTTTTGTTGCTCTTGTTTTTTTCCCAGCGTCTTTGTTCCTCTATAAAGATTCCAATTTTTTTGCAGAGTAGTGATGAATGAGCTCTAAGAAGCTCCAATTATTGTATTGCTTGTTGAGGAGAGTGTCAGTTCAAAGGCGCTGGCCTGTGAAAACAGAACGCTGACATTCATCCCACTTCAGTTTGACTAAATTCGCCCGCTACCGTATTGCACGACCGTTGGCCTGCTTGGAGAAGACGGTCTGGGCGAGAAGTATGTAAAGTTCGATTTTTTGGCCAATATCTTAAGGACCTTCATATATATATATATATATATATATATATATATATATATATATATATATATATATATATATATATATATATATATATATATATATATATATATATATATATATATATATATATATATATATATATATATATATATATATATATATATATATATATATCCTACTCTATATAAAGCGCAAGCACCCCCATGTGAGTCAGCGCGTCTGTATGTCCACGTAAACATGTCTGTATATGCGCCCCAAAGAGCGATCAAGAATTGATCCTTGGCATTTGCCAGACGGCCATATACTGCGTAAACAACTGATGCCGACTCCAAAGAGCGATCAAGAAGTAATCTTTGGCATTCGCCAGGCCATATATACGCAAACGACTGATGTTGACTCCAAAGAGCGATCGAGAAGTGATCCTTGGCATTCGCCAGGCCTTATACTGCGCAAACATTTAAGAGCTTCCAGAAAATTCAAGACGGTAACATGGTTGTGGGTACAAAAGTACAGTCTAACATGTTGACTGATCAGTCTCTCTCTACATTATTCCAGTAAGGTTCTAAACCATCGACACACACGATTTCAAATTTGTCAGAATCTTCTGCCGATTTGCTACAGTTTTTTCACTCACGATTTCAAATTTGTCAGAATCTTCTGCCGATTTGCTACAGTTTTTCACTTGCTCTGGCATCAACGCGCACGCACCATTTAATGTTTCAATTTCGCTTTCAAAATGACATACAAATTCAACAAATGTATGTTAAGGTTTTGAGTGCAAAAGTCAATGTTTTGATCCTTGCTTCGTCAACCGAATTCATGCAATTAAGCAAATCGAAAAAAGTCTGCGTTCATTTCAGTTGAATTTTTGGCCCCTTTTGCTCTATTTTTTTCAATTTTATGCTTTCTTGGAACTCCCATTTGCAAAATGCTTCTTGGCCGTTGCACTACCATGTGTAAATCAATTCTGTCATATGTTTCAAACAATTAACCTGCATCGATTATTAGGTTCTAAATCAAATTATCTACGGTGTTTTCTGCAAGTATGCTTCTACAAAGATTTGTTCTCTGTGTAAAGCTGGACTTTTGAACTTATAGTAATAACATAGATTCTACGAGGACTAGGTCCTTGCCACGTGTTACAAAAATTGACAGATTGTGTTCTATTTTGACATGTTTCTTTCGAAATCACTTTCGCTGGGGAAGAGTATTCGTAATCACCTAAGAGCTGTTTTTCAAAAAGCAACAATCCTGGACTTACTTTAAAACATCTTCATTGCCTTCAGCAGGGATTTAAAAAATGCTATTTTCCTCTTCGAACCCTTTTTGTGTACTCAACCAGAAAGGAAGATGATGGTTTGAAAAACCTTGCTGCTGCTGCTACTACTGCTTATGTCGCCTGAACGACGGAATTCTAGCGCAATTTTCTATTCTAAGCAAGTCTACTCTGTTCATCGATAATTGTTTTGAGACATCCACATCACTCTGCCGATTCTTTTTTTTTTGAAGAAGAAGAAGAAGCTATATAAAACAATCTGTGTGCTTCAATAATAACTAGGTTCCATTTCGAGATATGTCGATAAACAATAGCATTGCGAGTGGAGTTTTTTCATTTTAGGCAGACTTCGCTGGAACGGATCCAAGGTTTTGAATGCGCGTCCATATTCGCATATGCACTTTTAAACTTCTCGAATATTGTACCAATTTGGAACCAAATGTTGATTGATTCCATATTGTGCAATTGTTCACATTGGTTGACTCCAGCATCAGTACTCCAGTATCAGTAGATTAAAGAACAGTATTTGCAGTTTTTGAGAAATGAGGGGCAGCAGGTTCCAGCTTTTGACTTAGCGGAAACATTCGCTGGACGGCTGCATATTCACTGAGGCATGGTCATCAATGTACTCTATGCAGTCGGGTTTATTGTGAAAGATGCTGTCTAGAAAATGCTTAAAGAACTTAGCATATAGAGGCGATTTGAAACCACTTCTTCTTCACAAGTAAACGCCGAATACTTCAAGCTTTTAATCCTATTTATAAGCAGTGGTATCAACGCAGAGTACTAGGTGACGTTTCGTAACTCTACGCGTATCGTACACTGCTTATTTCGCTACAAGTTGTGCTACAGATGAATACGCATTCCTCAAATACTGAAGGAGCAACACCGGCTTTTGAACAAGATCTGGCAATAAACACCGTTGACACATACAATTCATTGAGTTCCTCGCATACCCAGGCCTTATCTGGCGAGCTTGAGGAAAGTCAACAATGCTCTCCTTTGAATGCCGCCTACTTAGATGAAAACGAAGTGGTGAACAGTTTACAACATACAAATTCCTTTTTGATAGAAGCATTTAGAATTATGACTTTAGCTTGCGTCGAACTCATCGAGTGAAATTCAGCAAGAAAATGATGCGGACTTAGCATCTCCGCGAAGTTCTGAAACTCATGCTGACAGACGCCGACAACGTCTAGCGGCGCATGCCAAACGAGCAGCATCTGAAAGAGCCAGTGAGACTGATCACGAGCGTAGGTTACGACTTGCAGCTCTAGCTAAGAGGGCTAAGCTCAAAAGATCAGTTGAATCTGAAGAGGAGAAGTCAGTCCGTCTCGCGAAAGATGCGGAAAGGGCGAGAGCAAGACGATCGGCTGTACTAAAAGAACGAACTAGATTTACCAAGAGCGATAAGATCGAGCAGAATTCCCAAGAAAGTTCGGTACAGCACGACCGTGGAGAAGGCTATGTACATAGTCAATTTCCAAGCACATCTCGTGCTTATGGATCGGAAGCTTTGGTAAGATTGCACTTTCAGTGGTTTCACTAATTCGCATGTTTTCCATGTAGGACAGCCAACAATTACCACTCTCGCACTACTTCGAAGCCACCAGTGCGGTTGCTTCGATTGATACTCAACTAATGGTCAGCCTGTCATTTGTTGGAATTTCTTATTGATCATTATCATGATTTAGTCTGACCCAAACGGGCAGAATAGAGGAAATTCAAACGAACCTCGCATATCCGAGGTTCTGATTTCCGGTACACAAGAATACCATGGGGAATCAGGACAACTCACCGCCACAGACTTACTCAGCACTACTGAGCAATCAGGTTGTCGACTTGAAGAGACTGATCATGAACACCAATCACGTCTTGCGATTGATGCGAGACGAGTGGCGTCTAGGAGATCCAGTGAAACTGAAGATGAGCGGAAACATCGCCTCGCCTCATTGGTGGAAAAAGCTAGATTGAAACGATTACTGGAAAATGAACAGGAAAGGTCAAAACGCCTTGCGAATGATGCAAAAAGGGCGAGAACAAGAAGAATGGTTGAAGTGGAGAGACGATCAGGTGCAAGTTCAGTAGCCAGAATGATTCAAGATCCGCTCGAATCTGATCAAACGGTATTTTATCTTGAAACCATACTTCTTGGGCAACCGTATTTTTTAAGCTAAATAACCATGAAGTTCTCTCGCATCACAACGAGAACGAGGAGTTGAGAGAAGAAGCGGTTACTCAGGTATATCGAATAAATAACCACTCTGTTTTGCGAGGCATTTGAGCATTAACTTGCAGATGAGTTCAGTTGGAAATGTGCATTTGCAGCGAAGAACACCCGCTAATCTTGGTATAGCGCTAAGTATGAATGTCACAGAAGAGAACTATCTAGGACGCTTAAACGTCAGGTGCGCTCACTGTGGAGCTCTGTACTTTCCTGGCGAGGGTACATCTGTCAATGGACGTTTTAATGTTTGCTGTAACTTTGGAAATGTTTCTCTGGATTTGTTTTCTGATTTTCCCGAGCTCTTCCGGTCATTTTACCTTGGAACTAGCCAACTTTGCAAAAATTTTCGCAGTCACATCCGCTCATTTAATAGCGCACTTGCTATGGCTTCGATGGGGGCTCAAGTGGATACGCCACGTGGTGCTGGACCATACTGTTACAGGATTCACGGACAAGTGTATCATTATGTAGGTCCCATTACACCAGAGCCAGGTGTTCGTCGACAATTTGGACAAGTGTATATACTAGACACTGATGACGCAGCGGCTGAAAGAAGCGGAAATCCGCTGAATGCACAGTGTGATGCCACCGTAATGCAGCAACTGACATTATGGTTGCATTCGAACAATAGTTATGCGGCTTCATTGAAAATGATGGGTGATGTAGCTGCAGAGGAAGAGCGTCGAGCCCTTAGGGAGAACAGGCAAGTGCCAACAATCCGAATGGTTTTTTATGATGCCCGGAACGTAGATCATCGTCGCTACAATGTTCCCGTTGCCAACGAAGTTGCCGTTGTCTATGTAGGCGAGGACGATGATGTACCAGCAAGTCGCTCCTTTGCCATTCATCATAAAGGAGGTAATCTGCAGATCATTCGGGACATCGATGCCTGCTGTGATCCGTTGACTTATCCCCTGCTATTCCCTAGGGGAGGAAAAGGATGGCACGTTGATCTGAAAAAGAATCCTAGCTCTCGCATTCGCACGAGAATATCACAACGCGAGTACTACTCCAACATGCTAGCTGTACGTCATTCCTTCAATCCGCTTCACCATGCTGGAAAACTTATGCAGCAATTTGTGGTCGATGCATACGTTAAAATAGAGCAGAATCGGCTGAATTATACCCGGACTCATCAAAAAGAACTTCGAATTGATAGTTATAAAGGTCTTACAGATCATCTGGCCAGTGATGGTGTAGACGGGCCTCCGGGACAGCGTATAATTTTACCTTCTTCATTTCGTGGGAGCCCACGTGCTATGCATCAATCTTATCAAGACGCGATGGCTATTGTTGCAAGGTACGGAAAACCCGATTACTTTCTTACCTTTACTTGCAACCCTCAATGGAGGGAAATCGCCGAAAACCTGTACCCTGGCCAGTCCGCTTCAGACCGACCCGATTTGGTGACTCGCGTGTTCCATCAAAAGCTAGAAGTGCTGCAGAAGTATCTTTTCGAGAAAAAAATTCTGGGATGTGTTGCAGCTTATGTGGGGATCGTAGAGTGGCAAAAGCGAGGCCTTCCTCACTGCCATATGCTTCTGATAATGGCAGCAGATGCGAAACCAAGGACCCCTGAGGCTGTTAATGCAGCTGTTCAGGCATATCTTCCCAGCAGTTCCGAAGATCCACGTCTTCTGAGCATAGTCGCGCGAAATATGATTCACCGTCGATGTGGAGCAACCAATCCGACTGCTCCATGCATGGTAAATGGGGAGTGCTCAAAGCGTTATCCTAAGGAGTTTCGGGAAACAACGGATATCGATGTCGATGGTTACCCTAAATACAAAAGACCTGACGACGGCCGCACCGTAACGAGTGGAGTCGAGGTGTATGATAACAGACATGTTGTGCCCTATAACCGATTCCTCCTTCTCCTTCTCAATGCGCACATAAATTTGGAAATCTGCGGCTACATACATGCAGTCAAGTACCTATATAAATATGTATACAAAGGACCAGATCGAGCATCTTTACGTCTACTTCAACAGGGTCAAGCGCAACGAACTGACGAGATTCGGGCTCATCTCGATGCACGATATATGTGCTCACCGGAAGCACTTCATCACATTTTTATGTTTGAATGTCAATACAAATCTGCTGCTGTATACCGTCTGGCTGTCCACCTCCCCGACTTCCAGTCGGTCACGTTTCGATCAGGTGAAGAACGTGAGGCGGCTGTACGTGAGGCAACTAGAGATTCCATGTTAACAGCATGGTTTAAATTGAATGAAGAGTATGATCTTATGGAGAGCGAAAATGGAGTAGCTGGACTTCTGGATCCTCGAACGCTCTATTATCATCAGCTGCCAGAACATTTTACGTTTGGTAAAGAAAGAAAGTGGAGTAGAAGAAAGAGGGGCAGTCGCCAAATTGGTCGCATGTACATGGTCACACCCACTGATCCAGAGAGATTCAGTTTACGTATTTTATTGCTTAACCGGAAGAACATGCGTTCTTTCGAAGATCTCCGCACAGTCGAAGGTAATGTGCATTCAACATTTTTGGATGCAGCGCGCGCTTTGGGACTGTTGCATGACGATTCCCACTATGAAAGTTGCTTAGAAGAGGCAGTTCACTTTCAGATGCCTGCGGAACTGCGGGCGTTATTCACTTACATGCTGGCTTTTTGTGAAACGTCTAATCCAAGGCATTTATATGACCGCTTCAAAAGTTATATGGCCGAAGATTTTATTCACAAAGGATATACAGTTGCTGACGCTGAAGCACTCGCATACTTCGAGCTTTACGATAAATTGCAACTTTTACGCTACGATCTTTCGGTCACAGTCACGCCACCCTCACAAAATAGGCCCGTTTTGGCGGATCACACTGATTACGCTTTCCATGAGCGGAAAGGCAGTGAGATGTACGAGCACCTCAATGAGCAGCAGAGGTTAACAGCAGATGATATCTTGGCATCTTTTGAAAATGACCGTTCCAAGCTGCATTTTGTTGATGGTCCCGGCGGTAGCGGAAAGACCTATCTTTATAATGCCGTTTACCACATCTTGAAGGGCCAACACAAACGCGTCATATGTGTAGCATGGACTGGCATAGCTGCAAACTTATTGCCTGAAGGTAGAACACTCAGTTCGACTTTCAAGCTCAACATGAAGTCCGGAAATCGTCAGTGCTCATTACGACGTGAAGACAAGGATGCCGTCCCACTCAAAGAAGCAGATGTTATTATTTGTGACGAAGTGAGCATGGTTTCGAAGTCCTCACTCGAAGCTATTGATCTTTTTCTGAAGGATTTGATGTGCAATAAAGCACCTTTTGGTGGGAAAACAGTCGTATTGGGTGGTGATTTTCGGCAAGTGCTGCCAATTGTAGAGCGAGGAAGCGAAGGAGATATGATTGATGCATGTGTAAAGAACAGCGACCTGTGGAGCTGCTTCACTATGCATCGGCTCTCTGTCAATATTAGAGCTGCAGAATCTGGCTCAACTTGGTGTGATCTTTTGATGCGAATTGGGAACGGAACAGCAGAAGAAGATGAGATGGGCCGCATAGAGCTTCCAGCTGAAATCCTCTCTAAAGGCGATCTTATCAGTGAAGTATTCGGTGATTTGTTGACTGATTTCAATACCTTGAGTGAACGAGCAATACTAGCACCTCGGAATATCGAAGCATATCGGATCAATGAAGAAGCACTGGAGAAACTCCCCGGACGAATTTACGAGTATAAGAGCGTTGACGATGTGATTAGCGATGAACCACAGAACGAATATACGACCGAATTTCTCAACAGCTTAGCACCTGCTGGGATGCCTCCTCATAATCTTCGGATGAAAGAGGGCTCGATAGTCATGCTTTTGAGAAATCTCGATATTAGAAATGGGCTATGCAATGGGACAAGACTGATCGTCACTCATTTTGGGCGTTTTATCCTAGGATGTCGGTTCGCATCAGGGGATAGGAAAGGAAAATTAGTGCTGATACCACGCATAGACATCTTCACTGAAGTAGGAGTACCTTTCCGATTGCGAAGAAGACAATTCCCTGTCCGTTTATCATTCGCTATGACGATCAATAAGGCTCAAGGACAGACCTTCACTAGCGTGGGCATCTCCCTTGAGTCTGAGGTATTTTCGCACGGTCAGCTATATGTGGCCCTATCTAGAGCCCGACGAATGGAAGGAATTAGAGTCCACAAAAAACAGGAAAGAGTGAAAAATGTTGTGATCAGAGCGGTTCTCAACTGATAACACTTATCTGTATAGAAGTACACCTTACAAATAGGCCGAGATGTTATGGCTCCTACAAATGAAATGTGCCTTAGTATGAGACAACTTTGGTTTGACGCGTGCTATAATTGTTCGCTCTATCCGCTCCACTCATTTCGCTCCAAGCAACACGAGTTTTTACTAAATTATCAATTGCGGAGTGGATGGATTGGATAGTAGCGTACCCCACTGAAATGAGCACCTGCCTTGGCCATAAGAAAATCATTCTAGATGCGGTTGCGTCCTTGCACATTTCTGAAATACTTTGTATCAATGCGCTTGCAAAAACGGAAATTGCTCAGTAATCGCTACAGGATAGTTACCATTATAAAATGACCTGTCACAGCTACTTATTTACCCTAAGACTTGCTATTATCTCTCACATGTTACTACTACTTCTGTTGCTGTTGTTACCTAAATACTGACTGCTTCTTTACGTAAATGGTAAAATACTGGACATCTCTATAAAAATGTACTTCTGCGTTTATGTTTAAGGTACCCGCACTAATGTTGTCAATCGACATAACCACTTATTCGCTCCAATGCTTTTTTCCCTGTTCATGCCGTATTTTTGTTACTGTTGTTTTCTATACTGTAAACTCCAATTCCACAATTTCCATGCTCAAGTCATTATCAGTTGAGATTTTTAGGCAGCTTGAGATCATCATAGCATGACTATAAATGTTACGAAACTTACAAGATATGAACAAGATCAGCCAGACTTCCAATCAAAAATCCTTGCACACATTCTGTTTACGAGCAAAAAGTTATGAAGAACTTCACGCATGCGCCAAATGATAGTGCGCAAGCGACACAGTCTATTATTCATATATCCTGAGGGGAAAAGGCACACCAGAAAACCTTAAAGCTTCTAACTTTTGAGCATATCCCACTTCGCACACAGCCAGTCCAAAGCGCCGCGAAGCGGCGCTTTGGACTGGTATATATATATAGGGTGATGAATAAAAAATGGGGCACCTAGAGAATAAATGTAGATTTCTTAAAAAAGAAAAATGGTTAAACTTCCCAATTTTGATAGATGTTAGAATAAATTATTCTCTTTCACAAAATACCTATATATGGTCATTTACATACCTAATAATTTTTGTAGTGGCTGAAATGCAAAGTTAGGCTTTGGCCATATTTTGCCCGTGTTGCCGGTGTTGAAAGTGTTGAAAGTGTTACCGGTGTTGAAAGTGTTGCCAGTGTTGAAAGTGTTGAACGGAGATCATCATCAGTCTAGCAGTTTCATTCTTTTTCGAACGATCTCACCGGCTGGTGAATACGTTGGAAATGGAATTGGGGAATGAGAAATGAAATTGAAATGATAGGAGATTTTCGCATGCAAAAGATCTTCTAACAAACTTTTTGGAAAGTGGACGGCTTGTCTGGAGTAGGCAATCTCCAGTATTTGAAAACGCTGCAGACCTCACTTAGGTCGTTTACTCACTAATCGCAAGCGCGGCAGGACTCGAACTAAAGCACATTACTACTCAGACGTCAGCTTTCTCAAATATTGGAGATTGGCTATTCCAGAGTGGACGATTGCCTATTTCAAAGTGGACGGCTTGTCTGGAATAGGCAATCTCCAATATTTGAGAAAGCTGACGTCTGAGTAGTAATGTGCTTTAGTTCGAGTCCTGCCGCGCTTGCGATTAGTGAGTAAACGACCTAAGTGAGGTCTGCAGCGTTTTCAAATACTGGAGATTGCCTATTCCAGACAAGCCGTCCACTTTCCAAAAAGTTTGTTTGAGGATCTTTTGCATGCGAAAACATTCCCCATCTCATTTCAGTTTCATTTCTCATTCCCCAATTCCATTTCCAACGATCTCACCAGCCGGTGAGATCGTTCGAGAGGCTTTGGCCATACTTCGCCCGTGTTGCCGATGTTTCCAGTGTTGCCAGTGTTGAAAGTGTTGTCGGTGTTGAAAGTGTTGAAAGTGTTGCCGGTGTTGGAAGTGTTGAATGGAGATCATCAGTCTAGCAGTTTCATTCTTTCTTGAACTATCTCACCGGCTGGTGAATACGTTGGAAATGGAATTGGGGAATGAGAAATGAAACTGAAATGAGATGGGGAATGTTTTCGCATGCAAAAGATCCTCAAACAAACTTTTTGAAAAGTGGACGGCTTGTCTGGAATAGGCAATCTCCAATATTTGAGAAAGCTGACGACTGAGTAGTAATGTGTTTTAGTTCGAATCCTGCATTGCTTGCGATTAGTGAGTAAAGGACCTAAGTGAGGTCTGCAGCGTTTTCAAATATTAGAGATTGCCTATTCCAGACAAGCCGTCCACTTTCCAAAAAGTTTGTTTGAGGATCTTTTGCATGCGAAAACATTCCCCATCTCATTTCAGTTTCATTTCTCATTCCCCAATTCCATTTCCAACGTATTCACCAGCCGGTGAGATCGTTCGAGAAAGAATGAAACTGCTAGAATGACGATCTCCGTTCAACACTTTCAACACTGGCAACACTTTCAACACTTTCAACACTGGCAACACTTTCAACACCGGTAACACTTTCAACACTTTCAACACTTTCAACACCGGCAACACTTTCAACACTGGCAACACTGGAAACATCGGCAACACGGGCAAAGTATGGCCAAAGCCAGAAAGAATGAAACTGCTAGACTGATGATCTCAGTTTAACACTTTCAACACCGGCAACACTTTCAACACTGGCAACACTTTCAACACTTTCAACACTTTCAACACCGGCAACACTTTCAACACCGGCAACACGGGCAAAGTATGGCCAAAGCCTTAGTCACTTTGACAAATTATAAACTTCGAGCAGTATCTGCGCAGTGAAACATCCGAAACCATCCAAGGTACTACTGCTGCAATGCGTGAAGGTACACTCACCAGACCCACGATGGGTTGCTGGTGTAAGGCTTTGGCCATACTTTGCCCGTGTTACCGGTGTTGCCAGTGTTGCCAGTGTTGAAAGTGTTGAAAGTGTTGCCGGTGTTGAAAGTGTTGAAAGTGTTGAAAGTGGGAATCATCAGTCTTGCAGTTTCATTCTTCCTCGAACGATCTCACCGGCTGGTGAGTACGTCTGGGATGGAAATGGGAAATGAGTAATGAGACTGAAATGAGATAGGAAATGCTTTCGCAAAAGCTTCTCGAACAAATTTTTTAGAAAGTGAAGGACTTGTTCAAAAGAAGCAATCTCCAACATTTGAGAACGCTGCGAGACCTCCTAAAGATCTTTTGCTCACTAATCGCAGAAGCGCCGGATTCGACAACTAACACGCATTCTCATTAGAACTTACATCTCAAGTGTTGGAGATTGCCTATTCAGAACAAGTCCTTCTCTTTCCAAAAAGTATGTTCGAGGAGCTTTTGCGAAAGCATTCCCTATTTCATTTCAGTCTCATTTCTCATTTCCCATTTCCATCCCAGACGTACTCACCAGCCGGTGAGATCGTTCGAGGAAGAATGAAACTGCAAGACTGATGATTCCCACTTTCAACCCTTTCAACACTTTCAACACTTTCAACACCGGTAACACTTTCAACACTTTCAACACTGGCAACACTGGCAACACCGGTAACACGGGCAAAGTATGGCCAAAGCCTAAACTTTCAAATTCAGGAGATATGGCCATTAGCAGCTTTGAGAACAAAGATACGTGCTATTCAATGCTTTGGAGGTGAACGCATATTTTATAGGTACCATATGAAAGAGCTTTTTACGCTCTATCCATCCATATGCAGCTTACCTCACATTTTATCTATCTTCGGAAAATACAGATTGAATCTTGATTTACTGGTTTTTGTTGCGCCAAAAAATCGCGATTTTCCAGGTATTTCGCTTTTTTCACCCAGAAATAGAAAGAAATTCTGTATGTTTCATAAACTGTTTGAAAGAGCATGAACAGCTCTTTCGAATGATATATCAATTGTTCTATAACTTTGCGGTATGGCAGCGCAAGAATGAGCGAGGTTCAAAAAACCCTGTTCGAGTTCTTCAGGGCGCCACGCGTAGGGTTGTAGGAGAGGAGCGTTGACGCTTTGCCAGAATAATAGGCGAAGGTCGCTTATATAAGCGACATTTACGTTGCAGCCTGCTTGTTGTTGATCGAAACAAAAAATCTCAAAATTCAATAAAAATCAAGCTGCCCCATTTTTTATTCATCACCCTAATACTTTCCGCGTAAAACCAGGTCACTTTTTACATAAGAAGCTGGTGGAGAACGAACTCCGCAATGCTTTGAGCCACCTCCGCCGGCAACTGGTCCTTTTGCAATGTTGCTGCATGTCGTTGCAGACCAGCAGTCCTCGGAGGCGTCCAAACTGGCGGAGTTCGTTCCCGCACCAATAAGAAGCTTATTCGAAACCCGAATGTGCTTTCAAAGGCAAATCTTCTTTGGAAACCCGATACTAGTGTGGATTTGTAGCGTGCATAGTCACAACATATACTTACTGTGATTGCATGTATTTTAATATAAATCTGAGAATAAGGCAATGATCGAGTGCATTACAATCACACACTTTGCGACGTCCACTTTCTACAAAAGAACTTGGCAGTAAGAGGCCCTCGAAATGCTGCAAATGGCAGATTTGAATTCATGGCAGTTATTATTACGTTATTAGGCTAATAGATAACAAACATTTGGTACAAAAACTCTGCACAATAAACATTAATAAAGCAACAAAGTTGGGCAGGGTAAGGCAGTATTGAAAGTTATTGAGATATGGCACCAGAAAGCAGCTAAACATAAGGCTTTGCCAATGGATGTGGTAGTGACCAATGAAGAAGATAAGTATTGATTTGAGAACATCATCATCGGTTTTTGAGACAGACTTGGCAACGTGACACGCGATCCTTCAAGCCTCCTGCTTTGAGAGTTTGCGACATCGGTTTGCGGAACTGCTTGTCCTAAAAAGGATGCATTTTTGGGATGAATCCAGCTGAGAAGAAGTAAGCATACCCTATCGACAATGGCAAGCCAGAATCCATGGTTTGTGGCGTAGTAATTGCAAGTTCCTCGTCCGTGACACTCGATGAATGGAACCGCACGGAACTCTTCCATGCAGGAACCGGGTGACTGCAGATTTTGGCCAGTACCTTCAGCGCCAGCTGCGGTATGCTGCAAATTTCACATTTTTTGATATTTAGAGCTTGAAATGCAATGATCAAGACGCTTATCACTCACAAATTTTGCATCGCAAAAATTATTTTTTAAGGCACCGTCCAGGCATGGGGATAAGGAAACGATTCCGCCATTTAAAGCCACCGTCCACCCAAAATTCCGACTTCCATGTTTTTTGCCGTTCAAGGGCCTTCTCATACCCCTGATTCCAAATATCAAGTTGGAAATTTGCGCAAACCACCAAAAAACCCCGTTTTCACAACCCGCAAAGCAATTTCTTCTGAAGGTGATTGGTTGGCCGCGCACGGATGGGCGGGACGAACGTCGCGCCCACTCGGGCGACAGGGGAGGAGCCAACGTGGCGAATCGTCATCCGAGCAATTTTCGAAGCAATTTTCTCGCTTCGGAAGCAACTTCTGCCAGCGCGAGTTGGATAAGTATACAGTTGAGGGGCCCCACTACTGTTAGGCATAAAAATGTCATTGACCCCATTTTGGGTGGACGGTGCCTTCAAGGTCGCCTACACGATAGCTGGTCCTCAAAAAACCTAACAGCATTGCCAAAGGACCAGTTGTCCACGAGGATGGCAGTTTTTGCCAAATTTTATAGATTGCGCAACTGCAAGATTCTCAATCAACCGGTATCACATGAGAATTATACTAGTAATCAGTTTCAGGCTCTCACACGATAATCGTACTCTTTGGACCAATCAAGATCCTCGAGTACGGTATGCGTAATTATAATCAATACCCCCATTGAGAGTGCTTCCAAATGCTAATCCAGAAAGATCGTTCTAGAGATGATGTTGATAACCTCCCCATTCTCAGGTAAGAAAAAACTTACCATAACGAACGAGTAACCAGTCCACAAACCGCTCCATCCTACTGGACACGATGGGATTACCGTATCTTGCGAATGAACTGCTATGATCTGTGTTGGTACTTCACAGACAGCGCAACGAGAGATGTACGGCCGGATTGCTGTGCCGGAGACCTGGAAAATGTGCGCTCCGAAAGATTCCAAATTCAATAACGAAGTGCTTACTGGGTTCATCATTGGAGTCATTGGCTCTTCGGTGCTTAACCAGAACGAGTAATCGTTTCGGCTTGACACATGGCAGACGCTGTTGAGGTTACAGAACATGAACGGCATGGTGTTGAACTTGGAGAGGCAAGAACCTGGTTGACCTGGAAAAGACCATCAAATGAATGGTGCGAGTTGGCATCTTCTAGGCGACTAAGGAAAATCTAGCTTACCAAGATCTTGTCCACTCGCTCTTCCGTTTCCTTGTACATAGAGAAGCGAGTAACCCGTCCACAAAGGTGGTGCACCATCTGCGCATGTTGGAATCTACAAAAGAAAGCTTTAGACGAAGCAAAACCCCAAATTCTTCTCTACCTGAGTTGTCTGTGAATGCTTAGCGTATGTGAATCCTCTGGATGGCGCCCAACCTCCTGGGCCTCCGGGTAATCCGGGTGGCCCTCGAGTTCCTTCAGCACCCAGCTTTCCAACATATCCAACAGGACCAGCCGCACCAGCTTCTCCTTTCGGACCTGGGATTCCTGGAAGACCAGGCAATCCTGCTTCTCCCGGAGCTCCCGGGTACCCTGCTTTGCCGGGTGGTCCACGTTGACCTGGCTCTCCAGGTAGTCCAGGATATCCCTTTTCTCCAGGCCGTCCAGGTGTTCCCGGTTCTCCGCGTGGGCTTTCTAGTCGCGCTCCAATAGGTCCTGGAATTCCTGGCGGTCCTTCGCGTCCAGGCAAACCGTCGGGACCAGGAAGACCAGGAAGACCATCTTCTCCGCGTTCTCCTTTCACACCAGGAATACCAGGCAGTCCAGGAAGGCCATCATCACCACGCTGACCCTGATATCCCTGCATTCCTAGATTAGCAAAAGATCAGTTTGTTTGGTTTTGTTGTTATCAAACAAAGTATTGGACCTACCTGGTACTCCTCTTTCACCTGGGTAGCCAGGCATTCCATCAGGACCAGGTGGTCCGGGAGGTCCATCATCGCCACAATCTCCTTCCGCTCCAGGGATGCCAGCCAAGCCCGGTGCTCCAGGTGCTCCGGGAGCTCCATCGGCACCTAGAAAATATTGGTTGCGTTCACCATGCTCCAAAGGGTAAGTTTTCCCTACCTCTCTTGCCGTCGATTCCAAGAAGACCCGGTTCACCTTGCACACCTGGAAGTCCTGGCTCTCCGTGAGGACCCGGAGCCCCAGGAGATCCTGCGTATCCTCCCATACCCTGTTCACCAGCCATTCCGGGTAGTCCTGGGATACCATCAGGTCCAGGTAAACCAGGTGGACCGGCTGGTCCAGCTTGTCCATACACATCCTGCCCTGGCGCTCCCGGAAGACCTTCGTTTCCTGCCATACCAGGTGGGCCTGGTAGCCCATCTTTTCCAGGGTAACCAGGTTGACCTGCTTCTCCTCTTTCACCCTTCGCTCCAGGTTGACCTTCACGGCCTGCTAGACCTGGTTCTCCAGCTTCTCCAGGTGCTCCAGGGATTCCCAAATCGCCCTAAGGCAAAAACTACTGTCATGCTTTAAGTATGGAAAGACAACTTACGACTTGTCCGGCTTCTCCAGGAATGCCAGCATAACCTGGAAGCCCTGCTTCTCCTCTTTCACCCTTCATGCCGGGAAGTCCCGGTTGTCCGGGGAGACCCGGTAGGCCAGCTTCTCCTGGCATACCTGGATATCCCTTTTCACCTTCGCGTCCTTGGGCGCCCTAAAAAGGCATAGGCTAATGTCACATAAGATGGGGTTTAGTGTAAGGAGGATGGCAGAACTTACAGGTAGTCCAGGTAGACCTGGTGCTCCCGGATAGCCATCGTCTCCACATTCGCCCTCTAAACCGGGTATTCCGGGCAGTCCATCTCTTCCCGGCGCTCCTGCGTAGCCAGGCTCTCCCGGCTCTCCTTTCAGACCAGGAATTCCAGTCAAGCCTGGGAGACCAGGTTGGCCAGGCGCTCCATCGATACCATCGTAACCTGGTTCGCCCTGTGCTCCAGCAGCTCCTGGTAGACCGGGGTAGCTGTCTCCAGGTTCACCCTGTTCTCCTTTCAATCCCGGGGCGCCTTCAGGACCAGCCAAACCGGGGGGTCCAACAGGTCCAGGATAACCGACATCTCCAGGCAGTCCAGGTCGTGAAACATATCCAGCGTCTCCAGGCATTCCTCTAGCTCCAGGAGTTCCTTCTTCACCCATCATTCCTTTTTCTCCTGGAAGTCCATCCGCACCTGGGAGCCCAGGAAGACCTGAATACAACGTTTTTGCAAAAGTTCTGCGAAAATGGGTTACATGTTATCTTTGAAAATCTCAAATTGTAGAACCGCACTCAGTCACTCACCTACATCTCCTGCTGCTCCTGGAGCGCCAGGAATACCGTCTAATCCGACGTCGCCATCTTCACCACGTGCTCCTTCTAGTCCAGGCAAGCCATTGTCACCAGGCATTCCGCGAAGTCCAGGGAATCCAATGAGTCCTTCTTCTCCTGGCAATCCATCAGGACCTCGTGCACCGTCTGGTCCAGGATATCCTGGCATTCCCATGTCTCCAGGTTGGCCTCGTCGTCCAGGTTGTCCGTCCAAACCATGAGCTCCACGTTCTCCTTTCATTCCAGGAAGTCCAGGCAGACCTGGTCGTCCGTCTAGTCCAGGACGTCCACGCTTCCCGTCAATTCCAGGCAAGCCCTTTTCGCCAGCCAGACCTGGCAATCCCATCATTCCATCTGCACCCGGTAAGCCAACTTCTCCAGGGTAACCAGGAGTCCCTGGAAGACCCGCGAGTCCTTGTTGTCCGGGCAGTCCTGGTGCTCCAGCCTCTCCAGGTTCTCCCTTTGGCCCTGGATAGCCGGCTGCTCCCGGGTAACCGTATCCGGGTGCTCCTTTTTCTCCTAAATGTGAAATATTGACCTGGTAATCAATTTGGGTAATCATCTAATACCAGGCAATCCCGGCAGTCCCGGAAGTCCATCGGCTCCATCCTCGCCGCACTCTCCATCTTCTCCATTGTAGCCAACATCACCTTGCATGCCTCTGAGACCGGGTTCACCTTGAAGTCCGGGGAAGCCAGGTAGTCCATAAGCTCCTTTTTCTCCAGGCAATCCAGCGTATCCTGGTGGTCCTGGCTGGAATTGAAACAATCTCAATTTCAGTGAGAATTTTATTATTCCGAGTTTGCATCCTTTGATAGTCTAAGGTTAGAAGTTTCTATGCCATTAAAGCACGTTTTTTTTGTATTTTGTCGATTTTCTAATTTTTTTCTTTCCTTGTGCTTATATGTCGCTTATTACCCTTCGCCGGAGTTTGAGCATTTTTGAAAGAACATTTTATTACGAACGAAACTTTTTGCCAAATTAAAAAGAGAGTGGTTCTTACATTAGCTGCACTCAATAATATTTCATCCACCTTCAACGCAAGAATTGAGAAGGATTATCCCATTTGAAAATCGTTCACATTTTGATGTACAAAAATCAAATTTTGGGTAGCAGTAGATCCTTTGGAAAATAGTGGCCATCCTTTACGTTCACAAAATAATTTATAATTTCCGGCAACTGTCAATAATGTGCCTTCACAACTTGCTAGATGAAACTCTCCTTGTTTTTTGTTGTACCTGCTAAGGTTTCATATCACACAGAACACTTTCGAATGAGTCAGCATCAGCTGCTGTTGTTACACAAAGATTCCCTACAATAAAGCTGTTGGCTGGTTTGAGCAAATCTTCAAGGATACAATTTTTTTGAAGAAGGGAAGGGTATCTACTTGAACTAATCAAAATGTCAAAGCTTCATCAAAATTTATACTCTAAAATTGGCTATTTTCGATTTTTTAAAGAAAAATACTTCTAGAAATTGATTGCAGAAATCGAGGCGATCAAATAGTGATGCAAAGCTATGATCTTTTTTGGAAAAATAACGAAAAAGCGGAGACGCAGACAGAAGACATTCAACACTAACATTTTTGATTATTCTAGCATTCATGTCGAGTATATAAGATTTTAGAAGGCAGAGAAAATGGTAAACTGGAGATCAAGGAGATCAACTTTGTCGTTTTTCGAATGAAGAACGTTCAAGTATGCGAATAAACTTTTAGAACGGGATTTCTTAATTAAAATATGCTCTTCTCCTGCGCTGTCAGAAGAACTACCCTGAAACCCAAATTAACAATTCTGAACTTTTTCGCCAAATATTGGAGATCAAAAGAAAGGTGAGGCAAGGATAATCTTGAGTGACGAAGGAAACTTGCCAAAACATTTCGTCTATTGAGGTCAGTTTTTTCATCGTCATTAATTATTGCAAAAATAATTAATATGAAATGCTTGATCACTCAATGTTTAATTTATACCCAATATCACTGACCTGTCCAGGCAGGCCTGGTAGGCCATCTGCCCCTCGTTCTCCAGGCATTCCAGGTACTCCGTCAAGACCAGGCATTCCATCTTCTCCTTGGAAGAACTGCTGAGGAGCAGCTGGACCAGGAGGACCCTGAGGACCGGGTAGTCCAGGAAAACCGACATCTCCCATTTCTCCTTTGGCACCGCCAACACCAGGCTCGCCCGGATAACTGTCACCAGGAGGACCTTGTGCACCTGGCTGTCCCATCTGTAACATGCCCATTGGTAGTAGGCTTCGGGTAGAGATCGAAAAAAGTTATGTACCTGTCCGTCTCTTCCTCGTTTTCCATCAATTCCAGGCAATCCTTTCTCTCCTTGATATCCAGGTGGTCCGTTTGGACCGGGAAGTCCGGGAAGGCCTTCTGGGCCAGGTTTACCCGGCAGTCCAGGAAGACCTGTAAAGATATTGAACATCGCAACCTAATTTCATAAGGTGAATTAGAAACAAATTGATAAAAAGTTGGTTTCTTAAAGGAAAGTTTCACAGTAATTCCAACTGAGGTGGATTCAAATTTCGTAATAGTGCCAAGAAGTGAAAGCTCACCTGGGATTCCGCGCTCTCCCTTAGGTCCGGCCACTCCCATTGGGTTCTCCATAGGGCCAATGATTTCTCCTGCTTCACCTTTCAATCCTTGATAGCCAGGGATTCCAGGAAGACCAACAGATCCCTAAAAATGCAACAAACTTATACTCACAAAACATCATTCTTAGTAGAACGTACGGGAAGGCCATCTGGACCAGGCAGTCCAGGTTTGCCAGGTTCTCCCTTGAAACCGCAATCACCGCTGTCGCCATCCGGACCGGGTGGTCCTGGGTAACCGTCCATACCGGGTACACCAGGTTCACCCTTTTGACCAGGAACACCATCAGGGCAATAGCCGCAACTGTCTCCAACTGGTCCTTTGTCACCAGGTGGTCCAGGAATACCGTCGGTACCGATTCGACCTGAAATCAGTTTAAAACTTCGGAAATATTTGATTTACTTTGATGAAAACTGATTTTTCAACATGCGCTTACCATTTTCTCCCGGTGGGCCGATCAGTCCCATTTGACCTGGAGGACCAACTTTCTTTACTCCTGCACCAGGGAAACCTTTCTCTCCAGGAAAGCCTGCGTCTCCAACTTCTCCAGGAACACCGGGATAACCATCCCTTCCAGGCATTCCATCGTTTCCGGGTGGACCTTGGATATCATATCCTGGCGGACCATCCTCTCCCGGTGGTCCACAATCACCCTCCTCTCCTGGAAAACCTGGCTCTCCTGCAAATCCGGGATATCCATCCTCTCCTCGATCTCCTTTCTCGGAATAACCAGGTAGGCCATCCAGTCCCGGTGCTCCTTGAGGTCCAGGTGCTCCAACCGGTCCTCTGGGACCAACAGCACCCATGAGACCGTCTTTTCCTGCAACTCCTTTAGGACCGGGTACTCCATCTTGTCCTTGAAGTCCTCGTACTCCAGCAGCTCCATGACCTTCACCGAACACTCCCGGTGGTCCGACATCTCCTTCAACTCCTGGTCGTCCAGAATAGCCAGGTTCTCCAGCTTCTCCCTTAGGTCCTGGATAACCAGCGACACCTGGGAGACCTTGTTCTCCTACGGATCCCTTTTCACCATAGGCTCCTGGAACTCCGTCCTTTCCTCGTTTGCCCTAAAGTGTTTTACATGCAATGTTCATAGACTAAGTGAAAAAAATTATGAGTACCCTGTTTCCAGCATCTCCTGGATCTCCCTTTTGTCCTTTAAGTCCCGGGTAGCCATCAGCGCCACTAACTCCGAGCATTCCAGGTGGTCCAACCGGACCATCACGACCTTTCTCTCCCTTCACACCTAAAAAATCACATCTCATTAAGTCCTGAGTTTCACGTGAACTTTAGAGAAAAATCTTACCTGGTGGTCCAATCGGTCCCTGGAGGACTTCGATCTCTTCCGGTGCAGATGCTCCGGGGAATGTTCCTGGTGGACCAGGCAAACCGGGAGGTCCCTGTAGACCTTTCTCTCCTTTCACACCAGGCGTTCGAACACCCATTCTTCCCTTTGGACCTGGAGGACCAGGGAATCCTGGTGGACCATGTGGTCCGGAATCTCCCTTGGCGCCTTTGAGACCCGGCATTCCATCGTGACCGGGTGCACCGGGGATACCAGCTCGACCGGTTTCTCCTTTTTCTCCTTTCCGTCCGATAGAGTTTATACCTCCTTCTCCAGGAGGACCCCGTAATCCTGGTCGTCCTGGTGCTCCAGGTGGTCCGGGTGGTCCTGGTGGTCCAGCAATTCCGGGTAAGCCGGGCATACCCTGCAAATTCATTTTTAGAAAATTGAGTGCGAATGGAATGAGTCGAGCTTACGTCTGTGCCATTGCATCCTGGTATTCCTTCTTCACCCTTCATTCCGGGAAGCCCGTCAAGTCCGGGTAGACCAGGATGACCAGGCGCACCAGGGAGCCCTCGGTCGCCTCGGCTTCCTTTCGGACCGATGTCGCCATAGTCTCCTTCAGCTCCAATCATTCCCGGAGCTCCACTTGGTCCCTCGGGTCCGTCAAGACCCGGCGCTCCAGGATGACCGACTTCGCCAGGGTAGCCTGGGATACCCTGAAGCACATTTGATTAGGACAATGCAAGAATGGCAAGAAAATTTGGTTACCTTTTCTCCCTTCGTTCCAGGGCATATACATGGGGGTGAGCATCCCTTACATGCGATAGCAGCCTCGACAACGTAGCTAAACGAAGAAAGTGCAGTAAATCGTTCGTTCATATGGCGATTCCCCCCTCTCCCCTCCTCCGAAGCTGCGCACTTTCTTGCCGGGACACTCTGCTCTGTTTATACTGATTGATGTGTAAGATGCATCACTTTACTCCCAACTCGCGCCAGCAAACAACAGATGCCCTCTTCTTTGCTGGCGATACGCACACCTGAACGCTTGCCGATGCTGTATCGCCAGCCGAAGCAGTGGCTCATACATCTTCCAAGAACACTCGAGAGTTTAACAGAGAGACTAGCAGAAGTAAGTTAGCGAAGAAAAAAAACGAACCTTCCCGGTCGTTCGAAGGCAAGAATGCACAAACCCGCTATGATCGCGGGTATTAGCATCGTTGTCGCCGTTCGCCGAGGCGCCGGCTATGTGGTCCCTAAAACTGCACAAAAAATGAAAATATGTTCATCTACATGGAAAATTTGTAGACACGAAGAAGTGGAATCTCAGACGAAAAGCCGCAGATTGCAAGATTCTAGAGGACAGCATGAGAGCAGCATTCGTGAGACAGTAAATCATGAGATAATTTCTGCGATTTGACCCCGTACCGTACACCCACCATAACCCCTCCAAGTGCCCTTCATGCGGAATTGCTATCATTTTCGTGATAAAAATTTTGAGAAAGAACGCTATAAACCAGATTTGAGAATAAGGGTTTCAGAAGTTGGACAGGCAAATAGCGGACTTTACATGCTCATGTACTATTTATTAAAAGATCAAAATTAGAATGAAAGTTGATTTATACGGTAATCATACGTTCAGTTATCTTTTTGCAATCGTGTCGTAAATGTTGTAAAAGAAGTCATTATGAGTGACTCACTCATCTGCACAATTTAGGATAGCAAGAATACTTGTGAAAACTCAAGATTGATGTGAGGAATTTGGGTTAGGAAAGCTCAGAATGGCAATGTACATTTTATCCTGCTTTGTTTTTTTATCTCTGCTGTTCTAATGTACAAGAAAAATTCTTGAAGGAAAAAAGGCACAAAAAAAATTTCGTTACCGATTTTTTTATAATTGCTTCAAGAAAAGAAGTATAAATAAATACTAATTACATATGCCACTATACACGAAAATGCACGAAAGAGAGGATCTGGGGGAAAAAGTTTTCTGCACTCTGAAGTCCATTGGTCCCTGTGCACTTTCAACGAGCTTAGTCGTTGCAAAAGTCTCAATTCGTCAGACATGAGGCAGCAGCCACATTCGGCGGGCAGTTGTTACACGTGCCAAAAAAAAATTTCCTCCGTTGCACTTTTCCTCTCGAAATGTTTCAGGAGGAAAGGGGTAGTGTGGCTTGCTCGTAATGCACGTTGTTAAGAACTGAAAGACTGATTGGCTTTGGTGGTTCAAACGAATATCTTAAGCAAAACCAAATATTGCAAAAATCATCGTTTTTCTGCACTACATATTGTCACAATTTATTTTATTTGATGCAATTGCTCTACGATATGATTTTGACCTTCCAAAATAAGAGAATTCTAGATTGTAGCACAGAGAGCCAATCTTAGATCATCGAAAACAGGAGCTGTTTTCTTCAAGTCTGAAGCAAAACATAGAAATAGATCATGGAGCAGTTGTACCAAAGAACGCAAAACATAGGGCTCGGCACGAGCTGCCTCCAAGGAAATTTCAAAACGAAGTCCCCTTTGATCTTGAAAATCTCTTAAGAAGTCCCCTGTGACTCTAAACCGTAAACGTAAAAACCCTCAAAACGAAGCGCTTACCAAAAGAACGTCGCACTTTTCGTGTCTTTTTTCGGCCAAAAATGATATCCCCTCTGCTTTTTGTCCCAAAATCGACATTCAGCTTGACCTGGTGCCAGCTGTGCCAAACCCTGGCAAAGAACGATTATCTTAGAAGAAATGACAAAATATTTCAAAAAGGATAGCAGTGCAGCGTATCCGTTGCAGATTATGAGTGGCATATGCTGTAAACTTCGCAAATTCGAAAAGCAGTAGAAAAGAAAATGATGAATCTGCATGAAATAGATAAGGTTGAGGACGAAAATAAAGAGAAAAAATTTGCTCTATTCAAAAAAATAACGAAGAGAATAAAGATGGAGAGAAATTTGTAAGAGATAACATACGGTTCTCGTAATCTCGTTGCCAAATATTTTGTTAGAAATCTATTCAATTTGAAAAGCATTTTCCCGTCAAGGTCAAGAGCCTGCTCAACTTGTTTAATGTCCAAAATCATTATTTATAACATTTACAAATTCATTCTTTCGATGAATCTGTAATGACTACTTTTCGCTGGGACCCCAATTAACAAAGGACGAGACTAGCCACCGAGAGAGGCAACGTGCAGAGAAAACAGATGTCGGTGTGTATATTTATCCGTACAGCCTCGAAGATGGCTAAATTGTCTATTGATTCAAATCGAAGCTCCAGCGAGGTACAGCTATGAGTAAGACGCATTAGATGAGTAAAAGAAGAAATTTCGCAGCAAAGGAGTAGTAGTGCCATCGCTGTGCAGGCATTCATTCGTCATCGCAGTGCTTTTCAGCATCGGAAATGTATTCGGCGAAGCTTTCGCGATGTTCTGTAAGTACAGCACATTTCTAAATGTATAAAAGGAGCGGATCAAACCCAATGATTCCCCGAGCTGCTTCGAGTGATTCGGAGCTTACACACTGCATGGGGCTCTGGTAAGCCAAAGCATCGATCTCATCTCCTCGCATTGTAAACTACCACCGGAGCAGCAGCAGCAGGCGGCATAACATAGAAAGAATACGAGGGAAAAGGAGGCTAGACCCAAGGGCAAGAAATGGACCAAGAATAGACAGTCATCTACTTGATTTATCCAAAGAGTAAGCCAAGTGTAGGGAAAGTTCGAGCTGACACTCAAAGTTCAATCAAGTCTGCAGCCTGTTGCATTCAACGAGCAGCTGGTCGCTTTTGCAGTAATAGCACAAATCTGCTCCAACCTGAACGTCTTCCCAGAATTTGTATCAAGGGGGATGATTTTGTGAATGGACTGTTGCATTCTTAGTTTCGGTGTGTAATGTTGAGTGTTTGAGTCTATAGAGAAAGAAACTAGAATAAACAATGTTAATTTTGTCAATGATGTCAAATTTTTTCGGATATTTTTTCTGTCATCATGTAACTCTATTTTCTACCACATACTCTAAAATGGAGATCTAAAGCTATCCGAAAAATAAAAGATTGCGCGAGAGAGAAAAATCTTTTTCTGAGGACTAGATCTACCGGGCATTCCAGTCATCACCGAGGAGTTCCAAGGGGGGCCCCAAAAGTTTTATATTCTGTCTAATAAGGGAAGGATACTAAGTGACCGTGACCTTTTGCAGTTATATGTATACCATTAGAGCGTCTTGAAACGCTGATTCCAAATCTGTGCTCTGTATCTGCTGTGCCTCAATGAGCGAAGTTATGAACTTTCTTCCACATTAATTTTTCGTGAGATCTAGGCAGTCAGAATCGTCATTATCAAGGCTTTCTAAATTCTGATATACAGGGAACAGTTTTTCTGAGCTTAACCTAAAGGTTTATCTTGCTTGGACGCCTCTTGTAGGGCGCAAGTGAACATTCTAACGATACTGGTAAATCCTGTCATCATAACTACGCAAGTTTTGGTGGCAAACGTTCATAACTTTTTTCGTAAAAGCGCACAGCAGATACTGAAAACAGATATGGAGTATACGTTTCAATTCGACTTCGAAAAGACTTTGGATGTGTCTGGATTGGGAGAGTAAAATTTCTCTCGTCTCTCAGATTATCTACTTTACATGTATTGTATTACGGGGCGTTTTGGACGCAGATAATTGAGGATTTATCAATTTCGAAAAAGTAAATTCTGACTGCGCCAGAATAAGTCATTGTTAGCTAAAAAGATTTTGGGGATTACGGTAAGTCAGCACTTTAGGAGATTTCCAAAGTCTAAGTACAATGACATGCGTGTTATCAGCTGCTCACAAGGATACTTATGGAAGGAGTTGACACATCAAAATTTTGTCGCTAAGAAGATTTTGAGATTACTGTGCTCACTAAAACGGAGTGCTTGGTGATGTGACTGACCACACCATGACCCCAGTGAACTTTGCAATAAACAACAAAAACAATGAATGAGTATCCGAAGCCAGCCAGAAATATAATAGAACGAACTAGTGACAGAGAGGTGGAGAGCAGTTTGTGGATCGGAGA
The DNA here is from genome assembly GCA_958299035.1 of Cylicocyclus nassatus. NCBI lineage: Eukaryota > Metazoa > Nematoda > Chromadorea > Rhabditida > Strongylidae > Cylicocyclus > Cylicocyclus nassatus. The sequence goes on along the minus strand of CATQJL010000223.1, from coordinate 30,469,669 downwards.
GTGGCCACAGATGCCCTGCCGAGTCGTGTCTGGCCCGTCCGTAATGGCAGCGGCCTCTCGCTGTCAGTACAGCACCGGGCAGCTGCCCTGTCCAAGTTGCGAAGGGACAATCGAGGGTGGGAGAGAGGTCGAGACGAGCCGAACTTATCGCAGCCAGCTTGCACTCGGATCAACTGCCTTAGGTTGCGACGTGCAAGATGCTCGAGTGCCCTCGTGCCCGACTGCCTTGTAAAACCCCACCTGTTGCAAGGAATGTGAAGTCGAAGGCTTTTGTTGCACTTTTCTAAGCATATGTGCCCTACTTCTTCTCTTCTCCTTCTGTAGCTGTGCAGATGAAGACCTGTAGATACACATAGGCAGCTCCTGCAAGGGTTAGCTAAACAATAATTTCGTTCTAACGTGCAAATCTCACCTGTTCTCAGTGAACTCAGTGAACTTCTTATTGTTTGTTATTCATTATTCTTTGGAGAAAGTAGTTTAAAGCTTCTTCTATCCATATCAGGTATTTCGAATTTTCCACTAGCCGTAAAGGACAGTCATGTCTGGGCTGAATTTCCAAATCTTCAGTTCTTTCGGTCTCCAAGCTTCGTTTCCATACTGTGATGTGAAGAGTAATAGCGGATAACATCAAAGATTGTAACCATATTTTAAATTCTTTGACAAAAAAATTTTTCTCACACTTGCGCACAGTGGAAAATTGGGGTATCTCACTTCTTTGCCCCATTTGTTTAAAGGGCAATGAACTCTGCCCAAACAGAGTCTGCATTTCAATTCTTACTATCCAAGCATACAAGATACTGGACAAAAATTTGTCTGCAGCATTTATAGAAAAAGTCACCGAAATCATTACTAGCATTTATGAACCCCTCATTCACACTGAAACTCACACAGCTCGTTGTTTAGTCCTTTTCATCAAGGAACCTAGACCTAGGGTCTGTAGGTTTTTAACGTAGGCTGTGCTGTGGAAGTGCAAAGATATTCACATGTAGCTTCTACATTAGCTCAAACTCCTCAGTGATCCTTTTACACTTCCCATGCTTTGTTGAAATTTGGTATAAAAGCAAGAAGAAAAATTCACTATATAAAGTTGCCTAAATCCGCCTTTTTCAATTTTGGTCCCGTCTAGGTACTCAGTGAAAACAGATTTAAGAGCCGATAGAGTTTTACCTTATAACAAATTGTAAATTAAGCCCTGCGCAAATTTCGAAAATTTTTAAGTTGTTGTAGATGCTGAACAGTAAATCCGTTTGACAATCAGAATTCAGAGGAAATAAATATGATGCGCCTTCTATTGATGTTTCCCGCAAAAAGCATTTGTGTACATAGAGGAAAAAAGCTGGTAAGATAACATATCACTATTACATTTTTTAGTTTAGATTGCTATAAAGTACCTGATAGGCCTTAGCTTCTAACCATGATTGATGTCAAAGTTTATGATCTACTTTTTTTTTTTCAATAAGGTAGATTCGTACTGATCGGGGTGCCTCCATGAAAAGTATGTGTTTCAAATTTTCTCTTCCGCATTTTGTTTCTAGGACCTCTCATAACTTTGATAAGTTATCATATATGCTGTGTACGACAAAGAATGTTGTAAAGATTGAGTTGCCTAAGCATTGTTCAGAGAATTTTTCAGAATTTTGTGCAGGACTTATGTTCTAATACTTGCATTAGATTGTAAGTAGTCGTAGCAGGGGAAGTGAGAGTTTCGATGTTAAATATCGCTGTATATTCTTCGGTTTATTAGGTTGTAGCAACAAAATAAAAGCCACGTAAAAGTAGTTAGTTGTGGCTTCGCGAGTCCACATGTTGACCAGATGAGGCTACGCATTCCCGGGCTTCTTTGACCTCATTCGCCGAACTTTTATACTCCCCGTCTACTTACCATTTGCAGATTGGCTGTTGTCTTCGAAAGATAAATCAAAAATGTGCTCAGAGCAAATGGAAAGCTTTCATCGTAGTAGAGACTCTCTGAAGAATCGTCGTCCTCTCTGATGAAGTTAAACTGGGAGTTTATAAAGGCTTTCAGTGAGTATCGGGAAGAAAAAGTGCAAGAAAACTTTTGTACCGAGATTCTATTAGGTTGATGCAAAAATAATGGCCGTTTTGCGAATTTTCACTTTGAACTGCTATAATTTTTTGAAGAATCTACATTTTTGAATGCAATAAATAACAACAAAAGCAGTAAGCCTTTTCCAGTACAGCACACATTCATCTGTACCCCCATCATAAAGTGGCAGAAAAATATGGATTGAAAATGTGAAGTTATCGGGGTTTTGATGCAGAATATGCTTTAAAATCCAACTTGAAAGTGCATGACTAGCATGATATCGAGTGTACTGATTTTGAGAAATGATCACAATCTAAAAAAAACACAAATAAGTGTTTCTGAACAACTAATTTTATGGCGCTGTATATTTGCCAAATTTGGACTTTTCATTGCTCATAGCTTTTACCAAAGAACTTTAGTTGCTTTTTAGCTGTTCAAAAACACTTATACTTTATTTATTTATTACATACGCTAAATACTAAATACTAAATACTAAATACTTTATTTATTACATACTTACATACTTATACGTGTTTCTTTAGAATCTGAGCATTCCCTTGAATCAGTACACTCAATATCATGCTAGTTGTGCACATCCAAGTTGGATTTTAAAGCATATTATGCATTAAAACCCCGATAACTTCACATTTTCAATCGCTCATAACTTTTTGCAGATAACGGTGTCGCAGATATGGAAGACAGATTTGGAATCAGCTCATCAAGACGCATCTAATGGTTTGCGGTTCATTCCAATTCGCCACCTTAAGTTGGGATCGCTCCCTTGTAAGAAGATTCGCAAAAAGAAAAAAAAATGAAATTCAAAATTGTCACTATTTTTCATCATTTTTCCGTAGGCCTTGAAGTCTCAAATTATGGAGTATTTTGTCTTTTTGCGTACTGAACCTGAATGTTTCTGCAGAAACAAGGATGCACTACCCTTAGCTTTTAGAAGTGAGCAAAGCTTTAGGGATCTTCTTAAAAAAAGTTTGTGAGCCACAGAATAATTAAAACGACTACTCAAGTTGAGGCGCCGATATGTCTCAGTCTAACTAATTACTTTTCACGAAAAAGATAAGGTGCATAATGTAGGAAACTTGTTTCACAAAAATAGCTAGGTTTTCGAAGACGCCGTTCATTCACGCATGATTCTGGTCAGAAGATTGAGTGCGGTGAAATTCTAATTTTTAATGCGTTCATTCAAAGCATTGCAACTTTTCAATAAATGAAGCTGGAAGCCCGCCTCAGCAATCATTAGATAGAGCATGAAAAGAGCTTCTTAGTGGTTGCCGCGTTGTTTCAAGAGAGGAAATATGATGGAAAAAAGTTATCCTGTCAAGAAGCTTGTAAAAACGGTCATTATTTTTGCATGAACCCAGTAATAAACTAAAATTGTTGAAACCAAAAAAAATTTGGTTCAGTCTATTGATCTTCATTATTTTTGATTATAGGCAGGGCTCGGCACCAGGTAGTCTTCCGAAAATGCAAAAAAACGAAGTCCCCTTTGACTTTCGCTAAGTTTTACGAAGTCTTCCTTGACTATAAAGCATAAACATAAAAACCCTCTCGAAAAATTAAACGTTGACTAAAGCTACCTGTGCCGAGCCATTCAAAATGGATATGTTAGCTGCAACAATTGTGTAAATCAGTTCTTTTTGTTTAGTTTTATTCAGAGATTCAAAGCTCATCATTTCATGTGGATACCCTCGATGCATTGTTCTACCTCGATAAAATTATGTCTATGTGTTTCCGCTTTGGAAAACCTGAGACCAATATAAAGAAGAGAAGCCGCACAAACACTTCACAGATTGTACCGAAAGTCATACCATTTCAGCTTTGTGGAGCAGAAATTCCAAAGCAGTTGGAATTTTTGAAATTTGTCCAAAACTTCTTCTCTTATAGCATACCAAATCGAGACCAGAAGTACGTAAAAAGCTGTACCATTTTGAAAGTGAACGCTCAGTTGTTTCTCCAACAAATCTGGAGAAAAAAAAACCAAGAAGCAAAAAAAAACGCAAAAATAGTCTCTTCGCAGATGATATCTCAGCTAATAGATCCCGACAATGGTTGTTCTAATCCGCTGGAAAGCTGAAATGATAGTTACTAGTCTTCCAATACCTACCCAAAAGAATTTCTGATTTGTGATGCAGATTGTATTCTTGCGGGAAGCATCACAGACAAGTGCCAAACAAAGGTCTCAGATCATCACAAAACTAACATCTTCAAAGTTATGCGATAGAATTTATTCTCCAAGATGTTATAGAAAGCTATTTGTAGGCCAAAAGCACTTGTCCTTTCACGAGAGGTAACATCATTCTCATGACCACACAATGCTCCATCTTTTGATTTAATAGGTTGTAAGGAAAGTTCTGCCGATTAAGCAGATTTGTTTTATATCTATCTTCATTATAAAAATATGTCAATCAACGATATTTTGGTAATGTGCATCGACAAGCATGGACTAGTTAAGTCTATCATAAATGCTCTACTCCAAAAAGTGCGTTGGCTGCTTTTTGAAACGGATGAAGAGTTCGATTTTTCGAACGCTGAAAACAATGAGCTGTTTCTTGTTGGAAAAACGCCCAGTCACTGAAGCAAGTAATAGTTGAATGTCGCTTCATTTGACCATATGAAGGACATAGAACCAATCTTTTAGACAAGCTTCTGCAACTTCTGTGCGTCTATAATTCAAAAAATGTGCCTTTTCGCAGATATAAGAGCAACGTATCACCTCTTTTTCTTGAGGCATTTCTCTCCAATTTATCGTAGTTTTTTCAAGCTGAATAGCGTATTTGGTAGCGGGCGCCGTCGCTATAGCACACCCCAAACAAGCCCTATGCATTCGTATTTGATTTTGGTATTATCAAGAAGAACTGACAGAATTTTCTTTATAATCTAATACCAGGCGATTTTGTTCCATATAATTATAAGAGCGTGCTAGCTCACCAACATCAATCCATAACAACACAGAATCACCGGGAACAAGCGGATAACGAACTCGGGCTTTTTTTGCGAGCGGTCAGTTAGGTTTTGGGGCGCGGCTAAACTCAGCAAGCGGTCCACATTTATTTGGCTATCGATGCGCGAACAAGCAATGATGCAGCAAGTTCTGACAAGGAGAGCACTCGTCGAACAGTTTTAAGCGCATAAAAATCGTCAATGAGCACCTATCATTGCTTTAGCAAAAGTTCAACAAAGCATGCATCATCTACCACAATTCTTGGTTTTAGGTGTGAAGGACAGTAAAAATTTCACATAACTGCTGCTTTCACATGACATTTTTCTTGGCGCACTGGATTTCTAGCATAATAATTACCCTAATTTCACGCGTACAAGGCGCGGGGTGGTCCTAGCTTTCATCGACCAGCCCGAACACGGCAAAGGACTTCGCAACCAAAGGAACCCCATACCGTGCTGCGTTTTGCCTGACGAATCGTGCGGCATAAGGATCGCTTCTTAAAACACGTTGGGGCGGCTGAGCAGCTCGATGAAAGCTAAGACCACCCGCGCCTTGTACGCGTGAAATTAGGGTACTTACGTAGATACTTAGATGGCCCCTCTCCACGTGGCGTGCGAGCCCCAGCACAAAAAATTCCAGTGGTTCCTTCTTTCGCTTTAGACATCATCAATCTTCTTGATTATCGTCTGTGGCTGCGTCCACGAGTTCCAAGTGCGATAATCGTATCCAGCTGATTTCTCAACTAGTCCATCCGCTCCACGAACACGTCTGCCCACCTCGTTGGTGGTAAGATGTTCTTAGTTTCCATCTGTCGTCTGTTCTCCTCATGATGTGACCGGCCCATCGGTGTTTCGCTTTCGTATTCCGCTGGGTCACGAAGACGGGACATTTTTCTCATATCCGCACTGCGAAGTCCGACTAGATGTCGCTTGTGTCGGGTCATCTTCAGAAAACTGCGGTCGAGCGCTATGGGGGTGGTTCGTAAAGCTTCCGACGTGACTACAGTGTCGGCCCAAATCCCAGCTGCGTAAGAGAGCGCCGGGAGAACGATTGAGTCGAACAGGTGGGCACGAAGCTCCAGGTTGGTCAACTGGTCGGCGGCTTCCTTCGGAGGCTCGCAGGCGGCCCAGGCTGCTCTTCTTCTCCTGTTAACTTCTTCCCTCGCGTCGTTCTCCACGTCTATCGAACGTCCGAGATACACGGATGAAGACATCTCCATGATAGAAGCGCCTTCCACTTTCATTTCCGCATCTTCGTAAGGGGCGTTCTTTATGAACTGAGTCATCTTCCGATTTATTCGCAGTTCTATCTTCTCCCCTGCTTCGTTTAGTGCCTTCAACATCGTATTTGCTTCAGTGATACTGCTCGAAAAGAGAACAATGTCGTCCGCAAAACGAAGTTTCGACATTTTAAGACAGCACATGCATGTTGAACCCACCCGTTCGCGTTCCATGAGGCCTGAAAATCCAGTACTTACGGGATACAATCTTGTCACCAAATGAATTAGGGAAGCAAGCGCAAGGTCTTTAGGCTACGCAATTTTAAAGTGGATAGCCTCATGGTACGGGTCTCTTACGCCCTTTCTAGTAATTTGATGTTTCTCTTCGAAGAATAATTTCATACAGTGAGGGTATTCCAGTTGCGGCAGGACATACGTACTCTCTCTAACACATTTCATTTGTTTCTTTTGTCCTATGAAATTCTTCTAAGCAACCGCAGTAGAAGTCTCAAATGAAAATTTTTTTCTTTAACTGCTGTTGTGACATAAAACTCATTGGCAAAAAAGATGTTTTCGTGGTGACACGGCTATCTTGACAGGTTTCGGGCTGGTGCTGCACAAATGGAGCAGCACGCTGCTTTGAAGGATCTTCTTGACGTTCATCGGAAGATTTTTTTCCCAAGGTTATCAAGTCAAAGACCAAAGGTTCTAATTTTCAAATGACTCTGTGTAGCTGCGCCGCCGATGTTTGTTTAGGAGATATGAGGACAAATCGAACAAGTTGCAACAAAGTGCGGCAATGCGAACGACAGTCGCAATTTTCCTTTGCTTCCATTTGTAAAAAGAAAGTGTAATTTTGATAATGATGTGTACCCTTGTGCAACATAGATACTTTTGGTACTATTAGAAACTGAGTTCTTGTTCCTATCTTTCAAGAAAACACAAAATTCCTTCGCGAGCGACATAATTCAAACACTTCAAATTCATTCAGAACTTTTGGGAATGGAGCTTATCTTACATGCTGATTACAAATGTAGCACACACTCTGCGAAATAAGGTTCCTTTGTGGGCTAACGGCTCAAAGTACGCTCTGTTTCGCGGCGCGCGATTTCGCGGTTCGAAACGTTCAAGGTGCTGAACGGACCTACATATTCACAATAAGGCCTTCATATAAAAAACGAAAGCAAAGATAGCGAGGTCCAAACAAAAAAGCAAAAATATGACAGATTATCGGAGCATTCAATGGGCTGTGAAACTTCTAAATAAAGCAACCACAGAATGCACGTGCAAAAAAAGAGTATGATCAAAGCTGTCAGTAGCTACTTGAGATGAGATCTTCCCGTTTTTACCACCCTAAGCAGATAAGCTATAGAGATTATCTGGAGGTTACACTCTCGAAAAAGGTCGAAAAAATGAGAAAGCTATCACGCACATTTTTTGTTTTGCAAAAAAAATTCTCGGAAAATTCTAGCTATTCGTGCTTACTGGCTCACGGCTGCAGGGGCTAGCTTATCCCTTTCAGCAATTCCTAAAAGGAATTAAGTTTGCCGGGAGGTGCTGCTCTAAAAACGTTGTTTGGTTCTGCTTTAAAGTCCCCTTTTGAAGCACTTGAAACAGCCATCCTTAAGCATTCCTACCATCCACCACTACGAACATATTGAAGAGGAGCAAGAAGCTGTACAAGCCGCATTTTCTAGCATTTCGTATGATCCCCTGATAGGCGGCCAACTGCCTTTTCTTCAAAGTCATTTTTCTTCCTTCAAAGTTAGCGAACATTCCAAAGTTGTACTGTTCATCTAAGCCAAAGGTGCTAAGCATGTTGCTGGTAAGAACAAATGATGTATTGGAGTCATGAAATTTCGATGAACCACAGGTCGAATGTTGGGGTTCATCGAAAAATTCGATCTCTTAAAAACTCATCTGTTCTTATCAGCAACATGCTTAGCATTGTTGGGTTAGATGAACATTACAACTTTGGAACGTTTTCGCTAACTCTGGAGAAAGAAAAATGACTTCGAAGAAAAGGCGATCGGCCGCCGGGGCTTGTACAGCTTCTCGCTACTGTTCAATATGTTCATAGTGAAGGGTGGTAGGAAAACTTACGGATGGGTAGACAGCGTGAAATCCAGATATCTGGAGCTCCAGGATATGAAGCTTTCTTTCTAAGCTGCGATCACCTTCCCAGCAGGGATGTTAATGCATGCGGCTCTCAGACGATCGCAGGAGATAGGCGGTTATCAAGAATTGACTTCCAATCATCCTCAATTCGAGGAGGTAACTGCGCATTTATGGGAAGCGTATTGTGCAATGGCGCAATGGTTGTTTCAAAATGCAGCAAATTAAATTAGGAGAGCGGAAAGAGTCAGCGGGCCTGCAAAACTTGGACAGTTTTCTGGAGTTTTTGAGCCGAGCGCAATGAGTTAGCAACTCATTTTCCGGTGCACGGTCCTATCCTCTACGATTGTTAGATGAGCTTATGATTACTTGCTTACTTCTGGATGCAATATTTTCAACTGCGTTATTATTGCTGTTGCTCGCTGGTGTTCAAAGCCGCTATTTATTATGGCCTGTAGAACCTTCCGTCAGTTCAGATGATCTTGAATAAGGGCTCAGATGAGTTTCGTGAGGTGAACTCAAGAGCGACCACTCCTCCATGCTAAAGATGCAACGTGACGTGACAGATGAGCGTCAGGGCACATGCCGCGACAACATCGCCTGACTTCTGTGACTGTTGCATTCGTTCGAGATGATTAAAGGCAGCGTCCAGGCAGGTCTGGACCTATGGGGATTTTACGTGGAAAGTACTTTTGCGGCCCTAACTAAGCCACTGCCCAACCGGTAGCTCAGGTAGTGCCCTAACGCCTGAGATATTCCCCTCGAAACTGGACCCCGCGACCGTGTTTCGCATGGATTCATGGCGCAAAGCGTGGATCCTGGCGCGAAACTGCCATGAATCCATGCGAATACGTTCGCGGGGACCAGTTTCTAGGGGAATATCTCAGCCATTAGAGCACTACCTGAGCTGCCGCTTGGGCAATGCCTTAGTTGGGGCCCCAAAAGTACTTTTCACGTAAAAGCCCCATAGGTCCAGTTCTGCCTTGACGCTGCCTTCAAGGAAATAGTGCGCAAATGATGGGACTCGCAGAAAAATCCCGTAAGTTGCTCGTGAGTGACTGACGGTACACTCAATGTGGCATAGTACTGCGGACGAAAGTGCGTGAAATTGCACAATTTGACTGCAGCCAAAAAAAAAACAGGAAAACACGTTTTTCTTCTGTGTTCGCAAAATTGGTTCGATTTTTGAGAAACTGCATAATAAGAGAGTTTACTGCATAAAAAGAGAGTTCATTTATTTATCTCATCTTATTTCTGTTTGCAAATGCTGATTTTTTGAAAATTCAAGCTAAAGTATCATAACTAGGTTTCCGTTTCCTAGGCGATATTTTTGATAGGTGCCTTTTTTGGTGACAGCAGCTATCAAAAATCCGTTTGAAAAATTCACCAAAAATGGTTGCCCTGGCCGATGATCCCGGTTGCATTAATCGTACAGAGCTTATCAAACGCAGTATTGCTTGCATGACTCCACTCCAGCGCTGGACTCCGCATCTCTTCCGTGAACATGCTCTCTGATCACTTTCCCAGGGCGAGCGTGGGAAAGGCTGGAACCTCAATCGATTGGAAGTGATTAGAGAGCATGGTCGCGGAAGAGACGCAGAGTCCAGCGCGGTAGTGGAGATGCTGATGCAAGCGACACTGCGTTTGATAAGCCCTGTATATCCGTTTATCGTTTTATCCGCATCCAAATTGATAGCTAATTGGATGCCGTAGTGCGGGCCATAAGATCAACTTACGGGAACCGTGTCGAGTCGAAGTGGCCTTTCCAGCTGAGACCCATACTGCTTTGAAGAGCATTAATCGATGATTCCAAATCTGTTTTCCAAATCTGCCAAGCGCCTCTAGACGCCGAGTTATGCTCGTTTTTTAGGTCAAAAAATTGAACGCAAAACTGAAGCAAAATCGCCCAAATTTGCTCAAATGGTCCAGTGTCAAGTATCAGAGCTGTTTATGCAATGGATACATTTTATTTACTATGCTAATACTTAATATTGCTTTATCTGAGCGCTGGAAAGATTGTAACAATCAATTTTCTAAATTCTGCATTCATTTTTCGTTCCGAAAAACAAGCATAACTCGGCATCCAGAGGCGCTTGGCAGATTTGGAAGGCAGATTTGGAATCACTGCTTGATACTCTTCAAAGCTGTATGGGTCTCATCTGGAAAAGCCACTTCGACTCGACACGGTTCCCTTCTTAGTTTGCCTTAGGGGAGATGCAGGGGCGGGGATTTATTAAGGGACTGAAATCTTTTTATATGAAGGAACGCACGCTGTTTGAAAGGCTTCATGAGAAATTTCATCTGACACTTTTTACACCATCAAGCATCGGGCGAGCAAGCACAACGAAGGCATAGCAATACGCCCAATTTCACCTGTCGTCAGTTACATTAATAGTTGCTCCTGTACTGTCATAGGATGAGCGAAATGCGCATCGTATGTGTTATGCTTTCTGTTTTGCTTCGTCTCGGATGCGGCGCGCGAAGCTTTTTGCGGCGTTTTGGTCTGCCGGGCGAACGCAGCACTAAAGCAAATACCGCTTATACACTCGGAAGTGGTTAAATTTTTATTAGAATAAATACAGCTTTTTTCGGGTTTTGGACGAGGATACAGTAGTTTGATTGGCGAATATGCAGACAAGAGTTCCAAATTTTGGATCTGATACATCCTTACAACCGTGTATGGCACATCCGTAGAGCGCAGGACACTAAAAAAATCTTATTTACGATTAAAAAGTTGAAGACTCGAAAGTAGCCGTATTCTCGTCTGAAATGGACGCAAATGACATTCAAGGAAATGCTTTGATTTTGGCTATGATTAACACACAAGGGATCTGATGCAATTCGACCTCACGAGAAATTGTCTTTTGACAAAATCTTTACTTTTCTTGAATTCCAGTATAGATAAGATATCCTTCTGAATGATTTATTTGGAAAGATTGATTATTTGAGTCTTCCAATAGTCAAATACTTGAAAAAAGAACGCGATTATTCGATTTCGCATAGTTAAATGAAGAAGGAAGAAAATTTTTTGCACATTCGTTCGATCGGCCGACTAAAAATCTTATATATTAGGTCGTCCCGAAAGTTTTGTCGGTTTTTTCAGACCATCATAAGACCGTGCACAACGAAGATCTGAATGAGCTTCAGCATGTATTCGATGCAGCTTTTCCTTCTCTTTCTTGTAGTTAGATTTTTGAGCCACAATACCTGCATGCTTTCTTCAATAATTGCTGAAATTCTTCACCCTCCATTTCTGTCTGCTCAAAATTCGGCTAATTTTTGAAAATTTCATTTCAAAGTTTCGGAAACGTTTAAGTAAGTATTGAATAGAGCAATTCTTGGATTACAAGATGATTTTTAGATTCTACTATTCTGCTGATTTTCGCTTCAAAAAATTATTTCTTCGGAGGTCTCGATTTTTGGCAGAGTCATGAAACACGCAACTGCAGCAAAAACATGAAAACTTCTGAGGTTTCTGCGAATTGCAACATGATTCTTATTGAACACTATTTATGCAATATTACCCAGTTTGACTTGCTTCAAAAAAGCAGCTTTTGGAATTTTCGGTACTTTTACGTAGCAAACGTAATCAAAAGGCCGCGGTTTTTATTAAATAAATAATTATAACGGACTTAGTAAACGTGACAAACGTAATTTAAAATGGTCACAATGTAGCCAAGGCTTTGCTCTACATAACAGTTACTAGCGCTCCTTAGAAGTATTAGGACAGAAATTTCTAAAATTCAGGAAATGTTTGGCGTTACTGTTGAGCTGCTCAAAAAGCCATGGTGATAACATTGCAAAGACAGGGTAGCTCAGAGATAAAATATAGCTGTAAGAAAGAGGATAAAAATATGAATTAATTGATACCTAGATCGTCCGTGGATTGGTGTTCTGTGAGTTTTAGTGAGCGATGAAAAAAACCGACAAAACTTTCGGGACAACCTAATATAAAGCTGAATGTCTGTTTGTCTGTCTGTATGTCTGTCTGTCTGTCTGTATGTCTGTGTGTACGTATGTTCCGAATAGAAAATTCCATTTCTGAACCGATCCGGACCAAACTTGGCACACATACACTACGGGCCCCGGCGGGTGTCATAGGCTACTTTTCGTCATCGATCGATATCGATTTTATCGATTTTTATCGATTTTTTTGCTGAGTTCACCTACGGGGCTGGGAGTTGGCACAGGGGGGTAATCGAGCATGGGGATTGCGAATACAATATTGGTTTTCAGGATTATCGATTACTTTTATCGATTTTATCGATTTTTTGCAAAGTTTGAGCTACGGGGCTGGGAGTTCGCACAGGGGGGTAATCGAGCATGCTGATCACCCCCAAAGGGGTGATCAGCATGCTCGATTACACCCCCTGCCAAATTCCAGCCCCCTAGCTCAAATTTTCAAAAAATCGATAAAATCGATAAAAGTAATGGACGATCCTGAAAACTAATATTGTGTTCGTAATCAGCATGCTCGATTACCCCCTGTGCAAAATCCCAGCCTCGCATGTCAAAATTTACAAAAAATCGATAAAATCAATAAAAGTAATCGATAATTCTGAAAACTAATATTGTGTTCGGAATCCCCATGCTCACTTCCCCTCCTGTGCCAACTCCTAGCCCTGTAGGTGAACTCTGCAAAAAAATCGATAAAAATCGGTAAAATCGACATCGATCGATAACGAAAAGTGGACTGTGACACCCGCCGGGGCCCGAAGTGTATGTGTGCCAAGTTTGGTCCGGATACGGCGGAGCCGGGTAAGCCAGCTAGTATACAAATATTTAAAAGTGCTTTCGAATGAAACTTTTGCAGTGTGCACACTGAGCTCAGATATCTTCGCCGTCGATCTATGTTGATGAGAGATTAGTGAAGGTATAGGTGGCTTGGTGCCATCTTTTCAAAGCGATCGTAGATAGACAGACAGCAGATAGAGCGTGTGAGAGTTTTGCGGAATCCGTTCCAAGTGAAATTTTTTTGAATCTACCCCGCAGCAGGGTATTAAATGCGATATTAAACGCGCAGACACTTCTCAGTTCAGTTCCTCCATCATGAAATCCTAACTTGCTCTGCCAGCCTTTAATCGCTGCTCGAGCACGAAAAAATTGCCCAGACGATATGCCAAAGCTTGCAAGGCCTGAACAAGTACCATAGAGGTGTGGCTTGTCACTGAGACAACCTTAAATAGGTATAGGTAATACGATGGGCATGTAGTCAAAATTCCTGTTTAAAAATTTGAAAAAAGATGCATGAATTGCAGGTCGCACAACCCAGTATTGAAATGTGTTTGATTGGGGAATGTGGAGGACTTTAAAAGATCAAGAATCTTTGAAAATGCAGCTAAGATGTTTTTGTTCAACAAAGCGCTTCTCTGCTAAGGAGATGTTACTAACCGGTAAAGCATGTTTAGTTGAGTGGCCTTCTTAGATGCGATGTATACCATATTGAAGGGCATCAAAGCTGATTTCAAATCTGCCTTACTTATCTGCAGAACGTTTATGGACGAGGAGTTATGAACGCTTATTGGAGCAAAAAATTTAATATGCAAGTAGGACAAAAATACCGTAATACTTTTTCTAGCTCTTCAATGGGGCAGTGATAACCATCAGAGCACTTTATTCAGAAAATAATCTAAGATCTTATATATAAAGCTGAATGTCTGTTTGTCTGTCTGTATGTCTGTCTGTCTGTATGTCTGTCTGTTTGTCTGTATGTGTGTACGTATGTTCCGAATAGAAAATTCCATTTCTGAACCCATCCGGACCAAACTTGGCACACATACACTTCGGGCTCCGGCGGGTGTCATAGGCTACTTTTCGTCATCGATCGATATCGATTTTATCGATGTTTTGCAAAATTTGAGCTACGGGGCTGGGAGTTGGCACAGGGGGGTAATCGAGCATGCTGATCACCCCCGTGGGGGTGATCAGCATGCTCGATTACACCCCTCTGCCAAATTCGAACCCCCTAGCTCAAATTTGGCAAAAAATACATCGAGCGATAACGAAAAGTGGACCGTGACACCCGCCGGGGCCCGAAGTGTATGTGTGCCAAGTTTGGTCCGGATCGGTTAAGAAATGGAATTTTCTATTCGGAACATACGGCGGAGCCGGGTAAGCCAGCTAGTAAAAAATATATCACACTTGATTGCATTATTTGAGGGTTAGATAGATTTCAGCAACTCATATTATCCAAAATGCACATTCAACTTTTAGATATTCATTAGTGAAAGCGATTAAGATGCTCCAAAACCAAATCAAATTGTTTAGCTTTCACAAAAAACAGTTGAACAGCTTCTACGTGACTCAAATGACCTCGTGCCTCGCTAGAAATTTAGAAAACATGTCAAAATAAGCCAAGAAGGGAAACAGCTTTATAAAATCTATGCAAAAAATTTTCTGACTAAAGCACGTATCTTACGGGAACTTTTTGGAAAAGTGCTTTCTTTTGATAATCTTTTAGAAGAGAAGAGCAGCAAGGCACGGCTCGTGTAAGAAGACTCTGTATTACTAAAGTGTTGAATTCAACCTAATAGTCAAAACTGTGACACCTGCAACAGTACAAGGATACAGTGACCGCCAAAAAGTTGCGGACAAGCCGAATTCCTTCTTTCATCTCTCATTTTCGGATAGAAAACGAAAATGAAAAAATGATTGGATTGCATGTGGTGATAGAGCTCACCAAGAGCTACAACTCACACATTGCGCTTTCTGGAAAACATGTATTTTAGAATTTTTGAAAATCTTTTCCTAAAAAAAGTCCGAAAATGGCTGTGTCACAATGTTGCGGACAATAATTCTTCGAACGCGAAAATTTTGTTTTAGGTCTTTATTTTGAGCAACAAAGAATTTTTCCGGACAAGTAAGCATACTATGTCATAGAGCTCATCGAGGACAATAATCTGGTAGTGGCTACTTCCAAAAAACCCAAGCTTGAGTTTTATTTTCCTTCTTTTCAAAAAATAACTTGTAATATTCCAACAAAGCTATTCGATAAAATGGATGCCCTTTGCCATTTTCTATGCATCGGACGTGTGCTGGTGAGTTTCTTTGCTGAAAATGGCTTTTGACAGTGCGTGCATATGACCCCACCTGCACCTCACCACTGACTTGCACCGCATTGCATGGTTGTAGCTCGGCAAGCAGTCATTCTACAAGCCTGCAAGTAGGCTCATTCGAAAGAGCGTGACTTCCTAAACCCGATGGTTTGCAAAAGAGTTGGGTATGTGAAACTGCAGAGAATTGGCGGATGGGGTGACAAAGCGCAGCCTTAGGGGTGAATGGAGTGAAGGGTCTTATCAACACTAGAAACAGTCTTAGAGCTCCGAAATGGATCTATTACAAAAAAACTGACGGTTTTGAATTTTTAGGGTGGAACTGGTGGCGAAAGAAGCTTTGCTCAACTTTAGCTGAAAAATCCTTAGCCTACCACTGCAGCTGCGCTTTGTCACCCCATCCGCCAATTCTCTGCAGTTTCACATACCCAACTCTTTTGCAAACCATCGTGTCGAGAAAGTCACGCTTTTTCGAATGAGCTTACTTGCAGGCTTGTAGAATGACTGCTTGCCGAGCTACAACCATGCAATGCGGTGCAATTCAGTGGTGAGGTGCAGGTGGGATCATGTGCACGCACTGTCAAGAGCCATTTCCAGCAAAGAAACACACCTGCACACGTACAATGCATAGAGGATGGGAAAGGGCATCCATTTTATCCGAACAGCCTTGTTGGAATGCCTTAAATAGGTTTCCATGTTAGGGAAACTTGGCTTGAAGAAGGAAATTAAAAATTATTTTTTGAAAAAAGGCAAAACAAATTCAGACTTGGTTTTTTTGGAAGGAACCACTACCCCATTATTGTCCTCGATGAGCTCTATGATATGTGTCCGTAAAATTTCTGTTGTTGCTCAAAATAAAGACCTAAAGCAAAATTTTCGCGTTCGAAGAATTATTGTCCACAACATTGTGACGCGGCCATTTTCGGACTTTTTTTAGGGAAAAGATTTTCAAAAATTCTAAAATACATGTTTTCCAGAAAGCGCAATGTGTGGGTTGTAGCTCTTGGTGAGCTCTATCACCACATGCAATCCAATCATTTTTTCATCTTCGTTTTCTATCCGAAAATGAGAGATGAAAGAAAGAAGGCGGCTTGTCCGCAACTTTTTGGCGGTCACTGTATATGATCGTTCTTCTGAATGTATGTGCTATATATTAGTTTGAACCGAAAGTTCTTTCGCACCAAATTCAAAAATTCATAACTACTGAAATTTCCATCCGATCTGACTACTTTTATTTTTATATGAAAGTGCAAGTCATGCTCTTCATAAAGACTTTTTAAATGCCTGCTAATGATCATCTGTTGCATAGATAGGAGCGATTTGAATTTTCTGTGTAGTGTCATAAAAAATCGGAAACTTGCAGCGAAAATCGGAGCAGTCAGTATTGTAGGTTATTTCACCAGCTCTAACAGTGCAATCTGCGCCAATTGAGCGTCTCTATGAAAAGTTACGATTTTCGAGCAAGCAAAAGAAAAGGGCGAATTTGATTTATCTTGGCATTTTTCAGGGAAATCATAACTTTTCATAGAGACGCTCAATCGGCGCAAACTTTGCACTGTTAGAAAGAGCTGGTGAATTAACCTACACTAGCGACTCCCCCAATTTTTGTTGCAAGTTTCCGATTTTTTATGACCCTACACAGAAAATTCAAATTTTGACCAATTTTCTTCTATCGCTCCTATCTATGCAACAGATGACCATTAGCAGGCAGTTAAAAAGTCTTTATGAAGAGCATGACTTGCACTTTCATACAAAAATAAAAGTAGTCAAATCGGTTGGAAATTCCAGAAGTTATGAATTTTTGAAAATGGTGCGAAAGAACTTTCGGTTCAACCTAATAATTACGTGTATGGAGGAGCCCGCTAAGGGCTGTGCCAATCTACTCTCATTCCTCTTTTTTTCTTCATTTCTATTCATAGGAGACATACGAAAAACGCGTAGTTGTTGTCTAATTTGTCAGATGTATGCTTGAGGTAAGGGGAATTTTTTTAATGTATGGAGATGCCATTTTTGGCAGTTAAACTCGTTTTCGGCTACCATCAGATCCCACCTTCGTACTTTACGTAGAGTACGATTCAGGGAAGTGCTTGAAAGCCATCCCATAAAGCTTGCTTTGCTTTGTCGAAGGGCCCAAGTCCCACTAATCAAAGGAAACATATGGGAAACGATGGCTTCGATAAAACCGGAAAACAATTATGAGACAATCTAATATCTTGTAAACTTGTCACATGTGGTAACTGCACTATTTGGTATGACCTCTCCGATAGATAGTGACGTAAATTAACAACATGCAGAGCGCAGCTGGTGTATACTTATAAGGGAATCAAAAAAATGCTGAACCTTCAAATTGAAAAAAGTTCATGTCTCTGTCCACCAAAATTTTTACGGATCCTCACATGCTCATGTATACACACCTATGGTTAGACATTTGTATAAACCATTGCTTCATTTTTTTCCTTAGTCAAAATCAAGAAAACGGCGATTTCCATGCTCTTGCCAGAGTGATGTTATCATATTTCCACATAATTTATTGTATCAGCTTGCTGCTTAAGTTCTGTCCGATTTTCTTTTCCAACTTTTGACTATTATAACTTCTTACAGAATCAGCATACGTGAATAACTCAGTTTCTGAGGACCAAGCAATATTTTGGCAAATAGGAGGATACTGAGTTTTGCGAAAACTTCTACTGATGAAAAAGCAAGAATTAAAAAAATTTCATTGTTATTTTTCTAGCCTGCCTTTTTGTCATAGCAATGTCCTCTTATAAGAACTGATAGGCATACTGAATAGCCAGCCAACTTTAGAAAAAGAGAATTTTGAAAATTGCTTCACAACTGCACGCCCATAAGGTCCTCGATGCAAAGTTTGGCCAAATAATAAAGCTCTTCTTGACCTCGCTCTAGACACGCATAATGCTTTTCAGAATGTGAAATGTTTGCACTTAGTGCGAGGGGTAAAAGTAACTGGTGAATGGGTCCTGCTAGCTCTTGCTTTAGCATTTTCAACGTTGAACTCATCGATTGTGTCTACACAGAAAGTTATTTGTAGAACATTCAAGTGGATAATCAATCTTCGACAAATCTCAAAAGCATGGCAATTTTTACGTAAAAATGAGTCTGTGCATGTGCTAGACCATTACGCCCATATTCCTTATGACCAAAATAATGGCCTAGAAGGGCGTTTTGTGGAGATTTCCATGCAAAAATATTCCTTACAAGGGAAGGATAATTGGTAACTGTGGCCATTTGGAAGATGGTATACATCAGAAAGCTCGCCTTGAAACACTGATTTCGAAACTGCTGTGTTCGATATCTGCTGAACGCATTTCTGATTGTGAGAAGAAAGAGAGCTGGAAAGCGAACGCATATCTTTTCGCTACAACAGATTTTGAACCGACATCCATCGTGAAATAATCGACAACGATAACTGCTAAACCATTAAACAGCTTTAGCATCTTTCATCATTAAACGTACTCTTCCGCAAACACGACATATGCAAGGAGATACGTCTTTTTTGAAGAATTGTTCCGCAACAAACACAGTTTTAAGATCAGCGTATCAAGGCGTATGTCATGACATATGTCACATATCGAAAAATCACATTAATCAAGTGTTCTTCCCCTGTTTGGTGAAACGGCACCCGATAGTACAAATATTTCGTATTAAACCTGTAATTCTCCTGGAACGGCTGCTTAACAAAAACTGACAGAACTTATGCAACAAGCTAATATACACATACCTTCGAAAGTCCAGACGAACTCCAAGAATGCTTGAGGGGTACTGTTCGATAGAAAGCAAGTTCTACAAACTGGTAATGCTTTCGCGCCATGATCATCCCACATGCAGTTAAAAAAGTTGTATCTCGGTCTGTAAACTTTCTACGGACCTCCTCGCAAACATTTACGCTATCAACATCAGATATTCACGTAAACAGTTGCTGAATTTTTTTTGATTAAAAACCGAAAATCGGAAATTTCCTAGATTACCTCAAAGCAATGCAGGGTCATTCTGAAATAAGTCCAATACTATAAGTCTTTGTACGTATAAATGAAAATTTGTGCAATTTTTCGACAAAATTTTCAGAAATATCAAATTTAGCTCGTATTTTCTGGTTTTCCTCATGAAAACTAGATATTTCGGAAACTATAGCTTGAAAAAAGCTAAAACTTACACTAATACTTGCAAAGGCTTGTAGCGATTTCTCATTTTCTAGTTAAGGGAAAAATACAGCAACTGTATACTAAGTTGTTTCGAAAGTTCTGTCCGATTTTTAGTTGCCTTGTTTCAACGCAGTTAGTTTGTAGGAGTTTTGTACTTATTGCAGTTATATAAATATCACCTGAAAGCACTTTTCTTGCTCTTTCTTGCACCCCCCCCCCCCCAATGCTTGCCAAAACATCTTCTCAGTGATAAAAGTCCAACCCCCGAAGCCAAATTGCCAAAATGCAGTCATGTTCAAGAAGTTTCGATAAACAGAATTCCCGCAGTACTCGTAAAAGTGAGTATGTAATATTTTATAGTGGATCAGGGTTTAATGGGCTCACATACGCACACTTTACTTCCAACAAAGTGAATGTCTTACTTTTTCAATTTTTTCTCAAAATTGGAAGACAAACTCAGTTATTCAAAAATAACAACAATCTACGTATAGCAAACAGTGGTTCACTCAATAATACATATGATAGAGTAAAGCGAGAGCAAACGGGGACTACCGGTCAGTTAGCTTTCTTCGTTTGCTCGTAAAAATTTCTGTGCAGCAAAAATAGCTCGAATTCTCTTCAGCCGTGAAAGAATCTTAGAGGTATAGGGTACCCAATGGTGGTAGCCAAATATGTCCGCGTATTCTTATGTAAAAGCATTAGTACATCAAAATGGATGGTTTTGAAGGAAACTTTGCAAAATTCTCCAAATTTTCTCTTCTCTCTCGCTTGCCTTCTTTACATGGCATACTATGCCTTTGATAGAGTAATCTCGCTTAATCCAACGAAATTTAATGTGCACAAAAATGTTGATTTTGAAAGCGTTATAACATTTTTGATCGGAAAATCTGCAGATCGGACAGAACTTTCGAAACAACCTAGTATATGAATGTCTGATGTCGATAATGTTGACGTGTGTGAGTGGGAGGTCCGTAGGACGTAGTTATAATTTTGTAGAGATGCTCTGATTTATCGGAAAATCTGCCTCATGTGCTCCTGGGATTCGTCTGGCTGCGATCCCATAGCAAGCAAACAAAAAACGAAATTATTTTCTTGACAACCTAATTGTATATAATAACTTATGCGGAAGCACAGCATCACATTCGTAGAAACACAGAAATTTGCGTTTTTCGTAAACAGAAGAGTTTCTAAGTTCTTCAAATTCAAAACTTTAGGATATTCAATTCGAACTCGAGTCAAAGTTACAGAAGTGCAAACGCCATCTTCTAGAGTTTTGCTCCGAATAAAATTTTGCTACCTACTTAGAAATAAGAATTGTAGAACTTGTTGCGGTGAAATTAGATTACATTAGATTAGAAAAACTTATGAGGCGACGAGTTCGTCAGCTCATTCCAACAAACTCATTATTGAACGCTAGCTTCGTTTCGACGACAGCAACGCGTTCTCTAACAGTGTAGCTGGTAGAGACGGGCGATGTGTAACGCAGTCATTGCTTTCCACTAAGAAGTTTCAAAAGTCACTTTTTCCAATGTACATTGCTAATGCTTTTGAAAATGCAGATTTCCTGCTTCCTAGAAAAGTAAAGCAGTTTTTCAAGAATGTCACCAGAAATTGTTCCCGTCTCGATGTGGCATTGTCTCTTCCTGTCACCTCATAGGCCCGGTGGTAGCGCAGGACACAAGCTAACCATGGACTTCGCCCAATTCTCATGCCAGCACCAAGAAATTCTTTTTGAGAAGATGAAAAAATAATTACACTTAATGTTCACTTTTGAGAAATACTGACTGGACATACTGGTCACTTTATATGTATAGTTGACTGCACGGTATCGACGGGGTTGAACGCCCGCATCGTGTCTCTTGCGGGCTAACATTTGCATTTGCGCGATGGGTCATACCAGGCCAGTACTCGGCAGCCGCTTTGCAGGCACGCTCGCTGCCTTCAGCCTACAGCGACCCGGACGATTTCGTGCAGTCGACTTTACACACCTTCTCCCCCCCCCCCCTTCGTTCAAGAAAGGATAAGCGACAAGCTCCGGCTGGCAGCTTTTACCATGGAATGCGACAACTGATCACTGCAAAGAAGTTTTGATGTAACAAGTGCCACTTGCACACTTGAAAGTAGGTGTTGAAGTAACTTGTGACTCGAAATCCGAACTAACCCTCACCTTCAGTAGACTTCTTCCGTTATAGAAAACAGTCCACTTAATCCTAGTTTCTTGCGATATCCCGAGACTGAATCGAACTCATATGGACCGCATTATAAGAGAAACTCACTTACATATGTGAATAATGATTACAATGTCTCCTTTTATTTCTTTTACCAGTCTGAATGGGACCCTTAGCGCAACGTAATGCACGCCTTATCAACCGTCGCGTAACTTCCTAAAACACACTGATGAGATTAGGCTCTTTCAAACAATGCACGTTCTTTACCTTACCGCATCTGAGTAGATATAAGAATTAAGGGAGAATATCATTAGACAAAGCAGAGCAGGAGGTACAAGATGACGTAAAAATTCCAAAAGTTTCAACCACGCAATGCTTGGAACAAGAATATAAAATTTTTCAAATGCCAGCATGTGTACAAGAAGATCTTCAGACTTCCGTACTGGTCACGCGTATGCTGTTCACGTCAGGCGTTCATATGTACTATTGCTAATTTTGACTGAAAAGTAAAAACAAGTGGACAGAAATACCAAATAACAGTTTTTTTGGATCTATTATGCTGAATTTGATATTCCTGAAAACTAGCGCTTATAGAAAGATGTAGTCTAGATCTGTACTTCTTCTTTTACTTCTTGCTGTATAGAACTACCCATGCCAATAGTCCAGCATTTGTTAAAGTATACTAAATTTAGTTTTCTCAAATTGTACGTATCCGATGTGGCAGAATATGCATGATCAACTCGCACTTTTTGGAAAGGGATCGCACTTTTAGCAATAGAAACTTTTAATGATTTTTTCACAAAATACATGGATCAAAATTTATTCTATTGTTCAGATGTCATTTTGTGAACCTGCTTTGTTTTATCGAGCATAGACTTCTCACATTTTTATATTCAAACCAATTCTCGACTTCATCTTTGCAGCAGTTCAATTATCTACGAATCAATTTAACTGTCTTGTTATTTGCCTCAAATTGGGGCAATCTTGTTGAACTAATATGGTTGCTGGACGCACTACTGAACACATAAACTTGATCAGTGAGGTTGATTACGTATTTTGCCGCGGTAAGGTGGCGATATCTATTGTTCAGACGTCATTTTTTCAGATGACTTTGGGACAACTAATATATAATGGCAAAAAGACAAAAGACTTCTTTGAGAAGTGAGCAGCCACGGAGTAGTTATGTATGCGTTCCTTTATGACTCAATATCGGTAAGAAGAGTAATGCCTATATGAAAAAAAATTCACAACTTTATTGATGCTGCAACCAACCAGACCTGTGTGATTCGGACAGTGTCGACGAATGATTTTGTTGAATTCGTCATGTAACGCAACAGCAAATTCAGGTTCCATTAAATCACCGAACTTACATGAATCTGAGCAGCGGAGTACCAAAAGTAATAACTGTAAAGAGAGACATGATACGCCACAAACTGATGTTTGAAATAAATGTGAAGTTACCACGAGAATTTTGCAGTAATAAAGCAGCATTTTTGGAACAGTGATGTTTGTTGTATGGCCTTTATACTAAAGAAAAGTTCACACG
The DNA here is from genome assembly GCA_958299035.1 of Cylicocyclus nassatus. Classification (NCBI taxonomy): domain Eukaryota; kingdom Metazoa; phylum Nematoda; class Chromadorea; order Rhabditida; family Strongylidae; genus Cylicocyclus; species Cylicocyclus nassatus. The sequence goes on along the minus strand of CATQJL010000223.1, from coordinate 30,446,406 downwards.
ACCGACGTTTACATAAGTGCGCCCTACCTTTTGCAAAGCTTTAGCAAGCATAGCTTCATAAGCTGCCATCGTGCAAGCAGAGTTGAACGCTGTTAGGTCTATGCTCTTTGTTACCCTCTATTCATAGGTTTTCTACTGAAAGTTTCATGTAAAAGCATTATCACTGATTATTTCAGGCTCCTACAAGGGCAACGAAGCCTTCCTTGATTTGCCTACGTGCAAAAAGCTTAATGACAATTCATTGTTTATTGGATGAACATTATGGCTTCATTTTGTTTCAATTTGCTTCTGTTGCACTATATTTTAAACAGCAGTAGATGTTGCGAAGGAGCGTAGGATATTGAACACAAAGCAAGATTGTACAAATTTATCAGGAATAAATTTAGGTTTATCAGCTTCGATCCAACATGCGATAAAGCAGTGCAAAACTCTTTTTACCTCACAGGCTTATATTAAGTTGGCGCGAAAATTATGCGTAATTCGAACAAAATTCAAATATTATACAATAATTTAAAGCTACCACGGTTTGCCGCGCTCTGCGGCGACCTGTCCGCTCCAGTTCAAATTCGAATTTGTCCTTGAGCAACGCGTGTGGGCTAGTATAATCATGCGTAATTTTGTCAGGTTTGAATCACCTCACACCAACTGATTCTTCTAAAGGACGAGCTGTTTCTGCGGATGAGAATGGGAAAGAAAAGTTCAGGCTGGTGGGAAAGCGGATAGAAATGTTGTTGATTGAAACATGCCAGACCTCGCGAGTGACCTTGATGCTTAGATTTTGAAAACTTTGAGCTCATTGAGTTTGGTATTTACGCCGTACAGATGCAAGAGAATCACAACTGCTGCACATCCTTTCGACAGGCAACTTTGAAGACAATGAAACTAGCGAGCATTCATTGATGACGACATGTATACTGCAGGTCTGTTTATTTTTTCCATTAAAGTTGATCCTGTCAACCTGTATCGAAAGCAGTATTTGCTGTGGCTTGAATACCTACACCACATATTCGAGCTTTGTAGCAAGCAAAACAACAGCTCCAACAACTGTATCACAGCTTGCGTCTTCCCTTCTTGTGTCTTCCATTTGATATTTGCTTCCATTAACTTTGAGAATGCTGCCATTTCAAGAAGTCTCGTTCCTTCGTTGCTATGGTAGTCCATGCAAACGAGATGCAAAGTCAAGCGTACCACCGTCGACAAAAAGTCTAAGGATCAGCTTAACAACCCGCAGCTATGATTTCCAGCTCAAGCCTGTGTCGTGATGACAAACATTCACGAATTAACCGCATGTTTATGTGAAGTTCCTATCTATTTAGATTGTTTATAAGATGTTTTCTCTGCCAACCACAGTAATTTACAATTATCCATAGGAAAAGCACTCAAAAGGGAATAAGATTGGGGTGCCTTATATTAACATAGGCTTTTAGAGTATTACCAGGAAAATCACATACGTTGCTATCTCTTCAGATAAGGTGGGCGTAAGTTCTTACCGCACTCAAACTCGCAGCGCTGGCAATCGCAATCACAGATATTATACTTTTTCAGAAAAAAGCGTTTCAATGGTAGGAATGGTACACTTGGAATTGTCATGGAGCATTTAAACCCAACATATCCTTTTACAGATAGTCCCTCTAATTAACAATATTTAACTTGAGAGTGAGAAAACAAAATACTTAATGCTAAAAATTAATTGACTTGAGAAATCCGTGGATGCGTGACGTGCACCACTGAGTTTTCGCGTCCTATTAGGATGCCTGCGCAGTGGCCTTAGTATTGCTTTAAAGAAATAACTAGGCTAAAGAAGGTGTGCAGGTAGGATGCGAATGAAATTCTGCACATTGATGTGCTGAATGGAACATCTACTCATCAGTAGATAGCTCAACTATATGTAGAATATTAGAAGGCACTTTTATTCATACTTGGAGCTCAGTGTGATTTGCGCATATTGCGAGATGCTGCACAGCATTACGGGCTTCAAATACAGGCACATTGATGCAGTTGAATAGAAACTAGACAGACTTAGTAGCGAGTAGCTTACAATCATATTCAAGCTCTGCATTGAACGCGCTACGTTGCGTCGCATTCAATGCAATTTGAACATAATTGTAAGCTATTTTGCCCCTGTTTTGTCTTTCTAATTTTTATTTGATCGCATCAATGTGCCTAAAACTTGCTGTGAGCGATTTTTGACAACGAGAGCCGAGTTACATGGGCATGTAAACCAAACATCTTTATTTAGGAAATCTAAAGAGATACGATACTATACATCCATACGATCAACAACACATACACTTCCAAAGATCTGAGGTAAGCAGTTGCAAAATGACATAACTATGAATATTTGGAAAGTGCTACACTGATGTGCAACTCACTGTATTTCATCTCAGATGTTTACAAAACGGAAGTAGCTATTCAGGAAGCATAGATGCTAATCTACTCGTCGTTAGCAGTCCTGTAAATACATACATTTTCGAAAATAATGATCTCAACCTCTTCTGCCCGCGCAAAAACTCGAACCGCAGTGGACATAAAACGCGAAGTTACCGTCTCCATAGAGTAAATTGCCAAATGGATCTGAGTGCAAGCCGGTAGGAGAAAGCGTTTGAATTATTTGACAGAATACACCAGCAGTGTAGCTGAGATACAGAATAATTAGAACTTGAACAAACATACTACGTGAATTGATAAGCTTCGTTGCCTTTTATACGAGCTATAGTGTCAGCGATAGTGTACTTGGTTGAGGGAAGCTTTTTCTCTCAATCTTAAAAACATTAATTAATGGGCCACTGGCGTATCATAAGCACGACTGAAAAAGTATAAAAATAGTTTGATAAAATTGCAAACTCAAACAGATAAACTGATCTGTGACAATTCTTTCAATTGCTAGCAGCGCTTCAACTCAAACCTCATAATAAATTCTATGGAGACTCTGTGCAAAAAACTTTCCATTATCGAGAAAGCAGAAGCGGTAGGATAGAGTATATCGGTGTAAAAAGAAATGAACGAATTCATCACTATTATTGACCGTTTACAAATTGCTTTGCAAGACTAATGCATCAGCCCGATTGGTACTATAACTTCGAAACGAGCATAAACAATCCGTTGATTAAGTGGCGTTCTTACATCTGAGACATTCGAGGCAAAGGTGATGATGATAAAATGGTGAGAATCAAAGAATTACTTTGTTCCTACTTTTGGAGATGATTGATCGTAAAGTTATGTTATAACCATGAAGTTCCCATGATTTGGCACGAATGAAAAATTTGAGACTACAGTGTTTGAGATGGCTCAAAAATAAAAATAAAGCATGACTTATTTGACTTCTTACATAGAATGAGACCATTTTTTTGTCTGTCTGTGCGAACGGCTGCTCGACTTACAGGAGAGAACAGTTGCGAAGTTGCCACTATTTGCAAATTCCCTATAACTCGTTCAAACCTTCTTCTAGTTCTATATGTGCAGACATATCAAAAAGTTTCAGTTTTCAGAAAATACTTGAATTTGAACTTCGCTCCAACATAGCAATCTTATAATCTGACGACTAGGAAACATTAGATTGGCGTAAAAATTTTAGGATCCAGTCTCACACTGACCTATTTCCTTACCGTAGTCATAAATCTTATTTAAAAAAGTAACGTTGAGCGAAAACACATTATTATTCGAGGCTTCCACAAAATAGTGTTGTGGATGCCAATGACAACGTATCCATCATACATCACTTGGAGTGTATCATCAAAGCACTTTCATGCGAAGTACCTATCTGGACATGGAAGTGTTTTTAGTCAAAGTGAGCGTAGAACACAGATCTGTTTTCGGTACCTGCTGCGCGCTCTGTACGCCGAATTAAGATCATTATTCGTGCCGAAAAATTGAACGTACTGGAACGAATTTATTCAGAAGTGCGCAAATGGACCAACGTTAGATATCAGTGCACTCTACAATACGGATTTCAATTTGGAAACTTTTCGCTCAATTGTTTTATCTGTGTATTGGAAGGATGTAACAATTGATTTTACATGAATCTTGCGTTAATCCTTTGTTCCAAAAATGCTCACTGTTCAAAATCCAATAGTAGTCAATAATCAAAGATTTGTGATCATCGTTCAAAGTATTACGAAAGGCATGGATTTTTCCTGGGAAGGATACTTTTTCCTTGTGAGCATACTTGAGACTAGCTGGCAAACCCGTCCCCGATCGGCCCTGTGAATGATATTTTCGTATTCAGCATGCTCACTTGACCCCTAAGCCAACTCTTAGCTCAGATGATACTTTGCAAAAAATTTGAGAAATCGTTATCGATCGCTAACGAAAAGTAGCCTACGACATCCGCCGGTCCCAAAGTGTATTTGTGCGAAGTTTGGTTTGGATCAAGAGAACATGTAGACTTAATGGCAACCGTAGATGTACAATATGATTATTTACAGCTATAATCTTGGCTCTGGGCGTGCAGCCAATCAAAACAATCGGCTCAGCCAACCTCATGTCATTCAGCACTATTCACGTACAATAGGTAATCAAAGATTGGTTGGCTAACATTCTATGCACGTACCCCGATGGAGTTGGAGGAATCTGAGAGGAGACGCCTCATATCTCGCTGCTCTGAATATTGTGATAATCTTTCTTCATTCATCTGTGAACCTTTTTATACCCTAATATTTGAGTGTAATGGAAAACAGAATATTGCCATAGAAGCTGAGATGTTCACTGTTTTGTGTAATCTCCTGGAGATCTCCAAAAAATCACTCCTTATTTTCGTAATCTTCTGTTTCTTTTGAAAATCCCGATAAGTTGTAAAGTGTACTGAGGACTATTATGGTTGCTATATAGGCATGTAGTAGAAACTAGTTGGCAAACGCCTGGCTATGGCAATGATATATTCGTAATCAGCATGCTCACTTTTATCTTCCCCCCGTGTCACTCCCAGTCCCGTAGAGAATTTGCAAAAAAATCAAAGTTTACATCGATCGGTAACGTAGCCTACGACGCCCGTCCCGCCCCGAGGTGTATGTATGCCAAGTTTGGTCCATGTAGGTTCGAAAACAGAATTTTCTAATTTTGAACATACGTGCAGACACACGCAGAAAAACATACATTTAGTTTTATTTGTACAGATAAAAAGATCGCATACCGTGCTTTCTTGAAAAAACCATCAGTAAGGGTAGATATGCTGTCCACATATGTACGATCGTTACAGTCACACAATTTTCAACTCGGAAAGCTTCCAATGATTTCAGTCAGCAAAATGACACCTTCGTTGATTGTGAGAAGTGGTGCGGTTGATAGAAATAGATTCTTAATTGTTATTTTGCTAGTATTTCTGCAACAGCATCTGTAATGAGGAAAAGAATAAATTATTTGAGTATACAAAAGTTCATGGCTTATCTTCATGGGACCAGCATTTTTTCTTCACCAGCAATCTTTCTGAACTCAATCAAAAGAACTCTAATCATCAAGCAGTTTAGAGGACCCAAAGAAAGAGACGTTTTCTTCACACCTTTTTTCATCGAAATGTCAAATGCAGCAGTTGCATATACTGATTCTTTAGAAAATAAGTTGGGTGTAGGTGTCAATTTCCTCGGCGTTCAAGACTAGCATCCTATATGCCCAGTGGCTACAGAATGAGTAAAACTATACACTGGCAAACCCCGTTTTTTGCGTCAAGCTCATTTATCTAGGTTCAATCATCTCTACATTTTTTCTCCTTCATAACACAACGAGCACGAGTACTTTGTTAGCATGAGTGGAGGTGCGACAGGTGAGATGAAAAGCTCGATTCAAGCAAAGGGGGTACTTTTATATGTTTGTTGTGTACTTCTTGAAGGCAGTGGCTCGGCAAAACAAAACATCTCAAAATTTTGATATGAAAGGTTGCCTGCATCCCAAACATCAGAACAGAGCAGGTCCGAGCGCACTACATGCTGCCCCTGCCTAAAAAACTGCCTCTAAACCCGTGCGCGTAAGCCATTCTTCGTGCTCGAACGAGCTTTCGCTTTCCCTCCTACCGCCAGAAGCTGCATGCCACAATGCTACAAACATGAAGGTCCGCAACGGCTCTACTCTCTAGCCACGGCGGGCAGCCGTCCACTCGTCCAAACTCAAAATGACAGACTCGGAAGATGGTGGTTTTCGACATTTTCACGTCAAAGTGTATTTTCGAAATAAGCGCGTCGAATTACCCCATGTAATCGAAAAAAAACTTGAAGTCGAGGATTTGCCGAGCCATTCCTTTAATGCATAAAACATTGGCATTTTGCTACTTCACGATCCTTTTTACCACATTGCCTTCTCAGCTAGTCCAGTACTCTTCACTCAGTCCAGCTATCAAAAATATGCTATGGAAAATTAACGAATATTATTATAGAAAGTGAACTAACATGGAAACAGCCAGAGGAGGAGATCTAGAATAAGATTTTCGTGGTTTGCAGAAAACACAATTATGATAGCAGTATTCTACGTCGTCACTTGCTCTATCTCACGTATGTGAGTCCCTTTCAATTCAAGGAGTTGAATCCTTCTGCGCTAGTCGGCAATGCTGCAAATTGCGTTATCGATATTCACCTTCAAGGAGACAGACAGAACAAGATTTACTCATGGTCAGGGATATCATAAAAAAGATGAGAATTGCCCGTACAGGATCTGTGCACTGTTGCCTTCAAACAATCTGTTAGCATATGTTTCGAAATCAGTACCACGCTGGGAGGTCTCTTTCATTCTCGTTCATTTGTCATTTCAGACAACTTCGTAAACGGGGTAAGAAGTGCAAAATGTCAGAGTTTTTCTGATCACAAATGTGTCAAAATAACTTTGATGGCTTTAAATGATCAATGAGAAAACAGTAAGCGTATTGTGCCATATACGCTCAAGGTAATTGAATTTAATATGATTTGAATCAAAAAGTCAACCAGCTTGTGGAGTTTCCCAAAGGTTTAGTGATGGTTGCATGACACTTGCTTAGTAATAAATCAAGTCTTCTCAGTGTTTTAAAAAAGGTTTGAATTGTTTGTATGGCAAAATGGCTTATTTAACTTGATTTACATTGAAACGAAGTCAGTGTAGTTGTCAAAATGGTGGCAATAGAAACAGTTGGTTTCAAATTATGAAATTTCCTCAAAAATTTTTTTTCATTTGACCCTTTTATGCAGGGTGTGTTACTCTAGTTAATATCTGTGTATTACACAAAAAGCAAGCTTTTCACTTATGCTCCAAAGATATCCTCGTAACCGGCTCTGCTTTCTTGTGCACATGTGATTTGATGGCATGTGCATGCAGTTTTTCAACTCACTGCCGTTTCCTTTGAAGGAGATCGGAAAGTTCATAGCCTTTTCTACGATGATTGTTTTACATATACCATGCTAACCAAAGTTTCACTTCCGAACCTATTATTTACAATATGCAGTGAATTGCACCCACACGAAAACGCCGTCGTAGAAAATAACGATATTACTAAAGATCAGCTCTTCAGAGCTAGAGACCATGTATGCCAAAAGGTCCTCGTCATCGAGCTGAGTTCAAATCTGCTTGCAGACCTCGAGTATATCTGCTACCGACAGTTAGGTGGAATCCCACAATTTTCTCTGATTCCGCAAACACCCACAATCCTGCGAATTCCACGACGAAGAATCCCGCGGGAATGGTCGTATTCCACAGTCATAGTAGTTGTACAGACTTTGCATTCACATTGCATAAGCACTTCACATTTGATTTTGCATACGATTACGTTTTTGCAGCCATTCTTGCGTTACTATTTCATTGTTACGAAAAGACAGTCACCCCTCTTGTTATTTGAGTGATTCGGATGCACTGCGACTGTTGCTTGTGAATCATATAGCACCTTCGGACTTCGTATAGCGGTCACAAAACAACAGTTTGTCGATGTAAGGCAATACATCAATATCATTTGATTCAACACCGGCTTTGCAATCTTGCTCATGATGTGGGGAAAGGTGCTCGTATTTGATGCATATCGCCTGCGGATCTGGATGTGTTAAACTCCAAACCATCAAAAGGTGCTATAACCAGGGCCGGTACAAATGGTTTAGGATCAAACCGAATTGTTTTTGATGTAAGAGCAAAGGAGGGGGGCATCGCAGAAACAGTCAAACATGCGTATCCTATGTTCCCCAGAAAAGTTCCCATGTGAACCAGCGTGCGTACGTGGTGCGAAGCTGCCTTTCGCTCATTTTGACACGTTTCTCCTGAGATTTCAACGGAACGTCAGAGGTTAATACTAGGTTGTCCGGAAATTAATGCCCGTTTTGAATTTGAACCGCAATAATTCATACACTTCTCACTTTTAAATAGGTTGCAAAGTACCATTCGATAGAGCAAAGCAAGCTCTACAAAAAGACCACTTTGCTTTTGCGACAGCTCTCATCCACCTCGAGTTTCGAGCCAAAAACTAAAAATACTCAGCAAACCGAAAAATCGAAAAAAATCGTAACTCTGTTCACAAAAATCCTACAAAAATTCTTACTTGCTCACGTAAACACTATCCACATAAAATATCCATGTACGCCTTTTCCGTATTTTTTCTATGTTAGAAATCAAGAAAACGGAAATTTTCGTGCATTTGCCAAATTGGTGTTGTGCCGTCCCCACATAAGTAGTTGTATACTATTATACAAACTTGTAGAAATATAAACGTAAATTCTCAGCCCTCTACAAGCATTAGTTTTCGAGAAATTTGAATTTTAGCTCGGACCACCGAACTAGGGAAAGCTATATTCGGTATTCCTTGAGAACTAAAGTTTGTAGAAAGCTGAAAATTTAAGTCTGTACTTCTACAGGCTTGTGGTATACAACTACCTATGTGGGGACGGCACAGCACCACTTTGGCAAATGCACGAAAAGTTCCGCTTTCTTGGTTTCTAACAGAAGAAAAAATACGGCGAAGGCGTATATAGATGTTTTATGTGGGTAGTGTTTACGTGAGCAAGTAAGAATTTTTGTAGGATTTTTATGAAATGAGTTACGATTTTTCTCAGTTTTTCGGGCAGTTGAATCTTTTTAGTTTTTGGCTCGAAACTCGTGGTGGATCACAGCTGTTGGTAAAGCAAGACAGCCATCTTGTAGCTTGCTTTGTTCTATCGAATAGTGTTTTGCTACTTAGAAATGAGAAGTGTACGACTTATCGCGGTTGGAATTTGAAACCTGCTTTAATTTCCTGACAACCTAATACGTTCAAAAGGGCGAAAGGTAGCGAGATGAGGTGGTACTCATGGGAATCTTGCTGGGGAGCAAACGATATCTACAAGTGACCTCCGGTTATCTAACCATCAAGTTGGTACATGACTAACATGCTCTAACGGTTCTTTCTTAACAAGCGCGCCAAATCCAAAATGATGCTCAAATAAACAAATGGCTTGTTTACAGCGCACAAGCAATAACACGGTACCGAATATGGACTGTGTATGTAATATTACTTCAAACTACATTACGTGAAAACTTTCAAAAACTTATATGTTCTGATACCCGTTCCCGAGATTACTGGTCTCTCACCCATAACCAAACCAACTGGCTTATTTCAGAGTATAAATAATGGAGAGTTCACATAAGTTCTGAACTTTTTGATTTGGACGATTGGAACGCTCAAAAAACTATCATATAGTGAAAGGAGCGAATCAAAGCATTGGCCGTTTCCCTTTCTTGGGCCAAAAATAGTATAAACATACATACGCATTGATAGATATGGCGCTCTGATCGCATGCCTGCCGAGTCCTTTTGAACTGGTGACAATTGTTTCTCGTTTTTGTTGTTTTTTCAAAAATTATTGTTGTTTTCTTACTAATTGTTACGTCATTTGGGACTTCGTAAAAGTTTGCGAAGTTATGGGGGCTTCGTTCTCAAAAAACCTCCAACTCGCATGCCTATAGAGTTTGATAGACCTAACTTATCTAACACTCCGATAGTGCTTGCAAATTTTGATGATTTTAAACATGTGTAAAGTAAGGCCACGTCAAATGACTTCCACTGTATGAACCAAACTAGGTATTTGGTTGGCTGACTTTTTTACTGACAGCTGTTTGTTCCGAACCGCAGATTCCGCTACGCTACTTTTGCAGGCGACATTGAGTATCCATCCTGCAAGGATAGCTTATGTGTCTTAATGAATTCTGTAGAAGACTGGATAGGATGGGTTTGCTATGTTAATCCGCGGTGTGCAGGCACGATAAGCTTCGCAGGAGTGTGTCACGCAGGTGCTCACGTATCACTCAAAGACATCAAACCAACGTATAGCGTAACCAACGTATACTAACGTATCCTATCAGTGGCTGTCCTCAGGGTTTCGGGGGGGGGGGCAAGAAGTTTTTTTCGGACAAGGGGGCGCGGCATTAGTCACGCATAGCGATAAATTTTTTGTGATGCACTCCAAAATTTTTAAGGACCCATAACCCCGAAATTTCAAAGAGGCTGAAGTTTCTAAAAACAATTTCATTCACCGATAAAAACTGATTATTACCATATTTTATAACCCATGTGCGTCAGGGAGGGGGGGGGGGGGGAGTTAGGAGTCGTTCATCTCACTTTCTATGATGATTTTGGTGGGTTGTGGTAACTTACCCTTGCGCATCATGCGTTTACTCAAAATTTATTGCCATTTTCTTTCTAAGAAAATGGCAGTGAATTGTAAGAAAACCCTTTAGCTTTTTCTGTGAAGTATTACAAAGGAACCATGCTATTCAATGTTCTAATTAGAATCAGTTGTTTGCGGTATGCACTAAGCTACACTCTCACGAAAACACTATCACAAAATTAACGAAGTCTCACTATATGCCTAGCGCATCCACATGCATTACGGACTACATAATGAAGGGATCGCCCATCAAACTGACTCCATATCCGCTTTCAACGTAAACACCCACTCCCTGACGAAGTCCCTCATATCCCTCAAATTCAGAAGATATCACAACTACCGCAGATCTCGGAAATTATAGGGCCGTAGTAAACCCCCATTCATCTCAGGTGACTTGAGATGAATCATTCAGAAGAACTTCCTCGGGTGACCCTAATCCCGCCCACCTTCCCGTGCTTTAGGATAGTCAGTTCAGCAGTCAGAAGAATGTCTGGTCAAGTGTCACAGTCAGTTCACCAGAATGCCACTTATCCGAGGTTGAATTTTAGGGTGACCCGAGAGAAATAGTGTGCTTAAGAGGAGGATCAGACAAATTTCTCGTAAGTTGCTCGTGAGTAACTTACGGGACAATCTAGCCCACGTATTCTTGCGGTGCAAAACTCCCAAAATTGCACGTTTTCGGCGGCCTAAATGGGAGAGGATTGATGAACAGCTGATTGCGGCGAAAAAACGAGAAAACAGGATTTCTTGGATTTCTTCTTTTTTTCAGAGTTTAACTACGTTTTTCCTTTAAGAACTGTTTGAAACAAGGATTTTTTGATTTTTTTAATCTGCTCTATGTTCAAAAATTTTCGTTTTCCATGAATTCCTCGCCAAAATGTGGTAGTTTTGTTTTATCCATCGTTTGCTTGGCGATATCTTTGACAACGGTCGCCATCGATCTTTCTCGCTAGCGGCCGCTATCGAAGATTGTCCTGCGGTGGCGCAAAATTGTGCCACTAGCCGGCTCTGAACCATGGACATTCTCATTGAAATCCATGCACTTAGCCTCTCGACCACACCACTCAAGGAGTTCATTTTTTGAGAACGCACAAGATCATTGGGTCTGAAAAGCGATCCGAATCCGGATCGATGGCTCACCGGATGCCGGACTGAGGCGCTCTACGTTCAACGTAGGCCCGCCCCCAGCCGAGTTGGGCTGAGAGGGGGTTTACTACGGGCCATAGACTTGAAAGATTGGTCCTACTCCATCGTCATAATTGTATGGACTCCAAAGTGGTTGTGATTGGCAATATGTTTGTAATTGCGATGTGTTGTGTACAGAAGAGGAAAAACTCCTCAAAGCGCAATGCCTAATCTCATCGCCAGCACTAACCGTTATAATTCTGGCACAAGCGCAACGTTGTACGTTAACGTCAACGCAAAACCACATTCAAACTAAACACATGCTCTCACTTTGCCTCCCATTCATTACAGACAGAGTCATCTCTGCTTCCCACCCAGCATCTTTTAGACATAGCTGCTAGAGATACATTTTGATTATCGTGACAAAGAAGCTGCTAGAGATACATTTTGATTATCGTGACAAAGACAACTCAAAAAAGTGCTTGTTCAGAATCAGCTTTACAGAAACATTCTACAATAATTGCGTAGTGTGTCCATAAAGCAGATCAAATGACTGCGCGGAGGTGGGGGTAATATACCGATTCAAACCGCGTGATGTTTTAAATCGCCTCGAAAATAGATTCCTTTTTTTTCAAACGAGCACCACATTTATCCGCCACATGTACAGAACTGTGCCAAACCTTTGAGAAACTTTTTCAGAAACTGTAACAAGAACTGTATCGTTTACATGTTTTTATTGAATTCTCCCACACAGAATGATCAAGTAAGCAGCAATGATGCATTATTTGGCATTTTATGGGCGAAATTATATTGTGCGCATGTCATTCCTTTTCTGTCTTGATGTTGTGCCGCAACGAGCTTATTGTGAATATTCAGACTTTATTAGCGTTGTTATGTTTTTGCTTGCTTCTTCTTTCAGTTCTTCCACGCAGTTGTATGTACAAGTTAGCAAGTAAATTGCATATTTCGTAAGCGAGCCATTGAGCTGTCAAGAACATACTGGCACTTTTTATTAGCTTGCTATAGCTTCGCAATCGTTCACACCCCAAAAATGCGTAAAGGGTACCTTTTGATAAAGCAAAGCAAGATCTACATCCTGGTATTCATGCTTTCGCGTTAGGTTTCATTTAAGGTTGTTTGAAAGTCAAGTCTAGAAAGGTCTAAGTGCCTAAAATATCGAAAAAGTAAATCCCAAAACTTTCTACTACTTCACATTAGGACACATTCATACTTTCGCGATCACACATACGTATGCACGCTTGATGTACTTTTCATGTCAAGAAAGTGAGACAAAGAAGATTTTCGTAATTTCAAAAAGCAGTGCTGAGCCCTTCGTAAATGAGTAAGCTGTTTTAGATTCTCTCTTCTACGTTTTTGTGTTAAAATCGATATCTCTCAAAAAGTTGCGCTCAGAAGACTGAAAATTTTCAGATCATCACAGGTAGTATAGGGTTACTTTTGTAAAAAGGCACCATGGATTTGAAAAAAGAGAAATTCGTTTTTTTTCACTTTTTGGTCAGGGAAAAACAGCAACTATACATATGAATGCCTGATGTCGAAAGTAGAGTGTGCTAGTGTGAGGTTTGTAGGAACTTTTCGAGAAACGATTTTTGCGGTTTTTTTGTCATCTCAGGCAGCGGATAGGACCCCTCCGCCGGAGAAATGGCAGGGTCGCGGCGTTTCCCCAGCGGTGGGTCTCCCATTTGTCCGGCGGAGCCCTCCCATTTCTCCGGCGGAGACCTCCCATTTCTGCTCCGGATACCTCCCATTTTCTGCTCCGGATACCTCCCATTTTCTGCTCCGGATACCTCCCACTTTCTGCTCCGGATACCTCCCATTTCTGCTCCGGATACCTCCCATTTTCTGCTCCGGATACCTCCCATTTTCTGCTCCGGATACCTCCCACTTTCTGCTCCGGATACCTCCCACTTCCTGCTCCAAATACCTCCCATTTTCTGCTCCGGACACCTCCCATTTTCTGCTCCGGATACCTCCCATTTTCTGCTCCGGAGACCTCCCATTTTCTGCTCCGGATACCTCCCATTTTCTGCTCCGGAGCCCTCCCATTTCTGCTCCGGATACCTCCCATTTTCTGGATGCCTCCCATTTTCTGCTCCGGATACCTCCCATTTTCTGCTCCGGAGGCCTCCCATTTCTGCTCCGGACCCCTCCCATTTTCTCCGGCGCGGCTCTTCCAAATTTGGCGGACACGCGCCGCGCAAATTTCTCCGGCACGGAGTCCGCCAAATCTGGCAGAGTCGCGCCGGAGAAATGGCGGACCTTTGCAGCAGGGCCGGAGAAGCCTCCCATTTGCCTGCCAGTGATGTCACCGCGATGGACCGCCCATTTGCCCTTCTCTCATTGGTCAACTGGGTCCGGCGCGACTCTGGCAGTTTCGGAGGGTCCGGCGGAGGGGTCCCGTCGATTGTCTGAGATAAAGAATTTTCCTTGCGCTCTTTTGGGTTGTGGGTGGTTGCGGTGTTGTAGCAAGCAATAAAAAGCGCCTTATTTTAGTGACAACTCATCCAAGATATAACTGCTGCGTTCAAGATTACTGATCATTTGTGTGATTGATTGATACCCTCAGGCGTTGAATTGGTAGTCAGAATATAATAGAGCAACAAATAGAACAAAGTTTGAGCCGTTCAGAAAATCGTCGATTTTTGCAAGTCCAATATACGTGAGAATAACATATGCGTTTAGTGGCTAATATGAGTAGCGCTTCCAAAAAACACTATTTATCATTTACAGATAACTGGCTATTCCCATGATACGGACATTTGTCTTGCTGTGCCTTTTTTCTTCATGCTATTGCATTTTTGGAATCGGTCATAAGCAGACAGTTGGAATAGTGGGGAAACTTCTCTGTAACGGTAAACCCGCTGCTGGAGTGAAAATAAAGCTGTACGATAAGGAATTCTGTGAGTTAAAGCTGCAGTGATGAGCTCCGTTCAAAATACACTTTTCAGTTATCGACAGAAAGCTGGCTCAAGTCAAAACGGACAACAATGGATCCTTCAAGATCTCAGGGACTGCTAAGGAGTTGTCCAAAATTGACCCACAGCTCAATATCTATCATAAATGCAACTATAAGTGGGTAAGGTCCTTGCTGATTCTTAACATTTTGGATGTCCAACAGAATATTGAAATACCAAACTTACGAGGTTATACGAATGCTGTTTAGCTTTGCTACAAAAAGCTCAGAATAAGGATTCCATCAAAGTATATAAGCAAAGGAGAACAAGTAAAGCAGTATTTCAACATTAGCACATTGGAGCTCGCCATGAAGATCAGAGGAGAAAAGATTGACTGCATAAATTAAACACAAATTGATTGAATTTTCTATTCGACTGCAGATCTGAAGTTTGACATAGCTCGATGTCAGTCATGTGCACGAACATGAATTGAGAATGTAACAACTATAGAAAATATACATTTCCTCTTACTACATCCTCTTGCCATTCTCCCAAAATCCTTAATGATTGAAGACTTTGTAAGCTTAATTTCAAAGCCCATGATCTTCATCTTTTCGCAATATTTTGTTAGTTCTCTCTCTAAGATTTGAACTTAATTTGTGAAATAAGTTAACAAAATAAGGCATGAGCGGTGAAATTCCCCTACAGGCCGCTCCATGTGTATCGCTTCAGCTTTGCTCTAATTTTCAAGCCTTTTCAGCAAAATTCAACTTGAATTGTTATGGTACCTGCTCAGTTTCAAAGGTAACTAGTGTAGTTCTAATGAAGTCCCAAATACCAATCGACACATAGGTAGCTTGACTAGCTAGCTATATCTCGCCACTCAACTGTTAACACGCTATTCAGATGCGAGAAGATCGTCCCGCAAGCTACAGTATCTTAATTCCTGTAACTCAGGGTTGGCTTTTTTTGTAGGTGTCGTTGGAGGTGCGTGACATTCTTACACACAGTCGTTCTAATTCCCCGAAATCTCTTGCAAGACACAAGTTTGAAATAATTAGTTAGTTATATGTTCAAAAGTGCGTTCAAAGATTTGAAAGTATGGAGCATATCGGAGCATACTCAGGGTTTGTATATAAAACTTTTAAAAAATGGGCGGAAACATTATAACGAATTCCGCTTGGATAGAATGACCAATACTGAAGCACTGTTAACAGGGAAAGATCCTTAGTCAAAGTAGCCTATCCAGCTGTGATGCGTTAAGTCCTAAAAGGTTAAACGTTGAGTTCAAATCTGTTTTCCTTATCAGCGGAGTTCCCTCGGGAAGTTAAAGTGAAAGTTATGAGCATTGCATGGGTCAAAAAATGAACGCCTGATCAGAGTAAGAAGTTGACAGGCTTTTCAACTCGCAAATGGAATCATGGCGAGCACGAAGTAGCAAGTAGCAAGCAAGAACTTTTCTCCATAGAAAAGTTTAACAGTCACCATTGTTCCAAGTTCATGAGAGTTCTCCATAAATGATTTCCTTCTATAATACTATACTAACTGTTGCTCCAAAAGCGCTTACTACTCCTTTTCAGAGGCGCTCCGAGATAAGGAAGACACATTTAGAACCAGCGTTTTGTTGCCCTTCGAAAAGGTATGCGTTTCTTCAAAAGGGCACTTCGAGTAAGAGGCCTTACCCTGTCAGGCCCTTATGCAAAACGTTGTTTCAAAAATATTAATGATTAAAGTATCCAAATTCGAGTTTCAATGATTTCGCTTTTAACGGCGGCAGGTGCCATGAAGTCAGACATGTGCATTAGGCAAGGGACATACCTCACGCGATCAGTCGCCACGCGATCTGGCAATTTGCCATATGTCTTCAAATTTAATACTGGAAGACCTCAAATGCACAGCATGTATGACTTTCGTAGGTTGATAAAATGTCCCCTCCTCCGTACATTCAGAAACTCCGTTGGATGAATTATGAACATTTGGAGTATTGCCAAATCGCGTGGCGATTGAAATCGCGTGAGGTATGCCCGAGGCCTTAGGGTACCTTCAAATCGCGGAGGAAGCCGCCGCTGACGGCTTATGCGCACTATTTGAGTTTCTTGTCTCTGAGATCGAAACCATGAATCTTGCTGAAACCTAGTTTAGCGGAGTTATTAGACGTGCTGATTACGAATAGCTTAACTTTTTTACGTTTTGGAAAGGCCTCGGAATGCTAAGGTAGTGCGCAAAAGCTGCTACAGGCGGCTAGCCGGCACGGTGTGAACGCACCCTTACCTGTGTAACTGCATCACTTTACTACTTGCTGCAAAAGGTTCCCTTCCAGTATTGTTCTCTTAAACTTCGCCCCGTATTCAAAACTTTATTTCGTTGAATGTTAGCAAATGAAGGCAAAAGATTCACAAAAACGCTGATATTGGCAATTTGCTGAATGTTTATCGTTATTTCAGTGACCAGTTGGAATTTATTCACGATTATGAGGTTGTGTAATAAGTTCGCTGGCTTTTCGGTTCGATTTTCTGTCGAAATACTTGCGGTGTTGTGAACGCTCTTACTATGCTCTACCATGCTCTACAAACTGCCTTGCTTCATTTACTCAACGGGTTCAGGAAAATGAATAATGCTGTAGTCCTAATTGATATGCAAAGAGGTAGAAATTCTATTGCAATCATTTTTGATTGCAATATAACCTCTTCAAATAGGTCAAATCCTTGAATAGCTCAAAAAGGTAGAGTATTATATGTCGGTGATAGAGTTCACTGCTTGAGGGCAGCTCGTACAGAACAGTAATGTCTGTAATACGTGTGACTACTAGCCTGTCGCACATGTCCGCCTGTAACCACTCCCTTTCGGCGACTCTATGCATAAATTATATTCGTTTTGAATTAATACCTCGATAAACATTTTTCTTACCTCCAAAATGAGCCTCAGGATAATATTCGTAAAAGTTCTACAAGTGAAGGTTTGAGCATTCGCATAAAATGCATACCACTTTGAGTGAACCAAAATCCAGAAAAATCTGAACACGATTCAAATATTGGATATCTGTCGGAAAAATTTCTGCGAGTTCCCAACTTCTCTTTTCTACACTTTCTAATCCAGGCTTTTATATACGCAGTCACTTGTTATTTACCTGAAAACCGAGGAGCAGAAACACAACAGTACGCAAATATCGCTTTTTTCGGCTAACCGAGTATTTCTGGCAAAGTATCTTATATATTAGGTCGTTTCAAAAGTAATTTCGCTTTTTTCAAACGGGCACCACATGTGACGGAACAAAGGTCTCTAAGAGATTTTGGAGGCATTCGATGCAAAATTTCATTTTCTTTCTAAGGCTATGAAATTGTTGCAAAACAGTCAATGAGCTTTCAGAAAATAACCAAAATCTGCGACCTATGCTTTTTGAGATGGTCAAGTTTCATGATTTTTTAAAACTTTCATATCAATCCTCAAAAGGAATTCAAGTAAGGCTTCGATAGAGCAAACCTTATAGAATATAGTACTACTTTTTTGTCCTTTCCATAGCTTGTCATGCACTTTTAACAGATTTTTAACTGATGCTACCGATTTCCATACTACTTGGGCAGCTAAATTCTCGTAGAACATCAAAAGAAGAGCAGCTCGCCACTATTCGATGCAGCATTTTCTCCTCTTTTTAACAGGTGTTTTTTGTTTCCGATTCTTTAGTTTCCGGGGAGAAATCATCATAACTCATTTTTTTAGCGAGCCCCAGGCTGTACCCGAAAAACTCGAAATTTGATATTTCGAACCCGTAAACCCTCAATTGCTTGTAAAATCAATGCTAACTCAGAGTGCCATCTTGGTAGTCTCAAATTCCGAAAAATTATGATGTTTGATGCGATTGTGGCTGAGATGGGCCTGCCAAAATCCGATGGTTCTGTTAATAAATCTTTTAAAAAATTACGGCGAGCTACGAGAAAAAAAAAAGCAGTTCTGTATTCTAAAAGGTTTACTCTATCGAAGCCTTACTTGAACTCCTTTTGAGGATTGATATGAAAGCTTTGAAAAATTGTGAAACTTGACTATCTCAAAAAGCATAGATGGCAGGTTTGGCTTATTTTCTGATAGCTCATTGATTTTTTTTGCAACAATTTCATAACCATTAGAAAGAAAATAAAATTCTGCATCGAATGCCTCCAAGATCTCTTAGAGACCTTTGTTCCGTCACATGTGGTGCCCGTTTGAAAAAAGCGAAATCACTTTTGAAACGACCTAATATAAAGCTGAATGTCTGTATGTCTGCCTGTGTGTATGTATGTATGTATGTGTGTGCGTATGTTCCGAATAGAAAATTCCATTTCTGAACCGATCCGGACCAAACTTGGCACACATACACTTCGGGCCCCGGCGGGTGTCATAGGCTACTTTTCGTCATCGATCGATATCGATTTTATCGATTTTTGTCGATTTTTTTGCTGAGTTCACCTATGGGGCTGGGAGTTGGCACAGGGGGGGGGGGGGGTAATCAAGCATGGGGATTCCGAATACAATATTAGTTTTCAGTATTATCGATTACTTTTATCGATTTTATCGATTTTTTTGCAAAGTTTGAGCTACGGGGCTGGGAGTTTGCACAGGAGGGGGGGGGGGGTAATCGAGCATGCTGATTACGAATACAATATTAGTTTTCAGAATTATCGATTACTTTTATCGATTTTATCGATTTTTTTGCAAAGTTTGAGCTACGGGGCTGGGAGTTTGCACAGGAGGGGGGGGGGGTAATCGAGCATGCTGATTACGAATACAATATTAGTTTTCAGAATTATCGATTACTTTTATCGATTTTATCGATTTTTTGCAAAGTTTGAGCTACGGGGCTGGGAGTTTGCACAGGGGGTAATCGAGCATGCTGATTACGAGTTTGATATTAATTTGGCGCTATTCGGCTAACCGGACCCCAAAATTTTTTTGTCGTAGAGCTTGCTCAGATTCGTGTATAAGGGTTATCTTACATGCTGATTACAGATATCACACTTTCGTCACAGAAAGTCTCCCCATGTGTTTACGAAAGATGTACGGTAGCAAGTCAAAATCATGAATTCGGCTGGAGGAGTTCGGTCCAGAGAGCTTGTTCGACATGCTGATTATGAATTTCATACTCTCTCTGCATATTGGGACCTCTTCATAGAGTTGTGGTGGTTATATACGGCGTAAGGTCGAAAACATAGATTTGCTTCAAACTTCGTCTAAGGTGATCATTTAGCGCGCTGAACATGAATATCATGTTGATTTCGCAGGATAGTGCATTTTCTTGGGTTACGGTGGGTGTAAATGGGTCGAAGTTCCAGATTTGCTCAAAACCTTACCTGTAACGGTTCACAAGTATACTGCTTATGAATATGAAACTTGCTCGCTGTCATAGCGGATTAGTGAAATTATGGTTGCAGGATTTGAATGGACAGGGCCAACTTAGATCCCAGATATTCATGGAATGGGGAAACGGTCGTTTTGCATGGCGGTCTCCCGCGCCATCCTGATAACCTGTCCCAACGTGTAACGCACGCGGCAAATCTCCCTCCCCCTGTTTTTGCTTAGGCAAAAGCCGCCGAAGGATGTATCGCGCGCGGCAGTGGTCCTATAGGGAAAGCATTACGGTCGTGGGAAACTTTTATACCACACGAATTGCCTTTATCGCGGGGATTAAGCACGATATTCTTTAAACAGCACTTTAGGTAATTCCCTGCCAAGGTTTCAGGCAGGTTTATGATTTTTACCCGCTGCCACGCGATGACTATGAATTGTCATCAGCGGCTCAAATAACCCCCATATACCGAGTTTGAGCAAGATTCGTTACAAAAACATTTTGGGGCCCGGATAGCCGAATAACGCCATCAGTTTTTAGAATCATCCTTATTTTTATCGATTTTATTGCTTTTTTTTGTGCAAAGTTTGAGCTATGGGGCTGGGGGGTTGGTGGGGAAGGTAGGTGAGCATACTGACTACTCACGCAGTGGGAATAGGGAATGTAGAAGTGGGCACAGGTTAAGGTGTACAGGGAGAGAAATGAAATCTTTATCGTTTTTGACAGGCCGGGCGGAGCCGGGTAAGCCAGCTAGTCGCTTATAAAAGGTAAAAAATCATGTGTATACTCTCTTTAAGCTGAAAACTGCCTTTGTGAGAGCAACCCAGCATTGCCCTTGGAAAGAAACATATCAATTTGTTTAATTCCTAACCATAAAGAATTTTGCGATTCTAAATCTGAATGTGCGATGAAGGGTGTAACTTTATGCAAGAGCAAGCTACGGAACCGTAGAAGTTATCAAGAAGCTTTCGAGCCTTTCGAAACTTCAATTGTGGTCTTGAACTCAATGTGGAATTCTGTGCAAATGCTTAAAACTTATAGAACTTGCTTTGCTTTGTAGAAATTTACTACAGTTGATCTAAAAGTAAGAAAAATATGACTTATTGTTAGTGAGGTGAAAGTCAAAACGCGCATAATTTATTGGATAACCTCAAACTGATTTACTAAAAGATAATGTCAAGGCTCAATTGCCTAAAGACGTTAGCGATAAGATAGTGCTAGCAAATTAGTCTCATGCAGTGAGCCACTATCATTTTGAGAATCAACACAAACTTTAATCGACCTTGAAATACTTCATAAAAAGTTCACATCATTCAAATAGCTGTAAAAGTATGAGAGTTTGATGCACTGAACTTCTTTTGGTAACTTGAAACTAACTTGCAGTTCTACAGAACATATTGTGATACATTTTTGATGAGCTATAATTAGAAATTTTCGATAAAGCAAAGTAAGTTCTATAAGGTCCAAGCACCTCACTAGATTCGAAGTGGAGTTCAAAACCAGAATACGAAAAGTTTTAAAAGGCTCGAATATTTATAAAAATTGCATTTCCTTCTCGAAAATTTCTTCGGGTTCCCAACTTGCTCAGGCACATGCACTCTTGATCTCATATTCACATGTACCCTTTGCTTCAACCATATCGGCGGCTAGAGGGCGGTTTCGTGACCTAATTAAGGCTAGAAAATGAGCAGAGAGCATGTTCGCGAGAGAGGCGCAGACTGCAAACACTCGCCTCCTAAGTCATGAAGCCCGGCCCCAGGCGGCCGATCTGATTAAAGCAAAGGGTACACTTACTACATTTTTATGGCCAGAGTTTGAGAAAACGAATTAATTTGTTCTTTTCGATGGAAATGCTGTGTTGCTTTCGTATAGGCATTTTCTAACATAAAGGGAATTCTCATGGTTTTCAACCTCTCATAAGCGATAGTTTGCGAGGGCCAGATTCTATCCGAAAAAAGCGACATTTTCGTAGTTTTAAAATGTTTCTCCCTCTTTATTTTTAGGTAAAAAACACAGTTACTGCATATATATAAGCCTGGAACAGAGAGTGTATGAATGAGCAAGTTGGAGCTCACAGATTTCCTGACAGATATCCGACTCTTCGAATTCGTATTTAAATTTTCTGGATTTTGGCTTCAAGTTCAAAATGGAATGCACTTTGTGCGAATCTTGAACCGCCACTTGTAAAGCTTGCCTTGCTTTATGAACGATCGAGGCTCATTTACTTAGTTAGAAAAATATGTTTATCGAGGGGATAATTAAAACGGAAAGAACCTATGGTATAAAGCAAATTTTTATTCACACAGTTAGCGACTTTCTCAGCTCTTTTCAGCATTTTACCTTTTGAAAGAAGAAGAAGTGATATAGCAATCAAAGATAGATTTTCGACCTTTTTGCTTGCCAGTTGGGAAGCTACGCAATGTTCCCAAATCCGCTTAGAAAATAATGCAAGATAGTCTGTAGAGCATAACAGAGAAGTAGGAGCTTTCAAAAGCAACTGCACATTTTAGTAAATACCGCGTAGAATTTCGAGAGAAAATCGAATAAAAAGCTAACGACTTTATTACAACCACATAATCGTGACCATATTCCAACTGGTAAATGAAATAACTGATAAACATTCAGCAAACTGCAACAATTTTATGGACACAAGGTGAAATTCGAAAGAAAAAACTGTTTGAAAGGACCACTTGCAGCAAGTAGTAAAGTCATACAGTTGCTCAGGTAATGCACATGTTTGACATTCAGGCATCTGCCTCCGCCAAAGGCGAAAATGATTTGAACCCAAATTGGACTGTCATTTATTTTGACATCTTGCGTACGGGCCTTACAGGGTAAGAATTCTTAGTCGAAGTGGCCTTTTCGTAAGAAACGCTGACCTTCTTGAAAGACATCAAACGCTGTTTCCAAATGTGTTTTTGTTACCTTCGGGCGTCCCTGGACAAAGAGTTGCGAAATTAGGGCAAAATTTTTAACGTAGTTAGAAATGTCATTTATAAAAGACCCTCATGAACTCAAACGGAACACTAGTGATTGTTAAACCTTTCTATGGAGAAAATTCTTGCTTGCTACCTCATGCTCGTCATTACTCCATCTAATTGCCGTCACCATTAATTCTGCTCGGATCAGGTGTTCTAGCTTACTCATAAAACGCTCACAACTCTTCACCCAAGACGAAAAAATAAGAGTTTGAATTGAGCGTTCACTGCCTTCAAGATTACATGCATACCAGTTGCAGAGACCGTTCGTCTAAAGATCCTTTACTAGTTAAACACTTTTTAGTAATAATTATTCTGTCCAGACGGAAATGTTCAATATAATTTTTCCGCATCATTTTTGCTATTCATATACCATTCCGTTATGACTTTTTCAAATCTTTGAACACTTTCAAACATAGAACAACTATTTAATCTAAACCTTGTATCTGAGCAGCAATATTCGGAGAATTAGAATATTTGTGTGTGAGAATGCACCTTCACCGAAACCCCTACGAAAAAAACTAGTCTCGAGTTACAGCATTAAGGATATCGTAGCTTGTGGGACGTTCTTCTCGCATGAATAGCGTGTCAGCAGCCAGGTAACGAAATGTAGCTAGCTAGTATACCTTTGTAGCATCAGTATCGTGGCTTCAGTAGAACCCTAGTATTTTGAAAAGCAAGGATCACAAGCGGTTTAAATCAAATTTGCTGAAAAGGTCTGAAAATGAAAGCAGAGCGGAAAACGGAATTGGTGGCTCAAAGATGTGAAATCTCACCGCAAGGGCATACCTTCTGTTGGTGGATCAGACAGTTCGAAGCGTTAGTTTTGAACGAAAAACTAACAAAACACTAACAAGCAAGACCATGGGGGGGGGAGGAGGGTCTAAGCTTGTAGAGTTCTCTCAGTCATTCGTTCGGATATTCGCCAAATGGCAAGATATGATATATGGGAGAGTACATTTCTTATAACAATCACATTATAAAGTCTTGTTTATAAATATGGCTGAAGCTACGACAGAAAGCTTGGATTTGAGATTGAGGAGAATTTATTCAATGGTTCAATTCATGCAGTCAGTCTTTTGTCCTTTGATCTTCAAGCCAAGTTCCATTGTGTGAATGTTTAAGTACTGCTTCACTTTTTCTCCTTTGCTTATGTACTTCGATGGGATCTTTATGCTGAGCTTCTTGTAGCAAGGCTGAACAGCATTCGTATAGCCTCATAAGTTGAGCACTTTGACATTCAGTAAGACATCTGAATTGTTCAGAATTAGCAAAGATTTTACCCCTTTATAGTTGCATTTGTGATAGATATTGAGCTGTGGGTCAATTTTGGAGAACTCCTTAGCAGTGCCTGAAATCGTAAACGATCCATCTTTGTCGGTTTTGGTTTGAGCCAGCTTTCTGTCTTTTACTGAAAGGTGAATTTGAATTAAGCTCACCATTGCAGCCTTGACTCACATGGTTCCACATCGTACAGCTTTATTTTCACTCCAGTAGCAGGTTTTCTGTTACAAAGAAGTTTCCCCACTACTCCAACTGTCTGCTTGGGACGAAGTCCAAAAACGCAACAGCATAGAGAGAAAAGACACAGCAAGATCAATGTTCGCATTCTATAAATAGCCAATTATCTGTGGACGTAAGATAAATCGTGTCTTTTTGTAGTGCTGGTCGGTTTTTTTTCTCGTATTTTATTACCCTAATTTCACGCGTATAAGGCGCGAAAGATTTTTTTCCAAAATCGGCAATCCCAGACAAGCAAAAGGACTCTACAACCAAAGAACCCTATTACGTGCTGTATATTGCTTGAGAGAATCGGCGATGTAAGGATTTCTCTCCCGAATACAGTGAAGCGGCGGAACGGCTCGCTTGAAAATTCGAAAAGCGCCTCAAACGCGTGAAATTAGGGTATATCTGTAAATTGCAAACTTGGCTCGTTTTTCTGATTGTAATAGCTCAAGCTTTGCTCTACTTGTTGCTGTATCATTCTGAATACGTCTGAAGGGTATTTACTACACAAATAATCACAAATCCCAAACGCAGCGTTTCGAGAAATCTCAAATTGGGTTGTCAAGAAAATAATAGCGCTTTGTATTGCTTGCTAAAACGCCGCAACCGGCCGCACCCCAAAATACCGAAAACTAAGAAAAATCGATTTACCGGGACCACCTATGAACCTCATACTAGCACGCATTTGTACTTTCGACATCAGGCGTATATGCACAGTTCTGCTTTTTCCTTGACGAGAAAGTGAGAAAACGAAAATTTTCTTGTTTTTCTCAGCCATGCTGAGCCCTTATCACAAGAAATTATACTACGAATCTTGTAACACACCTGTAAATTTTTTCTGAGCTCAGCTTTTGGGACATATCGATTTTATCATAAAAACACAGAAGACGGAAGGCTAAATCTAATATTCCTCGAAAACTGCTGCTCAATAAAAGCTAAATTTAGCAGTTGTACTTAAAATTACTCATGTGGAAAGGCTCAGCATTGCTTCGGAAAATACAAAAGTTTTTATTTTCTCACTTCCTTCATAAGAAGGTACATCAAGTGCACACATGAGCGTGTGATCGCGAAGTACCTATAGATGTGTGCGAGTGTGAAATCAGTAGAAAGTTTCTGGACTCATTTGTTCGGCTTTTGTGCCTTTTAAATTTTGCTGTCAGACAACTTTGATGGAACTTGACGCAAAGCATGAATGCCAGCGTGCAGATCTTGCTTTACTCTATCAAACAGTACCGCTTATGCATTTTTGGGGTCTAAGTGGTTACCACCTACAACGATAAAAAATGGTCAAATTTTCTTGACAGCTCAAAGGCAGTGACTCGGGAAAATTGCGAGTGCGGGCTTTTTACGACTACATGGCCTTCTGGTCCAGTTGAGTCTTGCTTGTACTGCGCTTGAAAAATCAAAAAAGTGCTTTTTTGGCGTTTCCGGGCCTTGGAGATTGCTGGAGGGGGGGGGGGCGAGGGATTCAACCCAAAAGAAGCAACTGGCTGCTGGAGACTGTAACTCCGCCTATATTGACGGCAATTGGCTGATCAGAATAGGCAGCCATCGCGATACAATTTGCCTCCAAAGTAGGTGGAGTTATAGTCTCCTGCAGCTGGTTGCTCATTTTGGGACGAATCGCCCCTCCCCTCCACTAATCTCCAAGGCCGGGAAACGCCATAAAGCACTTTTTTGACTTTTCAAGCGTAGTACCGGACTCAGCTGGTCCGAAAGGCCATGTAGTCGTGGAAAGCTCGCAGTCGCAATTTTCCCGAGCCACTGTCTTTAATAGCTTTCCTGCGAAATATGCCGTCTACATTTTTATGCAGTTGCATGGAAGAATTCAGAGGGGAAACAAGCAAGAGCATGACAACGCCAACAAAGGAGATCTGAATGTTTTCAATAGGCCCGTTGGCGATGGCATAAAGACAGAAACGAAATGATATGCGAACGATATAATTTCGCCCTTGAAAAACCAAATGGTGCATCATTGCTGCCTATTTTATTATTTTGTAATTGGAAATCTTATGAAAACATTTGAACGGCCCTGTTACAGTATTTGGAACAGTTTGGTACAATTTTGTACCCTCCAAATTGTAACTAACATATACTAGCGAAATAGTAAATAGGATCTAGAGTCTTTAGGGTAACTACCTACCTGCACAAAAGTACCTATCACTAGTTGTCTATAAGCCGAATGCTTGGCAGCCTTCCTTATTCTTCAAAAATTCAAACAAGCTTTTATATAGGATGCGAGTGTGGCAATCAAGCCCTAATATAACATGAACGTCTTCTGCACACACTGCCCTCACAAATCAAGAACTAAGTTTAATGTTGTCCACCCTCTATGCATTAAGAGCTAGAGGAGGCATAAGGCCTTTAGTGGTACAACTGTCGAACTTCGTCAAATTAGTTTTACGATAGTCACACAAACTAAGCCTACCACTATACATTCGATCAAAGAATTTATAGAGAGGTCCGTGTTCCATTACATATAAGAAATGAATATACTAAAATCAATAAATGATATAAAAGTAGACAACAATAACAAAAAATAAAATAAAATAAAATAAAATAAAAAATAAATAATTAAATAAATAAAAAATAAATAAATAAATAAATAAAATAAAGTAAAATAAAATAAAATAAAAAAAAATACAACAATAACACAACGATATAGGGGATAAGGGATATTTAATGGATAATTAACACATGATATGTACATACAAAAATACAAAAAATACAAAAAATACAAAAATACAAAAAATACAAAAAATACAAATACACCTAGATATGGTCACTTATACACAAATAAATTGAAAGTACAAACATGCATACAAAGACATATAAGTATAAGGGCACACACATACACCTATATACTAGGTACACACGTGCTTACAATACGTTCATACTTTTTAACATATTAATTATAGCAGTAAGGCACACGTATGCATGCAAGTAAGAATGTTAAGTCGTACAAACACAAATAACAGCAAGAACAAAAACAATAAAAACAATAAAAACAATAACAATTTCAAAAAGCTACATATACACTTACTTACTATACACACGTACATAGATTACTCATAAATAGATATTAGAATACATAGACACATACATACACGAATACAGATACATATTGACATACATATGTACACATAACACATAACATAACATACAAACATATAACATACAAACATATATACATATGCACACATGAATATTAGATTGACAAACAATATCTAACATCTAGCTACAATGCTAACAAATAGTGGACACAACTTATACAAATTTAATATATGTTGTGCTATTACGTAAATAGAAGAACATTAATACGACTCAAAATACAGTATAGTAAAACGATAGATATTATATTATCGCTGTGCTAATAGGAAATATCTAAATAAGTATTAAATTATCTGTTCGGGAGAACCCTGGCGTGGTGTTGGGCATCAGAAATCCAATGCGGTTTACACCACGGGTAGCGCTCCCCTGCGATGAAGAGGCTTGCCCTAGCCAAGGAGGAAATACCCTCTGATAAGGAAACCGCATAAGAGTCCAGGAAGGACCGCCTCTGACTCAATGGATTGAGGTCCGCCACTAATAACAATTTTAATGAGAATTCGTGTTTAATGTTGTCCTCGTCCCCAAACACAAGAATAGGCAATCGAAATAAGACAGTAAACATACCAGAGTATACCAATAACACAGGAAGGAGATGTGGTAGAAAGAAATGCTCTTTATGCGATAAGATAAATTTTCAGAATAAGGTAAAAAGTTCTACTACTAATTTTTATTTCAAAACTAACAAAACAGACACATCCAACTGTGACTCCAAAAACGTTGTGTATATGATAACATGTCTGACTTGTGGACAACAGTACATAGGGGAGACCAAACAAACTCTAAGGCAACGTATAAACCAACACAGTAGAAGTATACGTAAACTAACATTGAAAACATACATGGTTGAGCACTTCAGATCCACTGGACATAGTACATCAGAGATATCCGTGGATATATTGGACCATGTTGGTAGTGCAGAAGATAGTAAGAAGAAGTTGAGAGAAAAAGAGCTGCAGTGGATTAAATACATGATCACAGCATATCCGTTCGGTTTTAACGATCAGATAAAAGGTTATGGTAACATCTCAGATTTCATCAATCCTTTGGAAAAGAAGGAACACCCCTACTTTCAATGTCCCATACAAGTAAAGAGATACAGAGGAAAGAAGAGAAGAGCAAGGAGAAAAGCATTATGCCCTAACAGAACAAATGAAATACTACGCAACATAAGTGAATTGCAAACATATGAATTGTATAAATACTTCCGTACATTGAACAAACATGATATAGATAGACTAATTGATGTAACCTTTGATAACCAATTCAACAGTTACGATTACGATTTGAAACTTAAAGTCTATGCACTTGTCGCAAGGCCATTTTGGAATCGAAAACCCTACAAAACTGAGAATCATAAATATCTGTATATAACAGTTCCATATTTAGGAAGCATTATAGACAAATTGAAACTAAATAGTATATGCAATGATAGAGAGATAAAGGAAGCTGTAAGTACAGCCATACCGGAAAGGAAAGAAGAACTACAAGGGCTAAGAGTAGCAGTTAGATATAAGCTGAAACATCCTGTAGGGATTTACTTGTGTAATTACAATAGATTCCTCAAGAATATTAATATCAATAATGTTGATGATATATTACACAAGGAATGTGAGTGTAACAAACACATAGATTACATAAACAGGGATTTAGGACACATATGTACGGGAGATACAAACTTCATCAAAAATGAAGAACTTAGAAAGCTATTTAGTAAAGGGTACAAATATAGAACGCATTCTTTCATATGCAAACAAGACATACTTACATTGTTAGAGGAGCTAGCTAGCAATATGGCACACATATTTCGAAGTGTGTTTAAGGCAGATAATAGTGTAGAAATAATCTTAAAAAGACGTTTCAATGAACATATTATTAATAAGACGACACCTAAACTATATAGCATTATGGAGCAGAGAGAAATGATAGAAGACCAATATAAACAAGAAGATTTAAATGAATTGCATAAACATTACGTAGTTACTCCAATAGATAAAGCAAGCTCTAATTTTGCTTTCACTTGTAAAAAATTATATTTGATGATGATACAGAAAGAACTACAACAGGAGGATAACAACGCCAAAACTTATGTAAATACAACGCTGCAAATGGAACAAGTCAGAACGATACATCGAAGTATCTTGAATGGATTAAACATTAAAGATTTTCCCGCATTCAATGAAATACCGAGAATCTATGGAATTCCTAAAATGCATAAGACACCTCTCAAATTCAGATATATAACAGGAGCCAAAAAAAGTACCTTAAAGCCATTGACTAAGCTTTTGACAATTATATTGAGTCATATAAGAAAGCATTTCATGAATCATTGCAATGTGATTTTCCATAGAAGCAAAATCAAACATTTTTGGGCAATAAGTAACAACACAAATATTATAAAAGAAATTAACGGCATGGGTGGAGAAAGGAGAATCTTCTCAGCAGATTTTTCCAGCCTCTTTACAAGCCTACCACATACAGTGGTAAGAAAGAATTTGACGAAGCTTATAGAACTATGTATGAGAGGATACAGATATATAAGAGTAGAAAATTATACAGCGACATACACAAACACGACTACAGCCAAAGGAAAATACTTTCAAAGAGAAGACTTATTATACATGATAGATATGCTTCTCGATAACAGTTACTTGAGCTTTGCAGGTATAATTTACAAACAGGAGAGAGGCATACCACAAGGGGCATCGTGCAGCCCTCAAATGGCAGATTTGACTTTAGCCTACATGGAATTTGAATATATGAGGAGGCGAGCCATAAGTAGTAACGTCACAAATAAATACGCTTTCAACAACACATACAGATACATTGATGATATTCTACATATCTCGAAAGAAATCAAAGAGTTTGAGGAGGCTCTAAAGGAGATTTACCATAAGGAATTAGTGATAGAGAAGACTAATGCTAGCGATACCGAAACTAATTTTTTGGATCTCAGTGTTCATATAGTAGATAATTCAGTAAAGCTTAGTCTATATAATAAAACAGATGCATATGATTTTGATGTCTTGAGGTATCCAAAGTGGGCTTCAAACGTACCTAGATACATTATTTTCAACACTTTCAAATCAGAAATACTGAGAATTTATAGGAATTGTACAGAGTACACTGCTTTTAAAACTAAAATTATCCAACTCTGTAAAATTAGTAAAGACAACGGATGGGAAGAAAGCATACTACTTCGAGTTTTATGTTTGACATTTAAAGAAAACCCTTTTATCTTACGTAAGTATGGCTTTTACGTAGCTTTACATCTTCCATTGGTACATGACATACGGGAACTTTGGAAAGCACCTTCTGTTTGATATTTTAGATATTGCACGGTTTTTTCTGAGAGAATAATTGAACAGATACCATGACACATGGATGAATTCGGCCAACCTCTCCTTTAGTTTTTTGAATTCGAGCGGGAGAGTGCACGTTCTGTCAGACGATACATTATACATCTCATTCTCAATCATTGGACTTCCTCTCTTTCATTATGCTTGGACTTCATTCTTACAATTATGATCTGTAGGGCTCCAGTACCTCACCAGAAATTTAGCATCATTAGCACTTTTACACTTCCTCGGGAACTACTGAAGATGGGGCACCGAGGAAGTCACATACCCGGTCTAGTTCTTAGCCCCGAAACCGGTTATGTGGAAAATTATTTACTTCAATAATCTAACATCATAGATACATTTCTATTATTTCCGTCAACTGACCACCCCCTTTTTTTGTTTTATGAGCTGTTGAATTTCAAAAAGCGCTTTTTTACCTGCTTTTTCAAGACTCTGGATCTCGGCACTGTTTCAGTGAATCGGTACGGCTAAGATGTATTAAGATAAGGCAAACCTTACTCTACAAAACCTATGAAGTCGCAACATCACACATTTTCACTTGCAAGATTTAGATGAGTTTAACTGTCAGCTGTCAAAAAACACGCAAAAATGGCGTAAATTTTTAAAATTCTGGTTTTCGACGACTATCTCTCAAATCGACTCGATTCTTTCACTGTCTGATAGAGCACCATTTTCTCTTCAAAAACTATGAAGTCGCAACTGCTGACATCTTCAAACAACAGATTTATAACACTGGAAATTTTGCATGATTTTTCACTATTTAATTATTCGAAATTCTGGTTCTCGGCCGTTACTGCCTGGATCGATCTACTTTCTTCGTTGTACGTTATAACAGAATTTGCATAATAAGATCCGTACATTTTCGCTAAGTTTTACTTCCAAATACACCATTTACTGAACACGTTTATTTTAAATATATATGCCGCCCCATACATAAATATATGCTTTCAATAATCTTTTTGCGTTTGTTTTGCTTATTTTCCTTCTTTATCGTCCAGCGAAAAATTTTTTATTCCAAAAGTGAAGGTGGTCACCCTGTACCAGCTCAAAAGTGAAGATAGGGGGAGAATCGGCTCCCACTATCGCACCTCTGCTACAGGGTTTCGGTGGGTAAGGAGATGGTTCAAAAATCTTCCAAAATTTAAAGTACTTGTAGGCAACTATAGAGGGTATGGCTCACTTCATGCCTGTTTCTGCTAAAACAAAATTGAGGGGTTGAGGCAAGAATAGAAGTCACAAAAATTCAATCATTCCTAAATCTCTTTTTTTGGAGGGGGGGGGGGGAGGGCTATGCGTCCATGAAGCTAGAATATTTTTTGTTTCTCCGCTTTTCCGAAAAAGTTATCAAAGCCGTACTGTTTACGTTTTGTGACTCACACTTTGAATTTCGAGAATAATGAAATAATTATTTTTGCTGCTATTCTGTGGGCTCCTCAAAAGCACCTTTCATAGAGACTATCAATAGAAATTGTACACAGTTGAAAAAGTGAGTCACAAGACGTAAGCAGTGACGGTTTTGGTATTTTTGTTATAGATCAGAGGTTACATAACTCCAAGTAGATCAAAGATGTTCTCCGGTCATGTTCTTTCTTCATGAAGATGAAAAATTCATGAAAAAGTTTTGCAGCAAAGACAGGCTCAACGAGACGGTTGCCAATTTCGTTCCGGTCCTTATATCCAAACCCTATAGTTTTTCTACTGACATTCCGATTTCCGCGTTAAAATCGCCCACAACAAACTTTTCAAGGACTGCTCGTTGCGGACGACTTCGTTTGCTTCTTTATTAGGTTGTCAAGAAAATAATGTCCGTTTTTATTTGCTTGCTTTATCAAAGCAACCAGACTCAACCCAACAAAGGGTAAGGGGTACTGTTCGATAGAGCAAAGCAAGCTCTACAAGATGGCACTCATGTCTTTGCGCCATGCTCGATCCACGGAGAGTTCGAACTCAAAATCTAAAGATTTCCAAATGCCCAAAAAATCGAAAAAAAATCAGATCTTCGTCCAAATAATTTCTACGGACCTCCCACTCGCTCACATCAATACTATCGATATCTGATATCCACATGTGCGATTGCCGTATTTTTTCCTTGACTAGAAACTGAGAAAGCGAAAATTTCCCTGATTTCCTCAAAGCAATGCTGAGCCTTTTTTGCATATGTAGTTCTATACTACAAGCCTGGGTAAGTATAACTGTAGGTTTTCAGCCTATTTCGAGCGGTACTTTTCGAGAAATGTCGATTTTAGCACTGAAACTGAAACGAATAAATTCGAATTCGTTATTTTTCGAAAACTACCGCTTGGAATGAGCTGAAAATCTACAGTTATACTTACCTAGGCCTGTAGTATAGAACTACATGTGCAAAAACGGCTCAGCATTGCTTTGAGAAAATCAGGGAAATTTTCGTTTTCTCATTTTCTAGTCAAGGAAAAAATACGGCAACCGCACATATGGATATCAGATATCGATAGTATTGATATGAGCGAGTGGGAGGTCCGTAGAAATTATCTGAACGAAGATCTGATATTTTTCGATTTTT
This sequence comes from Cylicocyclus nassatus, assembly GCA_958299035.1. Taxonomy (NCBI): domain Eukaryota; kingdom Metazoa; phylum Nematoda; class Chromadorea; order Rhabditida; family Strongylidae; genus Cylicocyclus; species Cylicocyclus nassatus. The sequence goes on along the minus strand of CATQJL010000223.1, from coordinate 30,412,983 downwards.
TGGGCATTTGGAAATCTTTAGATTTTGAGTTCGAACTCTCCGTGGATCGAGCATGGCGCAAAGACATGAGTGCCATCTTGTAGAGCTTGCTTTGCTCTATCGAACAGTACCCCTTACCCTTTGTTGGGTTGAGTCTGGTTGCTTTGATAAAGCAAGCAAATAAAAACGGACATTATTTTCTTGACAACCTAATAGAAAGCATCTAGTTCTGATTCTTCAGCTGCTGATGTTGGAGAGTAGCAGCTGACTAGCAGTAGGTTGGCTGATTGAAGTGATAGGATCTCATGCGAATAGACATTAAGGTGGACGACAATGTTGTTGTCCAACCTATCACCCCAATGTTCTATGACGGAACTTCCTCACGAATTCATGGGTTTCCATCACTCATCTATGGCACCTTGATGTGGTACATGATGTCTCGGCAAGGTCGAGGAAAGTTATGATGTCGGTGCTGGTGAAGACTATTCCGGGTTGGTGTAAAGCATGAGGCAGTTTCCGCGTGTACATTATAGTATTCGTCCAATCCAAACGGCGCCCTGAACAACCTTATATCGTTCTTCTTCTCACTGCGCCGGAAATGGAATCGGTGCAGGGTCTCTTTATTTTCTTCTTGCTGATCGGGTAAGAAACTTTTTTTTCCGACAATAGCAGACCCAGTCTGTGCTCTTGCCTTCCAAAGGGCGAGCCAATCCTGGTACTCAAGATGGAATCGCCAGCGGTTCTTATCTGACGCCAGTTGACGGGAAGTTTGGCCTGGCCCGTTTAGGGATCCAACCAAATCAAGAAAGTTGATCTTCACAGCTTGGGAGGCCCTAGTATGGCATACGCTTGGTTGTGCATGCACTTCGACTCCGTGGCCACTCACACGATGAGGCGGAGGACCATAGCGGGGGTTTTGACACTGACCAAGAAACCAGAAGAATTTGGACTCGATATATGAAGTGGGATACGCAATTTCGAAATCTATGGGTGCGGTTCTATGGTAGCGATGGTGATAGCTTTAGGTTCATTAGATTCTCAGTTAGGAAGGACTTTAAATTGTTAGGCAAAAATACCAATATTTAGTCGAATTCTCCACATGGTATTCTAAAATGCTGTAAGCACAACGCGAACGATTCACATCTACTCTAGACTCCTGATTTTTCTGGTATCCGATAAAATGGCGAGTACTTCAAATTTTTGCAAGATTTTCACAAGGGTCGAGCAAGAGGTGTGGCACACGACCGTCGGATACGAACAGTCTCTTCCTCCCCCAAATCCCTTTCAAAAAACCTCCGTCATAAGGCCTTATCAGACACGATGAGTGAAGTATTCATAAGCGGATAACCCTTGTGATGCAGGTTTCAGTGATTCTGGGCTTTCCGAGTACTTGGACTCACAAGTATGCTCATTTTCAAAGCAATTAATCTTGAGTTAAAGGTGGGATAGAAACTAATTTAGTAGTCAGTACAAAGTACTCGATCGTTACCTATAGGAATACCAATTTAAAATAACCACTAACTATGGAATGGAGCCAGCCAAAATTTAGTTAGCCTAATTTTTCGTTTTCAGCTAATCTGTGCTTACAGCAACTATCGCAGAGACCACAAAGAGACGAATTACTCTTGATTACTTCCGTATACGAAATCTAGGCTATCAAACTGTACATTATGTTCGCTATGTGACAAAATCTACGGGGTACTGCACAAGGACAAAAGTGGTGTGGCTGCCACACTCCTTCAACTTCTCAAAGCATTCAGACATTTATGTTAGCTACGTCTCCAAAACTGCTGAAACTTCTTCTCTTTGAAATTTCAACCAAATTTGTTTTTTCAAAGAATATATCTATTTTTTCATCTTTGGAAATTTTTGGTTGCAATAGCATGCTAAGTCTGCACTGCTACGTATCTTGCGAGAAGGTGACAAGAATATAGAAAATTTCGTTGGGAGAAACGAGATTTTGGCTGAATCTTAATCCCTAAAAAGCTATTTGGAATGGGATTCTTATTGTGGGCATAGTGAGAACAAAAAGAAATAGCTAAGCCACTTCCAAAACAAAGTTAACCATGCTTGAGGATGACCCATTTCATTTGGATAGCCCAATGATTGGTCCTAGGGGTTATTCGACATGCTAATTACTGTCACTTCTTGTGCATGGTGGAGCCGCTTGATTATGTTCACCGTAAGTATACGATGTCAACGCTCATCGCGTTTGTATTAGCTTGATCCGAAAGTTCGTTTGTACCTTTTTCAAAAAGTTATGAATTCCTCCAGTCTCAATAGGTTTTCTTGAATTTATATTTGTTCGAAAATCGAAATCATGATCTTTACAGTTTCTTGCTTGGATATGTATAAGCAAATGTGAGAATAAAAAGCCAACGAAAAAAATACTTGAAATCAAATTCTTGAGCAAGGTCACCATATTTTGAAAGTATTTTTATCTGAGAGTAGAAATTAAGCGCTTCGCACTAGTACTATTAATAGGTACATTCAATCACCACAAATCTTATCTTATTGTTAGAACCTATCATCAAAAAGTACATGATTTCCTCATCATAAGATTTTTTCTAACCAAATCGGGCAGATAGCAGAGTTACGTTTCTTTTTCAAAAATGAGTGCGACTGACTTGCGAGTCAGCATGATATTTTACATAATTACTCACCTGGCATGCGAATATCATATTATTTTTAATATCAGCATTCCCTCAATTACAACGCCCTTCCCTTTCTGATGCCTCAAAACGATCCCCCAGCTGTAGAGTATCAGACACCACGCTTGACCCTGATTATCACCTCTCTTCCTTCTCTTTCCCTTGCAAGAGGCTTCATGCTCCTAGATTCGAACTTTATTGACGCAGTGATTTACTTAAAGTGTTGTTTTTTTCCGCTTCGCTTGGTTCTCTTCCACTCTTACAGCAGCGCTTTAGTTGTGGCGTTCACAGCATTTTCTTAGAAGTGCAAGCTCGTTATGTAGAGTTGTAGGCCGGTATTAAATAAAATTTGGGCATTGAAAAAAAAAACACAAAAAGAAAACCAAATCTATTTTTACTGCTTGGAAGTGAGTGTGTAATCACTAATCGTTGCGATGACGTGCGATGTCTTCCGCTGCTCGCTAGAAAATTCTTAGCAAACAGGTTACAATACTGTCTGCGAGGAGTTTGCATACATGCCTACATGATGTGTAAAGTGGTTTTATGCGAAAGTATGTTAATTGCTGCGACTTCTCTTTCAGGCGAAAAAGATGTTATGAATTTTGCAGGTCACATGCATTTCAACATTTCAATCTGCAAGAAATGTGTACATATCAAACCGCAAAAAACTAAGTATATCGCAGCAAAACAAGTTTCGAGAAACAAGCTTACTACGGCGGACAATAGAGATTCACTTCTTAGAAATTTTGAAGTTGGAAGACTAATATATCGTAAATATCTATCGTCGAAACTTGCTTCAAAAGTTATAGTCTACAAATTGTCTCTGTAAATATTTCCCATCGAACACAAGAAGTGGTGCAGATTTCAAGAAAAGTAAGCGTTTCAATGGCCATACAATGAGCTACCATCCTACTCGATCTTTTTGCGGTGCCTAGAAAATCTAGAGTTGCTGTAAAGACAACTGACAACCAATTTCCGCAACAAGAAACTATTTGAGCCGGTAAAAGCGCTCCAGGCGGCATCCCCTTCAAGACGGATGGCCTGAAGAGCACAAACCGGTCCTTAATAGATCTGTTGAAAATCTGATAATCATGGCGAAGTAGTACAGATATTTTAGCCCACTCTGAACTTATTATCTTCGAACCAATTATTTGATAGGCAGTGAACCTGGGCGCTTTCACTTTAGAGCGACATTCTCGCTTCGAAATTTACCTTTGCAGCGGAATAGGGCGATTACTTATGTGGAGGCCCCTCTAACATACAGGTCTGAATGAACGATGCCTTTCAGCCCCTTCCCCACCTTTCACGATAGCATGAAGAGTGAGATCCAATCTCCTCTCTTATTTTCAACCTCAACTCACGTAAACCTGCGAACTTCCCTATTAGCTTTGAAATGCGCAGGCCACAATGTCGAATTACGAAATTTGCAATTTACGCAGTCGGCTCGAGAATGAGTAGAAGCCAGCTTCAAAGGTATGTCTTAACTTTTTGCAAAGTCAAGAAGTTCTCTTCCCGACAATTCCTGATGTCACCTCGTGCCAAGCTGGTCGCCATCTTCGCTGTCATATCGTAATTTACAGTTATCAACAAGCTCTTGTCTGCTTTTAAATTACACTTCTTTCTTACCATATAAAGATCGCATCGACAATAGTCATTGCACTGTATGAATCTGTCCAACGCCCTCAAAAAAAAGGGTTACATTGATGTGTGATGCATGGAAAAAGAAATTGCGAAATCATCACGTTTTCAGCGGTCATAAGATTTATAAACATTTTTCATGTTCGGTTTATCAAATGAGTAAAACACAACAAAAAAGCTTGCGATCACAACAACGGCTGGCAAAAGTGTATGACTTTTGTAACAAAAAGCTTGGTTCTGTCATACTGTTTGAACGATGTCTTCGTTTGCCCCATATTAATAAAATCAGGCTATAAGGGCGTAAACGTAGGGGGGGGGGGGGGAAACTACTCCTTTTTGACACGTCGAGTTTTCACGATTTCCTTCAATTCAGGCGCATTGCGGATTTCGACCTAAGCTAACTATAACTCCAAAAACCCGAATTATGCTGCACGGATTTAGTAGAAGGGAAAGAAAAATTTTGAATTCAAGTTTTTGCTATGTAGCAATGTAGAATTTGCAAAAGACCATGAAAGAACTAAGCAAATGTAAAGACAGTATTGTAGAGTAGCTTCACGATAACTGCCATCCTGGCTTTAGAAAGAGTTTGCCACATTCTTCGTTCACATAAATTTTCATTTAACTTCATGCTTCATTCTTTTTCCTCGCCAAACATCAAAGATGTCATATGCCTTGCAAGCGGCCATATCTTCACCAGGCCGTAGTGCGAACTTCAAAAAAGTTGAAAACGCTTTTTACTCATAGATTTTGGCTTAATAACCTTTGTCTTCCCACCAAATTTAGTGATATATCGCCTCTACAAGAAATGGGTTAGTTGGTTTTATCAATAGTGCGAAAGGACGTAAAAATGAATTCTCAGCTTCCAACAAGATAATATTTGCACCTAAGTGTGCAAGAGCTTGTTTGTCATGTGGCTGAGGATGAGTGAGAAGTTTGTAATGTACATCAGCACATAATGTTTCTCCACGAGACGATTTACAATTAAGCTTCGCTGCCTTGATGTCGGCCTTTAAAAAAGATTCCATAGTTTTAAGGAACCAAGGTGTCTTACATTCGGTATCACCGACGACTTCTCTCGCAAGCAACATTGGGAACTAACGCGTTATAATGACAGTTCTAATTGTTTTGTCCTAACGCAATTCCTCCAAAAAGCGTGGGAAAAGCATCACAGCGGTAAAGTGAACTTGCCGCATAGTCAGAACAGTAACGATTAGGCAACATACAACTAAAAATAGTCAAACCAGTAAAGTGCATGAATGCCTAATGAGCAAAAAGTAGTTTGTAGCACATTTTACCGGGCATTGTCTGTGTACTCCATCAAACTAATAGTCATCTCATGCATGACTCTTCATCAAACGTATGCGACTCTAAATTTTTCATTTACAATATGATTCCAACTCATTTTGACCGTGCTGTATACTCACCGTCATTCAATTTATCATAAGATTTGCACTAGACGCACTGCTAATTTACTGCTTGGGTGTAACAGCACGCGATCGGTACAACTTGCTCTAGTGTCGCGTTTCATAAATAAAGTTAGAAGTCGCTTTTCTGAGTGAAAATGAATTATAAAATATGCTCAGAGTCGGACATTTGACCGTATTAAAAATGGATACCACTCAATTCAAACATGATCTCATCAAAAGCAGAACAGCTTGACAGCAACAATCAACAATACTTACATGGCAGATAGTACATTAGCAAATATACATAATAATAAAGATTGTCTTTGCTTGATATCATCAGGTCATCCTCTTGCTGAACAGCCGCGACCGGTGCATATAAGATAAAAACCATTGTTGGGTTCTCCAAAAAGCAGAACATTGCCGAATACGTCAGGCTGCAGTGCATTCGGGAACACTGGCCAGAAATTTTGAGTGACGGCAGCTGATGCTAGCAGACATATTAAGACTAGAACGCGAAGAAACATTTTGATTCTGCTGCATTTTATGAGCTATATAAAGAGTTCGTGTTTTTTTTGTGTCCATTAAATTGCGTAAGTTAGGACAACTTTTTTACGTTAAACGAATCACCCAATTAAATTGAGAGAAAGCAATGAAAGTGGATTATAGCTTTACGAAAGTAAGAATTTGCCCAAAGTTCTTTTTAACAAGAGAAGTGAAATGTACTAATGAGAAACGCCCATATAAGCGAGATGCAAGAAGAGATCAAATAGTCAGTATGCACGTACATCCCAATTGGGGAGGGGAGTTGAGAAGGGACGTGTCATATTTCGTTGTAGATATGTTTATTCTTCGTTGTCTATCTACCTTATAAGGGTTCTCATACCCTAACGCATTGATACCGGGACTGCCACATACAGTGACCGCCAAAAAGTTGCGGACAAGCCGCTTCCCTTTTTTCATCGCTCATTTTCGGTTGAAAAAAAGGTGGAAAAGTGAATGAATTACATGAGGTGGTAGAGCTCTTCAAGAGCTACAAGCCGTACATTGCGTTTTCTGGAAAATGTGTGTTCTAAAGATTTTGAAGTCTTTTTCTTAAAAAAGTCCGAAAATGGCCGCGTCGCAATGTCGCGGACAACAATTCTTCAAACGCAAAAATTTTCCCTTAGGTCTTTGTTTGTAGCGAAAACCGAAGTTTTCCTGACAGATAAGCAGACTATACTATAGGGCTCATCGAGGACAATAGTCTAATAGTGGTTACTTTCAAAAATGTCCAAACTTGAATTCTATTTTGCTTTTTTTTTTCAAAAAACAACTATTATTCACCTTTTCAAGCCAAATTTCTTCACATGGAAGCCTATTTAAATATCCTAACGAAGCTATTTAGATAGAAAGAATGCTCTTTGCTATCCGCTTTGCATCGGACGTGTGCTGGTGAGTTTCTTTGCTGAAAATGGCTCTTGACAATGCGTACACACAACCCCGTCTGCACCTCACCACTGACTTGCACCGTTTTGCAGGCTTGTAGCTCGGCAAGCAGTCATTCTACAAGCCTGCAAGTAGGCTCATTCGAAAGAGCATAATTTCGCGAAGGTATGCAAATGAGTTGAATTTGAGAAGACCCCGAAAATTGACGGTTGGGGTGAAAAAGAGCAGCCTCGAAGGTGATTGGAGTGAAAGCTCTTATCTACAGCAGGACAGTCTTAGAGTTCCGAAATGGATCTATTACAAGAAAATTAACAGATTTAAACTTCCAAAATAGAACTGGTGGCGAAAGGAGCTTTGCTCAACTTTACCAGATAAATCCTTAGCCTACCAGTGAAACTGCGCTTTATCACCCCACCCGTAGAATCTCCGGGCTCCCCAAAGTCAACTCATTTGCATACCGTCGTGTCGAGGAAGTCACGCTTTTTTTAGAGCGTACTTGCAGGCTCGTTGAGTAACTGCTGGGCAGCTTGTGACGCATCCATTTTCGGATTTTTTTTAGAAAAAGACTTAAAATTTTTTAACAGAGATTTTCCAGAAAGCACAATGTGTGAGTTGTAGCTCCTGGAGAGCTCTATCACCTCATGCAACTCATTCATTTTTTCATCCTTGTTTTCCACCCGAAAATGAGCGATGAAAATAGGAAAGCGGCTTGTATGCAACTTTTTGGCGGTCACTGTAATTGCTTTGTGCGATCCCCTCGGAATTCCCCGGGAGATTACACTTTTCTATCGTTGTATGCCTTTCCATAAAATCGATAGAAATTGTAGTGAGGAACTATCACGTGCTAATCATGTTGATGGTAGAAATATAGGCGATTTATAGCACGTAAAGAATGCGGATCTATCGGCGTCTCTATGATCAAGCGTTCTTTCCTTTCTCTTACCATCTGCTGTCTCTTCCATGCACAAACTATCTTGGCCGGAGGCAGCGGCGCCCAGTCTTTGCGTATTATGAATCGTGTATAACTGAGATTTCAGGCCATCGACATCTTAAATAATCCATCGTTTGTGAGGTGGGGATTATCAAGAAACTCACAACCTTCACATTCCATTTGTCCTGTTGGAAACATGCGTAGCAGTGCCAAACAATCTCAGTACAACTTCACGACGTTTTCATAGTCTCTGGAAAGATAGAAGTCTTTAAACAAGGGCTGACCGCTCAGGTATAGGGTATGGAAGACCTTCACAAGACAAACAGACAAAGAAGGATAAAGGTGTGTAAAGCAGCGAGAGACGACGCGTCCCTTCGCAAATTCCCCTTCCCAATGGGGATGCACATGCATATGGGCCTGATTGTTTTTATAAACGTCTGCCATTATTATATTTATTTGAAGTTCATATATGAATAAGTAACAAATCATTACTGCTAATTGTTATCAATTGTTTGAAATCAAAATCAATGAACCACGGCCCGCTACTTCATGTGCACATTATTTATGTCACAAAAATAATGCACAGATTGTTTGGGATCTAGTGGTGTGTTGATCGGAGTGTTATTTGCTTCCAAAGCAGGATATTATAGTCAACTTCTGTAATTACTTGTGATAGATGCTGAGGAGGGAGAATGTCTTACAAGAGACTCATGACTAATGACCAGGGTAAAGCGGGGGGTGCGGCACGCCGCAGGTTGGGGTCGTAAGGGGGGGGGGGGGGTGGGTAGGGGGGGGGGTCGTATCGACCCAAGGTCAAAAGCGGTTTCTAAGGGGAAATGACTGCAGCTAAGTTCTTAGATGTGAGACGCTGTTGAAATCCTGCAAAATTCAAGTTCAACGACACAAACTTGCAGATACCGTATGCCTACCGTAACCTACCGTACCTTGTTTGGGTACCTACCTCTAATCAAGCATAATTGTCGTAATCCGCGTGTCGAATAACCCCTATGCGCCAAGTTTCAGCGAACTCTGAGGTCTCCGAGCAGTAAACAACCTTGTATAAAGCAGTAATTCAAAAGATTAACTTCATCTTAACGGTGAGTAAGCTACCTCTTCTTGCACTCAATACAAAGCACTACTCCTTCTTTGCCCACCTCAGGAATTCCGCTTCAGAAGACCTCCAAACTATATTAGAAGCCAACCAAAATCGCTTTTAGCTTTTGATCGCTGTGCTTTCACCAAATATTACTCAGAGTTAAGAGGACGAATCAGGCTCAAAACATCCCTATGGAATCTACGAGGTTTAAGCTATTGATTCATATAAATATTGTCCGCTAAAAATGTTTTTCTGATATAGTTAATGGCCTGCGGCACCCCCCCCCCCCCTCAAAACCTGCGGCTGCCGCAGGTTTTGAGGGGGGGGGGGTGCCGCAGGCCATTAACTTACCTTCAAATCGTTCAAACAGCTGCCTTTTTCATATCATCCTATAGATTCATCCTTCCTCTCCCCGTAGTAGCTGTTTCCCCTCGAACCTTTTCTTTAGAAGGAAATACATATGGTTTTGCGAACCATATGCTGGAAAGTGTGGCCAAAAAATATTGGGTTACGGTAGCGCTCGAAAGATTGTTAAAACACACAGAGGCGCGGGATACGCGCCTTTGAATCCCACTCTCGTTATGAGCTGTGATGTTCTCGCTCTTTTGTTCTTTTTCATCACTTGTTTCTCTCATTGTTCTTTCAGAAAACTTCAGCCCTATTTGTTATGCAGTTTTACAGGTGTTGTTCCATTACTAACCACAATACAAGTGTATTGGAAAGGATTTTTTGAAGAGTTGTTTGGTGCATAAAAGGAAATACAAACAGCAATCGTCTTTCTGAGAAGAACGAAGGTTTGCGAAGGTTTTTTTTCAATGCTTGCATATGATCAATCCTTTTTCTCTTATTAATATCAACTTTCAACGATTGTTATCAATTTTAACGTTAACCTTATGCGCTGTTGGTATTTTCCAATCAGAAAGTGCATCGTCTGCAAATGTACCATATTACCACATTTTTGAGCTTATTCTGTCTCATCTCGTTTCTTATCGCTTTCATGAAGAGTGCTTTGAGCCTTGGGCAGAGTTCAGGAGACTTCATCTCTTCGCGTTTCCCCGACGAAACAACAGTACGAGTCCATTGCATGTTGATCGACTGTCGCCTCGTGACTGTTGGCTTGTAGGGAAAACTGCGATTCGATGAAATTGCGTTAACTCTGCCCATGGCACCTGTTAGACCTTCATCCAAAGCGCCCAAAAGCACCCAAATCCTTGATTACTCCTTACATCTTTTCTCTTCACACTTTTGCGCTAGACTAAAAGCGCCAGGTTAGCGCGGAGCGAGGAAAGGTGGAAATATGTGAAGAGAGATCAGAAAAATTGAGCGCTTTTGGGCGCTTTCAAACGAGGTCTGACAGTGCCTTAATACCAAAAGAGACATTCTGCTCACTATAGTGGTAATCTTTCAATCTAGATATGGGATGCAAAAGGATCGCGGGTGGATTCACAGGCAGAGCACAAGGCGATCTTGGTCCACTTTACGGTTTCCAGGTATCTTTTTTACAACTTTCGCTTCAATACGGCAGCGTTGAACGATTTCCACTAAGTGGCGACATTTTGGCGCCGAGTACAAAGGCCCAGACGCGGACTATGAGGGCCAGGTGTTGAATTAGCGGACGTCATCCACGAAGTTCATACGAATCCAGACAGCCGCCGGATTATCATGAGCGCCTGGAATACTTGTGGCAAGTCGTGTTGCTGCTTTTTCAAGCAAGTGAGTTTCTGTTTTGATTTCACAGATTTGAAGCTAATGGCTTTGCCACCTTGGGTGTTTAGATTTTCTTCTTTTTTCTAAAACATTTTTACCATGTTTTGCTTAGTTTTCGAGTTCCTTTTGTAATTACTTTTTCTTCTAACTTTTATTTGGAAGGGTCTGTGGGAAGGTCTGTTTGGGAACGACCATAGTTTGCCGGCAATTGTGTCCAAGGTTGCCGTGGTTGCCGAGGTTGCCGGCGTTGCTGAGGTTGCCGGCGTTGCCGGTCGTCGTAGAACCTCATGATAACCTCACATTTCTCACGCTCTAGGCTGTCTCTGACCCCGGCAACCTCGGCAACCCCGCCAACATCTGCAGTCTCGGAACAGTTGCCGGCAACCTATAGCCGTTCCCTTCGCTTGATATCCTGGAGCAGATAGCTTTCTATAGGACGGTGCAATTCCGCAAGCCATCAAAAAGTTTAACGCTCTCTCACGTTCTTGACTTATTCTCTTATTTTTATCCATTCCAAATGTAACCAGTTCTACTGTATGGCAAATTGTGAACATATAGTTACAGACTTCGACATGGCAATGGTAAATGGTGAACAGCACATCGGCGATAACGAAGAGAATCATGTAGATCACTTTGAAATACCGATAGAGAAAAATGAGGCTTACTTTTGGTCGCTTTTTTTGTTCTACAAGTCGCTTAAAATGCTAATTTGAGTGCCTTTGTGTTTGATGATGAAGAGTTGCGTCTGCTTTCGTGACTTTGAGTCATGATATCGTAGCTCACTGCACCAGAACGCGTTGCTTCGCGCGTTTCTTCGCACCTGCGCTTTCGTGTGATAGCGAGAGACCGACTGCGGAGCGCTTTTGGAATAAAGTTGAAGTAAACCTTTACTTGAAAGAGTTCGGGCAGGGGTGAAGGGGGGGGGGGGTCGTGCCGGGATCTGGCCCAAAGGGGGGGGGGGTCGTATCCGATGGTCGTGTGCCACACCCCCCGCTTTACCCTGCTGATGACCTACAATGAATGCTGTATGAAACAGATATGTTTCTTAGTGCTGATTTCTCAGAGCCCTTGAATGGAAATAAATCGTTTTGCAAGAGTAGATTACGTTATTGCGCAAGATCACAATTTTCAGCGCGACATTAATCTTTTGAAATTAGACGTTTTAATACAGTTTGTCAGCCTCATATCTGACTTATTTCAATAGCAAGAAACAGTCTACTTGAGCATTATGGATGATCTGATTAATTCAACTCTATTTAAAAAAGAATTTACAACTTTTTTGAGAGATCTTTGAATGATGAAGACAGACTCAATATCAGCGTTTCGAAACGCATCTTATAGTTCCATTCCGTTCCTGATCATTGATTAACTCATGGCAGATATGTAGGAGTGCGCTTCATTGATCTAATAATATGATTTAGGAATTTAGGAAATACACGAGTTCTACTTGTAGAATGAAGAAGTTTCGTAACTGTTGTTTTTGTAAGTTCTTCCAATTTTCATCTATGGAGGGAACGGGATACTGAGAATGTCAAGCGAGATAAAGTGACCAAGAAAGGTCGTCGGCCTGGGTTTGAGAATTTCTACCCTTGTAAAGGCTTTCAATATAATCGTTCATAACAAGAATTTGTTGAGATCTGAAGAAACCACATTCGAGTATCTGATTCACGCATGGAACTTGCAACCCAAGCATATTTGATTAAGCTCAGACAAAAATTGCAATAGAATGAAAGAGCCATCGCTCGCTACAAGGTTGAGAGAAAATTTTAAAGAGGTTGGCGTCTCTGAGAATCAAACCTTGCTGCAATGAAAGCAGTGGCTACTCCGTTATTGGGTGCGATCGGTGGTTCGCTTTATACTACAAGTCTAAGTTGAAGCCAGCTCTACACTCCCTGGGAAGAGAGATATTAACGATCAAACAGTGTATACATACTTTTGGGACATCCTGTATAAAGTTGAATGTCTGTTTGTCTATCTGTTTGTGCGTATGTTGCATATAGAAAATTCCATTGTTGAACTGATCCAAACAAACTTTACACACATACACTTCGGTACGGGGATGTTGTATAGAGGCCTGCAGGATTGCGAGAGTCGGACGTGCGTACGGCCGTTGCGCTGCGCACGTCCGATGTCCTTCCTACGGCGCAGGTACAGTCTGCCCCAATCCCAACCATGCCAAAATTGGCATGGCGGGAGCCCGTGTCGCGAGGATAGTGCGTCACGTCTACGGCTAGCCAGTCTGCTCTCTCCCCAATTTCTTTGCTCTCTGCGACAGCGCGCGTATGCAGCGCAGACCCCTAGCGTTACGAGCGCGCAAATTCACTCAGCGGTTCGGCCTGATCCCGATTGGGGCAGACTGTAGGTGCCAGACGTACCCTGTTGAGCTGGTTCATTCGTCCACCCCCTCTGCTACTGGTCAGTGCATCAATTTGATCAGTAGCGAAGAGTCAACCGTACGAACTAGTTAATACGTTTCGGACCGCGAAATCGCGCGCGGCGAAAAAGAGGGCACTTTCAGCAGTTAGCCAACGAAGGGTCCTTGATTCGTAGGCTGTGTGCTACATCTGTAATCAGCATGTCAAATAAGATCCATACCAAAGTTCTGAGTAAATTCGAAGTGTTGAATTGAGTTTTGAATTTTTTTTTGCCTGAGAAGGATTTCTGTGCTTTTCTGAAAGATAGGAACAAGAACTCATTGTCAGTCTCTTATGGTATCCAAAAATATCTATGTTGTACACAGTACACATCGTTACTGAAACTACGATTTTTCTCTTCGAAACAGGAGCAAAGAAAAGTTGCGAAGTCGCACGCGTCGTTCGCGTTGCCGCTCTTCGTTGCAGCTGTTTTTCGATTTGTGCTCATATCTTCTAAACAAATACCGTCGGCACAGCTCTACAGAGTCATTTGAAAAAGTGGAGCTTAAGCCTTTGATTTGATAACCTTGGACAAAAAGGATTTTCTGCAAACATTGAAAAGATCCTTGAAAGGCGCGTGCTGCATCATGTGCAGCGTCGGTCCGAAACGTGTTAAACAGGATAAGTCTGGCATCTGCCTCAGTGACATCGGACGTGTGCGGCGCAATGGCCGTACGCACTCCGACACTCGGGATCTCGGGATCATGCAGGCCTCTATAGACTAATTTTCGTTATCGATTGATATCGATTTTATCAAATTTTTGCAAACTTTGAGCTATGGGGGTTGGCATGGGGGGGGGGGGGGGAGAAGCGAGCATGCTGATTACGAATAAAGCATGATCTTCCAGAATTATCGACTATTTCTATTGATTTTCTCAATTTATTTATCTATTTATTTGATACGCACAAGGCGTGCCCAATACACAGAACGAAGCATCACACTAAACAACTAGCAACAACAACAAAAAAAGAAGAAAAACAGGCAAACACCTCACTGAATCAGCTCAAGTCCAGCCCGCAAAATCTTTTCTAAGGATAGAAAGGGAGTGAGCTTGTCTAGACTATGAAGTCATCACAGGTATGGAGGTTCGATTGAATCTGTCTTATGCCCTCTGCTCTTAGCAAAAATGCTCTTATTCAAACACTAGCTGGCTTGCCCGGCTCCGCCGGGCCTGCCAGCTAGACCCGTGTACGTATGTGCGGAATAGAAATTTTTATTTCTGAACCGATTGGGACCGAACTTTGCACACATACACTTCGGGGCAGGGAGCGTGTCACAGTCCACTTTTCGTTATCGATCGATGTCGATTTTACCGATTTTTTGCAAAATTTGAGCTAGGGGGCTAGGATTTTGACAGGGGGGTAATCGAGCATGCTGATCACCCCCTTCGGGGTGATCAGCATGCTCGATTACCCCCCTCTGCCAAATCCCAGCCCTCTAGCTCGAATTTTGCAAAAAATCGATAAAATCGATATCGATCGATAACGAAAAGTAGCCTATGACACGCTCCCTGCCCCGAAGTATATGTGTGCCAAGTTTGGTCCAAATCGGTTCAGAAATAAAAATTTCTATTCCGCACATACGTACAGACAGACAGACAGACAGACAGACATACAGACAGACAGACATTCAGCTTTATATATAAGATAAGCAAATGTATATGTTGGAAGCAGGTGTATTGGTAGTAATATTGGTGAAACCCGCCCAACCAAACTCTGGGGAGAGAACAGAACTCCGGAAGAGGTTGCACAATGCAGAAGTTTCAAGCCCAAACAAGCTAACCCAAGCATCAATGGAAGTGATGAGATGAGCCAGACCCAAACTAGCGCGTGAGGTATAAAGTTGAAAAAAAAGCCAACACAACGAACGGCAATGGTGTGAACCAAGTCCAATGTTTGGTGGAACCTGATCCAACATAACCTAAAATCCAACGCAAGACATTCATTTATTCGCATCCCTTCGACCATAGTCAGCCCAGAGTAAATACCAAACTGAGACAGGCGGAGTCGCGTGCCATAGACCCGTCAAACGAAAAGGATAGTGCACATGGAACGAAAGCAAGGATCTAGTAAAAGGAATTTGAGAGATGAAAAATAAAGTAGAAGCAAAAAAAGAAAAGAAAAAAACGAAGTGCAACGAAAATCAAGCCTCAGAACCAAGCGTAGGAGAACCATAAGAACCATAAACCCTAAAGACCTAAACCCTAAAAAACCTGAACACAACATTAGGAACGCAACGCAATCAAAAAGAAGTATCACTGCTCAAAAGTTGGGTCAAATCAGCTTTTTTAAATTTTTTCCTGAAGCCTTCACCGCTATGCGCTGACACAATATCAACGGGTAAGCGCTGAAACCATCTTGCGCAGCGGAAGAGCATGTAGTTAAATATTCCAGACTGATGTAGCTTGATAGGTTTATAATGCAGATTAGAGCCACCTAGCCTAGTACCAACAGGTTTGAAGATCCAAAATTTACTTGCTCTTAATTTTATTTCCATGCGAAGAATACGAAATAAAAGACCAGGTCAGATATCATGCGTCTAATTTTGAGAGAAGTCAAGCCCAATTTATTAGAGCGTAGGTGACAGTCTGGCATATCTGGCGTTCCACCACTCGCACGACGGAAAACCAGACGGGTAAAAGTGTGCTGAACTCTCTCAATCTTCATTATATCTTTTTTTCTTGTAAATTTTGAGCTACGACGCTGAGAGTTGGCAAAGGCGGGGTAAGCATGCTGTTTTTTTGACAATTTAAAATACACAGTTTACATTTCTTTGACCCTTTGCCAGCGAATTGCTTTTCTGCTCTTTTTCTTGAGGTTTCAAAAAATCATGCATTTTTGAGCGATTTTTGGGTATTTTCAATCGCGGTGAAGCCGTGAAGTGGGAGAGGCAAAATATACATAAAGGTGGATGGCGTTAAAGATTAGCGTAAGCGTTTTGTTAAGGTGGGACACCAGGACGTGTCTGGGATGAGATTTATAATTATTTTTGAATTTCCCCGTTAATTCGGTTGTCACTCGCCTTTGTATACGACGCGCTCCTTAGGAGTTGATGTTGATGTTGGTGTTTGGTGTTGTTATTACTATCGTTCTGTATATGGTCCGCCCACAAAACTTCCACATCAAAGCCGAAAATTCCGGAAGCTACTGCTGAAGACACCAAGAAGAAGAACGATGAAACGTTGGAAACTTTTCGCGTCATGACCATTATTAGAAGAGAAACAATGAAGAAGGAAGGGGCCGCCGAACAATGCGAACCAAGTGGCAAAGAAAACGAAATTAAACATGGAGCAGTGTCTTTGTCTTAGTTTCGAGTGAAGATGCAGCACGCACATTAGAACAAGCATTTTTTTCTAGGGTTTTCATCTACCTTCTGTAGAAGTCCGATATCGCCTTGCAACGCGGCGAAACTGTACGAATCTAAATTCACGTAGTTAATTGGTGACTGTTGTACGATACAACATCGCAGGACACCCTAAGACAGCTCACTGCCCTGGTCGACGCCCAAACAGCTACTGTTGGGGCCTTGTAGTGTAATGGACGTCCTCCGTACAGGAATGGTTGTGTGAAAAACTATTTCAATCTAAGCTGTAACATGTCTTGCCTCCAACAGTGTCCTGAACCAGTCAAAAAGATTTAAAATTTGTTAAAAGACATTATGTTGGCTTGTATAAGGGAAAGGCCATAGGTTGTCGGCAACGATTGCCGAAGTTGTTGGCGTTGCCGAGGTTGCCGGCGCTGCCGGTCGTTGTAGGACCTCATGACACGTTTCGAGCTAAGCTGTCTCTGACCCCGGCAACGCCGTCAACCTCGGCAACCCCAGCAACCCGGCAACCTCGGCAACCGTTGCCAGCATTTATGACCGTTCTGTGAGCAGTAAATTAGCTATCGAATTGGCAAACCTAAGTGCTGTCGCATAGTCCTTACTCATGACAGTTAACGTCACTACTACGATCATGTGGAATAACAAGTGTTGTAATACGATGGTCACATTGCAACTGAAATCATCAGTCATCGCCTAGCTATAAATAGCCACCTTGCGATAGCACTTTAAAGTCAGTCGCTGCGATCTGCAGTCCACTGATATCACCATGCTCATCCGCATTTTAATCATGGCATATCTGATCTGCGCTACAATGGCTCAATTTTGGCCCCTTTTTCCACCAGATGGCAGCAAAGTTGTGTTGTTTGGCGATCAATACAACGGCGTGTATCTCACCTGCAACGGACGAACCTGCTCAATAAGGAAATGAAAAAGATCTATTCAGTTATTATTCTAAATCTTGTTGAATACGTCAGTCTCAATACAGATCGTAACCCGCTTTTTTTCTTCACTTTGTTGTTGATTCCGTTCTTTCCATGTCTTTGCCTCTTCACAGTTTTTGTTGTATATTATTCATTTGCACATGTTGTATATATTCATCCTGTTAAAATCTCACTAATCTTTTGTTTAGTTTGCTTGCTTGTTTGTTTTGATTTTGTGCATAGTATACTGTAACTAATGAAAATCGACAATGGTGGGTTCTGACTAGCGCGATCTTCATTCAAGCGCTCAAAGTTCTTAATGTTATTTGTACGAAAGTCGGTAGAAGAATGAATCTGCCTCTCTTCGTATAGTTTTAGCAGCCTTGTTATACTAACAGGGAAGGTATATGACACGCAGTGGAGTTTTCTTATGAAGTGTATATCAGTCGAAAGGTCTTTGGGCGCTGATCTCAAAACAACCCCTCCATATCTGCTTATCTGTATACTGAAGAAAGTTACAGGCATTTCTTTGGCTTCAAATGACAATGATTTTGGTTGCTCATTGCAGAACTAAGGCAGCAGAGTAGCTCTAAAACTAATGTCAACAATTTTTCTATGCACAGTAAATATATCTCAGACATTTGGGCATGTAACTTTGGACCAAGTTCGTATTTACTACGAATTTAGGTCATTTACAAAGTCCCTGCCATGCAAAGTGAACGCGGAAAAGTGCCTCTAACTTTGTTCAGTAAACCGATAAGCAGATATGGAAAGCTGTTATGAAAACAGCGCTCAAACACCTTTCGAGTGATATACACCTCATAGGGAAACTCCACTGCGAGTCATATACCTTCCCTCTTAAGCAAACAATTTAGTGCATAAAAGCCCCGACTCAACGCGAGGGCACCGCTACGACATCGTGAAATTTTTGAGACACAAGGTGTCTCAAACGTAACTACACACTTTTCCGTCACTGATACCAAAACGTCTTTTGTTTAGCCTAAAGTAACATTCAGTAGGGCGGACTTTAGCTTAGATTTGCAACATGGAGCGGATCATACATCACTCCACATTGCGGGATTACGGTAGGGACTTTGAAGAGGGTTTTGAGCCATCAATGGCTACGTCTTGCTCCAAAATCAATACTCAAAATCTGAAAACTTTGTCATCAGGCTGGACTAAGTTGCTGACTACGAATAAGAGGTTCGCACACTATCGTTAGACTTTTCTTAAAAGTTTTGCCAAGAAAATCGCAATAATGACTTTTCAGTGTTTTTGAAACATGATTAAAGTATTAAAAACGCTTCAGAATTCGTAGCTATATACATCGTGATTCTATACCTTGAAGCCTATTCTACTGAACGGTGGTTAAAGCTAAGTAAAATACTTTGTGGGAAGAGAATTACTAACGATTAAGATGTGTGTACTTACTTTTGGGACACCCTATACATTGGCTGGATTCCCACTAATAGGAAGAAAATCGACTAGTTTTGGATAGCTGAGAAAATTTGGTTAAATTCGTTCAAAGCAAATCTTATAGAAAGAATCTGCAGGAAATTGAGAACGTTTCAATGCTCAAAGCTGGAGTCTTGCAAAAAACTTAGGAATGAGCATATACTTATGGAAATCCTTTGAAACACAGTGGATCACGATTTTTACACAGCTTTGTTTTTATTTGACATTATCAAGTAAACACCATAAGGACTTACTTCACTCGGCCAAGACATCAATGATTCATAATCATGAGGTCACGAATCAAGAAGCATCGCAAGTGATTATGATCATTCCACGTCATCGCCGCAATTGACCTTTAGCTAAATTGCTATGACAGCTTGATCTTTTCGGCATAATTAGTCATAGAATTACTCCCTCATGTCGATGCTGTATTGAGTGTCGCATTACTAGGAGAATAACGGTATTCTTAGCTGTTGAAAATCACATGCTGTAATTCAAAGCGGCCAGCTATGGTAAGGAAATAGTGAATAGCATAGGACGTCTGCATTCACGGTGACTTCTGGCGCAACCGCGCGTTGACTTTACAGAGACGTAAGTGTGTAGAAGGATATCTAGAAGAAAGTATATACCGTAGAAGGGATCTATTGCGCTTGGCGCAGAATCGCTTTTACACCGATTCTGCGCCAAGCGTTAGTGAAGATCAGGACATTCGATAAAGCTTTTTATCTCCTTTGAGCAGTTATGTTATCATCAATTCAATCAATAAGTTCTTAGAAGAATGCCGAAGCATGCAACCATGTTTTTTGTGATCAAGTCATCTTTGTCTTTTTTCGTAGTTTTTTGAATTTTTATACTGCTGCCATCGAAGACGCGTTCGAGCTGCATTTGAGGCCGCGCAGTTTGCCCCAACCCTGACGCTTGCCAACGTTGGCTGAGGCGGAATAGCGCCTCTTGGAGTGTGTTACACAGAACACGAAAGCATTGAAAGCGTTTCATTGAGACAGACGACGATCACGTGCTAGTGCAGTGGTAATAGAATTCTGAGCATGGTAGCGTGGCAATGTATGTTAGTAAGCATCTGATCAATAAGCATTCTTAACAACAGGTCATGCTGGACCACGCTTATGTCATGACCTTTACGTTACCTTGGCGGCAGATATCTTACAAGAAAGAAGGTGTCTGTATTATCGGCATAGTGAATCCTTTTGCAGCTTATCCAAAGTTAGAGCACGCAAAGTTCTTTCAGGATTACCATGTATCTCACAGAGTCTTACCAGAATTTACACATACGAAGATTTTTCATTTTCCTTTCCAATAAATCATGCAATGGCTAAGTCTGAGGAATCTTACTTCAAGGAAGGGTTATGATACTGAGAATTTTCTACCCGAGTTCGTCCTTGCTCTCGGAGTAGCTATACAGAATTTCTGCCTTCTTAAAAAACATTATTAGCATATTTTTCACCATTGAAAGTAGACTGAATGCCTAAATTCGGTCTAGAGTCCTGAACAGCCTTGCCCTTGTTCTATGACAACTAGGTCACCAGTATTATTAGTGGATAGAAGTTAACTCGAAATTTTCGTTTATATCTGAAAGTTTGACGTGCGTACATACGTATGCACGAATGCTAACTGATAGAGTTGGGGCGTGCATGCTATGCATGCGGTCGTCAACGTGATGTAGAATAGAGCTGAATATTGTTCTTTTTTGAGTTTGCAAATAACTGGAAGACCTTAGCCTTGAGAAGACTTGAAAAGTACAAAAAGGACAAGCTTGTTTTCTTCTTGTTCTTCTGCATTACATACCCACCCCCACCTAGGCGAATGGTGGACAGCTAGACATGCTTCGCAGCAGAAAGATTTCGAAAATAAGCGCAAGTGATCTGTTCTCGTTGCCAAAATGATTTTTAAACAAAAAAATTGTGTTTCGAAGAAATTCGTAGAAAGTGGCTAACGTCACACCCTTTCTCAAAGTTGAGTTGAAGGTGGTGAATCGGCAAAACTTGACAACTCAGGATTTTAAACGCGGTAGGTTGCTTATCACCCAAGTAGGAGAACAGTGCAGTTCCGATCGCAGAGCATGCCCTCCTGCTGAGCAAAATTACGCTTAAGCTTTCACGCGAAAGCCAATCTTACGCTTCAGCTTGCTCCACTCGTCCAATTTCAAAGCGAAGGACATCGAAAAATGGTTGTTTTCGGCACTTTCAAGCTCTCTGGAGAGAACTTTTGGGATCAGCGCATTGATTAACCCCAGGAAAGAGATTTGACTAGGTTAAAATTTTCCGAGCCACTGCCTTTATAAGCTTGTAAGAAATAGAGCCATTTTTTGGAGGAATTCCGAGGAGTGAGTCTGAAATTCGTCTTCTCGCCCTGCCGCGAAAGGATTGCGACCGCCTCTGCTCATTTTCCTCATCCAATGGCTATGAGTATAAAACAACCAACCCATCACTGCACAAACTCCATTCTATACAAGTTTTATTTTGAGAGCAGAAGTGATGAAGCAACCGGGAAGTCATAATAAGCACATGAGAGAGATTGTCGGCAATGAGAGCGTTAATAAATGCGAGAGCTTTTTTGTGGCAAGGAACGTCGACGAGGAGCTGAGGAGCGGCTCGGCGCGGATATGACCCCATCGCGCTCCGCATGGCGCAATAAAAGAGGTTTGAGGGAGCGGACTATGCTTGGCGATCGCTGCGCGGACATCAGACGGTGCTGATCAGCGAGTTGTTTCTTCGGCTACTATAGCCAGTCGGATGTATGCTGATGTTCGTCTCTTTCCAGCCACGTCGTGAGCCCTGGAATAATTTTTGTTACAGGCAGCGTCTACCCAATTTGAAGGTGGTAAGATTTAATGATGTATAATAGCCGAGTCCCCAATTGATTAGTCCCCCAAGTTCGATTGCAAAATGTGAATTCAAACGCGAGAAAATCACTTCTTAGGTAAAAGCGGCAGTGGTCTTCCCGCCCATCAACGTAGGTGGTTTGAAGATACAAGTCCAAAATTGGGCTTGAATTTATCCAGAAGGTGAGATTTTTGACAACACGATGGAAAGGATTTTCGATAAATTCAAACATACTCAAGCCCAATTTTGGGTGTATGTTTGATTTATACCTTCAGAAAACTCGCGGTGATGGGCGGAGCAACCATCGCCGCTTCTACTTTCTGAAGTGATTTTCTAGCGTTTGACTTCACCTTCTGCAGTGAAATTTAGGGAATTGCTTACGTAGGGGCCCCGCTATTATTCCGCACCAAACAGAGCCTGGCACACAGATCGTATGGAAGCAAGGCTGGACTTTATTTTTGGGCGAAAGAGCAAAGGGAATATCGCTTTTGTGGCCAAAAATTGCGACGTTTTCTTTAATCGATGTTTTTTCTTTGGTTTTTACGTTTAGGGCTGACAAATAAAAGGGAACTTGTAAAATCTCGCAAAAGTCAAAGGAAGCTTCGTTTTCGGAGCCTAGAAACGAATTCATGCCGGGTCCTGGTACCAAAATCCCAAAGCACTCAATTTTGGGGTGCAAGACTTACGCTGATAATCAGGACTCCACTATGATCCAAATGACTTCGGATGGAATCCAAATGAATGTCTGAGGGTATGCAGTACTTCCTAGCAAACGATCGCTTCAGTGTTTGACCTCCTGCGCCAACTTCTATTCGTTCACCGCTAACACACAATAAATCTTCAGTCAATACAACCTACAAGAACAGCCATTAAAATACGTTTTGAACCTGCTAAGAGTCACCTTGATTTGCTCTGGCCTAAAATGCTTAACATCCAACTGGATAGTGAAACCGTGCGGTGTGTTAATGACATCCCCAGCACCAGCTACTGGTCCAGGAGATCCAGGACGAGAAACTACCTACAAACAAGCATTTGAATCTCAAGAACTTATGACAGTCAAAAGACTCACAGTCACTCCTTTTTCATCTATTCGAGAGTCTCGAAAATTGCCTCGATTGTCCTGAAAGGGCTAG
Organism: Cylicocyclus nassatus; assembly: GCA_958299035.1. NCBI lineage: Eukaryota > Metazoa > Nematoda > Chromadorea > Rhabditida > Strongylidae > Cylicocyclus > Cylicocyclus nassatus. The sequence goes on along the minus strand of CATQJL010000223.1, from coordinate 30,390,063 downwards.
TGTTAGAAATGTCACTAGTGAAAAATGATTTTAAGGAATATATAAGGCCGTCCCAAAAGGTCTATCGTTTTTGCTCTAAAAATTTATAACTTTTCGCCATCTCAACGGATTTGATTCTTCATAATTTAGCGGAAAAAAGAAGACTTGCACTCCGTGGATGTATCATGCTGTGCTTGTACTGTACACTCATTGTAGAGATAAATGTGGAAAAAGAAGGCAATTTAGGCTTTGGCCACTCTAAGTTAGGTTGCCAAAAATCTGGGACGTCGTGGGAAAGTCTGAAGCCGTCAGTACATAAAGGCAGCGTCCCGGCAAAATTTCGCTTTCCAGTTTCTTACCTATTCGGAGCCTTCTCGCCATGAGGAACCCATATCTGGGCTTTTCAGCGCATGAATGGTGGAAATAAGCCTTTTCCGAAGCTTTCCGGGTCAGTATTTGGTGGAGAAGCGGGCGGAGACCGTAACGAAAAAGGTGGGCGCGGCTTTTTCCGGCGTATCTTCACTGAATGCGGCCTAAAAAGCTTCGGAAGAAGCGCATTTTTGCCATTTTCATGCGCTGAAAAGCCCAGATATGGGTTCCTCATGGCGAGAAGGCTCCGAAAAGGTGAAGAACTGGAAAGCGATCCTGCTTAGCCGCTGCCTATAAGCTTTATCATCTGTCCTTGCAATGAGAAAACGGTGCTACTTGAACCTCTCTGTGAAAAGTTATGATTTTTGAAAAAAGTTGCAAATTGATCAATTTTGGCATTTTTTATTGTATTCTTAAATCCATAACTTCTCGCAGAAACGTCCCAACAGACAAGTTTTTTTTCGCTTTTAGCAGGTCATGAGATCTATTTGCTGACAATTCCAGATTGTTCTGCAACGTTTTTTTTGGCAGCCTTACTTAGAATGATCAAAGCCCGAATGGTCTTCGCTTTTCATCTCTGGGGAATAGCAGTAGTGAAGTGAAAGCTCATCATGATACATTTATTCATTTACAAAGAGATGACTTTTTCTTTTCAAATTTACAATAGAAGCAAACCCGTCAAGATTGCGAAAAAGTTACAAACTTCCAAAAATGAAACGAAAGAACTTTCGGGACAAATTATTACAATAATTACCTGTGATGAGTAATCGTAGTGGTTTGGCGTAGAGCTTGGATACCGTGTCCTAAAAAAGACGTGTTCATAACAACTCAAAATGATTAATAGTGGACGATAAACTCATTCTCTTATAATCACTCTTTCTATCTAATTTGGCAAAAGCACTTCAACAGAGCTAATCTTGAGGCGACCAAGTTCTTTATCACTATGAGATGAAGTTTTGACGAAATTTCAAATTAAGGGGAGATAGTAAATGATTATCAATGAGGAATGTGGATTACCATAATTGTACAGGGTGTTCCAAAAAAATGGGCACACTGTTTGATCGTTAATAACTACCTTGCTTTGATGTCTTTCGTCGACCTTTGGGAAGCATTCTGTAGAGTGAGGTTCAACATAGATTTACAGTATGGAGAGAACCACCGAGCGCTCTTCGTTACTGTATGATCACGGTAGGAACCTCCAGCATATGGAATAACTGTGAAATATGCCATCTAACAAAATTTCTTTGTAAAAACCTGAAAAATCGTATACTAAGGTATTCGCGCACGCTGATTCCACTAAATAACTTTTTGTGAATTTTTAAAGCTTTTTTGACGGTGTAATCACATTTCTGACAGCTGGGAATTCAGTTATTACGGTTTACCGCGGGATAACTTAGGAAAGAAGCATCACAGTAAAGTGAAAATTTTATATTCGTATTCATCTTATTTCATATTCATATTCTTCCATTACCATAGTATAAAAGTTTTTGGCTTATTTGGTTTTCCGAGGCATATGGTTTCCAATGGCCTAAAATCCTTCCTACCGTAGCGCTACAGTAATGAAGAGCGATCGATGATTCGCTCCATACTGTAAATCTAAGTTGATCCTTATTCTATAGAATGGTATCTAAAGTTCGATGAACGACATCGAAGCAAGGAAGTTATTAACGATCAAACACTGTGCATATTTTTTTGGATACTTTATATTTGTAAGTAAACTTGCATTTCACTGTGTTTTCACTATTCACTTTTGTTGTTGCGCTTGACATGAGAGTTTTCTCCGTGCAATAAATAAAATGAAGTCATTAAAGGATTTTATGTCTGTCCCTCTAAGAATCTCTATGTCACATATTCAGTTTACAAGCAAAACGTCAAATTACTTCTTAAGATAAGAAAACGAGGAGTACAGAAAAGTTAAGCAATTCTGTTTATGGCAATTTTTTTTGAAAAATCCCTATAATACTTTCTTCGAACCCTAGAATTAAGCATTTATCTGTGAAGCAAGCATTTTTTGATGAGTTTGATATTTGAGGTAGGAGATGGCAGAGATGATTTGACTAAATATTTGTTGTGTGAACTCCATTTTGAACTACACTGCTATGTACAGGTTTCTATAGGGGCATAGAAAATCAGCATCAAATGCCCAGAAGAAACAAAGTTTTATAGTTTCTTCTATGAGATTATAATCTATTCCCGATATATTTCTACTACTTTATGGAATTTTGCGCCACTCTAATTCCCCATGTCCATCAGCGCGGAAAATTTGGATTAACTCAAGACGTCGCCGATAAAAATCGTTCCGCCAGAGGTCGTAAATAGTCCGCTGTGACATCACACTGATCAAAGGATGGGCAAGTGAGTGAAAATGTCGTTCTTCAAAGAATTTGGAAAGTTGTTCAGAGGGAGGAGTTTATCTGATAGCATCAGTAAACTTCGCAGCAAAAAAGTCTAAAAAGGCTGCCCTGAAAAAAAGAAAAACTTGGGTTGGAAGTCCAAGTCTGCCATCATTCATCACTTATGAATGAGACCTTGTGAGCAACTTGACGTCTGAATAAATTTCAGATTTCAGTTCCTTTATTCAATTTGCAAAACACCGCCAAAAGTTCAGCTAACTTAGCTGACCTCCTTTCGAGAACCTCGTAAAAAGGTCGTTTTGCAAGGAAGGACGCATTCTGCAAAGCTAAGAAAGGATCAAGGTTTTTTTGAACTAGACAAATGAAAGTCTAATTTTATTGATGTTCTATGAATGGAACATGTTGTTAGTCCTTCGAGAAAGCTAGAAGTAATAGAATAGGATACCTTCAGTTGATGGAAGTTTATGCAAAACTGTCGCGCAATTTGACCTTTCATTTGAAGTTTTTTAGATGGGATTAGTGAGCCATCCAACCGTTTTCCCATTGCCCTCGAAAGAATAGAAATGATTGATGCCAAAAATGTGAAGCTTTTGAGTTTAATGCGGCATTTATAATGACAGCTGTCTGTGCATATCATAACAAAAACTTCGATGAATATGGTGAGTTTAGTCGTATTACATAGTAATCTCACTGAATAAGCGTAAGGCATCGCAAAAGAATTCATACCAAAATCGAAAGAAAACTTTCAAAAAAACTTGAGTAAATCAGAGTCGAACTGACTTGGTTTGACTTCAATACAGGCGAAGAAAAAACAAAAACAATTTTGTTAACTAACCATAAGTGAAGTAAAATCTCGGAATATATCAAAGATCACATTTTTTCCTAAATGGAGTGAAATAATATTGTCTTTTTAACAAGCTTCAAGGTTTCAATACTTTTATGTGATTATATTCGAAATTGTGCAAATACTTCTGAGTTTTTTTTATAAGGGTGCGAAAAAACTTGAGATTTTCATAAAAAATCACAAATCTATTACGGTACTGCAGTATGCAAAATGGCTGGACAAAAGTGCAGGCACTAGTTTCGTACTCAAAATAAAATGAGCCAAAGTTTGCACCCACATGCGAATAATTGCGCTTTGTACATATAAATTGTTTACAGTTTGATAACTTCCAAAGGCAAAAGGAATTTAGCAGAAAATGAAGGCACAACTGTATTTTTCAGCTCTGTAATTCTTTAAATGTCATATTTTTTTCGATTTGTTTCGCAATGGTTCCTCAAAACACTGCTCAGTCCCCTACTAGTAACCGCAGTCAGCTCATCTGACATTTGTGCAGTTGCACAGCTTGCTGCAGAACTTGACTAGCTTATGCCGGAAATGTTTTCGAGTGCAGCCGCGTGCATAATTGGCGTCGCAACAGATCGCCTTACGTTTATAACTCGACTCTGAGTTTCAGCACTCGTTTCAAGCACTTTATGAACAGGGGCGCTATAATCATCTCGCGACTGGATGTTGCATCCAGACGGCAATAAAAGCTAATTTCGGGGTTGTAGACTGGTTTCGCAAACCCGCTGGCGCACGCCCACGCATAGAATTATGCGAATACGGAATGTGTACACGATTGATAGTTCTGGAATTTAGTACTAAAACGATTTACTAGCCAGAAGAAAAACTTTATACGGCTGTAAGAGTTTGCCCTAATTAGATTTGCCGTTTCCGACTTAGAGGACAGGTTTTAGGCAGCATACTCCTATACATTGGGAGAGATTCAGAAAATACGCTTGTGAAAGTTAGGAAAGATTTGGAGAAGTAAATTTTTGAAATTTTGATATTTTACTGTGTTATTAAAATATGCACGAGCATTTGTAACTCATTATGTGAGCTTGCACACAGTACGCGGCAATTGACGACACCTTACTGATAACTCGTCAGTAAAACTTTTTTTGAGGAAACAAACTGCAGAAACAGGCGCTAATACCTAAGAAATATTTAATCAAACAAAAGAGAGAAGGAAACAAGATGAAATCCCTGAAAACTCACAAATTCTGCTTTTACAAGTTGCGAAGTAGCGCGTATGGTGTGTAATATGCATATTGAGTCACAAATAAAACGATCATACCTCTAAAGAGTGGAATTTCGAACTTTGACCAGTACAAGGTAAAAAAATATTGGGAAATTATTTTTTACTTTTCATTTACACTACAAAGCTAAATAAATTCTGTACATATTAGGCTGAAACCACTTGCAAACACCGCCCTCGAGAACTATTGTTCCTCGCATGGTATGCTACAGTTATATAAAAGGTACCAGAAGTCCGCACAAGTTTGCCTATAGGCACTATTCGCCCCCCTCCACCCCCTAGTGTGTGCTAATCTACGCGAGAAAAGTCAACAAATACCGAGTCTAGCTTCCTCGTCATCGTCAAGTGAACTCTGAAGAGTTGAGCAAAGATTCTTGAGTTTGCAAGGCTAAGTATGGGTATAGCAAATAGAGGAAGCACAATAGTTGAGCACTTTGGAAGAGGGAAAAAGTTTTTCTGAATATCTGAGAGAAAGAATCCTCTGGAGAGTATGCAAATTCACCTCGAAGGAAGATCAGGTCCAAACTCTTTTTTTTCGAAAAGTTCTCGGAAAGTCTCACAAACCAGCTAGTTGTTTGCTCCCGCTATTATTTTTTCTGCCAAAGGCGAAGGCGAAACATAATGCAGCCCCTCAGAGCGTATTCATCGCTAAGTGGCCCCCAACAAAAACCCCACCATTCATCAGATGTCTCGTGAGCATAGCGGAAAAGACTATGCATAAACAAGGGCATAGCTCAATCATAGTAAACTAGATAATTGAGGGAAAACCATGGAAAGCATTGACATGACGCAAGATTGACAGAAAAGAGAATATATTTAAATGTGGCCCGAACAGTTAAAATTGAGAAAAAATCGACAAATAATTAGTGTGAAATGTTATGATAAAAGATGTTATCAACAGCAGTTTCGACAGGAGAAAGCAAATGAAGTATCAATTCATTTAAATTCATTAATAAGAAGGGAATGCATCAAAAAATGACGAATACAATACTGAGAAAAAACAGTCGGAAATAATATTTGATTCAAAATTGCAGCACTCAAACATTTATTAATCTCTTCATTTTCAACAAGTCTGCATCTTCTAAAAATCAGAGTAAATAAGTCATAAGCTTTCTAGCAACTCTAGCAATTCAAGCAATAATTACTGTTAGCATATGTACGGAGTGATTTGTTGATCTGACCAAGGGAAATAACTGATTTAGATATAAGTAAAAGCTATGTACAACTTGTGTAGGACATGCGATGGCCCCAATAAAAATAATTATGTTCGGTAAAACAACAGCTATCTCTTGAACCCATGGTGATGAGATGTCTTCGTGACAAATTTATGATTTTCAGAAACGCGACTAAAAACATAATTTTCCCTTCATTTGTTTATTCATTATATTTCTTTTGTTATATTGTTACATGTAACATTTTGTAGAATGGAACGTGGAGGGAATAAAACTTTCTCCAAGAATAGAGGTGCACAAATGTCAGACCAACCTAATGAAGCAATAACCAATATAGTGGATTTACTTATTTTTTATTCTCCCCTACCAAAGATCTCAAGATTTCCCTCATTACCCCTTGAAAAGGAGAACAGGGACGAGATGAGAACACTCACGTGAAAATCGTCTCCAACACATGACTAGCATTTCCATTTAGATAATCAGAAGACGTGCAAGGGAATACGGTAACGATCCGGCCGTCATGAATGCCATAGTAGTCCGACTCGAATGGTCTCTCGGACCATATTGAGCCTTCCAAATAGGATTCAAGATCGTCTTCGTCGAAATCGCGAAAGCCACCGCGTCCGCACGACGGACCTTTGGTCATGCGATGGCCAGTTCTGCCGGAGAGCATGGGAATTACAAGTACAAAAGAGGCGAACGGCCGCGAACGGAATCAATATGGCGAGATTTTTGCATAAGAGATGATGGAAGAAGTGCAAGAGAGCGGGGCAGGGGGGAGGGGGGGGGGATGAAATGTTTGAAATGCAAAAGAGCAAAGGAGGGAGGGGCTGCCTGTGTGTAGACAGAGTGTGACAAAGAAGCCAGCATGGATTCATAAGCGCATTAATCAAATGGCGCAGCGGCACCGCCGCCGCCGCGACCGAACCACCCGAACTCCGCCTCGACGGAACGAGGACGCACTCCGCGACCGAGGTGGCGGTGACCATAACGGGCAAAATGGCGACTCGGTCGTGTCGAGCAAGGCGATTCGATCGCATCGCAATCGCGGCGAGAAAACAGAACGATGACACTTCTTCGGCTGTGTAGCGTGGACAAACATCGTCGCTGCGTATGCACATGTTGCTGTTCGGAAGCCATTATTCAGCAAACTTTGACGCGAACAATGTCCAGGCGAAAGCACAATCTTGGAGAGAGGGAAAAAGTAACACAGGCTGAACTGCTTCAAAAACTTAGGAGAATTGGGTCTGGGGAAGAAAAGGGGAGGACGAGAGAACGACATTTTTGGAAAGTTCTCCGCCTTACTCATAAAGCTATGCACAAACTTGTTATTTGTAAATAACTGAAGTATTCTTATGAATTTTTAGGAAAGTGAATATTGGCCTGCGCAAACTGGCTCCCGCCACTCCTCCTCTTCCTCCTCCTCCCCCGCCCACACCCTGATTATCACAAATTGGGGTTAAATTGACAAATTGGTCCCTCTCACTGGTATTTCGTAAGAGATAACTTGAAATTCTAGAATCACAGGCTTATGAATACCAGAAGCCTTCGCAAAAGTTTTACTTTTTTGAGGTCCAGGAATTTTGCCATCTCCCTACCTCAAAAAAAGTTCATTCTTGGAGCACGGTGAGTATTTGGAGAAATTTATGGTTTCAGGACACAGTAGAAAATCTTGCACTCACTTATCTTTTCCCAATAAAAGGACATTAAACAAAAAGTTACACAAAAAGCGATTAGGAAGCTCTCCAGCGTTTGATAAAAATGATAGACTCAGTCATTGAAGGGAATTATCAAACAGTTCTTAACAAATAGGATTAGCCATCATTTGCAGAGCCGCATTTGAAGGGAGAGAAATGCTTTCTTCTTCAGGGTTTTCTCAGGGAAAATTGTCTCAATCAACACTCTTTGTAACGCTCAGAATATACGATCGATGGTAAGCAAATACAAAGAACTGCCAAGGTTCTGTTTACAAAGCAAAATGAACGGTTACGAGGGGTGGAAAGGTTTGCGAAAGTATGGCGGTAGTAGTAAACTAATTTGGCAAGAAAAATAAGAGGTTCCAGATTTTAGAGCAGGATTTTCAGAAGAAGGGCTCGGCACTTATAGGCAAGCTGGATATCGCTTTTGGGATAAAGCAAGGAGGGTTCCATTTTTGTGGCCGGAAAGACATAAAAATAGCGGCGATTTTTTCGGTCATTTTTTGGAGATTTTTTAGGGATTATGGTCTAGGGTCGAAGGGGACGTAAAAATTCACAAAAGTCAAGGGGTACTTCCTTTTTTTCTATTCTCAACTAGCTACCTCGTGTCGAGCCCTGTTCAGAAGAAATAAACATTTTCTGGTGTAAATGGTAAGTATATTTTCGTGGAGGCTCAAATTGAGTGTTCTCACCAATTCTGTTATGCACAAATATAAATAGAAATTTTCTCTTTTTTGGACAAACAATTTTTCAACAGAAAGCCTTTTAAAAAATGCAAAATCAAAGTCTGTCTTCCAAGAGCTTATTTTACTCTAGACTGAATCAAGTTGTCATGGAAAAGCTTGATCCAATTGAGAAAGCAGTAAAGCTGGCCATGGCTCATCAAACATGTTGCCAAAGCAACTCCTTTTGGAAGCCATGGAGATATGAAAAGGGGTTTGACAGCAACTCGAAAAAAAATTCGTACACTTGATAAGGAGGGTATATGACAGCTGACAGAGAGAAAATGGCATGATGGGCTCCTGTTTTGGATTCCCCTCATTTACAAAATGTCATGATGGACTTCTTTTTTGGAAAATTTCCCTCATTTGCATAGTAAAAAGTTTGAAGGGCAAAACAATGTCGACTTTCCGTTATTTTTGAGTGCACGTGAATTGCACCCTGCTCGTAGCAGGTCTTGAGGTATGTTTATAAGTGATTTCGAGTGTTTTGGCCATTGCACTTCGAACTAGTGAAGTCGAAAGTTGGTGGGAAATCTGGTCAACAACGGAATAATGACTGCACTTATACGTTTTACTTGGAGATTTTCGATTGAAATTGTTGATTACTACTGACGGAGTCGATGTCGGGTTATTCCACTTCTGAGAAAATTTCGGAAATTTATGGAGTGATCAGATAGAATCTAGTTAGATTTTTAGAAGCGAGATGTATGCGAGTGGCAAAAATGCCAAGAACGGGCGTATGTTTTGCAGCTAATAATGGCAACACATACCACCAGAAGCAAAGAATGTCAATAATGGTGTGATTGTAATTGCTTTCCCCTTCCATTAACGCATACATAAACAATATTGCGGTTTGGTGGTTGGCTTGGTTGAACAGTAAATAGCTGCATTCGATATCAAAACAACAGAAACCTACCGCAGGTGAAGAAAAAGCCATCGAAGCACGGCCAATTTTGTCATAGAGATGAGTTCTCTTCTTTTTAAATCTTTGAGCATCAACAAAGGCATAGGAACACCCACATTTAGAGCCGATGCATGATTTTTAACAGTGAAGCAAGCTCCAGAAATATAAGATGAGTCAATAATCGAATCTTTTCTCAAAATTCCCTTTTAATCGCTATGAAAGACAAAATACTATCAAGTTTTGGGTTCCTACAACAGAAAGCGCTCGGCGCAGGCACTTATAAGCAAGCTGGATATCGTTTCTGGAACAGAAAACAAGGGAGGGGGAGTATCGTTTTTGTGGCCGAAAAGACACACAATTTGCGACGTTTTTGGTCGACTTTTCGTTTTTTGGAGATTTCTTATGGGTTATGGTTTAAGGTCAAAGAAGACTACGTAAAAATTCGCAAATGTCAAGGGAGGCTTCGTTTTTTGACCAAAAAGAAACCCAATAAAACGCCTGATTTTTGTGATGATCCAACAAATGCATCTCAATTGTAATGCAATCATATGAGTTCTCCGGAAATGCACAAATTGATATGATAAAAGTAACGAACTATAAAAGCGTTTTGATTGCGAAGCTAAGCGTACAAACTGCTTTATTGTAGCAAAGACTGAGCATTTTTGCTTACTTACGAGACGAAAAAGCAAACAAAAAAGGAATGCGCGAACTAGTTTTGTAGAGCGCTCGAAGAGTCACTACCTAGGTTTTCGCTTATTCGGGAAAGCTTTGAATTTGCTTAGCAGAACGACAGCCTATTTTTTTCTTCTTACAAGGTCATTTTTATGTTTCTGTGCATCACTTCTAAGAAAACTTATTATATATTTCTTGGATGTGCTGCATACTAGTGTTTGTAATGTGTGTTATTTTCAAAACATTTGAGGATGTTATAACATAACAATCATCAACTAATCATACAGTTCAAATCTATAGAGCTTTTTTAAGAGCTTATGAAATTCTAAAACTAGTCTTTGAAAGCCGAGTTGCCTTCAGCTACATATGAATGGACATTTTGTGCAAAACTCAATAAACTTCATAGCCATGGCAGCTTTGCGGGTACTGGACAACATTCAAAAAAGATTTATTATTTGCATAAAACTATAAAGTAATTCTATTGTGTAATTTCCACTGATTTATGTTGAAGACACTGACAGTGACTGGTAATTCAAGTTTGAGTGGTTCATATTAGTGAGCTGAAAAAATTCAAAACTTCCTTGATACGATGTTTCATTTTGTTTCCATACTACACACCAAAGCTTTGATCAAAGTTCGAAAAGCAGTCTTGATGATTCTAATCAAAGATACCACATGCGTCTGATAATGGCAAAGCTGTTTTGTTCGCAGGAGTTTGAGCGGCAAACTTTAATTTTCTCAGGCATTTCTAAAAAAAATTTTGAATGGTAGCAAACATTCTCTCAAGTAGAAGTTTCTTGAAGAGTTTTAAACTTATGTTTCAGAAGATACTCATTGGAGTGTGTGTATGTATTGTCTAAAATAAAAATTGTTTGCAACTCGCTGCAATGCAAACAGTAGTCCTTGTTCATAGGAAAGTAAACATTATTTCATGATCCACGTTCAAAAAAATTATAATTTATTAGGTTGGTGCAAAAATAATGAGCGTTTTTATTTTCTTGCTTTAACAAAGCAAGCAGACTCAACCCAACAAAGGGTAAGGGGTATTGTTCGATAGAGCAAAGCAAGCTCTACAACATGGCACTCATGCCTTTGCGCCATGCTCGATCCGCGGAGAGTACGAACTCAAAATCTAAAGATTTCCAAATGCCCAAAAAATCGAAAAAAATCAGATCTTCGTCCAAATAATTTCTACGGACCTCCCACTCGCTCACATCAATACTATCGATACCTGATATCCATATGTGCGATTGCCGTATTTTTTCCTTGACTAGAAACTGAGAAAACGAAAATTTCCCTGATTTTCTCAAAGCAATGCTGAGCCGTTTTTGCATATGTAGTTCTATACTACAAGCCTAGGTAAGCATAACTGTAGATTTTCAGCCCATTCCAAGCGGTAGTTTTCGAAAAATAACGAATTCAAATTTATTCGTTTCAGTTTCAGTGCTAAAATCGACATTTCTCGAAAAGTAACGCTCGAAATAGGCTGAAAAACTACAGTTGTGCTTACCTAGGCTTGTACTATAGAACTACATATGCAAAAACGGCTCAGCATTGCTTTGAGAAAATCAGGGAAATTTTCGTTTTCTCAGTTTCTAGTCAAGCAAAAAATACGGCAATCGCACATATGGATATCAGGTATCGATAGCATTGATGTGAGCGAGTGGGAGGTCCGTAGAAATTATTTGGACGAAGATCTGATTTTTTTCGATTTTTTGGGCATTTGGAAATTTTTAGATTTTGAGTTCGAACTTTCCGTGGATCGAGCATGGCGCAAAGGCATGAGTGCCATCTTGTAGAGCTTGCTTTGCTCTATCGAACAATACCCCTTACCCTTTGTTGGGTTGAGTCTGCTTGCTTTGTTAAAGCAAGAAAATAAAAACGCTCATTATTTTTGCACCAACCTAATATTAAATATATGCAATTTTTTTGCACCAAATTATAGAAAAAATTCGTTCAAAAAGATACTTGAACAAATTAATCAATTTGCACAACATTTTCTTTGTTATGTATATCAATAGTAATTTATGATACATTTTGAAAAATTGATATGAAACAAAATCAATAATTTGATCCACAAATCGAAGTTTATACCTATTTGTAGACACATCCATTCACTTAATCTTCCCTTAGTCAAAAAAGTAGGTCATAGAACCAAGACCAAAAATAAATTTGGATTTCAGTAGACGTTTAGCAATTTAGCTACCAAAAATAGAAAAATCACTTTTGGGTGTTCTTCTTGATGCTTATATGGTTGCCATATGTCCTCAGGGAATTTTTACTCAAGCAAAAGTAGATAGATTAAGATTTTCGTTCTTTAATATGTATCGAACCAGAAGTTTTCATTTAAGCTTGAAAAAGTAATGGTGCAAGAATTATGCATCAGCCACATACATACATTGTTCTAGATCAAGACTGAAGATAAGTTTTTTACAAACCCCTACAGACTAGAAGTCTTATTTATATACGCGCAAATAAACATTACTAATATTATAACACTAGATGGCAAACCCGGCTCCGCCCGGGACCAAACTTTGCACACATACACTTCGGGGCAGGGAGCGTGTCATAGGCTACTTTTCGTTATCTAGGGGCTAGCTCAAATTTTGCAAAAAATCGGTAAAATCGACATCGATCGATAACGAAAAGTAGACTATGACACGCTCCCTGCCCCGAAGTATATGTGTGCCAAGTTTGGTCCCGATCGGTTCAGAAATAAAAATTTCTATTCCGCACATACGTACAGACAGACAGACATACATACAGACAGACATTCAGCTTTATATATAAGATTACTTTACACATAAAATTTTAATTACTACATAGCATTTCAAACCATTTGAGTGTTCTAAGTTGAGAAACGAATTTTTAGAAGTAACTCATTGAACCCACTGATTGGAGTAAATGCTCCAAAAAATGAGAGAAGGCAAAGTATAACGAACTACCCTAACTACCCGGTTATTTCCTGGCTCGAGATGTGTTTTTCCTGCGATTGTGGACATGTCCCTATACTGCACTATTATCGTCAATCACAAGTTCCCCTTACTCCAAAACTTCTTTGGATAATAATAAATTTTTGGCCTAAAAATGTCATGAAAAGTCGTCCGCTTTCTGCCTAGCTGTCTGGTATTGGCTTTGCAGCTGTAACGAAACTCCATGCAAAAGCCTAATTAGGCCGGCAGTTTCTGGTCCAGCGAAGCTGTATAGGCCTTGCAGAGAAAAAGACCGAGAAAGGAATATTCTTATTCGGCTTCAGTGAACGCCAGAATAATGAGTAGCTTATTATTAAAACAGGGATAGTGAAAGAAATTGTTAAAATATACAGATAGACCAAAAAACAAAATGGGCTCAGATGAGAGTTTCCAGTGAATTTGAAATCGATGTGCATAGCTTTCGGCTGTATCTGGAGAGGGCAGAAAGAAGGAAAATAGAAAATATTGTCCATTTCTCAATAAACTCCACTCTTCAGATCTCTTCCTCTTTTTCTCCCTCTCTTTATTCTCCAGACTAAGCTGCGTTCGTTTTAATTTTCAACCGCAGAGAAAGTGCTTTCAATGCATGTCACTTTATTTCGATGCGTCTCTTCATCTATATCTCAGACAATTCACCAGAGATTCCGCAGGACAAGCAAAATTTGCAGCAGTTCCGCAGGATTTTGTTAAAAAAATCATAATCATCGTCAAATATGTCATCCGTAGTGCGAAGGATAGTACTCTCGTAGTCTACAGAGCAACGTTCAATCTCGCTTAGGTGTTCTCTTTTTCGTTTGGTGTTCCAGTGTAGTTGCTGAGATCATTCACGCATACGCTTCTAATGTATATTTGCAAACTTGAAAAATTTGAAAAACTGTAAAAAACATCAAAATTGTCCAAATACGATTTGTTCAAAGTTTGCCAAGTTTTCGCACTCATAGGGCAACTTTCTCCATCCATGCCTCTTATAAATCCCGCCGGACCAGGTTGCTTTTGTTGCTCAAGTGTTGTGATAAAAGAATAGCTTTGTTTCCAAAGTCATGCGTAGTCTAGCGTTCCAAGTTTGATTGACAGCACTTACTGAAATGGAAAACAAATGATAATCACAACCAACTAGCAAAATTTGGTCCAACGTGTCTAATGAGAATAAAACAACTGCTCTAACAATGAATCCCACAATTTTAAATATCAAATTTTATCAACATCGCTTCAAACCTTGGCTGGCAAAGGGCCAACTGTTTTACAACAAAAGGCATATAACTGTTGGCACAAGTTGCATAAGAATAAAATAAAAATTAGGAGTAAACATGGTCCCCTCAAATTATAAAGTAAATCAATTTTTTTAACTTCTGCAAGACATTTTTTTCGATTTCTGCAAATCTATGTAACTGCCGAATAATTTAACCTTTGAATGGTAATCAAGACCTTGAAGATCCATCGTAAGGAGACTAGGCTGCCCTTCGCATTAGGCTTTGCACTAATTTCGGAATGGTATGACTGAATTGCACCATTTGTATCATTCTATGTTTTCGCTCCGTAAAAGGCAATTTTGGAAAAAAACTGCAAAGGAATTGGACAAACGTCAAAAATTTTCTCGCAAGTCACACATTTGTCCCCAGTGATGGATAACAATATAAGATTTGTAGCTGAATCTGATAATTTTTGTTGTCAACACCTTCTCCGATTCAATATCGAGTACGTGTGTCCACATTAATTGCATAAAATCAAAGAAAATCAATAAAAATATTTGAATTTGCAATTATTCTATCGAATGATGGATGTGGTGCCATTCAGCTTCGCGTTAGCTGCTCATTATTGGCTTTGTGGACGTATGTATTCTTTTTTCAGTACATTTTGTGGAATCCCCTCCGAACAGCTTTGTGTGAAAGCTACTTATTTTTTAGCCATCCCCCTACAAGTCACCCATTTTCGGTTCCACTTTGAAAACAACAACATGCAAAGCCCGAAGTAAAGACGTCGAAAACAATCGCGCAACATCAAAAGTGAAAATAGCCGATTCTTAGAAAGGAAATGAGGAGTGGAATTAAAAACATCGAGAACGGCTTTCGTCCTCATATTTACCGCCCCGAGACAGAGACGTTCCCAATGCACGGATCGAGCCACAAAAAAAACACATTTCTCGCTCCCACTCTTATGGATGCAACGACTTACGGGCCAATGTCGTCGTAACGGTAGTCCGAACGTCGGTAGTCTTCTACGACACGATGCACTGGTATTCGTTCGGACAGAGCTGTGTATCTGAAATGAGGGACGAAATTCAGAAACGCCAACTTGGGACCATAAGCTGAAAAGGCTAAATGAGACAAAAATAAAAAGCGATAAATCACACTCAATCAATGAGTTTCTGTATATCAACAGATCTCCGTGACCTACCAAAGTATGGCAAAAAAAATTTAGAAAAATTTAGAAAAAATTAAAATTTAAAAAAAATTTACAAAAATCATTACTTTAGATTTGAAGTTAACAAACTCCATAATTTCCGAGATTATTTTTGAAGCCTTCCCTTCAAGAACTAAAGAAGCATAATGGCTAGTAAATTTCATACTAAGCATGAATGTCTAGAAAAAAAACTTCCCCAAGCACACCTACTTAAATGACAAAAAATTACAAAACATATCTAAGACTTCGAAAGCCTATAACTATGTAGGGAGCTTAGGTGTACGGATAAAGATCTTACATTTCCTCTACTGAGGAACAAAACGAAAAGTTTCCTCATATAAATGGGGCTTTATATGTTCCGCTATGACATTCTAGAAAAATGAAGAAAAATTGGCTTACGTAGAGAATTTCAGCGAACTAAAAAGCACTTTCGAAAATCCTCTAGGAAAAGGTCTCCATCAGCTAAAAACAATGTTCTTTTCACCCTTCACGATGATTGTTCTGTGGTCAATAAATTACTGTGCAATCAATAACGAAAATTACTGCTTTTTCCATTGTGTCTGAGAGCTGCAAAAGACAATGACTCGTTGGAATTGAATCCAAAACTGCATAAGCTGAGTAAGCTTTTCTCAGAAAGTTTCGTGTCCCCTGTAATTATATTTGTGACACAGAATTTGAAAAAGAAATCAGCCCAATTAGGGCTTGGCACACACAGCTGGCACCTGGTCAAGCTAGACATCGTTTTTGGGACAAAAACCAAAGGGGATATCGTGATTGCGAACGAAAAGACATAAATATTGCGAGGTTTTTTTTTGAGTCAACGTGAAGGGTTTTTTTTATTAAGGCTTAGAGTCAGAGGGGACTTCGCACGAAATTTTGAAGATCAAAAGAGGGTTCGTTTTGAAATTCTCCCGGTGCCAGCCCCTTAAGGTTCTTGCTGAAACGATCGCAAATAATCCCACTTGAGGAAGCAATCAGAAAACAATGGAAAAAGATTTAGTCTTATTTAGACTAAAGTGATAAGAAACGCATGAGAGTTAGCTCATTTTGCGTAATTAGAATGAGTTTCAAAAGCTCTATGAACTCATAGTCCTTGTAACACGCGGGAGGAAGGCATTCTGATTTTATTGTAGCTCATAATGAAACGACATAGAATTGAGAATCACGATTTGACAACAATCTAAACATCAATCTTGAAAGAGCTTACCTGGGTTGTGGTAGCGGTCGTCCTCGTGTCCATCTCTCTTCCTCGACTCGTTCGCGATTCTTAAAACAAACAGAATATAGCATATCCATGATGCCAGCTGCAACAATGGAGGGCTCAGAGCGAGGATCAGAGAATGTCGGAGCAGGAGCAGTAGGAAGAGGGTGAGTCGATGCTGCTAGCCGTTTATGGGCACGCGATGTTAGGGAAACAACACGTTTTCGGTCGCAATCAGCGCTGCTCTGAACTAGGCAGACGGACGACGGGGACGAAAGCGGCCGGGGCAGCCGGGGCGATGTGGCGGCTGCGCTGGTGGCGGCGGTGGCGGTGGCGGTAGCGGTGGTGGCAGTGGCAGCCGGGGGAAGGCAAACGACTGCTGAGAAAACGGCACGGATCATCCCCGGATCGAGACGAACACGGTCATTAGAGGGAGTTCAGCAGCAAGAACAGCCGCAAAGTGCTCTGCAAAACAATGCCCGGCGCAGTGCGGATGGCGTGCCGACCGCGAGCAATTTGCGACTCGCCGTTCACATTTGCGTTTTCTCCCTCGAGGCGCAGCTCGATGGCGCACGATCCGCCCTAGCTTGCAAAAAAATGAGCGCTAATTAGCGTTCACATTTCCAGCATTCCGTAAAATGGGAATTTCCGGGACAATTTGCAACGCGCCCATATTTATGGCCCGAACGAGCTAAGGGCATCGCAGCGCAACACAAGAATAAATGAGTGCGAAGTGCGAAGAAGTCAAAAAAGTTCATGACATATGGATTCGGGAAATCCCCATGACCCAGAGTGCCCAAATGACCACATTAAGCACTACGAAAAATGAATAATGAGTTCGCATTAGCGATTTCCGCTTTCCTCGACTGCAAGAGGCATTTGTTTAATTGCTTTCCTCATTAAAATCGAAGAAATGGAATGCTATGAGATATGGCAACGTTGTCATATCCATCAAACATGACTGTCATTGAAAGGAAGGAGTCTGGAGCGTTTTGCCATATTTTCCTCAAAAACGAAAGACATTTATCACATGCTATTTGAGGAATTTACATCCGAGGAAAATGGATACATTGGTAATTTTTTTGGGGGACAGTGATGTATGCAAGAATTCCAAAATTTCCACTTCTTGATAGATTTAGGTGCTATGAAGTCTAATATGCCGCGAATTTGAAAAAAACTGTCTAGATGTCAGACTCTCATAATGTTTTTTACTATTCATTTTTCCATTGTCCTATTATCACCTTGGACCACTCAGCACACCCGAGACGCCCCCAAGAGGAAAACGGTCGCACATTTTGAAAAAAAAATGTTTAAACAAAAATCATTAGACTGAGTCATATTGCTTCAGAATTCAGGAAAGGCTCATAAAGTTAATAATATTCAAGACTCGAAAAAGAAAAATTTGCCACCGATAGCGCATTTTTTACTTGCATATTATCTGCATTGAAAGCCCTCTAGGACATGCAGCTGAGCATTGCATCTCATTGAAAACGCAATAGAATTGCTCATTAGCTTTAAAATGTGCAAATTGGGGGCAGCATTCAGAATTATTCTTGGGTTTTGTGGAAAGAAGTCAAAGTCTAAAATAATGGAATTTTAGGGTCTTTGTGGCAAAATCTTAATGAGAAATTTTCAAGTCTATATGGCAAATTTTAATGCTTATTTTTTTGTTTAACATATGGACCTTGACTGGTATCAGTCGGTATTTATTTTTACCATTTTTTTTGTCGTAGAAAAAAACTTCATGTCCGATGCCCTCTCTCATATGTAACAATTTTTAAAGCCTTATGAATGTATTGAAGGAGATGTCTCTAAAAAGAATTTAAATCCAGCCTCAATGTTTACGGTTGTTATTTTTTTTCAAAATTTCGTCATATGATAGATAAGCTGCATTTTGACGAAGCAATTCCAGATTCTATCTTCATTTTCCAGGAAGATCTATCTTCATTTTCCAGGAAGATAATAATGCATGCGAACATTTCAATTTTACGAATTCTCTAATATTCCTCATTATTCCCATATGTTTCTCATTAGCATAAACAGTTGATAACGATGAGCTAAAAGTTGAAGTTCTCGCTTTCGCTGTTGCGGAACTCAATATACAAACATCTTCCACCTTTAACATTTCTCCCAAACAATAAAATTACTTTCTAACATATACATGTACATGTGCTATCGTAATGCAGTTAAATACAGCTAAATTACTTTGGCAGCTATGTCCCGCTTGAAAATGCCAAATTTAGAAAAAGTGCATGTAACTCTTTGTTGTCCGGCTGTGCGTCTGAATAGCACAGCTGCTGACTTTCAACATTTATCAATAATTCAGAGGGGGACAAGTCAAGGAAAAACCATGGTGAGTGCAAATTAGCCGAAGCGGATTCGGACAAGCTTCCCATATCAGTGCTGGAAGCTAAAAAAAAGGGGGGGGGGAGGGAGTGTGAAAATTGAATCAGCTTGCCCTAAGTTTGTAGATGCTGAGCTGAAGAAAAATAGCGGGCAATATTTTGTTACAAATTTTTGTTTCACAAACTTGAAATTCTTTGCACTTTGCGTATTTCCACAATTTTGCAGAACTTGCTCCATAAGACGGATCTGTGCACTTCCTTATTGCCTTAAATTCATTGAAATTTGTGCCGAAAACTGAAAAACCTTAAGCAGTTTCCGGAGAAGTTGATTCAATTAAGAATGCAATTTTCGAGCTTCTCATTGGACGCGCAAAAACAATTGTGCCTCTCTACAAAGGCTTTTGGCTAACATAGAATGCGGAGGGAGAAACAGGCACAGGACTTTAGTCGTTGCTTCCATTTTTTACTTGCATTTTTTTCGTGAAAGGCTTACATGGCATGGGAGATTACGCTAGCTTGACGATTTTGCAGTTTTTGTAACTTTTTGAGGTAGACAAGAGCTGGTTTTCTTGTGAAAGCAAGCTGTCATCTATTTTTTGCAAGCTTTTGTAGGGAATGTTTAGACGGAAAAATGCTTCAAAAAACTATCATATGTTTCAGATATGTTCAATCATTTTTTGATTATTTGGGCGTACAGAAGGCGCAAACATTAAATGAGTGAACTATTAAGAGCATGCATCTGGAGAAAGTAGGCTACTTCAAAGTAATAGGCAGGTATAATTATAAAAAAATTTTCAGTAAGCATAGAAAAGAACTTATGCAGATTCATACATTTGCCTATTCTAATACTTGTACTATTATTATAATAGTTATGGTTTGAATGACTATAAATTGTGTCAGTAATTATAACGACTACATAACTGCCATATTATACATCTGTATTGGTCAAAAAAGTCACCGAACTCCACCAAATTCACCGAAACCTGCGTCACATCGCCATGTTTGGTTCATAATGGACAAATTTGGATCAAAGGGCACCGGTCCTTCAGCTCGGTGGGCGCATCTTTGATATACAGAAGTGCCCGTTTGAATTTATTAGGCGGTCAGATTTCATGGATGGTTTTGCCTACGGTAGGTTGCTGCAAATTCAATGAACGAACACACTGGCTAACTTATCGTGCAAATATCTCAAAAGAATTGTGAAACCTGACCGCCTACGTGCACCAGCCTTATCCGGACGAGTACTTCTATATTTCGAAAGATGTGCCTCACCGAGCTGAGTCGAACATAGCTTTTAGATTCAGAATTTGTAAACTCTGACAAGATATGGCGAGGCGACGCGGATTTCGGTGAACTCCGCTGAAGTTCGATGACTTTTCCGACCCAGATAATTTTGCTCAAGACTTCTTTATATTGTCTTATATGATCAATCTGAATTATTCAACATTATTTACCTACAAAACACCATCAAATACATACTTTCCCCAGAAGTTACGCTTACAACAACGCCATACGTGGCCTTATCAGCAGCCCATGAGTTTTCCTCTTCCTGAACTTATATAAGAACTCTATAAGATTTGCTATTCGGATACGACTCGAAAGTGAGAGCAAATTCAAAGTCATTCCTTGCCTTTTTCTCCCACCCCGTTCCATATTTATTCGTCTGTTTGTATTTCATTTGTGAGGTGGTGCATCGTTTACGATGTATTTGATAAATAAATAAATAAATAAATATTGACTTGTTCTACTCTTGCCAACATTATTTTTATTAGAAAATATGATAAAATCATTATCTTGCACTTTTGAAATCCGAATTTTGCTGAAGGGAATGGAGGGGATTTGCAACTAACAAAATGTTTTCAAACTTCTCTTTGGGCCCTTATCCCCAAAAGTTTCAGTCGTCTTATATGATCAATTTGAACGATACAATGCAAACGATACAATGCAACCACTTGGGACCACAAGCCCCCCCCCTATCATAACTATTCTTCTCCTATGTTTTCGGTTGCGGCGCTTCGATAGGCGCTGACACAGCGCTGACGGCCTAAAGACAGGCTGAATGGGATGCCTATGAGCGATTGCGAGGTTTTATTCCGCTTTTCAATCGAACGATAACTACTGCTATTGTGTTGTGAGTCTGGTTCCGGAATCAATCAAATCGAAAGCTTTCGTTGGATCTAAAAAGTAAGCGTGACAAACATTGGAACGACGAAAAATCAGGAAATTTTTATGAGCCGTTTCGTATTGAATCACTAATCTTGAACGGAATAATCTCAATCTACTGCTTGTACTACTAACAGCCAGTGGCAGTCCGAAAAGATTTTCTGGGAAGAAGAGGAGAGAGAAAACGATGAGAAATTTTCCATATGACCTGCAAAAGTTCCGGGACTCTGAAAAAAAAATAGGACGTTTAGACTGTATCTACCTAAGCTTGTAACCCCTCAACGACATCCGAAGAAAATCTTTTATTACAAAGGCTATTTGATTTCTAAAAATTTTCAAGGAATATTGATTATTTACGATTGAAAACAAGCTACCTGCCTAATTTCAACTTATCAGAATACTCTTATCATTTTCGCGTTCAACTACCGGAGGAAAGGCGGGGGGGGGGGGCAAAGGTTGGCATAAACAAGATAAAGCGGTTGTAAAAAGCTTATCAGATGCAAGAAGGATCTAACAGTTCTTCGAATTTCAAAAGCCAAGAAATTTAAGGAATTATTACAACTCATAGAACGCGATTTTTTTCCTTTGATCTTTGTTTGAACAAGTGCAAAAGTTTGAATTTGGTAGTACTTTTCTAGAGGGCAACATAAAATGTATGTCTTACCATGACTGAACAGTCCAGTCTTAAAATTTCTTAACTTTTTATTTTATCACCCTAACGATGTTCTGAGCAGCTTAATCCTGAGAATCGTGGGTAGTTTCCTTAGCCAGATTCGTCATTCCTCGCTGTTCGTTTAAGGATTGCACCATCTTTATTTTATCACTGTTTTGCGCGAAATTATCGGCATGTGAAAATCACATGGACAAAATGAAATCGACGTTTGTCTAACAATAGGTCGAACAAAGTGCCACAGCTCGTGCTCCCATTATTTGCCAGAGTCGTATGGCCACAACTTTTAACAAATCAGGGGCTGGAAATTATGTTCTTTGGAAGTAATTTTTGAACTTTAAAGAAACCCAATAAATTCAGTTTTCGCAAGACTGTAATGACTTTGAATACCCAGATAACCCCTAATCTAAAAAGTTGAAAATTACATGATTTTCGAGAAATTATGAAAACAGGAAAATGGAGACAGGTTTCTACTGTTTTCCAATCCATAAAAAGCTTCAATGTTTGCCAAATTTCCAAGGTGATCTGGGGGTACAGTAAGCACTAAGCGCATACACCTCTCAGACTGCTCCGGGTATAAATTAATCCCGGGGAAAGAGAGTTTGGTTCTTGAAGATGGGGACTCTAAGTCTAAATAACACAGCTGAGTGTTCTAAGCATTTTATTGTTCTCTCTCATCTTGATCTCATCAGGGATATTCAAATAGATTCATTTTGCAATTTTAACTATCTAATCAAGAAACAAACTTCTTCCAGGCGCGGTTCAGATACGCCCTTTTCAGTTACTTTAAAACATCTCGGCAAATAAGCTCAAAAAAATCATTTTCCGAAAATTGTCTGATGCTTTAGCTGTGCCTTTTCACCCATCCAAAATAACTTTCGATAGCCATTGTTGTTTGCAAAAAACATTCATAAAGAAAGATTCGTGGGGATATACATGTAGTAACAATTTTTGTAATACTCTAATAACTAAGATTATTAGAATTTTCCGGAAATAATAACTTGCGAAAAACAACTTCTTATAGCACAGCGTTTAAAAGTTGAGACAATTCAATTTCCACGATTTTTACATTGGTATTCCCTGCCGGGGGATGAAGAAACAGAAATTGCAAGAGGTTGCTAGCCAGCGTTCATACTGCAGACAGATTTTCGACAAAATCATTCTGTACGTAGAAAAATCTTAAATGACTTTTTGTGACTCATTCTGGGCCAGCTTCAGCTTAGCTCAGTGTAATTGGGAAAAGTTATCCAGTATGAGTTCATTCCAGCCCAAATCTCCTGAAATGGGCGAGATGATATCTATTTTCTCATAGCCTGGCCTTTGGTCGGATCGTCAAAGCTTTTGTTTGCTCAAAGACGCGCAAGACGGGAGTGCAAGTAATCCGACAAGCGTTGTCGCGTGTTTGACGAGGAACAACAGCGATAACTTTGTCGGACGGCTTTTGCGTCAACTTTCACACTATTTCTTCCGCTCAGAAGGGATATTTTTAGAAAGATGAGAGATAAAGGGACGATACGGCTCAAATTTAGCAAAAGAGAAATTATTCGTCTCCCAAATCTGTCTAGTTTTTGATAGAATAAGCTCAAATACACATCATTAGCTCATTTTCGAGCAAAATTGACAGAAATCGTCTTAAGGGTGGGGCATACTTTACGCGAATTTCAATCGCGACGCAATTTGGCAACTCGCCGGGAGTCCTCAGATCCAACACTAGCGAATTGCACATGTATAGTGTGTATAATTTACGTGGATTGATAAAATCCCTAACTTCTGTACATTTGAAATGTGCTTACAGTGAGTGGACAGTTGGAATATTGCCAAGTCGCGTCGCGACTGAAATCGCATGAAGTATGCCCGGCCCTTTAGCTCAATTCTGCATCCACCAATTTGGAACAGTCAAAATGAGCCCAAATAATATTTTATTTCATGGTACAGCGTAAGATTAGCTCGCAGTTGAGTCCTTTATTTAACTACTGTGTGCAATTGCACACTTCGCTAATAGCAGAGCTTCCGAAATTAGCAATTTTGAGATTCCGCCTCCCCTTTTGCCTGGACCAACTGTCCATCTAACTACGTGAATCTACTTTCCTGATGTGTTTAGACTATGCATATTCATAGCACAATCATTGTGTGCAATTGCATAACTCATAAAAAGATGACTTGATTATTTGCATATAGTAGAATCAACAATCGTAAACTCTCGTGCGTCACTTCAAGCTATGCCGATAAGACGGTCGGCTTCAGAGCGTCGTTTTCCAGGAGAAAACCAAAGATTGAATGTTTACCTAACCCAGACGTAATATCAGAAGCATAAAAACTCATGTTAAGCTTACAAGCTGCCTGAGCATTCCAGTGTAGGTTCTCGATAGCGTGAAATGAGGAAAACCGGATTTATGGCAGATGCTTGTTTTGGTAGGGAAAGGAAAAGAAACGTATATCAAAAGCAACATTCGTGAATGCGCAATGCTTTTCACAGAGGTGTGTAACTTTGAACCAAACAATTACGGGGAGCAATAATTTCAAGGAGTAGGAGAAATGTAGAAGAGTATTGACAGACATAGATGAAAACAAAGTGTTAATATAGCCTTTAAAGATAGAAAAGGAAAGGGAAAGAGAAAGAGAATATACAAAGAAAAGACAGAACCTATAAATGTTTTTGCGCATACTGGTTTCGGGGCTAAGAACTAGACCAGATATGCGACCTTCCTTGGTGCCCCCATGTTTACTTTTACCACATTATGCGGCCATAGGTGAAGGTAATAACAAATTTTAATTCATATAGGGGGGGGGGAGGGAGAGCGGTCGTATTATTTGCATCATTGTATAATATAAGTGAACATCTTTTTGAACATCTTCGAATGATGTTGAATTTATTGTGTTTAAGCGTGTCTGCCGTATTCTACATAGAACTTATTTGCTAGCATGCGAAAATTTTATAAGGTAACCTTTGATTCAACTGGCTTGGCAGCTGGAAGGCGAGGCTTCGTGACCCAAACAGTTGAAGGGATACCTCCGGAGGGCAAATGGTGGAGGTCTGCCACTTCGTGCTCTGGGGCCCTCCCATTTCAACCATTTTGGTGCTCCGGGGCTCCTCCAAATCTGGCGCACCCCCGAAGCAGAGATTTGCGAGCCCCGGGGAGGGGTCACCGTGACGTCACAAGAAGGCAAATGGGACCCTTCCCCGGGGCTCGCAAATCTCTGCTCCGGGGGTGCGCCAGATTTGGAGGAGCCCCCCCGGAGCACCAAAATGGGTGAAATGGGAGGGCCCCGGAGCACGAGTGGCACCCTGCTGGGCAGAGCTCGGGACCCTTCCATTTTCGCTCCGGAGGTATAGCTTCGACTGTCTGAGGGCCTAATCAAGGCTAGACAACGTTCAGAGAGCACGCGTGCTAGAGAGAGACGCAGACTGCGTAGCCCGAGCGGCCTTAGTTAGGTTACATAGCCCCCCTTTTAGCCGCCAACCCAGTTAAATTAGAGTTTACCTCAAACAGTTTTCGGGGTTGGCGACCTACATCTTAAAGCCGCTCTCTACCCACAAAAAATGCAGAAAAAAATGCAGAAAATCATAGCATTTACTCGGCTAATTTCGGCTTAGTCGCCTTCGTCATAGTTTATAAAAGTTTATAAAGTGAGGATCATTAGGAATCAACCTCCCAAACACTTCATAACATACAGGGGAAAGCCCCAGAAATTGATTAGAGTCCGCTAAGGTCTAAAACTATCGGCTCACCTTTGCTGTTATCTTCATCACCAGAGTATTCAAGGATTTATAGAGTTCCTGTGATCGAAGAGATTGCTCTATCAAAGGCGGTGTTTTG
Source organism: Cylicocyclus nassatus (assembly GCA_958299035.1). Lineage (NCBI taxonomy): Eukaryota > Metazoa > Nematoda > Chromadorea > Rhabditida > Strongylidae > Cylicocyclus > Cylicocyclus nassatus. The sequence goes on along the minus strand of CATQJL010000223.1, from coordinate 30,364,544 downwards.
TCCTTGAAGTGATTCGAGTACGAGGACAAAACGTGAGGAAATCAAGGAAAACCTCCTCTTATGCAAGTTTTTATGCTTTTGATTCTCAGAAAACACGCGATAGCTCTTAGTACGCGAATACTCGGAACATGACGTCTCATACAAACAAATGTTTTCTATCAATCGTACATTCTTAGTCACTGTCAAAAAAATGTCATGTGGGTGCGATTGCAGTTGGAGTTTGGAGTCAGAATAATAAAGGAGATCAATGCCAGGGTTTAGCAAAAATACAAAAATAGATATTGAATAGCAACATTTTACTAATATCATCATTTGAAAAAGAAAAGTCTCCGAAGACCTCGAGCTACCAAATCGAAAGAGTTAAGAAAGTTACTGGAGTTTGCATACTGAATACTGAACATATGTCGCTGCCATGACTCACTTTTACTGAACCATGAAGTCATTTTTATAGAATTGTCAAAGTTCAAAATGAGCAACTACACCCTTTTCTACAAATTTTCACGTTGTAACCACGCTAAGAATTTAAGATTTCAAATATTTGTTCGAAGGTTCTAAAGAAGACTTGCGAATTTATTCGAGTAGTAGAATTCTATTAGCCTCCCTGAATAAAGTGGCACATTTACGTACCAGTAGCGGGCCGAAGGGAAGGGCACTTCTACGAAGAGCGAACTCGAATTTTTGAAAGTAATCTAGGTTTTTGAAAGTAACCTATGTTTATATATTTGCGCAAATGGGTCTACTTTTGATGACTTTTTGGATTCAAAAATTCAAAACAGCTTTGTAAAGGAATTTTTCGGAGTAGCTGGGCTATGCCCCTTTTTGGAATTCTTTCGATATGAGCCCGCAGAACTTTCGTAAAGCATCCTAAGAATTTGTCAGGAGGGCGCCGCCTCTTCAATCGAAAATTTCTTCGCCCTCTCCCTCCACTGTTACGTATATCATTTAATTAACTCAAAGCTCTACGTTATTGAGGAAATTCGGAGAGGACAATTTTTTGTTCATAAAAGGGAAAAAAAATGAAATAGAACTGTGTAGTAAACCTTTGATTGATATTTCGAGCTTGGAGCAAAGGTCTACTTCTATTTCGGCTGAAGGATTTGTGATGAGTTTTTACCTTAGAGGGCAAAGAAGAAGAAAGAGAGAAGATATAATATGAAGTAGAGGAAAGAATGCGGGAAGTGCTACTATGATAAGCACAACTGAAAGAACATATCATATCATAATCACACCCACCTCTCCATTGCGAACGTGTCGTTCCTCGAGCAGATACCGCGTTTCTTCATACGTCGGTGGTGACATTTCTGGAACGAACTGTGCTGCACTCCCAAGCACGTCAAAAGCACACGACCAACAAACGATTCGGACAGCACAAAAGAACGATCGATTTCAGAAGCCGAGCGGGAAGCAGCGGAGCGAAGTTCAACGGGATTAGAACGGTCCGTCTAAGGCGGCGCCAGTAGAACCGTGCCGGCCGCTTGGTCCCGAACGATATCGAACGAGTGCCGTGATAGCATCGTGGCCTGTTCGGAGCGACGAGCTGACGCATCTCTTCTCCCCCGTGGTGTTTGTCAGCCCGGCAAGATGCACCGAATACATTCTTCCCGCTTCTTCGTCACATACAGTAACCCCCACTTCAATTAGGGTGTCTTATAATTTCTTGCCGTTTATACTACGACCGTCATATTTTTGTATCCTTCCTTCAGTTGGTGTGGCTTGAGTGACAGGACAAAGCAAGCTCTACAAGATGGCTATCAAGATTCTGCTTAAATCGTATTCGACGTGAAGTTTTAAGCTAAAATTTTTGCCGTCAAAAATGGTACCTTTGCCTCAGAGGTTTCAAAAATTCCCCATTTGTCCTAGCAGATGCTTCATACATCAAAAATTCATTTGTACACTTTCCGTATTATTTTCCTGACCAGAAATAAAGGTAAAAATAAATGGAGTAGAATGGCAAACTCCGCACACAGACGTCCTAAGCTCCTCCTCATAAAGCTCAGAGGTAATCATGCATTTGTACCCTTTCGGTGCCTCAGTTCTCGAGAAATGCTGATGTTTAGGGTAAAAACGAAAAAATTAGGGACACCCCTATATTAGGTGGGTCCGAAAGTTCTTTCCGTTTTTTCATCCTGTCATAAAAACACGTGGAATTAAGATGGACAAATGCCTCAAACACTTTTGAACGCAGTTTTTCTTCCTCTTTCCATCAGTTATGTTATGGGACTATTTGCTCTGGTGGTTATCAGATGATTGCCGGAATTTCGAACCCATGGTTTTACCATACCTAACTTTAACAATTTTTCAAAATCTTCATTTTGAATTTTTGGAGAAGCTTTGATAGCATTTAGATAGCGAAACAAAGTGCAATGCAGCAAATTTTTTGGCACCTATATTTTTGGCATCTTCCCAAAATTTTTGAAACTATATTTCTGATGCTATCAAATTCCACTTTTACATACCGAGCACATCTACGGTGTCATTCGATGCGTCTTTCTCTTCTCTTTCTGATAGGCGTTTTTTCTTCCCAGCTAGTGGAGTATTTAGTGATAAAATGATCATAATATTCAATTTTGAACCCGTCTCATGCCGAACCCTTAAAATGCGAGATTTGATATTTCGGAGCGGCAAACGCCCTGATGCTTTGTAAATTAGTGTGTTATCATAATCGATGTCTGAATTTCGAATTCCAACGATTTGTTAGTGTTTGGAGCGTTTGTGTATTTTGCGATTTCGCAAAAATGAAGACTTTTGAAAAAGTTATCCTAAAAGGTGCTAAGAAGCTAAGTGGAGATGCGAGAAAATTGCATTGCACTGCACTTTGTTTACACTATCTAACTGCTATCAAAGCTTCTCCAAAAGTTCAAAATGAAGATTTTGAATAACTGTCAAAATTAGGTATGGTAAAAGCCATGGGTTTGAAATTTCGGCGATTATCTCAGAAACCACCAGAGCAATTGGTTCCAAAACATGACTGCTGGAAAGAGGAAAAAAACTGCGTCGGTTAATGCTTGAAGCATTTGTCTACCTTAGTTCCACTTGTTTTTATGACAGGATGAAAAAACGGAAAGAACTTTAGGACCGACCTAATATACACACATCCTTGAAACTATGACATTGCCAAATTACGAAACCCTCGTAGGAGACTAGCGAGACAATTTCAAGGTTCCGATTTTCAAAAACTTTAGATCTCCTTTCAAGACTTTGTTACTTAGGTTAATACGTAAGTTTTGCACCAAAATTCTGGAAACCATTGTCTTTTCCAAATTCGGTGAAATCCTTTACATTGGTATCTACATAAATAGGTCAAAGTAAAAACGCCTACCAAATCCTCGATACAATGATATATGTTACAAAAAATGAATGTTGCACTTTGAAAAAAAATTCAAATATTTCTAAAACAATTTTTCTGCACGACTTATGTGTCAGTCTAATCTTCTTTTACTTCTTTTTTCCCCATAAAAACCGACCATTAACTTCAGGGAAGCAAAAAAAAGTACATAGCAGAAGTAATGACAACAATTTCGAAGTCAATCTCAATCTTGCTGCAAAACACCTACCTGCTATAAACACTGAAAGTAAGAAAAAATCCAAAAATTTCTCCTTTTCCGAAAGCAAAAGCAATTTCAGTCTCGCTCCCTATTCAAAGCAATTATCAGTGATAATTGCTGGCTTGCTGCAATCTGTTCAACTTTTGTGCAACAGGGGATAATACCACCCTTTACACACGAGAACTGGTCTCCAAGGAATGGTCGTCAACCGACCATACAAGCTCCCTTCAATGCTCGCTACTTCCTTTCTCTGACCCCTTCTTCCTCGCTTACCATGATAAACGACCATTCGAGATCAAAAAATCCAATATTTAATAGCATTTTGCAACAAAGCCAATTTTGCCAAATTGTATAGATGCACTACTTTTGTCAACAAAGCTAATTACAGACACGAAGTTCTAGACTGCTGATAGAAAGACATAAGGAGCATTTTTTATTCAGAAATCATTGAATAAATAGACACCTTGAGATAATAACTGATATAGAAGACGATAAGTTATATTGAGGGTATCGAGGACAATCTACCCGACTCAACAGACTGGATTGAACAACTGATAATGATCGGTCCAAGAGGAGAGGTTCAATTTTCGAAATTTTTGATAAGATGACCCGAATGGGAAGAAATCCGGAAATGAAAAGACATCACGTGCTAAGAAGGAGCTGCATAAAGCGGTGAGGAAGGTGTAAGGGACAGACACGCAGGCTAACACGACACAAGACAGCCAATGCTTTCGGAAAAGAGTGAACGAAACAAATCAAGCTACACGAGTTGTGTTTGCGCTGAGCAAGCACAAACATGCGGGCAAACTATCCGACGAATCACTTTGTTTCACTTCTGCCATGCTTCAAGACGAGTGATAACGCTGCTATTGGAGAGCTAGAGATGTGTAGAGAAGACATGCCGAAGATGTGAAGCAGCGCAAACCTACAGAATGTACGGCAACGGACGTACAATGGAACTTTTCAGTGCCAGAATGGTTTTGTCACTTCGCTAAACGCAAGTCGTAAAAACGCAAGATTTGAAAAGTAAATCCTATTGATAATACTGTAAAGATCCAATAAAAAATCATAATGCGCTCTCACTTGTCGTGCAAACTGACAGAAAGACTCGAATAATCCTCTCAGTCGAGACTCACTGTACAAGCTCACTGAAAAGTAAGCAATAGTCGGGACTTACATGAGGACACTTGTAAAATAGAATAAACTAGCAACAACACTATGCACAATAAGGAAGATAAGACAGATAAATCACGAAATGGTACGCTATGAATTGAAATATTACTGAACGCACCTGTAATACACACAACCTAGCAATCGCAAACATGAGACGTCAAACGAGTATGAATACAAGAGATGAATAGTGCACAAAAAAGCTGAAATAGGCCGGTCACTCGCCGTTACCCTCGCGTTTGTTCGATGTAGAGGTTCCAGGTTCGTCGTCCCCAATGTTCTTGATAGCACCTTTATTGGCGGTAGAACTTCGATTCCGAGCATTACTTGCGATGAACCTTAACAATATAGTCAGCAGAACTCATTTCGACTACCGATATGAAGTCATTGGCATTCATAGGGCAGAAGTGAAGTAACCCAATTCGAGGACTGTAGCGAGTTTGTCTGAATGGAAAGACTATATGGACTGACTTCCTAAGAACCATGGGCGACCCTTTAGCTGGGATATATGAAAACAGAAAAATGTATGGAGCTTACGAAAACAACCAAACAGAAGAGCCTGGAAAACAAGGCGAAAACTAGGCACAACAAAGCACAGATTGAGTTCCTACCCCTCAAACTTGATCGCGCAACTGATCAAAAAAGTCGTATTATTACGTGCCCAAAAATAAGCTGAAAACCTGACTGTTCCCATCAGAGGACTTGGTCTCAGTGTTCCATCATCATCAATCACATATTCCGGAAGAGAGTAGAATGAAGACGATCGAGATAGGGGATGATCGTCAGGTGAGCCAGGCGGCGGTGTATCAGGCAATTGCAGAGCAGCACGCACTTCTTCCTCCTGCAAAAAACATAGTGACACAGAGACAATAAAGACACATGTAGAATTTACGCTATGGGTGTGAGAGGCGCTTTTGTTATATATCGTTTGACTATATTTACTTATATGTCTAAACAAAATGATAGTCATAGATAGTTAAATACTGCTAGAATTTTCTACACATTCAACTTGGAAGTGTCAAAAAGCTCCTAAAAACAATGGGAAAGAACTCGTACAGGAAAGGAATACTTCTTGAGCGTGGCAAGTCATAGTAAAGTGAATTATTGCTTCTACAAGTTTGCAGTCGGATAAATCACGAGTGTGGGAAATTTTTTACTTTTCACCCACTGACACCTTTTTTAAGATGCTGTTCTATTACATGAAACAGTATACACGTCCTATTACCTAAAAAAAACGAATTTCGATGCAGTTCATGACCTCATTCGAAAAAAAAAACGTTTCGCAGATAGTGTATACACATTTCAAGCTTACAGCGTCTGCTCATTAATCTGATCCAATAAGTTCACAAACACCATATGTCCTTCTCAAGAGTTCAAACATTTTGATTTTCTTCTGCACAGTCAGCTTTCTATTGATGATATACTGTTGTTGCCTGACGTTCGGCCAGAAGAATAATCGCAATCATATATCAAAATGCCTAGCTCACAAGAAAAGAAGAGTAAAAAAATTTGAAGCAATTAGAACCACTAGCAAGAAGTCATCAAATTTTCACAAATTCAAAACGAAAGGTACACCAAGATAGCTTTCGTAAAAAGTATGGAAAAAAAGTACGAAAAAAGAAGAAACATACGTGCTTTCGAAGAGTTTCCGGACTAGCAGTGGAATCTTGTAGCGACTCCAACAGCTTGTTCAGATACCTCTGTTTGACTTTATATTGTCTCATCATCTTGAGGCGGTGTTGCAAGCTGAAGGCCTTCATCCTGTTCACCTATAACATATAGCTTTAGTAAATAAGCCTTTCAAGATCCTGACCGTGGCATAGTTAGCACATTATTTCTACAAGCATACTTACTTGTCGTTCATAACTTTCCCACAGTTGCTCAGCTCGCCTAGAACCGTACTCTCTCACTCTCTGCATTTGCTGATTATAATTTTCCCGAATGTTCTCCAGATGAGAGGACATCTGTTCCATTTGAGCGACACGATAACCGCGGAATTTCTCAGCTTGCGAGCTGTAAGAAAGCCGCAGTGCTTCGACCTGAATGATATACGTAAGCATTTACGGCGCATACCATCCATCACGTACCTGCGCATGATAGTTTTCGCGAACTAATTGTAATTTTTTTGTATACTTATCATGAAGTCCTTCCATCTGCCGCGCACGATATTTCTCCATAGCTTCAACCATTTTGCGAACCCGGGATAATCGCTCTGCTCTGAAATCAAGTCGTTCTGACAAAACTTTTTTCGTATGCGCAGAGATGCTTCGCTAGTGAAACCACTTGTTTAACACAGGGTAAAAAACATTACAAAACCGCATGAGCAAAACTGTCAGAATGCTCTTGTTTCTCCAGATATATTCTCAACCATACACTGGAGAGCTGGGACACATTACCGAATTTGTGAGTTTTACTCTAGCAGGCAAAGCTGCTTCCGACTACTCCCTATCAACGAACTACCAAATATAGCTATGCATTCTTCGACAAGAATGAAGAATAACACAAAAACATTAGTCCACAGCAGTATGCAGTGAATGCACTTTAAATTCCTCAACGCAAGCAGCAACAACCTTGGAGAAAAAACTGCACTATTTATCGAAACCAATAAGAAAGAGTCCTACTAGCTTGATATGCGGCTATTTGGAAGGAAACTAACCGTTGTATCCACCATAGTATGCTCTTTCTCGTCAGGATCCAAGTAATGTTAAGTAGGAAAGAGAAGGAGCAAACAAGTACTGCTGTCGCTATACCACCCCAAAATACGCTGTTGAACAGGTCCAAAGAGTACCAGCTCGAGTAATCGAGCCTGAAAAGATATAAGTGGAACGACGAAAAGACAAACACGCAATGATTAGTGACTCAAATGGCCGTAAACAAAGTTATTCTGTTATATTAGCTGACTAGTCTGCGACTTAGGAGTGGGATATATGGTGAGCACTCACCTGAAACGGAATATTCTACTAACTGACTCCGAACCTTGTCGGGCTACACATACATATCGCTCAATGAATGAACGATTGACATCGTGAAGCAAAAGCGCACCTCCATTTAGTACAGTGCAACTGAAAGCACTTTTAAGCAGTGCAGATGGTAATGAAAGCTACGGGGACTTACCAACTATTCGTTGAGAGCGGCTGGACGTCTTCGGGATCGAACTTTCCTAAATATGTCGCAGGACGGTACAACCACCTGAAAAAGTTCAAAATTAAACTGCATAGTTTCGCAGTATGAGAATAAGGCAAGGGATGCAAGTAAAGAAACGAACCACTCAACAGCAGGTTGTGGCGAACCATACACAGTGCAAGGTAATACAGGCGACTGACCAAATAATGTTCGAACAATTTCGGGATTATGCTGCGATATTCCCAGAGTACAATTTTCTAGTTGTACGCTGAAAATTGACAAGGAGAAGATGTGGAAGATAAAAAAAACAAAGCAGCAGAGCCTAAATATAATGACATCCACATACATGGGAGCACACTGGGTTTGGTTGCTTAGAAGGCGAGCGACCGGTAATGACCATTGAAAAACGCAAGGATCACAGTCATAGTTCGATCCAGTTAAATTCAATACACGTAACGAAGATCTGAAACAAGTTTTCCAATCTTTTGCATGACGACATACGACATACCACACTTAAACAAACTAACTTCTCAAAAAATGATTGCGGAAGAGCAACAAGTTGTGTATTAGTGATTGACAGCTCTTTTGTTGATGCAGGAAGATGACCACTGACAAACTTTAATGGGATAGAATCATCCATAGTCATTCTGGAATGTAAGACGTGAAGCTGATGCGCATCATCACCAACAAAGTAGTCAATCGATGACCTTTGCAAATTTGGCGTATTCCACCGAGTAAAATCTACCACCTCCATGGAAGTCTGATCCAAGAACAATACCGCTAATTTTGGAGCATCAAGATCGGGAGATATTTGCAGTCTGACATCAGATAAGTCAAGCTGCTGTAGAGCTTTGAAACGGGGAAATGCAGCCTCTACCAAAGGATTGTGTGAAAGATCTAGAAAAAAGTTTAGATGAAAAAATGATCGGTCCTACAGTGGAGCGAACAATTTGTGTAGATAACACAAAAATAAAACGGACATGATGATTCGAATCAAATTCTTACTTAATCGAAGCAGGTCTCCGTGTAAGCCTGAAGTTGATGTAAGAGTATTTCCCGAAAGATCAAGGTTCCGCACGTAACGATGGAATGTACCATTGATGAAGTTAATCTAAAACAAGAAACATCAAAGTCTACAGCTTGAGCAAAGAGATATGTGCTCACTTGATTGCTAGAGAGATTCAATGTTCTTGCAGCTACATTTTGAACACATGGTGGGAGGTAGGTAAAGTGATTTTCGTTCAATGAAAGGTGTACAAGTGCAGGCAGGTTGCGAGTAATATTACAAATCTGAAACGTAAAGTATATCGAGTGTTCAAAGTCAACAAGATGACAACTTACCTCTTTAAACTCTTCAAATGAATTTTTGCTCAAGTCAAGATGTGTTATGGACCGAAGAGGAAGGGCGAGGTGAATGGATTGAGCTTCGCCTTCTGTAAATAGGATTCACTACAAGTGTCTCTGGAGAAAATTGGATCTACTGCTGATTACAGACCGCAGCTATGATTGAAAAAAACCAGTCAAGTTGCAAGACTTATGGCGCTTTCCCTATGCACCAAAGAGACATACTTTCTCCATTTACTTCGTATGATAGTTGAGTAGCGTAAAACAGATTAAACAGGCAATTTTTGTAAAATTGTGCAGGCAATTTTTGTAGAATAAGTCAGCCGGTATCCGCCATGCATGCGCTTTTGAGGTTCAAAATTTGCAAGATGAGCGCAACAAAACAAGATTATGAATGTAACAGGGATGCTAAGATCAGATCTGCTTACCTATTATGTACAGCTCAGAAAGAAACTGCAGAGGATAGAAATCATCAAGGTTGATGCTGTCCTCTGTCCATTCTGCTATATGTAAAAAACGCACACTTGGGTATTGCTCCGCAAGCAATGTGATAGCTTTCGGGCCTATAAAAACTTCTTCTTCACTTCAAAAGTAAAGAAAACACAATACAACGCACCAATATAGCGGCATTCCACTCGGGTCACGTTACCATCGATGCATTGACATCCAGGAACCACTGGGCATGGATTCGATGAAAATTCGAGTACAGGCGATGACGATCTAAGGGGAAAGGGGCAGATATTACACTGACATGATTGAACACACCTTTGTATGGGCGGCGAAAGGGTGTTGCCGAATGCGCCTAATAGAAACCATATCAGGAAGTATAATAATGGTGTAGAACCTGCCGAAAAGAGCGAAAATGGCACATGTGGAAAACAACCACTGATCATGCCAAATTACTCTACTTCCGGCTCATATACATGTGATCTGCAAACGAGAGGTTGAGTGGGTGAAGTAAGAAATTAGATTTACAATCATAATTAGGTAGCGAGCGTCAGAACGAGTAAGAAAAAAAAACAACAGCAGCAGCATAGTATATAAATTTTATTATCCGAAACAATCAAAAACATATACAACAATCACTATTAACTACACTTTTCTATTTGCATCTTTTTGCTTTCCTATGTGGAACTCGCTGATTTCCTGTGTTGTATCGCTTGATATAGTACCAAGTTCCATCTTCAATTTTCTCTTTCAGCCTATACATATCCATATCATCGTTCCAGTACCTGAAATAAGAGAATCCGATCAACCTGTTTGATCAAACGATCAAAGAAATAAACCTATTGAATCGTTTATAACCAGATCTGTCGAAGTCGGGCACAGTCCGATCTGGGAAAAGCCCTGCCCAGTGCGCTTGCATAACACATCTAGAAAACTGCTTTGAATCTTTACGAAATATAGAGGTGGTCACCTACCTTTCTAATCGTAACTGCTGTCTCTTACATAAACCAGTTAGCTGGCGAGGGAGAACTGTGCCATCTTCTCGCATGAATTGTTCGAGGATGAGCACGTCACTTAAAGCAACCACATCAACATTACAGTTTGTCAATACCGAATAGCTATGATCAGAAACGAGATACAAGTAAGGATTTCCATCAGCAGTGGAACTTTTGGAGAATAGAGATTTTAAGGAACGGCTGCAGGTATATGTGAGACACCGGCCAAACATCGCTCAAAAGTGCCCAAAAGCGCTCAAAAACGCTCAAAGTTCGCTAGCCCCTCTCTTCACTTTCTCTCATCTCTCACACGAGAAAGTGAAGAGAAATCAGAGAAATTTGGGAGCTTTTGGGCGCTGTTAGGCGCCTTTGGGCGGTTTTAGATGCCTTTGGGCGAAGTCCGGCCGCGGCCTGAGTGGTCAATACTAAGAACTGCCACTTCTCGTCGAAATTTCCTAGAAGTGGTAAGTAAACAATGAAACGATCTCAAGGCCCAAAGTACATTAGAAGACCAAAGACCAATATACCAGTGTAAAGCAATGCTGAAACCAACTGATCCTACAATCACGATGAGTCAATAATTTGGTTTGTATTATTTAGTATAAAAGAAAAGCACCTATTAAGAAAATAAAAAGTATCCTTGATAACAAATGCGCGTATATATACGTCACATAGCATGTATGCAGATCGTTGCCTCGATACTCTACAAGCTTTTAAGAAACTTCACCACTCAGGAAGGAGAAAAAAAACGTGAATCGATCGAGAAGAAGCTATGAACGCACCTGTAGGACAATTTTGCAGGAAGGTTGCACGTACACAGCGCGCAGTGAGAGCTCGAAGGACGTGCGGGTTCTTTGACTTCTTCCATACCCACGTACGTTGTGTCATCTTTGACCTTTTCCGTGACTATAACAGATGCGCATCAAGATGGTAAGGGAGACGTAAATGCGAAAATTTCAAAAACTAAAACTGCATACATCTCGCATATCTGTTAATGAGCATGACTGAGGCTAGCATAGATCTACGAAGCAAATCAACATACACTATCTATCTTCAAGATGACTTGTCTATGAGAATACATTAATGAACAGCTCTTATTTCTGCTGATTTAATGCGGCTTGCTTCGAGTGCAAGACGACGTTACAGTCTTCACATTTATGAGGTAAAAACTGCAATATGTACATTAATCTTGAAGGCAATGCCCGGCAGAATTTCGTTTTCCAATTTTTCACCCTTTCGGAGCCTTCCCGTCAAAAAGAAGCGCATGAAAGTGGCGAAAATGAGTTTATTTCGAATCTTTTCCAGACCCGCAATGTGAAGAATACGTGTAAGTGGGCGGGCCCGGAACGAGGGAGGCGGGGCAGAACACTTACGTCGTATAATCGCTGAATGCGGACTTGGAGAGCTTTGAAAAAGCTCATTTTAGCCATTTTCGTCCGTTGCAAAGCGCACATATGGATTCCTTACGGCGAGAAGGCTCCGAAAAGGTGTAAAAATGGAAAACGAAATTCTGCCGAGACACTGCCTAGAACATTTGTACGTAAACTGATAATGCTTTTGTTCCCTTATGGAAAAAATGAGTATATATTGTGTTATTGTGTTACTTTTACAAGATCTGATGAATCTTTGACACCAAATGGTAAAGTTCTAAGAAGAGAAAGCTTCTCCAAAATCAAACGTTCTCCACAGCTTAAATGGACAAACGGTATAGCCCATTGCGCTTTTTTTTACCTCGCCAGCCATTCTGAGGAGTCTCAGCATGAAGGTGGGGAAGGAGAAAGGGGAGGGGGAGGAGGAGGACGGGGAGTTGAGCCCAACTACCGTTTCCATCAAAGGTTGTTCAATTGCGCAAGAGGGTGTCTTGTGTGAAACCTGAGGAAGGGGCCTCAAATAATAAACTGCTCGCGGAAGCGCAAATGATTCAATGTCCAACAAGAATCCACTTCAAAGCTGTCCACCAACAATATCAGACCGTACCTAGGACCGCTAATGATGGGTCCGGACGCAAAGCGTACGAAACAAAGCCATCTTTAGCGTGATACGGCATAGAGCGGGTGGTGCAGGGTTTTAGTAGTGGGTTTCTTGCCGATGAACGAATCATTTAAGCTGCCGGCTATGCAGTGGAGATGAAGAAGTCTTGAGAAACCTGCCATACTTCGCCGAAAGAAGCCCAAAAAGCCCGAAGAAGCCCGAAAGAGCCGAAACGCCCCTTCCGTTTTGACGCCAAAGCATGTGTGTTGATTTTGCAACCGAGTCTTTTTGCTTCATTGAGTAGAATGAGTGTGTACTGAATGAGATATAATGAGATCAGGAAAACGAAAGTTTAAATGAATGAATTTGTGAATTTCACACACGACCGGTTTCGGGCCCAAGAACTAGACCGGTAGTGTAGCTTTCTTGGTGGCCCATCATCAGTAGTTTTTTTGTTTCTGTCATTTTTGTTTTCATTCTTTCATTTGTCATTCATCATTTTCTGTCGTCTGCACATCAAACTAATGTCAGAATTCTATCAAAACTTCGTTTCTGCGTTCGGGCTTTTTACGGCTTTTTCGGGCTTTTTTGGGCGCTTTTGGCTTTTCTCGGCAAAGTATAACGGAGTCCCTGGGAGTTCCCTTCATTTCTGCAAGACTAACGTGCCCGGATTAATCCGACTCTGAGTTTTCACCACGTCTGATATTAGATGGTGCCTTGTCCGAAAGGGAACGTTGCCTGCTATTTGAATATAGTAGTTGCTCCCATGTTCAGCTCTACAATAGATGACGAGTTCTGCCGTAAGCTAGCAGTACTCCTTGGAACTTCCTCCGTTTATCTACTATTTTGGGCTATGTGGACCGGTGCAGGCAAAAAATTGCGCATCACTGCAGCAATTTGAATGAAAAGGATCAATACAAATAACCTGCTCTAGTACTACAGAGAATCTATCATCGAAAATGGAGGTGAAGCAGAAGAGATTGGAAAGATGGGATGATGAAAGATGGTGAATGCGCTAATCAAGGGGATGGAGCTTCTCTCCGCCGCAGCTTTTTTGCTCTATGCCTTCGACACAAAAAAAACGCCATCACTTATATGGGACAGCGATTCCTAAAGCTCGCTCAACCACGTGCCTGAGAGCACAAAACTTCGCGACCCAAAGAAAAACACAAAAGAGTCAAAGATGATGTATGAACTGTAAGAAGCTTATAGACTTACATTTCCATTTTAAAGCTGTAGATGAAGTGGAAAGAGGACGCAAAGCTGCGCACAGCTGATGGGCACTTCCCCTACTGCTGAGCAGCCGCCGCAGCACCGCAGACATCGCTGAAACATTGCTGAGAAGGTTAGGATGATCACGCAAACTCAAACTATGAATAACTAATCAATCTAGTCATGCGGAGTGAAGAGGCTCAGCGCCGACAACGATGGTGGTCGCAGCTGCAGACTTCGTCGTCGTGACGTCATCTTGTGTTGACGCATACCCCTCGCGCAGAATTTGTTCAGTAGACACTTTAAGTCCTCATCTTTTGATTACTTGTTTTCTAGCAATCACTTGAGGATACAGAAAAGCAGTATTTTCATTCTACGTGCATTCTTTGAGTGATGTTTATTTACCCAAGTCCGCAAATTTCACTATTCATACGCTACATTTTGCCAATTCAGAGTCATCAAGCATGAGGGATGTGCCTGTGCAACACTGGAACATGGGTATTGGCCCAATAACTTGTCACGCTTGGAACAAGGACCGAACTCGTAAGTCAAAATATAACGATATCTTTTTTCTTTCTTTGGAATTTCGCGTTTTTTTACACTGACATATTTATCAACATAGCTAATACCTAAACATGCTACAACCTGGTGCACTGTTTCAATTTGATGTCTTTAATAGGGCTACTATCGTCATTTGGTAAAACTTTGGGAGTTTGCAGGATGCAATGAAGTCCTCGAAATGGAGCTTACAAGGGAAGGATATCAAGATTAGTCGGCGATTGAAGATGAGATGTATATCAGTAGACGAGCCTTAAAACGCTGATTCCAAATCTGCTTTACTTTTTTGTGGAACAAGTTTTCGAAAGAAGTTGTGAGCGTTTGTAGTCCAAACTTGCAAGGTTTAGGTGGCCTAAAATTGGCGAAAAGCTATACAAAAACATCGAAAAGTGGAAAATCAATTTTGTAATGAGTATATTGTTTGCAAGGAAGGAAAAAAGCCGGTGAAAATCGCATAGGTATTGTTTTGGAGCTTTTCGTTGAATTTAAGTCACTCAGTGCTTGGCAAATTTGGATATTCAAACGCTCATAACTTCTTCCGCAAACCTATTCCGCAAAAAAGGAAAACAGATTTGGAATCAGCATTCAAAGACGCGTTTAACGATATACATTCCATCTTCAATCGCCGACTAATGTTGGTATCCTTTCCTTATTGATGTGTTACATGTGTGCTAATTCATCCTTTGGAAGTTGGACTTTGAACTTCCCCCCAGACCGTACTTTTTTCTCGTTAACCATTTAGCAACCTTATTCAGGACATCATGTAGAACCTCTACATTTCAGAAGTAGCAGTTTCCGCGTCGAGCAACGAGATCCATATTTTTGCATGGAAGAATGGGGACTGGGTGAACACCGCTACTCTCGCTGAGCACGACTTGCCAGTGACAGGCTTGGATTGGGCTCCAAATACAAATCGCATCGTGTCATGCTCAAGGGACAAAAATGCGTTTGTCTGGACCTATGAGTCAGATAAAGGTACTTGGAAGCCTGAGCTGGTTCTGGTCAGTTCCCTTCAAAATTTGAAGCAAACTTTTTTAGATCTTTTCTTAGTTACTTTGATTATCTGTTATCAATTCTGATTCCCATGGTTTTTATCAAACTTCTGCATTGTAGGTGCGATTCCAACGAGCTGCTACATGCGTCAAATGGTCACCAGCAGAAAACAAATTTGCTGTTGGCAGTGGTTCAAAATTGGTTTCCGTCTGTTACTATGAACGAGAAAATGACTGGTAAATTTTTTGTATAAACGAAACATGTTCTCCATTGCGCTTTTTTTTTCACTTCCAGGTGGGTTGCAAAGCAGATCAGGAAGCCAATCCGCTCAACTGTCAACTGCATAGACTGGCATCCAAATAATGTGCTTCTTGCAGTCGGCGCATGTGATTTTCGTGCACGGGTTTTTTCAGCATGGGTGAAAGAGGTGAGATTGCGTATCTGGGTTTATCCTGATTTTTTTATATTCAGATGTACTTTTTTTCCTTAAGTGCTATAATTTTCATTTTTTGCGTCAAAGAATTGAACTGATATTATCATTGAATTATTATTTTCATATTAATACATTACCATAATCTCTGTTCTGGCCTTTGCAATAGGAAAGATACATAATCAAAATCTACTGCTTTGTCTGAAAGTCAGCTGCGCGCTACCTACTAACATCGAAGGCTGTGGGATTCGATCTTGTTTTCTTATCAGGCAATAAAGATGTTGAAAAATTCTAGGTGGATGAGAAACCATCACCCAATCCATGGGGATCCAAAATGCCATTCGGGCAGCTGATGGCCGAATTCCCAGTATCCGGATGGGTTCATCACGTTGCTTTCTCGCCTTCCGGTTGCCGTTTGGCTTTCGTTGCTCATGACTCATCTATCTCATATGTAGATGCCAATCAGGTTTGTACTCATTTGATATTTTTTCGTTTTTTTTTAAACAGCATTACCACCAATCGGAATGTTAGGACAACACTGTTGCACACACCTTGCGAACTACTTGCTTACCGTTCACATCTGCCGAATGGGTGACCGAAAACAGCATCGTAGCAGCAGTAAGTTCTCAGATGTCATTTTTATTTGAGCTCACACTTTGCCATGTTTACAGGGTCACGATTGCTCGCCTATTTTGTATACAATAGCTGATGGTAATTTGAAAGAGGTTTGTAAGCTGGATATTCCATCTGAGCAGCGTGCGTCCTCTGTTAATAGCGCATTGCAAATGTTCCGGAACATAGATAGGTGAGTGATGTGTGTTTTTCTTAAATCTATTTATTGCAACTGCATTATCCCGGATATTTTTCCTGTACGGGTTTGCTGTTTTTTTGAGTCTCCGCAGCTTCCAGTTCAAGGGTCGTCTTTTTTCTGTCATAGGTTTCGTTGAATCCTCTTTGTTTTTATCTCACCTTCTTTATTGAGGTCTTTTCTCGCTAATCTACTGATTTGCTAGATTTAGTATTGCGGCCTTCCTAGTACGTCCATGATTTAATTTGTATTTGTAATTTTTTTTACAGAAACGCTGCTTCCGAACAAGTAAATGTTCAGCTGAAAACACTGCACCAAAACATGATCACGTAAGTATCGTAAAGACTATATTCTTTCCGCTCTATCACCATTTTAGGCAAATATTGCCTCATTCTGGCAATAAGAATAATGTGATAAAGTTCACCACATGCGGAACAGACGGATTGATCGCCTTGTGGGATCTAAAGGTATCAATTGTGTTTGGTTATTAAGTGTTTTGCATAATCCATAATTGTCATCTTAAGCCATTGCGAAATAATCTCAAGACTTTCGACTTTATTTGCAAAACATGTCTTCAAAACTTTCTTGCAAATTACCATACCCAGTTAATCAAATGAATTAATTACATATGTTTTTCAAAATTAAGGATTCGATCGAATATTGTCGGGTAAGTTGGTGTGTTATAACTTTGCTTTTCTCAGACGCATGGTTTTTTCAAGGTCCAGTTGAATATATGTACTAAGAATGTTAACGAGTTTGAAATTGATAGTTAAAGCGTGTTTTCAAAGCATGATAATGCGTGACGCTGGTTACATCAGCCGATTTACACTATAAAATTGTATGTTCCAGAATAACGCAGCTGTAGTCCACTGATTGTTCTACCCGTCGTTACCTGGCTCCAGAATGAATTCCGACACTACTGCTTTATACATTCATTATGCGTCTTGATGCAATTGTAAATGATGTGCTTTTCTTATGTGTCTTTACAGAACTAATAAATTATTGATAGTCTAATTTTTGTCTATGTAATCGGATGGTCGTAATTTGGCGAGTCTTATCAGCTTCAGTTTGAACAGCTAAAAAATGTGCGATGGTTTTTTTTTGAAAACAATCATAATTGAGTTTCTTATAGGATAGTCAATTTGACAATTCAAATGATTACCCAAGTTTGAGATGTGTACATCGTCGGATCAGGCCACGTTTTCCGTTAGTTTGTGGGTTCATCTGAGTAGGAAAGGACTTCCTGTTTAAAAGATGGTCAAGGATCGTCTGAACGAGTTCCAGACTCTCTCAGGGAAAACGAGCTCGACTTATCACAAACATGATCGCCGCTTATCAACAGAGACATCCAAGCTTTTACAAGAGGACAATTCGCTAGAGGGCTTCCTAAGCCGTATGACTGAACTGCAGAACATCGTGGGTCAGTTGGAGTCATGGTTGGAAGAGATACGCGTACTACATGGAGAGCTTTTGCTCGCACCAGCCTCTGATGGAGAGAAGTCACAACATTTGCGAATCATCATGGAGAACCTTCGCACAACGTCTTTAGTTGCACGACAAAAGATAAAGAACATAGACAAGGAAGTAAACAGCAAATTGCATTCCGACGAGTCGAAATCGGTGGATTCTCGCATTAAACGAAACCAAGTTCACACGCTCACACGAGCCCTTCACAGTGTGATGTGGAAGTTCAATGAAGAAGAGGAGAATTATAAAGAACGCTGCAAGAAGAAAATAATTGATTATCTAAAGATCCAAGACATCAAGTTGACGGATGACGAAATAAGCGATGCTATTGACAACGGCGATATCTTCGAAAAGACGAAAAGTATCCTTCTTGCATGCAGCGACAAAAAAGCACTCTTCGAGGACATCAAATCGCGACGTGATGAATTGATTGAAATCGAGAAAGTCACCCGAGAATTGGGTGAGATGTTTGTAGATCTCAGCAATCTTGTAGTGAGTCAGGGAGAAATGCTTGACCGGATTGAGGTGAATACCGAAAATGCGGTAGATTATGCGGAGAAAGCGAAGCAGAATGTCAAGGATGCTCGAGAGCACAAGAAGAAAGCACGAAAGAAGAAGATCATAGTTTGCATAGTTCTCGCCATACTGGTTCTCATTTTAATTATCTTCATACAAGCGATGATATGTCATTTCACACCGATTTGCTAGTTGCTCCATATTTTCACTTTGAAGATTTGTTCTTTCAAAGAATTCACCGGTAATACAAAAGATGGAATGGGCTTGTACGAAGGAGATCTGCGAAAAGAAAAAAGAACAAAATCCAAATTTGTCAGTTCTCAACATTTTTTAGGCCTCAAAGTCCCGAATCGTGGAAATTTCAACAGCTTAATTTTTGCAAAAACTGTCAACAGAAGGCTTATCCTCATGCTTACAGAAATGAACAAATTGACGATGCCTTCTAAAAAGGAGATTTATGGACCACACAATAATCAAAACGACTACCCATGTTGAGGCGCCGATATTTCAGTCTGTACGATTTTTAAGAAAATAGTAAAGTGTGCATTAATGTAGACTATTTTTATTATATACAGTAGCTGGATCTTTACAAGAATGCCGTCTTCGCGTTTGAACTTTGGCCAGAAAAGTAAATGCAAAATTTGGATCCGGATGCTGTTGTTTGAAGCTCTGTAAATGTTAAAGTCAGCGTCCAGGCAAATCTGGACATACGGGGTTCTAATGTGGAAAGTAATTTTGGGGCCTGACTAAGACACTGCCCAAGCGGCAGCTCAAATGGTGAGCTCACAGTTGAGATATTCGCCTCCAAACTGGACCCCGGGATCGTCGCATGGATTGATGGCGCGACACGCGTGGTCCTCGCGCACAACTGATGTGTCGCGCCATGAATCCATGCAAACGATCCCCGGGTCCAGTTTGGAGGCAAATATCTCAACTGTAAGCTGGTAAGCTCACCATTTGAGCTGCCGCTTGGGCAGTGTTTTAGTTAGGGCCCCAAGATCGCCCTCCAAGTGAGATCCTCATAGGCCCAAATTTGCCTGGATGCTGCCTTCAAATGAATTAGGATAAAAGCCCCTTTCAGCCATCCCAGATAGAGCATGAAAAGACCTCAATAGTATGCAAAGTCTTCTCTGAAGAAAAAAGTTTGGTGGAAAAAAAGTTGTCTTTAAAGAAGGCCTAGAAAAACGCTCGTGAAAAAAATTGTCCTGAAAGAAGGCTTAGGAAAACGCTCGCTATTTTTGCAGCAACTTAATTTTATATTAGGTTGATGCAGAAATAATGTCCGTTCTGCACAGTTCATTTCAAATATTAGCAATAATTTTGTCCAGTCTTCATATTTCTTAATGCACAAAAGACCATCAGAAGCAGTATGGATATCGCAAACGGGAAGAAACCATGCGTCAAGAGAATGTTTTTTTTTCAAAATCTTGTTTTGAGAGAGGTACAGTTACTAGTCCCCTCAGGTTCCCAGAGTTACAATCCCCTTCAAGTGTTGACCCTAAGACCTCGGGCAGAGTTCACGCGATTTGATTATTGCGATTCAATCGCTACAAGACAAGTGTTACGAATTTATTGCATGCCGATCCTCTTGTATTTCGGTTGTGGTAGTTAGTTACAAATAGTCGTGTCGGAAAACTATCACAACCGAAATGGAAGAAGATCGGCATGCAATGATATTGTTACAGTTGTCTTGTCGCGATCAATCGCGACGATCAAATCGCGTGAACTCTGCCCGAGGCCTAAGGCTGATGATCAGCTTGTTTGTAGCTGCAAGACGGTGGCGGGTGTATAGAAAAGAGTGTGAAGGAATTCTGCAAAAGAATAGATAAATTTCTAAAATTGTTCACTTCTTTGAGCCTATTTGTGGCGGGCCTGAAATTTCATATTATGGTTTTTTGGAGTACTACAAGTAGCTAAGTTCTTCTGCAAAGATTGTAGGAGAGACCTCCGAAACTTCAGCGATTGCCTCAATCATGAGGAGTTTTCGATCCATAGATTGCCAACAGCAGGTATCTATCTTGGGACATCGATTTTCCAGTCCTGATCAATTTCAAAAATCTGCTTGAGCATGCAATGATCATCTCATACATCAGTCAAAAGGATTCGTTTATCTGCGCCTGAACTTTGGCCAAGAAAGTGAAAGCTATGAAATCTCGATTTTGAGTGCAGCTGTGATCAAATTCTCACAGATGAGGATAGAAACCCAATCGCACACTATTGGAAAGTGCAAAAAGAAAGCTTTTCAATTATATTTATTTTCTTATTTGTTTATTTTTGATGCACCTGGAAGGGCGCCGAAAAAAAGGAACACAAACAAATGGGGGTACCAGCTAGTCTAAAAACTCAGGCAGATAAAAAAGACATGGAAGAAAACAAATACAAATCAAAACATTGTAGATCACTAAACTATAAATCAGTATTAGCTTGTCAAATGACATACGAAGTCACAGAATAAGTCCTAAAACCTCGCTTCCTCTAAAAATTGTAGTGCACCCCTTTTTTTTTGCTAGCGAGCCTGCGGGCGAAGGATAGCTGACTAGGCCCAAACAAGTTCCGAAACACAGAATCGAATAATATACATTGGGAATTCATTTTCGGATAGGAATGTTTATGAGAAGATGTAGTCGGGATGCTATCTGGTGCGTTTTGTTATCTATATATGTTTTACTATTTTTATTTTTATTTTCTTACATGTATTTCTGCACCAACCTAATAGTTCACTCAGGTATCATAGTTCAAAGTAATTGGTGCAAGGGCGAAGAAATGCAGATGTTTTCTCCAAAGATACACAAGTTTTTAGGATAAAAATGCAATTCTGTAGATGAGCAGTTAGGGCACAGTAAGGGCTTCATTGGACTTGTCTTTATTCATATTATAAACAATGTCGCTTTGTTTCTTTCCATCTCGCCAAAGCCGAACGTTACTTCTCCCAATTCGGCCATTCTGAAATCATGATTTCTTGTGTAAGAAGAAGAAAACGGCAATTGAATGACACCAAACTTTTATGACAGTCGCTTTGCTGCAACAGGAAGATTTTGGATTTTTACCTAAACGTAACTTCTGCACTCAGTTTCACATGTCAGTGGGTACTTTGCTTCCTAAGATTTTTCGCGATAGATTCGATCTTTCTGAGCACTGAGTATGCGCACCGCTCAATCTTCGTTCACCTCAACAACAATATCGCGACGCATCGAGAATTTTTTTTCCTCAGAGTATGAAAAGCAAATACAGGGTGTCCCGAAAAATGTGAACATTTTTGATCGCAAATAACTCTCTTGTCATGGAGTAGTTTGAGGTATCATTTTGGAGCTGCCTTCACCTTAGATTTACAGTATGGAGCGAATCATCAGTCGCTCTTCTTGACTGCAGGATCACGGCAGGAACTTTGCGAAGGATTTTTGGGATAAAAGCGGTTTCTGTCTCAGAAGGAAAACCAAACAAGCCAAAAACTATCGAACTGGACTAGTCGATGTCGCTGATTCCAAATATTAGGTCGTTTCAAAAGTAATTTCGCTTTTTTCAAACGGGCGCCACATTTAATGGAACAAATCTTTCTGAGAGATTTTGATAGCATTCGATGCAGCATTTCATCCTCTTTCTAATAATCATGTAATTGTTGCAAAACAGTCAATGAGCTTTCAGAAAATAACCAAAATCTGCTTCCTATCTTTGAGATGGTCGAGTTTCACAATTTTTCTAAACTTTTATATCAACCCTCCGAAGAAGCGAAAGTAATGCATCTATAAAGCAAACCTTACAGGATGCAAAACAATTTTTTTCTCCTTTCCATAGCTTGTCGTTCATTCTTTAACAGAATTTTAGCTGATGCTACCGATTTCCGTACTTGAACAGTTAAAGGCAGCGTCCAGGCAGATCTGGACCCATGGAGCTTTTACGTGGAAAGTACTTTTGGGGCCCTAACTAAGGCACTGCCCAAGCGGCAGCTCAGGTAGTGCTCTATTGGCTGAGATATTCCCCTCGAAACTGGCCCCGCGAACGTATTCGCATGGATTCATGGCAGTTTTGCGCCAGGATCCACGCTTTGCGCCATGAATCCATGCGAAACACGGTCGCGGGGTCCAGTTTCGAGGGGAATATCTCAGCTACAGCACTACCTGAGCTGCCGCTTGGGCAGTGCCTTAGTTAGGGCCCCAAAAGTACTTTCCACGTAAAAGCCCCATAATTCCAGATCTGCCTGGACGCTGCCTTTAAATCATCAAACATCAAATGGTGAGCAGCTCGGGTGTCATTCGATACAGCTTGTTCTCCTCTTTCTAAGGGATGCTTTTTGTTTCCGATTCGTTCAGTCTTCGGAACTAATTTTTCATAACTCATTTTTCCAACGAGCCCTAGGCTGTGCCCGTAAAACTCGAAATTTGATATTTCGAATCCGTGAATTTTCACTTGCTTTGTAAAATTATTGCTAACTCATAGTACCATCTTGTTAGTCTTAAATTCCGAATAATTATGATGTTTGATGCGATTGTGGCTTATGTAGGTCTGCCAAATTCCTATGGCTTTGTTGAAAAAATCTTATAAAAAATTATCGCGAGCTTTAAAAAAGGGAAAAAAGTTGTACTGTATTCTATGAGCTTTGCTCTATCGAATTCTTACTTGATATCCTTCCGAGAATTGATATGAAAGTTTTAAAAAATCGTGAAACTTGACTATCTCAAAGCATAGGTCGCAGATTTTGGTTATTTTCTGAAAGCTCGTTGACTGTTTTGCAACTTTCATAATTATTAGAAAGAGGATGAAATGCTGCATAATGCTACCAAGATCTCTCAGAAAGCTTTGTTCCATCAAATGTGGCGCCCTTTTGAAAAAAAGCGAAATTACTTTTGAAATGACCTAATATAACACGTTTACACTCATTGTAATGCTTCTTTTATAAGTTATCTCGGGTTTAGGGTAAAATCTATTTTTCCACTGCCCTTCGGAAGTGCGTTTATACCATTAAAAAAGCTCGAAAAACTGGTAGAAAGTTGCGTAAAGTCGGCACTTTCAAAAACCTCGCTACAAAAATCCAGATTTTTTGAAACTTTTTAAATCAAAAGCCTATTCCCACAGTGGCGCTGTATGCTGAAAGTTCATACCGTAATCTTACAGCAATGAAGAATGATTAACGATTCGCTCCATACTTTGAATCTAAGTTGAATCTCGCTCTAGAATGGTGCCTCAGACTTCGAAAGACTTCGTGACAAGAGATTTATTGACGATTAAACAGTGTTCACATTTTTTGGGACACGCTGTACTTTGCATTTATCAAGTTCGAAGGCGACTAAACGGCTAGCTGATTTACTTCTATCCTGTGAAGCTGTCTTCAGAATGCTGAAACAAATGATTCCGACAAGTTCAAAGGAATTTTTTTCCGGCTCAGGGAATTTTGGCATTTTGCTATCGAGGTACGCATTCTGTGGCCCTTACTGTACTATACTAACACTACTTCAAATTTCTTTCATAAATTTCTCCAGAACAGCTTCATTTTCTATAATGTTTGAGTCGATAGTGAAGATGTACGAAATGCTTTTTTCGTTTTCTCAAAAAACTCTATTCGTCCGAATTGTAGCTGAGACACCTGACTTCGCTCAGTCCCTTTCAACATGCTGGGACAAATTCGCATTTTGATTAATAACTTTCCTCTCCTTCTGGCAATTACTTCGGCATGCTCACTTACCCCTGAAGGAACTCCCAGAGTTTTCAAGGTTTGCAAAAATTATTAGCAGGAAAGGCAATCGACAATTTCAAAAGTAGATTGAAATAGTCGACCTGCTCCCATACTCTCGATACATAGAGCCGTGTACTCTGGTAACCTTCACTTTAAGGGCCAAGAGAAGACAGACACAAATTCACCTAGAAAAAAACAGAAAATGTTATAATCCTGATTATATCGAACGATCGAATGTGAATGAAGCAAGTATAGGGAAGAATGTCTTTAGATTATCTTGGCGAAACCGAGTATTGCGTTTTTATAGCATTTTTTACGCTTGAAAGAAGGTTTTGTGAAAAATTCGTAGAATTCTGGACAACATATCTCAGTCAGCCTCTTATTTGACTAGAACTGGGTTTCAGAAGTTTGGAAAAGCTGTTGGAGTTAAATAAAAGTAAAAGTTTGCGCTTAAATCTTGCGCAGAGGCGCAAAATGTGGTCTATCTCGTTAATGAGTGATTTTCAACGCTTGATACATTGTCAGTGCTACTCGTCGTGTCATGGCGATCAGAATGTTATGTAATATTGCAGGGTTTCGTTGAGACTCCGCGGAGATCTACGACCAGAGCGAAATGCCCCGTCGGTCCTGGGGCGGTATGCAACAATCGTCCGTCCGGGTAAGCTACCCGGACAGGTAGTTTCCGCTTCATAGTGCGGTGCTCTGGGAATCTGTGTCTTTCCTTGTTTGCTCATCTATTGGAGGCTCTACTACCCTAATATTGTAGCACAATGATTAGCAGCACTTTGTTGTATAAGCTGAGATGATTCGTTATTTGTATGATCCCGAGTGGGATCTCCCACTGATCACGCTCATTTTCAAACTCATTTATATCCGCAAAAACTCAATGAAAACGTAGAGTTTTGCTGTACATTTATTACGACAGTGCTACGCATGTTTGTGACAGAAATAAGTGAAAAATCAAGTTGACAAAATCTTCGCTGAACCTGTACTCTCGAATTGGGCTCTATCGAAAAACTCAAAACTTGCACATTTCATCTGTGCTACTAAAAACATGCCTAGCATGTCATAATAGGTCGACAGCAAAACTCTGTGACGTCTTCATTGAGTTTTTGCGGATATAAATAACTTTGAAAATGAGCGTGATCAGTGGGAGATCCCGTTCGGGATCATACAAATAACGCATTATCTCAGCTTATACAGCAAAGTGCTGCTAGTCATTGTGCTACAATATTAGGATAGTAGAGCCTCCAATAGATGAACAAACAAGGAAAGACACAGATTCCCAGAGCACCGAGCTATGAAGCGGAAACTACCTGTCCGGGTAACTTACGCGGACAGGCGATTATTGCATACCGCCCCTGGTCTGTCTCCCCTGCTCGCCTGCGTCTCCGGGCGCTGCGCGCTACTTCGCCCCAAACGCGGGGAGCGGGGCATTTGGCTCTGGTACCCTTTTCTTCGTTGTTTCGAATCCAATTTTAGCAATTGTATATCATATTGAAGCCCTTGATCTCTACATTCACATTGACAAGTCCCAAAACCAAAATCCCTGATTTGAACAAGAAATCCCAAAAGCCCTGTTTTCGAAATCCCTTGTTTTACCGTAGTTTAACTCTTTTTCGCAGTTTTTTCGTGCATTCTATAGATCTTGCTTCTGTTCACAATGCAGACAACGACCCAATGCTTATCTCTTCGATTATTTCGGAATTTTTTGTGAAAATAAAAAGTGCGTTATTCTTTGACTGGTTCTGTTTCAGTGCTTTTGCAGCGATTTTTTTCCAGCTTGGGCGACTGTTGCTCAGAACGATAAGCGCAACAATCCAGACAACGTCCCAGGAAACAGGAATGCCAATGCGGGGTAAAAATTCAAAGGACGCATCAAAAACCAAATTCGCTTTGACGTGCACTTCGACTTAGTAAAAAAGAAACTTGTTCTCATAACTAATCTCTTTCTTAAGCATCCATGTTCGACTATCCATAAATCTTGGCATTGTTGTAATCTTCTCGTTGGTTGCTTGAGCGTAGTCCAAGATTGGTACAGATTTATCGCACAGAACAGAATACAGACTAACGTTTCGGCGAACTCGCCTTCTTCAGAGTCTGAAAGTCGAAGACACATAAGTAAACTATCCGATCAAACACCTCATCGACCACAGAAAAGAGACCAACCCCTAGGAAAGACAACAGCCTCAACCAAAACCAAGATTAAGCCAGTGCTCACCTTAGAAGATGATAATAATTAGGTGGGTGCAGACCACTTATGTCAAAAGCTGTACCGCTCAACTTTTATAGTTGACTAGTGACCCGGTGCTGACCTGACCTCATTATTCAAAAGCCACAGAGGCTCTGATATGGTGACAGTTCGTTAGTAATGGCTAGGCACTCGTCCTTCCGGTTGATTTTTGGATTTTGGGCGGCTATCCAAAACGCTTCGAGTGTCTTGCGCGCTAGGATTTCGGGTTCACGCGCCAGGATTCGAACCTGCACTCCCACCTCCGCGTCGTCATGGCTGAGCCTGCGATGCATGCCTAACGGAGTAGCTACGTTGCATTTGCTGAGACCATCTAAGTGTTCTTTGATGCGCGTACACAGGGGGCGCCCCGTCTCGCCAATATACGTGTCTCCACATGATGTACACGTGATAAGGTAGACAACACCTGATACCATACAGTCTCCTGCCTTTCCAAACGGACAAACTACACACCTAGGAGTTGTACAAAGACGATCATACTCGCGGTTTCGCACTAGTTGCTGTTTAAGGTTTGCGGGCGGAATGTCGACGATCCTCACCATATCGTTAAGGTCCGCTTGATGGAGTAATCTGCGAACAGCCCTACTAAATTCTAACGAGATGTATGGTAGACAAAACGAAATCCGATCGTCAGCTTCTGATCTAGGCGACATACGGTGGACTCGGTATCTGTAGTGATGAGTTTCAGTGCTGTATCCATTGGATTTTGCTACTGATCTTGCGAGCTCTAGCGAGTGCATCTTCTCGTCTCTATCAGAAGAATCCCGTAGCCGTTCTAAACATGTTTTCTATGATGGACTTCTTTATTCGTGCAGGATGTGCTGAAAATTGATGTACTAAGATGTTCTTGCTGCTAGGCTTTCGGTACCATCTGGTTTTGAAACGTCTGTCCGACAGACATAACTGCACGTTGAGGAAAGGCAGCCATCCATCTTTGGGTTTTTCCCTCGTCATCCTGATGTTCGTGTCCTGGGCATTCATGGTGTTGAAGCAAGCGTCAAGCTCGGCCTGGGTAGGGCACACGATACAGCAGTCGTCCACGTAACGACAGTAGAGCAGAGGCTTGCTCGCCAGAACTGGGGCTTCCACCTTAGACATGAAAACTATCGCCAAGGTTGGCGCTAGCCTCTGTCCCATAGCCAATCCTCTAATTTGCCTATAATAGTTGCCACACCAACGAAAAATGGAGCAGTTGAGACATTCTTTAACCAATGACAAGATGCCTCTGATGCTAAGACCATAGAGATTGAGTGAAGACTGGTGTTCCAGAAGAAGTTCGAAGGTCGCCTGCATCGCGGCGTCGTTGGAGACATTGGTATAAAGCGACTCCACATCGAAAGACTCTAAAACGCACCCTTGCCTTACATTGGTGCTGCGCAGACGATCAAGAAACATTTTGGTGTTGGAGAGATGTGCGGGGACAAATCTTAGCAGTTGAGAGAGGATAGTATTGAGGAACCAAGAAATCCTGTCCGTAGGACCTCCGACACCGCTGATGATAGGCCTTACCTTAAAATCCTGCGGGTTATTGGACGTTAAACTATCTATAGGCACTTTGTGTGTCTTGATAAGAGTGTAGAGAACCGGACACAAAGGCAGATCGGTCTTTAAACGTGTAGCAATAGCCCTAGGAATGCCTTCAGCCTTAGCGACGTCTAACCACACCCTGTTTAAGCGGCGGTATTGCTTCCTGAAATCGTTTGCTGTCACAGGCTCGTATACGGTAGTATCCTGCAGATGGTGTTTAGTGATAGACATGTCTAGATCACGAGAGAGAATCACAAACTCTCCTCCTTTGTCGCTGACCGACACCTTGATCTCTCCAGCCGCACAAAGATCGCGAACTTCGCGCAGGCCGCGGCGTTGCAAAAGTGTTAAATTACCATTTTGGCGTTTTTGGCGGAAACGATTGAGAATTGAGAACAACCCGGTAGCAAACACTCGAAATTTGGCATCCACTGGTTGATTAGACTCCTGCGGTTTGTAAACTAAACGCGGAAAAGGAATGACTGGCCATGTTTTTCCCCCAGCTGTTTCGCCGTCTCTTACGCTCTCTCGCTCGTTGGCTCGTTGGCGTATCTTTTCGTGAACATATTGCAGGCTGCCGACAATCTCTTTCTTGTTTACCTTCTTCTTGATAACCACTACTTCCGAAACATGGTTTATAAAACAACGACAGAAAAGAAATTAGCTTTTCCTCGTTTTCCCCGTGCTGCGAATTGTCCTGGAGTCCTGTCCTGTCCAGTCCTGGAGCGAACACTTGCACTTTGAAAGGCCGCCAAATGAAAGAGTTTGAATCTTGTTGCAGCGTTTTTATCCGGTTTCCATCAGTTTCCTTTGCTTTATACTGTTTTACGTCTTATTTTTTTCTCTGATTTTCTATGAACAACCTTCACTTTTTATGAGAGTAGATGTTCAAACAACCTTCACTCTTAACGCCCTGTCTCTAGACTATCGAAAGTATGCCTGCTCCCCTCTGTACCGGCTAATAGAGCTTGGCTCAGAGAAGTTTGTAAAAAAAACAAAATTGGATAAATCTGAAAACAGTTGTCATATCACTCAGCATACTCTTAGCTCGTATGTCACCCCTTTAGCTCAAGGTTTGCCTAAAACTCAATAAATCGATATCGATCATCGGTAACGAAAAGGAGCCTTCAACACCGACCCTACCCCAAGATGTATGGTGCAAGGTCTGATAGAAGGAGTAATGCCACCTTGTCACCGTTGCCTTAGGGACGTATGCACGCATCCCCGCTGGGGAGGGTAGGGGATCTAAGAGGGGATGCGTCATATCTCGCTACTCTAGATATCATCACTCTTTTCTATCTTGCTTATGAAGGTTCTCATACCCTCATACCTGCGCATAATGGATGCCAGGTTACTGCCATGCAAGATTGGTTTTTTGCCATTTTGATGATAGGAGAGGTAATCCTCGGGATCCCCAGGGGATCACCTTCCATTTTCAAAGCAGTTCTTCCTGAGAAATCAATGAAAAAATCAATGCAAAATTGTACTGAGGATATACTACGACACTGCTAAACATGTTTATAGTAGAAATAAGTGAGATCTCAGGATATCGAAATCTTCGATGAACCACTGCTCGCGAGCTAGGGATTATCGAAAAAATCACAATTCTCAGATTCCATTTCGCCCGTCGAAAACATGCTTAGCAGTGCCGCATTATATCCTCAGTAAAATTTTGCAGCGTTTTCATTGAATTCCAGGAAGATAAATGACTCTAAAATGAGAGGTAATCCTCTGGGGATCCCCAGGGGGATCACACAAAATGGCAAACAGCTCTTAGTAACCTGGCATCTATTATGCGCAGGATAGGGGTATGAGAACCTCCATAAGCAAGGTAGAGAAGGAAGAAGAAAGACAGCTAGAGTAGCAAGATATGACGCATCCCCTCTCAGATCTCCTCCCCTCCCCAGCGGGGATGTACGTGCATACGGGCCTTATTCTTGCTGTAAATCCTGTGACATTGTATCCTATGCATAGTTGCCCACTTGTTAGATTTCAGAGCACGGCAGGGTGCACATAAATAAGCAAATAAATAAGCAAATGGATAGGTAAATGAATTAGGTCGTCGCGAAAGTATTTTCACTTTTTTTTAACAGCTGCCACTATTCGCAAAGTGAACAATTATAGAACATCTCGGCGCCATTCGATGCATTTTTTCATCTCTATTGAATGGTTTCGCTTTTATTGCAGTACATTGAAAGATCCTCTAGAAATCACAGAAATCTGAAACCCACGCTTTTTGCCAAGGTTAAGATTTGCTAGTACACATGTTTTTGCTTTCTATTTTTTAAGAATTTTATATACCAACCCTCCGGAGACGTCCAAGAGACGGACAGAAAGTGCAAGCTCTATAGGACGCAGTACAGATTTTTCTCTTCCATAGTTTGTTATTGAAAATCTTCCAAATCATTTCTTCAAAGGCTACCAAATTCCATAGATCATCTCAAAGCTTATAGAACAACAATCGGCGAGCAACTTGCGTGTTATTCTTTTGCACTTCTCCCTAACAAGAGAAAAGTGCGAAAGTTCTCGATTTGTAAGGGACTTGGTGAAAAAATCAACATAGTTCTTGTTTCCAAACGCTTTCCAGGCTGTACTCGGAGAAGTCGAGATTTCTCAGACAGTCGAAGGGATACCTCTGGCGGGCAAATGACGCGAGTCTGCCTTCGCGCTCTGGAGCGCTCTGGAGCCCTGCCATTTCATGCATTTTGCTGCTCCGGGGTCTCCCAAAACTGGCACACCTCCGGAGCAGAGATTTGTTCGTCCCGGAAAGAGGTCCCATTCGTCTACTTGTGATGTTCGTGACGTCACCGTGACGTCACGGTGAACGAATGGGACCCCTCTCCGAGACGCGCAAATCTCTGCTCCGGAGGTGCGCCAGTTTTGGGAGAGCCCCGGAATAGCAAAATGTGTGAAATGGCAGGGTTCCGGAGCGCTCCAGAGCGCGAAGTGGCAGACTCGCGCCATTTGCCCGCCGGAGGTATCCCCTCGACTGTCTGAGTTGATATTTCGAATCCGCGAACGTTTGCATCGGAAAATTAGCGTTCAATGATAATTATTGTTTTTTGGTGCTTTCAGTCTGATGTAGGCTTACCAAAATTCGATGATGTCGTTCAAAAAAGAAGAAGAAACGTTAGAAAAAAATTTGACCTTGGCAAAAAGCATTGGCTTGAGGTTTTGGCTATTGTCCAGGAGTTTTCTCACTGTTTCGCAATAAAAGCGTAAATTTGACAGAGAAGAAAAGATGCATCGATACAGACATTTTCTACAAATGTTTACTCCTCAAATTGTAACAGCTGTTCAGCCTAACAAATAAAAGAATTGAGCTTGGCAGCGGAAACTCTGAAACTCTGCTGTTTGATCGATTAAGAGATTCAAGAAAATCCTTTTTTAAAGTCAAAGATCTTGAACCATAACATCATCTTGTGTACGTAATAAGGTGCGGTGAGCATGGCAAGAATTAAAAAGTCAATTTGATGGAAAAACAGCTCAAATTCATGCTGATTTCAAGTCAAAAAAGTCAGTTCAAAATTCACCTTATTCGATAATTTCCATCATTCGTTAAGCTGGTATAGGGAAAGTAATTAACTATTAAGTTGTCCGAAAATTAATGCCCGTTTTAAATTTCAACCGCATTAAGTCACACAATTCTCATTTATAAACAGGGTACAAGGTACCATTCGATAAAGCAAAGGAAGCTCTACAAGATGGCTCTATTGCTTTTGCAACAGCTCTCATCCACCTCGAGTTTCGAGCCAAAAACTGAAAAGACTCAGCAGCCCGAAAAATTGAAAAAAATCGTAACTCAGTTCATAAAAATCCTACAAAAATTCTTACATGCTCACGTAAACACTATCCACATAAGACATCTATATACGCCTTTGCCGTATTTTTTCTTCCGTTAGAAATCGAGAAAACGGAAATTTTCGTGCATTTGCCAAAGTGATGCTGTGCTGTCCGCACATAGAAGTTATATACCACAAGCCTGTAGAAGTACAGACTTAAATTTTCAGCTCTCTACAAGCTTTAGTTTTCGAGAAATACTGAATATAGCTTTCCCTAATTGGGTAGTCCAAGCTAAAATTCAAATTTCTCGAGAATTAAAGCTTGTGGAAAGCTGAAAATTCAAGTCTGTACTTCTACAAGCTTGCGGTATATAACTACCTATGTGCGGACAGCACAGCATCACTTTGGCAAGTGCACGAAAATTTCCGTTTTTCTGGTTTCTAACAGAGGAAAAAATACGGCAAAGGCGTGCATAGATGCCTTATGTAGATAGTGTTTACGTGAGCATGTAAGAATTTTTGTAGGATTTTTATGAACTGAGTTACGATTTTTTTCAATTTTTCGGGCTGCTGAGTCTTTTCAGTTTTTGGCTCGAAACTCGAGGTGGATGAGAGCTGTTGCAAAAGCGATAGAGCCATCTTTTAGAGCTTGCTTTGCTCTATCGAATGGTACTTTGTAACCTATTTATAAATAAGAAGTGTGTGACTTATTGCGATTGAAATTCAAAACGGGCATTAATTTCCGGACAACCTAATAAATATCTCTCACTAGCAATCAATTAGGTATGATCTCAATTCCGTCCAGCTTCAAATGATGGATGCTGCCAGTTCAACTCCACTGAAAACTTAAAACTTTGCTCTGAAATAATAGAAACTGGCCGCACTTAGATGCGATTCAGTGATTGGTCCCATTTTAGAAGGATTTTGAAAATGGTCATCAAAGAAGCTAGAATCTTCATGCTATGGTGGCTGGTATTTCTACCAATATTTACTGTTACGGAGTATACCTTCCTTCATGAGAATCAAGGAGAACCAGTATGTACTGTAAAGGAATTGAAATTTGACAGCAAAACCATTGAATTACCTCGATCACGGGAGGAAAACAGCAGATACTGGAAACTGCGGTAGGCATTAAGCTTAAAGTTGTTTCCTGGCAAATCTTATGTAAGTTCTTGCGGCGCACAGTGCACACCATCTCGTCAGAGACTTTATTAACACTTATTTACAGGCTGTCCCAAAAGCAAGCAGACACTATTTAATCGTTTATAAATCTCACACAGTCTTCTGCTTTTCATTAACTACCAAATAGTAGAGCAGGCTTTAACTCAGATATACAGTAAAGAGCGGTGCGAATTTCATATTCATAATCAGCAGGCAGGTTCTTAGCGTGATAGGCTAAGAGCCTGGCAGGCTCTTAGCCTGATAGTTAAGTTTCCGGCTCGTTGAGTATCTAAATAATCTGGAGCAATATATAGCCCCTGATGGCCCAAAACCCTCTTTAAAGTTCCTGTCGTGATGATACCGTGATGAAGACGGTGGTTGCTGCGCTGCTACTGTAAATCTAAGATAGAGCCTGCTCTGGGTACCTGAGCGAAAGCTACGCAAAATACTTTGTGAGACGAGAGACCCATTAACGACTAAGAAGTATATACTTTTGGAACCTCTATAATTTTAATTCAGCGAGAACCTGATCCATCCAAATACTTCAAAATGGATCGTGATCTTGGAGAAGGAATACAGTTACGAGGATATAGAGGTGAATCGTCAATGACAGAGTGCTTCGCAAAGTTCTTTTTTGATATTCAAGCAACCTTTCTAAAAGCTCTTTTTTTGGTTTGGGTCGTTTCATACTGCCCGCTGACCGCACTGTTTGAACTGAGCACATTAATCTCACTGCTCGCGAACCGCACAGACTGCATTGACCGCAGCAGCCACAGCGGCCGTTGCAGTCTGGGACCAGCCGCCGACCGCGCGACGACCGTCTGCAACAACACCGATATCTCGGCCGAGCCGGACGCCGGCCGGACGCCAGTCAGTACCTGCACGGCGGCCAGCCGGCATGCGGCAGTGGCGCAACGAAATGGCTTTGGACCACAGTGTTTCTTTCTCTAAATTCTGGCTTTCGTATAGTAAATTTCAACTCATTGTCAGTTCAGGCGGAAATTAAACTGGCGTGAGTTCGCTTCGCAACGATTTGCGCCGCTTTGCAGTCTGCGTCTCTTCATTCTAATCTATCTCGCTAAACCAGTGGCTGTGCGGACGCGCTGCTCCACTTGGAATGTTTTCGTTTAATTCGAATTGAAGAAGACTGTACAATTACAAATCTACATCAACATAGTCATCATAACCACAATACAATGCGAAGAAACATTGACACACAAGATTGTTGCACACAGATTCATGAAAAATAGTTTTTACTACAAAGCTAATAACGTTTTCCTTATATGGAAAGGTCTGACGCAGCAGGTTCACATATCGTGGGGCAATCATTTAGAAAACAGTGACGATTTTAAACTGAAACTAGAACTTACATGTTTTGCATAGAGTTGCTGTAGTGCTTGCTAGCAGAGTAATACCAAAAACATAAACATTTACAGTAGACAGTTACATTAGATGAAGCATCAGTCTTTAAAAAACACAACAAGGTAATTTCAAATGATATTCAAGAAGAACTTACATCTTTTGAAGTACGTCCAGTAGCAGTGACCATCATATAATCGGAATAGTAGAAAGATAGCTTCCGAGCTCGTAAATACGTTTTCAACATAATAGCAACGAAAGGTCAGCGATATCCAGATGATTTTCACAATACTCAGCAAAGCAAGAATAGTCCACAAATTCAACGCATATGAGGGAAAATGCATTGGGAGCCATACTCGATTTTACAGTTTGAACTGACAGCAGTCAACCAATCACTGTAGTTCCATCAAAAAAGCAGGATCGTAAACACCATGCTATTGCAGCTGTTTTCTGAAAAATTTGCGGACATTTAGTTTGTATTTTTATTTTTATTTTAATTTTCTCTAGTTCGTACTAAAAGCTGATGCGGCACATAGTTTTCGCCTCACAGCAAGCGGTCATCCGATTCCACTCATGTTCTCTTTCTTCGCCATGTAACTCAGAAAGAGCGAAAGTAGAAAGAAGAGATTAGAAACATTGTAGAGTTTTTTAAATCTGAAAAAGAGAGCGGAACCATAGTAAGGATGGCCTACATCAACTTATGTACAGGGCTTTACAACCTGAGTGTCACAGCCGCCCCGATCGGCCGCCACGCTTAGGTCCGCGCAGCGTTTGTGGCGCATCGTCCGGGCCTTTTGCCAGGTCTCAATCGATGCCGCCAACGCATGCACCAGGCTGCCATCGACTGAAGCTTGGCCAAAATGCCCGGACGATGCGCCGCAAACGCCGTGCGCGGCCTAAGCGAGGCGGCCGCGTTGGAGGAGCCGCGCAAGCGGAGGCTGTGACTCTTATGTTGTAAAGCGTACTCGGTCCCACACTTCTTAATGACCCCAGAGCATGATTAATATATTAAGTTCTTTCCGCCCAAATTCAAAAATTCATAACTTGTTGAATTTTCAACGAATCTGCAAGATCTAAATTTAGCTTAAGAGAGAAACTCATGCTCTTTGCATCTGTACCT
This sequence comes from Cylicocyclus nassatus, assembly GCA_958299035.1. Taxonomy (NCBI): domain Eukaryota; kingdom Metazoa; phylum Nematoda; class Chromadorea; order Rhabditida; family Strongylidae; genus Cylicocyclus; species Cylicocyclus nassatus. Next base: position 30,329,097 of record CATQJL010000223.1, on the reverse strand, counting down.
GAAATGTTCGTTAAGGTTTACAACTTAAGGAGATAGAAGCTCAAAACCAAAATCACTCAAAATTTAAATTTTTCGTGTAGGGTCATAAAAACTCGGAAATCTGCAACAAAATCGGAGCAGTCAGGATTGTAGGTTTTTTCACCAGCTCTTTTTGACGGTGCAAAGTTTGCGCTGATTGAGCGTCTCTATAAAAAGTTATGATTTCCCTGAAAAATGCCAAAATAAATCATATTCGCCCTTTTGTATTGCTTGCTCGAAAATCATAACTTTTCATAGAGGGGCTCAATCAGCATAAACTTTGCACCGTTAAAATGAGCTGGTGAAAGAACCTACAATCCTGACCTGCTCCGATTTTTGTTGCAGATTTCCGAGTTTTTATGACCCTACAAGAAAATTTCAAATTTCGAGTGATTCTGGTTTTGAGCTTCTATCTCCTTAATTTGTAAACATTAACGAACAATTCAGGTACAGATGCAAAGAACATGAGTTTCTCTCTTAAGCAAAATTTAGATTTTGCAGTTTCGTTGAGAATTCAACAAGTTATGAATTTTTGTATTTGGGCGGAAAGAACTTTTGCACCAACCTAATAATTTCAGGGCCAGACTTACGTAAATAAAATATGACGCAACCGTAGTGGAAAACAGCAACAATGATAAAGGAAGTAATAACGATAATAATTAAACAGATTGAGTAAAGACGAGCCCGGTACTAGACTCAATCACGCAGTGTTTGAAATTTCTTCTCACTGTAATCGCAATCTCTTGCGCTGCTCGTGTTTTTGCACAGTGAAACGGCCGCCAGCCGGCAAGATCTCTTCTACTGCTCGCTCGGCATTAAGCCTCGCCCAAAATGGCCCTGCCGCCAGCCGGCGCGAGTGTCTGACCAAGAGCGGACCCAGAATCGAAAGTGTCAATTGAGATAAGCAATATAATAAGCAATATATCACCTAAATCAGCGTAAAAGCTGATTTCAAATCTGTAATCAATACTTGTTAAGCAGTTCTCTAAAGGGAGTTATGAGCTTTGTTTCTTCGTTGATATGTCATGTTTCGAATACGATTCGCACCCGGAACACAGGTGTGGTCGTCTGGTGTAATGGTAAGCGCGGAGCCTAGCAGACCGCCGAAGGTTCGAATCCTTTCCCTTTTCAACATCTTTGCAAGTTAAGAATATGTTTGCTTTGCGCTATAAGGAGTATCCCGCGCACATACACGGTGCTGTCCTAAAAAATGTGCACACTGTTTGATCGTTAATAACTCTCTTGCTTTCATATGTTTTGTCGAGCTTGATTTACCACTGTGTAGAACGAGGTTTAACTTAGATTTATAATATGGAGCAAATCACCAGTCGCTCTTCATTACTGTAGGATTACGGTATGAACTTTCAGCATACATCATTGTGGAATAAGCCTTCTGATGAAGTAATTTCAAAAAAATCTGAAAATTCATGTAGCGAGGTTTTCAGGTGTGCTGATTTTACTACATAACTTTCCGCCAGTTTTTCAAGCTTTCTTTATAGCGTATTCACATTTCTGACAAACACTGGAAAAGCAGTCATTACCTTAAATCTGAAATAACTCATGAAAGAAGCACTATACTGAATCGCAGTTTTCATATTTAGAATCAACGACTTCGATTACCCCAGTTTAAAGTTTCTAGCTTGTTTGGCCTTTTTTCTGAGGCAAAATACTGCTATGGCTTAAAATCCTCCTCAAAGTCCCTACCGTAATCTTGCAGTAATAAAGAGCGACTGATAATTTGCTCTATATTGTAAATCTGAACTTAACCTCGCTTTAAAGAAAGGTACTTTAGGCTCGGCAAAAGACATGAAAGCAAGAGAGTTATCAACGATTAAACAGCGTGCACATCTTTTTGGGACACAATACAGACTTCAAATCATAATTCTACTGCCAAAAAGTTGGAATTTTCGCGAATTTTTCCCCCTAATGTTTCAGCCGCTGGAGTGAACAGTCAGTGGGATCAAAATCTTATTTACGTGTATGACAATGTTCTGTGGGTCTTTACATATGTATATTTCAGCTGTAAAATAACACTCTGAATTGTCACAGAGTCTCGCTAACATTTTTACCAGACATCGCATATATAATCATCACAGATTTCATGATTTATACCTTCGCTTGGATTTAAGCATAAAGAACCTTGGTCAAGATTATTGCTTCAAATTCTCCAACTCTATTGAGACCAGGCACATTAGCACATAGTGATCCACATACATAAAATTCCCATTGACTGTTCACGCCAGCGGCTGAAAGCTTGGTGAAAAAAGTCGCGAAAATCCATTTTTCGGCAGGGGAATATGATCTGGAGTTTGTACACGTGCGCGGGATACCCCTTATAGCGCAGTAATGAAAAGAAAAAGGATTTGAAACCTCGGCCATCAACTCTACAGGCTCCGTGCTTATCCACTGCTTATCTACTACACCAGACGACCGCACCTTAGATAGTCGCCAGGGGCAGGCGGTCCGCAAACTCGCGCTTTTCTGCAAGCGGTCAACAGAATTTTGGGGCGTGGCCAAATCTTCAACTGGCGGCACTTCCTTTACGGTCGCATATTCTGCCAGCGGGCAGCAATACAGCATTTTCTGCAAGCGCTCGGCAAATAATTTCTTTCAGCGAGTGCTGGCCAAACTTTCACCAAGCGCTCGGACTCTTTTTAAGCAGTTTCGAGCATACGCCGAGCACAGGTAAGACCCTGTGTGGTAGAGGTGTCACCGTTGGTTCAATTACTCAAGTTTGAGCTACTTTTTCTCAGCGCGGAAAGTACCTGGGGCTGCGCGGTCCTCCACGAAGGACCGTGCGGCCCTCGAAAACCTTGCCTATTCTCGCGGAAAGTCCGCGAATGCGGCCACTGCGCCGCAGCTGATTTATAAGGAAACCGCGATCGTTCTCCAAACTCGTCTCAAATTTCGCTCAAATTCTTCCAAATCTCTGCAAGCCAGTGGCGGACCAAGGGGGTGGGAGGGGGTGCCCCCCCCCACCGAGAATAGACCGCGCAACTTTTAAAAGTTACTTATATGGGTTATAAAAATGTGCGAGTGACTTGTTTATACTTGTAAATAATTGAAAATTTTTTTTAAAACTTTTAAAAAATTCAAATTAGCCCTGTAAAAGAATTTTTTTCGGGAATTTTTTTCACGCCGCGCCCCCTCTTTCCAGATTTTATGGGTTGGGGACCCGCAAAAATTTTGAGAAGCACCCAAAAATTTTTTCGGAGTGCGTGGCTAACGCAACGCACCTTCATTGGAAAAAAATTATTGTCGCCCCTCCCCCCCGGTCCGAAATCCTTGGACCGCCACTGCTGCAAGCGGATTGCGAGAAATCAGCAAACTATTTTTCCGGTGCTCGCTTGCACATAAATCGCATGGCCGCCTGCCACCGGCGAATATCTGAGTAGCTGCGAATAGTACTTAACGAAACTTGATATGTCAAGGAGGAAACCGGAATCATGACTCCTTTTAGAGACGCGCTTGGCAGATAGCGAATACATATTTGAAATCTTTTTCGCGTTTCATGTTGATTTAGGTGATATATAGCTTACCTCAATTGGTACTTTCAATTCTGGGCCCGCCCCTGGTGAGTGCCAAAAAGAGCAGTAGCCGCAATCACGGGTAAATAACATGACTTACATCCGAAAAAAACTTACGTGTCTGACTCTTCCATAATCAATTCGCTTTGCTTGTTGATTATCATGTTCGTTGTCGTAATACCGCGTGTTTTGTCCAGGATTTGTGGTCATTCGATTTTTGTTGGCTTTGTCTATCTGTAAAAGTAGACTGGGTTACCCTATTTTCAGGTGTATAAACCGCACTTTTTCAAATTTTCGCCCGGGCTGCTCAGCCGCTTCATTGTGTTTTGAGCGATCCTTATGCCGCACGATTCTTTCAGGCAATACGCAGCACGGTATAGGGTCCTTTGGATGCGAGATCCATTGAGGTGTTCGGGCTGCTCGATGTAAGCTAGGACCACCCCGCAGCTTATACAACTAAAAATAGGGTACTTTTTGAGTACTTGGGCTACACATGCTTTTACACAACTGACTGAAGACGTTCGTTTTTGTTCGTTGAATGGCTGTTCAGTTACAGCTCGAAACACCAACGCATGTAGAAATGCTAAGCACCATTTTCGCAAAATACCTCAAAGCGCAAGCTGACCATTTCAATAATCGAAGGAGATCTGGCACATGAGGAATTGAGCCTAAAATGAGCACGATGGTGAACAGAACAGCAAGGCCGAAATCTGGTTCAAATTGCAACAGGACTTTTGAATGTATTGGGAGGTTTTGCCCGCACGCGAATACTGTTCCTTTTTTCATTCAGGCTGCAACACACTGCGGCTGCTGCGTTTAGTGCGGTCAGTGCGGCAGCATGAAACAATTCTTCACTAAATTTTTCGTGCTGTTTCACACTCAATCTATTCCTTTTGCGAGGCGCCTCTTTATGTTCTTCTTCTTAAAGGCAGCGTACACCCAAAACAAATGCAACAGATGTTGCAACAGCAACTGCAACTGCAATTGCAGCTTACGCTGTTATGGATTCGTCCGGAGGAGGCGGAGCGAAAGAAAAGGGGCGGCATGAAAGAAAATTGAGGGGGGTTTTCTCCGCTCAGAAGCAACATTGGGAGACGGGACCAACGCAGTTGGTCTTCTTCTGGGCCCAGTATATACACGGTGTAGAAAGATCTTGGAAATTCGGTAACTCAAATTTTGGGTGTACGCTGCCTTTAACTGTATTTTTTGTTGACATTTGTCTTCCTCCGCGGTTGTAATTAATCCAAAACGCGAAACGAAACGAAACGCGCATCTCGAACCGTATCCTTTACCTGCGAAATGATATTTTGGAAAACCCGTGTCCCCCCCCCCCCCACCTTATGTGCTTGCACAACAGTACGAGTAGTTTCGATAGGCGCGAAAGGTCTCAGATGGACTAATGGTTAGCGCTTTCTATTGTTGCACAATGGGTGTTTGATCTTGGTCGGTAGGATATCTTTGCATACATGTTTACAAGCGCTAATTCTTTTCAGAAAAACGCTCTGCAGCTAACGAAGTAAGTTTCGGGTCAGTGCTTCAAGATAAGCATTCTGGTGTTTAACATATTCCAAAAAGCTAAGGTCGCCGGTTATTCTTTCCTTGTAAGCAAAGAGTGTGCGGTTTGTATGTCTTCTTGACCACACAGTACAAACAGAAAATGCTTTGAAAATCTGTACCCTTGAAAGGCGAAAATCGATATCTCGAGGCAGTAAAAGCTTAGCTGCATTGTAAAATCAGTGGATCGTAGACGATTTTCGAAAGTTTCAAATTTCAATTTGTTAGTGTTTGGAGCGTTTGTGGATTCTGCGATTTCACAAAAGTGGAGATTTTTGCAAATTTATCCTAAAAAATTTTTAGGAGCCAGTTGGAGATGCCAAAAAATTGCATTGCACTGCTAACAAAGCTTTTCTAAATAAAAGTTCAAAACGAAGGCTTTTGAAAAATTGCCAAATTTGACATAATTTGTCATGGTAAAAACCAAAGGTTCGGAGTTTTGGTGATTATTGCAGTGACCACAAAAGCAACCAGAACAAGGACGTAACTACTAAAAAGAGCAAGAAGGGCTGCAGCGGGTTTATAAAATGTTCGCCTGCCATTATTGAACGATTTTTACGATAGGTTGAGCAGACGAAAGGGATTTTCGGAACGACCTACAGTACCGCTCACATTTTTTGAGAAATAGACGCAAATGTAGGCGGACTTACGCGACGGTCGCGTGAGTTATGTGAGGTCGCATGGGTGAGGTGACGCGTATGGACATCACCGTCGCGTGGCCATATCTCGCTTCAGAGTGGACGAATTTTGAATCCTAAGCCACCATTTGACTTAGCTCGGCGCGAAGCATCTTCTGATATATTGCAAGTGAGGTACGATGTCTTCGAGATTCCGTTTCCACTTTTCTCAAGTTCTTCTGCGGAGGTCCTTCCGCGAAAGTATGAAGCAGCGCCTATCCAACATAAGGGATTCCACTAAGTACTTATCGATAACACTGTTTTTGTAGATTATTGTGCGCTAGAACATACGCTCATCCTTCTTTCCAAAGGAGATAGACGTTGGTGAATTCTGGAAAAATCACGCGTTTTTAAATTCTATTCGCCATAATTTCTTTCGAAGTAAGTATATGTTGAATACGAAAACAGCGCTGTGCTCAGCTCATCAAGGCGAATCTTTCCATATACAGCATGTCCTTGATACTCCGAATTCAGTATTCTTAATCTTTCTGCGGATGTCTCTTCGCAAAGGTGTAAAGCAGCGAGCATGGTCCCGAGTAAACTCCAGCAAGCTCTTTCGATAGTACTTTTTCTGTAGATTATGACGCGCTAAAAAAAGTAGCCGCAGATTTCTTTTCAAAGGAAATAGAATGGCAGGCGAATTGTGGAAAATTATGTCTGACAGATACGCGAGAAGTGCGGGCAAAGTTACTTACTTTCAAGATTCAGTTACAGTCACCTCACTTGATCTCTCCAGAAAGACCTTGTAATCCTCAGACACTACGATTTTTGTAAAGAGCATGTTGGAGAACCTCCATAAGCGAAGTTTCTTTACAATTTAAGAGCATCAACATTTTGACCAAAACCCATCGGCGAGCTTCCAGAGCGTAAAACGCGAAAAATGAAACAAGCCGAACATATCGGAAAACCTGCTCATAGAGGCTAGGTGCATGGCGAACCACGCATTCCGAAAACTTTTTTGGTATGTTTCCCAAAATTTTTGCCGGCCACTGACCCCAAATTTCCAAAAAACAAGGCAACAACAAGATTTGTATTTTTAAAAATTTTTAAAAATTATTTTAGTTATTTACAAGTAAAAATAAGTCGTTTGCACAATTTTATAACCCATATAAGCTACTTTCAAAAATTTCGCTACCCATTCTCGAGGGCGGGGGGGGGGGGGGGGAGAGGGCGCCCCCTGGAATGAGTCGCGAAATTTTTAAGTCGTTTGGGTCGTTTCTATTTATACAACCTGTACTCAGTAATGCTTGGATACTGATACGGACATGGATATTGTTGTGAAAAGCATCAATCACTTTCAAATTTAGCAGCAAGCGATTTCGTTCGAAAAACAAGAAGCTATAAACTACTAAACTAAGAAGACAAAACTTTGTGCCAACCTTACGTACAGGGTTTACCACTTGTTCGCTCTCTTTTCTTAGAAACCTTCTGCCCATCTTCAAGTACCATTCTGTAGAGCTTGCTTCAACTTAGATTCCAAGTATAGATCAAATAGATCGTTGTTCATAAATGTACGATTACAGTAGGAACTTTATAGAATGTTCCAAGCGGCCCCATGTTGCCTCAGAAACTAACTCTACAACCGCAAAACTCTCATACTAAGCTAACAAAAGTCGCTAACTTTGTATATAAGATTCCTAATTCACCGTAATGGTTCTTACATAACTTTTATAAGTTATGCAGGGTGTAGTGTACCGTAACAAATGCCTCCTTAATGTTACGTTAAAATATAAATTTACCATGCTTTAGGAACTTATAAAAGTTGAGCAGCGCGCTTAGAGCGCTTGAAAAGATTTTTTACACTATTCGTCAGATCTAATTGGATTTGGAATGGCGCTAATTTACGATGGTGCCACGTGCTGGAGGTTCCTACCGTAGCGTATCGAAAGCAGATCGGTAGTGCGCTTCATAGTGTGACTCTGAGTATAGTAGACGTCATTCCTAGTCACCTCGGTGATGTGTGTTACTGCGCACAATTTTGAAATCCTGGATGAGTGCTGGGCTCCCGCCTTGCCGTACTTGTACCAAGTGCGCATACTGCTGAAATTCGACGCCAAACTGCCAGTTTTTTTATTTTGGTGTTTTTTTTTGTTTTTAGCTGTATGCACTGTCTAGTTTTCAATGATTTGTTACCTTTGCACTCGTGCATTGCCGTTTTAGATCGGATATCTCAAAATTTATCACTTCTGTTTTACAAATAAGAGAGACACATGGGCAATCTTGCAGGATTGTGAAGTAAGTGTGCTTTTCAGTATTGTCGTATGTAGAAAGAATAGAGTGTCTCTTAGACATTACGAGCTTTAACTTCTTTGTGATTGTTATCGAAAATCCTGGTTTTTTATGCCGAGTTTCGATGAGAAGCTATTTATAAACAGAGGATTGCTTCCAGCAGAAATTTTTGCTGTTAATGCGATGTTTGTGAATTCCATGGATCTTGTTCAGAATCGCAAAGCACACTTACTTCACAATCCTTCAAGATTGCCCATGTGCCTCCCTCACCTGAAATCAGAAGTGATAAATTTTGAGATATGCGATCTAAAACGGCAATGCACGAGTGTAAAGGTATAACAATTCATTGGAAACTAGACCGTGCATGCAGCTAAAAACAAAAAAACGCCAAAATAAGAAAACGAGCAGTTTGGCGTCGAATTTTAGCCGTATGCGCACTTGGTGCAAGTACGGCATGGCGGGAGCCCAACATCTCATCCAGGATTTCAAAATTGTGTGAAGTAACACACATCGCACCAGGTGACTAGACAGATGACGTCTACTATAGAGTCTACAGAATGGTTTAAAATCGGCAAAAGACTTTGTGGGAAATGGGATATCAACGATAAAAAGTGCATATATACATCTGAATAACCTGTATATAAAAATCTGCTCGTGCTGGAAGAATGCTCACCACTGTCATATTAGGTCAGCTGTTGGATGAGGACATCTTGGCGAGTTTTAGACGAATCCGTAGAGTTCTTAATGTCTATAAAAGGCAGTACCTTTATAATCACACCGATTGTAAATAGCGACTCATGGCACCAGGCTTTGTTTAGCATGTCAAGGACCTCAGTAATACCTCCTGTCTTTTACGATTCCAGCTGTCAGCAATCTGTGCTACTATTGTTCATGACACTTTCTAGGCGCAATTTGATGATTATGTGATAAAGATCCATGTATACTGTCTGAGGGGCCCCTCAGGCCCCTCAGGCTCATCACCTAAGTAGGAATCGATATTACTACCCGCCCTCGGGAAAATTGCATGTGAAGTGGGCAAAAAAGCGATTTGATTTGCGCTGGACGACTTGCCCGTTTTTTCTTCGTGTCTGAACGAGTCTTCCAACAGGCGACCGCCTTGTCGAGTGCCTGGACCTGTGGCGCGACTTAGACTAGAAAAGCAGGCTTTGTCCAAGTTGCGCGCGCGAGGCTTTCGAAAAGAGGGGATTTTGAGAATTTTATGCGAATGTGAACTCATATACTGTCAAACATAGTTGAACGCTTGTAATATGCAGAAATCCTGACATCCAAATTGGTGAGACGCTGCCTTCACATAACTTTGTGCTTATGCATGTGAAACAAAAATTATAAGCATCTGGCAGACCGCAGCATCGCAGACGATCGCAGCTTAGTCGGGTCGCAGGTATGGTGATGCCTCACGTATCGGAGTGCGGGGGCTATGCAGAGAGGGGATACCTGATGTTTACATCGCCTGTGCGAAAAAAACTTTTATCCAAGTTTGCGGAAATCTACGGGCTTTTTTACGCAGCCATGTAGAAGACGCAAGTAGACTTTCTGACGTAACCTTGTTGTTTCTTGAATGATGATGCCAGAAGTTAAATCCGACATTTTTTCGCAGATTCCTCTTTAAAGGTGCATACTTTAGAAGATATCGCGGCTAGATGGCTGGAACCTCGTTGTAGTCACGGAGTTACTCACTACTCACGCACCAATAAAGGAGAATGTGCATTATGTATGGAGCGAATCAGAAGTGGAAGGTAATTGATAGTCAGGTTCCTCCGTTTCAAAAAAAATGTACAAAACTGTTACATGTGCATTGATAGAAAGGAATATTGGTTATATGTACGCAATTAAAAGTGGAGCCGATTATATTTACGACGTTGGCAATGGAATAATTCCTTCAAGTATGTCGAATTATTCGTTAGTGAGAAGCTCGCGAATGAGTATATCCATGGGCGAGTTATTCCTGATTTGATGAGTGAGTTTGCACTGCGCGCTGCAACCCGCTACATCTTACCAGTAAATCATCACTGAAAACCGTTTTAGCAGTACAAAATGGCTTCAGTCATAGAATGGCACAAATGACTTAAATCACTTGTAAATAATCAGAAAATTTTTTCTTGCATTTAAAAATCAAAATAAGAACTAAGCAGGGGAGAAATGCAGAATTCAAGTTGGAAATTTTTTACGTGAAAATGGAGCATATCGTAATTATACGTTCGCATGCACTACGTACCTCCTGAACATGCTTAGTCCTGTTCCAGCCCAGGTCTTCACACGACTGAGGTGCTCAAACGCAATCTTGTTTAAGAAGCCGTTTTTGAAAACCAAACTTTAAGTAGTACACAGATGACTCAATGACCCACACACGCGATTATACTACGAAATTTGGCACAAACACGGACGGGTTAGGAAGAACAAACTTCGAAATGTTGTGAAAAATTATATGAATAAAAGGTGCGGTAAATTTTTTCTCTAAAATTTTCACAATACTGAGAGATAAAGAACGACTTGTTTGCAATGCATATGGCCAAACTTGAGGTTTATATACACAACGCAGGATAAGAAACATGCAAAACTTGTTTGAATAAAGAGCGCATACACTTTTCTTTCGGATGAGTTTGGCAATCACGTTAATGCCACCTTAGAGGTGAAAAAACTTCCAGTTCGCACAAGTTTTTATAACTCTCACATAAATCTGTCCTACACCTGATATTTAGTTTCAAAACTTTTCCTCTTCTCTTTGCTTGTGACCGGAATAGCATGCGAGTAGCTGCATTCAAAGAAGAAAATGCGCAACACCCTGCGTAGTGGGCGATCAAGGGGGACTAAATCAACAGGAATCAAAGGGGACGTTCGTTCCTCAGAGCTTCAGTACCATTCTCGTGCCGGTATATGATAAAAATTAGCTTGGGAGGAATTTTTTCCTAAAAAACAAAAGCTAATTCTCAAAACTGGGTTGTAAGCCCACGTTTTTGTGAAGCATCCCAGAAGTTCTTTGAGGGGACAACACGCCGCAATTACTCTCCAGAAGATTCTTGACCTCCCCTTTCCTCCGCAAAAAACGGAACGCCACCTCCAGTACTCACTCAATCAAGTTAGAATATAAGAAAAAACAAGAAGTGATTCAAAAATCGGTCGATTTGATCGTACAAGTTGTGACGCGCTTGGTGTGCAATACGCGTGCTGAGATTATATACGACTCAACTGTATTTAAAGAAAAAGTTGTCGTTGCTTACAGCCTTCTCTGATTTAGACCTCTGTGACTGACTTTATTTATTCATCCATTTGATACGCTCTAGGCGTTCCATAACAAAAAAGTTAGTGAAGCTCAAACCACAACTCGAACAAACATAACATCACGTCATCCCAAGTCAGTGTAATCATATTCTATAGAAAGGTTGTGTTGGGATAAGCTAGCAGAAATAAGTCACTAGTTTGATAAAAACGTGACATGTAAGGCTCAGTGGAGAAGAACCCATGCCCCCTCGTTTGCCAGCAAAGAACGATATATTTGTTTTTGATTACAAGTTGTGAAGTTGGTTGTGTGGTTTTGCAATATTTTTGATCAGAATAGCTTGTGAAAGATTTCACTAATAGATGCGTCATTGTCGCTTTTCGACTACAGTAGTTATATAAGTGGTCTACAATACTTGACAGGAGACTGCTACGCGGAAAGGTTTCATGATTTTAAATGCATGCGAAATCCTTATTGTTTTAAATTTTTTGCAGAAAACTCTTTGATCCGTTTACTTTTTTTGGTATCCCTACTCACTGCTCAAAAGGTTTTCCAGAGGCATTTTGTCAGGTATTCTTTTTCCCAATTTAGGGTTTTGATTTTGAAGAATTCTGAAGCAAAGAATTGCTTTTTAGAAATCCCATCTCTGCCATCACTGTATGCAATCATGTCGTTTACTGAAAACCCCAACCGTACAGCATGGATTTATCGAGCACAATATAGTGGTATCTACATCACAACGTCCAAAGAGATTGAGCAAATTTTCTCCGCCTATAGTTTTGAGAGGTGAAAGAACGTCGTGTAAAAGAGCACGCTGTTAGTAGTATACTGGCGGTTAGCTAAGTGAGGCTGCTTTCTCAGCGCAGTTTAGTGCTTCTTTTAATCTTACAACGTTACTAGACTTTCTTTAAGTAACACTTGATAGGCTTTTGATCAAAACACACTTTGTAGGTACCTTCGCACCCTGGGCTGCTCGTAACACTCTTTTTCACAAACGAGCGTTCTTTGCATTGTTTTTTCCAACAGCGAAAAACAGGTACTCTCTCCTCTCAATTCTAGGGAACTGCTGAGATTGATTGTACGTAAAAATCAGGAACTCCCCAATCGTCCAATCTTTCTTTGTACAAAAGCTTCTTCATATTATCGGAGATACTAGCGCAATTTATCTACCAGACTATGATGTCCGGCAAAACCTAAGACAAGGCAAGGAGGATGTGAACAGGTATTTCAAGGGTTTTAGTTTTGTGCTGTTGTAGTGAATTTGGTCCGCTGGATTTTGCGACCCGTCATTCTAAGTTTAGGAAGCTTGCGGCTAGATTTGTTGACTTAATCTTGTGCGGCTTAATCAAATGAACTAAAAAATTACTGGAAGCTTAAAGCTAATGATTTTTTTTCTTGGGAATATCCAAGTTCATCAATAGGATTTCAACCTTGATTTTTTGTAAAGACGAAAGAGCTTTGATCTTACCATAAAGACTTCGACATAGGGTGAAGTGAAGGTGATCTAGTGAAAATCGAAACATTAAAGTATTGAACAAGCAGTAGAAATTTGAGCTGATGTGCTACAACTGCTGAGGGAGTATCAGAAGTAAAATGAAGCCATTTATTAACACAGGAAGGCATATAATTAGTAAGACCATGTCATCTCTGCTTCACAGAAGTGGAGTACTGTAATTATATGCCTTCCTGTAAAGTACTGAATTATACGCGATAATGATTAACACGAATGATTTGTGAAAATCACTCATTCCAAAAGCGGAAAGAATTTCTTGTAGATAAACAGTTGCGAATTTGAATCAGTTTCTAGCTCATAATTGCTTGATAATCGCCATAAAGGACAATGAGCTCAGTGAGCTACATCTATAAGCAAAAATCTTCTCAGTCCTTCATTTGAACCGAGAAATTGCCTCCGATCAACCTTGGCACCATCGCAGAAAATATGCTCCTTGATTACTTTTGGGCTAGAGTGGATGGCTTGCACATTTGTGCGTCAAACGTATCCGAGAATTTGCAAAAAAATCTAGATACGAAACTTAGTTTCAGAAGAAAAGCAATGTCCAGGCAATAAGTCTATTTTGAAGTTTTGTGCTTACGCGGGCCTATTCGCTATGCTGAATCCAAAAATTCACACCGGAGAGAGCGAAAAAGGCGAAAAAGAACTCTAACGCAGGAGAAATTTTAGCAAATGGGCGAATTTTCCCCAATGTGAATTCACGCTCACAGCTTCCGAAGCAATCTTCGAGATTCCGATTTCAAGTCACTCGTTCGCGCTTCGCCGGTGACGATGTTAGGGCGGCTAACGCAAGAAAAGATCGCTTCGGAAACTGGGAGCGTGATTTTACAGTGGAGAAGACCTCACCCACATGCTGAATTCCATCCTGAGTTAAAGCCCTTTTTCGCCGTTTTTGCGCTCTCCAGTGTGGATTTTCAGATTCAGCATAGCAGATAGGCCCGGGTAAGCACAAAATCTGAAAATAGACTTCTTTTCCGAACACTGCCTCTAGCGCGTGTGGATCCCTAGGACGCGCGTTTTGTAAAACGCATTCATCAGATCCGTACAAATTTTGCCTGCATGCAGAATTACGGTGCAAGACCTTGGCTATAATTCGTGCTATGACAATATGGTGAGTTTCGAAGATAACGGTAAGTAAATTTGAAGTCGGAGTATGCGATAGCCAAGGCACAGGAGGCAGTCTACAAGGTTAGGTTATATGAATGCTAGGAATGACTGTTAGGAATACTTTGCGTAGGCAAAACTTGCTTGTTTTAACCAGTTTACAAAAACTAAGTTCATGCATTCGCAAGTCGCGCATGACAAAAGAGTCGCGATTTTGAGGTCATTGTGTATGGCCTAAGGCATACCTCGCGCGATTTCGGTCGCTGCGCGATTTGGCACAACAACGACTCTTCGTAATTCGTCCTTAAAGGCAGTAGATCGGCAGAATGAGACCCGTGACAAAACAAGGTCACAGGGTAGGAGCCCCCATATGGAACCTATCGGCCAAAGTCCGATAGGTTCCATATGGGGGCTGTGACCTTGTTTTGTCACGGGTCTCATTCTGCCGATCTACTGCTGATGCGCTGCCTTTGGTCAGAAGCTCTGTTTGCAACAACTTGCTCAAGCTACCCAAATATGCGCCCGAGAAGTACGCATAATAAATTTATAGAAATCTGGCAAAGCGCCAAATCGCGTGAAAGTGGCGATTCGGCCGAATCGCGTGATATATGCCTTAGGCCTATGCCCCTCTGTCGCTTACATGCGACCCAAAGATTACTTCACGGGAGAGCGCAATTTGACAGGATCGCGTAACAGAGAATCGAAAGAGAAACTTATGAAAAACGTGCAATCAAAAATTGCTGAGATACTGTTTCTGAGAATCTTGAGGAAAGTGTTTCAGCACGTTTGATTTTGGCATTTTTATGGACGTCGTGATCCGGTGGCAGTGCAAAGATAATACTACTTTAGCATGCTTGCTAAGTTTGGGCAAGGAATTCAGGTAGATATAGGAACATTCAAATATTGCGTGGTTCAACAGTTGTAACTCAAGGTACCGAAATTACTTTAGTAAGGGAGACTATTTGCTTCTTAAAAAATGGACATGCAGACTCACTCAACTCGGGTAAGTTCGATCTATTCGTATTCTTTTCTTACAAGGGAAGGATACCAAATCGCACTGACGAACCGAAATGATATGCATATCATTAGATGCGTTTGGATGAGCTGATTCTAAATCTATCCTTTCTTATCCATCTCTATCTTCTGTAGAAGGAGCTATGGGCGTTTGAATGTCCAAATTTAGCAAACATTCAGTGCCTATCTTCAAGAACACTTGTTCAAAGACGCCTACTCATGTGTTCGGTGCTGTATGGCTCCTGCCAGAGTGCCGAAGTTATGCCAGCGCTACGCCAGCATTTCGATCGATACACGTGTATTTCGTTGGGGCGGGGCTAGCTGATGTCCCCAACGAAATACACGTGTATCGATCGAAATGCTGGCGTAGCGCTGGCATAACTTCGGCACTCTGGCGGGAGCCTATGCATTTTTTGTAGTCAGTGTATCCAAGCATGCCAATTGATTACTCCTAAGCTAGTTTTTGATACGCATTAGGCATTAGAATCTCAACAATGTCACATATTTAAACGCGCATGGCTTCTTCTAGAGAAGATCGTAGCAGATAGGAAAGGTAGATTTGGAATCAGCTTATCAAGACGCATCTAATGATTGCATATCATTTCGGTTCGCCACTGCGATATAGTATCCTTCTCTTGTTAGACAAATTATTTTGAACGAGAAAACAGTCAAAACAGAAATGACGAGTTTAATGAGATAACCGCAATCACTCTCCTCGTCCCGCAACTTGTCAACAAGTAAGCGCAAACCCTTACCATTCTTTATTATGAAATGATTTGGCTTGCTATTATAATCGTCCTCACCCCACTAGACACCCAAGTGGACAACTTCGAATTCGCACTCGATTACGTTGGTTGCGATGGTACGCAACACACTGAAGTGTAATTGACGATTTTGGATGAGCGATGTTGGATTGAATGGTTGCATTTGTGAACCTCGTGTCAAAAGTTCCCCATCTGCATCATTTCTTCGAGCTTGTTTGGAAACGAAGTTGAGGATATGTATGAGCACAGCAGTATGAACGTTTAACAAGAAATTATTACCTCTGATTGGGGATATGAATGAAAACAAAATTTAGCTGGAAACAAAATTGCACCTGGCATACTATTCAAACTCAAATTCATTTCAATAGGTGATTAATGGGTTGAGGAGTAGTCATACGTGCGATACATTTCGAGCGATTTTCATGTCTTTAACCGTAAAAAATTTCCATTCTACCGCAAATTAGAAATAAGAGCAAAAGCGGAAGGGCTTTGCTGAACATTAAGACGTATTACGTTGGTACAAGTATGTCTTGCATATGTTGGTATGCCTCCACAGTGCATTTATGCCGCAGCAAGTCAAATTTTTCGAATAGGCCTCGAAGAAACATTGTTAGAACAAAGTAAGCTTTATAAGGCGCATGCGAAAAGTTTAATCCACGCGAAGTTTGAAGCCAAAAACTAAAAAAATTTAAATACCCGAAAATACGAAGAGGAGTACGAACTTCGGATCTCTTACCCGCTTACATGTCTTATATATAAAGCTGAATGTCTGTTTGTATGTCTGTATGTCTGTCTGTCTCTGTGTACGTATGTTCCGAATAGAAAATTCCATTTCTGAACCGATCCGGACCAAACTTGGCACACATACACTTCGGGCCCCGGCGGGTGTCATAGGCTACTTTTCGTCATCGATCGATATCGAATTTATCGATTTTTTGCAAAATTTGAGCTACAGGGCTGGGAGTTGGCACAGGGGGGTAATCGAGCATGCTGATTACGAATAAAATAATGACAGGACCGGGCGGAGCCGGGTAAGCCAGCTAGTTTATCATAAAGCATCTGTACAGTTGCTGCATTCTTGACACGATAAAATAAGATATTTATGACTTTGCCGACGCAATGCTGAGCTAGTGGATACATTAGAAACCTTTGAGGATATTATACAAGCCTTCTAAAAGAGCTAATCTTCGAGATATATCGAACTTGGCTCTCTCCAGTAGGTTTTGTTACGCCAAGTTCAATATTTCTAGTAGAGTAGCTCTTGTAAAAGATCAAAAATTCAAGGCTTTACCTTTGAGAGCTTGTAGTGTACAAGTACCAGTATGAGAACAGCTCAGCATGCTTCGGCAAAATTATAGATTTCCATTTTTTTTGATTTATAGCCGAAGAAAGAAAAACAGCAACTGTCTGAATGCCTTATGTAAAAATGTATGTACTTAACACGTTGACGACGAGCCATTTTTTGAAGGTCTGTCCCTGTGGACGAACCGTTTCCGGGCATTTTCACAGCCGGCTGCACATATATATGCATGCATCTATGCGTGAGATACACAAATTCAAGTGGGCGGGGCAGCTCCGCCCACTTTTAGCAAGCTCCGCCCACTTCTCAAAAATGCTGGAAAGTGCTCAAAATCAATGAATTCACGCAAATTGCGGCATTTTTGAAAAGTGGGCGGAGCTTGCCATAGAGGGGGTGGAGCCTGCATTACGGGGGGCGGGGTCAAAATTAAGATTATTTGAGGTTCCCTGTCATCTATGAGCTTTTCTATGCGATTTGAAAACGAAGAAAGTTTTTTGTAGAGGGCAATGGAGTGGGCGGAGTTTGCCAAAAAGGGGGCGGGGCCAACCTGAAATACTTTCGAGCCTAACATGATTATATGAACACAAACTGGAACCATTGTGCACATTAAAACTGATTAGGGTGTCGCGCACCATTGCGCGACATCGTTAACAGGGACAGACTGCCTGTCGCGCACCATTGCGCGACACCGTCGTTAACGTGTTAAGGAAGTAGGCGATCAGTAGGACATTATCTAAAGAAAGTTTCAAGTTTTTATCGATTTTTCGAGCAACCAGTGTTTTTAGTTTTTGGCTTCAAACTTCGCCTGGTAAGATTTACTTGCTCTATCTAAAGGTATCTCGGAACCGACTTATAGGCCCGTAGTAAAGCTAATTCAACTCAGGTGAACTGAACTGGAGCCCTCCTCCGAGGAATCGGTAACGTAGAATGACTATCACCACTTTTCCATGCTGTAAGAATGCAAAATGAAATCGTAGTTGGCCGTTCGTCAACCTGACGAGGACGTCTACCTTACTCAAATCACTTTACTTACAGTTAGACTACCAGTTGATTTGAATAGTGTGTTAGCGATGTACGCAGAGAAACTTTCTGTAAGTTACTTTTGACCTGAGTAACTTACGATACCCGTCAGTTCAACATGTCGAACATACTGAGTGAGGAGAGACAGTGCAAGCTGACAATCTTCAACTAGTGTAGCCAGCCTCCGCCGCTGGTACCAATTACAAAGATGTGAATGTTTGGTAAACGCGTTTTGACTTGTAGACTTGTGCATAGACGTGGCGCTCTCAATGTTATCATCGTGGATGGTTGGCACTATCAATAAATGGCTCGATTGATTGCAAGCTAACTCGTCGAAGCTTCAAATGAATTTTATTCAGTTGAGATCTACTGAGGCAGATTTCGGGCCATAGTGTGGGGGCATAGAACTTGCTGTGGTATAAATGCACTTTCATGCAGTACTTATAAACCAGTCTAAGGTGTCGTGGCAAGAATACTGGCTTGCTGAAATTATTTCTCTCAACTTTCCGCAACTCCAAGATTAATGCTCATAAGAGGATTTGCAATATGAAGAAGTGAAGTTGATCGGTACCCACTATGGACCCGCCCAAGGCATTCTACTTCATGATTGTAGAGATTTCCCTTTGCATGCGAACCTTTACAATAAGCAGCGATCACGCGTTTGCCTAGTCAGCAAGCTAATCCGCACCGGGGCAGTGTCCGAGGAGTTTTTAGAAGGTAACCCTTCCAGAAACTGTGCGCGAAAAATGCCGGTGGTTTTTATTTGTTTACCCGCAATTGCCGCAAAATCTTAGCACCGCAAGGGCACCATGTTCATGTTTTGGCACCATGTTTTGTTCATTGACTGTATATGTATAGTCCAACTTTGATGCCAATACGTTTGCGTTCTGTAAAAACATCAATCGTTTATTTGGCAACACCTTTTGATTGCGAACTTATGGAACAAGCATGTCAGTTATGTAACAACTTGATATTGAGTGTATGCGACAAGGGTAAAGGAACAAATACCTCACATGGGCCTTGCCTCCGCGGACCACAGTCTTTCGCGCATGTTAGTATACCGTCTTAAGACCAGCGGTCCGCGGATGCGGCAAATGGAGGTATTCGTTCTTCTACTCTTACAGAGGTACCTATGGAAAGTTGGCGAGCAAACATTCTACAAGCATATCAATTCAAATTTCAGATATGAGTATCCCCTAATGACACCAGTTGAGAAATTCCCTCAAACGGAATACCTTGACTGTAGACAAGTTTATGTGAATCTCACATTCTCACCCACCATGGACAACACATTTTCGGTAAGCATACATTTAGTATTTTCATCATTTATAAAAGATTATTCTGGCAATACTTACTTACTTTTTGTTAGATACTTATTAGATGGCCCAGTGACGTTGCAGTCCCCAGCACAGAAGTTTCCATTCCTCCCTGTCCCTCACTTCACATCCACGATTTTCTTGGCTGACGTCGGTGGCTGCGTCCACAAGTTCCAGGTGCAAACGTATCCAGCTGATTTCTCAGCTGCCCATCCGTGTCATGAACACGTCTGCCCATCTCGTCAGTAGTCTTCCTCGGGACGTTTGGATTTGCGAGGAATCCACTCCGATGTTCTTAGTGTTCATCTGTCGTCTGTTCTTCTCATAATGTGACAGCCCATCGATGTTTTGCTTTCGGAACGTATTCCGCTGAGTCACGAAGACGAGACATTTTTCTCATATCCAAACTGCGGATCAGACAAGATGTTGTTTGTGTCGGGTCAACTTCAGAAGACTGCGCTCTAGCGCTCTGTGGGTAGTTCTTGGAGCTTCCGACGTGTCTCCGGCGTCAGCCCCAGTCTCAGATGCGTAGCAGAGCGCTGGGAGAACGGTTAAGTCGAACGGGGGGCATGGAACTCCGGGTCCGTCAATTGCTAGGTGGCTTCCTTCAGAGTTCGAAAGGCGGCCCAGGCTGCTCTTCTTCTCCTGTTAAGTTCTCACCTTAAGCCGTTCTCTATGATCATCGAATGTCCGAGATACACGTAAGAAGAGACGTCTCCATGATAGTGGTGCCTTCCAATTCTATCTCTGCGTCTTCACAAAGGGCGTCCTTCATGAAGTGAGTCTTCTTCCGATTTACTTGCAATTCGATCTTCTTCCCTACTTTGTTTAGTTCCTTCAGCATCGTCTCTTCACAGATATTGCTCGAGAAGGCAACGATGTCGTCCGCAAAACGAGGAACTGAACGAAGTAGGGAAGAAGATCGGGTTGCGAATAAATCGGAAGAACACCCAGTTTATGAAGGTTCGAAAGGAACCTTTTCATCAACATCTATGCCTTCGACTAAAGCTTGCAACCCGAAATAGCATGCCAGATCACCGTGTTCCAACTTCAATTCTACACTTTTGATGCAAGAAGTCGATAAAACAGAAAAAAGTGCCTATCCTATTCCTACAGCTCACAAACAAATTTGAAACTTACAAACAAACGAACAAACAAACTAAGCTTCGTAAAGGCGAGTTGTAAGTTACTTTAGTCATATAACCATGAGTAGGAATAATAATAATATAACCTGAGTAGGAATATAATCCTGTTTGTTTATGTAGATTGGTACTCGCGGGCTGTTGACTGCCGAATTGGTTAGGTTGTCTCAAATGTAAGCTCCTTTCCTAGATAAATTGAGTTGTTTCTGTTTTCTTAGAAGACAGTGTAGTATCCGTTGGAGCGAAGCAAGCTCTACGAAAAGACTGCCAAAGACGCGCTCAAGTCGTAACCCAGATGAAGATTGAAGCCGAAATCGAAGAAACATTTAGCACATGATTGGATTTTTGCGAAAAGTAGTATGCCACTGAAAATTGGACTTTTGTGAAAAAAAAGCTTACAGATCTCCAACTCAGTTAATATAAAGTAGATACGTAGTAGTACTCAAAAATATTTTTGGTAGATATTTTCACATAAAAAGCGAGAAAAAAGTCCAATGGCAAATTTCGCTTCTAGCCTCTCCCACACATGTCATTGTATACTGCAAGCCTTATCAAGAATAACCACGAAATTCTACCTCTGTATGCGTCCTAATGATCGACAAATACCAAGATTAGCATAAGAAATCCAAGAAAGATTTATGCGTTTCTAGGCTATATGAATTTCTCATGAGTTCCGGAAACATTCAAGATACCTTTTTGGGTTCTACCAAGTAATGTAGGAGGTCCATAGAAAAATTCTGAAAAAAGATCCGATTTCTAAATTATTCTGATTTTTGGCTCCAAATTTTAATTGAATTCATGCCCTCGACACATAAAGCCACGTAATCCAGTAACCTTTACTTTTAGCACATGACTGAGCACAACTTTCACCTAGATAGAAACACATAAGTGATCCGGGGCGAAGCCCGGATGTTATGATCGTAACTATAATTTATCGGAATGAATGTGAATGAAACAAACATTGGGTAATATCTCAAAAATGTAATCAAAACCGAAATATTGCGTTTTTATAGCCTTTTCAGACTACGAAAAAGGTTGTCGTGAAAATTCCCTCAAAATTCAGACAATATTTCTCATTTAGCCTTTTTCAGAATACGATTAAGTTTTAGAATTTCACGAAAGCTAGTGAAGTTCAATAAAGGCGAGAAACAGCGCTTAAATCTTGCGCAGAGAGTCGCACCGATAATGCTGATTCATCTCGTTGAAGAGTGACATTCAACGCGCTTTGGACGTCGTCGATGTTCCTAGTCGTGTCATGGGGATCAGAATGATATGTGTGTTGCAGGTTTCGCCGAGACCTCACGAAGATCTACGACCAGGGCCAAATGCCCGTCAGCTCTGGTCTTTCTCCTCTGCTCGTCTGCGTCTCCGCGCGTTGCGTGACACTTTTCTTCGTTATTCTGGACCCAATTGGAGCAAATTACATATCATATTGAAGCTCTTAATCTCTACTTTCACGCTGACAACGTCCTACACCCCTCTTTCTGAATTGACGGATAAATCTGGCAAGAAAATGTTTTCGAAAACCTCTTGTTTTTTTTTCATTTAACTCTTTTCATGCTGTTTTTCGTGCATTCGGTAGATCTTGCTTCTGCGTGTGTTAGAGACGTTCCAGAGCTTACTTCTTCGATGCGGCAGACATCTTGCAAAAAGTCGCGAACAGAGCGTTTTTCTTTACCTTGTTTTTTCAATGTTTTCACAGCAATTTTTTCCAATTTGAGCGAGCATTGCTCAGAATAATGAGCAACAGTCCAGACAACGCAGAAAACAGGATCGTCTTTGCAAGATAAAAATTTGAAGGACGCATATATTTGGCCTTGAGCGCACTTCAGATTAGTAAAAAAGAAACATTGCATTTCATATTCAATTCTTTTCATGTTTATCTTCTCCTTGATAATCATTACTTTCGAAACATGGTTATTTTGGGAACAATCTATGAGATTAGCTGTTCCTCGTTTTCCCCGGTACTGGATTGCCTGGTCCTGGCCGAAAGCTGCACTTGCAAGTGCCGCCGAACGAATGATTTCAGATCTGTTGCAGCTTTTTTATCCGGTTTCTAGTTTTTTTTGCTTTTGCTAACTGTTTTGCATCTTTTTTCTCTGAGTTTTTATTAATAACCTTCACTTTTTATGAGGGGAGAAAAAACAACCTTCACTTTTGACTCCTTGTCTCTAGACTCGAAGGTATGCCTGGATTACGACTTGGGCGAATCTTTGATAGTCATTTTGTATGCCTGCTTCGCGCTATCGGATGGTAGAGTCTGCTAGGTCCTAGGTCTACCCTAGTCTGTTAAGAAAACAAACAGCTAAATTTATTTGAAAGGAGTTTACTTACGGGACAACCTAAAAGTTTGGTCTACCCTTTCAAAATTGTTGCAGTTTCTATGCATGACACATTGAGACTGTAGCGCAAACCCTACATCTTACACACATTTTCTGGCTTAGATGTAGCTTTACAGGATACGAACCTCGCTCAGCAAAAAATTGACTATATGAATGAACTAGAGGATTGGTGCGGAAACGTGCCTGCAGCAAGTAAGTATGTGTGAAGCTTACGGAAGATTCGAGAGGAAGAGGCGAAACAAGCATAACGAATCCCTACCATCATCATTTACTACAGTCATAAGTATGTCGATTTGACAAACTGTCAAAGACAATACACTTATAAAACGACGGCTTCATAGATTTAGCCAGGCGGGCATTATACAAGCCTGGCAGTGGCGTACCCAGAATTTCGGCTCGGGGGGGGGGGCGACAAAAATTTTTTTCGAATGAAAAAAAATTCGAAAAAATTTTAGGGGTGCTTCTGAAAATTTTTGTGGGTCCCCAACCCCTAAAATCTGGAAAAAGGGGGCGTGGCTGACGCCACGCCCCCGAAAAAATTTTTTTTACAAAGCTAATTTGTATTTTTAAAAATTTTTAAAAATTATTTAAATTATTTACAAGTAAAGACAAGTCCTTTGCACATTTTTATAACACATTTGAGTAACTTTCAAAAATTTTGCGACCCATATGTCCTCGAATGTTTTTCGTGCTACTCAACTTTTGATTCAGCATAACGAAGAACTAGAAGATGCGAAAAGCCGTGTACATCCTTGATTACTCTATAAAGGAGGGGAATTTAGTGACTGCGGTCATTGATGTGGTGTACATTGAAGATGTGCCTTTATTAGGCTGGTGCATTAGTTCTGTCCTAATTCGTTCGAATTCAACTGTCATAACTTCTTTCAAAATCAACTTTTATCCGTAGCCTCAATTCCTTTGTATTAAGCAATTCTTCGGCTATCAGAAAAATACTGGCACTTGCGAGAAACCCTGTTAGAGAAGAAGCAAGAACTCAAAAACATTGCGGCGTTCTTCTTCAGATTTGTCTTTTTGGCATGGCAATGCTCCCTTATAAAAACTGAAAGGCATATCGAGTAGACATGGGTAGATAGAGAAAATTTCGAAGATTATTCTACAGCTTGAACGTGCTCGTGTGGTCCTCGGTGCCGAGAGATATTTCTGACTGAATAAAAATGAAACCGTTTTTTAACCTTGTTTCGATACATGTATCTATGCCTACGTTCAAGTTATAAAGATTTTATACTTGCTGCTAGGGGTGAAAAATGATTGGTGACTGGGCTCTGTTAGCTCTTGCATTACTCTGGCACCCCCTATATTAGCATTTATTGCCTTTATTCACGAAAAGTTATTGTTTGTAGAACTTTTTACAAACCATTATTCTTCAACAACAAATTTCATCAGCAAGACATTTTTTTTACATGGAAGTGAGTTTGTACATATACTAAGCTGTTCCATCCTCATTCCGTGTCAATACAAGGGCTTGATTTGGAGTACATATAGTGGAGATTTTCTCGCAAGAACATTTTCTTAGTTGAGAACGTGCCTCGACCATCTGAGGATCATAAGCCTGAAATCCTGTTGGACTGAGGATTTTATTAAAATATCCCACGTTTTCGGAACAGCAAGTGAAGCGCTTTCTAATGGTGCAGGTGTCATCGCATCATTTGTAAAAGTCTCCTAGAAGTGCTGCTTCAAAGACAAGGCAAAAAAAATCGGACAGAACTTATGCAGCAGCTTAGTATATGCTAGTATCAAATGTGTCTAACTCTGTGAAACTTTTTATTTTTGAGTTACAAACTTCCGAAAAAGTTTAGACCATGAAAGCAAGATCTTCTACTGTTTATTTGTAACTACAAATTTATACACGGAACAAGCTTGCCTCAGATGGTGTTAGGGCTTTGCATCTGCTTTAACCCGGGAGATTCTGAAACACCTTGATTTCCTTTCTTTCAAACACCTTCTTCTTGATTTTGAAAACCTTCACGAAGTCCCCTTTGACCAATTTTCGAGCCTCCACCACTTCTCACTTGTCTTTTCTTCCGGAATGTCGCCCATCTCCGGATTGATGGTAAGAGTGTAAAAAAAAAACCCCCCCCCCCCCCTTTTTATGCATTCATTTCACAAAGAATGAAAAACTTTTACCTTCGCACCGTATGAGTTTTGCCGTACCAAGGTTAGGCACTCGTCTCCTCCCCTCACCCTTCACTTCTCTCCCCCCCCCCCCCCTCCCCTCCTTTCCCTACTTCTACTCTCTTCACTTCCACCTACCCATTACAAAAAATATCACAAAACAACGTTGTAATGGCAAACGGAAAGGATGGATAATGTGTATTATGAAATAGTTACCGATTGAATCCCTAATACAATGTGAAGAGAAATGACGGTAATAAATATTGAAATAATGTGAGCAAGTGAGACGAAAGTGAAAATGTACAGAAGTGGACAAGTAAAACCATGGTACGAAAAAGTACAATGTTTCGATGTGAAATCTGTTCATCACCGACGAAATCGCAAATAGAAAATAAGTAGAGAAATTGGAATACCTTTTCCCTCTTATTCCAGTCCACATGTTCAGTAGTAATCTCTAACAATTTGTATTTCAATATGAGAGCCCTCTTGGTCACCAGTGGTGCTTAAGAAGAAAGTTAGAAGAAATAATCGCGCAGATGCACGTAAAGGCTACCGAATGACGAATAAAAGCAGTATTACCCTAATTTCACGCGTACAAGGCGCGGGGTGGTCCTAGCTTTCATCGACCAGCCCGAACACGGCAAAGGACTTCGCAACCAAATGAACCCCATACCGTGCTGCGTTTTGCCTGACGAATCGTGCGGCATAAGGATCGCTTCTTAAAACACGTTCGGGCGGCTGAGCAGCTCGATGAAAGTTAGGACCACCCCGCGCCTTATACGCGTGAAATTAGGGTAATTGGGCGGACGCAAACGCGCGCGCGTATCTTCACCGTTGTAAATCCTGCGCCCCATGCGCTCTGCGGCTAGTAATGCCACGTTCGCGCTCGAAGATATTGCGTCTTAGTCATGCAATAGGTATACAAACGCAGATCGGAGGAACAAGTGCAGGTAAGGAGCGACGAAAAGAAGAGGTTTGCGCGCGCCTTGCGATACAAATTGCGCTGCCAGTGGATACATTCAAAGATTATAAAAGAGATAAAGAAAAAATTCTGAAATCTTTTTTGGTCCTATGAAACTTTTAGAGTGAGATACAATTTATGTAAAAAAGAGTATGAAAAATTATGCGAGCAAAATATCGGTCCAGCTCGGCTAGTAATTTACCCAGCTGGAACTGTTCCAACTGAAGAAAACGGTAGGAACTTGAGCAAGGCTTTCATTTACGCAAGATTTTATTATTTTTTGGGTCATTCACGCTAGCTCACGCGCACGTATACATCAAATTCAATAGATGGCTATCACTGCGTCTTGGTTGTAAACCAAACGTTTATTTGATGGGAGCTTTATTTTGCCCGCACTGCTAGAGCGTGCAACGGCATGCAGGAGATCAAGCCAGGACTGAGCACACCGCCAGCATGACCACTTAAAGGCAGTGTCCGGGCAAAAACTCGATTTTGAGGTTTTGTGCTTACTTGGGCCTATTCGCTACGCTGAATCCGAAAATGCACATTGTAGAGCGCGAAAATGGCGAAAAACGGCTCTAACACAGGAGGGAAATGAGCAGGTGGGCGGGGCCCTCCCCACTGCGAATTCACGTTACCGGCTTCCGGAGCGACCTTCTCGCTTCCGTTTTCAAGTCAATCATTCGCACTTGACCGGTAGCAATGTTAGGACGGCTAGCGGAATCGAGAAAATCGCTCCGGGAGCCGGGAGCGTGAAATCGCACTGGGGAAAGCCCCGCCCACCTGCTGATTTCCCTCCTGTGTTAGGGCCCTTTTTCGCCGTTTTCGCGCTTTCCAATGTGGATTTTCGGATTCAGCATGGCGAATAGGCCCGTATAAGCACAAAATCTCAAAATCGAGTTTTTGCCCGGACACTGCCTTTAACTTCTTAACACTGGTGCGCATGTCTGGAACCTAAAGGATGGATGCTGCGATGCTGGTTCTCTATCATATGGATTGTCAACACACATAAAGGCTACTGCATGACGAAGGCGCAGGAGCGGTAGTGATTGAACGGGCGCGAACGCGGCGCGCGCGTATCCTCACCGTTGTAAAACCTGCGCCTCATGCGCTCGGCGGCTAATAAAGCCGCGTTCGCGCCCAAAGGTATTGCGCCTTCGTCATACAGCAGCCTATATCTTCATTTTTGGAGCTCCGAATCCCGCAAAAGCGAATCTCCAGATATCAAGTTTGACAAGATGCCAGCTGCCACGAGCCCTGAATGGTGTTTCAGCGTATAGTAGCGAAATCAACGGGGATGATTTTATGACTCCACTTTGCATCATCAAACATCGTCCGCAATTTGTTTCGGACAAGATAACGAGGATTTATTCAGAATCAGCGTTTCAATTGCTTTTTTAAGTTTAACGCTCTTTCCACAGACACCAGTATCCTTTTCCCTCTTGAGTATAACTGCATGTCAAAGGAGGAAGAGGGAGAAGGGAGGCCTCCTCCTCAACTTCTAAAAGGAGTCGCGAAATTTCTAGAAGCTACTTACATCTTATATATAAAGCTGAATGTGTGTGTTGTCTGTGTGTCTGTGTGTCTGTCAGTCTTCTGCCTGTCTATCTGTACGTACGTGCGTATTTTCCGAAGAGAAAATTTATTTTAAACCGATCCGGACCAAACTTTACACACACACAGTTCCGGGCGGGCTATTTTAATCGATTTTATCGATTTTTTGCAAAGTTTGGGGTACGGGGCTGGGAGATGGCACAGGGGGTTTAGAGGGCATGCTTACGAATACAATATTAGTTTTGGTATCATTCGTTACTTTTAACGATTTTACCAATTTTTTTCCCAAAATCTGAGCTATGGGTCTGGAAGTTGGCGCAGGGGATAATCGAGCATCTGACTACGAATACCTTATTAGTTTTTAGAGTTCGTTACTTTCATCGATTTTATAAATTTTTCTGCTAGGTTGTAGTTACGGGGAGGGAGTTGGCAAAAGGAGAAGTGAGCATGCTGTTTAGTAACAGGGAATAGGAATTGGCAAGTAGATGTGTGCACAGGGAAAGGTTGTACAGGGATAGGGATGGGACCTTTGTCACAGCGTTTTGACAGGGCCGAGCGGAGCCGATTAAGCCAGCTAGTAATCTATAATGTGCACGTGAATTGTTCAACTTGCACTAATCATTCAAATTAGCCTTGTAAAAACTTCTTCGAGGGCGTGGCAGTAGCACCGTCCCCTCCTTCCCCCTGAAATCATGGAGATTGGACCCGCATATATTGGGGAACCATTCAGAAACAGTTTCGAAGTGCGTGGTTCGGATTGAAGGTGCGTGGCTAACGCCGCCCACCTCCGTCCAAAAAAACCTCTGAGCCCCATCTCTGGGCGAAAACCCTGGCCACTACTACATTCCACTATATTTGATTTCATGACTACAAATGATTGCATGTTTAAAGATCAGTCGTCAGGCACAACAACGGTCAGCCAACTAACAATTTCGCACGGTAGCAATGCGGCACTTTCGGGAAAGAGGGATACGGTGAGATTCTCAGTCCATGACTAGCGAAGAAAGATTGAGTAAATTATGAGCTTCGATTACGATAGACTCTCTTCGATAAAGTTGCCTCTCAAAATACATAAGCTTGAAACAAAACCTTTTACATATTCTGAGTGAAATTTGACTCTCCAAATCCTGGTAATTCGTGATTTTGTACAAGCAAGCAAAGATTGCTTAACGAAAGCGATTTAAGCATTAAGTCATGCATTACTATGGCAAGCTTCAACATTTTATGAAAAGTCAGTAACAATCCTGAATACATTTTTTTACGTAAAATTTCTTATCACTGCCATTTCCTAAAGGAACTAGCGAGCGAAAGGTTATTTTTGATTCAGTCACGTGAAGCCCAGACCTTCCATCTATTTGTGCAAAATGTTGATCAAGGAGATTGAGATCCAAAAGTTAACTGAATTATAGTCAAGAACTTTGGTTTCAACCTAAATATGCTGACCACGACGATTGTCTGCGATTTTTTTTATCGAAATATTTCAAGATGTGCGTCAGCGTAGCGCCCTTGTTTCAAGAAAGACAGATAGACAATATTGAACTTCGCGCAACAATCTTATATGCTGCAAGCTCACATTGGCTTAGACGGGCGAGGGTGGCGCGTGCGTGCGAAGATTGAATCGCAGCCCTTTTTTACTGCGTTAAGCCTGCTGTAATAAATTACGCCAAGATTGGTGAAGTGAGAGCGACTACATAATTGTTGTCTTGTGGCTTTTCTACGCAGAAACTCACTCGTCAAGCTTTCTTTGTTGTAAGACCTGAGCAGATGTTTAGGTGTTAGTAATCATCAACAACTGGCCATGGCGGCGGAGCCTCGGGCTTTTGCAGAGAATCCATGAGCCATATTTTGGATTAACAATTTATTGTGGAACATTTGATGAAAACGGCATAGCAGACGAAGGTTATCATGAGAAAAAGAGATTTACAGATGAAGGAAATCATGCGACTTGAGGGTATCCGGCTACTTTGGAAGCTTTTAGCTTTGTGAACGTGCACCCGGACGAGATAGTGCAGGGTTATCATTTATATTTTTGTTTGACGAAAGTAGCAGAAATGAGATTACGCAACGTTAAAGGTTTGCGATAAAACGACAAATGACATTGGTTGACATTACAGGTTCCAGGTTACTTTGTGACCGCCGATGATTTGGTCTTCAACTTCTGGCACAACATAAACTTGAACTTTGTCTATCATCCGCTTGGCATAGTGAGACGCGTGAACGACTCGACCTGGTATAATGGAACACTAGGTAGTTATTAACACCTTCAAAAAAGCGCCTGTAATATCAGTGGGCGGAGCAGGAGTTCCCAAACCCCACTTTCCCTAACCACTTTTTCTTGCAAGGATTACTTAGGACTCACAAAAAACTCGTTTCAATCCGGATCAGGTCAAAATTGGCTTTGGCTCGAACTCGACCGCGCAATATTAGCGGTGCATGCGCAAAACATCGACAGAGAGATCGAGGACAGAGCTCAGCAGAGGTGGCGCTTTCGCAAGGTGGATTCCGTTTTCGGGAAGAAAGCAAAGAAGAAGCCGTGAAGTTCCCAGGGCTGGTTATCAGAGATCTGCCAAAATAGATATTGGCAGGCCAACTTCACTCTTACAGAAAAGTACTTTCGAAGGCCGTGACCGTTCGATATGAGAAGCTTATCATCTAAAGCAGTCTTGAACGCTGTTTCAAGCCTGCATTCAGTTTCTGCGAAACGCTCTTCACTGGTTGAAGACATTACTGTAAGGTCTGCAGAGAAGTTCGAGTGCGTATCAAGCCCAAATTCAAACTGCAAGTGTCCGCTTTCTGTCGGAACCAAACAGTTGACCTCTCCTCTCTAATGCCACACGCTAACCAACACTACTGCACCACTAACATGCACGGCAGCGTCCGTGTACTAGAAGAACACCCAAAGCCAGGTTTTTAGGTTATCATAGCCCCTTTCATAGGAGCTTTCAGAAACGGAATGCAGATGTGAAATCAGCGTTTAAGACTGCTTCAGATGATATATATCTCATATCATATGGCTAAGGCATGTAGTTAGTAGGCCTAAGAAGCTCTGACTTAATTCGACCATTAACAGGTAACTATCACGCTACAAACATGATGAATGCATAAGCGTGACCTGTGTAGACACGATTTCAACGTGTTAAAACACAATTTTTATGCACTGTAAACGGTCAGCTTGTTTACAGCAAGTGAGCAATAATGAGCAACCAAATTTGGTGTTAGCTTCGCGACGATGATATCAACAGAAATGAAAAATCATGAAAAAGTTATGTAAACTGGAAAAAGCTCTATGTATTAGGTTGTCCGGAAATTAATGCCCGTTTTGAATTTCAACCGCAATAAGTCATACACTCTTCACTTCTAAATAGATAGCAAGGTACCATTCGATAGAGCAAAGCAAGCTCTACAAGATGGCCATCTTGCTTTTGCAACAGCTTTGATCCATCTCGAGTTTCGAGCCAAAAACTAAAAAGACTCAGCAGCCCGAAAAATCGAAAAAAAATCGTAACTCATTTCATAAAAATTCTACAAAAATTCTAATTTGCTCGCTTAAACACTATCCACATAAGACATCAATATACGCCGTTGCCGTACTTTTTTCTCTGTTAGAAACCAAGAAAACGGAAATTTTCGTGCATTTGCCAAAGTGATGCTGTGCTGTCCGCACATAGGTAGTTATATACCGCAAGCTTGTAGAAGTACAGACTTGAATTTTCAGCTTTCCACAAGCTTTAGTTCTCGAGAAATTTGAATTTTAGCTTGGACCACTTGAGCAAGGAAAGCTATATTCGGTATTTCTTGAGAACTAAAGCTTGTAGAGAGCTGGAATAAGTCTGTACTTCTACAGACTTGTGGTATACAACTACCTATGCGGGGACGGCACAGCATCACTTTGGCAAATGCACGAAAATTTCCGTTTTCTCGGTTTCTAACAGAGAAAAAAATACGGCAACGGCGTATATTGATGTCTTATGTGGATAGTGTTTACGCGAGCAAATTAGAATTTTTGTAGGATTTTTATGAACTGAGTTACGATTTTTTTCGATTTTTCGGACTGGTGAGTCTTTTTAGTTTTTGGCTCGAAACTCGAGATGGATCAAAGCTGTTGCAAAAGCAAGATGGCCATCTTGTAGAGCTTGCTTTGCTCTATCGAATGGTACTTTGCAACCCATTTAGAGATGAGAAGTATATGACTTAGCGCGGTTGGAATTTAAAACGGGCATTAATTTCCGGACAACCTAATATTTCTTTATTATAGTTTGCTCCCGCGCAACCTAGGAACACCCTGAGGTTGCGCGGGATCAAACAAATTCGCGGTCTTTCCTTTCCCTGAAATTTTCAAAAGTTTTACGTAAGTCTGACCTTCAGATTAAGAAGCTTTACTAGTTGTTCACCTTCACCCGAGTTCGCCCTTTTTCGCCTATCGTTGTTTAATTTTAATTTTCCGTATCCCCTCTTCACTTTCAACCACTCATGGTTTGCTGCAGATTATTAGCCGTACTTCTAGAAACACCACAAAGTATATTTCGTAATTCTCTGCAATGTAAGGGGGTAAGCAGCCTGCCGCAAAACCACTGCAGTGCGTTCAAACTGGAGACTGTGTAAGGAACACTGCTCCGC
This sequence comes from Cylicocyclus nassatus, assembly GCA_958299035.1. Lineage (NCBI taxonomy): Eukaryota > Metazoa > Nematoda > Chromadorea > Rhabditida > Strongylidae > Cylicocyclus > Cylicocyclus nassatus. The sequence goes on along the minus strand of CATQJL010000223.1, from coordinate 30,297,074 downwards.
CCTCTAGGCGCGCTCACCCTGAATTCTAGAGCCTAGATGGTGAAAACTCCTATAATCTTATTCAAACCAGTGGATGACTGCAGCTATACTAGAAATATTGATCTATTTGATGTTGGTTAAACCTCTAATCTGAAAAAAAACCGGCCCTTTTTTCCCACCTGACTGCTTTTACTCGCAATGTTTGTGAGTCTATATTGTTTGCATTTCAAATCAAGGAAGAAGTTATGCGGCTGGTTTGCCAGTACAAAACTTGGAGAAAAACCAAAACCACCTCTCCAGTCCTCATCTTTTTGGAGTAGATCTCGATAGAATTTTGGATCATTTGGAAATTCAAGTCTGTGGTCGTACTTGCAACTGAATATCGGCATTTTAATGCGGTTCTGAGAAATGCTTAAGTGTTTGTTTTCGGTATATTGGATATGACGAACTAGAGGAAAGATACATGCCAAAATAGCATTTCGAAGCAGATAAAAACTGAATCTTTGGAGTATTGGAGGAAGTTTTAGAAAGAACATCCGAATATTCGAAGATGAAGGTCTAGCGTTGGGACGGTGTAAAATGGTAGATTGAACTGAATAGAACCGAGTACTCGTAACAAAGAATATGAATGTTAAATCACAAACCCAGCTTAGGTTTCTTAGCAGTTCTGTGCATACAATCGTTCAGGCATTCAAATCTGAGACCACCCAGATGACGAGCCTCAAAATTCGATGAATCTTCTACTTTCTTCGCGTGACTAATGTCTTCTCGAAAAATCAATGGTCAATTTCCATTTCAAAGCACTTGAATAACCGAATTTCAATTCAAAAGAGATAACTGAGATAGTATCAATAATTCAACAGTGGGAATACTTTTCTAGATTTGATTATCCAACATTCGTTCGCTTGAGAAAAATTTGGGTCGTTACAATTACGTGAGAAATACCTCTTCATAATTGCCAAACTATGAAATTAGGACAGCCACAATCCATTTCATCCCATCTTTTGCTTCTAAAGGTTGTGCTTTCAGCAACTGTTATTCAAAATAAGGAAGACAAATTAGGAAGTCACTATTGAAAAACTACTAATTCAGGCTATCGGACTTATATTAGGTCATTCCGAAAGTAATTTCGCTTTTTTCAAACGGGCGCCACATTTGATAGAACAAAGGTTTTCAAGAGATCTTGGATGCATTCGATGCAAAATTTCATTCTCTTTCTAACGGTTATGGAATTGTTGCAAAACAGTCGACGAGCTTTCAGAAAATAACCAAAATTTGCGACCCATGCTTTTTGAGATGGTCAAGTTTCACAATTTTTTAAAACTTCATATCAATCTTCAGAAGGAGTTCAAGTAACGATTCGATAGAGTAAACCTTATAGAATACAGAACTGCTTTTTCCCCTTTTCATATCCTGTCATACATTTTTAACAGAATTTTAACTGATGCTACCGATTTTCATACTTGGGCAGCTAAATCCTCGTAGAACATCAATGGATGAGCAGCTAAGGCACTATTCAATGCAGCATTTTCTCCTCTTTCTAACAGGGTTTTTCGTTTTCGATTCGTTTAGTTTCCGGGGATAAATCATCATAACTCATTTTTTTAGCGAACCCCAGGCTGTAAACGAAAAACACGAAGTTTGAAATTTCGAATCCGTAAACCCTCACTTGCTTTGTAAAATTAATGCTAACTCATAGTACCATCTTGGTAGTCTCAAATTCCGAATAATTATGATGTTTGATGCGATTGTGGCCGATGTGGGCCTGCCAAAATCCGATGGTTTTGTTGAAAAATCTTTTTAAAATTACGGCGAATTATGAGAAAGAGACAAAAGTAGTGCCGTATTCTATAAGGTTTACTCTATCGAATCGTTTCTTGAACTCCTTCTGAGGATTGATATGAAAGTTTTAAAAAATCGTGAAACTTGACCATCTCAAAAAGCATGGGTCGCAAATTTTGGTTATTTCCTGAAAGCTCATTGACTGTTTTGCAACAATTTCATAACCATTAGAAAGAGAATGAAATTCTGTATCGAATGCATGCAAGATCTCTAAAACATCTTTGCTCTATCAAATGTGGCGCCCGTTTGAAAAAAGCGAAATTACTTTCGGAATGACCTAATATATTACTTGCTAAAAGCTTTTGGAGGAAGGTAATGGGGTATGGCACAACTCCAGAAAATGTGTGGCTGCTGGCTACTTTTTGGGGTTGTGCCACACTCCATTAACTTACTTCGAAGCATTTAACATCATTTCCCAGAATGTTGATTCATAAGCCCTTTATCTATTCACGATTTCTAGGGATTTCATCCAAATTCAAAGAAAGTATAGCCTATGGCAAATATTGAATTACTTAGTAGTGTGCAATCTGTAAGATTGCAAAAATACAGGGTATCTCAAGAATAAGTACTTTTGTTTGTTAATGACTCTCTTTCAACAGAGTCTTCCACTCAGCTTCAAATACCAAGTAGAGTAGGCTTCAACTTTGATTTACAGTGGTGAACGATTCATCCATCTTTTTTCGTTATATACGATTATGGAAGGAACTTCGAAGAGGGTTTTGAGCCATTAATAGCTACATTTTGCACCAAAATAGCTGATCATTTGAAGCGCTCTAAAAATTTATAAGAAGTTGTCTGACGAAACCAACATGTTTGAAAACACTATGTAGCTTTTCACTTTTTTATACCATTCAAACGCCCTCTTCCACAATGGCGCTATGGTGGAGGTTCCCAGTAATTTTACAATAATTTGAAGAAATGAGCGATTTGTCTTATATTTTGAATCTGAATTAAAACATGCTACACTTATTAGCAGTTAAAGCTAAGCCGGAGACTTTGTGGGAAGAGACGTAAACAGACAGACAGATAGAGACATAAGAGACATAAATACTTAAGTTACAGTCTACTTCGGAAATTGTACCGTAAGTATTTATGTCGTAACGTAACGTAAATATTTATGGACGATGAAAAATATCCAGACTTTTGAAGATCGTCTTTTCAAAAAACAGCCTACTAGCATTATAGCTCTTGAAAGTTCTGTAACCACATGCATCTAGATTATATGAGGTATCGGTCTGAAAGTTCGTGCCGTTATTTGACCCAAGCTCAAACCACTCAGAGTAAGATAGACAAACGCTCCAGACTATGTTCGATGCAGAATTCCTTCCTCTTTTTTCAAAGTTATGTTTTTGTACAAAGTCGTTCGATCCCGCTCAAATAATCGTCAGAATATCCAACCCGTTTCCATCCTGAGTGTGACTATTTTTTAGAATTTGTATTTTCAAGTTTTGGCCTGGCTTTGATGACAGTTGGATAGAAGTGACAGAATGCAATAAAATGAACTTTTGCTCTCTTCAGTTTGCTTTCCAGTATATCTTAAAATAACTTCTCCGAAAGCCTTTCTTAGTCTGAGATACACAACCTCGCGGAACCTCAATAAATCTTCGGAATTTGAGGCCGAAAACAGCTTATGTTTGCGCTGATTTTACCAAGCAAATGAGCTTCAAAGGTTCGAAATTTTGCGTTTTACTGTGTACAGTCTGGGACGCTTTTAAAAAGGAACTATGATGCTTTTGTCTTCAAATTTCATGAAAATCAGGAAGAAAGAAGATTATCAGAAAGGGGAGAAAAAGTGCTTTGAGAACGACACCCTGGTTGCTTGCCTTTCATTGTTCTGTGAGGATTGGGATGCCCAAATATGAATTTGGTAGCATTAGAAAAATATTTTAAAAACTTTGAGGCATCACATTTTGTTTTTGTTGTCCTGTTGCCAAAGCTAGTCCAAAAGTTGAGTATAGAAATTTTGAAAAATTGCCAAACTGGGTGAAAACCATGCGTTGGAGATTCTGACGATTATCTGAGCGGACATCAAAGGAGTTTGAACAAAAACATAATTTAGGAAAGAGGAAGAGATTCTGCATCGACTATCTAGACCGCTTGTCTATCATTATTCTGAGTGATTACAGCATATGTCTGAAAAACGGCACAAACTTTCGGACCGACCTAATATTTTCATCCTTATTTTCTTCTTGAAAATAAGCGATGAAAAAAATGTTTGCCTTGTACGGAACTTCTTGGCGTATCTGTAACACCCCAAATTTTTCTCGAGCAAATGATTATTGGATAATAAGGTCTGTTATCGAATATTCATACACTTTTTTGTTGAAAGATTTCTGATTCGGAAAGAATCCGTGTTCTACAGAAAGCAGCATGCGGAGATTGTAGCTCTTGTAAAGCTCTACTTATTCAGGTTCTATTTCCATCACTGTTTTCGTTTTGAATACGAGCCATAAGAAAGTCGCTCCGCAACGCTTTGGCGGTCACTGTATTCTAGATCGCTCTGTTGCTCAAGTAATGCAATATCAGCATTAGACTTCATTTTTGATTAAATCAAAATGCATTTTCATTTTCTAATTCTTACTTTCACGTATCGAAAAATGGAAAATTTTTGCGATTTTTTTGGATTTTTTTTACTTTTAGATCACTAATCAGTGCACTTAAATAAAGCGAAATAGTAGGTGAGCAAGGTGCGGAGTACGACCTCTGCCTCATATAGACGCTAGAACCCTCCTGGGTGCAAATACTGATGCTGATTATATGCTTGCGGAGTTGATAGGAACTCAGGCGTGCCCTCTGTATCAATGCAGCAGTATTTGCGGACGATCATAGTTTTACTGATTCTTTGCGAGTCATCAATGAGAAAGTTTGATCAAAAGATTCTTGTAGGTGAACCAGCGCTGAAAAGGTTCGTGTATCTGTTGACGAAACGATATGGAAATTTCACGTCAGTGCAAAAAATTCGTAGGGCGTATGAGGAGCAGGCAAGGCATTTGCAACCATTTCCTTTAAGAAGATAGCTGAAAAAGCTCACATTCGTCAGTTACTTTGTTTAGATCCAAATGTATCAGAACACGACAGATGCTCTCGGATACATAGTGGCGAGGAACGGCTATGCCGCTAGCGACTTGTAAGTCCTTTTCACAAAAAATCACCTTTTAAATCTCTCACTTTGCACTAAGCTGGAAAAATTGATTATTTGGTAATTTTGTTTGAGCGCGACGTCGTCAACAAGAAAAAGAGAAAAATAGGTCTCTTTTTTCTTAACTCGTAAAGTTGTGTCATATGTACCGAGTGTCCCAAAAAGATGTGCACACTGTCTGATCGTTAATATCTCTCCTGCTTTCATGTCTTTTGCCGAGCTTAAGGTACCATTCTGTAGAGCGAGGATAAACTTAGATTTTTAAAGCGGAGCGTATCACCAATCACTTTTCGTTACTGTAGGATGACGGTATGAACTTTTTAGTATATAGCGTCACTGTGGAATAGGCCTGTTGATGGGTTAATTTCGAAAAAATCTAAAAATTTGTATAGCAAGGTTTTCAGGCGTCCTGATTTCACTGCATGACTTTCCACCAGTTTTTCGAGCTTTCTTGATGGCGTATAGACATTTCTGACAAAAATGGAAAATCAGTTGTTACCCCAAATTTGAAGTAACTCATGAAAGAAACAATGTAGTGACGTGCAATTTTCAGATTCAGAATCAGCATCTTCAATTTATCCAGTTCAAGAGTTTCTGGCTTGTTTGGTTTTCTTTATAAGGCAAAATACCGCTTTCAATGGCTTAAAATCCTCCTCGAAATTCCCACCGTAATCCTACAGTGTTGAAGAGCTGCTGATAAGTCGCTCCATAATGTGAATCTAAGTTTAACCTCGTAAAGAATGGTACCTCAAGCTCGGCAAAAGACATGAATGCAAGAGAGTTATCAACAATCAAACATTGTGCATATCTTTTTGGGACACCCTGTATATGCATCGCAACATGCGACAAACCAAGAAAAAAATGGACTCTCGCACTTTCAGCAAGCATATTGGGCGTATCGTATCGCATTTTTCAAAAAGTTGAATACTTGTAAAATTTTGGCTCAAGGTGTTACTCAGTGCGGATCACGGATAAAGTACCATTTTATTCAACTGACTTGGCTTCGAAAAACGGGTCTTCGTGCCCTAATTAGGGCTATGTAATAATCAGAGAGCACTCGCACGAGAGAGACGCAAGTGCGTTGGGGCGCGAGCGGCCTTGATTAGGTAACGAAGCCGCGCCCTCCGGAAGCCAAGCCAGTTGAATCAAAGGAGGTTATATTTATCGCCATTAGGCCAAATGAAGGAGTTAAGGTGGGTACAGGTAATCGGGGAAAAATTAAGAACTTGGCCGAAACTTGGTCCAGTTGGGTGCATTGGTGCATTGATTACAAGTGTGATGATCTCTTCATAATTCATACTGCATGACTTCCGTCGAGGCTACAGTAGATTGATGGTAGGTAAGCCAAAGCGACGGAATTAATCTAAACTTGGTACACTTTGATTTTTCTGAGCGTGGACAACGATCATGCTACCGTTTTTTTATAGCGGCCTCATCTAGCTGAGTTTCTGTAGCTTAAGATAGACAGACTAAGATCATAGAATGGATAAATTTCAGCTCGCTGCATGTAATCTACACGTGAATTACGAATATCGCCGTCGTTTAAAAAACCTTTTTTGAGAGGTTACAGCGTGTATAAGCAGCTGGATCATTCCAAGGTTGATTTTGCCTAAAGGGATCCCCAGGATATTGTTACGAAAATATACCGTTTGTTTTCAGTGCAGATCCATGTAAAGGGTTACGGTAGGTATTAGACTATCTAATACTCGCTGATTTGATAAAAGTCGGCCCAGTTCAATCGGGTGCCTAATTATGAATCTGATCGTGCTTTGTTATGTAACATGGGGGCACATACGATGAAAGGGCAAGAATCATAAAGTTGAAGTTTGTTAAATAAAAAAACTCAAAGTCATTTTCTAGCACTAATGCATTGCATTTCCAACGTGCCCATTTTACTTCAAAGCAACATATCAGGAATCGTTTTCCTATTTTTCACTTCTAAATTACTTTTAAAAACCTGTGATTGTCTCAAAAATTACTGGAAATAGTAAGAACTAGCTGGCTTACTCCCCGGCTCCGCCCGGCCCTGTCGAAACACTATAATAACCCTCCCTTTCCCTGTGCACACATCTACTTGTCAATTCCCTATTCCCGCTGTGTTACTAATCAGCATGCTCACTTCCTCTGTGACAACTCTCAACCCCGTAGCTTAAACTTAGCAAAAAATCGATAAAATCGATGAGAGTAACGGATGATTCTAAAATCTAATAGTGTATTCGTAGCCAGATGCTCGATTACCCCTCTGTGCCAACTCCCAACCTCGTAGGTCAAGCTTTGCAAAAATCGATAAAATCGAGAATTAATGTCTGCTGCGTAATCTCTACTGCTGCCAAGGCCTGCTTCAGCTGCAGGTCCCGCGTAGAATCAGTTAATTCTGTGCGCCTTTTGCAGCTGAACGAAGCTGAACAATATATTCGCTTACTCTGGCACCTACCTATGCGTGCTCTGGCCTTGCAGTTCGAAATTGCTGTGCGGGCGGGCAGCATTCGAGAATACCGTGAGATTTGGGCCACTTTCGAAGCAAATTTCAGGCTTGGTAGACCCTCTTTTTCGCTCCAAACTTCAGTCATCGCTTAGGTAGGGGTTCTACTGCAACATCGCCACAAAAGCCCGGCAACCATCTTTTTACCGGGGACGCTGCCTTTGAGGGCACCGTCCACCCAAATTCATTTCCATGTTTTTGTCGCTTTTAGGCTTCCTCAAGGCTCTGGTTCCAAATCTGAAGTTAAGAATCCGCGAAGCCTCCAAAAATCCTCGTTTTAAAGAACCCGCTGCTATAAGCGCGGGCGAGGGAAAGCCAAAGTGAGCGGGTGACCACATGGGTGAAGACCACCTCCGGATTTTTCGCTCCGGAAACAATCTTTTGCGCAGCTTAGGGTCTGCCTAGTTTGGGGCCCACACTAGTATGTCATCACAATCTCAACACGCTCCAATTTGAGTGGACGGTGCCTTCAAACGGCTTCAACAGATTCAAAGACATGCATAACGTTTAACATGTCTTGACAAGTGAGATTTGGTTCCGAGCATTTATCACTCCAAAGCAGCCTCATAAGGTGCTTTGTGGCTTAGTGTCTAAAAGTATGCATCATGCGGAGCTGTCACCGTTCGAAAACCGAATCAATCGCAATGATCGCATAATAGGTGAGAGCCCGGCAAAGCGGTTTAACTTGACCCGAGCCACACTAGCTCTCATCACTTCTAGCGATACAGAAGGTGTTCTTGCATACTTGATTTCGTAAAAGAATTTTTCTCATAAGGGAGGTCCGTTTGATCGGAGTGGCCCCTTCACATGAAATTGAGACGACTATAGAGAGCATCGAACGCTGATCCCAAATCTGTCTTCATTATCTGCATCTGGACATCGAGCTATAGGGGTTTTTGAGTGAAAATTTGAATGAATAATTAGGACAAAATTTGTTAGAATTGCTCAAATGGGTCAATGTAGATTATCAGAGCACTCCATTTGTATGATACCTTCGTCCAAAACAGTCATACTCAATACTGCTCTATTTGACGCTGTAAAGACCGTAACATTTGATTTCACCTATAATGTGTGTTTATTTTTTTGCACCAAGAAACTATTCATAAGTCGGCATGGAGAGGCGCTAAGCAGATAATGAAATTGGATTTGGAATCACCGTTTGATGCCCTTCTAAGTGATATGAGACTCATTTGAAAGGGCCACTTCGACTAATCGGACCTCCCTTGTCAGTGATATTCAAGAACTTGCAGTCTGCTACTTATTAGTAACGTATAAAGCTCGGAATATCTACTGTTGGAGAGGCACGTCAACGTTATGAAAAGGGCCATAATTTCCACAAAAAACGCATTTTTGTGAAAAAGCACAATCAACATGGAAGACTTGCAGCTTCTACATCCCAACGACACAGATTGACTTCTTCGCTGATCTGATGCAAATATTCTTCGAAGCGGGAGTATTCAAAGGCATAGCCGTACTCAAATTTCTCGCTGCCGTTGAGCACATTGTGTAAGTACCACGATGAGTTGGAACTATCAATATGTATGACCAATCGCCACGCGTTCGATGGAGTACCATTCATTCTTTGAATAATGAGGGAAGGATGCCAGTTTGATCAGGCAAAAGGGAAAAATATATAAAGATTGTTCCAAAAGTAAGTACACATTTTCAATCGACAATAACTCTTCTACCACAGAGTCTTTTGCTTAGCTTCATGGATGTTCAGTAGAGCAGGCTTCAACTTAGATTTACAACAGAGAGTGAATCACTCAGCTCTTCTCATTACTGTAGGATTACAGTAGGAACATTGAAGAAGGTTTTGAGCCATTAACGGCTACATTTTGCCATTTTGCCGTTTGCCCATTTTGCCCTGCATTTTGTAGAATGGATACTCAACAAACCGAAAACCTCATCATTAGGCCAAACTGAGTCGCTGATTATAGAAATGATTCACACTCACCGTAAAAAGTTTTTTCCATCAGATATGCCATGTACCGCAGCAACGTTTTTTCAGTGTTCCTTAAAAATGCGATAAAAACCGTTTAAAACGCTTAAAAAACATGTAAAAATTGTTTGAGGAAATCAGCATATCTGTCACCTCTACACAACTTCTCGGAATTTTTTGAAATTTTTTCTTAAACGGCCTATTTCATAATGGCGCCGTATGCTGAGATTTCCTACCGTAATCCCACAGTAATCGAGAGCGATGAGGAACTTGCTTTCTACTGTAAATCTATGTTAAAGCCTGCTCTACCGAATGGTACTTCAATTTAGGCCAAAGGCTTTGTGGCAAAAGAGTATATAAAAATATAAAATATATAATAAAATATAAAATATATACAGGGTGTCCCAAATATAAGTACACATCTTTTGGTATAGACCAAAAGATGTGTACTTATATTTGGGACACCCTGTATATATTTAGACGCTTCTTCAAACGCTAATTTCAAATCTGCTTTCCTTTTGTGCAAAACAACTCTTCGAAAGAAGTTATGAGCGCTTGAATGTCTAAATTTGTTAGGCTTTGAGGGCAGCGTCCCGGCCATTTTTTGCATTTCCAACTTTCTTCATTTTTAGGCCTTTTCGATATGCAGAACCCAAATCTGGGCTTAGAACGGGGGTAAAAAGAACGCTTTTGGGGCGTTTACCCTTCAAATTGTAGCTCGCATCCCCGCACGAAGACCCTGCTGTCTGCAGTATTTGCTTGGGATAGCACGCACAATGCGGGAGCGATCGCGGAATCCCGCGCCGAACAGGTAAGCAAAGCCGTTTGAGCTGGGCATGGAGGCTAGTGGGGTGAACAAAGACCCCACCACAGCTATATCCTCTAGGGCACGAATCTGCCAGGACACTGCCTTTAAATGGCATAAAATTGGCGCATTTGTGCAAAAACACGTATGTTTTTCACTGTATCCTTCCTTGCAGTCAGTATACGTTTCTCACTGTACGATGTTTTTGCACAGTTTCGCCAATTTTACGCCACTTAAGAGTTGACAAAAGTAGACTTTTGAATGCTCGTTTTTTTTTCAGAGAGTTCAAGCTCAATGGAAAGCAGATTTGGAATCAGCGTTTGGACGCGTTTAAAGATATAACTACACCTCTTTTTGGTTTGCCAGATAAAGTTGGTATCTCCTTCTTTTGTAAAAGAGACAAACACGCTTTGCATGTCTGGTTAAGAAGTTAATGAGTGTTTCGACGCGTTTTGGTAAACTACCAGTAGGAATCGAACTTCGGTTATCAACGAGCTCAGACATTCTTTCAAGAACGTAAGTAAATCAACGAAAAGGCGTTGAAACTCACTTACGAATTTGTATCAAACTTATGCAAAGCGTGCTCTGTCTCTTAGTTGGAGAATGAGTGATACATAGCACAATATTCGTAGCTAAGTTAACAATGCAAAACAGCGCAAGCTTTTTACATCATTGTTTTTATAATTCAAAGTGAATAGACACTCAAAACGCCTTTTCACCATACGCTAATCACTTGCCTCTTATACAGATATACAGACCAACACATGATTTCAGGCCACCGCGGACAAAAGTAAAGCTCATTCCACGTAGAAACCTGAGCGATTTCTCATACTTCTATCATAGAGATCTCATCATGTTGCATCCACTGAAACAAAGTTACTTGAGAGATGCCAGTTTCAAACAAAGGTATTTTGTAGAGTCAAAGAACTCTTAATTTTTTACAGGCATTCTAGGTACTGCACCTCAGTGATACGAACATTCAGAGAGATGCTTCTGACAGTACCATGATCAACTTCTCGATTCTAAACCTTTGTAAAGCGCCTAATTTGGACTTAATATCTTGTGTATAACTAGTTTAATGAAGTGTATCAAGAATGTTCTTGATGTGACTTTCCAAACCAGTTACAGTCGTCACTTCAGTGCTGGTTATTTGGCAAAATGAGCAGCAGATACAACCAGAGCCCGGCACAGATCGTTTAGGAGTAGACTGGACTTCGTTTTCGGGTGAAAAAGCAAAAGAAATATAGTTCATGGGTCCGAAAAAGGTATATAATACAGATTAGGTTAGGGATTTTTAAACATTTTCGAAAAGGGCCAAGAAGAGTTCGTAAAATTTTGCGGATAGAAACGGAGTTGGACGGGCCCTGTATATAGCTTCAGCGGCATCAGAAGCACTCTGATATAGCACTGCGTCCGTCACCTGTGCTTCGAAGAGGCTCGTACTGGCTCCTATGTATCTATAAGAATATATGAGGAAAACAACGATACATCTCTATGCAGAAAACTTCTCAGCTTAGGAAAACCCTGCCCAACCCAACACTTACACAATCAATTCTTATTGCGCCCTTTTCGTAAAGTAACAAACTTTTGGTCACTTTTTCGAGCTAAGATTTATGACTAGGGCGAGCAAGGGGTGTGGCACACAAGCGCCGGATGCGACCCCCACCTATCTCATGTCTCAACACCCCCTCCCTCATTTTCTTCTACATAGGCATGACATAAAGGCTCTACCATGCATAATTAGGCACATATTCATAATCATCATGTCAAATAACCACCATGGGCCAGGTTCTAGGAATCTCTGAAGGTTCCCAATATTGGAACACCCAAGCGAAGTGAACATTTTCGAAGATGATTGACTACAGTTAAAAAGTGAATTAGCTAAATCTTTTTGTACTCAATACAATGCACTTCCTATCCCATACTATGTCCTGAAATAACCATCAAACTATGGGATTAGAAGCAGGCCAAAATCTCGTTTGTCCCATTTTTCGCTTCCATTGGCAGCGCTTTCACCAGGTTTTACTCAGAGCGAAGAATGTGAATCAGGTCTAAATTACTCCTATGAAAATTACAAACGCACGCTAGCAAACTATATGTATTTTGTTCGTTAAAATTCTCTTTGGAGGCAAGTCAATGGGGTGTGGCACAACCCCTAAAAAGCTGTGGGGGCTACAGCTTTCTATGGATTGTGCCACCCCATTAACTTACCTCCAAAGTATTTAAATCTCTGCCTTTTTATATGATTGCTACTGCTAAACCTTCTTCTCCACATAGCAGAAATTTCATTCAAAGTGGTTTTTCCTAGGGAAAGACATAATCGTTTTTCCTTAGCTATGCAAATGTGAGACTGCCTTAAGTATTCTAACTAAAGCCCCAACATGTTTTAGTATCTTTTACCTTATTCCCCAGCAATCCCCAATTTCTTTCGATTTCTAAAAAAAATTCTAAAGGTTTGGTCCGGCACTTACATGGTAATAGGTGACTTAATGCATTCGCCTTGACCAACAAAAACTTAAATCATAAGTTGTGCAATATATTGCACGCCGATATTTTGCAATGTAACCTGTTTATTGATTAGGTGAGATTCTCTGGAAATTTGAGTAGCCTCACCTACGAAACTTCACCCCGCCGTACCGGGCCCCCATCAACCCCGCCCTTCGGTCGAAGTATCTCTCCCCTCTCGCCGTCCCCTTAGCTCCGCCCAATCTCAAGTCATGGCGTAGTTTACCGCGTTTTCTAGAAATCGCTTCAGAATGATTCTAAAATTCTGGGTCGGTTTGAAACCCCGACTTCAAAGTTCTGCGTTAACTCAGAAACTAGTGAAACAGTAAAGGTGCTAGACTGCATCCGCGCGCTTCGAGACCGCACCCCGGTTTCCCGCTATCTGATGTATTTGAATGCAATATATTGCACGCCGATACAGTATTTTGCAATGTAACCTGTTCATTGATTAGGTGAGATTCTCTGGAGAATTGAATAGCCTCACCTACAGGAGGTCACAGTAGTCGCAGTCCCTCCAGGGTGAAGGGTGTTTCAGTTGGTCGAAAAATCATAAAATGCCGACAGGGGGGGGGGAAGGTGATGGTGATGGTGTTTTCTTATTTTCCAAATCAAAGTTTATCATTTTAAATTCTCTGCCATCATTGGTTGTCTTTTTACCAAAATTTGAAGACTGATAGGATTGGAACAACCCTATATGTTTTTAAAAATACCATAGAAGATGTATATGCGAGAACATCTGTTTCGGGAAAGAGGTAGACAATTTTCAAGCATTTACGAATTTTTAAAAGAAGAAATCCGTAACACTGTAGATGAACGGCAACGTTAGCAATGAAAAGGTTTTTATAACCATCTTGTCTTCCGCTTTGAGAGAAAATATAGCTTGCCTGGAGTCTGTTGAAAAAGTGCTTGGTGAAGAGTGTGGGTAGTGATTTCCTAATATTGAAGAGTTTTTAGGTTAGAAAAATCCCTAACTTCTGTAGATAAACATCTTATACGCCGTGATGGTCACCATTGGAACCGTCTCATCCTCCGCTTTCAGAAAATATATACTTTGCCTAGGGTCCTTCAGAAAAAGTGCCGGGTGAAGGGTGGGTGAGACTTTTATAATGGGAAGAGCTCAAGTACAGGCTTTTTACCATTGTAAAAAGACGTCTACTTGAGCACTCTCATTATAAAAGTCTCACCCACCCTTCACCCGGCACTTTTTCTAATGGACCCCAGGCAAAGTATATATTTTCTGGAACCGGAGGACGAGGCGCTTCTAATGGTGACCATCTCGGCGTACAAGATGTTCGTCAGCAGAAGTTATGAATTTTCTTATGTTAAAAACTCGAAAATCTTCAAAAATCGCTAGGCACCACCCAGGCACTTTTTTCAACGTACTCCTCCTTTCCTATACAAAAACAATTTACGTACAAATATCTTCTTTGCTTAACCTTACCTCACTGTTGATTATTTTTCTCGGCTTTTGGTGAAGGGGGTCACCTTGGTCCCGGCTCAGGGGTGAAGGGAGGGCGAGAAAATTCTCACACTATCGCACCTGTGCCTCGGGCGAAGTATCTCCCTCCCCCCCCCCCTCTCCCCGTCCCCTTAGCTCAGCCCACTCTCAAGTCACGGCGTAGTTTACCGCGTTTTCTAGAAATCGCTCCAGAATGATTCTAAAATTCGGGGTCGGTTCGAAACCCCAACTTCAAAGTTCTGCGTTAATTTAGAAGCTAGTGAAACAGTAAAGGTGCTAGACTGCATCCGCGCGCTTCGGGACCGCACCCCGGTTTCCCGCTATCTGATGTATTTGAATTGGCACGATTTTCTTTATGTATTAGACTAGACTTGATGACTCTGAGTTTTTGTAATATCTTGTGTGTTGTCTAGTCATGCAACCTGGACATTGTCTTGTATTCATGGACTTTGTTGTCACGCCGGTTTGTTAGGATATTTTAGGTCTAAAGTTTCGGCAATAATGCCTTCTTCAAAGACCTGAAAGAAAGTCTCAGACTTGAAAGAAAGTCTCACACTAGTTTTTTTGCCCTATATGATCAAATCTCTCCTCTTGACTAGTTTAGTTCGACGCCTTAGGAGCAAACAAGCGGAGACATTACACGACAAGTGGCATACCAAGAACTCCACCGACAGCGCAACGACGACGTTCAAACTCCACTGGTGGTAAAAGGCTATAGCTGACCGATATGGGCAGCTTAACAGAAATGGCATTGAGTCACTTGTAACGGAGAGCTGTTCATTCTTCCCGTTCAGTTTCGGTGCGCGCGAGAAAATGTATGCCTGCCTGCTTGCTTTGCTCTATCGAAAACTACCTGAAACTTCTGCAGCCCACCTAAATTATAAAAAGAATGTGACCCATAGTGCTAAAGATCAAGACCAATAAATTTCATGGAAAACCTGATATGTTTATTATGTCTTTATAGAAACCAAAATCTGTTCAGTTCTCTGCTGTAAGAGAGCCAGACATGAAAGGATGTTATATTATCAGTATTAGAAGACTATGTCTTTGAAACAATTCCCAGGCTAGGCGGATACGGGAAAATGCGCGTTGCTAACTTTTGCCACATCGCTCGAAAGACTGTTGGCATGCATTTTTCGAGACGGAATTACTTTTATCGCAATTTTTCGCAAATAAATTAATGCTTTCTGAGCTCGCGATCCTCCTTGCGAATGACGTTTGAAGCACGTGGTTCCAGTTATAGCATTAGTTGGGAAAAAACGAAAATTCTAAGTCTTTCTTCTGAACTGGCATCAGAACCTTCAAACAGCTGCTGTTGTATGTTTGCTGTTCTCAGCATTATCATAACTACATAGCACAATAGTGTTTGGGGTAGAGGCGGTCCTTATCAAGGGGTGCCAGCCCTACGCCAGTGTTGTCTTCTGTAGCTCACAAAGATCAGCTGCACCTAACATTTCGATCTGATGAATATTCAAAACCACTGAACCACCTTCAAGGGATATAATATCCCACACCGCACAGTCTTCAATTTTCGCGTATATGATTGAGGAGCGTAAAAGACATTTGAGCAGCTCTCTAGAGGAGATTTTTTTGGAAGTTTCCTTCTAGTTTAATGACATCGACTTCTGCTCAATTTTAGACAAGTAGTAAATTTTTGAGAATGTCAATCTGTAAAATGAATCTGCATCAAATCCTCCATGTCCCATCTTCACCACATGCCCACAAAATATTAAAATGAACCGTTTTTGGATACCCCGTGTTACAGGGCGCATCTTCATTTTAGCTTATCGGAGGCGAATGCCTTTGAATCTGCTTGAAGCCTCTGCCTGCGCATCAGGCAGAGCCGGCACACTTCTAGGACATGATAAGATCCTGATATAGAGATTCTAGGGAGAACTATTTTTAGAGTAAATAGCATGTACGACTCTCGATAAATCTCGGCATCTTATATATAAAGCTGAATGTCTGTTTGTATGTATGTATGTATGTATGTATGTATGTCTGTATGTCTGTCTGTGTGTACGTATGTTCCGAATAGAAAATTCCATTTCTGAACCGATCCGGACCAAACTTGGCACACATACACTTCGGGCCCCGGCGGGTGTCATAGGCTACTTTTCGTCATCGATCGATATCGATTTTATCGATTTTTATCGATTTTTTTGCTGAGTTCACCTACGGGGCTGGGAGTTGGCACAGGGGGGTAATCGAGCATGGGGATTCCGAATACAATATTGGTTTTCAGGATTATCGATTACTTTTATCGATTTTATCGATTTTTTTGCAAAGTTTGAGCTACGGGGCTGGGAGTTGGCACAGGGGGGTAATCGAGCATGGGGATTCCGAATACAATATTGGTTTTCAGGATTATCGATTACTTTTATCGATTTTATCGATTTTTTGCAAAGTTTGAGCTACGGGGCTGGGAGTTCGCACAGGGGGGTAATCGAGCATGGGGATTCCGAATACAATATTGGTTTTCAGGGTTATCGATTACTTTTATCGATTTTATCGATTTTTTTGCAAAGTTTGAGCTAGGGGGCTGGGAGTTGGCACAGGGGGGTAATCGAGCATGCTGATCATCCCCAAGGGGGGTGATCAGCATGCTCGAACACCCCTGTGCCAAATTCCAGCCCCCTAGCTCAAATTTTCAAAAAATCGATAAAATCGATAAAAGTAATGGACGATCTTGAAAACTAATATTGTATTCGTAATCTGCATGCTCGATTACCCTCTGTGCAAACTCCCAGCCCCGCAGGTCAAACTTTGCAAAAAGATCGATAAAATCGATAAAAGTAATGGACGATCCTGAAAACTAATATTGTATTCGGAATCCCCATGCTCACTTCCCCCCTGTGCCAACTCCTAGCCCTGTAGGTGAACTCTGCCAAAAAATCGATAAAATCAATAAAAGCAATCGATAATTCTGAAAACTAATATTGTATTCGGAATCCCCATGCTCACTTCCCCCCTGTGCCAACTCCTAGCCCTGAAGGTGAACTCTGCCAAAAAATCGATAAAAATCGGTAAAATCGACATCGATCGATAACGAAAAGTGGACTGTGACACCCGCCGGGGCCCGAAGTGTATGTGTGCCAAGTTTGGTCCGGATACGGCGGAGCCGGGTAAGCCAGCTAGTAGTTTATAAGTTGAGATTGATGCCTTGTAGCCAACGCCGAGATTGTTACAAACTTTATTGGCCAACGTTTCGGCTTCTCGCCCTGAAAAGATATTAGCACGTGAACCTAAGACGGCTGCTCGCAAATTTCTAGAAGCATTGTGGATTCATGCTAGGAACCCACAAATTGACCGTGAAGAAGAATGCCTCGCAATCACGAGAGAACTATCTCCTTGTCTGAGCCAACTATGCTGACCTTCCATTTAGTACTTCATACGGTCAGCCCAGCGGTCGTTCTACCAAGGGAATTGTTTGTGTGGTGAGTTACTGTTGCAAAGCTACTGGCCAAAATTAAGGCTTAGACCTTTTTCGTAAGGCCGTAAAGACATTTGCCCGTCTGGGTTACGAATCGATATCCCATTCAGGCCCTGACGAAGGCCAGAAGCCGAAACGTTGACCATTAAAGTTTGTAACATCTCGGCGTTGGCTACAAGACATCAATCTCAACTTATTTTTAGAATTTCGAAACCAATTCTTGCAGTGTATCTAAAGAAAGGAAAGCGCAAAAAAATGGAACAATTGATGCACAAATGATGTCGCGGAGACGCCAAAGAAGTCTAGAGGAAAAACTAGAGCTGTGCCGCGTAAAAACGGCAAAGAAAAACATCCATCTGGCGCAGGGTTAAGCAAGGGGTGTAACACACGATTGCTGGTTACGACCCCCCCCCCCCTCTGATTGCTGTCTTAATAAGACCCCCCCCCCCCTGAACTATATACCTAAGATACATTACAGAGTTGAGAAAGAGGTCAGCCACAAGTCTTTCGAAACCCCCCCCCCCTCCCATGAAAGCCCTCAAACGACATCTTCTTCCTCCTCTTAACCTCTAGACCTCAACGTGTGACATTCTGGAGGACACCATCTTTTTCTAGAGAGTTTTCAGATTTCTGAGAGCTGTACGCCCGATTTTCTGTGACTGCACTTTACAATCACACGTAATTTGACGGCTGATTTTGATCTGAATGGGCATATTGAAAGGGCCATAATTTTCTTATGGGTGGGGGTTCAGCTCCAAATTTCCAATGTAGCAAGAAGAAGCTATGTGCTCAATACTCACACCAGCAGTGGAGCGCTTTCTGGATTTTAAAGGCAAGTTAAGGGGGTGCGGCACACCCCCTTTAAAGCTGCGGCAGCCGCAGCTTTTAAGGGGGTGTGCCGCACCCCATTTACTATATTAAAAAAACATTTTTAGCGGATATTTATATGAATAGATAGTCTAAACCTTGTAGATTCCATAGGACTGTTTGGAGCCTGATTTGTCTTCTTAGCTCTAAGTAATATTTGGTGAAAGCACAGCGATCAAAAGCGAAAAATAGGAAAAACGAGATTTTGGTTGGCTTCTAATTCCACAGTTTGCAGGTCTTCTGAAGCGGGAAAAGAGTCTTCCTGAAATGGACAAAGAAGGAGTAGTGCTTTGTCTTGAGTGCAAAAACGGATAGCTAATTCACCTTTGAAACAAAGTTAACCATGTTGGAATTTGAACATTTCATTTAGGAAGCCTAGTATCTTGAATCTTTAAAATTCGCTCACACTTTGTCTACAGGGGTTAACTGACATGCTAATTATGGATATGATACGAATATCATGTTATCACTATTATCAAATTACCCAACTACGACCCCCTCCCCTTTTGACTCCTCAATACGACCCCCCAGGTGTGGCGTGCCGCACTCCACGCTTGACCCTGATCTGGCGACTTGCTCGATCACCTTTGAACTCCGAGTCAACATGTTATTCATTTTCGTACAAGTCGACATGTTTTCTATTATGGTAGTCACTATTGGCATTGCAGCTGGCTTACGATTCTTGCTCGGCTGCTTGATATTCACTCTCTATTATGCCTGAAAAATCCTAATAGAAGTAATACAATTTTCTTTCTCAGTTTCTTCTTTTTGTGGCTACCTCTCTATATGTGTAGTGCTGTCCGCAGTCTCATTCGTTGTCACACTTTATATGGCGTGTGATGCGATTGTTGCTTGAAGGAAAAGCGCACATAATCACCTCAAAACGTTTGCATTTGGTTTTGTGGTACTTTTCTTCCATGAAGAGTCTTAATTCCTGTGACTAATTAACTGTTCGTATATCAACCTCCTGGTACATAAGTGAAGAAGAAGGTATTGAAATACTCTGCATTGTATTTGATGAAAATTTTACTTAATTTCGATTTAGAAAGCATTTATACTGCAGGAAATGCACTTTTTTCCAAAGCGAAAACTCTGCAAGCAAACTGTGGTCTCGCTGGTAGTATAATCGGAACCCTTTGAGGCTTAGTATTGAAATAAGGTACTTTACCGTTATCCGGCTGAACAGGCTTGTAATTACTGAAAACTATTTCGTTAGAAATGTTAAACAATTTCCGCTTTCATCAAAAAACTAAAAAAATCAAAAATATGCGATTCCACGCATGTGTTCAATGATTAGACGCTTCTTTTTCATTGACTATTATGTGTGGGTTCCTTCGGCGCTCTAGAAAAAATCGAGTTTATTGCAACAAGACCTATTGCGCAAAGGATTACACATGCGAACATAAGCTGTGAATAAATAGAATTACTTTTGAAAGTAGTATTATGTTATCCTTGCATTTTAGAGTTGTTAATTTCATTCAACCATAGCTCATGCCTTTGACTTATATAATGATTCCAAAGATCAGCTTTAGCTGCACGCTGTTTTTGTAAAGTTACATTTGTACAACCGCTTTTGCATGCTAAGGCTCGAGTTTTTGAAGTTTAGGTTTTATAATTGGAGATCAAAGTTACATTAACTTAATCTGATATGAAGAAGGTAGAAGTATCTACTTGATTGTATAAACTATATTTGCTGTCCGCTCTGAGGCGTTGTTGTGGAGTCGATCAAAGCCAAGAGAATCTGCTCCGCACTGCAAGACTATAGCCTCCGGTTGGAAGCTTTCCACCAATTGTCCTATAATTAGGCGAAACACTGAAAGATAGTCTGTATGATTTATTTCACTCTTTGAAAAATCCAGTGAGCTACCATCATCGTCAATACCCTGCTGTAAAGGCACATTCACAGCAAAGTAACGTCTTGCACCCAATCCCTGATCATAAATGCTCCCCGTTTCAGGAAAAAACAGGCTTCCATATTTGAGAAATGAAACTGCCATCACCTGCAAAACTCCCGTTCTTCTATGAAGTTGGACGTAACGTTGAGACTGAAGCTTACAGATCTGTGAAGCAAAACGCTTCTTGGACTCCGTCTCTATGATGAATGTCAATGTGTCCACATGAAGTACCCTGAAAGAGAACAAGCGTACGCATGCGCGTCGTTTTCCGCAAGGATAGCTTACCATTTGTAGTATTTGAGCAATTCCAAATGGCGATAACGATATCGTTCACATAACAAAACCCACTTGCTTCAGCCTCCAAAAAATTTGATCACTGGATGCTACAAGCTCAAAAGTTAGCAAACGGGGCTCAAAAAGGACATATTGCCTCACTTTTTCGAAATCCTTCGGCATAACTGATAACAGTGTTAAAAACTTTACGATTCAATCGCTGGACACCTTCCAAGGATTCTCCAGTGTAAATCGAACAGAATCCGAAAATCCCTTCGAAAATAGGACTAAAACGAAAAAGCGAGGTCACTTCGATTCAGCCGAGATTTTGATAAAAGTAAGATTTGAACGTACCAATCCTCGCCAGCACGTGTGTAAAGATAATGCGCATAACGTATAGTTCTTACTGACCTGTTAAACTGCTTATGCAGAAAGATGAAGACGTATAAAAGGTAGTCAGGTGGTGGACACGATCATGCACTCATGTGTAAGGAACTGTAAAGTTCGTTCATTTTATTAGGGTGATCCAAAAGTAATGGGGCACCTTGATTTTTTTACATTCTTCAAGGATTTCTTTCTGATTAGCTATGAATGCCCAGCATTTTTAACGCCTTTGGGTAAAGTGACCTTCGCAGGTTATCTTAACAGCGCCTTGCAGCATCTCACCGACATTTCTTCGAGTGGCGCTTCAAAGAAGTCAGACAGACTTTTTCGAACGCCATCCGAATTTGGGCTGCTGCACTTGATAGTCCCTGGACATATGGCATACCATTCGAAAGAGCTTTCCAAGCTCTTTTTAATGCTTACTTGAGTATCCAAAAATTGCCCATTATTTTATACAAAAAAGGCACTTTATTCGAAAAAGAGCGGTGTTGGGCGCAGATTTTCAGACTAAAATTCATGTTTTGGACCACAATCTTTTGAAAATGAGAAAAGTCGAAGTAATTTGCTTATGTATGGATAGAGCGTAAAAAGCACTACCAGAAAGCAACTGCTAAGTTTGGGCTTATTTGATTACCTTAATGAAAGAATAGGTAATATGTCTCCTCATACCCAATGCTTTATCTTCTGTTCTAAAGCCTTGGGACCACCGAGCTATTGTGGATTTGGTGACAGTCCCCTCACCCGTTACTGCGCACATATCTTTGGTAGGCTCACTTGTTTTACTGCGGCGCTGCTGCGCAAAGTTCAAAATTACTTGAAGTGGTGAGCTTTAATTTTAAGCGCTTATAAAAATAACGCCACGTGACAGCGCC
The DNA here is from genome assembly GCA_958299035.1 of Cylicocyclus nassatus. Classification (NCBI taxonomy): domain Eukaryota; kingdom Metazoa; phylum Nematoda; class Chromadorea; order Rhabditida; family Strongylidae; genus Cylicocyclus; species Cylicocyclus nassatus. Next base: position 30,275,197 of record CATQJL010000223.1, on the reverse strand, counting down.
CAACTATAGACCTCGATCAGAAGGTTTTGTTGTGTACTAACATCTACCAGAACTTGGACTTCCAATTAGTTTTTCTATTTGAGAAAACTGCATTTATTGTCTAGCTGCCCCATTACTTTTGGATCATACATGATAATACATGATAATCAAATAGTAATAGGTTAGTGAAGACGAAGTAGGTTATTGCAGAATTGATTTGAAGAAAGGTCAGTTAGACATCAGCACAATTCACATAAATCTAATCTAAAGTTCCTCGTAGTGAGATGTGAGAATGCACTGCGAGCTTTATAACTCACGCGCTTATGGTGGGTGAGAGTTGATATAAAACGCACGCTAAAATGAACAGGTGCAAGGGGAAGACTACTCTACATGTAACTTTACTTCCTTACATTCATACTACTCCTTCAGAGTTGTTCATCCAAACGTGCAGAACTAAGTTATAGCGAAAATTTGGTTTATTGTTAGGGGAAAGGCTTGTTGGTATAATTAGAAAAACAATATCAACGTACTAGTAATATAATTTTGGAAGTAGTTTATTGAAAGCATCATTATTGATAAACTATTCGACAAGCGGCCAAGTTTTTAAAAGGGATTCCAAAGCTTCATAATGCTATAAATGCAATTTTATATTATTGCATTATGTATACGAGTCGCCAGCTGGTAACAGTGAGCGAGAAGACTATAAAACGGACCAACGTGTTTTCTCATTAACCTAAATTTTGTAATTACTAACAAATGATCAACTCCATTAGCTAATCAAATACATACCTGGCGTAAAACAGACCCCGGTATAGGGTTCTTTCATACAAATCAAATTCCGCATTTGAAAGCCTTCGGACTCTGGGAGCTGGTGTGGCGCAATCCTCGGTGCGGTTACCTCCAGTTGTGGTTTAGAACTTTACTTCTTTATGAGTTGCAAGTGAATTTGAGTTATCTTAAGCCTACATTGTGAGTTCCTCGATAAACCTCAAGAAAGTACCTTGGGTAACCGCGGCCTAGGAGGTTGACTTGCATTTTCTGTAGATAATAAGACTGATTTTCAACAAAATCTTCAAACCGTTATACCTTCATTTATGAATCTATTTACATGGAAAAAACAATAAGAAAAAGAAACTGTTAGACTGCAGCCGACTCGTCTCATTCACCTTACAATAATGGCAACATTGCAGAAGTAATACCTAAAATACAAGCGCCATTAGTGCAAAAACAGGCGTAAAGATCATGCACTACGCTGCAATTGCACATCAAAACATTTTATCGTATAGCCAGACTTCATTCGACTCTAAGCGTTGTGTAGATTTAGCCTACACATGCTATTGTGCAATTTTCCGTCTCAAACTTCAAAGTGCACTAAGCCTATTTCTCTTCAACGCTTTGTGCAGATATTGATGTTGAATGTCATTCAAAGACCTTCTCAAAAGGTACCAACTGATGGTGACAAGCCAAGTGTTTGTAAGTTTTTAAAGTAATATATAGGAAGAATGGTGATTTCCTTACTGTATTTTGGCCATGACACGCGTATGATAGGGAATGGAACTTTTTTACCTGAAGAATGTTGTAGCAGTATTGGTTGGGGTCATGAACCGTCAGTATTACTATTAGCGCCCAATTTGCACTTCACCTGTTTCTTGTCCTCAGTAACCATGCCCTCTTCTCGCAATGCATGAAACCGGAATTTTATGAAAACTTTTTGAATAAAGGTTCAGATGAGATTTTGTTTAGTTGCGATAAAAATTGGCATTTAGAGGGGTTCTCTATTACGTTGCTTCCGAATATGCTAATAATTTTTCTTGAGATCTCGAGTTTATTTCTAAAGATTTTTTCATTACATTTTAGTGCAAATTTGGAAATATTACGAGTTTTTGTCATGGCCGCTAATATGCTATGTTCCACTGGAAATTTCTGGATGCTTTTCTTTTGAAATCATGAACTTTTTTACCAACTCAAATCAAGTTTCGCGCGAATCACTTTTGTTGAAGATAGACCAGGCGATTTCGAAAATTTACTTTATTAAGTGCATGAGTAAACATAAGGAAGGATACATGTGATATCCCATGACACGCGAATGATAGGGAATGGAACTTTTTAACCCGAAGATGTTGTAGCAATATTGGTTGGGGTCATGAACTATCAGTATTACTATTGGCGCCCAATTTGCACTTCACCCTTTCTTGCCCTCTAACCGTGCCCTCTTCTCGCAATGCATGAAACCGGAATTTTATGAAAACTTTTTGAATTAAGGTTCAGATAAGATTTTGTTCAGTTGCGGTAAAAATTGCATCCAGAGGTTCTGCATTAGGGTGTTTCCGATTATGCTGATGATTTTTCTTGAGATCTCAAGTTTATTTCAAAAATTTTTCATTACATTTTACTGCAAATTTGGATATCAAGAGTTTTTGTCATGGCCGCTAATACGCTGGTCCACAGAAAGTTTCTGGATACTTTTCTTTTTGAAGCATGAACTTTTTTACTAACTCAAATCAAGTTCTGCGCAAATCAATTTTGTCGCAAGATAGACCAGGCGATTTCTGAATATTTACTTTTTTATGTGCATGAGTAATCATAGAATAAAAAAGAAGGATACATCATAAGATAAATGGAAGGATACATAGGATAAACCATAGGATAAAGAAGGAGATACAAATGCGAAGGAGCGGTGTTGGATAACACAAGACAAGCTTCGTATAACATTGTAGAAGCAATATACAGTGTGATCAACATTAGGTCTTAATGGCGATCAAGTTGCGTAAGGGGCATCATGATTGATAAACCATTCGGCATGCGAGCAAGTTGTTAAAACGGATTCATCAAAGTTTCGTAGAGCTACAAATGCATTTCTATATTACCTGCATAGTGATATATGAGTCGCCAGCTGGTAACTGGTGAAAAAAGGCTAAAATCCGACTGTTAATTAGCCTTGGCATTATAATATACGATTAGTTTTTGAATTGTTAGTTGTCCATACAGTTTCACATAAAACTGTACGGGATATCCTCTAAAGTTCTCATCAACAGTGAAAGAATTCTGCACATTTGCTTTGATAACACTAGTTGACCAAACTAACCATGGATGCCATCGACGAGCAAAAGCGTTAGCGTTGCTCCCCCATCTCGTGCACTTCGATGCGGAAGGGAATGCCATGAACTCTTTTTCCATGTCGGCGAGTACTACATTGTGAAGGCCCTCCTTTTTCTCATTTTGGGGATGGCTTTCTACAGTTCTGCTTGATTATGAGGTATTTGTTAAACAGTAACCAGCCAACTCTACCCTTTTCCTTATAGGCAGTTTCGCCTAGCCTTATAAAGATTGCCCGTGTTCGGCCGTCTTCGAACAGTGGCATTATCACAGTCAAGAGTTAGTTCAAAGAGTTGAACAAGCTTGTTGATACAGTTAACTGATAACTATGGCTTACGTTTCGGCACTATCGCCTTCATCAGAGCCTGGAAGTCGAATTCTCAGGAATCTGTTCACAAAAGACTCAGAGACATTATTCGCTTTATCACTTTCATAGTGGGCTTCAGCTTCCTCGGCGGACCGCTATCAATTATGTAGTAGGCTCCAGCCTGCGAGGCGGATCTACTCAAGCATCTACACATCAGCTGATTGACAATAGTCTCCTGCGTTGAGAAAACATCCTTTAACTACCCATCCTCCATCATCTGCCTTAATTCCACTAATTCGTCGCTTTTAATTCCGACTTGCGTGTGGAATAGGGTCAAAATGCGCATCGAAAATATAAATAAGTAGGTTCAAAAAGATTTCTCCTATAAAGCTGCGCAAGTGCCTGCCCGTGCTACTCAACAGACTTTGACCAACGAAACTGTTTCAAAGCATTAATCAAAGCAATAAATAATGCGACGTACATCAACAACGATTATTCATGTATTTTGTCTGCAACAATTCAAGAAAAGATACACAACAGTGGTGCAACCACTAGCTGAAATACTTCTCACTGCGGTTGCTGTTAGCTCTCTAAGAGAGCTGCTGTATAAGCTATTCAGTTTTACAGGGTAACTCCTGCCATACTTCCTACTAAGACACCGCCCTCGTCCACTATGTGAAATATTCCAATCGAGATCCCCCGCCATGGATGATCGGCGCGCTACCTCTTCTTGTAACGATTTATATCAGAAGGATGGGACCTTTAGTATTCGAGCGGAAGATGGCGCTCTTTACTTCTTTTAGATGATAGGTGGTTCAGTGAGCTTTTTATTACCTCACTAGAAACGTATTTTACAAGTCTGCAGGAGGCTGTCACGCCCAAAAGGCGTGACCAAAGAGAGAAAGAAAGAAAGAGGCGGAAGGGTCTGGCATGTGTCGGAACACTCCCGTAAGCACCACGAAATGGAATCGAGGACACAATGATAACACACTAACAATATAAACATCAAAAGTCTACTTTTTCCTTGCCCATCATAGTCGGTCCCTGCCCATAACTTGTCCTCCTCAATTGCGCCGATTAAAGAAACCGCCGCTTTGCCGAAGCGAGCAGAGGAGTTCGTCGGAGGTTACCATCACGCCGCACATCATGCCGCAGCCTTCTTCGTGGGCCTTTTTCAGGCATGCAGAGGCAGACCGGTTGACACGACTTGGCTACTACATCCGGGGCGATTGCATTGGTTGTTGTGTGCTGGTCCTTGTTATCTTGGGAATTCGACTTGAATGCGGTACGGTCGCCTTCGCGCAGGGTTGCCGTAATCCCTCTATGTTCGCCATGGCAATCGCGTCGATTTTGGTCCAGATGGCCGAACGACGCTTCCAGTTGTGTAGGCATGCATCAAGGCTCACATGTTGACGTTGAGGTGCAAAAAGCTCGTGTAGGGCCTATACATACGGTGTGCAGGTACCACAACGGCGTGTGGTATGGTTGATTCTAAATGTTACAGATATTTTAACTTAGGGGTATAATATGCGAATGAGAGTATCATTCTTATGAATAAGTGTGCCTCACTGTAAATGATGGCTGGTTGCGGCATATGACCACACTATGAATACGAGACGCAAGAATGGAGTCGCAACAAGTATTAATGCTGCGAATATCATTTTCAAGAGGAGCACGACCACTGCCAGGCTGCAGAGGTAGGTTAAGCCCAAAAGACGGTGGCCGTCCCTGCTAAAGCTAGCGCAGTCTTCCAGTGCGCTATGAATAGTTTCAAAAGTGGGTTCATATCTGGCAGGTGCCAGTTTAGTAAGTATGCTGGCGGGTACGGCCATTGTTTTTTGGGCTCAACCTGCCTGTGTGACCCGGCAGTGGTCCTGCTTCTCTTATAGTCGCCATTCAGGCTTTCAGCTTTTTACAACCAAGTCTTCCATTTCCACACCTACGCTCGATGAAAAGCGCATCCTTGTACATCAGATTTTGAGAGAGTCCTTTTGCTCGAACGACCAATGACATTTAGATGATGCAATTTCAATTTTCAGAAGAGAATACTGCTTCTCCTTGTATTAGCCAGTATGAAGATGGCGGTCTCGAAAATTCCTCCTTGGTGTATTTTTTTTACTGTACACCTTCGAGTACTGAATATGGGAGGCGCCCATACTATTCCAGTGATTCTAGTAATTCTTGTGATTCCTGTGATTTCTGCTATTCCTAGACTTCCAATGCGCCGCGATAACGCCGCTTTGTCTTCTGATGTTGTTAAAGTAAAACTAAAGAAGTTCTACTTGCACTTTAGGTATCGTATAGAAAAACAGCCTACGTTGAAATCCTATCATTCATTTTTGATCTATATAGCGCCAAACGACAAATCGAGGCGTTATTGCGGTTCATGGGAAATCCAGGAATCAATGGAGTGGTATGCTCACTCTCTTTAACATGCCTAGCAAAACCCCGCATTTGAGATGGTTTCACTTACGAGAAAATAATAAGGGATTCGACAACGATGAGACGACAAGCAATTTTCAACGTTTTCCCCGCTCGCGCTCGTTCCCCGGTGTCTGCAATATCGCGTTGATTCGCAGAATATCGAGAGTACAGTGGGAATAAAAAGATTTTGTAATCATTTTGCAAAGCTCGTTTTTGATGTAGCTTTGTCGGTTGTCGGTCTGTTTTATTTCCATACTCTCTATTGTAGTTGTGTTCTTGTCTGCGCGTTCAACGTTCATTTCATCAATGAATGTTGACTAATTTCCAGGTGCGATGGAGAGGTTTCTGAGGCTGGGTGGTCTTGGTGGAGGACTCGGACAGGTAAATTCATTTCCAATTTTTATTTGCATTTTAAAATTTTGGTTTGGCAAGGTAGCGTGTTAAAGTTTCAAGTCTTATGACAAAACAAGGGCAGCCTCTTTACAAATCCACTTTGTTTGGTTATATCTACCACATTGACCACTAATGTAGTTTGAATTAGTTGTCTTTACGACTCGACATCAGTTTCGAGTAGAATCAAGTTATCTCTCGACCAAGACTGGAAGGGAATAACTGGATTTTCTTTGACTTTGAGTGCTTCGGTCTTTTCTAGTGATTCGAAAATCGGAGTGGTTGTGGCCAGACAGTAGCAATAACAGTAATAATAATTGCAGTAACATGGCGAGTATTCGATTTGGTGCAGGAGGTACAGTTTTATCCCACTTCTGACGCATTGTATGTATTCATGGGCGTTTCGTATACTAAAATTTCTCTCGCAACAGTTGCAGCGGCGCATTATTATTCCACATAACCTTGTGTCCACCCGCAGTCAATTTTTTACATTAGCAATATTTGCGATGCGCACAGTGAGGGCAATCAAATATACATATGAATGGCTTGATGTCTGTCTAGTGACTGTTCCTACAAGGCTCCTAATACTGCTCAGCATTTTTGGTCTGTGATTGTCCACTGTCTTACTTTTAGTTTGGTGGAGGACCCCCTTCCGACTCTAACCAAGTTGATACGTCTGAAACAGTCTACATCTCATCCCTTGCTCTGCTCAAGATGCTCAAGCACGGAAGAGCTGGAGTGCCTATGGAGGTAATTTTTATCCCTGAAAAATTTTTTCTGAGCACTGTATTCAGGGTTGAAATATCGAAGCCATGATTTTTATGCTAAAACTTCATTTTCTCAGGTCATGGGTCTGATGCTTGGCGAGTTTGTTGACGAGTATACTGTGAATGTCATCGACGTTTTTGCGATGCCTCAGTCTGGCACGGTATGCGACATCATGCTCTTTATCTTATATTTTATAGTTTCTACCGTAGGGTGTCTCCGTCGAAGCAGTGGATCCTGTTTTTCAAGCAAAGATGCTCGATATGCTGAAGCAAACGGGTCGGCCAGAAATGGTAGTTGGATGGTGAGTTATTCCACATTTTATGGATTTCGGTTCACTTTTTAAGACTCATAGCGACCAAATGCTATATAGCACCGTGGTTTGCTTTTAGCTATTAAAATGCGCATTTTGGAAGCGTTTTTGTATCGCTTTAGAATGAACCGAGTTATTTGCGAGCGTTTTAGATCACAATTCCGTTTGAGATAACATAAGTTTTCTTCACACATATGCTGCATTTCTTGCAAAATGGTTTTTGGTTATGTTCTTCCTTTTACCCGAAATGAGGTTCTATTTGACTAAAACTTCTGTCAAAATATTGATTCAGTGGCTGTTACCGTGGCCAACGGAATTTCGCATGTACTAGGCAACATTTCAATTTGGGCTTCCTCATGCGCAATTTCAGGTACCATTCACATCCTGGTTTTGGCTGTTGGCTCTCAGGTGTTGATGTTAACACTCAGCAGTCATTCGAGGCCTTGTCAGATCGCGCCGTGGCAGTGGTAGTTGATCCTATTCAGTCTGTCAAAGGAAAGGTCAGTTTCTGTATATTTCTTGTTATCTATACGGGAATTGATGAATTTTTTGTTTCAATGGTTGCCTTCTTGACGGAAGTAAAATATCTTACACATGTTTATTCTTGCTTTTTTGCTACACAAATTTATTAATTTTTCCCTTGACTTCTTTCGACTATGCAACAGTCTTTGGCTCCTTCCATCCTGGTTGTGCGCTTACAACTTTCAATCTTCCTTATATCATCTTACTTTCTAGATACTTACATGTCCATAGTCCAAGTCTGGTAGTTCGCAGAATACAGGATAAAATCAAATAAGGCACTCTAATGTTTTTGCAAGCAGAAAATTGGGATCTAGGTTTGAGGGAGCACTGTCCTCTTCCCTGATATTGTCGCGTTTACTCTAGAAACCTCATTACTTTGAATGTTTCCTGTCTCATTTCATTACTTTCATTATAACTTCCTTTCTCGACATGTTCCCCTCTGTGTCATCATTGGCTGTTCAGCATTTATTGAATGAAAAATAAAACACATTTTCCTGTCAGAGAAACTTCTGCGCAAATATGAGTTTTAGTCCAAAGGCATATACACATATGTACAACAAAGTTGCACAAATGCTCTACTCTTTCTTTGCAGTTTTATCTTTTACCCTTATTCTACGGTTTTCTGACATCTAGTTTATAAAGTATAAAGTATTGATGCTCAGAATGCATGGTGCTTTTTTCTTTTAAGAAAATGATCTAATAATATCCTTAATTTTCGTAGTATTTGTAAGAACAGTACAAGCACATCTTTGCAGTCTGCTTCAGCTGTTTTGTTCAGGTCGTTATCGATGCGTTCCGTACCATTAACCCGCAGACTATGGCTCTAAATCAGGAACCTCGTCAAACAACAAGTAACCTTGGACATCTACAGAAGCCTAGTATCCAGGTTTGTAATAGCATTCGCTTCACACAAAATCTTCGAATACTTCATATCAGGCTCTGATTCACGGCCTGAATCGGCATTACTATTCCATACCCATAGCTTATCGTACTCATGATTTAGAACAAAAGGTATGCGTTTTGTCCATCTTTGATCTGTCCCAGAAAACCGCGATGTTTTAGATGTTGTTAAATCTTAACAAGCAATCGTGGATGGATTCCTTAGCGGTACAAAATTATACCAGCTGCAGCGAAAAGAACAAAGAAAGCATGCAAGCCATGTTGAAGTTAGCGAAAATGTATAAGAAGGTAAGACATTGTATATATGACTTCGAAAAGCTAGTTTTGCTGTATTCAGGCGTTGGAAGATGAGGAAAAGATGACTGATGAAGAACTTGCTATCAAGAATGTCGGAAAACAAGACCCAAAGAGGCATCTTGGCGAAGAGGTATCTGCTTACTATATGTGGCGATTGTATCGTTGAATCATACATACCCATTCCCATACATGGATGGAAGCATTTGGTGCAACTGCTCATTTTTGTGATTCATTTTTTGACCTAGACTGAACTCCATCAGCTTCGGCGGCTTTGCTTAGTTAACCATTCAGCTTTACAATCATGCTTTTTAGGTCACACGAATGTTGAGTGACAACATCGTTCAAAATCTCGCTGGTATGATGGACACAACTTCTTTCCAGTAATAATTATTATTCTTTATCTAATGTATTCTTCCTTTGATCGGTTGCGACTAAATTATTGCTGTCTCACTGTTGATCTGCTTCATAACAGTACTCGGTAATTGTATTCTATGCGGGCTGTTTCGGAGCTTCGTAAACACTACCATTTCCTTTTCAAGAATCTGGCCTCGCTGTGGGGAATGTAATGAAATTCAGATAGTGATTTTGTTTGTAAACTTAATTTCTTTTTGGCAGCAGTTTTAGAGCAAATCAAAGGGTTGCTCCTTGTTTACTGAGCATTTTTTTGTTAAATGAGCATAATTAAACACTGAACATTTACAGCCTTAGTTTTATTTGCAGTTTAGTACAAGTGTTCATCAGACTACGTTCTTGCTCTTCTCTGTTGTTCTTTATATACATAGTCTGTCTGACTTATTGCGAAAAAAAAAAGTGGTGTAGAGTAATTTATGATATTACAAAACGAAAACGATTTCTTGAACCTTTTCAAATTGTTGGCGTAACTCAAAATTTTTAAGGCTGAATAATCGTCCAGATCACAATTTCCATCGAAGTGCTTACCGTAGGAAGCCCGCCGCAGCCAATTTATGGCCATCATTATAACTGGGTATTGACAACAGTCATTCAGTTTTGCGATACGACTGTGAAGCGGTGTGTGAGAACGCTTCTATTTGATGCGTGCGGGGTCCACAAGCCTGAGCTGAAGTTGCTCGCACAGCAGTCGCGTACGTATTGCTCATTTTAGGTTTTTGGGTTATTTTAGGCCTGAAAGATCTGTCGCCCGTTTTTAAAAATCATGCCTTCTGATTTTCCGAACGATTTTGTTACTTTTATTTTTGTTTGCAAGAGCAAATCATGTTCCTCGTAGTGGTTTTTTAGCGGCTTCCTATTGAGCATACATGGATAGAAGGGGTAGAAAAAAACTCGAATTTTGAGTTTTCTGTTTAGGGTCATAAAAAATCTGAAACCTACAGTAAAGTCGAAGCAGTCAGCATTATAGGTTCTAATACCTGTCTCCTTAACCGTGCAAATTCTTGCTGGTTGAGCGTCTCTATGGAAAGTTATGATTTCCAAGCTACAAAAGGGCAAATGTGCTTAATCTTGGCATTTTTCCTCTCGTAGCTTGTTTTTTGCCGAGAAGTTTTCACATAAATATAACTCAGCCATTGATCTAAGTAAGCTTCAAATCATTGAGGTTCAATTCAAAAACCCGAGAAGCTTTGCATGCAAACTTCAAAAAAAATCGCACGAGATAAAAGTTTTCAAACCTCTCAATAGAAAGGCAGTGCGTTCAATGCAAAAAGTGCGGGAAGTCATAATCAGATAAGGATAAAGCGCAAATGCGTCATCTTCATCCTATTAAGCTTTTAGGCTTGAACTGTAGCTTCCGGTACGTGACCTACAAAAAGTAAAGCGCAGTTTTTGTATAATCAACGGGCTTGCGGAAGTGCCGGTACTTTGCAGAGAATTTTGCGAAAAGCTCGCACCAGCGCGTTTTCTCGTTGTGCTTAGGTACTCAAAAGCAGCATCCAAACAAATATGGACACTCGGAAACAGATTTTGGAAAACTAACTAAAGCACTGCTCAATCGGCAACGTAGAAGGTCCACTCGTGGCTGAGATATTCGTCTTCAAACCAGATCCCACTACCGTATTTGGCGGACCACTTGCGTCGGTTTGCATTTCTGTCGCGTATGCTACCCACCATAACTGATGTGACCGCACGCAAAATTTTGAAGCGAGGGGGGAGGCAGCTGAACTTTTTACGGGGCGTTTATCACGCTCTGCGAAAGAATTTTCGGCGTGCTTTCGAATTTTTTTGCGGCTTTTAACGCAAAATTCGGAGAAGAAGCTTTCCCAGAAAGTTTCTTCTTTTTTGATTTTTTCTAGATTTTAAAAAATATTCCAAACATATACAACAAAAATATGTCGGGCCTGCCTACGATATCAGCATCTACGAACGGAGTGCTAGCGAAAGCATAGGCGTTTGCTTTTAAATCTCTTTGGTAGAGATACCGCAGGATGAAGGGCGTTGAGGGTAACCATCTGCTTTGATGACCATTAACTCTGAGAGACGATATCTTATGAAGATATTTTTTCATAAATCGTGAAACTTCTTGCGCTAGTAAATGCTGTGTGGTGCACTTAGTCCCTTGAAACATTACAGCTAACTATACTCAGCTTAATTTACATCTTTGAACGTCGAATGTAAACGAAATAGCTTTATTGGAAGGCACTGTTGAACAAGTTAAAGAGACAAGCAAATTGAATTCGATATAATCATTTGAGCTTAGCACACTTGTAGAGATCATAATGAGGGCTGACGAGTTCGAGGTAATTGTTCGTGCATCGAAACAATTACAGGAAAATATACAGATACAATTCAACCTAGGTATGCTGGTCTACGAAAGCCTATGCAGATTTAAAGAGAATGAGATCAAGCGACAATTTTAGGCTAGCGAAGGGTCTGAGTGTATCAAACCCAGAAAGGAATCACATGTTTGCCTGTTCGGCTAATGTACTGGAACTCTTCGTGCCAGTAATAATGCCAGAGAATATAGTCGAAGATGTGATTCGTACAGGTGCCTATGCCGAAGTAGAGAATCAGCAGGCTGAGGTGCGGATTCGTCGGGTGCAGAATCGAGACGAGCAGCTTGTCAGCTGTGGCTATAGTCAGAATTACCAAGCCAAAGCAGTACGAGTTTTGGATGATCAGCTGTGGCCAAAGCAGTAGCGGATGCGGACGAGCAACGCAGAGACATGTTCCTGTAAGTTAGAGCGTTAATTTTCTAGAGCGAAAGGGGGGGGGGAAGAAAGGAGCGGGAACGGGGTGGAAAGGATGCTTGGTATTTACTTACCTATCGTAAGAGCTAATGCCATCATCTGCCCTAAACACCATAGACAGCGCATATAACCTCCATCGAGGTAGTTTGCAATACATTCTTGTACCTAAAAAATAAAGTGTTACGACATGCAAGCTTATAGCACATTTCGAAGCTCTGGTTCATTTTTTCAAGGCGCTCATTCTTTAACTTTTCATCTATAAACTCGATAGTTAAAAAACGCGCGCAACCACATATTGCGCTTCCTCTTCACTCCTCCTTTTTTTTAAATCGAATTTCGTGATGTGGACTATTAGCAAATGGTACGAATTTTCTCTAACCCAGGGAAGTTCTACAGCCACCATCTAATTTCCTTCTAAGAAAGGATTGCGAGTAAAATTAATTTGTAATGGAGTGATTCTTACAACTTAATGTAGAAACGGCAAATTTTACGATTTCGCAGCAAAGAAGTTGAAGTTTGAACGGTTGCCCAGTACCGTATACCGGGCACTTTCATGGCGGAATCAGCGTTTCCGAATACGGTACTGGGCGAGAGTTTAAAGTTGAAGTTTTCGGCCACAAATGAATCATGTGACCTACCACTTGGACAGTAGCTTAGATAAGGTCTCGCGAACGTATTATATTCCCTCCCCCTCGCCTAGAATATTCGCGAAATTTTTGAAAATATTTTCACGAGGTAAAATTGTGTTAATGACTTATTTTTACTAGGCAACAAGTAAATGTCAAAAAGTTCTAAAAATTGGACGCGCTTCTCTTGGGAGCATGGCGACAGTCACGTCCAGTCTTTATAATTTTCGGAGTAACAAGCAAAAAAATTGGGAAAGCACCGCAGAAATTTTTTTGGAAGAGCCTTAAATTGAAAAAATTCTGGCGTACCGCCGATAGCATCTCATGAAGAAACTTATTGTGATTTTTGTTTTTTGACTGCTTTTAATTTTATTCTGCTAGCCTTACCGGATTATCGATGAGAATGATTCAGAACGCACCTGTATCAACTCATGGAACAGACCAAAATCGAAGATGATGACATCAGCACTTAAGAAACTTCCTGCAGGAGAAGATTCGTTGAATGAGCAGAGAAAAATCTGGAAAGCTGTAGAATTGATTTCACGACATCCCAAAGAGGCATTTTTAGCATCAAATCCCGTAGTTCTTCAAAATTCAAAAATACCATAAACTTATGCACTCACATTATTAAAATTCGCTACTGAATAGATATGTTGAGCCAGTGATACGGTAGCGACGATAAATTGTGCTATGGCGAGAAATATGACAAGCGAGCGATTCCGCACCCAAATTCCGCAAAAATACGTCCATTCGTCTTGCACCCGTACTCCGCGACACATTGAGTCTGTAATTACACTATAAGACCGTGCAAAGGATGTTTATACTTTATTATTTCTGGACAAAGACAAGAGGGTGCTGCATTGAGCAAGAAAGTGCTAGTACGAGTGCCAGGGCATAGATCCCTCTCGGATAGAGTGCTCATCGAAGAGAAAAACCTTTGCACTCTGCCAATGGACGAGAAAGCTTTTGTTGTGACTTGCAGGGGGGGGGGGGGAAGGGACGACCACGACCTGACGCTTGGCAGAGTGCAGAACTAAGTGGAGGCTCCAAAGGAACTTCAGCAGGGGGGGGGGGGAACACCCCGGATATGGCAATGACCTCACACCAATGGTCTCAACACGTTAATGCTTCCGTGCTTCAGCGCTTAATTCGATGACGTTTTTTCTTAAAGTGATTTGCCTGATTTTGCTTTCCGTTTTTTTTGCTAGGAGATAAGGATTCCTTAGATTCTAGTTATTTTTGGATTATGTGAATTGTTGCAGATTCCGTCCTGATGATGTAAGAGAATGTAGGACACGTAGATTCACGTCTTTTAGAAGCTGGATGCGTAAATAGCGTTTCAGAAATGTTATTAAGTCAATTAATCAATTAGAAGAATATTTTTGCAAAATCTCAGGTCCCGTTCTTCAAGAATTCACTAGTATTATACTGTTCCCGCGTTTTGCTAAAAATAAACAACTTTTTTTTGTAATTTGAGAAAAAAATCTTGTACCTTTCAATGAGGATTTTATCGAAGTGAAAGAAGAGATTATTTTTTTAACACGAGAAATGTTTGAGCTTCTTCTACAAAGTCCTTGAAAAGAGTAAATTTTCTTTACTGTGCACAAGCTTTCAAACGTTCTTTTCAATCCACGACCGCAGTAAAGTTTTTGAATTTTTCTTTTGTCTTTTCACAGAATCCACTATGGATTCACATAATGCAATGTGTTTTAGACATCCAACTCTTATTGAAGAAAGATATCAAATCTTACAAGAACTTTGTCAAGGTATCACATAGTCAAAAAATACTTTAAAGCAAATAACCGAGAATTTTTTGCAAATTATTTTAACAAGGAATGATTATACAAAACAAAATGACGATCATAGTAATAAAATTGCACAGAATGTAAGAAACGGAAATACTTTTCAAAAGCATTTTTGAATTATAATAAACTCACTTTATGGAGCTAAACCAAAAATGACAGTCTAAATGGTTGTTGGTATGACCTTATTTTCCCTCAAAATAACGAAATTGAAAAAAGTGCTTGGTAAACAAAAGAATTAGTGCGAACATCAGAGCAAGGAAGCCGAAAAAAAGTTGAGCGAATGGGGACCACATTGATAATGAAGGTAAATGGGTACATTCTGTTGAAATTCTATTCTATGTCCTTATAACTGGAATAGTCTGCCATCTGCGCCCCGTCTGAGACGATGAAAAAGCTGGGCCCAACTGGGGGAGGAAGAGCAAAAGAGGAAATCTTAGGTCTCATGATTTGGTGGAAAGAATCTCTGGGATCGTTCAGCTCTCCAGACAACAATAGCGAGACACAACGTACGACACACAAACATTACAATGCCCCACTTAAGCCGATTCTTAATGAAGCGGAAGATTGCGTGATTCGCTTTTCTTCTAGCCTACTCCACTGTTGTCGTGTATTTCCTTGATTCCCGGATTTTCGCCTTGTTGCTCACAAGGAAGAGGAGAAAGAAAGAGGTTCTTTTGAGCCTGTCCTAGGCGATAATCTTCGCTCAATTATGTCATAAGCTAGAGAGACAATAAAAAATGGTTCCAATATCTTTCCTGATGCCTAGAAATGTAATAGTATCACCATCTGAGTACGATGCCTCGGATCTGCAACCCCATTTTTGAAAATTTTCATTCATCCCCAACAAAACAGTGAGAAGTTTTGGAGAAATGATGCGAAAAAATATAAACTCCCTAAAAATAAACAGAACCACACCAAATTGCTAATAAATATCAGGCTAGAAAATTTTGTCACAAAAAAATCATTAAAAAAATCATGGCTTATTAGCATCTCATCCATTTTGCATTCTTCTGCTTCTTTTCTAAAGTTTATTTGAACGCTTTATCTGAGCAGTTGTGTAACTGTTGGAAAAAGTGTCAGCCCCGTAGTGGAAAAGAAAATCACTCGTCTCTCGATTTTCAGAATTATTTTGTACGAGATTCAAAACTTTGTACCCCCAGAAAACCATGAGTGATACGAATTGATGATCTTTTTCTAAGTTGGAAGTTTGTGCTAATTAAACGTCTCTACTTTGAGTCATGAATTTTGGGAAAAGTGCCAGAAATGGAAAGATCGTAGAAGAGTTGCAATAGTTTGGAATAGTCAGTCAGTAACATATGTCTTACAACTATTTTGGATTGATAAAGAAAGATTTTCATGTACTACTCAAAAATAGTACAGCGACAACCAAAGAAATTCACTATATAGTTTTTATTTTAAACGAAAGCTATATTTTTCATATTTCTGACTAAAAAAATGTCCGCCAGTAAATGCCGGAAGTTTTGATTATCGAGATTGATGGTAAAAGTCAAGATTATTCATCTATCTGCAACATATTATCATTTTGTTGTATGAGTTATAAATTAATCTTATAAAAGACTGTAAATTATTACTGGTGGAGATGCGAAACTTTTGGATCAACCTGAAATTTACTTTGAAACCTGAATAATACGACAAAATAAGCATATTTCTGCTTAATCTAGAAAAAAGGATAAAAGCTGAAAGTTACTTGGCAAGAATGGTACAATACTAAATAGAAACTTCTCAAAATAGCTCCTTATATCCCTTCGCCCTCTAAAAAATCCATACGAGCGCCGAAAACATGACCTATAAATCAGACTATCCATTAAGTGTCTAAGCTTAAGCTGATAGTGAGTTGGACAGCTTTAGTAAGAATTAGAAATAAGCTGATACTCACGGAGGAGCTCGAAAGTGCATGTAGACTTGGATTATGGTGAAGCCTCGTGTACGCACTAGGGGAGCAAGGCCCCTATCCAACACGCAAAATGTTTCTTTTTATGTTAGTTTCTCGCTTTATGTCTTCTTTTATGTCATAAGTTGTGACGCTACGATGATGAAATGGTATTTTTCTGAGATGAGAAAAAATCCCTGCGTAAACAAGGATTACTGCGTCAATGAAAATCTAAAATTGGCAGTTAAAAATAGACATATTTTTGGCTCCGAAAACGGATAGTGTTCAAAAAAAATCAGGCAAAAAATTGCATGCATCTAGTACTTCATCTATCAAATGCTTAGAACAATTCTGTTATATACATAATACTTTTACTCATTTATTTACATAACCGGTTGCAAAATGGAATTCGTAATCACAAAAGGAAATTGCTGTTCCTGCTATTTTTGTTCTGACTAACTCACTCTTAAAATATTTTTGTAATTATGAACGGAAATTATCATCCCTATTATTATCATGTTCTCATACTCAGAATTATGACGCTTCGACTTTTTGCAATCGCCCCATTTTACATTTACGCAATCGACAAAATTTCTTGAATCCCAAAATAGCAGCATAATTTGAATGTGCTTAATTTCAAAGAAAATCATCATTCCTGTTATCACAGGCGTTATGGAAAATTCCTTTTTGACGTTTTGCTTACTGTCGTCATTTTACGAATGTGCGCGTTAGAAATTCCTTGAGGGAAAATTAGAGTAATAAAACAAATATTAAGTGAGATTCTGAGGTCTATATTAAGAACTGAGTGGAAAAAATATTAATCAAACTGCAGCTTTCAAAATTTCTCGAAGAACAGATCAAATTGAGTAAGATAACGTAAGCTAAAATAACAGATTGCAAAAATCTCTGAAAGAGCGGCAAAATCATAGTACACAGTTTGGAAAAAAAACTAAAGTGCAAAAACTTGTAGAAAAACAGCCAAAGCTTACTGTTCAGAAGTTTGCTCTGAAAATTGAAAAAGTCTGGTAAACTTCACCCGAAAAAAAAACCAGTAAACTTTGGAATCTTAATCTTCTGCTCTGTCTTCGACTAAGGCTGCTAAACTGTTGTTTTCGGTAGACACAATTTTCCCAATTTGTGAGATTTTGGCATCTAATAAAATTTCAAAAACTCAAACCTACAGATTTTTAAATATTCCTGTTTCAGATTGATTTCAAATCACAATATCGCTCACAGAACGTGATTCGTGAATCTCGCCAAATTTCCAATATTCTGCGCCACTCCGGTAATTTCGCGGAAACACGCGAATCGCGCTAACTACGCAGTGCTGTAACTTCCTTCGGAATGAATATATTCTGAATCCCAAAAAAGGCAGGTAAAGATGAGATAGTTTTTGTAGATAAAATTACTTTTCTGCTTAAGAGATCCCCAACCTTTGTGGGTGGACGGTGGATGGTATATTTAAAGGTGTAAAGCTAATAGAAAACAAGTTTTCTGCGTGATATCATAATAAAAAAGGCTATCGATTTCTGACCCAGATACACAACGGAAATATGAAGAGTGCTTGAAGGAGAAGGAACTGCACTCATCCCACAAATTAATCTAACGTCTCCGATTGCACTTATTACGCATTCATTATCGCTTATTTGTCGCGCTCAATCCTCTTTCAAGCTCTCCGGAACTATCCACACATTTGAATTGCACTGAGATATTCGTCGTCTGAATGTCCTTCAAAGAACGATCATCTCAGCTTTAGAAGATTTGTTGTTTCTATTTGGATCAACGACTGCCCTTGTCAGTTTTACTCGTTTTATAAGCTATTAAATTTTTACATACGCTTTTCACCTCGAAGATTCCTTGGATAGATGTGGTGGCTTGAGAGATCGTTTGAACTGTAGAGTAAAGGAAAAGAAGGGTTACACTCAGTGATTTATACATGTCACCTGCAATGACAGGGGGCGGAGCGGGAGTGAGTTCTACTTCATTTCCTATAGGTTAAAGCCTGAATTCTCATGTGCTGCTTTACCGCGTAGATTTGAAAAAATGCGCAGGTAGCTTGGAAGGTCATATAAACTGTGGAGCTAAGAAGAAAGCATGGATTAATCATAAGTGATCTATATATTTCTAGCAGACTGGAAGGGGCGGGGCGGGAGCGCGCTCGCAAAATTCTTGGACTGACCTTTACGAATTATATCTTATATGATATTATATGATATGCAACCATTTTATAGAATTTTACAGAAAATTAAATTGCTCCTTGAGAGAAATGTTCTAAAATTTAGAGCTACAAGCGTGCAAAAATATGTAATAATCCAAGTTTTTTAAAGTGTGGTGATAAGTTCCCTTCATTTTTGCTTTTCACATGCCTACATAACCAGTGGCGTTTCAATTCTTTCTATGGGGAGAACGCGATTTTTTTTCAGATGGGGTGGGGGGGGGGACTCTGGCGTTAGGTTTTAAAACCTCCCAAAATTTTGCGGAATAACCCCCAGAGTTTTGAATAAGGAGGCGTGGGAAAATCGGCTCTCAAAAATATTTTTGCAAGGTCCCTTTAGGTTTTTGAAAAGTTTTTGGGTTAATCAAACATTATTTAGAAGTGAAAAACAAGTTACTTACGCAATTTTATGTATTAGTGCACACAAAGTGACGGTTTGAACGAGGACGACTACCAAAACAAGGCATCAAGCCCAAAGATATGCATGGCTTAACTGCTATACTCTTTGATAAGCAAATAGTGAATACATGCACTTGCTCACGCAACTTATGCATTTATTCATAGCTAAGCTGTTATGTGACAGAAACTAGCAGGTGTGAATTAGCTTGTTATGAGTACTTAAAGGTCATAATGCGACATGGACATCAAAGTGAATGATGGGCCTTAACCCTGAAATTTGGTCATGGGAAATCTACTGTTGAATACAGGGCAACTGGCACTAGGGAAATTTTAGAATTCCCCATAGATTTTGAGAGTTTCGTACGAAGTTCCCTTTGACCCTAAACGGGTAGGGAAACAAAGGCCGCCAGTTTGAGCCGCCTCCGCGGACTACTGGTCCTTTTGCAATATAGTTGCATGTCGTTCCGGGACCAGTAGTCCGCGGAAGGGGCGACCTTCGTTCCTCTACCCACCCTAAACTCCAAACGTAAACCTCAATAAAATGAAACGTTGACTAAAAAAAAGACGTGGATATTGTTTTTGTGCCTTTTCGGCCACAAAAACAATATCCCCGTTGCTTTTTGTCCCAAAAACGATAACCACTTTACAGAGGCGGTTGCGGTAATTCCGTCCGGGAGGGGGGGGGGCAAAAAAATTTTTCAAAAGAAGATGCATGGCGTCAGCCACGAAAAAAAATTTCGGAATGCTCTCCAAAATTTTTGCGGGCCCATGACCCCAAAATTTTAGAAAAAGGGGGCGTGGCAGTAGCCACGCCCTTGAGTAAATTTTTTTTATAAGGCTTAAATAAATTTTTAAAAAATTTTAAAATTCATTCTAATTATTGGCAAGTACAGACAAATTATTTGCACATTTTTATAATCCATATAAGCAACTTTCAAAAATTTCGCGACCCTCTCTCGGAGGGTGGGGGGGGGGGGAGGGAGGGCTCTCGTGAGAAGGTATTGAAAATTCCCTTCAGATTCCCCTATTCAGCTCAGAGCCAATTAGCTACAAATTTTCGGTTTCTTCTACAAGCCTTAGACGTTCGATTAGTTCTACCTCTGATCGGTAGGTGAGTGTTTTCAATCAAAATTCACTGTTGGTATTAAATGCAGCGTCCCGACAAATTTCGTTTCTAGTTTTTTTTCTTTTCGGAGCCTTTTCGCTATAAAGAACCCATATCCGTCTGGGGTGTTCAGCGCATGAATGGCAAAAATGGGCTTTTTCCGAAGTTTTCTAGGTCGCATTCAGTGGAGAATACCTGTAAGTGGGCGGGATTCGGAACGAGGGAGGAGGGGGCGGAAGGCTTCCGGCGTATTTTCACTAAATTCGCACCTAAAAAATTTCGAAAAAGGCTAATTCTTGCTATTTTCATGCGCTGAAAAGCCCAAATATGAGTTCTTTATGGCGAGAAGGCTACGAATAGGTGAAAAACTGGAACTCGAAAATTTGCCGGATCGCTATCAAGCCATCATGCATCGCTGATATCGAACAGGATGACGAGCAATAAAGCTAATCATTACATATTTGGAAAAATTTTGATGAATACTTCAATCCTAATAGAAAAAAATGTTGATGATGGAAATGCTATTAGAATAAGCGATTACACTGGCCATTACAATGATAGAAGGCGCTAAAGCGCAAGATCGTACCTTCCAAAAACATTTACAAAATTTTTTTTACTGCGGAAGTTCAATAAAAAAGTACAGAGTTTGAATTCTTCTGACCACTTCACAATCTTTAGATACCTAGGAAGACATGCACGTGCGAAAACAAAAATTTTCTTGAAATAAGCCCTTACTTTTGTAAAAGCCAAATTTTTATAAATTTCCGGTTTCTTCAATAGATCTTAATCTTTCGAATGGTTCTTCCTTCGATTGACTGGCTTGACGGCTAGACCTGTGGTATGCAGTCAGGACTGACATATTCTTTGTAACAACTGGCTGGCGCGTGGAAGGCGGGGCTTTGCAACCTAGTTGAGGCTAGATAGTGAGCAGAGAGCGCGCGTGCGAGAGAGACGCAGACTGCGTAGCGGGCGCGAACGACCATTACATCACAAAGAACGGCCTTCCGCCAAGCCATTGAAAATTAGGGCAGAATTGATGAAGCTAGGCACAAATATAAACGAAATTCCAAAGTTGTAAGCAATTTGATAGCCAGGCGAAAGACATGCTTTTTGGCTGCAAGTCTGTATCGAATATGAGGATACAGCATTACGTAGTGAGATTTTTGCAATGAGGTGAAGCACCTGCCTTGTAATTCTCCTTTCCAATCAAACAAAAAAGTTACTTAATCTAGGAGATAGGCCGCAATAGTCTAAAACCAAGGTGAGTTATAGGAATCTTCCGCTGCAGTCCGAAATTACCCAAAAGGCATCTTATATTACTGTCACAATACTAGGAGAGAGAAGGAGAAGGAGCGCGGGGGAGGGTGGGGGGGGGGGGGGGAGGGGGGAGGTAAGCAGAATAATCCGATCGTCAAAGAAAAATTCCTACATATTTTTATCAATTATAAACAGGGCTCGGCACGAGGTGGCTAGTTCAAAATGCAAAAAACGAAGTCTCCCTTGATCTTTGCAAATTTTTATGAAGTCCCCTTTGACCCTCGTCCATAATCCCTAAAAATAATCTCCAAAAAACGAACGAGCCCTGATTATAGAACAAAAAATCTTATACCGCACAAGCACAGAAGAATTTGCTTGCCGTGCCCCCCCCCCCCCCCCGTGTAATTTCAACTGACAATGATTCGAAATTAAAGGGTCCTAAACCCGACCTCGTCGTTTCCTTGACTTCGTGCGCGTGTTTTCCACCACGCTGTCCCAGCACTAACAGTGGGGGATACTTGGTCGAAGTGACATTTCCATATGCAATTTACATCTTATACAGCTTGAAATGCTGATTCTAAATCTGTTTTCTATATATGCAAAGCGCATTCGTGTAGGAAGTTACGGGAAATTTTTAGAGCAAAGGCTTGAATGCGCGGCTACAGTTAAAACCATTCAGAAGTGTAGTCGATATGGCCATGATCAGTGCCAGGGCCACGGCTGAGATATTCCCCTCCAAACTAGACCCTAGGATCGCATGGATTCATAGCGCAAGGCGTGGGTCCTCGCGCGAAGCTGATGGGTTGCGCCATGAATCCATGCGAAATACGATCCTGGAGTCCAATTTCGAGACGAATATCTCAGCCGTTAGAGTAATGAGCTGCCGGTTGCGCAGTGCCTTAGTTAACCCCAAGCTATCCATGTGAGACTCCCATATGTCCAGATTTGCCTGGACGCTGCCTTTAACACCTATTTTCACATTAGCCAAAGCTTTACCCAAACTGCCTTTTAGGAATTGAAACTGAGCCAACGCTTTCAAGAAATATAGAATATTTAGTATGTTCCTGATCTACGAATGCAGATGAACAACGAAAAATACTCATAAATTAAGTTGATACAGTCTTTCTGAAGCTCAGTAACGTATGTAGGATTACCGTAACCTCACCGTATGACGCCAAGAATCGAAGCGGCTTTGATTTTTCAATAGATATCCTTGACAGTCCTTACGAGGGAAGGATACTTGGTGACCGTGGCTTTTTGCAATGAGATGTATACCAGTAGGTGCATCTTGGAACGCTGATTCTAAATCTATGTTTATTATCTGCTGTGCGACTCCTTGAACGAAGTTATGGACTTTTTTCCATATTGATTTTGCGAGATTTAGGCGGTCAAAATCGTCAGTATCCAGGCTTTTTAAACTCTGATGTATTGGTGACAGTTCTGAACTTAACGTAAAACTTTACTTTATCAGTACGCTCTTTTGTAGTGCGTAAGCGAACATTCTAACGATATTGGTGAATCTTGCATCAAAAACATTGCAAAGATAGAAATGCTCATAACTTCTTTCGGAAGAGCGCACAGCAGATAATGAAAACAGATTTGGAATCAGCGCTTCAAGATGCATTTAGTAGTGTACGTTTCATTTCAAAAGGCCACGGTCACCAAGTATCCTTTCCTTGTTAGACCCACTAAATCCTGAGTGCACATTCTCTAATTTTTCAAAATTACTACCAATTTACAAAAAAATCTAATAATATTCTGCAATGGTAGAAGCTAATAAAAAATCTCCCAGTTGTGAATTAGTTAAGGTGGGCAAGCACTGAAAAACAAAAATGCGCCAATATTTGAATTTAGGTACTGTAGCCATTCCCCAGTCCCTTTGTGTAGTTGCCCTACTTTCTGAATGTACATTCAAGTGCATTTGAGAACTATTGTTTTCACTGTGTGTAATCGATTTATCTTCTTTTGATGTTACAATGTTTTTTCAACGAAAATAGTCACTCTATTACAACCGGCCCGCAATGCAGCAGGTTGCAAAATTGGTGTAATCTTACAAAGAGACTGCTAGAATGGAAAAGACTGCCGCTGAGCCAGAAATTTTCTGAAAGCGCTGTACGGCTTTGAAACTGCCAATGACTAACTATATAAGAGATATCAAATATCGGAACCCGATCAAACTCGCGAAGCAATCCAGCAGATTTGTGCAATCACACAAAGCGACCGTTGGAACGCGAGCGACTGTAATAGAGACCAGAAAATCTCCATCCAACACTCTGTAAAGGGGTGTAGGGAATGATGATGATTAATTGTGAGGATCCAAATACAGCTAAGACCCGATCAAATGCGCGAAAGCAATCAGCAAAGCAGGAACTCGAGAATTAAAAACCGCTGCCAAAGCAATCATTTGTGATTAGCAAGAGCGCGGGCGCATCAACATCACGACGACGACAAGCACAAGCACGAGTAGACCTACCCTTGTTCTCCGGTTTCAGAATCGGATCCTCATCGGACTTGTGCATCTCAGAAATCTGAAATAATCAGGCAGTGAGTTGGGATTATGACAGATTTAACAGTTATACGAAAATTTTTCAGAGCGAGGCGAGAAGGGTGAAAAGAAGAAGAAGTTAGAAGCTATGGTAGTTGTTTGGCCGGTTTATCTAGTGCTTCTACAGTAACGGCAACACTTGCGCGAGAATGAGGAGTAGCACTTTTTCTACGCGCAAACGTTGCTGGCACTCCGGGGCACCATATGAACCGTCAGACCTCTATATATAATATGTTATTTTGACTGCAGTGAACTAATGTGGAACTACAGGCAATTCATCGCACGCAGAGACTGCAGCCGCTGCATCCACTCTAGAGAGACGCAGACGGAAAGAGGGACGAGAGAGAATTTGTTCGAGGAGACGCTGACTGCAGTGCATTGTCTGCAGTGGCGTCATCTCTGCGCGCTTTAAACTGTATATACCTAATTTTTGTTCTTCTACGCCCCTGTCCGCTTCGCCTTATAAAAATCATTCAAAAATTATCTAGACCGCTTTAACTATGTACTTCTCATAAAGGACCGATATATATGAGAGTCGTTGAGTTCAAACATTCGTTACCGAAAGGGCAACTGACTTCCATCGGTTCTAAAACATAATAAGGAACACATTCCACAGTCGACGAATGGCTTGCTCGTAAAGAGTTGATGAGGAAGAACTTAAGTGAGAACATCTAAGTACAAAACTGAGCAAAAGTGATGAAATGCAGTACAAGAGTTCAATGTTGGTCTAAGAATTTCCTCACGGGGGATGATATATATTATAATTTTTTCAGGCGAAGAAGGAGGCATTCGATGCCTTCCAAAAAAACCTTCCGAGATTTTTCCAGATTAAGCATAATCTCTAAATTTTCAAGCCTCCTGAAAAATTTTCACAAACTTATTTGCGCAAAGAGGTCAAAAATGATATTGATTATTTACGAGTATACAGTATACATCTTGTTTAAATTACAACTTAAGATTTTTTTGCTTCGTGATCCACTAAAGGGGGGGGGGGCCCATTCCACCAGTGCTAGGGAGGACTATGATAGTTGCAAGTGAGCTCATCACCTAATATCACCAGCTCAAGAAATTTCTATCAAAATTTGTGATTACAGTAACTACGGGAAAAACTATCAAAATTGGCAGCAGAGGTAAAAAAACATCTGTCTTTACTGAAAAAAGAATCTAATTCAGGATGACGACTGAAATTTTTTAAGACACATTATCTAAGCGAGTGGTTGGGTTTTGATTTGTGAGTTGATAAGTTTAGTTAATTTGATTTGCTTTCTAAACCATAAAATAAATAAAAAATTGTAACCAGAGTGAATTGGATAAAAGCAACAGTATAAGTGCATGAACTCAAGTACAATTTTTTCAGATCTTGGCACATATGATGCAAAACCGTTCACTTTATGCTAACAACGCCCTCATGGAAATATGATTGTCAGTTGCCTTTTATATTACCACCTGCTCGCTTACGTTTTATGTTTTCCTGATTGAATAAAGAATCATGCCTTGCGTTAGCTGTAAAAAAGCAGATTGAAATAAAAACAAAGTAATTACTGTGTTTGAGGCATTTGACGCCATCATGAATCACCTTGAAACGTGATCGCTTCTTTTTCCCAAATTATAAAGAGGGATAACATCATTTCTAAATTGACGCCTCTGAGGTTCCTGATTGTGACTGCACATCGCGCTTGTCATGCTGAGGAGTACAGTAAGACTACCGTAGATAAGCTCAAGCAACTGGCTATTTTCTTGTTTTTTATTTTTATGAGACTGCTATAGTCCTGTATAATGCTTTGACCAAGATTTTTATCATGTTATTGTTTGAAGTGACTGGCAATTGTTTCTACAAGTAGAATGTCAATTCACTCTACCGTATAGTTACAGTAATACTATTGATGTCTTGTCAAGACGCAATTGACATTGACTTTGTTTAGTATTTGATAGTTGAAAAGATAACATTTCGCAAACTTTTAGGCAGTAAAATTTTCCATCGCTGGTTGCTATTAATAAAGAAAACTCAAAAATAAAACTTCTACCACAAATAGTAAAAATAGAGGACGACATTGTCTTCAAAGTGCTGCAAGGAAAGGAGCATAATGAGATTTTCCTGCAAAAGTTCGAGAAGTTGCTAAGTCTCTTGGAATGACAGGTCTCAAGAGACGAATGGAACATGTACATCCACTAAAACTAGTTTTGGAAAAGCGAAACTAACAGAATTTTTTTTGAAAAATCGAAAGGACTATACACTGTACCTGGTATCAATTTTTTTTCGCAAACGATAATTTGGAGTACATAAGTTGAAAGTAAGTCAAAGTTAATGACTAGAGGATTTGACTACTCAAAGTTGCCATGTGGAAGAAATCTAACTTCTGACCGATACCGTACCTACAACCAAGTTAGCATGGAAAGGTACTGTACTGGGCAATCGTTTCAAATTGATTTTTTTTCGGCTGACAAATCACATGAAGTGCTGCTCTAGCAATGGTTTAGTTGAAAAACTCCCGCATAAGAGATTAGGTACCCACATTTGTTAGGCTTTTGCTTTTAGATATTTAACAAGAGTGAAAACTAGTTAAGCGAAGTTGGAATGTAAGGACGCCTAACACCCTAGATATTTTAGCGTTTACGAACAAGAAAAGATAACTGTGAACAATGTTAAAATGTTAAGGAGATCATCCCACTATGAAAGACAAAATGTGACAGCCCAATCAATTTCCAAAACAAGTAGAAGTCTCCGCCCAATTCTTAAATGTTAATCTTGCAAAGATCAGACTAACCTCATGAAAAACAAGAGTCATTGATCCTACCGTAACCAAGACAACGCATAATGGACAACTAACAAAAAACTTCCTCATCTATGACAGTGTTGGAGATCAACACTCAAGAGACACAATCAAATATTCCACGGAAGGATCGCGTGCTTGCACTGTCATCGCATCCCATGCATTGGCATAAATGTCACATAGAAACGCAAGCATGTTTATTCAGAAGTTCTAGACAGCTCCATTAATCTACATATAACACAGACTTGAGACTTTGGCTTGGAAAGGTACAAATATCAGCCTAATAACCGCGCGTTGAGTATGCAAAGGCTACGAAAAAAAAAATTTCTCCGGCTGTCCAAGTCTTAACCACTACACCTTTGAAAAAAATCTACTTAGCGTTGCTCTTGGCAAAATAGATTGTATTGAGAGGTTGAGAAATGGAAGTTCACACTGGAATTACAAGAAAGATTCCAAACTTACTTACAAACTCCTGCTTTTTCACACAACCGGTTTTGGAGGTAAGAACCTGACCAGTAGTTTTCAGTTTATGTTTCCATATTTATAGATGTTTGTACGTTACATAAATGTATATTTATGGAATTGAGATTGTAAGTAAAGCTCATGTTTTTATGGGCCATACTCATTCTTCACCATTTCTTGATAACTGAGAGGGTGTGGAGATATCAAAGCGTTTTCCAGAATCTGTTAATCACCTACCGTTTACCTACCGTAACCATTATAAATAGGGAGAAAATTCTCAAAACAATGGAGAACTCTGTTTCAAAACGGAGAATTTTTTATGAAATTGAATTTTTTCTAAATGGGGAACTCTTTTTATGAAGCAAATATAAATCTACTACCTATATACTGTATTCCCTACTCAAAACGAAGTTCAAATTTCACAATTAGTTATCTAATTTTGAAATTAATTGATTGCTAGTACGCTTATTGAGAGATTTGTCTTTTTTTTTGAAAATGATGCAAGCCATGAAACATTTGCGGGGGTGAAAAAGCAGGCATGAAACATTACAAACATTACTACAGTACCCCTGGTATCTGCTCCACTGCAAAAACGTTATTTTTATGCTTGATTTGCTAAATTACGCACGTAACTGCTCAGCAAAAAATATATAAGAACTCATCTCAATTTTTTGGAATCTTGTTATGTCCCGCAAAAAAGTGAGAATAAACAGATGCCCTTTAAAGTTTTTCACAAATTTCTTTTCTCTAATTATTCCAGCGGTATCCGGAAGTAACGGGTGATTCCACTAATCTTTCTGTTCGTGTATAGAACTCATTACTGGACCACTTTATCCACCGAAAGTTCATCAAATCAAAGTTTGAAGGGTCATTCCTCCCGTTTACCATTTCCTTTTGATATCAGAGTCAAGCAACAGTGAGAACTAACCCATCCAAACACACAAATTATAGAAGCTAGATGGAAAAATGGTTTTTTACAACTTCTCTCTGTTTCTTCATCTTCTATGCTAAAAAGTTAATCCAAATGATTAGTATGACTTAGTGCTGGGTAAAAATTCGCAGTTCTTTTTTTTTGGTTTTCAGTAGGGTACATAAAAAGTTGCCTAGCTGCCTAGCTGATGTTAAGATAAGCTACAACACGTGGAAAGTGCGCATTTCTTCTAGATATAGTCAAACTCTAAGTTCTATACTGGGTATCACATTGAGTCAGCGCGTAAGAGTTATTTATTATTTATTGCTATGGTACAAACTGAAGCTTGCACCTGCTAAATAAATCGTGTTTTTGATTTTGATTTCTAAACGTTAAGTGTTGGTATATGAACTTTTGTGAGCTTACTAAGCTACTAAATATTTGATTTTCAAGTAAACTCTAGAAAACGACAGAACTGTTTTTAACACTTAATTTCCGTCGAAAGAAAATCGGATATCATGGAAATGAATGCTGTTCATGAATCACCCCAACATCATGTTTTCAAGACTGGCATTAGCTGAGGTTAAAGCTTGAGCTGAGCTGTTAATCAGCTCGTGGGCTAGGAAAAGAAGAGATACTAGTCATCTAGCAATTATGGCGCTCAAATTAATTGCCAGGCGATGTCATGGAGACGAGAAGCGGATGATTATATCTATATGCATGTCGATGGCACCCTCTGCAGTATGGATGTGATAAACAAATAAGGCAAGCAGATTATGAGCAAATGAGGATTAGTTATTTGCAGGCATATTTATCGGATGTATTTATATCTCAGCAATTTGCAACAGTCTGGATTTACTTAGCGCATATGTGATTGGAAGAAATAACAAATATAGCCATGGGCGATAGCTCTGATGCAGAGCAGAAATTGAGATAGAAAACGTTGCTGAAAGCGATGGCGAGACTTACAGGCACCTCAGATATGTCTAACAAGGCCCGTTTGGTCGAAGTGGCCTTTTCATATGAAAAGATACGACTATAAAGAGCATCGAACGCTGATTACAAATCTGTCTTTGTTATCTGCTGAGCCCCTCTGGAAGTCGAGTTATGAGTGTTTTTAAGTTAAAAATTTAAATGCATAATTGGCAGAATATTCGTCAAAATTGCCCAAATGATCCAATGTTGATGGTCAGAGCACTCCATTTAAACAATACTTTCTGTCCAAAACAGTTATGCTCAACACTGCTCTATTTGACGCTGAATAACGTAAAGTTTGATTTTACTCAGATTATAACTTCATTTTTCGCACCAAGAAAATATTCATAACTCGACATGCAGAGGCGCTCGGCAGAAAACGAAAACACATTTGGAATCTGCGTTTGATGCTCTTCAAAATAGTGTAAGACTCATTTGAAAAGGCCACTTCGACTTATCGAACCTCCCTTGCAAGAACTAGGTATTTTGAGAAAAATTTGACCTAGAAGTCTCCGTCAAGCGAACGTTTGAGCGACAGCTCCTGTGATTCATTTGTGCCGAGAAATTTAACATCGGACTCTTGCCCAGTACCGTACCGTAGAACATCAGCTCGAAGAGGGTACGGTCCTGGGCTAACGTTCAGGTCCTCACCCACTAGACATATTTGAGCTGATGTCCGAGTGCGTAGTTAGCACACAATCAGTATTTACCTAAAAATCCAGGCACAGGAAAATGTTCATTTTGAAAATCACTTTGAAACTAAACCTCGCTTCATATCTCAGCTTATTTCAACCTAGAACAATTAGATTTTATATTTCAATTTTCTTCTAACAACTACGAAGTAATTATGCTTATCAATCTTAGCCTAGCCCGCATTGCTCGTGATTGGAGCTAAAAGCTACCTGGCAATGTTTTTGAGCTGTGGTGAAGTCTGCGAGCAAAATACTCTGCTCACAGAATCAGATGAGAACAAAACCAAAGCATAGGCAATTACAACCAAGCTTCACATTTACTAAAACGATTAGTTAATTGATCTTTTCAATTTAATGTAAATATTCTGGCAAATTAAGCAAATCACACAAACAACATTAACCATTCAATGGGTTTAAGTGACTTTTCTTATGTATATGGCATACGAATTGCAAAGCAATTTACATTTGGGATTTTTGAGAATCGAGGTATCAATTCGATATTGAGTGCTTACAAAATTATCCGCGTTTACAGTTTATTTTCAAAAAGTTCATGTACCAAATACTTGAATACTACTGACTTTATGGCATTTGAGCAATGTCGAAGGTTGTTCCAAATGTAAATTCCTTCTCTAAATAAATTGAGATCTTATTGTTCTCTTAGCAGACTTAGGGTACCACTCGATAGAGCGAAACAAGCTTTACAAAAAGGCCTCCCAAGGATCTGCCTAAGTCGTAATCCAACTAAAATTTGGAGCCAGAAATCAATAGTTTTTAATTACTCTAAAACCGTATGCTCATGCAAGTTGCTCACTATACAGTAGGCAGGTAGTAATAGTACCCAAAAATGTATTTGGTGGATTTTTTTTTGCGACTCAAAACTGAGTAAAATAGCCCGAAAAATGCGAAATGTTACCTTTTTGGGTTTTTCATATTAAAGTTGGTGTTTTTCGAATGCCTGGGCACTTACAGAAGTAAAATAAGGACATCTAAAGCTTGTAATGTACAATGAGATATGTGAGAGGGGGGGGGGGGGGACGTGGGCGGAATTTGCCATTTTTAACCCAACTTTTTTTTCTCGCTTTCTATGCGCAGAAAGATACAGTAAAGACATATTTTTATAACATTATATGTTTAATGTATAATGAACAGGTTGAAGTCCGTAGATTTTTTTCCGCAAAAATTCAATTTTTAGACGATAAAATTATTTATTTCGATTTTTTCCAAACTTTCATATTTCCAAACTTTATCTATTAGGTTGTCCGGAAATTAATGCCGGTTTTGAATTTCAACCGCAATAAGTCATACATTTCTCAATTCTAAATAGGTTGCAAAGTACCATTCGATACAGCAAAGCAAGCTCTACAAGATGGCCATCTTGCTTTTGCAATAGCTTTCATCCACCTCGAGTTTCGAGCCAAAAACTAAAAAGACTCAGCAGCCCGAAAAATCGAAAAAAATCGCAACTAAGTTCATAAAAATCCTACAAAAATTCTAACTTGCTCACGTAAACACTATCCACATAAGACATCTATATACGCCTTTGCCGTATTTTTTCTTCCGTTAGAAATCGAGAAAACGGAAATTTTCGTGCATTTGCCAAAGTGATGCTGTGCCATCCCCACATAGGTAGTTGTATACCACAAGCCTGTAGAAGTACAGACCTAAATTTTCAGCTCTCTACAAGCTTTAGTTCTCGAGAAATAACGAATACAGCTTTCCCTAGTTAGGTGGTCCAAGCTAAAATTCAAATTTTTGGAGAACTAAAGCTTGTAGAGAGTTGAAAATCTAAATCTGTACTTCTACAGGCTTATGGTATACAACTACCTATGTGGGGATGGCACAGCATCACTTTGGCAAATGCACAAAAATTTCCGTTTTCTCGATTTCTGACGGAAGAAAAAATACGGCAAAGGCGTATATAGATCTCTTATGTGGATAGTGTTTACGTGAGCAAGTTAGAATTTTTGTAGGATTTTTATGAACTGAGTTGCGATTTTTTTTCGATTTTTCGGGCTGCTGAAACTTTTTAGTTTTTGGCTCGAAACTCGAGATGAATGAGAGCTGTTGCAAAAGCAAGATGGCCATCTTGTAGAGCTTGCTTTGCTGTATCGAATGGTACTTTGCAACCTACTTAGAAGTGAGAAGTGTATGACTTATTGCGGTTGAAATTCAAAACCGGCATTAATTTCCGGACAACCTAATAGTTACGACTTGCGCGGAATTTTAGAGGTCATTTTATAGAGCTTGATTTGCTCTATCTTGGTGTTCTAAGTTTGTTAGGAAAAAATAGCTCAATTTATTTGAAAAAGGAGTTTATTTTTAGGATTCCTAGTACATTGTTCTTCATGATACAGTATTTTGGCACGCACGGTGTAAGAAAAAAAACACATATATAAAAAGATTTTCCTTAAAGTGGTGAAATATAGGAACAATAATGTTACGGTTAATGGAGCTAATAGTAATGACAAAATCACCAGATATTTGAAAATTCGCCTGCGGTGCTCGTTTGACGCAGCCTACGAAAAGCTGGCATACCGACTTGAAATGAATTAATTAATGAATGCGTCAACAGTTATTCGACGAAAACACGCAAATGCGAGCACTGGCAAACCCGAATGTGTCCCTTTCGAAACTAAGAATTGTGCTTTTACTTGGGTTCATAAAGTCCAGAAACGGAAGTAAACAACTTCACTCTTTGGCGATGGTGTCCTTTGCAGCAGTGCAGCCGTTAATGAACACCTCGACGATGAGAGGGAGTCGTGAGTGAATCTGAGCTAGTAAAGACTAAAGCCTAAACTCAAAAATTTTTGGATTTATTGGATATCGTAGAATTTTGGAAAATCCGATGAACAGATATTTCGAGGAAGTTTTAGAAAACGTTTGATATTTAGGAAAGTTTGGAAGGATATCAAGTGAAACGCTTCGATTTCATACAGTAATCCTAATTTAAAGCACCACTTTTTAGGTCTCAATCAGCTCACTACAATTAACACATTGACGACCATGCAGATTTTTAGTTGTCTGCCGTCCGGGACCAATGCCGTCTACGGACCAGCCCACACTTCTCAACTATAATTACGCCTAATGCCATCTACAGTACACCTACAGTAGATCTGAAGGGCTGACAAAGAAAGTAGAGGTCATCCCTAGATTCAGTGCAAAAGAGAGCTCATGGAATGAGTTTATCGCGAGATAGTAGTCATTTTGACAGAATTCAAACCTTGACACACATGGTATGTCAAGCGGTCCCACGCGGCAGTCATTGCTTGACACACCATGTGTGTCAAGCTGTCGTCATTGTGTTAATATGATAAAACTATGAATTATTAGGACTAATGAGTCTAGCTTTCTCTGTATATTTATAGCAGCTTGAAACAGCGCTATAAAAAAAAAGGCTGAGAAAGTAGAAACATCAAAATTTAATAGCTGAGGCAAACGACGAGGATAAAAGCAGAAAAATTATGAAAATTATAACCTTGAAAATGGACAAGTTCAAAAAATAGACATTGGAAATTTAAGACTTATAAAGTGCATGACTCATATTATGAGTGACAATTTATTTTGAGATTCAGAAAAATGCACTTTCTTTTAACTTATGATTTGTGGTTGTTGTAGCGTACTATAAAATTTGCCTAAAATGTTTCATTTAAATATTAGGTTGTCCCAAAAGTGAACTCCATTTTTGAATAACTTGAGCTGTTTTTGTTTTTTTGACAGATTCAGGGTACCATTCGGTAGAGCGCATCAAGCTCTACAAAAAGACTACCAATGTTCCACCTAATTCGTAACCTAAGTAGATTTTGGAGCCAAAAATCAAAATTTTTCAACTACCCTAAAAATCGGATCTCCTTCTAGAAAATTCCTACGACTTCTAACTTGGTCTTTATATAGTATACACATAGTAGTACCCAAAAATGTATTTGGTGGATTTTTTCTGAAGCTCAAAATTGAGAAACAAATAGGGTCCCAAATGCCAAAATGCCTCTTTTTTCGGAATTTTTATGTAAAACTTGGTATTTCTCGACTATAAGAGCACATACAGAGGTAAGGCTTTGAAATTATACTTAGTAAGGCTTGTAGTACACAATGACATGTGTGGGAGGGGATGGAGGCGAAGTTTGCCATTTTTGAACAATTTTTGTTCCTCGCTTTTCATGCTCGGAAAAAATTCGGTAAAGGCATATTTGTGTACTACTACATGCCTACTGTATAATGACCAAGTTGGAGGTCTGTAGGATTCTTTGTCGCAGAAATCCAATTCAGGTGACAAAATTTTTTTCGATTTTGGCTTCAAACTTCACATGTAAGGCGACTTAGGCGGGCGGACCCTTGGCGGTCGTTTTGTAGAGCTTGATTTGCTCTATCGAATGATATTCTAAATATATTAGAAAATCAAAAACAGCTTGAGTTATTCAAAAAAGGAGTTTACTTTTGGGACAACCTAATAGTTATCATAAGGGCAAGGCTATTTTTGAATTCTAGTATTTAGAATCTGCGTAGTTCTCGAAAGTTGAAATCACAGAATTAGCTTGATCTATTCCAGCTTTCTTCGATCTCCGTATTTTGTCCTAGTCTCTAGCCCTTGAACATCGTTCAACAAAATAAAAACGTTGACTATTATTTTTTCCAGACTACGAGTTTTTGTTCAGGAAGAAAATTTTTTTTCGAACTTGAGAAAATGCGATGTTGTTGATAGGGACAAAAAATCATTGTATCGCGTACATTTCTTTACTTTTTGCAAAATGTCCAGGTATTTTACTATGGCAAACATCAAGAGAGCATCGAGTGAGTTAACCGGCGTCGAGTGGTGCCAATGAAGCAGAGCATCTCTTATGAATAATTAATCTTAGCGCTGCATGCGAATATCTACAGCATAAATAAATGACATAAATATGCATTGACGGTATGAATATACAAGTAACTGAGAGCAAATAGATGGGTTCAAAAAGTGGTTGAGGAGCAAAAACCTACAGTAATCTAAGAGAATATAAGCAGAAGAACGCATAGGAAAAGGCAAAATTAGGGGTTTTTTTTCTAAAGACGATCGTTTAAGCTAAAAATTGAAATTTATAAACCTTTTGATGCAAGACCAATTAGGGAGCAAAGAGCTACAGTAATCCAAGAGAATATATCACAGCGTTTGAGAAAAGGCATCAGGTTAATTTTCATTTACGGAAACGGTCGAACAATCCAATATGTAGCAATAATGTCATTTTTACGCCTTTACGGGAGTCATAAATAAGTTTCTACTGCAAATGCTCCCTAATTGGAAACTCATGCCCTGTTGATGTACACTTTCACCACATAAACATTTTGTGATGGGAGAAAAATTTGATAGTCTAATTCGACTCCAAATGAAAACACAGATTTTTCATATCAACGAGGGAAACACAAGGTTTGTTTGGGAATACTTAGGCTGGACTTCGTTTTTTTTTTTGTTAGATAAGCGGAGTATTATGATAAGGAAAGTAGCGAAGTTTGAAATGATATACCTTAATGTTTTTGAACAATGTGACGCTTACTTTGAATTCTTGAAGAAGAGTAGCTTATAAAGTGAATTGAAGTACACTGTACCGGTAAGGAGCGCCCGATCGGGAGTTGGGAGCCGTTCATAACGGCAAAACAGCTCCCGATCAAGCATAGGAATATTGATCGTCAGAATTCGATCGAGGGTAAATACGCGTGCTTTCAATATACAAAATCCCACTCTACCTACACCTCTCATCAAAAAGATCGTTCCATAAATTTAATAAATTTAGTAGGCTGGCACAAGTTTTACAAAACAGCTCTTGGTAGCTTGAATCCAAATATTGCAAATAGTCAAAAAGTGCGTAGTTTTGAGCAGATTTAGAGACTTCGACACAATTGCTTTCAATATGTTTATGACCACCTCTATGCAGATAATCGCTCTCAACAAGCATTTTGTCGGAAGTGGATGTTTACATGGTTGTGAGTAACCAAGCAGCTCATTCAGTGTCATAAGCTTCGTGGATTTTCAACGAAAATCTGCACAAATCTCGGAAAATCTTGAGGGGGTAAGTAATTCGAGTCTTGCCATCAGAAACTGAAAGATGATTCAAATAGAGTAGCACATTACTACATGTCATAGCTCTGGCTAACTGGTTTCATAACCAAATATGTCCATGATATTTGGCATAGAATGTCATTCAGAAGCAGAAAGTGTTAAATGTATTCATTTTAGCGTGATAGATGACAGAGATCACATCTCATGGACTTGATGGATAAAATGCATGTGAGAATATTTTTCTAAAGTGGTCTATACAAATAAGTGCTCGAATTTCATTACTACCAATGCTTTTTCATTTCTTCGCCAATGTCAGGGTGGCTCCAGTGTAAAGCGATAAATAAATGAAAAGGCAAGAGTTGGTAGAAAATTAGCATACCTAAAAAATGAGTCAAAGAAAATCATTTGCTGATAGACCTAGGTTTTATTCATGGGCTTCAAATCGAACAAATTCGATTGATTACCTTTTTAATCTGAAAAATAGTTACCACTTTGTATCATAAATCAAGTTGGTATATCGTTTTCAAAATGCTTGAATGTTGTTCAAATTGTATGGTTTTTAATATGAAAAATGTTCTGTTTTATCAAACACTTCTTGTTGAAAACAGCATGGAAGCGTATATACAAAGTGTTCATTTTTCTAACCTCAATAACTTTGATTGTGTATTCTAGCCCACTTTTTGCCATAGGGGCTCGCAACCTTAAGACCACTAAATCAAATTTTTTCGCTTTCAGATACTCGAAAAATGTGAAAATAATCATTTTTTTCAGTCTCCTTGGAGAGACGGAACACTGGTTCATATAAATTGTTCCAGTTTTTTCAACGCGGAAAAAGGAAAAAACTTTCCACTTCCCCATAACCGAAAGTCCTAAGCCCACATTTTCTGCCTGTAATAAAAGTTCCGCAGATTTTTTTTACGTCGCAAAACTACAGCGAATAGCCACAGCGAAGTGCAAGTTTACTTTGAAATTTTTTTGATTTGATGATTTTTGAGCATTTTTTAGTGTATATTTGTAGCGCAACTCTCTCGCTGTTATTATGCTCGCTTTCAAGTGTATGCGCTTGTAAAGTCTTTGAGGAGATAAAAAAATTTAGAGCTGGATTTCTTAAGGAAAAAGTTTTGTGAAGCTCTTGTCTTTCAGGGCACAATGTTTCAAAACGGGCTCTTTTCTATGAAAACAAATGCTCATATATAAAAAATAAATTAAAAAAGCTTTCGAATGGTGAGCAGACTTGCCTCCGAAAAATATTTTCTGTTCGAAACAAGTGTTTCGGAAAGAGGCGTGGGAATCCACACTGATTATGTTACGACCTTATAAAAAATCAAGAAAACCACGGAAAAGCTTGATTTTGCTTAATTGATGGTTTATAGATTTGATGAGCACAACAATAAATGCGCCAAAATCGGAGTTGGAAGTACTTTAGACCAAAAGTTTTCAAACATTCTGTATTGGAAAATACTCAGAAATTGTGGCTATAAGCAGAAACAATTCATTAAGAGGATTTGTCTTACAAAGAATTGTATCATAAAACGAAAACCACGGTCAGACCTCAACAAATTTTAGTGGATTTTTTTTTCGACATAATTGAAGACTGATCCTGGAAATATTAGGTCATTCCGAAAGTAATTTCCCTTTTTTCAAACGGACGCCACATTTGATGGAACAAAGATTTCTAAGAGATCTTGGCAGCATTCGACACCGCATTTCATCCTCTTTCTAAAGGTTATGGAATTTTTGCGATACATTCAATGAGCTTTCAGAAATAGCCAAAATCTGCGACCCATGCTTTCTGAGATGGTCGAGTTTCACAATTTTTCAAACTTTCATATCAATCTTCAGAAAAAATTCAAGTAACGATCCGATAACGATAGAGCAAACCTTTTAGAATATAATGCAACTTTTTTCTCTTTTTCATATTTGCCGTAATTTTTTAAAAGATTTTTAAACAAAGCCATCGGAATTCGGCAGGCCTACGACAGCCACAATCGCATCAAACACTAGTAATTACTCGGAATTTGAGACTTCCAAAATGGTATATGACTCAATAGAGGGTAGAGGCGAAACAGGATCATTAGTGTATAAGTTAATTAATATTGGTTCTACAAAGCAAATGAGAGTTTATGGATTCGAAATATTGAATTTCGAGTTTTTCGGGTGCAGCCTGGGGCTCGTTAAAAAAATGAATTGTGATGATTTCATCTCCGAAAACTAAACGAATCGAAAACAAAAACACCCTTAAGAAAGAGGAGGAAATGCTGCATCAAATAGTGCCCGACCTGCTCTTCCTTTGATGTTCTACGAGGATTTAGCTGTCCAAGTATGGAAATCGGTAACATCAGTTGAAATTCTGTTAAACATGTATAACAAGCTATGGGAAGGAGAAAAAAGTTGTTTTGCATTCTGTAGGGTTTGCTCTATAAATACGTCATTCGTAGTTTTTTTGGAGGGTTGATATAAAAGTTTAGAAAAATCGTGAAAATTGACCATCTCAAAAAGCATGGGTCGCAGATTTTGGTTATTTTCTGAAAGCTCATTGACTGTATTACAACAATTTTATAACGTGTAGAAAGAGGATGAAATGCTGTGTCGGATGTTGCCAAAATCTTTTAGAAATCTTTGTTCTATCAAATGTGGCGTCCGTTTGGAAAAAGGGAAATTACTTTCGGAATGACCTAATATTTACGATTTGAATGTTTCTAAAATCAGCTATTTCGAAGTTGCCATATTAGCCATATTATTGCTTGAAAGCAATTTTTCTTTTCAGAAATGTACTACACAAAAATCTTCAATGAGGGTTGAGATTTTACAAAACTTTGGAGCTGGACTTCGTACAACCTGGTATGATTCGGACTAATAAAATCATAATATTTCTTATTAGAATTAATGAGCCATACTCCACAAATAACAAGAATCAGAATAAGTTTTACAGCTCAATCAGCAATTTTTGTTTTTAAAGGGTCTTTTGTCAAGAATAATAGATCCTGTAGAAACTTTTGCGCCCTGTCATTTTCTTTCATGTCCTGGTTAGAAGAAGTAGTTCAATATCCTTAGGATCTTAAGAATGCAAAACAAGAAGAAAGCATTGGACTCGCTGATTTCTTCACCAAGAGAGGCGAAACAAATGGCCTCGTAATTGCATAAACTCCACCCAAAAAGCTCACGTGAGAGACCCCCATTGCACTTGCTAGAAAATGTACCTCTCGTTGGAGGCTTTCTCATAGATTTTTGGACTAGGCAAAACCATAGGTAATCTAATTAGAACAAAAAAGTTCCATAAAAGCCTTGTGTGTTCATACGATGCTAATTCAAACTTTCAAGAAGGAAATAGAACCAAAATTGCAAGCTGGAAGCATAGAAGGAACTGCATATTTGACAACAGCATATCGCGAAAATTGATAAGTTGAATGAATTGCTATAGTAATATTCTGGTAAATAACTTGTTTTGTAAATGACAGATGAGGTAAAAAAATAAGCTTTGTATAAAAGTTTTCTTGAAGAGTGACCGTTTAGATCACCTTACATAAAATTTTGAACCGTCTTTGCCAAAGTTTTAGGAGAGCTTTAGCGCTATACATTATTGTTAAGTAATTCTAAATGTATGGAATTACCTTTCCGTCACCGTTATTTTTCAAGAGTTCAGAGAACTACCACAAAAAACCACCTTCACATCTAATTACCATCGAAAAAATGTTCGGCATTAACATACTAATAGGTAAAAAAGGAAGAAATGATGTGATAATGAACTTTTTCTAACAAAATTATTAACAACTCGCTAACTTCTTGTTGTAATGATTATCATCTAAGTCACAGCAGATCTGCTGAAGCAAAGAAAAGAAAACAATGCCTCAACTTTGAGCCTAAAAGCAAACAACAAATCAAAACGACGTCAGATTCAGAAGAGAACTTGACATTCTCACTTCTGCAGCGAGAGATATGACTCACATGTTGCAAACATATGCAGTACTAATAGGTTTCATTACATTCTCTCAATTTTCTTCATTTTGAAAAAAGTAGCTCATTCATTAGAATTGGCAAAAAAATTTGGCAATCTAATGGTACGAGTGGCGGAAATTCTTTTCGTGTAGGAGGAGTTGGCAAAATTTCTCGCAGACTTCTATCTCAAAATTTCTAAAAATCAGGGGGTATGGCTGGCAGCCACCGATTTTCCTTTTAAAACTAACTGGAAACCCAAATCCATTTTATTTTGATTGTTTACAAATTAAAGAGGAAGTTATATGTGTTGATTTTTCACCCCATTTCGTTCCTTCAGCGGAGTATGACTTGATTTCTAGGTCTTCCCCGGAACTCCCAGAAACAGTAGAACAGTTCATTGCTCACTTTTAATGACATTTTGGATGATATCCGTACCATAAGTAGAACAAGGTGTTCTTAAAAGAGTGACAAAAGTTTTAGAAAAATATTTTTATATTCTTTTTTTATTATTTCCCAGGGGTTTTGAGAGTTACCATCAAAGGCCATCTCTAATACCTCAACTATTTCTGAAAAAGTTACCAGTACCAAAACAGAGGAAACCCTTTGATGATTGATTTCTTGCACCAAATTTATCAGCAGCTTGCTAATGTGCTTTACAATTATCATTTAAAAACTAATTGGTCAATTCTAAGTGCCACATTTCTTTTTTTAAATCTCTTACGTTAGATAAATATTTCAAGGAACCTTTTTCATACCCAGGTTTCCGGGCTTAAACTTGACCAGAAGTGTAGCCAACCTTCCCAAGCCCCTCTTTTCTCCCACCAAAAGTTTGTCTATGATAAAGTAGAGCTTTGTCTATGATGTAATTAACAGCGCATCCTCATTATGCATCCATGAATGTCTGTGATGTCATTTCGCGGAAAATGATGAACACAAATCCGACGACTCGGTGCCTTGATTAGCCTGTTGCGCTGTTGCAAGGGATCAACGAATAAATATTGGACAAGGAAGAAAAAGAAGTTGATCTACGAACTGGAATGTAGCTGTCATCTTGACTGAGGTAACCGGATGTGGGTGGCACGCAATGCTACCATTACGTCTACATCAACTGCTGTTCTTAGTTCTGGGCATTATTTGAGTCGAAGCAAACCAATGAATAAAATAAAAGGTCTTTGCAATCGCATTTCTATATAAAAGGAGGAAAATTCTCTTTGAGCGGTTATACTGAGAACAGTCAAATTGAGCCTTAGCGCTGCACTTCTTATGATAGTTCAGATTAGTTCTGCTTATTGATTTTGCGAAGTTGAAATCAAGATCAGAGATTTTGTGCCACGTAAAGAAACTATCGGTATAAAAGTTGTATAGAAGCATGTCATCTCTATGTGATACTGAGCAACTAATGCTAAAAAGGTTTGATGTATGGCTATAGGTACTGTTCTGGGTATTCACTAAGCATAGTGCGCGACTGCTGATCTTTAACAGTTTGATGTTCGCTTTAAAAAATTCTATAGCCTCGTTTGCTCGCGTAATGTAGTACTTTAGTCAGTGATTACGACGTTCTTAACGCTTGAGAATTGAATGCTCTGCCAGTTCTCTCAGAAAAAAAATATTTGGGAAA
The DNA here is from genome assembly GCA_958299035.1 of Cylicocyclus nassatus. Taxonomy (NCBI): domain Eukaryota; kingdom Metazoa; phylum Nematoda; class Chromadorea; order Rhabditida; family Strongylidae; genus Cylicocyclus; species Cylicocyclus nassatus. The sequence continues at coordinate 30,233,811 of CATQJL010000223.1, read as the reverse complement.
GTTCCGCCAGGTCTGCGGGAGTTCCGCAAACGTGCTACGGAGATTCCCAAATGAGGTGTTGCGGAATCTCCGAAGAATTCGAAACACAATAACAAAAGAGAATACTTGCGCGAGATTTGAACCTTACTCTATTGACTGCGAGATTCACCTACTATCATCTGCACTATGGATGGCATGTTCGGTGATGCACTCTAGTAGTTGGAAAGGCAACATCGTACGAGACAACACATTCAAAAAAGTGCGGAAGTATACTGGCATGTGCTGCGGAACCGCTGGCATTTTTTAGATGTTCCGCAGTGCTTTGTAAAAAGTTTTGCGGAAGTTCCCATTTCCAACAAGTCTGGCGTGAAAATCCCGCGGAAGTTCCCATTTCAAACGTTTCCACCTTTTCAATAGTAAACAAAATCCCGCGAGACCACTGCAGATTTTGCTTGTTCTGGGGAAGTTCGGTGAAGTGTCTGAGTTCTGATTACTTTGGTAATTAGTAGGCAATTTTCGACGTTGCATAATCACTATTGAGGATTTTATAAATAAAAGGTACAACTTCTTTGACTTCCAAATTTTTGATCGCCATCTACTCCTAGCCTATGGTGAATAACTTCTCCTGCTCACAAGCCCAGCATGACCCTGATGTGATGTGAGTCAAAAGTTTAACCATACACCAGCATTGAGAAGCTCTTTTTCTTAAAGCTCATAGCATGAAAAATCTAATGGCTTGGTCAGGATTAGCTAGCAAAAAATACTTAAGACACTTAAAAAGAAAAACTAGAGCATTGTGTTTTAGGGTAACCCTTAGATGGCAAAAAGCTTTGCCACATTGGTTGTGTACAATTATTAAATTTTTCAGCTTGATTCGAAGCCACATATGCATACATACATAGCATTTGTTTCAATTGGCCTGGCTTCGGAAAGGCGGGCTTCGTGACCTAATTAAGACTGGTTGATGATCAGAGAGCACTCGCGCGAGAAAGACGCAGACTGCGTCGAAGGCGCCAACGGCCTTAATTAGGTCACAAGGCTCCGCCATGCCGCCAAGCCAGTTGAATCAAAGCTTATACTGAGTTCAACATCAGCTTCTCAAACAGCTGTATCATTCAGAAACGGGGCGCAGTACTTGAGTATGCGCACTAGTAAGCTATTTCATTTTTCTTAGTAAATATCAATAAAGTTTATAATAAAAGACTTGATGGATAATCAGAAAAATCGGAAGATTCTAGTCCGTACTAAGGCCACCAGGTGAGTAAATTAAGCGATCATCCTCTCCTTCAAGCTTTCTAATATATGTGAAAGATAGTTGAGAATACGATAAATCCGGGGCAAACTCTAAGCCAAACAAGGTCAAGTAAACTGTGAATACTAGATTGTATGCGTAATCTGAAACCAACCTAGCAACCATACACAAAAGTTCTCAAAGATCATATTTCCGGCGGTGAAAACACTTATCGTTTACGTCTACCACATGCCGGTAATTGCCTGTTGTGATCAAATGCTGTTTATGAGCAGCTGAGGAATGAATGAATAACCTGGCTTTGTGTGCAAAACCACAGAAACATATGCATCGAAGCGGAAATACAAGCAATTGTTGCAGACTAGACGCAAACCACGTCAACAGTTTATTTTTACTTATTCAGAAAACCTCATGGCGGATTATGCACAGGGAGCAAAACCGTGAGAGAGCCCGACAAAGAAGGCTGCAGCGTGGGAATGCGCAGAATAATCCAAAAAATCCACTATTGAAGTGTGGAATAGTGGAGCCGAAGACCAGTATCAGTGCTTGCACCAAAGAGCAAAAATTTTGGAATAGGGTACGCTGACATTAGCTAACAACAAAAGCGCATCTATGGAAAACTCAATCTCACAAACAGCCAAATTTTATCGTGGCTGTGGAATCTGGGAGAAGGAGTTCAACCTAGGGACCTTTTTCTTAACTTTTTTTGCGAAGGTTGCATAAGAAAGCTGCTCAATGCTCACTTTTTTTCTGCAATAAAAAAGTTAAAATCAAATGTGATCTGCTTTTTTTAAAAGCTAATTGATAAAGAGTATTAAGTAATGCAGTCAAGTGTCAATAGAGCGGTTCTATTCAAGATTCGAAAGAAATTAGATATAAATGCCCACTCCTTGGGTTTCCGCATTTTGCAAACGAACAACAAGAAATACAAATTCTTACCACAAAACTTGGCAGACTACAAATTCTGTTATTGATTCAATTTTAACAGTAGTACGAGACCAATCCCTCGGGATTTACATTAGTGCTTATATGAAGCGTAAACTCTAAACTCAATCTTATCTCCGATATGAGAGCGAAAGCAAAAATCACATCAGTGCATTTCCACTTTGGAAAGCATGTTTTGCGATCTTTCCGTTACTCAAAAAGAAGTGTAAAAGACCATTTGTATACAGGGAGAGAGAAAAAATGCCAGTGACTTTAGAGTGGCATTTGAAGCAAGAGATTGATCAACTCATGACATATTTCACGACAATGTTCGAAATGATTGAGCTTGACTCTGAGACCGTCAAATCTCTGCGACCGCTTTGATGATGGCGTTTGAAAAATCTGATCCAGCTCGCGACTAATTCGCAATTCGATTTGATAGTAGATTTCGGAGACCAACTTTGAGCCATCTATAAATGGCAATAGCAAGTTTTGGTCCCTAAATTTCATAGCGCGCTTTACTCGCATCAGCTTTCGCAATGCAAGACTCAGATTTGGTGGATTGCGCAATTCTAAACAAAGTATGCGACCAAAAGCATTTGCAAATCGAGAAAAATGAAAGCAGGCTCATGCCTCGCGCAGGTTGACCATATGTGCCATTCGTGGCCATTTATACCTTTTCCATAGTTTGTGTTTGCTCTCAAAAGCAAAAAAGCAAACTTAACAGTATATCAGCCATTTCATAGAAACTTGCAATGAAGTGGTCCAAAAAAATCGAATGTTTGTTCGCTGACAAGTTCGTTTGCGCAGCTTCCGCAGATCTTAGGTAAACCAGCAGGACTGACTTTAAGTTATAACTAGATTTGAGCTGAGTCAAACCACTCATTTCTCTTCATCACTGTAGAATTAGGGCAGAAATTTTCAGCTTACTGTCGCCATTAGAAAACTATTACTACTTAACAAACTATGATGAGCAGCCGGTGTTTGAAAAGGTTTGAAGCGCCTGAAAATTTGTGCATTGAAATTTTCAGACCCGATGATTCTGGTAAATGACTTAGATGTTTCTGGAGCAATTTAAATGGTATAATCAGATTTTTGATAACTATAATACTATGAAACCAAAGATTGTCAAAAATCATAGCATAGTGTTAGTACGCTTGTCGTAACTAAAGTAGAGGCTACGGTAATAGGATAGACTCATGTATATGAATTAGCAATGCTAACTAGCCTGAAAAACAAAGCCTTAGCTTTTTTTTGAACAATTTCTCGGAGCACTAAATGCTCCCATTGGCGCAAAACTTTATAAAGTTTTGACCGTAGTCCTGCAGTGATAAAAGACCGATTATCTATTTTTTCTAAATGACTAGAAATTGGGAGAAAGAATTCAAAAAAAGACGCGATCAAACGTTTGATACATTCATTGGAACAACCCGTAAAATGAATAAAATATCAGGTTGGCTAACTAATAAGTTTCGTAGCTTTTGCGTCTCTAACAAATGCTATAGATAAATTTTTATCGAGTGTTTGGCATCTCTGGAAGAGCACTCCAGTGGAAATTGGAGTTTTAAACTCTGTTTATGTAGAACTTATCTTCCAAGGAAAAAAATTCGCAAAGAAGTTAAAAAGCCCAATTTTTCCATAATGCTCAGATATGAGGAAATAATTTTGAGTAAAAGATTTTCAAAGTGGCAGATCACAATTTTTATTGTTATTCACTAGATAAGGAAAACTCCTTCAAAACCAAATACAAAAATGCTGTTCTCTAGGTCCGTTACAGCATGAAATCGAAGCCTAGGAAGTCGAAGAATTGAAGTGAAAATTTAGCCATGTTAAGGCATAACTATCTTTACTGATCGTAGAAAATCCTGAATATTTGATATGTGATAGAAGAAGCCTAAAACTACTTTTCCACAAAGAATTATTGATAGAAAACAGCAAGAAAAATCTTTTTTATGAAGATTTGCATGCCAAAACGCAGTTTTTTGTTAGCCAACCTAATATAATGCTTTCCTCAACAAGTTAAAATTTATAAACTCGCAGTAAAATTAAAATTCAAGAACTGAAATGCTTATGGGCTGATGCTATAATCCATGGCTATGTAACAGCAAAGTCCGACTTCCAACTAGTCAACAATGCTGAATTATTATATTATTATGAACAAAGGAACTTGCGCACAACAATTCTGCGTGAAAAAACAACAGAGCAACGAATGCGGAAGTAGGTAAAGTTATAAATTTGATAATACATGATAATAAGAAATAAAATAGCCATTCTTAGTAATTTTTGCGAATGTGAAGCAAAAATCTTTCTAACACCGATTAAACTCTTAATTTGAGAATTCAGAGAGAGCATATGTTTTTCGATCCTCTAATAAAAATTCTGAAGATTTTATTCTCTCAAAACAAATGGTTCTACAATCAGAAATGAGGCAACGATCCGGCTAATATCATGACGTCATCGCACATCAGATGTATTGAGTCCTAGGAGACCAGCTAAGCTGCTTACATTTATTTGATTACAGTGTACTCATATATTAGGTCATTCCGAAAGTAATTTCGCTTTTTTCAAACGGACGCCACATGTGATGGAACAAAGATTTCTAAGAGGTCTTGGAGATGTTCGATGCAGCATTTCATCCTCTTTCTAACAGTGATGAAATCTTTGCAGCGCAATTAATGAGCTTACGGTAAATATCCGAAATTTGTGATCCATGCTTCTTGTGATGGTCAAGTTTCACAATTTTTCAAAGCTTTCATATCCAACCCTTAGAAGGAATTCAGTAAACAATTAGATAGAGCAAACGTTATAAGATCCAGTATAACTTTTTTTCTTTTCATAGCTCGCTGTAATTTTTCAAATTTTTTTACCAAAACCATCGGATTTAGGCAGGCCTACGTCAGCCGCAATCGCATCAAACACCGGTATTTATTTGAAATTTGAAACTTTCAAGATGGTATATGACTTGATATTGTTACAAAGCAAATGAAAGATTACTTATTCGAAATATCTAATTTCGAGTTTTTCGAGTACAGCCTTGAGCGCGTTCAAAAACTTGAGTCAAGATGATTTTATCCACGAAGACTGAACGAATCGGAAACAAAAATATCTGCTAAAAAGAGGAGAAAAAGCGGCATCAAAAAGCACCCGAGCTGCTCTTCCTTTGATGTTCTACGGAATTTGAGTTAACCAAGTACGGAAATTGGTAGCATCATTGAAAATTTATTGAAGAATTTTGAGGAGTTATGTGAAGGAGAAAAAAATTGTGTATTCTTTAGGGTTTGCTCTTCATGCGTTACTTGGACTTTTTCGCAGAAATGATATAAAAAATTAGAAAAATTGTGAAATTTAACCATCACAAAAAGCATGGGTCGTAGATTTTGGTAGTTTTTCGAGAGTTCAGCATGACCATTCGAACGAGATTGAAATGGTGCGGTCTTTTAGAAATCTTTGTTCCATCACATGTGGCGTCCGATTGAAAAAAAGCGAAATTACTTTCGGAAGGACCTAATATTCAAATGCATTTGATTAATGTACATCCTATCCAAACATCATGTCTCATAGTTCAGCATACATAAAGATAGAACGGCCATAGTGATGTGTTTATGCCTTTATCTGGCCATCCGGAAGCCAATATCCAAAATCAGGATCAGACATACAGTGACCGCCAAAAAGTTGCGGACAAGCCGCCTTCCTTTTTTCATCGCTCATTTTCGGATGGAAAACAATGATGAAAAAATGTTTGGATTGCATAAGGTGATAGAGCTCTTCAAGAGCTATAAAACATACATTGTGCTTTCTGGGAAACATGCATTTCAAAAATTTTAAAAATCTTTTTCTAAGAAGAGTCCGAAAATGACCGCGTTACAATGTCGCGGACAATGATTCTTCGAACGCGAAAATTTTCTTTTGGGTCCTATTTTCAAGTGGTAACATAAGTAATCCAATAGGTAAGCATACTTCATTATAGAGCTCATCGAGGACAATAATCAGGTAGTGGTTATTTCCAAAAAAACCCAAACTTGAATTTTATTTTGCTTTTGTTCGAAAAATTACTTCTAATTCCCTTTTTCAAGCCAAATTTCTTCACATGTAGACCTATTCAAGACATCCTAGCAAAGCAGTTCGACTAAAATGGATGCTTTTTGCCATCCTGTATGCATCGGACGTGTGTTGGTGAGTTTCTTTGCTGAAAATGGCTCTTGACAGTGCGTGCACATGACCCAGCCTGCACCTCACCACTGAATTGCACCGCTTTGCAGGCTTGTAGCACGGCCACCAGTCATTCTACGAGTCTGCTTGAGGCTCATTTGAAAGAGTGATGAAAAAAGGAAGGCGGTTTGTCCGCAACTTTTTGGCGGTCACTGTATTTGAATTTACATTCATTTAAATTGCCCCAAAAATTAAAATTTCATACATTCGCAAATAATTGAAATATTTCTTCTTGCCGAATTTTCAAGGCTTGCATGCTAAAGCCTCAAAAGCCATGGCCCACCGATCTTTGTACCTGGACAACTTGTGAATACCATTGACGATAAATTTTTTTTCGGTGGTGGAGGAGAAGGTACGGGCGACAAAAATTTTTTGGAATAAAGAGGTGTGTTGCGCATGCTTTTCAAACAACTTTGAGGTGTTTTCCCAAGTTCTTGTGGATACATTACTCCGAAGCTTCAAAAAAGAGGTGTGACGACACCAAGCTAACTGAGATTTCAAAAAATTATCTCAAAAAATTGAAAATTATCTAGATTATTTTCGTCAATTTCCATATAAGAAGCCTAAGTTCTCAGATTTGCCTGAATATGCCTTACGTAATTGATGCCATCAAAATTTGATTGCGAGCTTTATTGTGTTCAAATTTTATTCTACTTTTATGTAGTGGGGTTGCTCTTGAAGCTATCAGTTGATGAATGCTTGACTTCAGGCGAGACCATTATATTGTTCTCATAGAAGTGTGGTTGTACCTGCTAAATCTATTTTTCTTAATGACTTGATGGTTTTTGTACAGAAAACTGTAAGTTTAAAGGCGGCGTCCAGGCAAATTTGGATGGGCTCTCACGTGGAAAGTAATCTCGGGGCCCTAAATAAGACTCTGCCTCAGAGGCAGTTTAGATAGTACACTCACAGCTAAGATATTGGGCTCCAAACTATACCCCGTGATCGTATTCGTATGGATTCATGGCTCGGCACATCACTTTCGCGTGGATCCTCGCGCGAAAGCGCCATGAATCCATGCGAATACGGTCACGGAGCATAGTTTGGAGCCCAATATCTTAGCTGTGAGTGCACTATCTGAGCTGCCGCCTGGGCAGAGTCTTATTTAGGGCCTCAAGATTACTTTCCACGTGAGAGCCCCATAGGTTCAGATTTGCCTGGACGCTGCCTTTAGGCGTAGTGAACCCTTGTAGTTGGGGTTCTCTACGCTTAAAGGTAACGTAGAGAACACTTTTATTCGCTAAGAAATATGAGAAAAAAACTTAGTCTATCTTTGGAGGCAAGAATGTTTACTCACCGGACCGCGACTTGCAGGCAGAGAAAAACTCGACAATCTTCGTACCCTAGAGAGGTACGAGTTTGCATCGTTGCTGGCCGAGGACAGGAAATGCTGTAGCATGGGCATTTGCGGCATCTTCTGCAAAAGAGCTCATTGATAGTTGGGACATAAACACATCAGAAAAAGTGCTTTTGCATAAAAGTAGCTTAGCGGATTCTGCAAGGCTAATTCTTCATTTACATGTACTTGAGGAAATCTAGGAAACTGCGGAGCTGCTATGACGTTTTTCTAGATTTTCACATAAACTTGCATCAGATATCGAAACTGTTCGAAAATGTTTGAGAAAAGACACTATGGCCCGTAGTAAACTACCGTCAGGGCATCTCCCCTGAGGCGGACCGGAGTTGATATCTTGGCGCCTCAGTCCAGCATCCGGCGAGCTATTGATCTGGATGCAGATCGCTTTCTGGACATTATAATCAAGTGCGTTCTCGAAAAAACAGCTACTTGATTCGATTTGGTTCAATGGGTAAGCCATTGGAATTACACGCTCGCGGCTGTGGTTCGACTCCGCCTAACGACACAACTTTTGCTGCATCGCCGGGCAATCTTTGATAGCGGCCACTATCCGATCGATGATGACCGCTGTCAAGGATTTCGCCTAGCAAACGCAAAGATAAAACAAAAAAACATTTCTTTACGAAAATTTTGCGACAAAGCGAAATGGTTGCAACGTGAATTCAATTAAATGAACAAATGAGTCCTCGTTTTGGACAGCTTCAAAGAAAAAACGGTAAAGTTTACAAAAAAAGAGAAGAATTTGTTTTTTTCTGTCTTCCTCGCCAAAATCAGCTGTTCATCGATCCTCTCCTTTTCGTGCGCGGTTGTGCAATTTTGCGCCGATTTTGTCCGCAGTGTTAGGCAAATTGCTGTGTATCGTAAGTTACTCAGGAGCAACTTACGAAGATTTTCTCTGCGTTTCCTCTTTAGTACACTATTTCTGGACATCATCGCTCATATCATCTCCCATGACCCGGCAGGGAGATCATCTCCCTGCCGAACTTCACCTGAGGCTCACCTCTCAGGTGACGTTGCATCCCTATAGCATAGGGAAATGGGCGGTCGTCATTTTACTGACAGAACCTCACATGAAGGTCTCAGAGGAGATAATCTCCCATGACCGAGCTTTACTACGGGCCTATGACTTACCCCGAATTGTATTAAAATCAAAAAGGCCATTCTAAAATCTTAAAGGTTCAAGTCATAATCCCTGAGACTCACGTAATTACTAATTCCCGTGGTGCCAATGATTCCTGCAGTTCCGTTTTTTCCTTATTCGTGGAGCCCGGAAGCTTCAAAAGGAACTTCAGTACAGTGATTGGAGCCATCATCGTAGTTAAGATGAAGTTTCCGCGCTCCACGGATAACGACAAACAAAGAATTCACAGATCACGGGGAACTACAGAAATAATAGCGCCTAATCATATACGCTGTCACACATGAGCCCATATGTGTAACAGATGAAATCAATGACATCCAATATGCCCAAAACATAGTTTCAAAAAACTGTAGATTTCGTTACGAGACCCAGCAACGGCAAGGGTTGCCTGTCCATCCTAATAACGTCAATAAGAAAAGGACAGAAGTAGCCTAGTAGACTAACGAGTAATATATTGCCATTGCAGTGACGACAATATTTGGGCGAAAACAAATGTTATGCTTATAAATGCCGATTACATGCCCGCAATGGGGCGAAAATTGGCCCCAGAGCGCACATTGTGATACTCTACGCGCAGATGTTGTCGACATCGCAGCAACACCATTTTATATATAAGCAATATAACATGCGGGCCCAAGAATATCAAATAGGAAATCACAAAATTCGCATAACTCGTTTGAACTTGTTTTTTGATAGGATTCAAAGCAGGAATACACTTAACACGAGATAAAGTGCACGTCATGACTTGTATGGCATACGTGTCCTTGAGTGTCGTAGTGTGGAAATAAATGATATAATCTTTGCGACATCTTCATTCTCCCATGCACAAGCGAGCAATTTCAAGTGCAATGTTTTGCATAGGATGATGAAAACAATTGTGTGTACTGGGCTCAGCACGAGATGCTTTTGGAAAATGCAAAAAACAGCCCCCCCCCCTGATTTTCGCGAATTTTTACGAAGCCCATTTTGACCCAACCTAAATGTAAAAAACTCTCAGAAAACGAAATGTCGATAAAAAAATTCGCAGTTTTTGTGCCTTTTCGGCCCCGAAGACTACAACCCTTTGCTTTTTGTTCCAAAAACGATATCGAGCTGCTTATAAGCCACCTGTGCCTAGCCCTTGGTATGTAGGTTAGGTGTTCACATCCGCAGAAGGAACAAACAAGAAAATCATTATGGATTTAGCTAAAACAACATTCCCAAAACTATGTTGATATCAGTTTTCTATTAGGTCGCAAAAGTTTTGTCAGTTTTTTTAATCTATCGGCAATCACGCTAGAATGAAGATAAACAAACGCTTTGAAATGTATCCAATGCAGAATTTCTTCCTCTATCGAACCACTTAACTCTCATTGTGTTTCGTTGCAAGAGTGACGAGATATATGCTGGAAATTACAACAACTCGTTTTTACCATGTCCAAATTTCGCTAGTTTTCAAAATCTTTGTATGAGACTTTCGGAGACGCCCTAATAACCACCAGATAGGGCAAACCTTTTGCCAACAGATGCAATTTTTTGTAGCCCTACAACTTGTCTTTCAGAATTTCTACGATTTATTTTTTGAAGTGACCAGATTTTACATTCAGCCTATTTTAACCTCGTAGAACACAAAATGTTGAACACTTTAGTCACCATTCAATGCAACTTTTTCTCCTCCTTCTAACACTTGTCTTTTTATGCCGAGACAGGCGAAATTTGTGAGGAAAATCGCAGTATTTCTCAATTTCAAGGGTGCGCACCGACGTAACCTAAGTTTCAAAATCTTCGTAATTCGAAGCGAAAATCGCTCATATACTTTGTAATGGTAGCGGTAGTAATAATCAAGTGCCGAAACCTCAATTTTTTATAGGTTTTGCAGTGTTTCGTGCAATAACAGCTTACGCGATTTTTCCAAAACACAAGACTTTTAGGAAAATATTTAGAAAAAATCTGAAAAAGCAGCTGAAAAATAGAAAAAAAGTGCATAAATTGGCAAAAGGTTTGTCCTATCTGGTGGTTATTAGGGCTCCTCCGAAAGTCTCATATAAAAATTTTGAAAATTAGTGAAAATTGGACATGGTAAACACCAATGCTTGTAATTTCCAGCAAATATCTCGTCATTCTCGCAACGAAACACAATGGGAGTTTAGCAGTTCGAAAGAGGAAGAAATTTTGCATCGAATACATTTTGAAGGGTTTGCTTATCTTCATTCTAGCGTATTTGCCTATGGACTGAAAAAACTGACAAAACTTTTGCACCGACCTAATATACAGGGTGTCCCAAAAAGATGTGCACACTGTTTGATTGTAAATAACTCTTTTGTGGTGAAGTGTTTCGGGAAGCTTTAGGTACCATTTTGTAGAGCGAGGTTCAACTTAGATTTAGAGTGTAGAGCGAACCGCCGGTCATTCATTCTTACTGTAGGAGTACGGTAAAAACTTCAAACATATGGTTCACTGTGAAAAAAGAGGCCGTTTCAAAAATTTTCAAAAAAATGTGGAAATTTGTGTAATAGGGTTTTTATGGACCCTGAGTTCAATACCCAACTCTTTACAAGGTTGAGAAGCTTTCTAAACGGTGTAACCGCACTTTTTAGGAACACTCAAAAAACGTCTGCTACTGCTTACCTTGCATAATTTTTTAATGAAGTATTAGAAAGAGTTGCGAACTTCACATTTTGAATCAGCAACTCTAGATAGCCCTGTGTGAGAGTTTTCAGGTTGTTTTGGTTTCTTTTTGGAACAAAATACGGCCTTTCATGGCTCAAAACCCTCTTCAAAGTTTCTACCGTAATCCTACAGTAAGAATGAGAGATCGGCGATCCGCTCTACACTGTAAATCTAAATTGAACCTCGCTCTACAAAATGGTACCTAAAGCTTCCCGAAACACTTCACCACAAAAGAGTTATTTACAATCAAACAGTGTGCACATCTTTTTGGGACACCCTGTATATCCAACCTTGTAAATGTCACAGTTTCGTTTTGCAACTTTCTTTCTGTGTCTAATTCACTCAAAGAGCCGAATTACTTTGGCTGAGCTGAGCGCTTATCACTCATTCTATGATTAGGAGACGCGAGACCGCACTGTACACATCTAAACAAGTTTAATCGTATACCTAGCAGGGTTATACTTGATTTATCTCGTCCAGGTTTATTCACTCTTTGGAAACAGGGAAGAACGAATCAAAATTGTTAAGACAATGTCCGCAATGCGGTCACGCGTCTCCTAGACATAGAATAAATGATATTTTCTCTTTTATAGAAAATTTTTTTTTGATTCTAGCAGGAAGCGCATTCTCAACAACAGACAATGGCAATATTTGAATTGCAATATTCTGTTCAATCCACTGAGGACGACGCCTAATTTTGCGTGAGACGCGAGACCGCACTGCACACATCTAAACAAGTTTAATCGTATACCTAGCAGGGTTATACTTGATTTATCTCGTCCAGGTTTATTCACTCTTTGGAAACAGGGAAGAACGAATCAAAATTGTTAAGACAATGTCCGCAATGCGGTCACGCGTCTCCTAGACATAGAATAAATGATATTTTCTCTTTTATAGAAAATTTTTTTTTTGATTCTAGCAGGAAGCGCATTCTCAACAACAGACAATGGCAATATTTGAATTGCAATATTCTGTTCAATCCACTGAGGACGACGCCTAATTTTGCGTGGCGGCGCTGTAGGACGACGCAGTTTTGCACAACACTTTCGGCGTGGGAAGGTTTTGTGGTTATTTACGAAATACAAGGTTGTTTTATAGACAACTATAAACGGTTTTCGAAAGACAGAGCCTACAGGTCCCGATAGTGCAAAAAACTGGAAAAAATATCAATCTATATGAAGGAAGACTAGACTCTACAAAGGTATAACTTTGCAACAGGTATGGGCCACCGTGGTCCACATCGTCCCTGGCCGCAAAAGTGCGTGGGCCACCGGTGGTCCACATCGTCGTCATTGGGTCAAATCCCAAAGTTCATTTTTGCGCTCGCTAACCTTTTGTGTCATTTTTATGAAAATATATTTGTTTTAGGTGTTTTTTTTTCAATCTATGATCTGCTATAAATGTTAATGACAGCTCTATCGTCAAGATTGAAGACTAATTAAGCCCCTGCAGATAAAATCTGAAACTGAACACATGCTAACCTGGCCTAAAAAAGTCCACTCGGAATGCTGTTTATTCCTGCGAGAAGATTTTGCTTTCTTCGCTGCCATTGTTATTTTATATGTAGTAACACTGAAAAAATATACTTCAAGGAGCTTAGTGTACTCACTGACCAAATTTGGGTCATTTGTAGCTTGATGTGCATTGCACAGTACGCGCGCTATTTCACGACTTGCGTGCTCACGAGCTGGGTATTTTGACTTTTTCTATCTCTTTGTGATGAGAAGGTTCAATAAGGGAAAAATGATCATTTTACGGCACTTTCCTAAATCAAGTAGGTTTTCACTGATTCTTTGCCGGTATATAGTCGCTAGATATCGCGCACGATGTGCAATCGCACTTATCAAGTTGCAAATGACTAATTTTGCGCAAAAACTCATGGACGCTTGATGTGCTCTTCTAATTAATTACATGCAAACAAGGTAAGCAAGAAGTTTGCTTGGAAGATAAAAATCCGAACTCTGAGTCCGCTGAGCCAACACTTCGCACTTTATAAGTCCTATGTGCTTTGCTGATTGGGACAAAGTCGCAAACGAAATTATCACAATCAGAGCAACCGGTGCAATGTTTCGCATGGGTTATATGGGTAATCAAAGCGAAAATGCGTCAGAGCGGATGAATATAATTACAGGGACAAAGAAAAGTTCAAATAAGGTTGACTGGATCTGTTCAAAAAAGATCCACGGTGTTCTGAAATGCTTTGTGGAACAACGCGAGCCAAGATGTACCAAATTTTGGACTTAATTTTTGCTCAAGATATGTGGTCAAGGGGTTTTTGCACCAATTCAACGTCATGGTAAATTGCATAATCTACCATGACGGTGAATTGGTGGCCCAGAAAAGCCTCAGTACTTTTAGATGAAATAACGTAGAGATACTGAGCCACAAAATTGCGTCGTGGACTAGACAACAAGCTCTCCTGCCCGCCATTTTTTAAAATTCAGACTTTTCCAGCTCAACGATTTGCTGAGCATTAACTGCTTTATAAGTGTAAATCGTATAATTTTCAACTCCACTTCAGAGAAACTTCATTTTCTGATCCAAAGATGCTAGCGGAAGACGAAAACCACCAGAGCTTTGCTTACATATAAAAAATCTCAGAATCTAAAAATTACAAATTTTTACACCACTCTTTTTACTCAAGAAAAGCTTGAGCTGAGTGATTACACAAACGTACTTGAGAAACCAAAAGATAAAATTATTTTTTTTACTTTGCGCTGTATTCTTAAAACCATGACTCTCTATGGTAGGAAGAGTAGTTCACGAAATTTTGCTGATATTACTGAAGTTAGGATTTCATTACAGCTTGGAGAGCCACCTTACTGCTAGAATTGACAGAAGCTTGAGTGATCCACTTTTTCATTTTTATCTTTGAAATGTGTACTTGCTAAAAGTAGTGCTGTTATGAAACACTGTTTTTTTTTCTCAAAGGAAATTTCACTTCCATTCACTTCACTCAAAATCAAGCAATTTCGTTAAAAACCCAAGAAATTATGATTTTTCGGTTACAACGACAGAGCTTCGAGCAATCTGCATGATGCCCTGTCATGCCCTCTCTATGCAAATTTGATCACAGGAAAACGTAATTTTATTCAATTTTCAAACAAGCTATTTGCCTGATATTCGCAAAACATAACAAGTTAGTGGCAGACATTGTATGGCATAAGAGATGAAGTAGAAGACAACGTCATGCTTGAGTGTTCTTAAGCATAGGTAATGATTTACATATCTTCCAGGGATTACCGCTTATTTATCATTCCAATTTCGATCAACTGTAGTTTTCGCTAACAATGAATGTGCCTTAGATAATGGACGTAGAATCCTTTTTCATCAAGTTATCATACTTTCAAAAAGTCTATACCGTTCACCGGATGGTACTTTAATTGCTACTGAACAAGCATTTTTTTCAGATCTATAATAGTTCTGAAGGAAATTACCCATTTTTTGCTACTTTATGTTTTTAGCTAAACCAATCTCAAGAGCAACTGAGAATGTGTGCCACATTCCACGGAAGAGATGCTCAGTTCTGGAGACTCTGCGTAAACTAGACTATAGGATAGGCTATACTCTTTTAGGAGCAGATTTTGATTCACTGATTTTCAAACCACTACGCATGATGTCGATCGATGAATCTCAAACCCGGCACCTTACCGCCAATGCCGATCATTAAAGTATCGAAGAACAACTAGTGAGATGATGTCCAAGCTCAGTTTTTTGAGATCATCGTAAAAATTACATCTCATAGTAGACATCAAATCGCTGCAGTGAGAAATCTTGGCTTGTTACTTGTACTGTGAACTGGTCCAGACACACGGGTGCCCATTACAGAGAGATCAACCGAATCCGAAATAGTCATTTCGGCAAGCAAAGAGAAGAGCAGTTTGCCACTAGGAAGATAGTAATCTTGCAAGGTTTCTAATTTGAAAATTATAACATGTCAGACGGAAGACCTGTTGAATCTGGTTGTTTCATGGACTACGATTTCCTGAGAATGAGCTTGATTTGTGCATTGCACTTCCTTCTTTATGGATAGCACCGTAGCTACATTACCTTCAGTTTATCGCACTCTTAGGTTGGTACAAAAGTTCTATCGCGCCATATTTGAAAAATCTAATCTTGCTTACTCGACAAATTTGCACATACTTTATCTTTCTAAGTAGAGGAATCACATTCTTTGTTATAGTACCTTTGCTCCTCCAATAAGGGGCAGTTTTTGAGACAAAAGTAGGGGAATAAAATCGCTTGCACTTCAAATTAGGCTGTTAAAATCTGAAACTTGCGATAAAATTCGGAGCAAACACTAAAGTAAGCTTTTTGACCCACCCTTTGCAACTTAGCAGGGTATTGAATGAGCATAGCAGGAAATTTTGAAAAATAATACAGAGCAGCAAATCGATTTTTTAGCATTTTTTCCAAAATCACAATTCCTCACAAAGATGCTTATTCAGTACAAACTTTGCACTGTTGAAAATGCAGCTTGCTCCTATTTCCATCGCAAGCTTGAATTTTAAGCAGCTCAAGATGACAAAAGCTGAGATGAATTCATTCCTTTCTTCTATCGCAAAAGTTACCCTTCATTAAAGAGGATCAAAGGTACGTTTACAAAGAATATGACTTCCACAAGCTATGTAGTAAAATCAAATTTGTGCAAATCCCTTGATAGAGCAATAAGTATGATTGTCAAAAATGATGCGGCAAGAACTTTTGTACCAACCTGATGGTATGTCTTGCCGATCGCATTCGGTTAACCTTGTATGTGGTTTACTTAAAAATGACATGACTGATATGACTCTCATTTCCATTCGGTTCCAAGCGGAATACTGCTTGCACTTAATTTCCAGATTGTTTTGCTTCAACTTTTTGGCATTTTCCTTTGAACTTCTTAAGCTCGAGTCAGGCCTTGGTGATACTACTGAAAAATGCAGGATGTTGACTCCTTCAATCTTTACACGATTGAGCAAAACTTGGAAAACGTGTTTGTTTCAGAGAGTCATTTCTGTGAACACTTTTTTAATGATCATGTAATGCACATTTATGATAAACAATGGAGAAGGCAGGGAGCCTCAGGTCGCAAAATTTCATGAATAGTTTAGGTGTTATGAGCTTAAGCATAACTTTTTATTCTTTGTGAACAAGACATTTTCTTTTATGTTTTGCAAAGTTATACTGCGCTTCTAATGTCATTATCCCGCAGATGAGATTGACTTCTGTAACCCCTCTCTACCCCCCCCCCCCCCTCTCCTCCCCATTTTTCCCAAAAGTTTCTGCAGGAACCACACTAGTGCTTTAGTATTGAAAGCTATAAGGCCTCTAGATAACGAAGAATGTTTACCAGAATAAATTTTCCTTGCTTTTGCTATTAGTTCAATCGTCACCACTAACCCTTTCGTTTCCTTTGGTTATCAGATCGTTTCACCTGATGCAAAGGACTTCGGTTCTAGATCATTTGATTTGATGCTTACTTCTTAAACGAAGAAAAGTTTATCTCTGAATCACATAGGTTTAACTTTTCTTATCGGTGAAATATTGTTATACAGCAAATTTTGCCACGTTGATACACTACAAAGAACACCCCGGGTTATGAAAGACTTTGATCTTTCAGAACAAGTTATCAGCTAAAGTTTTGGCTGACTTACTTTCGTACTTGGGTTTCGTGGCATATCTGTCTCCCAATGACCCTGAATATTTCGGCTAATCCTGCAATTAATGCTAGCTTCTAAGTCCAAATCAATATTCGACTTATAGGTACCAACCGGCTTGGCTGCTGGGGCGGGGCTTTGTGACTTAAATGAGGCTGCTCGCGTCCTCGACGCAGTCTGTGCCTCTCTCGAGCACGTGCTCTCTGATCATTACCTAGCTTTAATTACGTCACGTCACGAAGCCCCGCCCTCCAGTCGCCAAGCCAAATGAATCAATGGGTAACAAAAAATGCAGATTTTCATTAAATCTTGCAGCTTCGGCCCCTCCCACCCCCCACTCCTCCCAATTGCTCTGTGCTTACACACATGCACACGCGCGCGTATCACTCAATCAAAAAACAGCTTGATTATTTGAAAGTTTCAACCGTAAATAAATGAGGTGCGAAACACCATTGCAAAATTTTTTAATACCAAAAAAGCCACTCAAAAAAGTAATTCCTATAGACCTGAAATCTGCAATGGGTTTCCCGCCACTCCCTGTCTTCGAACTAAACTCTTTGGGCCTTGCGTGATTGCTCGAACAGTATAATTGAATTATTGTAAAACACTAATACATCTCCTGTTATGAATAACCACAGTAAGAGGAACCTCTGCAACGAGCCGATTTTATTGTGATCAGCTGCTCTTTTCAACATAGTAAAGTTTTGATTTTTTTTGAAATCTTTACTGCTAAGATTTGGTTTTCATTGACTTAAAATGCACCTTAGTGTAATCCTGGATTACTAAGATCAACTCGTTATCTACAGGATTGCGAAACATAAATATGGTGATTAAAGGCAGTGTACACCCAAAATTTCGCCTTCAATGTTTTGTCATTTTGGGGCCTTTCCGTGCCCCTGATTACAGTTATGACATTAGAATCCTCCAAAGGTCCCAAAAAACCCCGATTCCTGGGGACCCTCTCTTCAGGGGCGGACGAGTTTCGAACTGCTCGTCCCCGTCGGCATGCCAGCAGCTGCAACAGCATGACAGCCTGCAGTTGCAATGCAACTGCAGCGTATGCCATCGTGGATTCGTCGTCTGAAGGAGGCAGACCGCAAAAAGCAAGTGTTGCAAATGCTGTTGCAACTGCAGTCAGTTGCAACAGCAACTACAACGGCAACTGCAGCTTACGCTGATGTCGATTTCATCCGAAGGAGGCGGAGTGAAAAAAAGGGCGGAATGAAAGAAAAATCAGGCTGATTTTCTCCGCTCAGAAGCAATATTGGGAGGCCGGACCAACGCAGTTGGTCTTCTTTTGGGCCCTAAATATAGACAGTATAGAAAACTGGGTAAGTTAGATTTTGGGTGAACGCTGCCTTGAAGCAAGTGCTGAATACGGATCCAGGGAGCGGAGGGTGGCGAAGTGAGGGGAGGGGGGGGGGGGGAATAATGGAAGTTTTCTCAACGATGGTGTCAGTCATGCTCTTAATGCGTAGATAAACCGTTCAACTTTTTGACAAAAAACTGATGCAGCCCCCTATCTTAACTGACGATGCGGCTACAAACAGTGAACGCTTTCTCTGTTGTACAGAACTTTTTTTGAAGAGAGGGTATAAACTTACACGTGTTGTTAACTGGTGCAAATTTATGACCTCCATAATGCTGAGCATCACATTTGTTGAGGCAAATGTTGCATGCAAATATGAGGGCAACCAAGCGAGAGGAAAAGGAAGTAAGGAAAAAGTGGGAGAAAAGGAGATAATTCAACTTTTTGTAATGTATCTTTCCTACATGAGCAAACAAAGAGATCTATGACCCAATCTCATTTTTGCACTTTCAGGAAGCTTGGAGAAAATACGCTCTGTAGTATTTCCATTGCCTGTTTTAGAATCTTGAAGGTAGTATTTAATCAAATTTTTCTCATGTTTTAATCATTTTGGGGCTTCTTCATGGTCCTGTTACAATTATAAAGTGGAAAAGTGCAATACCACAAAAACCCATTCGTGAGAGCCCCATCCTGAAGGCATAGGCGATTTCCAGCACTCGGGTGGGAGGGGCTTGATAGGGTGGGCGTGGCTTGGCAACACTTTCGCGGGTTCGAGGTCCATTTTCTCCATTCACAGGCCACATCAAAAGACTGGATCAACGCAGATGTCCTACTCCTAGGGCCTTCTTTAGGCTAGGTACTAATCGGAGGAAGCACAGATTTTGCCTGTACGCTACTTTTAAAGGCAGTGTTTGGATAGTTCTGGGTATCTGAACTTTTCATGTGGGTACTGATTGGAAGATCTCAACCATGTCATGATATAAGCATGACATGATTGAGAGATGCATGAGCATGCAGGTGATATGATTTATTCGCAGCAAGAAATTCAAAATTTTAGTCCGCACCGTAGTCCCGCCATATTTCTGACTAGGCAGGATACGGTGGGCGAGGCTTCAAAATCGGATTGCTCGGCCACAAATGAATCAAATAAGCTGCCGCTTGGGTAATGGCTCAACCTTTGTCACTTAACTAATTCCCAGCTAAGTATAGACCAAGGATTTGCCTGGTTACGTCCTTTAATAGCGACTACGTGCCCACTCCCCCCCCCCCTCTCATGAACAGGTGGCAGCCAGGGATCGGCAAGTCATGCATAGACATTACTGCAAAGCTCATTATCATGAAACCTGAGTCTTTGATCTTTTCTTTTGGCGGGGCCGCCGGACCTCGACCCCGTCAATTCACACTTTCTCATTTCCCAAGTAATTTTTTTCAGATCCGAGCCCGACGGTGGTTATTCGATTCGATCCGGTCGCAACTCGGAATGCCTCATTAGCTAACCATAAAGCGGGTTTGCGAATAATGCCGAGTACCAATCATTGCCTCATTTTTGATTCTCTCGAACCTCAACAGTCGGTGTGCTATTCGAGCAACTGAATGCTGGTGTAAACTAGCAACGGCGTCAGCTGTGGGCTTTCGCCACTGTTGTCGGTAACATCATCGAATCCTATATCACTCTTTTCCTAGCCGGAATTTTTGAGAGACAGATTTTTTTATTATTTTCAGAAATTTTTCTAGAATCTGATCTTCTGGTCTCCTTTCTTCTCTTTCCTTTTTCCCACTGAGCAATCTAAGGTAATGAATCCAACCCAATCGTGATATACCGACACGTAATTTGAAGCTAAATCCCCTCGGGAGTCCCGAACCTCAGATTGTCTTGCTCGATTGACTATTTAGATCGCGATTATTTTACCTCTGCGTCATTTTATCGCTAAATCACATTACCTGCAGTCTGTCAAAGACATTAAAATATTATTGCCTTATAGTTATGAGGTATTGATTTTACCCAGCCTTTGCGGAATTTTCGTCAGCTGTGAGTTGCTGATAACTTTTAGTTTTCTGCTGAACCATAAGTAAAAATAAAATTTTCTGCAAAATAAATGATTGACTTTCTTTCTAAAGTGCTTATTATTAGTATTCATTTGGATAAAATGTACCTATGTTTGGATTCTTATTTGCATAAACGGTTGCTATGTGAACTTCCCTGAACTTCCAGGGAGGACCTAACACTCATTTTACCCCATCCTAAGGGAAGGAACGAAACGGAGTAATGATTTTCTATGTTCTCACAAGAATGTTTTGAGATATCCTTACTTATAGTTTCGAATAAACTTTGAAAACGTTAACATTCCATTTTATTCATATTATTGTAATAACTTCATTCCAAGTGCTGAAAAGATCTTTCAACATACGTTACACTCATTATCCTAAACAGTAGATGCTGTTTTTCATGTAACGTGAGAATGCTTTCAGATAAAATCATATGGCCGATAATAAGATTTTGCACAATCTAATCATTGATAAAGAGATTCAGCTAATTTTTCACAATTACATAGGTTCAAATTAAAGCTTGATTTTTCTCGTTGAAGGCTATGACGATTTGAATTTTTTCGCTGTCACCCTCCATGTACATATCACCACGATATGCCAACTATAATTCTGTGATACATCGAAAAGCGTTTAGTTTCCTCTCTTAAAAAAAATGGGTTGGGCCCGAAATTGAAGGAGATCGAGGGCAATTTAAAGATACATTACTTGCATTGCATTACTATTATCTAGTAATTAGTATATATCTAGTATTTGGTAGAGGATTTGGGAGTTATTAAGCAATTTATTTAGGACATTTCTTTTTGATTCATGAACTTCTTGATATCTTTTATAGCATGTCCATTAGAAAAATCATCATTACAAAGCCAAACTCAGCACTCTTCACAAATGCTATTATGAATGAGCTGAACTTTACCACAGTGGCTACTTCGGATATTCCTTTGGAATTTCATGATTGCATACGTATGAAAAAAAAATCGAAACTGTTAACTACCCTCCCCCTTCCCCCTCTCCCCTCTCCCCTACCCTCCCCAAACATACGAGTGGTCCCCAAGCTAATCACTTTGTTCAATTCAACAGTATAAGAAATAAATCAGTTTCGCTTCGAGTCTAATGAAGAGTCTAATCGAGCTGCAAACTCTTCTTTGCAAGTAAGTTGGCGATGGCGACAGATGCATCCAATCATCCTTCTAGAAATCTTCTTATTCAATTCGAAGTCCATTTTTTGTATGTTTTATACGATTAGCAACTCGTACAGCAGCAATCAAGGCCAGATGTTTAGCAGTGTCGGCAAGCTACATAGTCCTTTATACAACTGTTAAACTTTTACTTTTCTATCTTTGAATTCAAGCAGAAAAATCTTATACCCCTTTTTAGTTTGCTAGGTATAGATAAGTGTACCTTTTGCTCGAGTAAAAAGGAATTGATTCAAAAGATCTAGTTTCTTTTGAATTTCTCTGATGTTTTGCAAATTTCCATAACTAACTTGCAATTCCAAATTTTTCACATCTTTCTCCAAAAGGGTTTATATGAAGAAGAGTATAAGCTATAGCTCCTTTTGTAAACACTATGGAATAGCTAAAAATGTCCCATCCTCAAAATAGCCGTAGTTTCGAAGTACCAGACTTTCTAAAAGAAGAAACATATGTTCTCTGGCCATGTCTCAACTCTACTTTATAAGGTGAAAGATAGACAAGAAGGCTACTTTTATTCCGATATTGCTACCAAATTTTTGAAGCTCTATTTCTATGCAATTCTGCCAAGGTTTCTTATGTGACTCCAATCCTATTCCTTTTTTTCAAAGCGTATATCCTTCTTACAAGAGAGCTTTCTTCATTTCGAGCACCTTTCGCTGCAAAGTAAAAAGGGCACTTTAGTAGATTGCAAGTGTTGAGCAGGTCTCTGCAATGTTTTTCTAAAAATAATCTATTATTTACGTTGTTTACACCAGTTACCTCACAGCTACTAGTAAAAAACACCAACAACATCTTATTTGGATTCTCATAGCTAGTGACGTACCTTGATAAAGTTTGCCAGATTATTGAATCTGCTCTCTTCTTCTCCCTGAAAATCTTGATTTCTTCACAAGAACAAGTTTTCCTAGAACCATTGAACACAACTTTTGATGATGAATTTTTAGGTATTCCAAACGAGTCAACGTTCGAATCTCAATGTTTGCGTTAATAGAAAAAATGACATTTATGAAGTGAGAAACTGGAGAAAATTTCGTTGATTCTGTTCCACAGTTTCTCAAAGGAAGATTAACCAAAAATTTAGAATAGCGAAGAATATTAGAAAGTGCAAGAGTTCTGATATTTTTTGTACGTGTTTGTTTTTTCGAGTTTTGTTCTGAATTTTTGTTTGAACCTTCTTTCGTAGAAAAGGACGTCCTGGGATTGAGTGACGGCTCTTTTCAAATAAAACCTTAGAGGTTAAATGTTCTCTCTTCTCTAAACCTGGGCATTTGGACTGATGTTAGTAGTTGTTATATGATATTATGCCAGTGCCAGGTTTGTACGGCGGAATGTTTTATTGGCCTTACGTTTCGACAAAATCGTCTTCGTCGGAGGCCTGAAAGTAGATTGCAGTGTTATCTGTGGGACGAGACCGCCAAACGCCTCCCACTGCCGAGCCTAGACCGCGCTCCGAACTCAACGTACAGGGGCATGTCGATGAGAAGACGAACCTTTATCCACCGTGGTGTTAGTGAGAGTCAGTAGAGTTAGTACTTAGTCGCACCGAAGAGACAGACGGCACTAAGTGCTGTCCTATGACTGTCATTTATATATGTGCAGACTATCGCTCACAGATCGTTAAGATAGGCAAGAGTTCGGCTATTATTGGTACTCATTCATTTTTGTTGTTCATGCTAGGATTTCGAAGGGAAATAATCCACGCTGCCTCAACGGTTTTCCTCACTGTAATCTCTGCCTCGTGTGACAAAATAGTGCACTTAACGTCAAATTCACCGCCGTTGTGCGTTTCTATTCTGTGTCTTCCCAACGGCGACATTGCATTTGCTCGTCTTTTTGCCGCCAGATGCTCCTTAAGTCTAACAGATAACAGATAACATCTGTTCCCACAGATAACACTGCAATCTACTTTCAGGCCTCCGACGAAGACGATTTTGTCGAAACGTAAGGTCAATAAAACATTCCACCGTACAAACCTGGCACTGGCATATATCATATAACAACTACTAACCTTAGAGGTTTTTTTTACTCAAAGATTGAGTGAAATCTTTGCTGTCGCTTTATATTATAACTATGAATCATTAATAACTACGATGCATTTATGCTTCTGAAAACGCGTATAAATCGAACATTTAGGAATTAGTAGCTTTGCATTCTAATAAACGCATGAGTTTACTTCAGCCACAAACTTTATTGTAATGAACGAAAGACAAACTTTAATGTCTTCATGTGCTTTAAACTCCAAAAGAAATTTCGCTTTACTTTATTTGAGCAGTAAACGCGAAACAAACGTGGTTCTGAATTCAGTCCTTTATTGTGACAAACTATTAGGTTGTAAAGATAGTTCCCAGACAGATTTGGAAATTTCATTTTTGAACGTATTTTTTTCGAACTCGGTTGAATCTTAAAGACGAATATCTAATACGGTTTGTGGAAGAAAGCCTAAAATTTCTAGGGTCGCGTTCAATTTTTATCGATGTTAAGCCGTACTTCGCCTATACGCCAAAAAAAAGTCTATGCAACGATAATCTTTTATGATAATTTTACTAATAATTAATTACCTAATCAGTTAATTTTCTATAGTGCTGAAAATGCTTTATTTTTTGCCGTGACAATTTCTTCCGTTACAGCGATCTTTTTTGAAGTTGTTGGTAGACAACAGAGCATTTACAGCAGATGCCTCGTGCCATGGATTTATGCGCGTTTCTTGATATCACACTCCATATTTCAACACAGTTGCTTTTACCTGACAAGATGTTTTTTCTCCAAGAAAATATGGCAGAAGATAGAGGGGGTTTTGGAATAGAGGAGCCACTGAAACAAATAATGTGGACCTTGAATTATTTGCGTTTGCCTCAACAGTATGTCAATAAAAATGTGTAACTTTATATTTTTAATCATTTCATATTTTTAACCCAAAAATTCATATTTGGATTCTTCGGTCTTTGTGACGAAGCTCTACACTTTCTCTAATAGCAGAAAAACCTTCTAGCAAAAATGAGCTCAAAAAATTGGAAATTTCGCAAAAATTTCTAGAGCTTTTTCTCCAGACATGCCAACGATATGTTTTACTATGATAGAAAAGTTCTGGGAATTGCTCTGTTAACAATCTCCGAAGGACGATGAAGCTAACCTGATCATGATTCAAAATTAATCATATGAATTCACAGCGAATATAAGCTAACTGATGTTGAAGACTAAAATTTTTGCACAACTTTTGATTTTTGCTTGCTCTTGTTTGCTTTCTCAGAAGTTGTTAGTTAAGTACAAAGATACATGCTGTCAAGTGCAAAGTGCGGAATGCGCTAGACAAAATAAATAAATTACAATCTTCGTGGACTTAAGAATTTCGCAAACTGAAAATGAATACACCTTGAGAATGTTTTTATCCACAAAAGATACTTTGGTCGTAATAAATGTACATTCATTGATTCTCGACTGAAATGACAATGAGGGAGACAACGCTGTAATAACGATGTCACTTTCTTGTATGCATGTTTTTTTCTAGTTTTACAAAAATCTATGAGCGCTGAATAGCGAAACAGCCGACATTTATTCAGTAACAAATTTAGTCTTACAATGAATGAGGGACTACATAAGACTACATAAGCTCTAAACGAATGTGGAATAATTGCGCGGTAGGAGAGAATTATGCTTTGAAAAAACCTGAATTGAAAACAAATTGAAAAGAATTGCAAATGCCGAAGATTGTATTAGGTTGGTGCAAAAGTAATGGCCGATTTGCGAATTCTCACTTTGACGTGCTATAACGTTTGGAAGAATTCACATTTCCGAATGCGATAAAAACTATCAGAAGCAGCAAACCTTCCGCAATGCAGCGCACATTTATTTATACTCATATCACGAACGGGCAGAAAAATATGGATTGAAAAATAAAAAAGGTTCTTCTGCTAGAACTTTGTTTTTGACAATTCATATCTTCCTTCAAGATTTGTTAGTATAAATGTTAAGTAGCCCATCTTGTAGCCGCATGCCAGTAGTACAAAACGCAGTAAAAAGAATTCGGACAGAAAAGTTTGCGAAAAAGAAAAAAATTGAAATTTGAAATTTCTCACTTTTTTGAACATTTTTTCAGTGTGCCTCAAAGTCCCGAATATAGAATTTTTTGATTTTCTAGGTACTGAACAGCTGGATGTTTTTGCAAAAACTGCTAACAGGATGCCCTAGCCCTACGCTTAGAGAATTGAGCAAAGCTCCGGCGATTGACTTCTTCAGAAGAAAATTATGGGTCATAAAATGACCGCAACAGCTACCCATGTTTAGGCGCCGATATCTCAGTCTGGATAGCCTCAAAGAACACAGTCAAGTATCATAATGTAGACAATTTCTATTACAAACAATAGCTAAATTTTCGAAGAAATTCCATTGATACGCGCTTGAATTCTGGCCGGAAAAGTGAAAGCAATGAATTGGATGCGGTTATTTGAAGCTCAGTAACTTTATAACAGATGAGGATGAGAGCACGTTTCAAGCACCGTTAGATAGAGCATGGAAACAGCTTCGCGATGGTATACTACATCCATTGTAAAGAAGAAGTATTGATGGAAAAAAGTTGCCCTGAAAAAAGGTTTGGAAAATCGGCCATTACTTTTGCACCAACCTAATACTTCAGAAACGACTAGAGGGTGCACATGCTTCAAAGTGCCTTTTGACGATTATTTTCCGTCTGTTCTGAAAAAAAAATCAATAGCCATCTTTAGCACTCTCTTAGGTCAGGGATGACAATTTCCCGTAATAACTTCCTGCATAGTTCAATTTTTTTTCGCGTAAGGTCTGGTCGCGGACGAAAGAGGTGGTTTAGGGTTGGGGAACGAACTCCGCCAGTTTGAACCGCCTCCGTGGACTACCGGTCCTGTAACGACATGCAACAGTATTGCAAAAGGACTAGTTGCCAGCGAAGGCGAGCTCAAATTGGGGGAGTTCTTCCCCTACCCGGTGGTTTATCTTGGCGAAGCAGCAGGGAACGCGGCAGTCGAGCGTCTATCTAGCTGGAGCGCATCAGATGAAAAGACCCAAGGGCGATATCAGCCGCGCACCCATTTACGTTTCATGATATGTAAAAATCTGTTTTAACTTCTGTACTCAGCTTTAAGTCGTATTTCATTAGCAAAATGCTCTCGAATTTATTTTCAATCCACCTGCCACACTGTTCCCAAAAATTGGACTTCTAGGCTTCAAAAATCAGAAATCAACCCGCATGACCCGGGAAGGAGGATGATAACGTTGCTGCTCGCTCTGTTTGCCACCCCGGGTTCGGCACGGGCTCTGCAGCAGAGGTCCGACTGCGTGCTTGAATGCGCTCATCTGGAGAGTCACAAAGCCTACGAGGCTTGCTTAACGGAATGTGCCAAATCTCCCAGGAAGGACAATGTTCCCGACGTTGCTTGTGAGTAGCTTTCAAGTAAGGCTTGGTTCTGAGCAGGGCAGATTTACCGCTGTGAGGCAGACGCGAACGGCGGCCGGGCAAGTATAGTCATTGGAGCGCGCTAATCTGCCTGTGCCCCGCGTCGCGTGTTCGCCTTGTCAGGGACTAACTAAGTGCGACCACAGTTCAATTACATGTAATCTTCCCCACCTTTCCAGATTATCCTGCCCCACCGACGAACATCTCAATAGATACGGCTGTAGTGATCGACAGCGGAAAGTTCCTAGAGACAACTGTCACTTGGAGCGCGGCCAAAGGTGAGTTCCTGGCAAACGTCGTCAACGAGCTGTCATGGCAGCTCACCCGATGTCGACGGCCCTTGAATAAACATTGTAGCAATTGAGTGCATTGTTCAGATATCTCGAGAACGGGATTCTATCTTCGCTTTAGTGCGATTGGCGAACAATGTCAACATGATTTTCCTGGATACTTCGCTTCCAATATTGGACCTGTAGGTTTTCCATATATAAAAATTAGGGAGAAGTTGAAGAATCATTATTGAAAGGCTTTATAGAGGTATAAACTAACACACAAGTCACATGGAACAGATCAGTGCCTTTGCGGTGACGACAACATTCGCGCGTGAGCAATACCATGTTTGTGAAGGCTACCAACTTGCTTGAGACTTGCTCCCAAAAAGGCTGTAGAGTGCATATTTTCATAATTCACACGGAAATTTTTTCAAAAGGCTGAGTAGCGGGAGGGGGGGGGGAGCGGTAGCCCATTTTTTAGAAAATGGAGGCTCTTACCACGGATTAGAAAGTACGAAGTCTAATAAAGTCCAAAATATACTGCAAACTGTAAAAGATAGAAATTTGTACCCCAAAATATGCCTAAAAATTCATTCCTTGCCATATACCTTAAGGACAGAAGTCAAATGATGCGGTAAAGTTTCAAAGATGACGATAAATATAGTAGCAGTGTTTTTGCGATGCAGACAACATTTGCTCGTAAGAAATGGCAATCTCTGCAAAACTCGAAAATGTGCGCTCCACGGCAACTTTTTACTGGAAAATGTCGCCTAGCACTTTCCTCAGCCTAAGTGTTATGGCAGAAGCTTCAAGAGCATCAAATCTGCGAAAATGTTTGCTCTAAATCATTCTCAGTACATACGTACGTGGCTACATATTATAAGTCAAACAAAATTCAGGTAGGCTCTGCAATGAAAGGAATTATGAAATAAAGGAAAGAAATACCAATATAGTCTGTGTCAATCACGTCTCCCTTTTGTGTAGAAACAACTATGCTTCCGCAACGCGAGGGCTTCGCTTGCGGATTTCCAGTCGGTAGGGCCTGTTCGGATACCCAAAAACGCCCGCAAGGTGCGGCGTTGCGATTGCCCCGACGAATAAGGGAGTACGCGATTGACACAGCCTGTAACTCTTTAATCTGGCAAATTTTGAGTATTTTTTATTCTGATGTCGAAAGGTGAAGAAGAATAGTGTCGAGCATTGCTTTTTTATTTTAGAATGAACGAAGTCATCCAATTCCATTGTTGTTCAACAATCATCCGCTGGTGGTAAACCATGACTGCGAGTACAAGTAAGAATATCTTTTTTTCCCAATTTTGCTCAAAGTCAAGAATAATTCTTCTCTTCTTTCCAGGTTGCAGATGCACTCGAAACCCTATCCATATGGAGATGCAGCATACGTGACCATAGCGCATCACTCAGTTCCGCACTGCATCGACGGTTTCTGCGCCTGTAGCGGTGAGTTTTTTTTTCTTGAAAAATGGGAAGAATGTGGGCGGGGGGGGGGGGGGAGGGAGGGAAGCAAGTGATTGTTCGCCCGCTTTTGCGCCACTATACAATATCTTGTCGGGACCTGTGTTGGCCAATAGGAAAGGAGCGTCTGTCGTAGGCGCGAAATTCAAACTTTTTGCCTCCCGCAGTGCGTCCGTCGCACCGCACAGGCATCAGAATGAGCATAATGGTTGTGAACACGACTGTTACGAGCTACTTGCCGCGATCTCTCTCTCACGACGAATCACTTGTTCGCGTTTTACGATCGATTTTAGATGGATGGGAAGACAAGCGCCGAGCAGCTGCTCGGCGTGCTCGTGTCTGTGCGCCTTAGGTGCTGATTTACTCTGGGAAAGCTACAGAGTACAATGCTTTCAGAAGGAGCAGTTGCACTGCCAACGGGCCTGTCTGCTGTCGAAGTGAATGGGGGAGTGGAGATTAAATGGAACCATGAGCCAAAAAACGATCGTATCTACACATTTTACATCACTCTGCATGAAAGGTAGCACTGTTAGAAATTATTATAATTTTCATTTTAAGACAGGTCAAAAATTACCCCGAATGATTAGAATCTAGTAATTCGCAGCTTATCACTGCACATGCGGTACCAACAATACTTGCGCGTGAGAAATGCCCATGGCGTGTACAATTCAAATATCTGCGCTCTATAGCCACTTTTGACGCGCAAATGTCGGCCGTACAAGCATGACAATTTTTCGCGTGCATTTATTACTGGAAGCACAATATTAACCTTCTAATGAACTGTATGTGAAGACTTAAAAATGATTAGAAAGTATCAATAATTAGCCTTTTTTAGAAATTATAGCAATAAAGCTCTATTCCTATAAGTCGTAAAGTAGCGCACGTAGTGTGCAATATACGCATTGGGTTACAAATATTTCAACTATACTTCGTTCTGGATTAGGAAGCAGATCGTATAATCACGAGAAAAGTTTACAACTAGCATACTTGGCATTGATATTGTTCCCACGGTACCGACAACACTTGCGCGTAAAAAGTGACCATGGAGCACAGACATGGAAATCATGCGAGCTCCATGGCCATTTTTCCCGCGCATGTGTTGTCGGCACCGCAGAAGCACATACTCCCCTTATAAACTTGCACTTCGAAGGAGACTCGACCTCGATTGGAAAATATCATATCATTTGAAAAAACAATAATTTTTATGGGTTTCGCTTCTTCACTACAGGGGAGAAATATGCTGTTTGACTGCAAAATTTTCATTGGAAGTTTTTAGTAAACAACATAATTTTTTTTCAAAATCTGATGTTTTTTCACAGAATAAATCGACGCCATTAACAGAAAAGACAAATTCGTTATTTTTTTCAATCTTCCGCCAGCAGTACGAAGTGCTTGTTCTCCTCTTTATGTGCGGATATACAAAGCGAAATTTTACAATTCGTAAAAAATGAGCAGCGGCATCAATTTTCTGTTACGATGTCCGTCATATGTCACTTGCTACAAGGGCAATAAATTCGCCTCAAAACTTTCTGCCTTTGCTTTTCCATCCGGCAAATAACTGGATCGTATGTATTGTAGCAAGAATTATGGAAGAGATTAGCAAATTCGTAAAGCTCCCTGAAACATGTGTTGATTATCATTTTTATGTGCAAAACAATTGATACGAAACTGATTGGAAAGCGGTCTGTTTGATACGATAATCAAACCAGTGATATGTGTATTGAGCATCGGTAAAAAAGTTTGTTTTACTGAGCAGTTTAGGTCGAAGGGTCCTCCACCCTGTAAAATAATCCACTGTCATTAAAATTAGCAGGTTGACTGTAACTAAGGTAGGCCCATGGGAAGCAATGCAAGCGAATTAGTCGTATACTGCACACTACGCGCTGTACTTCACGACTTGTAAAATAGAAACTCAACTTTCAGGGAATTGTCCTTTTCTCGTGTTTTGTTTGGATGAATACGTACCAAGTAGTAGTACACATTTTCACAGCTTGTTTGCCTATACTTTTGATGTAAATCAACTCAACAAACTAAGAAATGCTTTTTCAAAAACTGTTTGCAATTATTCTTTTATGGCGCACTTTTCTATCCATAGTTTGGCACGTTTCGCGTTCAAGATAGTGCCTCTGCGGCATCCACAGCACCTGCGCGTCGAAAATGGGAAGGGAGCGTAGTTAGACGACTTTTGTGCTTTTTTGGTAATCTTTTCTTGCGCAACAATAGCCAGCGGAACTGTTGATGTATCGAGTAAATTTCCTGCTTAATATAGTTCCCTGCAGACGCGACAACGCTGGGGCGTCAATAATTGCTTTGCGAGTTTCCGAGTGAAGGTTTTCTAGTGTTTTCTTATCTTATTCTTATTCTTTTTAGGTAAATCGTCACTGATAAAGGAGAAGAGGGTAGGTTAGAGGATAAAGTCTGTTTTCTGAGTAGCTATTTCATCGCTTAATCTCAGATATCCATGTAGAAGCTGATCGCATCAGTTTCATGCGTATTCTTGTCACTTCATGTCTCTTTCTTCTTGTGAAGTACTTCCTTGAACGCTAGTAGGTTTTTACGATTGACTTATTGTCTTTATCACAGGAAGTTCTCGCTCTAATGATATAACTTATGAGTGAAAGCCGAAGTTGTTACAAGACAAGCCAACTAGCGTTCAAAGAAACGTCTCACAAGAAGAAAGAGGGTTAAATTGACAAAAGAAAAGGAAATGACACAAAAAATAGGCGTAAAACTGACGTGAACTGCTTCTACGTAGATATCTGTGAATATGCGATGATGAAACTTCTCAGAAAACGGAAACTACTACCTAACTTACCTTTTCCTCTTTATCAGCAACGAAATACCTAAAAAGCAAAGGATAAGCAAAGAAAACGGTGGAAAACATTCGTTCGGAAACTCGCAAGGCAATTATTGACGCCCCAGCGTTGTCGCGTCTGCAGGGACACTATATTAAGCAGGAAATCTACTCGACTGTACATCCTGTGCATGCTCACATATTTGCAAATGATTTGCGCCAAAATTTCGGCTTTTGATGTAAATAACTGCAAATATATCCGCAAAAACTGCAAAATATCATCACTTTTGTTTTTTATGTTTATGAGAGTCAGTCGATGAATAGGAAGCTTTTTTGGATAATTGCTTACGGGGCAGCACTTATGCTTTTCTCGTCTACCGCATAGGTTTTCCTCCCGATATCAATCATAAAATAAAGAGGAGAACTTTGTTTGGAAAGGGCATGCCTTATCTAAAAATGAACCCTGCTTAGAATAAGAATGTAAGAGGATGAAAGCAGATAAATGGTAAAAATCAAAGGAATTGGTTTGAAGTTTTGTCGGTCGTGTATACTGCTTTAATTTTTTGTATTGAACATAAGGCTCCATTTTTACGTAAAGTTTCTTGTTTTTATGAGGACTGCTTTATTTATTGTGACTTGAATCCTTTTGTATTAATCACACAAAACTATGATGTGCTTTTACATATATCTGTAGTGAATATTTTAGAAGTTCGGATTCAAAACCAGATAGTGGAAATTCAATGCAAAATTTGGATGCGCTTGGTTTATAAAGTGTTCGAACATCGGGAGCAATTCAACCTGGCAAAAATTATTCGTATTGCTTTCCAGATTTCATCCGCCAATTGAATTCAAAGATCCAAATGCGTTTCGGTTTCGTATCGCTGAAGATGGTGAGCGGGAGCACCGTGGAATGAAAGTAAGCAGATCTCCTTTTTTTCAGGTTTCCAAATATCATACTCATTCTGCTCTTACAGAATCAGAAAAGCTATCTGTACAAATTCGACTACGATCTGAAGCGTCTCAACGAATACAAGATCACGCTCTTTGCTGAGGATGATCACTTCTGCCATACCAGGGACATTGTTACATTCTTCAACACTTCAGCATACGAGCCTGTTGCTCAGTCAGAAATTGTTGAAAATGCTCTTGAAATGCAGCCGGCTAGGCCTTCCAACATCTCGTCCATATTGGGTAGGTTAACTTTACAGTTAGTATAGTTGCGTAAAAGAGGAAATTCTATTTTAGAACCTAAGTTTGGTCCTATCCGTCGTCTCTCATTTATCAATTACTTACAATCTCTCTTTATTAACGGAGAAGAAGAGTTTGAATTACTATCGTATCGTAGAAAACGAATTATGATGGGAGATTTGTTTATCATCTGACCTTGGGCTTATCCTGAGCATTAATAACCGATTATGATTCGGATATTGGAACTATCATTATATTTGACCAATTTTCTCTGTAATGCGTTCGTAGAACATGAAAAATTTGGTCTTATCGTACAACCGTAAAAATTGGTTCCAAAAAATTCCCATTAAAACAGCTCTAAAATTACATTTTTTCTGCTTTTGTCGTGTAATTTAATTACCAAGAAATCCTACTTTAACACACTGACGACAACGTAACCCACAGTGGGTCATGCAATGCCTGCCATCTGCGACAATGTGACCCATAAGGTGGGTCAATGCTCGAATTTTGGTTGAAAAGATTGCTATTAGAATATATTCGTTCCAGAGGTTCTATTACGCTCCAACCCTGTAAAGTGCTCTTGTGTGCTTCAAAGAAATACTGTATGTATACTGTAGTTGACGATCTGCATAATGTTCTTTAAAAATTATCGACTTATCCGTGGAGGGCATTGTCACAAGAGGCAGACAACTAAAAACGCACGTTGTCGTCAACGTGTGAAATTTTTCGCACTTTTTTGAGGAGATAGAAAATCCAATAAGAAACTTGGCAGTTGGATGAACCTCTTATTGCTAACATCAGAATCATATTATGAAAAAATGCTCACAGAAGAAAAGCATATTTACGAAGACCTTTTGTTGAAACAACAATAAATTGAGTTTGCCTATTCTGTGAAATCAATTTGCAAAAGACAAAAATTTGTACTAAAAACTTCTGAGACTGATCTAGCCCATTTTACTGATAACAAACTGTAATTATCTACATTAAATATCGTTTATTAGTTCTAGGCATCACGAATGCTACCGAAGAACAACCAAAAATGGAGACGGTAGAAGTTCAGAGGACGCCAACGCTCAACAAAGTTGCTAACATGCTCCAAGAGGTAAACTAATTTTCATATGTTTCTAGCCGAAAATAAACAAATTTTCAGATTGATCCTTCTATTTTCATTGCGTCCGTATTGCTGTTCACTATGCTCAGTCCTCTGTGCACAATTTTGATTTATTGCTTGTATCGGAGGCGACAGAGCGTCAAAAAGCGGAAGTTGCCACGTTTTGGGCCGTGGACATTGTCTCATTCGAGGTAAGGATTTCCACATTTTCACGGATATATTACAAAATGCTTTAAATTATCAATACTTAGTGCAGTCAAGTAGTCCAATCAATTATAAATGTCATTCGATTACAAAGTTCGCTTTACAAAATTTTTCAAACTTCAGCCTAATTTACCTTTTCTTAAATTACTTTTTTCATAGGTCTCATTACAAAATCTTGATGTTGATTTAGGCACTCAATCCTGGAAACAAATATACTTTACCGACAACCAGTTGAATTCCGAACACCTCAAACCGAAGAAGAATGGCTGATACCAGCGGATGATGTGAGCGTGGGAGGTGTTATCGGTAAGTTTTTTAAGTATATAAAACGATAAAAAAAACCACCGTACATCTTATCATATACTGACAAAATTCGTGGTAGAATAACAAAAACACACTAAATTTCTTATTTTTTCCACAGTTCTGTTTAAGTCTACTTTTTGTTCAGTACTTCTTATTTGTTATCGTTTGAACACGATTCTTATGCAACTAGCAACTATATCTCTTATCACCCCCCCCCCCCCTAATTTTAACTAAAACATCTACTTAGGCTTATTTAAGATGCCACGAAAGGCTTTTAGTTGGAGAAAGCTTGTCATGAACCAAAGATATCCTATCATTGACCATTTCACTTCGGCCAAAGACAACTAACACATTCTCTCTCGGCTATCACACCATGTCAAAGTACAAGCTTGACAATGAGATAATTTCTGGAAGAAAGGCCAACCAACTGAAGAAGAACCAACTGCGATGGTGATGAATGTACTATGCGTTGTAATGATACTCCTCAAATGTTTGCAGCTCTTTAAGATTGGACCATTCATTCTTCGAAAACACATACCCAGGAAGCCGTCAAACAACACTTATAAATGCGCTTTACAACAAGCTTACTGTATAAGAAAGTCTGAAAATCAATCACCACTGTGCCAAGGAAAAGGGAAACATCTGAATGGATCTTATATGTATTATTTTCTACAATGAGCGCAAACTCTTAACTTTGAAAAGATACAAGCCAAACGGAACATGCTTTTTTCGGAAGAGAATCTTGCAGTTTAGAGGACTTGGATCAAAAGAGCAATAAAACGATAATTTCTTCGATTTTTGCAATCTATACTGCTCAGGTGTGCAAAGAAAGCGACAACACTGTACTTG
The DNA here is from genome assembly GCA_958299035.1 of Cylicocyclus nassatus. Lineage (NCBI taxonomy): Eukaryota > Metazoa > Nematoda > Chromadorea > Rhabditida > Strongylidae > Cylicocyclus > Cylicocyclus nassatus. The sequence goes on along the minus strand of CATQJL010000223.1, from coordinate 30,198,500 downwards.
AGTTTCTTTTCCTACCGTAGACAAAAAGGCTGAAATCGCGCGAGGTATGCAGGGGCCGTAGGCTCACCAATGAATCGCTGACCTGGCCTGCGCAAATTTGTGTACAATCCAGCGAAAATATGGGGCGAGTAATGATCAAGTGATTGTCGATGGATGCGCAGCTGATCTTGATTGTTTACTCAACAACGTACCAAATCCATCATCCTTACTATAAATGCCACAATATGAACACATGTCCACCTTAGAACTCATGCATTCTGTTTTTGTTTGCAGGAGAAGGCGCCTTCGGCTTGGTCTGCAAAGGCACCATGAGTGGCCCAAAAGGGATGGTTGTGCGAGTGGCAATAAAACAGCTCAAAACGAATGCCATCGATGAGGAAAGAGAAGAATTTTTGCGCGAAATGGACATCATGAAGCAGGTAAAGGTAATTTTCTCAAATTTCGGCACTTTCAGGGCTTATTGGGGTCTTCGTGACTTTCCCATTGGAGATAGTGCAGCAAATATTTAGGAATTGGACTTCTTAAGTGGAATTAGGGGGTCTTGACTATGCCATTGTTTGAAAGGCAGCTCAAGTGATTCATTTGTGGCCAAAACAAGTAATTCATGAATATCGCCCACCTCGTACTTTCCGAGCAATCAGCGTCCTCGTGGTACGGCAATGGGCAAGGGTTTAAAATCAAATTGCTCGACTATAAATGGATCATAGGAGCTGCCGCTTGGGCTATGGCTTGATTAGGACCTCCAAATCAGTATCTACATAGGAAATCTATGTGCCCGTAATTTCATGGATCTTTCATCCTTCTTCTTCCATACAAACTCCAAGAAGAAGCTTCTTCTTATTTGAATTCTGATTTCTAGGTGGGACGCCATCCCAATATCGTGACCATGTACGGTTTCTGCGAAGAACCCGACTTTCAATGCATGGTGATGGAATACGTGCCGTTCGGCGACTTGAAACACTACTTACAGAATCTGCGAAAGCAGGTGAGCAACGAGGCGGATGCCTTTGTGGTCTCTACCATAAAACACCGAAGGCAACAGGCTGAGAAAGCAATTGTCGACGTTTGTCTGAAAATGCAACACTTGTTCGCTGAACACATCGCAAGTGACATCCCGCGTTTTGCACCAGGTTCTTGCAGGGAGCGGCGAATTTGTTCTTTCACACTAAAAGCAACAACTCAGATACTCAAAATGTCTTATGATAAGATTTTGCTAATATGTGGTAAACAGTAGCATTTTTTTTGAATCGGTGAGTTGTGAAGGCAAGACGGTTGGCTCAAATACATGGACTGAAAGCAAAAATAAAAGAACATGTAACTCATTCTCGGCCGCGAGATTCAAACCACAATTTTTTAATCACAAAAATGATAAGTTGCCATCTTTAGTTGAAAATAAAAATAAAGTCGATCATTTCCTGAAGCGCCCTTCCATCCAAAAGTGGTGTTTTTCTGGAAAAGTTCTGTTATTCTAAGTGTGCATATGTCTTAATAGCACGAGCAAAACGGTACAGCCGTCCTGGTCTCAGCAGTCAATTTTGTGTGATTTTGCATTTTTGTGCAGTTGCAGCTATCATGATTATGGCAGTAAAAATAGCATAGTTATAGAAGCAGATAAAGAGAAAAACATAGAAACGATCCCACGAAGCGAACCATTGGCTTGCGAACACAAATCTAAAGAGTAGTGCAATTAGCAAATTGACTGCTCAAAATAGGAATGACTATAAGCTCCCATTTTCGCAGTCATTCAAAAGAACCGACACGCTTTTGAATATAAAAAATTGGACGACTCACGACAAGGAATAATTTAGTCAAAAGTAATTGTGTAAACATGTTTAAAAAAATTAAGGTAACTTGTTCAGTTATCGTTGGCCGTTTCGACGCTGAAGACTTCGTTACGCATGGATGAAAGCGTGTCGGCTGCAATGCACTCGTCACTTATCGGTACAGATCAGCTACAGTACTCCCTCGATCCTGCTGAGCTACAGTCGTTTGCCGCACAAGTTGCCAATGGAATGGTATTTTTTTGGATTTTCTTGCTTAGTAGCTGACTAATGGCAGATAAAACTGCCATTGTTAAGCTCAAAATTATCTCAAAGATTTTGTTCATTTGAGCTCTTCTTTCGGATTTAGGCTCACTTGGAATCTCTCAACATTACGCATCGAGATCTAGCTGCACGAAATATTTTGGTTGGAGAGAACAAACAGCTGAAGATTAGCGACTTTGGCATGTCAAGACCCGGCATTTACGTAAAAATGAGCAAGGGTAAGTTTTTTGTTTTATTTGTATGTAAAGGAGTGATTGTGTTGCAGGTGTGATTCCATTGAGATGGCTGAGTCCTGAAGCAATTCGTGACAATCTGTATTCGACTAAAAGCGATGTTTGGGTGAGTTCAAATCATTGATTTATAGTATCCAGAGACAAATTGGGGTACCAAGGTCTCTTCTATGGGATCCTGATTGAGGTGGGAGACGGAAGGTATAAATAAGCGGACGTCAAGAGCAACTTTTATGGTCCATTTGCAACCCAGAAGTTTAGTTCTGAAATCTCACTCACACCGTACTCGCTACCGTAATCGGGGACGCTCATTGGCCCGCTCCAGCAGAAAAAAATGTGGGCGAGGGTTCAGAATTGATCTTCATGCTTAGGCTCGAAACGGAAATTAGATAGTTTTTATTTTGTGTATTTCTGTTTTTTTCGTTGTATATTCTTGGTCACAAATAAATCAAATGAGCTGCCGCTTGGGGATTGGCTCAGTCAACATTAATAATCAGAGTCCACATATGAAGTTCAGACGCTCAGATCTTAGATAAGCATTACCAGAATTAGCGAGAAACACAGTCACACTTCCCCTTTCCTTACAATGCAGTTGTAAATTTGTCTTTGCTTAGGCCTATGGAATAGTACTGTGGGAGATCGTAACTTTGGGAGGATTTCCGTACCCGACCGTGTGCGATAAGGATTTGCTACAGTATCTTCTAGATGGAAATCGGTTGGAAAAGCCTCTCAGCTGTTCGGATGAGATGTAAGAGCTTTTCAGCTTATGTCTGGTATCCAAATCTTTTTTTTTACAGATATGCGGTGATGACGGAGTGCTGGCGCCTATGCTCGAAGGAAAGGCCATCGTTCGTTTGCCTTTGCGATCGGCTCGGTTCTCTGTCGATTCCCTATGTCGAGTTCGCCCCGAACACCACACTGCCACCGCACGGTATGTTCCCTGCCTTAACCCCCCCCCCCCTCCCTCCTCCTTTGCCCTTTTCCCTTTCCAAATGGATTTTTCAGATGGCTTTGAACTCATCGACAGCGGAACAATCATCGCCCAGTGATGGCTGAATCAGTCGCGTTAGGTGCTGTTCTTGAATCGGGTTTAATCTCGAAGGGTATTTGCCAGTGGCTACAAATTCGAGATACGGGTCCATTTATTTGCTTCTTTCGTAATTGTATGTAAATGTTCTGTATGTAAACTATTTCATTTCGTTGCACAAATATTTTCATTTATTTTATGCTTCTATACGATAAATTCAATGCATTTGGTTTTACAGCTGCATATTCTATAGGTGAAGAACAAGCTAGTAAAGGTCAGGCGAGTTATCTACATCAGTATATATTAACGAATAGTAAGAGTGCAATTTCCAGATTATTAGCCACACCTTCCTAGACAAGTGAGTAGGGAGAGCGCGGAGGTGGTCGGGTTGCATGAGAGGCGTGCCCGGCTATCACGCCAAAAAAACGTACTCATCAATGAGCGGTTAGGTATGAATGCAAGGCAGGGAGTGAGAGTTTTCTGGGTGCATTTGGGTTCACACTCTGTCGACTGCTGCTCTGCCGGTGGTTCTGACGCTGACGATACGTTTGTTTACGTAGTGGGGCACTTGGCACTGTGTCAGAAATGGCGCCTGAGATTGTTTACGCGGTTCATCATGACTATTTTTGGAGCCGTTTTGATGCTGCGGTCAATTTGTTTACGCAATGAGACACTTGGCAGTTCGTCAGGTCGCCGGTCTTGGATGCTTGTGATTTGCAATTGGGACTGTTTATAGAGATAAACAAACGCTTCGAAATGTGTTTAATACAGAATTTCGTCCTCTTACCAGTTGCTGTATTAATCGTGTGATTTGTTAAGAGAGTGCTCTGATTATCGCTGGGATGTACAACACTTTGTTCAAAAGGTCCAGCTTTCGCTACTTTTTGAATTTTTTGTCTGTAACTTTTGGGAAAGTTTCAATAACCAGCTAGAGCGAACCTTTTGCCAGCTAAAAAATTTTTCCTCTTTTCTAAGCTCCTTTTTGGAATTTTGCTAAATAACTTCCCAAAAGTCTCGAGTTTGCAAAACTCGCATAACCTGTTGCAACAAACACTGCTAAATCTTCGGAATAGAGGTTTTAACACATTACTGCTACTGCTAACCTTACAAAGTAATGATGATTTCCGCCTCAAATTGCGAAGATTTCGAAACTTAGGATATCAGTGTGCACCAGTGAAATTGGGAAATTGTCGTTTTGTTTTCGCTTGTCTCGTCATGATATGAAAAGACAACTATTAAAAAAAGGAGAACTTACGTGATACTTGAACTGCTTACCACTTCATGTTTTACGAGCTTGAAGTACGCCGCGTGAAATTATGTTGCTCTATAAATTTAATTTTAGGAATTCTGAAACACAAGCCGTATGGCTGCAAAAATTGGTTCAAATGGGAAAAAGTTGCCTGCTATCAAACCGTCTCCTAAAGTCTCACATGAAAATTTTGAAAATTAGCGAAAGACATGGTAAAAATCAAGGGCTGCAAATTCCAACGATTATCTCAGCACTCTCGCAATAAATCACATTGCGCTTACAGCAGCTGGAAGGAGGAAAAAATTCTGTTTGGACACAAGTTGCAATGTTTATTCAACTTTATTCTATAATGGATTGGATCTGACAATACTTTCGCAATTTGGCAAAATACTGGAACGAAAACCAGTCATTTCTTTGCAAAGTTTTTGCAAAAGTTCGTTATTTGTACAAATCTTATAACAACTTTTTAAGACATTGGACTTAAAGGGCTTTTCAAAATGTTTCTAAAAGAGGCGAATTTGTTACATAAGCCAGAAATGGTAAGAGTCTAGGGAGCAAAGAATATATTCACAAGGGTCTTTGCATTGTAGATATCCTATTTTTCAGCGATTTCCAAAACATCTGAAAACCTGGCTCAGAAAACATTTGTGAACGACTTCAGGATGATCTTTATGGAATGTAAGAAGTGGTGTAGCTCCTAGCCGATGCTTTTGTTGCAAGCAAATTCTACCAAACTACTCTAGAAACTCGGTTAAACATTGTCTCTACCCGTTGTCTGAACATCTTACACGACTTGTAATCAAAATTTGCGTTACTGTCATAGTAGTTCAGGTGCAACTACTACTTTTAAAGAAATCTTCCATAAAAGTGGAGGAAAACCAAGTTTCAAGAGCATGCAGAAGTCTTCAAGAGGAACTTTGAGAGAGCTTCAACTGGAGTGTGAGGAAAAGAGCGGCTTTGCATGGATAGTTATTCTTGGATAGTTGCACAAAATTGCTCACACAAGCAGCCATTTTGTAATCTTCCAACGATACGTTCGTTTTCTTGATGGTGTGAGCGCACAACGACCAAAATGGGAGAAAAATCTGTGCTAAAGTTGACACTATGAGAATATCTGTGCCTTAACCTAGCCTCATATTATCTACCCTATTTACTGCTACCGATACGAAGGGACACCTAGGCATTACAAATTATGTGCCTCTCCACTTGCTAGCGATCCATAGGGTCACTCAGGCTACAAATTATCTACTCTACCCGCTTGCTAGCTATCAATAGTGTCACCTGGGTGCTACACAATATCTGCCCCATGCTAGCGATCCGTAGGGTCACTGGGCACCAAAAGTTGTCTGCTCCCACTTGCTAGCGATCCGTAGGGTCACTCAGGCTACAAATTATCTGCCCTACCTTCCTGCTAGCTATATGTAAGGAATCTAGGCGCTCCAAAATAACTGATCCCACTTGCTAGCGATCCGTAGGGTCACTGGGCACCAAAAGTTGTCTGCTCCCACTTGCTAGCGATCCGTAGGGTCACTCAGGCTACGAATTATCTACCCTATCCGCTTGCTAGCTATGAGTAGTGCCACCTGGGTGCTACACAATATCTGCCCCATGCTAGCGATCCGTAGGGTCACTGGGCACCAAAAGTTATCTGCTCTCACTTGCTAGCGATCCGTAGGGTCACTCAGGCTACAAATTATCTGCCCTACCCTCCTGCTAGCTATATGTAAGGAATCTAGGCGCTTCAAAATAACTGCTCCCACTTGCTAGCGATCCGTAGGGTCACTGGGCACCAAAAGTTGTCTGCTCCCACTTGCTAGCGATCCGTAGGGTCACTCAGGCTACAAATTATCTGCCCTACCTTCCTGCTAGCTATATGTAAGGAATCTAGGCGTTCCAAAATAACTGATCCCACTTGCTAGCGATCCGTAGGGTCACTGGGCACCACAAGTTGTCTGCTCCCACTTGCTAGCGATCCGTAGCACTCAGGCTACAAATTATCTACCCTATCCGCTTGCTAGCTATCAGTAGGGTCACCTGGGTGCTACACGACATCTGTCCCATGCTAACGATCCGTAAGGTCACTCAGGCTACAAATTATCTACCTTATCCGCTTGCTAGCTATGAGTAGTGTCACCTGGGTGCTACACTATATCTGCCCCATGCTAGCGATCCGTAGGGTCATTGGGCACCAAAAGTTATCTGCTCCCACTTGCTAGCGATCCGTAGGGTTACTCAGGCTACAAATTATCTACCCTATCCGCTTGCTAGCTATGAGTAGTGTCACCTGGGTGCTACACTATATCTGCCCTATGCTAGCGATCCGTAGGGTCATTCAGGCTACAAATTATCTGCCCTACCCTCCTGCTAGCTATATGTAAGGAATCTAGGCGCTCCAAAATAACTGCTCCCACTTGCTAGCGATCCGTAGGGTCACTCAAGCTACAAATTATCTACCCTATCCGCTTTAGCTATCAGTAGTGTCACCTGGGTGCTACACAATATCTGCCCCATGCTAGCGATCCGTAGGGTCACTCAGGCTACAAATTATCTACCCTATCCGCTTGCTAGCTATGAGTAGTGTCACCTGGGTGTTACACTATATCTGCCCCATGCTAGCGATCCGTAGGGTCATTGGGCACCAAAAGTTATCTGCTCCCAGCTAGCGATCCGTAGGGTTACTCAGGCTACAAATTATCTACCCTATCCGCTTGCTAGCTATGAGTAGTGTCACCTGGGTGCTACACTATATCTGCCCATGCTAGCGATCCGTAGGGTCATTCAGGTTACAAATTATCTGCCCTACCCTCCTGCTAGCTATATGTAAGGAATCTAGGCGCTCCAAAATAACTGCTCCCACTTGCTAGCGATCCGTAGGGTCACTCAAGCTACAAATTATCTACCCTATCCGCTTTAGCTATCAGTAGTGTCACCTGGGTGCTACACAATATCTGCCCCATGCTAGCGATCCGTAGGGTCACCTGGGCACCAAAAGTTGTCTGCCCCATGCTAACGATCCGTAGGGTCACTCAGGCTACAAATTATCTACTCTATCCGCTTGCTAGCTATCGGTAGTATCATCTGGGTGCTACACAATATCCTATACTAGGGATCGTAGGGTCACTGGGCACCAAAAATTATCTGCCCACACTGCTAGAGATCCGGAGGGTCACTGAGTGCTACAAAATATCGGCTTCCACTTGCTAGCGATCGGGTCGCTCAGGCTACAAATTATCTGCCTACTCCCCTGCTAGCTATATGTAAAGAATCTAGGCTCTCCTAAATATCTACAAAATATCTGCTCCCACCTGCTAGCAATACGTAGGGACACTGGACACCACAAATTATCTGCCCTACCCACCTGCTAGCGACATATAAGGAATCTGGGCACTACAAATTATTTGCCCTCATTTGATGGTGACCCTTAAGGAATCTAGACACTACATATCATCTACCTTACCCACGTGCTAACGACCCTTAGGGTCACGGGCGCTACAAATTATCTGCCCTACCCACCTGCTAGCGACATGTAAGGAATCTGGGCACTACAAATTATTTGCTCTCATTTGATGGTGACCCTTAAGAAATCTAGGCACTACATATCAACCTTACCCACCTGCTAACGACCCTTAGGGTCACGGGCGCTACAAATTATCTGCCCCCACTTGCTGGCGGCCCGTAGAGTTACACAAGCTACAAATTATCTGCCCTACCCACCTGCTAGCGACATGTAAGAAAACTGGGCACTACAAATTATTTGCCCTTCTCAGTGGCGACCTGTAGGGTCACCTAGGCGCTAGAACTTATCTGCCATACTCACTTGCTAGCGACCCATAGGGTGGTTATCTGCAGAGAAAGCATGGTAATTGAAAAATTTTCCCATGATCTCGTATGATTGTGGCAGAGCTTCCGAAATGGCAGGGCTTTCTGAATGATTTGTAATATCGCTACTCGAGTAGTTCCCTTTTCAAAATGTTTTTTTTAAATATATTTTCAGAAAAGAAGCAATGTGTGTAGAAATAATTGTAATCATTAATAAACCTGATACAGTGCTGGACAAAATCATAGGTCCACTTTAAAAAATGCCATAACTCACTTTGTTCTCAATAAAATATTCCAAAATTTAGTACAGTCGTGTGTTTACCAGCTTAATATCAGTCATCAAACGGTCTCGTTTTCGTATGGTTATTCAAGAAAAAAGTCAAAATTTTTGAAAAAAAGCAGGCTTGAAGGCTGGTCAAAATTACAAGTCCATCTGAAGTTATTACTGATTGAAACACTTCTTAGCTTCCGAATTTTTAGGTGTGTACACATTCAAAAGTGTTGAACAGTAGCCTTAGTCAAGCTGTGGCACACCTCCAAAAGGAGTGATTATCTCCTTTTTGCCTTGAAAATGCTTTCACACGTATTTTGCTCTAGAAATCTCCGTTGAGCAAAAAATTCTGCAGACTTTTTGCTGCTGAATCAAATCCGACATCGACTTAATCGGGAGCCTAAGCCTCAGTTTCTGCCCTAAAATTCTTTATGCGTTATCATTATAACCTCACAATATTGTAAAAGCATTTTTTACACAAAAGAAAAGTGTACGCCATACTCACAATTTATCGCAAACCTCCCCTTCGTTTCTTTTTCGGAACTCGAGTTGTGCAGCGTAATGATGGTGTTACTCACTTTCAAAATAGCTTGCCAAGTGCTACCTCACTTAGATTTTTGACAGTGATTTATTTACTGGATAGCGGATACAGCTTGTATTGTACGTTAGCACAAGATTCTCCTGAAAAATTTGATCGAAGCCACAATTAGCTTTGGTGTTTCTCGCATCCAGTTTCTGCAGGGTGATTTTAGTAACTATACTTGAGTGCTAGGATCTCTACAAAGTTGTAACCATGAAATACGGACTCCTCATTGTAGAAACAATGTCTTTACTTTAGTTAATGCTTCTGAGGACATCTCAAACGAAGTTTGAAGGCAGAAATTTGAGCTCAGGATTGCAGTAATGTCGATGTCGGATTTGTGTCGGTAGTAAAAAGTCAGACTTTTTCCTCATTGCTCACGTCAAAAAGCAATCAGAAGGTGGACGAAACCTCGTCGCTTCCAATCCAATTGAGAAACTGCAGAATTTCTTACTTAACGCAGGTTTTTAGAGCGAAACGTGTGAAAGCATTTTCAGGGCAAATAAAGCAGATAATCAGTCCTTTTGGAGGTATGACACAACTTGACTAAAGCAAATGTCCAACACTTTTGAATGTGTACATACCTAAAAAAGTTCGAAAGCTAAAAAGTGTTTTAATCAGTAAAAACTCCAGGTGGACCTATAATTCTGCTTTTTTCAAAATTTTTGATTTTTTCTTGAGTAAACATACGAAAACGAGACCCGTTTTGATGACTGATAGTAGGTTGGTAAATATTGACAACAGAGTGAGTTATGGCATTTTTTAGTGTGGACCTATAATTTTGTCCGGCACTGTATTATAGTTGCTCCGACCCACTTGCTAGCGACCCGTAGGGTCGCTAGTCTATGAAAAAGCTTCTTTACTCAAGACGTTTTCCAAAATTGTTGAGACACTAAACATCGAAAGAAAGATGGGAAACGTCTGAATTATTTTACGAAATAAATTATGCTTGCAAGGAAAGCACATTGTTTTTTATGCTGAAATCCTGTAGACAAGCCAGCTTTTTCCGTGAACTACCCTTGTGTTAGATTGGTTTGCTAGGTTCATGGCTGGCCGATAGTTGCATCAAGGGCAGGCAAACATTTCAAAACTATCTCATATGTTTTTTTGTCTTGAAACCTGGGCATTTTGTGAGATAGTTAACTCCAATAGTTTTTCTTCTGCTGTACAGATTGTTATTGGTAACACTTTGTTCCCTTACATTTCGGCTACACGCAGTTGTCGGAGGCTTAAAAGGTACTAGCTGGCTTACCCGGCTCCGCCCGGGTAAGCCAAAACACTTTGATGAAGTTCCATTCCCTTCCCTGTACAACCTTTCCCTGTGCCCACTTCAACATGCAATTCCCTACTCCTCTGTGTTAGTAACCAGCATGTTCACTCACCCCCCTGCGCCAACTCCCAGCCCCGTAGCTCAAAGTTTGCAAAAAAATCGATAAAATCGATGTCGATCGATGACGAAAAGTAGCCTATGACACCCGTCCCGCCCCGAAGTGTACGTGTGCCAAGTTTGGTCCGGATCGGTTCAGAAATAAAAATTTCTGTTCGGAACATACGTACAATACATACAGACATACATACAGACTTACAGACAAACAGACATTCGGGTTCATACATAAGATCAGTCACTTGATTCAAAATCTCGGCCGTCAAAGACCTTCTCCGGCTAGCCCACTCAATACGTTCCGAGTGGAAGTAGTGTTTGTGAGTAGAGGGAGGATTACTCACCAGAGTGTCACCAATGTGTAGCAGTGCAAGCTGCTTCAAGTATGCTCGATTGACTACGGTCGGAAATGAGCAGTGGTGGTGTCAACGGACCGCTTAAATAATGGCAGACATCTAATAGTTTGGAATAAAACATATGAAGTTAATTATTCCGAAAACCGCTCGGCAGACATGCTCTTTATCTTCAAAGTCATGTCCGAATAGTTGCCATTCTAATCACTTGAATAACTGACGAAGTTACAAGCACATGTTTAACATATAGCTCTTATGATTTTTTTTTGAAGTTTTTAGGTTAGACTTTACAATACTTTGATAACAGGCATTTCATTTGAAACACTGGAAGTTTGGAATGAAATTGAAAGTTGCCAAAGTTGGACATGGTCAAAGCATGATTTGTTGAACGATTGGTGATAACTAATGATTATTTCAGTGATCACAATAGCAAATAGGTCAGTAATCGGACTGTTAAGAAGAGGAAGAAAAGTTCGTCGATTAGTGATTAATTCTTTTGCCTATCTTTACTTCACGTGTATTCCATAAAACCGGGACGAATTTGACGACCTAGTAGGTAAATCCGCTCACAAAGTCAAGAAACGACCGCCAACAACTCCACTGAGGCCTTAGGTAAAGCATTATGGAGGTCCATGCAAAAAAAAACTAAGGAACGCTGTGCAAGCAAAAATGCGCTCCTGTTCTTATGTTTACAGTAAATGGTAGGAAAACTCAAGAACGGATGGCTAATGTGGAACCAGAACTGCTGCGAAGCTATAGGTAAAGTCTTTTTTAGGCTGCCTTCCCCTCCTCTGCAAGGACGTTCATGTATTCGCCGCAAAGATACTGCTCCCTTTTACGAACGCTGGACGAAGAAGATGAGAGCACCGTAAGAGACACCGGCGATGATTATATGTATGATAATCATATCTGTTCTTACTGTAAGTCCTAAAACCTGATCATCTATGACCGTTGATGCTATTTCTTATGTCATGATGTCGTCATACTAGTCTAGTGCGGACTACTGACTTTCGGACTTATCTGCAGACGGACTTATTTGATGGGAGGTCCTATCAGTAAGATTTTGGGGTAATTGACTGATTGTTTCCAAAAAATAAAAAAACAAGATGCAAGATGTCATCTGCATGTCTTCTTTGCTTAGAATAGAACAGAAGCGTATGCATTGTTTCTGAGTTACGGGGCAGAGCAGCTGTACGATTATCATAGTGCTGGCAGCAATATACAGGGTGTCCCAAAAATAGGTACACACTTTTCGATCGTCAATATCTCTCTTCCCATGAGTCTTTTTTTTTTGCCGGTTAAGTACCATTCTGTAAAGGAGGCTTCAGCTTAGATTCACAGTATCGATTGAATCGCTGATCGCTTTTCGCTACTGTAGGATTACGGTAAGAACTTCCAGCATGTGGAACCATTGTGAAATATGCCATCTGGCAAAATTTTTTCAAAAAATCTGAAAAATCGTGTACTAGGATTTTTGCGCACGCTAATTCCACTACACAACTTTTTACGGGTGTTTTCAGCTTTTTTGACGGTGTAATCACATTTCTGACAAATAGTGGGAACTCGGTTATTACAGTTTACCTGGGGTAACTTGGAAAGAAGCATCACAGTAAAGTGAAATTTTATATTCAAAATCAACGGCTTTCAATATCATAGTATAAGAGTTTTCGGCTTGTTTGGTTTCGTTCCATGGCAAAATATGGCTTTTAATAGCCTAAAATCCTTGTCAAAATTCCTACAGTAATCCTACATTAATGAAGAACGATCGGTAATTCGCTTCATACTGCAAAATCTAAGCTGAAGCCTCCTCTACAAAATGGTACTTAAATGGCGGAAAAAGACACAACGAAAAGAGAGATATTAACGATTGAAAAGTGTGTACTTACTTTTGGGACACCCTGTATACTCAGCTGAAGCGAACAAAACACATAATGCTGAGAAAATCCATGTCAGCTAATGTGGGCAACGCATAAATCACAGAGAGTTTGCCTCATAGAAAAACAGTAATAGATGGGCAGCGTTAGATGCTTTTGAAGATACAAAGAGAACATTCCACCTGTTGTATGTACATATATCTAAGGGACAACGAGTAATAATCGAACACTGCACTAATGTTGTGAGGGTAAAACATTTATATATGAAAGTCAGCACGGTCTATTTCCATTTGTTTCACTTTTGTTAAACTCCTCATATACTAGATTGTTCCGAATTTGTTGATTTGCAGATTTCCTGCTTCAAAATGTTATAGCTTTCATCAAAAATCGTTGTCAATCATGTGAGTACTGTATAGCATCCGAAAAAGACGAGAAAGGGAGAAGAGGAAATTTGGAGAATTGTGCAAGGCTTCCTTCAAAATCATCTATTTTGATATAGTAGTGCTCCCAAATAAGGACAGGCAGACATATTTGGTTGCCATCATTAGGTAACCTGTATTTTAAAATTTATTTTTGACTAGAGAAAATCCAAATCGTCTTTGCTGCGTAGGACTTTTTGAGAACAGATCAAAGGCCGTTATTTGAGCCCTCCTCCGCGCGCAAGTATGTCGACTTTCTGGTCTTCAACTTTTTGTGTCGTAAAAGGAAAAAGCTAATTGTGTACATTGCCAATTATGTTTTGAAAGCTAAGCATTCTCAAGGTAAATAACTTTTGTTTTTCAAAATTTGTCGAAGATTGGGAAAATTGATTATTATTTGTGCTAAAATGTATCTATTGATACACTTATTGCGAGCAGATCTTATGTAAAAATTACTTTGTTATAAATTTCCATCACAGTGTTTGACACGCATTTATTTTCCATTTATTTTCATTACTATAAGCACCATAAATGAGTAAACACTCATAAAAACGACTCCTCGTTGAATTTTGAACGAGTGAGCATGCATTTACCTTGAGGATGCCTGACTTTCAAAAAGAATCTTAACTGAGGCAATGTAAAACTGAAAAACACCAAACACCAAAAACACCAACACCAAAAAACACCCATACCTACTCAGGTGACGCCATCGAACTAACCACTTGTATTCTTTTGAAATATTCAAATCAAATCTACACGGTGCATATATCGAGGGGATGCGCCTCCAACCTCAATTATTCAGTTTTTTGGTAATACAGGAGGAATGAATACTCAAGCGCATGCTAGCTTAGCAGCATATTAAAATCAGTACTTTTGGTCCTTCAAAACGCTCAAGTGAAATGCGTCTAGAAAGGTATTTTATGTGCTTTCTTTCAAAACTATCACGATGAATTTAGCCAGATCGAAACTTTTTAATGTCTTTCGAAGAGGTCGTCTACTCAAATATTTAGTTCTTGGTGAATAGCAGTAATAAATACAAGTTGTTAAAAAGGTCAAGCTGGGGGTGTGGCATGCCACACCTGGGGGGTCGCAGCGAGGGGCAGCGAGGGGGGCGGGGGGTATCGAGGTGTCATTGATGTTAGCGATAACATGATATTTATTTATTTATTTATTTATTTTGTGCTTTCATAGATGCTCCTGACGAACGTGGTTAGTGCAAAAAAAGCAAAAACAGAACAACAAATAGCCAATCATAGACGGTGTCTCCAGCAGCCATAGTGGATCCAAATTTAGAAAACAGCAAGCTTAGCCCACTAATTCAACAGCATAAATCATGGTGTGAAAGCCATGAGCGAATCACTTTCAAGCGAATCTAAAGAGGAAGCACAAAAGCAAATGGGCGAATCCATGCGTGCTTGGCGAAGGACCTCGTTCGACCATATTCGTTAACAATGTCAAACAGGTCCATCATGCAAAACACTAGTTCACTGATGTTTTGGCCCACCATCGTATACGTGTAGTAAGCGTAATAAGACCCTAAAAGCACAAGGGCATCGTTTTCGTAATTAGCATGTCAAACAGCCACTGTGGGCCAAGCTTCAGCGGATTTTGAGCCTCTCAAATGTTGGGCCACCCGAGTGAGATGGTCATTTTCGAATACGTTAACTTTGTTTCAGTTGAGTACTTTTTTGTAATAACTCAAAACAAAGAACTACTATTTCTTTGCTTGCATACGATTCCCACTTCAAATAACCTCCAAACTATGGAATTGTGAGCAAGCCAAAATCTCATTTGTCTTATTTTTTGCTTGTACCTCAGACTAGAAACGACCAATCAAGCTCAAATCACTTTTGTGAAAATGAAAGGTTTAGGTTATCAAAGATATTTATTCCTGCCGGTTCCCCTGGCAATTCACGTAGTAGTGCAGACTTAGCATGTTACTACTCACTATTTTTTATTTTTTAAATTTATTTTTCATTTTTCATACATTTTCTATTTGCATGGGCAAGGGAAAACGATGATCTCATCCTCTAAGAGAGACGATTTCAAATAAAATTAGTACTATATAGAGAAGAAGGTTTGAAAGTGAAAACGATATAAAAAAACAAATATTTGGATGATTTGAAGGTAAGTTTATGAGGTGTGGCACAACTCATATAAAGCTATGGTAGCCACAGCTTTCCTGGGGTTGTGCCACACCCCATTAACTTACCTCCGAAGAGATTTTTAGCGAACGAAAAATTAGATTGCCTTAAAAATAATTTCGATCGTTTTCAGCGGTTTGTAGAAATGTCACAAATTAGTCTTTGTGTGTATATAAGGTATCAGTGGAAAGAGCAAATCAAGGAGAATCGGACAATCTACTCTGTTTTCTCAAAAATAATGTTCATGATAACGAGATAGAGCAGGAAACAAGAGTGGTCAGATCTTTTCATCAAATTTTCAAAAAATTATGCTCCGAAAAGGGAACTGAAGTCAGGTGTTAAATGTAAATTTGGCGTCCACATAACAAATCGTCCCCAAAAAAACTTGCAAAGTTAGGCTAAAATCCAGGATAGCATCTACGGTACAGTAATTCCACATGGTGGGTCATGATTTAAATATTGCCAAGTGACTACTATTTTGAAATACGTTCGTTTCGGAAGTTCTCTTACGATTTGAATTTAGAATTATCTTCCACGTTTCTAGGTTTCTTTTGAGAATTACTGTAGGTATACCGTCAGTGACTATTTGCGTGATTTTAGCCTAAATTTTTCAAGTTCTTCGTGAAAGGCAGACAATTTAAAATGAACGTTGTCTTCAACGTGTCAGCACTTAGTGGTTTCTGCATATGTTAAAAGGTGTCACTCGGAAAACAACTACAGTATTCTTATAATGCTTGCGTACTGGCAACTAGGGTCGAGCAGAGATGTGGCACGCAACCGCCATATACGACCCCCCCCCCCCCCGCCTCCCTCCTCCCCCTTAAAGGCACCGTCCACCCAAATTCTCGACTTACATGTTTTTGTCTCTTCCGGGCCTTATGAAGGCCCTGATTTCGAATATGAAGTCGAGAATCCCAAAAACCCCCATTTTGGAGAAAGCGGGACGGGTGTAAGTGCAGTTTGCAGGGCTGCGGCGCGGTTATCGCCCGGCGTATATCAACGCCGCAGCCCTCAAAGCTGCAAAATGGGCGGAGTGACCACCTTTGGATCACGTATCACGTACCTTCCAGAGCGGATTTCTCGCTCCGGAAGCAACCTTTTGCGGGGAATTTTGGGGGTTGGCCTAGTGTGGGGGCCCACATTAGTATGCCATTGAATTTCGTGAACCCTCACTTTGGGTGGACGGTGCCTTTAAGTTCTGTCTCAGTAGCCTTTAACGATTATTGTTTGCCTACCGTAAGCATGGCTTTGAGGCTCTACTAAGCATAATTGGTAACAAATGCGTACTAATCGCGTTAAATAACTCCCCATGGGCCAAGTTTTAGCGAATTCTGAGGATTTCTAATTTGGGGCCACCCAAGTCAAGTGCTCACCTTTAAATGTCGTCAACTGTACTACAAAAGCGAATTAGCTACTTTTTTTGTACTCAGCACAAAGCACTAATCACTGTTTGCCCGTACCTTGAATCCCGCTTCAGATAACCGCCAGATTATGAAAGGGAGAGCCAGCCAAATTCGTTTGTTCCATTTTTAGCTTACACTGGTTTTGAATCCATCAACTATAACTTAAATAATAAAAGGACGAATTAAGTCTAATAAACAGAATAATTTTGGCTATCGACCTGTATATATGAGGTTGGCTGAAAATATTTGAGTCAGTTTTGACATGCAAATAAAGCTTCATAACATACGTAACAGCTATTCAGCCAAGGTTTTTTTTCGTGAAAAACTTCAAACCTTTACCCTCAATTATCAAGTAGTCAAGGATTTCCGTCGTCACAAATGGCACTTATGCGGTCATATGGTCAGACTTCTGAATAGCTTTTGTGATTTTTTGACTCTCGTTCCCAGCCTGTACTGGGTACACAGGTGAATAATCTGGTGGGTTATGACTGGATACATAAAGCCTCTGGCTACTTGGCGAGCTACAATGGAGATTGTAACCTGCTGTTTCTGAATTCCGCAGCCAATATCTGGAAATTTCCAGGCATTCGCGCACGGAAGTCACATTTTGAGCAATCCAGACCACTCGAATATGACCATCTATGGCAATGCGAACGGTTGAAAATTTGATGATTTGCTGTTTGGATGCCGAATCTACGTTTTACACCTGACTTCAGTTCCATTTTTGGAGCATGATTCGAAAATTTGAGGAAAAATCTGACCAATTTTCTGGTCTATTTCATCAAAAACATCATTTTTGAGAAAACTGAGTAAATTCATCCAATTCTCCTTAATTCGCTCTTTCTAGCGGTACTTTATATACACACAGAAACTGATTTGTGACATTTCTACAAACCGCTGAAAACGACCGAACTTATTTTCTAGCCAGCCTAATATTTTGTTCCCAAAAATTCTCTTTGGAGGTAAGTTAATGGGGTGAGGCACAACCCCAGCAAAGCTATGGCTGCTAAACCTTTTTAGAACCCCATAAACTTACCTTCAAATCATTCAAATATTTGTTTCTTTTTATTAGATTGTAAAGAAAGTTCCCGGGCACTTTTGGAAATTTCATTTTTAAACGCATTTTTTCGGCGGTCGGTCGGAGTTTGACACCAAGTTTTTTATACTGTTCAATAGAGAAAGTCTAAAGTTTTCAACACGTCTTCTGATTTTTAACGATGCCAAGACGTGTTTGATCTGCACGTCAAGAAGAAAAATCTTACCAACCATAAAAACTTCACAACTTTTCTTCCTACGGGTCCTTTTTCGTGCAGTTCAAAGAATTTAGTCCAAATTATGGGTGATCTGACTGAGAAGCCTGTTGACTACTGACCCACAGCTGCACTCAAGTTTTGCGAGTTGTGCTCAGAAATTATAGGCTGTCGAACATGCCTCTGACTGCAACTCTTTTCGAAGCTGGCGTCACTTCTGCGGGATCGCCACGCCTGGATGACAAGTCCAAATGACGTGTGAGGCATCACGCCAACAATGTTCGCAGTGATCAAAGATTTAGTCTACCCTGCGCAAATCGACAAGACTTCAAAGTCATCTACTCGAAAAATGGGGCATTATTGGGGGCAAAAAATGATCGATTTTTCAAACTTTCTGGAAAAACTTTTTTGCATATGGTCGCTCAAAGGCGTTCGACGTTGACCGTCCAATAGGTAAGGAGGCTTTCCGCAAATGCGTCGTTGATATTGCTCATCGCTGTCTTCGCGTTCATTCCTCTACGGAACTCGTAGTACATGATGCTCCTGAACGCTCTTGTGAGAGAGACATCATCAAATGCCAAAGTTAATCAATATCGCTTTTATACTGATACGATGTTAGCTCAATTAAAATTCCAGAAGATTCACTTGAATTTGGAGTCGTGTTTTGAACATGTTAAGATTATGGACTTCCAAAAGAATATTGGCAAAACTTTTTTTACAGCCTAAGTAAAAGTTGCTTAACGAATTCAGCGCAATTTACTCTCTGGCAAAGAAAAATTTCCATCCACTTTTTAGACTAATGAAACTTTTTGAAAATAGGGAGAAGATCCCAAAACATTGTATCCCAAAAACATTGTATCCCAAAACATGTGACATAGCAGGCGATGCACAGGTGCGGAATGTATGCAGAAAAATTTCAGGTTTCTGAGATGGAGAAAACACAAAAACACCAAAGACCTTCACTTTTGCCCTTTTAAAAAACACTGATGTCCACCAATTCTTCCAAACCTTCCAACCTTTGACTTAAGAGGTTTCTTATAGAGTTCGCTTACACATTCTATAAACTTTGCGTCATCGCGAAGCGTGACCGATTACGAAACTGTCAAGCATTTCAAACTTTAACGTTACGTTATATGCTTGAGGCTATAGCTATTTGCTACTTTGTGTGACGATAATTTGTCGATATGATCAGTTGTTGAGACGCAAGATTACTGACTGATAGAATAAATGAAGGTGTCATTTTAATTTTCAAAAAAAAAATTCAGCAAATGAGAATTGCGGTTATCATCTGCACATCTCTATGCTTTTGCGAAACAGAAGCGAG
The DNA here is from genome assembly GCA_958299035.1 of Cylicocyclus nassatus. Classification (NCBI taxonomy): domain Eukaryota; kingdom Metazoa; phylum Nematoda; class Chromadorea; order Rhabditida; family Strongylidae; genus Cylicocyclus; species Cylicocyclus nassatus. The sequence continues at coordinate 30,179,131 of CATQJL010000223.1, read as the reverse complement.
AGTAGTCAATAACACAGAATTCGTAGAATTACTAGTGCCGGTATACTGTAATGCAACGTTACTTCCAAGTGTGGATGTGGATGTGCAAAGAGTTCAGGTAAGAATCAGTATTTCGAGAACTTCCAAATCCCAGAGTTCACAATGATGTTTTTAGGCTGGCTGCGACATAACATTGCGTTTTCCCGGAAGATCTAAGAGCAAAATGTGGCTGCGTGCAGTGGTTGAAGGACAAGGAAGCGAACAAACAGTATCCCAGGAGGCTTTTCAAGACTGTGGATATGAAGTAAAGAAGTTGCGCCAAATTTACCATAAGATGTGCTACGGATTTGCTTCGATATACTTCACGGTAAGCTCTTGCGCGTTTCTCGTGAATAACCAATATTATCTTGAAGGCAGTACCCAGGCTAAGTCTAATTCCCTCAGATTGATTCCGATCCTGAATATAGGCCCTAAGGAAAGGACATCTGCATTGGTTTTCTCTAATGTTTTCTCTAAATGGAAATAATGGATCTGGAACAGCGAAAGTGCTATCAAGCCACGCCCAGATCCTATCAAGCCCCGCCCAGCCAGGAACTGTGTCCCGACATATTGACATGGTAGTGAGCAGAACTGCACACTGCACAGTGCAGTGCAACTCATCATTCAGTTGCAGCTCTTTCCCGCTGGCATGCCGGCGGGGACGAACAATCCGAAAGTCGTCCGCACAGTGAAGAGAGGGTCGTCCCCAAGAATCGGGTTTTTAGGGGGGTTTTGGACAATTTGAACTTCATAACTGTAATCAGGGCCACGGAAAATCCCCAGAATGGCAAAACATGGGAAGCGAAAACTTGGGTGGACGCTGCCTTCGAGAGATTGTTGATATAAACGGAGATTTGGTTGCTTTAGGGTATCTCCAATTTGATGTGATTGCACGGCAACAATTATTAGGGTAATTGGTAAAAAGGGGACAGCTTGATTTTTACTACATTTTGGGATTTTTTACTTCGATCATCAAAAAGCAGGCTGCAGCTCACGTTGCTTACATAAGCGACCTTCGTCTATACTCTGATAACGCGTTAACGCTCCTCTCTCACAACACGTGGCGCCATAAGGAACTCGAACACGGATTTTTTTTCTATCAATCTTGTGCTGCTATACCATAAACTCATGAAACAAATGACATACATTTCGAAAGAGCTTTTCATGCTCTTTCAAATGGTGTGTTAGATCTATAAGATTGCTTTTTATTCCAGATAAAAAGCAAAAAACCTGAAAAATCGTGGTTTGGGGCAACAAAAACCAAAAAATCATGCTTCACTCTTTACTTTCCATAGATAGATGAAAATTGGGTTAAACGTACATGGGTGGGCAGAGCGTAAAGAGCTCTATCAGATGGTATCCAACAAGCCATCATGGGTTGTGATGTCTTCACCCATTGCAGTAGTGGTACTTTGGATGATCTCACATGCTTTACTGCACAGATACTGCTCAAAATTTATTTGTCGGAGTGATTAACTTTCATTTCAGCAAGTACAAAAATTATTAAGTATGTGAATGACATTATATAGGTGTTGTCTGGGAGAAAATGATATATTCTAATATCTTTCAAAAATGGAAAGTCCGATCATTTCTCCTTCTTGAGAAATCTACAGTTATTCTCTGAATTTCCCATTTTTCACCGTTCAGCTCAATAATTCAAATCAGTAATTTTTCAGCGGTGATGATCTTGCATATCTTATCTATAAAGCTGAATGTGTGTCTGTATGTATGTATGTATGTATGTACGTATGTGCAGAATAGAAATTTTTATTTAAACTTGGCACACATACACTTCGGGGCAGGAAGCGTGTCATAGGCTACTTTTCGTTATCGATCGATATCGATTTTATCGATTTTTTGCAAAATTTGAGCTACGGGGGTGGGAGTTGGCACAGGGGGTAATCGAGCACACTGATTACAACTATGTTATTGACAGGGCGGGCGGAGCCGGGTTTGCCAACTAGTCCTCAATAATTGTATCATCTTGCAATATATCAGGCTGTCCCATAAGTTCCGTCCGTTGTGTCTTCCAATCGCGGTCCTGAAGTCCATGAAGTCCTTGATTCCAAATAGGTTTTTAGTTACTATTTAATAGAGCAAAGCAAGTCTACAAAATAAGTTTCTTGCTTCCGCACCAGCTTGAATCCATTTCATTTTTGAAGCCAAAAACCAAAATGATCCAAAGCCCGAAAAATAAATAAAAAATTGTAACGTCAAAAGAATCCTAAAAAAATTCTTAACTTGCTCACAGATACACTATTCACATCAGACATTTATATATATATATATATATATATATATATATATATATATATATATATATATATATATATATATATATATATATATATACTAGTATATATATATATTATTGCATTACTTTTTTCGTTCAGTAGAAGTCAAGATAACTAAAGTTTTCATGTTTTTGCCAAAGTAATGCTTTGTCCCCACATTGGTACTTGCATACTACAAACCAATACCAGTACAGACATAAATTTTCAGCGCTTTACAGGTTTTAGTTCTCGTAAAATATTCGTTTTGGTATAGGACACCCAACAAAGCGAAGCTAAAACCGATGTTTCTCGAGAATTAAAGCCTGTAGAGCGCTAAAAATCCATGTCTATACTTGTACTGGTCTGTAGTGTGCAACTAGCAATGTGGAAACAGCACAGCATTACTTTGGCAAGAACATGAAAATTATCGTTTTCTTGATTTTTATCCAAGGAAAAGATATAGCAACAGATATATATTAGGTTGACGCAATTCCTGCACCAAAATAGGTACAGACCGCAATAACTCGGAATAATCCTGTATCCCAAGTAGGATTCGATATACCATTAGATAGAGCAAACCTAGCTCTACAAGACAGTGCCTAAAGTTTTGCAGCAGTCATTTCGTATAAGACATCTCTCTATGCAGTTGTTGTATTTTTCTTTTAGCTAGAAATTGAGAAAACGAAGGTTTTCACGTTTTTTTTCCAAAACGCTGCTGGCATGTTCTAGCACTGACAGCTGTATACCATAGGACCTTAGAAGCGTAGTTCAGCTAGTTTACGAATAATATCGAATTTTTGGCAACTAAGCAAGAAAAATTTCGGATGAAGAGAGCTAAATTCGTCATTTCTCGTGAACTAGCTGTTTTAGAAGGTTGAAAATGCAAAATTTCACTGCTAATGGCATGTACTATACAGCTGTTAGTGCTAGAACATCTCAGCACTAATTTGGCAAAAACATGAAAAATTTCGTTTTCTCATCATCTAGCTGAAGAAAAAATACAGGAACCGCCTAGATAGATGTCTTACGTGGAATATCTACGCGTGAGCAAGAAGGGAATTTTGTAACAAAGTCATAATTTTGTCTTGATTGGTCTTAAGGTTTTCGGACGCATGGTTTTTTTTTCCGTTTTCGGTTTAAAACTTCGCATGGATCAAAGCTGGTGTAGATACTTGAGCACTTTCTTGTTTAGTTAGGTTTGCGCTATCTAATGATATATCGACCTACTTGAGATATAGGATTATTCCGAGTTATTGCGGTCTGTACCCATTTTGGTGCAGGAATTATGCATCAACCTAATAAATGCCCAGGGCTCGGCACGAGGTGGCTTACAAGCAAGCTGGATATCGTTTTTGGGACGAAAAGCAAAGGGGGTTTCGTTTTTGTGACCGAAGAGACACGGAAAATTGGCGACGGCGACCTTTTTTTTTAGTCGACGTTTCGTTTTTTGGGGGATTTTGGGGAATTTTTCAGGTTTTTAGAGGAGATTTGGTTGAGGGTCAAAGGGGACTTCGTAAAAATTCCCAAAAGTCAAGGGGGACTTCGTTTTTTTCCATTTTCATCTAGCCACCTCGTGCCGAGCCCTGTAAATGCCTGATGTAAATAGTGTATCTGTGAGCAAATTAGGAATTTTCTGGTTTTTTGGACGGAGTTAGACTTTTTAAATTTATTTCTCGGACTTTGGATCTTTTTGTTTCTTGGCTTCAAAACTGTGATGATTTGAATTGGTGCGAAAGCAAGAAGCTGATTTTGTAGAGCTTGCTTTACTTTATAGAGTGGTACATGGAAACCTATCTGGAATCAAGAACTTCATGATTTATTACAATTAAAAGGTAAAACGGATGGAACTTATGGAGCAATGATATAATAGGCACAACTATGAGTACAATTTCTTCCAAATGCATTAGTCCACCAAAACAAAGTCTGTTATTTTCATTCAACAACAAACATTGCGCTTGCGTTTTAGTAAAGAAATTGGAAAAATGTATCAAACAGATCTAAAATTGCAGCAGTAGAGTCTTCCAAAAGATGAATCAAAAGAATAAACTATCCAAAAAATGGCCGTAACGCTTCAAGTGACGCACGTGCCATCGCTCGCGCTACCTCCTCATGAAAGCGATTAAAGTGAGAATTTGTAATAAAACTACACCACGAATGGCAATAAAGGTTTCGGTGAAGTCTCTGTGAGGGTTGACCCCCGAAGCGCCAGTAAGAAAAGAAGCATGTTGAGGGTAGTAAAGTATGGATTAGATTAATTTGTGCGTCACTCCCCATGTACAATTAAGATCAATATAGGATTTTGTGAAGTGCGTTATTTGCATGACTGAAGTATTTGTTTCATGCAGAGGAAGTTGCGAAGGTTTGCTACGATAAAAAGCCCAGGAGTTCTTGAGTTACGTAATCTTACGATGGAGGATTCTGGAATATACCAAGCACGAAGCGGGGTAAGTTGAAGTCAGTTAATTTGCGACATCAAAAATGGAGTTTAGCTTTTCGAAATCCAGGTTTCTTTCTTGAGATAGCTTGCATTTTTCATATAAGCCAAAACAGGTCAAGTTGACAGAAAATACGTCAGTATGCAAAAAAAAACAACTGGCGTTTTCTTTCCAAACTCAGCAAAGCAAAAAAGCACTGACATTTCTTAAAACGGTACATTTCCGTTATCCGGGATCATTTTTACAAAGAAGAATATTTCTTCTTTCCTTGCACAACATTTGGTTCCAACTTCATCTTATATATAAAGCTGAATGTCTGTTTGTCTGTCTGTATGTCTGTCTGTATGTCTGTCTGTCTGTATGTGTGTACGTATGTTCCGAATAGAAAATTCCATTTCTGAACCGATCCGGACCAAACTTGGCACACATACACTTCGGGCCCCGGCGGGTGTCATAGGCTACTTTTCGTCATCGATCGACATCGATTTTATCGACTTTTATCGATTTTTTTTGCAGAGTTCACCTACGGGGCTGGGAGTTGGCACAGGGGGGTAAGCATGGGGATTCCGAATATTATATTAGTTTTCAGGATTATTGATTACTTTTATCGATTTTGTCGTTTTTTTTGCAAAGTTTGAGCTACGGGGCTGGGAGTTGGCACAGGGGGTAATCGAACATGGGGATTCCGAATACAATATTAGTTTCCAGGATTATCGACTACTTTTATCGATTTTATCAATTTTTTTGCAAAGTTTGAGCTACGGGGCTGGGAGTTTGCACAGGGGGTAATTGAGCATGCTGATTACGAGTTTGATATTAGTTTGGCGCTATTCGGCTAACCGGACCCCAAAATTTTTTTGTCGTAGAGGCTTGCTTAGATTCGTGTATAAGGGTTATCTTACATGCCGATTAAGGATATCTCACTTTCTTCGCAGAAAGTCTCCCCATGTGTTTACGATAGATGTACGGTAGGAAGTCAAAATCATGAATTCGGCTCGAGGAGTTCGGTCCAGAGAACTTATTCGACATGCTGATTATGAATTTCATACTCTCTCTGCATATTGGGACCTCTTCATAGAGTTATAGTGGTTATATACGGCGTGGGGTCGAAAACATAGATTTGCTTCAAACTTCGTCTAGGGTGATCATTTAGCGCGCTGAACATGAACATCATGTTGATTTCGCAGGATTTTCGTGCATTTTCTTGGGTTACGGTGGGTGTAAATGGGTCGAAGTTCCAAATTTGCTCAAAACCTTACCTGTAACGGTTCACAAGTACACTGCTTATGAATATGAAACTTGCTCGCTGTCATAACGGATTAGTGAAGTTATGGTGAGTTGCAGGATTTGAATGGACAGGGCCAATTTAAATCCCAGATATTCATGGAATGGGGAAACGGTCGTTTTGTATGGCGGTCTCCCGCGCCATCCTGATAACCTGTCCCAACGTGTAACGCACGCGGCAAATCTCCCTCTCCCTGTTTTTGCTTAGGCAAAAGCCGCCGAAGGGTGTATCGCACGCGGCAAATCTCCCTCCCCTATTTCTGCTTAGGCAAAAGCCGCCGAAGGGTGTATCGCGCGCGGCAGTGGTCCTATAAGGAAAGCATTACGGTCGTGGGAAACTTTAATACCACACGAACTGCCTTTATCGCGGGGATTGAGCACGATATTCTTTAAACAGCACTTTAGGTAATTCCCTGCCAAGGTTCAGGCAGGTTTATGATTTTTACCCGCTGCCACGCGACGACTATGAATTGTCATCAGCGGCTCAAATAACCCCCATATACCGCGTTTGAGCAAGATCCGTTTTGGGGCCCGGATAGCCGAATAACGCCATCAGTTTTTAGAGTTATCCTTATTTTATCGATTTTATTGCTTTTTTGTGCAAAGTTTGAGCTATGGGGCTGGGGGGTTGGTGAGGAAGGTAGGTGAGCATATTGATTACTCACGCAGCGGGAATAGGGAATGTAGAAGTGGGCACAGGTTAAGGTGTACAGGGAAGAAATGGAACCTTTATCGTTTTTGACAGGGCCGGGCGGAGCCAGGTAAGCCAGTTAGTAGGAGATATTGTCAATCTTCTGCCACATGTCAAGAGAATTTGAGATGCCATCTACACGTTTAACAGTTTTCACCAAAAATTTGTGTTGGCCTACCTAGCAACGTATTTAAAGCTGTTATCTAGGTATTATGGCCCGGTTGTCGACTGAACTATCAAAAATGAACACCGTTATGATTATAAAGCCATCTTGTTATCAAAAAACAGATTGGCTGCCCAGAATGTGCGCTAGGGTACCATCATGTTATACGAAACAAGGGGCAGCGAGGTATTTCAAACCATCCTTCTTTATACACTGTGCGCCAAAATTACCGGCGTAAACTTTACAAACACTGCCACGAAGGAACCATTGAGAGATACAAGCTCAGATTTGTGCCATAGAAGGCACCAATCTCTACAAAACACATTGAATATGAAAAGACCTCTTTTCAAGAATTTGAGAATCAAAAAAATTAGCCCGGTATTTTTAAGAAAGGCATTGATGAAATATTTATACCTTCTTTGCTCTGTAACTCAATAAACTCAAAGCCTTTCTAGATCCCTTCAACCTGAGATTGTAGAGCACAATTTGCACTATCACATAGGTCTAATTACATCTGCAGAATTTGTTCTTTCACGAAGTAGGAAAATGTCTTTGCGAAAAATACCTGCGTACGAGCAATGACCTTATGTTCAAGACCGATTATTAGGCCCCAAATATGCAAAACCTTTCAGTTAAAAACAGTTCCCTATTTGTGAGACAAGTAAAAAAGCATTTAAATAAAAGCGACTAGCTGAGATACTTTTGAATCTGATTTGAAAGACATTTTCTGATCGTAAGCCGCATTCAGGAAGGCCAAAATTACGCCGATTATCGTTGTGCCGCCTCTCAACCATGTTTTTGAATAATCAGAAATTCTCTTCTGATTTTCAAATTTCCATGTAGCTGTATTAGAGCTGAAGGCTTGCTCTATTTTCGTGCGCAATTATAAAGCAAGAGAAAATGTTGTTAAAATGATGTTACAATTTCTCAAATTCATGCTTGCGTACAGAGCACACTTCGGTCGGCGAGTGAAATTGGGGTTGTTTCGAGGGATAAAGCAGCTAAATTCTGATTTGACTATGTCATTACGATAATGATGGTTGGTGGAGATACTCGATCCGTCTTCAAACCCATCTAGGATCCTTCTGGCACCCAAGGAAACACGCGCCGGTAATTTTGGCTCACCCTGTAAAGCTGAATGCCTGTTTGTCTGTCTGTCTATATGTATGTACGTATGTTCCGAATAGAAAATTCCATTTCTTCGATCAGGACCAAACTTTGCATACGTACACTTCGGGGCGGGGTGACTGTCGGCTATTTTATGGATATCGATTTTATTGATTTCATTTGTAAAGTTTGACCTAAAGGGTTTGGAGTTTGCATAGGTGAGTAATCGAGCATGCTGATTAATACGATATTATTATAGTTCCTAGGACTGTCTATTATTTTAATCGATTTTATCGATTTTTTTGTGAAGTCTGACCTAAAGGGCTTGGAGTTGGCATAGGGGGGTAGTAATCGGGCATGCTGATCACGAATGCAATATTGGTTTTTAGAATTGTCTGTTAATTCTGTCGTTTTATCGATTTTTCTTGCAATTTTAGAGCTACGGGGATGGGAATTGGCGCAGGGAGTATGTGAGTAAGCCTGATCACTAAACAGTGGGAATAGGAAATTAGCATGTAAAAGTGGGCACAGGGAAAGGAGTACAGGGCCGGGAATGGGGCCCAGGGCCCGGCACGCGTTGGTTTAAAGCTTTCCTGAAAACGAAGTCCCTCTTGACGTAAAAATCAGTAAGGAAACCTTTATTCAATTAAAATAACAATAAAAAGCGAAATGCGCATTTTGAGGTATCTAATATTAGGTCATTCCGAAAGTAATTTCGCTTTTTTCAAACGGACCCCACATGTGATGGAACAAAAATTTCTAAAAGATCTTGGAAGCATTCGATGCAGAATTTCATTCTCTTTCTAATGGTTATAAAATTGTTGCCAAACAGTCAATGAGCTTTCAGAAAATAACCAAAATCTACGACCCATGCTTTTTGAGATGGTCAAGTTTTACGACTTTTTAAAACTTTCATATCAATCCTCAGAAGGAGTTCAAGTAAAGATTCGATAGAGTAAACCTTTTAAAATACAGTACTACTTTTTTCTCTTCCTCGTATCTCGCCGTAATATTTTTTTAGATTTTTTAAACAGAACTATCGGATTCTGGCAGGCCCACCTCAGCCACAATCGCATCAAACATCATGATTTTTCGGAATTTGAGACTACCAAGATGATACTATGAGTTAGCATTAATTTTACAAAGCAAGTGAGGGTTTACGGGTTTAAAATATCAAATTTCAAGTTTTTTGGGAACAGCCTGGGGCTCGCTAAAAAAATGAGTTGTAATGTTTTATCCCCGAAAGCTAAACGAATCGGAAACAAAAAACACCTGTTAGAAAGAGGAGAAAATTCTGTATCGAATAGTGCGCGAGCTGCCTTTCTTTTGATGTTCTACGAGGATTTAGCTGCTCAAGTATGGAAATCGGCAGCATCAGTTAAAATTCTGTTAAAAATGTATGACAAGCTATGGAACGGAGAAAAAATAATACTGTATCCTATAAGGTTTACTCTATCGAATCGTTACTTGAACTCCTTCTGAGGATTGATATGAAAGTTATAAAAAATCGTGAAACTTGACCATCTCAAAAAGCATGGGTCGCAGATTTTGGTTATTTTCTGAAAGCTCATTGACCGTTTTGCAACAATTTCATAACCGTTAGAAAGAGAATGAAGTGCTGCATCGAATGCGGCCAAGATCTCTTAGAAACCTTTGTTCCATCAAATGTGGCGCCCATTTGAGAAAAGCGAAATTACTTTCGGAATGACCTAATATAAAAAAAAAACATTCTTGTTAATCAACGGCTCCGTCATTGAGTATGCTACTACCAGTGTTCAAAATGTTGAAAACCTCTTAGACCAACCAAATTCTGTGCTCTCAACAATCTGTGCATTTTTCGCCACATAGTTCAAAGGACACTGCATGTGATTTGAGCGCGATATCTATCAACCGTAGAATTACGCTACTTTTGGTTCAAAAAAAGAGAGGCAATGGTTTGATCCGCTCTCTTCACTATATGATAGATTTTTGACCGTTCTAATGATCCAAATCAAAAAGGTCCAAAACTAATGTGAACTTTCCGATATTTATGCTCCGAACCAACCCAGTTGGTTTGGTGTAGGTCTAGAAACCAACAAATTCGGGAACAAATATTAGGACACATAAGTTTTTGAAACTTTTTACATAACTTGTTTGGAGTAATATTGTATACACATAGCCCAAATTCGGAGCAAGATTGTTTGTGCGCTGTAAACAAGCCATTTATTTGTTTGAGTTTTGCGTTTGAAATTCGCGCGCTTGCGAAAGAACTCGTTCAACTCGTAATACCTGGCATGCTGTCATTTTTTGGCGCTTCCTCCAGGACCTTATACAAACGATATCCTCGTTGCTTCAAACTTCAAAAACGAAGTCCAGTTTGACCCCAAACCATCTGTGCCGAGCCCTGGTGGGGCCTTCAACTTTGACAGGGCCGGGCAAGGTAAGCCAGCTAGTCATTTATAGCCTTGCCTAAATAAATACGCGTAGAGGAAAGAGGTTGAAAAGAAGGATTTAGATCATTGTTGAAAGCAATCAAGATGTTCTAACACAAATTCTAGATTGTTTTGTTCATAAAGAAAACAGTAAACAGCTTTTAGGCGATTCCAAATCCTCATTTACTCACCATGAATGATCGCCAAAGAAACATGTCAATGTGAACAAACGTGTCAATTTTTTTCCTAACACGTGGCAGAAAGTCAATCCTCGTAGAATCTATGGAAAATTGCTCTTAAACCAAAGAATGTATTTCGTGAGAGCCTTTTATAGCAATGGGTGCGGATAACGGAAAAGTACCCTTGAAACGGTACAAAGTAACTTTAAATTTTCAAGTTTTTTTTGGTTCTAAACAACAGCAGTTGTAGCTGAGCAAATGGAGACTGCATGGCTATCAACGCCTAAAGTGTGTCCAGAATGTATAATTTGCTTGAGATAAGGCAGAGATTTTTTTGAAACTGTAGAGACGACTGTAGCAACATGAGCTCTCCTCTTTCCTTATGTTTCCACTATAATTGCATGATTTATCATTTATTTTTCATTATTCATTTCCTTATCATTTCAGCGTTCATACAACGAATTCACTCTACAAATTGAGAAGCCACACTTCAAACTGAAGGTTATGAATGTGAATGTCACAGGGAATTGATATAGATATAGCGCCTTATTTTATTCGCTACTTCACTAGTGACTTCTATTTTGGCTATGTATGTAATAAGCTGCAAAAACTTCTTTTCCAGGGGACGGTTATTCTTTCGTTAGAGTTGTACCTCAGCTAAGAATAAAACTCGCATTTTGGTAGTCAGCGACTATGTGTTCAGATCTTTTCAAGATTTGTTCAAAGAAGTTTCAGTTTTAATAGTTTTCGTATGCCGTACAGGTTGTTATGAACACTTACCGTCTGACGCTTCGGCTACACGTTGAATTTATGTTTTTAACGTCGAATGTCTCCTCCTGCCTGTTAACTCGAACGGTCCGTAGTAGAAGCAACGAGGTTGGGAGCCGAATTTCCCAAAAGTCTCGATTAGCAGAGATTAGCTGCTAGTCGTGCTCTGTAGACCATGACGTCGAAAATGGTAGCCTCGATAGGACAAACCTCTTTTGTGAGACATCTTTTTGGATGTCTTTTATTGTAGTATCTGACAACATTGAGACTGTTCACACGACTTTCTACGTCATATCATAGAAGGCATTCTACAGTCCGTGTCAATGACGTGCTCTCTTTCCCGTAAATGCAATGAGCTTCGCGCCACTTCGCGCGCGTATGACTTGGGCATTCAAGTGGGCCTTATCGATTGGAGGTCCGCATGCAGGACCCTGCATTGCGCATGCGTAGTTCCCATGCGAAAGGGAGTACGTAATTGACATCGACTGTACTCCCGCGCGGGACTCTGCACCTTCCGCGAACATACTCCCAAGTCATTTGCAATCGATTGATGCTACGCCTTTCCTCGCTCGCGGTGAAAAATGATAATAGAGCATGTTCGCGAAAGAAACGTGCAGTCCAAACGAGTCGGTCGCGCGAGAGCGGAGAGCTGTTGCACCCAATACTGCTTTTGATAAACCCTGTACATGTTTATGCATAAGGCTAAAACGGTCTGCTCTATCAATAAAGGCATCGCGTGCAGATGATTAGCAGCACCTCCGGACAAGTTTAAAACAGATAAATAGTTCAGAAGTCAATTTAACCCATACTGCAGTTCACTTTTTCTTTACAAAGACAGCGACTATAGACAATGAATGTTTCTGCTTTTCATATTTTTACTGAAAAAAGAAGGCGAACCAACAGACAACAACAAGACATATGTGCATATCTCTCCTTTATATCCTTTTGGAAAATTGTTGTAATTTGTCAGTGATTGTATGTATTTGTAAACATATAATGTGAACAAGTAAGGATACAGCAAACATGGTATTGCGAGGTAACCGCTCTTGCTGCGTCCGGACATCAGGATGTGACGCGATCAAGCTACCGCTTATTCCTTCCCCCTGCAAGATGCGTGTGGCGCCAAAGCGTTGTCTCTGGCAGCATTGTCCCGACACATAATGCAGTTTCGGACTTGTGTAGCGCGGTCTTCCGCCCTTACACAAAACTTTGGGCTGCGCGAGTCAACATCGAATGCCTGATTGTGAGTATCTGACAATGAGTACATAGCCCCTAATACTGCACGTCAAAATTTACAATCGCTTCAACGCATGATCACAGCTCAACCAAACAGTAAACTTAACTCTACTTAAAGGCAGCGTCCAGGCAGATCCGAGCTCGACGACCACGCCCACTTCCCTCGGACGGCCAACCCCTTATGAACGAAATCTCCTCAGCCTTGACGTGTTTTCACATGACCAACACAGTCAACTTACAGCGTTTACCTGTTAATACTTGCTTTCGACAAGGATAACATCAGAAGCACTCGTCCGGATTTTCCCAAAATAGCCCCAAAAGGTGGTTTTCTGAGAAATTCACGCTTTTTGAGTTCCATATTCGGAGTCAGCGCAATGGAAAGGCCTGGATAACATAAAAATATAGAAGTCGAGAATCTGCCTGGACGCAGCCTAAACGAGCTCGACGACCACGCCCACTTTCCTCGGACGGCCAACCCCCTATGAACGAAATCTATTCAGCCTTGACGTGTTTTCACATAACCAACACAGTCGAACTTACAGCGTTTACCTGTTAATACTTGCTTTCGACAAGGATAACATTAGAAGCACTCGTCCGGGTTTTCCCAAAATAGCCCCAAAAGGTGGTTTTCTGAGAAATTTACGCTTTTTGAGTTCCATATTCGGAGTCAGCGCCATGGAAAGGACTGGATAACATAAAAATATAGAAGTCGAGAATCTGCCTGGACGCTGCCTTTAACACATCCACCGAAAGACTAAGGCTCGTATGCACGTACATCCCCGCGGGGAGGGGATGTGCGTTTAACCATTGAAATGATCCCCGCTGGGGCTCCCCTCCCTTCCCCACGCGAACCCCCGTATGCAGAAAGACAATACAAGAGAGGGGATCCCCTGGGAGTAGGGTAGGGGAGTCCCCTTATGCAAAAGGGGAGATCGAGCGGGGAATTCATTTTGCTTCCGCTTTTTTGCAGTAATTATTCCTTTTTTCTTATCTTTTGATAGCTACTCGCCTTCAATCTGTCTCGGCGATATTTAGTCGTTGCGGAATGCCGTCTGCCGTGATTGCGGTCTGCGCACTAAAGAAATATTTCCTACATCCATTATATTCCAGCTGTTTTCATGGATGCTGCTCATTTTCGCCCATGCTGCCCATTTCAGCGTAAAGGTGTTCAATAATAGAAGTCAAGGTGTATCTGCAGCGAATCGGTAGAAGACGTTATGCTGCCGAGAAAAAAAAGGGGGGGGGGGGTGCCGCGGATATCCAGCATTTCTACACATAATTGAAGCTGCAAATCGTGCCAGCTCTCCATAAACGCTAGCTATCAGCTGTATATCGTCCTTTACCCCGGGGAATGATACCAGCGCCATCCCTGGAACGATGGAGAGGGGATCACTCCCCGAGGATCTCTACTCAGAAACACGCGAGTCTGCTAATTTTCATTTTATTCAAAGCAGTTTTACGTTAGGATAACAAGATAAAGACAACTTATCATATAATGTGATAGTTACAATATGTTGTACCAGCTTTAACGAATAAAACTATCATGTCAAATAAAAAATGCGCAACTCTCGTGAATGCTCACAAACTTCTACAGATATTCAAAATTGGCAGATATATGTTCGGATTTCTTTACAAGAAGCGAATATGGAAGAGAGAGTTAAAACTGCAAGCTACAGGTCGCTGAGAGAGGAACCCGGCTCCCGTAAATAATCTTTCATCAATTTGAACGAAATGCTTTGTAATAATTGATTGAAATCAGAATACTCGCTTCTCTGGCTTGACCTACACCATCGAACCCGTTGTAGGGGATGATCCCCTCCCCCGCGTTGTTGAGTTAAATTCGCGCATACGGGGTTCGAGTGGGGCCCTTCCCTCCCCAGCGGGGATGTACGTGCATACGGGCCTAAAATGCGATCGACAACACTAAAAGTATTACAAGAGCGCTGCGGTTACACAATACAGACAATGATTATTTAAGCGTTTTTTCTTGATTTTCCGAAGGAAAATACTGGCAATCATAACACTCAGACACAGTATGTAAAGTTCATAAAGAACCAGAATTGTAACCATTTTCGGGAAAACCCAAGCATGGATTCTTTTTACTTTTCGAGAAATCTTATGATTTTTAATGAACTGCTTGAATAAGTAAACCGCTGATAGATAACCTAATTCTGAATGCTCTACGCCGTGAACTAGCGAGTGGTGACGTTGACCCGATAACGTGCTTCAAACTAATTTTACAGAATTTAGAAGTTTCAAGAAACTCTTATCCCACGACGAAAACCATTGGCACCCTGACAGTGAGTTGCCACATGCTTTGTTCCAACGCAGTCTTCCTTAGCATTGTGCTCTGTGTCTGACTTGTCACCTGCACGCGCACAATAAGCTTTGCTAGGTCTATGTTGAAGGCCAGATGAACATGAAGAGATAGGGTATCACTTTTAAGCTCATCCGGGAGATCATCCGCAAAGAGAGATGTTTTTAGAAATCTGTTGCGGGAATTAAAAATCAAAAATCTTAACATAATCGAACTGCCACCAAAAGAGGAACATAGGTAATCGCCAAAGGAACAACTTCGCGGAGAGCGACCACATTCTCTACGTCCAAAGGTGGAGGTAGCTTGCAAAGGTTTCGGTAGCTTCATCCTTTCGCCGCCGACCACAGCGTCTTCGACCAAGACTACGGCTCATTCAAAAGGGAAAGAAGCTTCTCGGTGGCGGCGAAAGAAAGAACGAGGTTGATGAGGTAGCAGCTGGAAGAGCTTGCATCAAGTGATAAATGGCCCTTGAGGAGGACCCAACGTACGACTACAACCAGTTTCTAAGAGGTTTGCAAGCAGCTGAGAGTGCGAGTGAAGTAGTCGAAGGAGAAAATTTGCAGGAGTGCCAAAGAGACCTCTGCAAGTATCAGTACCGCTAATAGCGCTGCTAAACGAAGACGGAGCCCCGACTTCTCCCCGACAAAAGATGAGATCTATCGCGAACATTAAGCTCCTACTCGTCATAGCCCGTGCCAACTCCTGGGCCGGTAGTAATCTACCCTACCTGGTGGCATCATAGATGCCGGCAAGCTGGCACACATCGTGGAAACATGCCAACTCCGCCGGTAGCTCGCCGAGTGATTATAGGTTTCAATAATCTTATGTAACCTTAGCACGCAATCATTTCGCACATCAAATTTTGACGACCCAGACAGCCGCAAAATTGCTACCTCACCCGCGATCGAACCTATGTGCGTTAACTTGAAGTGCCACCACGTTAACCGCTTGACCATTCTGTCAGCCATTGCCGTTTGCACCAGCAATAGGAGGAACGCGCTGGTAAATTGCTGCCTGTAAGAGGGATCGATACAATGCGTGAGAAACTTTGACCTGAAAGAACAGCTGATTGATACGAGCGAAAGAGGGGCGAAATCGGTGCAAACGAGATTTATAAGGGAGTGCCAAAAAAGATAGTGTTCTTTATGATTTTAGGGCATTACTGGATTTTTTCTCTGTAAGAAAATTGTCGTTTCAAAAAAGAAAAACTCATATGATGAGAAAAATGATAGTTTTTTGACGAAAAGTAGAATTTTTGATTTTTCGCCTGACGTAGATTGTGTGATATCGCCGCAAATCGCAAACTCGCAGACGCCGTCGGCAAAGGTGCCACCACCTCGACGTGGTAGGGGCACGTCGAGATGCCGGCAGCTCCCTCTCTCAAAAGAGCACGCTATTTCCCGTGCTCTCTGACCTGCCGGCAGCTGCCATCTCGCGGATAACTCCATAAAAGTCTGCGGTTCCAGAACTCCTCCTTTAATAAAATATCTGGAAAAGCGGGAGGAGCTGCCAGCAACTTCGCGATGTCAGTTGCCGGCAGGTTGCCGGCAACTGACATCGCGAAGTTGCCGGCAGCTCCTCCTGGGATTCCAGATATTTTACTAAAGGAGGAGTTCTGGAGCCGCAGATTTTTATGAAGTTTTCTACAGAGTCGAGGTGGCAACTTCATCGAGAAAATCTTTTGGAAAAAGGCCTGGGACGGCCTAAATTTGGGGTCTCACTTTCTGGCCACCTCGCGGAAAAGGTGCCAGCGACCTGCCGACGAGACCTGCCGCCAGGTCGGGGGGATTACTACCGGCCCTGTTGTTCACATGAGAAGTGCCACACGGATTGTACCAGCTGAAATGCGCACCGCGATCTGGCCATTAAGTGTCCGCGGCTCCAGTACCAGATCAACTCTCTGCCGAACTCCTGCCCCGGAAGACAGCCTTACCAACAGAGGAAAAGATGGCTGACAAATGGAGAGCCTCAAGCACCGTCCTTCTCTTCAAGAAGGGGAACGGATGGATCCAACTCAGAGGTGCGATAGGTGGAGCCGGGCCCTCCAAAAGTGAAGGTGGTTCCAGCTACCACTGGCCGGCCAAAAGTGAAGGTGGTAGTGCCGGACACTCCCCTCCCAAAAACGTCGACGGGGGGGGGGGGGGGGGAGCACAGCTCGACTTCTCTTTTTGCAAAAATTTTCTTTCTCAAAAGTTTCACTATCTTCTTTATAATCGTATCTAATTGAGCAAATTTTGTTATAAGGTACTGCGAAGAAAGTAGGTCGATCCAGGGAATAAGCGTCGAGAACCAGAATTTTGAGTAATAAAGTAACGAAAAATCATGCGAAATTTCCACTGTTATAAATCTGGTGTTTGAAGATATCAGCAATTGCGACTTCATAGGTTCCGAAGAGTAAATGGTGCTCTATCAAATAGTGAAAAGACCGAGTCGATTGAGGGAAAGTCGCCGAAAACCAGAATTCTAAAAAATTACGCCATTTTAGCGTGTTTAGTGACAGCTGACAGTTAAACTCATATAAATCTTGAATGTGAAAGTGTGTAATGTTGCGACTTCATAGGTTTTGCAAAGTAAAGTTTGCCTTTTCAGAATATAGCTTAGCCGTACCGTCCATTGAAACAGCGCCGAGATCCAGGGTCTTAAAAGCAGGTAAAAAAGCGCTTTTTGAAATTCAACAGCTCATAACTTCTTCAAAATTGCATGAATCATGTTGCAACTTCATAAGTTGGATTCTCCTTTTCAAAAGCTTTCAGATGATATATAATATATGGAGGATTGCGCCTATCACGCCATATGCCCGGGGGTGGAGACTTTTCATCACAGAGTCTTCACTGGCGGCCTCCAGCCAATACATTAACATGGGCGAGGTGGAGACTTTGGTATGAAAAGTCTCCACCCCGGGTTAGAGCCGCAAAAACCATAGACCCCCACATATTTTATATCTCCTGAAAGCTCTTGAAAAGGAGAATCCAACCTATAAAGCGCAACATGATTCATGCAATTCTGAAGAAGTTATGAGCTGTTGAAGTTCAAAAAGCGGTTTCTTACCTGTTTTTTTAGGAGCCTGAATCTCGGCGGTATCTTAATGGATTAATACAGCTAAGAAATAATTTGATAGCTTGAACCTTACTCTACAAAATCTATGAAGTCGTAAGATCAAACACTTTTGTCAGCTGTCACTAACAATAAGACCTGAAATCGCTTAATTCTTTTTAAATTCCCGTTCTCGGCGGCCACTGCTCAAATCAACCTAATTCTTTCACTATCTGGTAGAACAACACCTGCCTTTCAAAATCTATGGAGTCGCATTTGCTGACATCTTCAACCATGAGATGTAACAGTGGAAATTTTGCATAATTTTAGGTTATTTTATCATTCGAAATTCTGGTTCTCGGCGGTTACTGCCTAGATCGACCTACTACATGGATATATGCTCTCAATACTTTCTTTTGCGTTCCTTTTGCTTATTTTCCTTCTTTTGATCAGCAAAAAAAATTTTCAAACTCAAAAGTGAAAGTGGTTACCCTGTATCATCTCAAAAGTGAAGGTAGGCGGAGACTCGGCTCCGACTATCGCACTCTGATCCAACTACTGTCCATTATGCCTCGTCCTTCATAGACTACGAGAAACGTCAAAACCAACGCCATAGACTACGAGAAACGTCAAAACCAACGCCATCCTGCCTGCGATGATCGATCAAAGAGCAGACATAGCTTGTATAAAGACATTGATCGATTGCTACCAGGTTGTACCACTGCTGCTTTTCCACTGTCCCTTTACCAATTCAAATGGGAAATGGGTCCGACAAGTACTAGCCGAAGCTGTTCACCTTGCAGTGGGTGACGAAATCATTGGACTGGTACAGTGAGTTTCGACCCGCTTTAGGCGGAAATTGGATTGGCGGGCGTCCGCCTCGCAACTGTTCGCGCCGTTTCGCAGCTACAGTATATCATATCGCGCTGAGAACCCAGGTCTGCGTCTCTTCATTCTCCTCAGTCTTTGCTTGGCAAAATGCCAGCGCTATGCGCTCGCGAAGCCTCCTGCGATGCGCACACGCTCCTCCACCTAGAATCTTTCGCCTAATCCGGGATGAAACCGACTGTACAAGAGAGAAACACGAGTTGATGAGTGATTCCTGTCGGTCTTCGTTTTACGGACGATCTCGTCCTCTTTTCGAGCATTGACACTGAAGCAGAGACGATGCTGAAGGAACTCAAAGAAGTACGAAAAAAATCGGCTTGCGAATAAATCGGAATAAGACTCAATTCATGAAGAACGCCTTTTGCGAAGATGCGGAAATGCAAATGGATGCACCCCATCATGGAGACGCTTCTTACATGTATTTTGGACGTTCATGAACCCGGAGAGTGATTGGAGAAAAGTACTTTATAGGAAAAGAAGGCAGCTTGGGCCGCCTTCCGGGCTCTGAAGGAAGCCGGATGTAAGCCAAGATGAAGGACAGCTGGAGATAACATACTGTACTCCGGCGGTTGTCAAGATGCCGCGCCCGAAGTCTTCCTTTCGGAAGCAATATGTTCATCACTGTTTTGAGAATGGTGTCGAACAATACGCTTTTTCCAAATTTTTTGATATCATCACAGCGCAAACAAGATCTGGAAAAGGATTGACCTATGTAACGGATGCGGCTGGCAGGAGCTATCGTCCGTTATGGCTGTCCCTTAAAGAAGCCATCGACCAACTAACGAACGCGGAACTTCGCGGCAAATGTTCGCCTCGAACGTACTGCTGGCACTTTGTTACGTAACTGAGACTTGGAATAACACTGTAGCCACGTCGAAAGCTCTGGGGACCACTCACTAAGCGCTTGAGTGCAGTCTTCTAAAAATGACCCGACCCGACCAAGCAACTTCTTGTCGGACTTGATTAAGAATATGAAAAGAATCATCCGTTTTCGTGATCCGGCGGAATACGTTGCGAAAGCGAAACACCGATGGGCCGGTCACATTATGAGAAGAAGAGACGCAGATGGACACCAGTGGCCGCATTCATCAACGAACCTTGAGGTAAAATTCTATCTTAAGAACATGCCTCAAGGTAAAATTTAACCTTAAGGTAACTTTGCTATTCACAAAACTACCTTGAGGTTAAAATCTACCTGGTAGTCAGCAGAGTACTCACTGACGTTTATTCGGAACATGCCATGACGTAATAGCGATGTATAAAATCCTACTGATTTTCCATTGCCAGGTTGATATTGCCGTATGCTTGTAGGTTCACGTTACAATGTTTTGGCAGGAAAACATTCTAAGAACCAAGCAAACATGTTTCAATATGGTTGGACGTGGCAATTAATATACAGGGCGTCTCAAAAGTAACACACTTTTTAATCGTTAATATCTCTCCTCCCACATAGTCTTTTGGTTAGCCAAGCGCCATTCAGTAGAGCAGGCTTTAACTCAGATTCGTAGTATGGAGATAAACACCTGTAGCTCTTCGTTGCTGTAAAATTATGATAGAATTTTGAGGAGGGTTTTGAACAGTAACGGCTACATTTTGGCCCAAAATGGGTACTCGTCAAGCTGAAATCTTTATCACCAGAACAAGCAGAGTCGCTGATCATGAATGTGAAGATCAGAAACCGAAAGGCTTTTTTCTTAAGTTAAGCCATGTTAACAGCAATAACCTTTCCACAGTGCCGAAAATCTGATCAAATTGTTTGGAACGGTAAAAACGCTCAGCAGGGTTGTCTAATAGAATTAGCATTTCGAAAACACTGCTACACAACTTTCCGGCTTTTGGAGCCTTTTTGGATGGCCTATATCAGAATTATAGAATCAAAGTGGCGCTGTGGCTGGAAGTTCTTCCCGATTTTACAGCAATCAAGAGCGGTGGGTGATTCGTACCACACTACAAATCTAAGATGTGGCCTGCTTTATTGAATGGTACTTGCAACTAAGCAAAATGCTTTCTAAAAAAAATGTTATTAACGATCAAAGAGTGTGTACTTACTCCTGGGACACCCTGTACATTAGGAAGAAGGCTACGCTTCATGGTTATTAGAGTGTAAGCAGCGTTGAGATAGAGCTCTACCATAAGAACCGCACTTACCTCAAGTACAACCGTGAAGTTACATAAGTTTTCCCAAAGTTTCACATAATTCGGTTTTACACTTGAGGTGTAGTATATATTAGGTGGGTCTAAAAGTTCGTGTCGTTTTTTAGACTCATCCTCAAATCAATACAAAGACAGGCAAACACCCTGGTTAGGAATCCTTTGATGTTCGCTTGAAAAATCGTCAGATTCTTTCGCTTATAGTTCCCAATCGCCCTAACTTTTGCTTTTTTTGTAATTTTCGTTCTAGACTTTTGGAGAAGCTTTAACAACAGTTAGATAAAGTAAACAAGATGCATTGCGGTGCAATTTTTTGGCATCGATAGCTGGCTTTTCAAATTTTCTAAAACTGTCATCTTGATGCTACCATATTTGATTTCTGTTTATCCTAAACCTCGTAAAGCATCAGCAAACAGCTAGGGTGTTGTTCGATGCAGCTTCCTCTTCCTTTTTTGGTCAAATGTCTTTTCTTTCTGATTAAAGGTTTCGAAGAAAAAATTGCCAATTCTATTTTTTTGATACTTCCCAGTATGCATACGAAAATTTCAAGATAAAATTTCGAGACCTTAAAAACACGTTTGTTTGTTGAAATTAGTGTTCAATCATAATTTTTGGAAGTCTAAATTCGCGAAGATTCCGTATGTTTGAAGCCTTTGTACATTTTACGACTTCGCAAATGTGAAGACTTATGGAAAGCTTGTTTTTGAAATATTGAAAAACCAGCTGACGATACCAAAACACTGGATTTTGCAGCTTGTTCGCTCTATTTAACTATTACCAAAGCTGTTTCAGAAGCCCAAAACAACCAAATAATAGCTAAGCTTAGGGTACGTTATATGCAGTTGGAGATTGTGGCGGTTATTTGGGAGAACAGTAAAGGAATCCAAACGAGGATATCACTACTGAAAATAAAAAGAAACTCTCCACGGAACAGTGCATAGAATGTATGTCTGTTGTTTTTCTGAACGATTTGAGATAGACCTAAATACGGCACGAACTTACAGACCTACCTATAGTAATATTTTGTCCCAAAACTCCTTCTCTGTTCCCTATTAGGATGAAAAGGAAGACGCCGGTCCTTTTGAGGAGGAAAGCGCGCTCCAACGAACAACCTACGCAACTGGCGAGATGAAGTGGGAAATCGTAAAAAATCGACAGTGGCAAAAACGAAGTCGTTTTACGGATGTCCATTTGTCACCCTCATGCTGGGCCCTGAACCGTATTGGAAGGCATAAAACACTGATTTTACTGCCTTCGTTACCTGCGACACGTTTATGAACGAGAAAGCATGAGCGTTTTTCACGTCGGACAAAAATAGTTTTAGTGCTTCAATGGAGCAAAGTAATTATCATACTTTATTAAATAAATATTCTAACAAGGGAACGATACTCAATGTCCGTGGCCTTTTGAGACGAGATGTACACCATTACACTCGTCTTCGAACGCTGATTCCGAATCTGACTTCCGTTTCTGCTAATCATTTCTCTGGAAGAAGTTATGGAGGAATTTCGAGCCAAGTTTGGCCGCCCAAGGGTATGGTCCGGAACGGCCTCTACCGTCGCCAGGTTCTTGTCTAGTGGTTAGTGCGAAAGCCTCATAAGTTGATGCAGATGTAGGTTCAAATCATTTTGTGTTTTTACTTTTGCATTGCCTCAATTAAATTCGTTCGAGAAAATTTAGTCGAATTAATGGATACCTTTTAGCGCAAATAGTGATCAATTTTTTCCAATTTTCAAATCTTTTGAAGATTAAGGGCGTTCAATTAACTCGAGGATGCGAAAGAAGGTTAATTGAGACAATGCAAAACTGAAAAATACAAAAGGACTCGAACCTACACCTACATCAACTCATGAGGCTATCGCACTAGCCACTAGACCACACCGCACACGTAGCGCTGTGTCTCCGACCTTATTTCAATGGGCAGCCAAACTCCGCACAATCCATTGTAACATTTTTCAAGCGATTAGCAGAAACGGAAGTCAGATTCGGCATCAGCATTCCAAGACGAGTGTAATGGTATACAACGCATCTCAAAGGCCACGGACACCGAGTATCGTTTCCTTGTAAGATTAAAATAATTTTCACACTTGATAGTGCTTATTTGAGGACTAGTAATGTTTTAGCCGTGTTTTAGAGTTTGAACCACTGCCGCGCGCGATTCACCCTTCGGCGGCTTTTGCCTAAGCAAAAACAGGGGGAGGGAGATTTGCCGCGTGCGTTACGCATTGGGACAGGTTATCAGAATGGCGCGATACCGCCATGCAAAACGACCGTCTCCCCATCTCTTGAATATCTGGGATCGAAATTGGCCCGAAAGCGAAAAAATGTCCATTCAAACCCTGCAACTCACCATAACTTCACTATACTAACTTCACTTCACTAAATGCACTATCCTGCGAAATCAGCATGATAATCATGTTCAGCGCGCTAAATGACCACCTCAGACGAAGTTTAAAGCAAATCTATGTTTTCGACCCCATGCCTATAACCACCACAACACTATGAAAAGGTCCCAATTTGCAGAGAGAGAGATGATATTCGTAGCATGTCGAATAAGCCATATGGACCGAACTCCAACCGAATTCATGATTCTGACTTCCTACCGTACACCTATCGTAACCACACGGGAAGACGTTCTGCGGAGAAAGTGTGTTATCTGTAATCAGCATGTGAAGGGCCGGGCACACTTCACGCGATTTCAGTCGCGACGCGATTCGGCAATTCGCCAGAAGTCTTCGGATCCAACATTAGCAAACTTCACATGCATAGTGTATATAACTTACGTAAACTGATGACATGCCCTACCTTCTGTACATTTATAATGTGCTTACAATGAGTTACGGACACCTAGAATTGTCAAATCGCGCCGCGATTGAAATCGCTTGAAGTATGGACAGCCCTTAAGATAACCCTCATACACGAAGTTTGAGCAAGCTCTACCACAAAAAATTTTTGCGGCCGGATAGCCGAATAGCGCCAGACTAATATCGAACTCGTAATCAGCATGCTCGATTACCCCCTGTGCCAAATCCGAGCCCCGTAGCTCAAACTTTGCAAAAAAATCGATAAAATCGATAAAAATAATGGACGATTTCAAAAGCTGATGTTGTTATCGTAATCAGCATGCTCGATTACCCCCTGTGCAAACTCCCAGCCCCGTAGCTCAAACTTTGCAAAAAAAAATCGATAAAATCGATAAAAGTAATCGATGATCCTGAAAACTAATGTCGTATTCGGAATCCCCATGCTCGATTACCCCCCTGTGCAAACTCCCAGCCCCGTAAGTGAAGTCAGCAAAAAAATCGATAAAACTCGATAAAATCGATATCAATCGATGACGAAAAATAGCCTATGACACCCGCAGGGGCCCGAAGTGTATGTGTGCCAAGTTTGGTCCGGATCGGTTGAGAAATGGAATTTTCTATTCGGAACATACGTACAGACAGACAGACATACAGACAAACAGACATTCAGCTTTATATTAGGTCGGTGCAAAAGTTTTGTCAGTTTTTTCAATCCATCGGCAATCACGCTAGAATGAAGATAAACAAAGACTTCAAATTGTATCCGATGCAAAATTTCTTCCTCTTTCTAGCTGCTAAACTCACATTGTGTTTCGTTGCGAGGGTGACGAGATATTTGCTGCAAATTACAACCAAATTTCAAAATTAGCGAAAGTTGGACATGGTAAAAACGAGTGCATTCAATGCACTCGTTTTTACCATGTCCAACTTTCGCTAATTTTCAAAATTTTTGTTTGAGACTTTCGA
This sequence comes from Cylicocyclus nassatus, assembly GCA_958299035.1. Lineage (NCBI taxonomy): Eukaryota > Metazoa > Nematoda > Chromadorea > Rhabditida > Strongylidae > Cylicocyclus > Cylicocyclus nassatus. Next base: position 30,154,407 of record CATQJL010000223.1, on the reverse strand, counting down.
AGGAACCCTTATAACTAGTAGATAGGGCAAACCTTTTTCCAACAGAAGCAATTTTCTGTAGCCCAACAGCTTGTCTTTCAGAATTTCTACGATTTATTTTTTGAAGTGAACAAATTATACATTCAGCCTATTTTGATCTCGTAGAAGATAAAAAGTTAAACACTTTAGTCACCATTCGATGCAGATTTTTCTCCTCTTTCTGATACTTGTCCTTTTTGCCGAGACAGGAAAAATTTGTGGGAAAAATCGCAGTATTTCTCAATTTCAGGAGTCGCACAGGCGTAGCCTATGTTTCAAAACCTTCATAATTTGAAGCGAAAATCGCTCATTTAATTTGTAATATAGGGGCCTGCAGGATCGCGAGAGTCGGACGTGCGTACGACCATTGCGCCGCGCACGTCAGATGTGCGTCCGACGACTCAGGTAGGTGCCAGACTTATCTTGTTGAACAGGTTCATTCGGTTCACCATATTTGCTGTTAGACAATGTAGTGATTTGACCTATGAACCGAACGAACCGGCTGAAGCGGATAAGTCTGGCACCCACCTTAGAAACATCGGACGTGCGCGGCGCAATGGCCGTACGCACGTCCGACTCTCGCGATTTTGCAGGCCCCTATAGTAGCGGTAGTAATAATCATGTGCCGAAACCTCAGTTTTCTGTAGGTTTTGCAGGGTTTGGTGCAATAACAGGTTATCCAATTTTTTCAAAACGCAAGACTTTTAGAAAATTACTTAGTAAAAGTCTGAAAAGCAGCTGATAAAAAGAAAAAATTGCATAAGTTGGCAGAAGGTTAGCCCTATCTGCTGGCTATCAGGGCTCCTTCGAATGTCTCATAAAAAATTTTGAAAATTAGCGAAAGTTGGACATGGTAAAAACGAGTGGTTGTAATTTGCAGCAAATATCTCGTCACTCTCGCAACGAAACACAATGGGAGTTGGAGCTGGAAAGACGAAGAAATTCTGCATCGGATACAATTTGAAGTCTTTGTTTATCTTCATTCTAGCGTGATTGCCGATGGATTGAAAAAACTGACAAAACTTTTGCACCGACCTAATATATAAGATGCACATGTGATCTTTTGCTGCATACGCTCATAGCTCCTCGTCAACGAATATTCTGCGAATAAATACACAGATTTGGAACGTTTTCTGCTCTTCAACAACGTATACATCCCATCCAGGAAGGTCACTACAAAAAAAAAATGCTTTCCTTGTAAGTAAACAAGTAAGGTTTGCGCTATTAGTGGATATCAACATACTTGTCTTTAACGACTTAGAGTTCAACTGTAATGTGCAGAGTCAAGGTAGATTTTAACCCTAGCTATCTTAGGGTTAGATTTTACCTCGAAAGCATAATAGAAAGTTAATGGAGAAATGATGATTGAGGTAGATTTTAACCTCAAGCTAGAATGATGAATACGGGTTTATGCGTTTGAAGGTTCATTTTTACCTCAAGGTAGACTTAACCCACGAGAAAATTTCATTGCGATCATGTTGTGAATACGGGTTATAAACTAAAATGCTAGCTGAGGTAACTTTTAACCTCAAGGGTTCGTTGATGAATACGGCCACAGGAATATCGGGAAACGGTCAACAGGCGCAATTTCATTTTGGGTACTCAGAAGCCCAGTTCTGGGTTATGCAAACCTCCAAAAAATATCAAACGATGGGCTTTGGCTTACTAGCTGTCTAGAGTTGGCACTTGCTGAGTTTGACGGATTTTGATAGAAACATATACGAGTCATTATTTAGTCGCATTTCCAAGTGTTCTTGACCTTCAACATTCATATTTTGGATTTATTCTATGGGTAATGACTGAACAAGCTATGCGGTTATCTAGTAAATCTCATTACAAATTTGAAATGCATCTAGAGTGTCGTAAAATGCATTATTTGATAAGTGATGTCCGGGCGATAAAAATCCTGCCTCATGACATACACCCAAGAACATCAATGTGGATTCCTCGCGGTCTCCGAGGAAGACCTTCAACGAGACGGACAGACGTGTTCGTGGAACGGATGCACCAGTTGAGAAGTCAACTGGATACGACTTCCCCGCCTGGGATTCGCGGACCAGCCACCGACGACCAATAAGAAGATTGTGAATGTCCGAAGGAAAGCAGAGAATTATAGCAATTTCTTCGCTGTGGCCTGCATGCTGCGTGAAGACACGCCATCCAAGTATCTAATTATCCCAATTTCACGCGTACAAAACTCACCTTTCTTAACTTTCCAAGAGAACCGCTAAGCCACTTCATTGTATTTCAGAAAGCGATCCTCATGCCGCACGGATCTCTTGAACAATATATATCACAGTGAAAAAAGTGAGTAAATGTCACCCAAAGCAAACTCACATTGCCACCCTGAGCCTCAAATGGGATCCTGTGGAGGACTACTCCAAATCCTCGCTAATCGAGAGAAAATGATTTTCCCAAGCAGAGAAAAACTTAGCAGACCTGTTTTTGCCGTTCACCGACGATCGACTACTCTGGAGATGGGAAATCACCAGCAAATAGATCTATAGTCAGACGGCGGTGGATTTGCCCCAATATGCGCATCCCAGAAAATTTTCGGTACTATTTCACTTGTTACAACCCAAAAATTAAAAACACGGATTTCGCTAAAAATTCGCTTAAAGAGGTTACTCGACCTCCTAATCACGAAAATGATATCTATTTTGCATGGTTAGACTTTTTTTGAGGGGTTCCGGTAGGCATACGGTATGGGGTCAAGATCTCAGAATTCGCTAAAACTTCGCGTGGGGGGGGGGGAGTGGAGGTTATTCGACATGCTGACCATCAATACCATATTCATTCCTCTCGAAAACGCCTTATGGTGGGGTTAGGGTAGGACTATCGTATGTTGTCAGGATCCCAGAATTAGCTAAAACTCTGCGTAGGGGGGAGAGGATTATTTGACATGTTGATCGCAAGTACCACAATTTCCTGCTGAAGACCTCTCCTTGTACGGTCACGGTAGGTATATGGTAAGGGGTCAAAACCGTAAGTCTGCCTGCAACTTTGTACAGGGTGTTATTTGATGTGCTCCTCACGAATACCGCGCTCAAAGGCCTTCTCGTGGACTTTTAGGATCTTAATTGGTATGAAAAGGGGAAGATGCTTCTCTAAGCGCTGCAAATTGCCATAACTCCACAACAAAGCGTCGTTATAGCGAGCAAGCCTGACGTTAACAGCATACTTGAAAACCCCTCTAGGCAACGTTCTAAGCAATTTTGAAATTTTCACCCATGTACCGTGTACCTACCGTAACTCGAGAAAATGGCGCTACCGTACAAAGCCAATATGATATCCATGTCCAGCGTGCTAAATAACCCCTCCATACCGAATTCCAGCCAAATTCTGATTCCACCCCTCTACCGTACTCCTAACGTAACCGTACAGGGAGAGGGTTTCGTGCGGAAAAAGGGTGATATTCCTGATAATCAGCATGTCGAATACCCCCCCCTACGCAATGTTTTAGCGAATTCCGAGATTTTGACCCCATACAGTATGCCTGCCTTAAAGCAGCGTCCCGGCAGATTTTGCATTTTCATCTTTTTGCATGTTTTGGGCCTTCTCGACCCGTAGATCCCGAATCTGAGCTTTAAAAGGGGTGAAAAGGCCTTTCTTGGGGCGTTTTTTTCAACTTCCAAAAGGCAGCTCGGACGAGAATTTTCAGAGGAAAGTCGGGAGGTCCTGGCACGAAGACCCTGCTGCCTGTAATTTTGGCTTTGTATAGCATGCACAATGCGGGAAAGCGGTTGGGGGGTCCCGCGCCGTCTAGCGGAGAATACTCGTCCGAACAAGGTGTTAGGGGAGCGAAAGGAGGAAGGGAAGCGGCGCTTAGGCCGCCCCCTGGCTTGCAGAGTTCACATTTTCGGCGCGGAGTTGCTGTTTTGGTTCACTTGGAGGGCTTCCTACATCTGTGTCAAAATCTGAGGTAGGTCAATCTGCCGAGCCGCTGCCTTTAACCCCTCAAAAAACTCCACCACGCGAAATGGACATTATATTCGTGGGTCGATTAAGCCCCCTGTGGCCGCATTCATCAACGAACCCAATATGTCCCGGATCCCACTGGTTAGCAAGCCACGAGATCGGTATTCATGAAGATAGTGGGTTCGCGAACACAGCAGTGCTATTTGTGAATATTAATCCAACCCAGTGGCACTGTTTCCCCTTGAAGGCAGCGTCCAGGCAGATCTGGACCTATGGGGATTCAACGTGGAATGTACTTTCGGGGCCCTAACCAAGGCACTGCTCAAGCGGCAGCGCAGGTAGTGCTCTAACGGCTGAGATATCCCCCTCGAAACTGGACCCCGCGATCGTATTCCCATAGATTCATGGCATTTTCGCGCCAGGATCCACGCTTTACGCCATGAATCCATGCAAAATACGATCGCGGGGTCCAGTTTCTAGGGGAATATCTCAGCCGTTAAAGCACTACCTGAGCTGCTGGTTAGGCAGTGGCTTAGTTAGGGTCCCAAATTTACTATCCACGTGAGATCCCCATGTGTCCAGACTTACCTGGACGCTGCCTTTAAAGGCAGTGTCCGAGCAGGATGGGGGTTTTGGGATTTCAGTGCCATGCGAGAGTGGCTCCCCTCAGACACAAAACCGCGCAAGTGTGACGTCATAACGCTCTACCTAAAACAAGAAAAACGACCGGAAAGTAGGGGAACTTACGTCATGGGGCGGGGTCCTCCGAGCTGTCCGAATTCCCGCTGTGCGGCAGAGTGCGCATGCCGCCGCAGATAAAATGTAGGGTCCCGCAGCGGCTCTGCGTCTCTGCCTTGGTGGGTACCGTCAAATTTCAAACTGTGCGGCTTTGGAAAACGTATGTTCTCGCCATTTTCGCGCCTCTAATGTGGATATACGGTTTCAGCGTTGCGGATAATTCCCGGTAAGTGGATTTTCTAGAAATCAAGTTTTTGGCCGGACACTGCCTTCAACCACTGGGTAGCGGGACCCACGTTCGTTGATGAATACAGCCACCGGACGAGTTTTCAGCGAAATCCGTGGTTTTTGGGTTGTATTGAGTGGAATAGCGCAGCCTGGGAGCCACTAGCTTTTAAATAAGCTCTGGTGAAGCTAAACGCAGCAAATGTTTAGTTCTTCCACGGCTTGGCTGATCCTGGATTGGATGAACATCAGCTGCACATCACAGTGCGATGCTCGGATGGCAGCGAGGAAGGAAAGTTCCAATCAAGTCATCAAATTCTGTTTGTCACTAACTCATGTTGAGGTCCTTGCAGTACCATGTCTTATTGGAAAATGTCTAGATGGCAGGCTCCACTAGCTCTGGCCCACCAAAGTGCTAAGCGAATTAACAGCAAATTTTGGCGGCTCGGTGGGATCAGCACCTTCCGCAAGTGCTCGCCGCAGCTACATCCTAGATCCCTATTGTCCCCTACATGATATCGCGCGTCCGATAAGGTTACCTGCTCCTTACCGGAAGTACTGAGGACTCCTACACGTATAACGACACAATAATAGAGCATAAACGCTGATGAAATGGACCGACTAGATTAAACACATTTATCCTTAAACCCAAAAAAATCAAACTACATCCTAAAACTACTGAACGTGTAAAAGAAGAAGAAACACGGGGCCTCACCTAACAGATCCGTCGCCAGTCACCCAGACCCGAAGGAAACAGCGCAACCCTCCTCGCTCCCGATAATTCTAGTTCAACAACGCTTCCAAAAGGGTTGCTTTCATCTTGCGCGTCCTGCGCTTGAACTAATCCAAAATCCTATGCAACCGTTTCTATGCTTGGTTTACAACAAACACGTGCAATGCGAGAGCTCAGGGCACGATGATGCAATATTGAAACCACAGACAAAGTCATCAATATAGACAAGCGGACAATAACTAATGAGGCGCCGCCGCTTATATAGCCGCTTTCTTGGCCAAGCGCCAGCAAGGAGAGGTCCGGCGGCGATTGTCATCCGCAGTGCAGAGGATAGTAAGTGAGTCTCGCTGTCAATAAAGGAATGCTCAATCTCGCTTAAGTGTTCGCTTTTGCTGCTGTGGTTCGCATTCTTCGGAACTGCAGCACGTATACGAAGCTAAGAGGCTACCGTAATCGCGACCGGATGTGCAAATCAACCAGTGCTCCTGGCCTCCTACTTTGAGGAGCGCGTGCATCGCTACCCGCGACAACAATTCACGGAAATTCTGCAAGACAAGCAAAACTTGCAGCGGTTCGGCCACTGCTCAGATAATCGCCGGGGGTAGGCGGCCATGCGATTTTTGTTCAAGCGGGCACCGAAAGAATAGTCCGCTGATTTCTTGCGGTCCGCTTGCAGAAATTTCGAAGAATGTTGGCCAATTTTTAGGCGAATGCTCGAAGAACAATCACGGTTTTTATGTAGATTACTTGCGGCGCAGTGGCCGCATTCTCGCGGAATTCACGAGAATATGCAAATTATTGAGGTCCGCACGGTCCTTTGTAAGGGATCGCACAGCTCCTAGGTACCTTCCGCTAAAAGAAGGTACCACAAACTCGGGTAAATAAACCATGGATGACACCTCTGCCACATAGAGTCTCACCTTTGCTCGGCATACGGCCGAAACTGCGTAAAAAGACTCCGAGCGCTTGCTGAAAGTTTGGCCAGCGCTGCTGAAAGAAACTATTTGCCGAGCGCTTACAGAAAGTGCTGTATTGCTGCCCTCTGGCAGAATATGCGACCGTAAAGGAAGTGCCGCCCGCTGAAGGTTTGGCCACGCCCCACTCTGCTGACCGCTTGCAGAAAAGCGCGAGTTTGCGAACCGCCTGCCCTCGGCGATTATCTTAGTGAGTGGGTAGAGGACTTTACATCGCCGAAAAGGGCCACCCCGCGGTCATTTGCAACAAATACACACCGTTGCAAATGCACGAAGATGCGCTTTGCACCGCGCGGGACCCTCCCACATTCGGCGACATATGGTCCTCCACCCCGCAACTCCTGACCCGCCAGTACTTCTTTTTGAATAAGTTGTCTTTCACGATGGTGCCTCGCCAACAACTAGAGTGCATTGTCAAACATGTCATCCGTAGCGCAGAGGAGAGTAAGTGATCTCGCCGTCAATAAAGGAATGCTCGAATTTCGCTCAGGTGTTCGCTTTTGCTGTTGTGGTTCGCATTCTTCGGAACTTCACCATCACCACGTATACGGAACTTCCGCAGGTGACCCGGCGGAACTTGTCTGAACCTGCAAATGTTCCAGTTACCAGACTGCTTCGCCGCAACATTGTGCAAAGCACGAGATTTTGTGGTACTTCTAGAACGATAGCTGCAAAATTCAACGCAAATCAAATCAAACCGGCCATGAATGACGTCACACAGCCATTTTTTAAGGATTTCTATAGCTGAACAAGCCTAGTGGCTTTACTGCGTCATGTGCGTTGCTGTTAGTGCAGTGCACTTTCGGCATGCTACAGACAGCGCAAACAGAAACTCGATTTGAAGCGGCCGCGAGTATCCTGCATTTCAGGGACGCGAGTGACGTCATCGCCCGTGTTAAATTCATGACGTCATCGAGTGCCGTTTTAATTTCAAGTTGCCTTTAGAAATCTTTATCGGCAATGTTTGTTCTTTTTTGGATCAACTGTTGCGTTTGATGATTATGGGTAAAAGTGTTCGTAGTATCTTGTTTCTTCCAGCTTTGCAGATGGATGTTACTTTTGCAATTTTAAATGCCTTAGATTCTTCACCCCCCCCCTGTCTCCATGCTTTTGTTGTATTTTCAGTACGAATATTATAAACGAGTACAACATTGGATGCTCCGTCATTTTAGGGTTTCATTCTTTATGCGCCTGATCGCATAGAACTAATCGCGCGCAGCCAATCTTCATTCCTCAAATCTACCAAGTATGTCCGTGCAGCAGGGAAACGGAGGCCAGGTCAGTCTAATAGCACATTAAAACTTTTAATTGCTGTTTTGATTTCAAAATGCTTGAGTATGGTCAGCACATCTTATATAAGCATCAAACTATACTTTTGTTTCGTACGTTTGATGATTTTTGCTGTGATTGGCATCTGCAATCAGCTCATTCTCGTTTGAATTTTACTGCTTTTTGTTTTCCTCGGAGTGCTTGCAAGTTTTATTATCATTGTGATCGTTATTTTCGCTGCCTAATCGGCATGGTTTTCATTCTTTACGTTGTAATGTAATAATGTTGTTGTAGGAAAATGCTTCGCAATTTTGCAGCATGTAATAAGACTATCGCAGAGCTTACACTGACTTTTGTGTATGGACCTAAAATTGGAAAAGGCTTCACAAACCCGCAATGCATCCATTTGCGCTTCCTTCTTCTCTAAAAATAAGGTGGCAGTCCTTAGGTCACGGTGTCATACTAGTCAAGAAGTGGTTTTGGTCAGAGCATCACCGTTGCGTTTATATATTTCCGAACCTTTCGATATGTTATGGAAGATTAAATAGTTGCTTTTGTCTTTTCATGGGTGATGCCACTAATATGGAGTACCCATGACTCGCCTGTAATGTCCAAAATAGTGTATACAGCAGATCAAGGGATTTTGGTGTATCTCTGTTTTGCACATTAATAAGAGGTGAAAGTAAATGCTATAATGCAGATGCTTACGGTATGGTGAGTGTTATGGTGAGTATGCGATCTGCATATCCGTTCTGTTCAATTTTTGTGGGTTTTCTTTTGAGCACTGTGTATAGCTCTTAGGCAACAGCTCTGCTAGACATGCAACATGTGCGGTAGCACTTTGATTTGAAGTTTGCAGCAAAACAATCAATGCTTATTATCTGTTGTAGGTTCCATTCTATTTTTACCTACTCTTAATTTTTCTTCTGTGAACTCTGCCGTTTTGCTTGCAAATCTGCCTCTCTTGCCTGTTTTCATTATTTGCGATTGTTCACTGTTCATCACACTTCATAAAGAGTACACGAACTATACCTCGCACATTGTAGTGTTCCCCTAGCAAAAATCTGGTGTGTAGAAAAAAAATTCGTTGTAGCAAGGCTCTTGAGGTTGAATTATCGTGTACCTTGGCAGTAGGAGTCTAGAGAAATTGTAGGCAAGCTACGGATCGTCTGGATAAAAGTATTTTGTAACCTCATATGTGCATTTTCCCCATGGACAATAGGCGAAAAAATCAAGTTTTCATTGGTCAAACTTATATTTGCCAGGTGAGAACTTATTCCTTCATATCAGTATCTTGTGCTCCTTCCACGTGAAGGGGTATATTTTGAAGTTCTAATCAAAAAAAGCAAAATCTAATGATGTTCGGATTGGATGCACTGTTCATATTGAGTGCAATTGCACATACTAGGCTAGAATCGTCCCATCTTCAATAAGTTTTACATAAAGGGCATATCACGAATACTTAGTCTACTACGATGTCACTTATCTGTAGAAAACACCACAGTAATTGTAGTCTGCTGTTTATCGTATACCATGGGATAATGGTCGTCCTCACTCCTCTAGAAAGCGTTGTGAACAAATTTGAGTTTGAAGTGGAGCAGGGAGAGCGCGGCACTGTTACAAGGAAATGGTCAGAAATCGAAGTGGCCAAATCAAGCAAACTGCATACCATTAATCTTCTGTCTTCCTTATCTGCAGATCATCTAAATGGTATTATAAGCCATTAAAAGCCATTATTTTGCTGAGAATTGTGTGTGTAAAGGGCAAACTTGGCCATTCTCGGCTCAGTGTTAAACCAAATCATGCAAATGGGTCGCTTCTTTGACCTGTATCTAGAGGTGAGCTAAAAGAGCAATAATGTGCCAAATTTCGCATATTTTGTGTACGATTTTTTCGCAGTAAAGCTGCCCATAACTTCGCCCACAAAGGCGATCTGCACGTATGGAGGACAGATTTGAAATCAGCGTTTTATGCTGCATCGTACGGTATGCAGCTTGTTTGGATTGTTCACTTCGACTTCTGACCATTCCCTTGTTAGCCCATTTCGAGTTTGCACATCAGTAGGTGATCTTCCAAGCTTTCGTTGTTGCTTGCTAACCGTGTTCAAACAGTGTTTTCAATCAAAATTGACGATTTTGTTATTTTAGAGCCTTCATACGGCTTTGTTCATATTTTTTACTCTTAGAAATTAAGTTCAGAGTAACGTTGTAGATAGAATTTCCGATTTGGAGTCCGCTTCTTGTTACGTAACGTGGGCGAAGAAGTATTAACTATTGATCTGTATTAAACTTCTTCTCTTCATTTCTCCCTGCTTATACCTGAAATCAGACAAAAAGGAAAACAGCTGTATAAAACAGGCTAAACAAAATAAAGAGAAGAATGTCAAGCAAAGATGAGAGGGAGTGTAAATCGAGCGCTAATTTGAACTGAAGGCTGAGAGTGCCATGCTTTGCCTAGGGGACTGCTTCAGTTTAAATTCAGATTTGTCTACTAGACTATAACTGAAATGACGGCGACTATAGCTTGACTTTACTACCGTAGAACTAGGCCTACGCTTTTAGCAAATGCTGTACTTGCAACTTTTGCGGTCACGCTGACTTTACCGCACAACATATATTGTAGGAAGAATATAGTATATTGTAGGTGAAATCAAAACAGGAGTAAATTTCATTTGTAAGCGGCAGTTGCATGTTCAGTAAGATCTAGTAAGAATTTTATACACTCATAGAGTATTTTCGGAGGTGTTGGACCGCTCAAATTACTTCTAAACTGCTGCTCATCCTTTTTTTTTGTAGAAGAATTGTGTTTGATATGGTAATGTATAGATAAAGTATGCCTTTTTACTGAAGATGTACAGTCGCGTTGTTGGTTATCCAAAAATCAATCATCATTCTACTTTCCTACGCTATGTTTTTTGCACCTATACTCTCCATTCTGGTAAGTATCGACGAAGGTGGTATGAGTAATACATCATACATTTTGGTGAGACTCAACCTGGCATCTCGGTCCTTCCATCGTGTGCATAAAAACACTCATGTTGTAATACAACTTCGTTTTTCGCACTGAGCTCAGTTATAATTAATTCTTGACGTTCCTTTGGCTGCGTTCGTGAATTCTTCGCACGGCAATTTGCAGCGGTAGTCATTTCGCATGGATTGAGCTATGACGTGTATTGCTGTATCACTGCCTGATGTTGGTATTCCTTATGTGTTAATCCGCTCATCGCGAAAGCAAGACGCGAATCTTCCTGGCTCAGCAGTTGGAGTAAGACGCCTCACACGCGCGCTCACTCATCCCCTCTGTTATATGTTCACACCTTCAGCACCACACTTCTAACGCCCTGTATCGAAGATGCTACTTTTCAAGGTGATGCTCTTTACTCAACCTACTTCGTCAATATGTCACAGTAAATTTACATCTTTTGCGTCTTTGTTTACTTTGATCGATCATACAGAAGATGGTTCTATCAAATTACGTTCAAAGAATCTTTATTTCTCTTGGGTGAAAATACACAGTTTCTACAGAAACTGCAATTAGCAAGTAGTGGATTGGCAGTTGTACTTTGTTGTTTTCCTCTGAATCATATGTTTTCAGGCTCTCTCGGGTGAAGAGGTTATGAGTGAAGATGAAGCGCGAAAACGTCGAGAGCAGTTGAACAGGCGACCAAGTTATCGGTAAATTTCACTTTTTATAAAAGTGGTTTTTTGCTAGAAGCCCAGTGTGTTTTGCGTAATTTTCTATGCATTATCCTTTCTTTTTTCTTCTCCCTACAATCAGCACTAAGCCCCATTATCCTATCGGTCTCTGCATTCCTCGCGTAGCTCTATCTCTCCCCTCATGTTAGTGTCACTCACACCCTCAGTCGCTCATCTCCATGACAACTCGTTCGAGCCGTTCTACAGCGGGCTGATGTGTGTGTATAATGTGAGAAAGATATGCGTTCAAGCAGCTCCTTCGCTCAATAGAAGGGAGCATTTCTAAAATTATCTTTGGGAAAGTGCGAAATACGAGATATGTCGTCATTTAAAGGCGAGAAAGACGTCATATTTGGAACATGAGCGTAATTAGTTCCTTGTAGTGCTTTTAGAATTATCAATGTAAAGCTTCTGTTTGAGGGGCTCTACCAAGGATGGAGATGAAGGCTATGCAGAATTTCCAGTAGTTGATGCTACGACAATAGTTGACAGTGACAGGGTTGAAGAAAAGAAGTAGCTATGCTGATAATCCTACACTGCCCAAATCATATTGCCTGTGTTTTCTCGTTTCTAGTCTTTACTGCAAAATGTACAGAAGATTAATCTATAATCAAACAGTACCATTTCCTGGGAATGCATATGTATACTGAAGAAGCTCTCGAGATTCACATCTGAATTAAGACCCCTTAGCGAACCGCAGAAATTTGTGCCACACTCAGCTTGTGCCCTGGTTGCTGCGATGTGTTCTTACGTGAACAAAATGATCTACAAAGTATTTTGAAAGGAAAGTTTTTTAAACACCGTTAAATGCCCTATAAGCTTCCTTCACAATTTGATATGTCTGCTGCTTGTTGATCTTTCGAAGATAATACGTAGCATCCGCTCAGTGGATCCCGATTTCGTGGGAGGTTTAATAAGTACGTAGGATAGTTTCTTCCTGCTTGTATCTAAGCGGTGAAAACTCTAAGACTGACTAAACTTGATTTGCGACAAGTTCATGAAAGCGCTGTTTTGTGCCGGTTAGTGGACCATGTTTCTCGCATTTTTTTTCCTATTCCACTCAAATTCATGACCCCTCATTGTGCTGGTTTTGTTTTGGAACCGAACCGACATAACTGATGACGAATGTGAAATGGTATGGATATTTGTCATACTTTTTGATATTCACAGGAAGGAAATTCAATGCTTATTACAAGATTGCGAAGGTATAATCATCATGCGTTGTAATGGCCACACAAATGATTACACAATATAAATATCTGAACATCAACAATTAACTAATTATAAGAATAATTGCAATACCCTTGCATAGATGCGGTCTCTAGGTGAGCGCACGAATTGTATGCTGGAGTTGTTTGATTATAATGGTCATCTTAGTGACGGTCGGTCATCTCTTGTCTAATTCAAAAATTGCATCGGTAGTCACTCAGGTACATCTATCCACTATTTTCTCTAACCTGTGCTGTCAGTTTTCATATGAGTAAACTGAAAGAAGTTTGCCAGCAGCTTGAATTTGAAAAGTCTTGGGCAAACAAGCTCATCCTGACGACGCCTGGAATAGAGGACTTTTTAGTGTATGCTAAGTGAGCACTGGACTACTTTTCATGTTCTTTTTTCTCAGAGTCATGAAAATGTTGTTAGGGCACATTAGGGAAAACGATACCAGAACGCATTGCCACTTAGAGAAGGTTCTGCGAATTTCTTCTCCAGGATTGTAGTTGTTTTTCCTTCTATTAGTCATTAAACTCGTTTGGAAATGCATTTTTATGTCCCGGCACCTATTGGTGAGTAAATCTACGCAATTCACTGAAAACAGCCGCAGAAGTCAACTTTTTTCCGCAATTCTCACATTGATGGTCACTCACAAAGAATGATGCTTGCCGGTGACTCTGTTTCACAATCAAGAAAGTGTTAAGAGGTCTGTGGGGTTATATTGACAAATGGGAGGGTCAGATCGCTTTTCAAAGATACTACCTTTTAAGATATTGAAAAAGAAATTTGAAAAATATTTTTAAAAACCATCTTAGTGAGTCTGAGAAATGTAGAAGCTTCACATTGTTGTGGTTCATAATAGAAACTACAATAGCGATATCTTAGAAAATGAGCACAATTTTTACTACCAACAAGTTTGTTGGAATTGATCAAAGGAAAAGCTCAACTTTTAGTTCATAATCATCTTTGTGTGGTTTTCCAGTATCTTGCTAAAAGCTTCTATGTGAATGGATTAAGGATTTTTTGGAGCATAACTTTGTCTAAGTGTATAGCAATTCGTTTCATGCAAGCATACTGTAATCATTGTAAAATGCCTATTATCATCAGTCTGTCTTTCACATTTTGAACATTTCGGCGCTAGTCTCACGATGACTATGGACAATCTATTCCTTTATAATAAAACTGCGGAAAAAGGTAGTGCACTTTGTTATTTTTTCCCTTCACACTTTTTTATTGAATCGACGTGAGATAGAATCGATACCAACGCCATCGCTCAGCAGTGGAAAGGGACTAGAAAAGTAGTTTGTGCTAGTTAGTAGTCAATTTTCATAAACAGTAGAACATTTACCTTATAATTTTTTTCGATATTATCCGAGGTTAGCGTTTACGGCGCATACGGAAGAGTCGTCTGCCATACCGTTATCTAGGAACCCTTTTTCTTGTTCATACTTGGTTCATAAACTCCGAGCATTGAGCACGATTCACATTTTTGCGAGATCTTCTGTATGACGCATCAATGTGGTCATGGCATCGCTACTGTTGTCATTTTTGGCCAAGCGTGAAGTGAAGAAGAGAAATATAGTCGGGGGGAGGCGGGAGGGAGGGAGGTTATCTGGGATAAATTGAGATGTGGGGGGGGGTAGCGCGGTAGGGGTTAAGGTATTTGAGAATAATTGGCACACAGTGAGAAGCTGTGCGCAGATGTCATACTGTTGTACCATCCTTACAACTTTGATTTTTTGTATCACATCTGCATCCCAACCGGGACTCGGCACGAGGTGGCTAGTTGAAAATGCAAACAAAGTCCCCCTTTACTTTTGCAAATTTTTACGAAGTTCCCTTTGACCCTAGACCATAATTTCTAAAAATCTCCAGAAAACGATACGTCGATTAAAAAAACGTCGCAAATCTTGTGTCTTTTCGGCCACAAAAACGAAACTCTCTTTGCTTTTTTCCCCAAAAACGATATCCAGCTTGCTTACAAGCCACCTGTGCCGAGCCCTGAAACTCGAACATTGGAATAGTGAATCGGAATCACTTCACCTCAAACTTTTTCATCTCATGCTTCGCTGTGTTTCTTGCTTTGCAAGCTGACTGGGTAGATTTCTCGTCGAAGTTGTATATAGTGATCATAAAGGCATAACAATCCAAAACATACTGACTTTTTTTTTTAAAAAAGATAGCAGATGCAACATCTATTTGTTTTTATGGATGAGGATTACCCTTACAACGCTTGCAGTGACCTTTTTGAGGAATTTGCAGAGTTGAAGCATATTATTACTTTTTATGAAAACTATAGTAAGAACCTCAAACCAAAAAAGGGATTTCAGATTATTACGAAGCATTTACGTAGAAAATTAACATTAGCCTGCAAGACCTGGCATCAGTAAGCTATGAAAATGTTCGTCACATATTCTAATTAAATGGCAAGGATTGGGAGCTTATGTTTGAGGATTTTATACTCATCCGTCGATGTTTTGATATTAGCTTAGGCGTGTTAATAACGTTTGCCACAATAACAATGTATATGCTCAAATGTGATTGTGCTTTGAGCAGAACAAAATGAGAAAATATTGTTGGTGAACCCAATATGGCAGCAAAATGAAAAAATGTATTCATACTGTGAGAAACAAAATGAAAACAAAAGGGGTGAGAATTGACATCATGTTACACGAGGCTGAGAGCGGCTATGTCTTGTGCAATTTGATCTTTGCAAGGAGGTGAAAGAAAAGAGCGGAAATGTAAGCTTCACAGTGATGGAAGTTTTGATTAATGAAGTGCTGACATTTTCAGGATGATTCTGAAGGATTTGGAGACTGCAGATAAAGTACTGAAAAAGGAACCAGATGAGACTCCTCCCTCTTCCGTTGATGCTTCACCCCTTCAGGTACGGTCATCTGTTGTTTACGTAGATGGGGATCAGGGAAATCTGGGTACCGGAAACTTTTATCTGGATACTGTTTGAGAAGCCTTCATTAATTCATTGGCTAAGCGGAAGCTCCTGTGATTCATTCGTGGCTGAGAAATTTAACTTTAAGTTCTAGCCTGGACCGTAATCTTTCTGGGCGGACCGTACGGTACTGGGCATGAGTTCAAAAAAGCTTTTTTAAAGTCAAAAAATGAACTTTGTGAGCTCCGTTCAGACAATAGCCGGTTTAAGTCCTCTCAATCATTCACATAAGAAGCGCCAATACTAAGATCTGCCCTTACTTTGCCTTCCTCTTTCCTTGGAAGAAATGTTTCCAGGTCAACATACCTCCACCCACGGGACGATCTAGCGCAGCGAGTGGACCCAGTCCTTACGCGTCACCGCTCGCTGGTGGTCTCCTGCAAAGCGGAAATCTTCCGCATCCACTTCATCTCAACGGAGATCTCGGATCCCTGCCGCCGGGCCTCGACTTTGCCGCCGCCATAGCCGCAGCTGCGTCATCCAGTCAGAACACGGCTGCGTTGTCAGCTGGAGCCGGTATGTGATTTTGCCAGATGTGCTGTCAAGCTACTTGTTAATACTGGCCAGATTCGCATCTTAAATGCGGTCAGCGCAGATTCTGTTTTTTTTTTCGGCACTATCTAGTGATACAATTTTGATATTTTTATTTTACCTCGCCTCTTTCTGCATGTGCAGGGTTTTCGGTTAGGTCAGAGTTAATCCCGTTAATACGACAGAGAGTTTCCTGGCCGACTTTCGTGTTTCACATGAAGGAGTCCACTGACGTAGAACTGGAGGTTCAGGGTGACTTGCTGCTTTGCGCGGTGGTATCAAACTGGCTTATAGCTTCTGAAATTGACAAATAGATGGATTGTTCAGCTCTCTATGAACTTCGGTATGACGTAAATTGTAGTTGTTTGTATGAGCCGCACTCGAGATTGGTAACAATTATTTATTGGCTGACGTTTCGGCAGTGTCGCCATCTTCAGAACTTGGAATGGACCAAACGATCTGCAACCTATTACGATCAAGTGTCTGCAGCTTCATAAACAAAAGTTTCAAGGCTCTGCCTGTTCGCTGATTAGACTATCGAACCGACCCTTACCTTTTTGAAAATGCAGATAGCATAAAACAAAAAGATAAAAAGTAGAAATACAGCCCACTGTTAAAAGTTTCGGCTTACTTTTACTGTGTGCAAGTTGAAACGTTTCTTTACAAGCACTTAGTCAAAGTTATGAAAATAAGTTGAGAGTTTATCTCCTGGCTTACTTAGGAAAAATTGCTTGGCTTGTGATCAGTTGTTATACCGCCTTGGTCTTCTGACAGCGTGGCATTGTGATGGGTATTGCTCAAAATGTGGGCTGACAGTGGTTCAAATCATCCATTTATTTCGCGAGTTCAGTAGTTTATGAAATCCGGCAAATGTAAACTACAGTCTGTTTTATGATGATTCTTTTTGTGCGCCAAACGACTGGCTAAATCTTTACTAGCAAAATAGTTCGCGAAAATTGTGCAAGTGGATGAAATAGTCTCCTTAGCTTCGTTTGATCTCGACTTGGTCCAAGGCAGCGTAATTAGACAAAGTTTAAAAAGTTTGAAAGTTCTTGGAGCCAACAGTTTCCACGAAGGAGTATCATCTGTAGCTGACTCGAAAAGATCATCACAAAACAAGATAAAAAAGAATACCAAGAGAAAAAGCATTTTGAGAATATAAACTGTTTGTATACATGTGATTTTTTTTTCATATATTAGATCATTCCGAGTTCAGCGATTTGTCAAAGTTTGACTGTCATTCAATCAACTACTCATACCTGATTCAACTTTCATTGGTTTCTGATGCTTTGTTTTGTAGTATTGTAAAAGGTCATATGATATTCTTATAGAGCAAACCTTGCACTCTGTGACGCTCTTTCATACTTTCCGAATTGATTCTTTACAGTGATAAAGAGTCATCCTCTCTTTTTTGAAATTCTAATTTTTGGTAGCCCTGTAATAATTTATTTGAAAGTTTGATGATACATCATTCCAGGGATTAAGGCTTTATTTTCACTGAACCACTATGGAATTTTAAAGTGGTGGGAAAAGTAGAGATTTTTTCAGGGTAATCACCTGCGATAGAGTTTGGTAAGGATGATTTCAGGGGAGCCATGTGGTGTAGTGCTGTTTAACGGAAATTGTGGAAAAAGTAGCGTTTCAAAAATAGTGGATGTGCTAGAGCAAGACTTATGTGGCCATAGCCGTAAAATGTGTCTTCAATCACTTTTGAAATCATTAATAATTGAGTTGTAAGACCTGGTTCCAATTAGAAAAGCTAGCTTCAGAGATCACAGTGTTCAGGGGCCGTATCTGTTATGTGTTTTGGCTCGGTCATCAGGATTTTGTGAACCGCGAAAGATATCATCGATGTCAGAATTGAGGTTCTGGACTGCTATGATCAGTCATAAGTATCAGATCGGTTCGAAAGTTCGTCCCATTCTTAGGCTTATCATAAAAATAAGTGATGTAGATCGGCATTCCTAACGTCATTCGGCATAGCTTTTATTTTTTTTTCAACAGTCACATTTAGAACGGTCACTCTTGTGCTTACAAAATGATCGCTGTATCGACTTTTTTCCATGTCCGAACCTAGCAATTTTTTTAATAAAATTTCCATTCTCGACTCTTGGAAGAACTTTAATAACAGTTGGATAGATAAACGAGTGCAAGCAGCGCAATTTCTTCCCACAGCTGGTTTTCAGTATTCTCAAAACAATTACTTCCAGAAGTCTCCACTTGTGCGAAGACATGAATTAAAACGCTTCGAACATTAATAAATTTCCGGAATTTATAAGTAAAAAGCAGTTTTATCTCGACATCCATTTTACAAAGCAGTTGAGCTTTCAACGCTTTTGGCCAGATTTTGCTTTTTCCGGGTATAGCCTGGGGCGCGTTCAAAATAAGACTTATGATAATTCTGTTTAAGGACTAAAGACTTCATGAGTTTGGAACAAAACCGTCGTTAGAAAGGGGAAAAAGTTGCATGGAATAACACCTTAGTTGCGCGCCGTTCAATATTCTATAGTTTAAAATTGCCAAATACGATGATAACAGCGGAAAAATAATTTCAGAAATCTTGAAGAGCTAGCTATAGATGCCAAAAAATTGCATTGCATTGCAATTCGTACACTCTATTCGTTTGTTATCGAACGCATTTCCAGAGTCCAAAATGAAGATTTTGGAAATTTGCTAGTTCGGACATGGGAAAGGGGTGCGGAATCTTAGCGATAATTTTAGTAAGCACAGGTTTAATTAGTTGAGAAACATGACTGTTGAAAGGAGGAAGAAAAGGCGTCTAATGATGTTTTGAATGTCTGCCTTCCTTCATTCCAAGTATTTTCATGATAAGGCTGAAAAACGACACAAAATATTGGGACCTAATTTCATAGAAAAGTTTCTTGTGGAAAGAATTTTTACGTTTTATTTGTGCTTCATTAATTAACATAATCATCTGCGGTTTGCAGAATCGTTCATCTTGTCTCTGCTCTGCTTTTGAGCGGGAAACAAAGCGTTGATCGACCATCATGTCGACGTTCTCGATTAGGATGCGCTTAAGTTTTTCAGTGCAAAATCTTCTGTGTTCTTCTTTTCACAGTTTTCATGCTACCTAGTGGAAACTTCTTTTTACCGTTTGGGACCTCTCAGTGGGATAAATTTGATCTTGAAATTTTCGCACGTTGTTAATTCAGCAACCATTTGTGAGGTATAGCTATATGCTCTGAAAGACGCTTTAGATCAGCAGTCTATATCGTTTTGAATGAAATTCTCGTCGCTTATATAACTAGCTTAGTAATTAGCTCTGATTTTCTATCCTGAACTGGACGTGCAGTTTATATATACCTAAAGAGACTATTTATACCACGTAAAGTAAGTGAAAAAAGCTACTCTGCCATGACATGCATTTTCTATGCACTCGAAAGTCATCTATAATGGGCATACGTCTGTTACGTCTTGGCTTCCTTTTATAATTTTATCAACATTGTAAGATTTCAAAGATTAGAGTTACGGATAGCCTCCAAGAAAGTCTGCGATATCTCGTAATGAATAGCGATTATATAAAAACGCTCCACTGCGGATCTCCGCAATTTTTTTCTTTCTGAAACAGCCTAGAGTTATATGGGGTACAAAATGTGATAGCAAAGCTTTGCTGCAAGATTTTGTCATCCTGTGCTATTATCGGTGACTGTACGTCACATTCCTTCATTTTGTCATTATCGCTACGAGTACGTCACATTCCTTCATTCGTCTTGTTTTGTTAACGCTTTGCAAAGCAACCTGGGGCATCTCTATTGAACAAAATTCTGTGTTTTACACATCGGGGGACTGCGCTCACACTGACTGATGTTGTGTAATACCTTGATATCACTTCCCACGTTGTGTGCGGTAATCACAAATGATACGTCGCGCCGCGAATAACGAAGAGTAGTGAGGTGGCTGCACTTGCACGTGATCGCAAAAGGCTCGTCGCGATGGGGTTATCATCGCGTTCTTCCGCGAAATTTGTGGGTCATCGCCGCAATTCGTACGTCACACCAAATCGTCATTTGCTTGTACGTGCCAGGCTATTGTTCTAAACATCAGAGTTTTTAGATTCGTATCTTGCATTTTTGAGGTGGTAGGAAAGATGACTTAGAGAAATACCCCTTGAAAAATTTTTCAAAGGCCTTCTGATACAGTTATAAGTTGATTCTGTATAGAAAATTTCAAAATTTTATTTGATGTGCTTGCAGGTTCGTCCGGCATCCCCATGAACCACGACGGACATGTTATCAAACCTGTCGGTAGTATGGATCCCTCATCTTTTACAGGTGATAATTTTTTCACAGGATTTCTTTTTTTTCTTCCAAACATATATCGAGTCATTTTTCCCCAGATTGGCACTCCCCATTGCTTTCCGGGTACATTAGCTCCCCGTCCCCGACCATGGCGGCTGGATCGCGAGGTTCGATGGGCGGAGGTAGTTGCGGTGGTGGAGGCGAAGATGAATCAACAAGAAAACGGCAAGTCCGATTGCTGAAGAATCGCGAGGCGGCAAAAGAATGTCGTCGCAAAAAGAAGGTAGGTGTTATTTTCATCTATCGGTTGATCTTACCTTATTTTTTTGAAATATTTATTGGTTTGCTTGGCATTTTTCATTTATATCCATCTGCTTAGTTTTCTTGGGGTATGCAATAGTGATTATAGCCATCTGCTGACTGCGAACCTCTTTACATCAGATGTATTTTTTCAAGTGTGAGTTGTGCTATTTCCTTCTGTAATTCTGGATTTGGGGCATACGTGTTACGTTGTCTTGTTTTGATCTGGAAACTTCAATTTTTTTTTCATTATACTTGCATAGTACATCATCGGTAATTTTTTAGTTTTGAAGTTTTTTTTTTTTACTTTTGTTGTTCTTATCATAGAAACCATATCTTTTTGCTTTTGTTGTTCTCTGAATTGGGTCGCATCATATCTGTGCTACAGGTTATTTTGTAAAAGATTATTTTGTAAAAGCACTAGACCTTCGAAAATTTTACCACCTATGACTTAATTCTTCTCCTTCTTTTTGGGAGGTTCTACCACTTTTGCACCGATGTTACGATTGTGATAAGGTGCTATTTTGGGTCGATAAGGATTCGCGTGAATTTTGCGATCGATTTCATCGCTGAGCGACTGTTTTTCGCCTTTGTCAGTGAACAGTTGATGTGGTAATCTGCACGAGGAACAACTTTTGAAAATCACAACAAAATTTGGTCTGTCAGGTCGACTTTTTCCCTCTTTCTGAGATCTCTGTTGTAAGGGTGCTTATTGCTCAATGTGTATGTTTTTATGGACTGAACAAGTTTTGTTCTTTAGTGGATGATGTGAGCTCTTTTTAGAACCTCTGTATCCGTTGTGAGAGTTTGCATAAATTACTACCCCACCTAAATTGAAATTAGTCAGTAATTTGTTGGCTTGCTGCTTTCATGGTAATTTTGCAGGAGTACGTGAAATGCCTGGAAAGCAGGGTTGCGGTGCTGGAGAATCAAAATAAGGCATTGATAGAAGAGCTGAAGACGTTAAAAGAGCTCTACTGTCGGAAGGAAAAGGCGGATATGTAAATCAGTGAGTCGTATGGGGAAAGTAGTCATTGATCTAGTTGTAATTATACTGCATAGTTGTCCTCTGCGAACATCAGTCTCTCGTTTATCCCTCAACTGATTGCGCTATACGGTTCTTTGTATCCTACCCGATGTGTTTTTCTGTGGTTGTAGTTCGGACCATGTACGTTTTTTTGCTCTCAATGCGGGGCTGTACTCGATTCAATCTAGTGTTTTTGTTGCTTAGGTCGTCTCAATAGATACTCGAGGAAAAGCTTCCTCATTTTTTTGTGTTACTCCTCTTTTCACAGCTCTTTAGTCTCTTTGTTGTTCTGGGTTCTGCTTAGATTTTCCTCAGATGTCCTAACTTTGTATACAACATCCTTATTCTATCCCTACAAATTCATTGAGCACAGCTCGTTGTGATATTAATCCCTTTTGCTATGGTATTGTACAATTGTGATGAATTTTAAAGTTGGCGGAAGAATTCAGGAATTAGGAGGCAACGAAGGCCCCAGGAAATGCCCATCGTGGCGGTTCACCACAGGGTGGTGAGATGCGCAGGTTCTTGCGCAAAGTCGCCCATAGTGACGCGTAGTCGGAAGTCCTCAATGATCACAAATCTGCCATATATTGTATTCTCATTTTGCACCGTTCCTTCTTGTTATGTGTAATGATAAATTCTACGTTTGAGCACGTGCTCGCACTAGTCAGTTTTTTCATGTTCGTCAATTTTTTTCTTGCAAAAAATCACTTGGTTTTTTGATCAAGTATTGGAGTACGCAAATCCTTTCACATAAACATATTTCATTTTCGTTCTGGTGTAGCGTCAACCTCAGCTGGAGAGCGTTTACTAAACAAGTAACGATCGCAATGTTATTCCCCCTAAAGGGTGAAGAGTTAATTTCTTTTCTTTTTCAAATCTCGGGACACAACGCCTTGTTCGTTGGGAACCCACAGGGACACATAACCTTTTCGCAGAATTTAGTACAGTGTTTCTTGCTATCATCACTTGTGAAATTTGTCAAGAGCAAGCACTATCGAAATTTTCCAATTGTTTACACTTCAAGCACCGGAAATCGTCGAAAGATTTGTGGGTTGTTCCGTCCATCTCCATAAAATTTAAAAAAAAAGAGTCGACATTACAATGACTTGCAAACTTTATAGCCCAATTTTCTCCACTTCAAAAAGCAAACTAAATAGAAACAAAGGAAACCCAAGATCTTTTAGTGGATGTCAAGAAACGTCTTATTTAATCGAGACTAGCCAATTCCTTACCAGCCTTTTACTTAAAAAACCGCCCTACGGGCCGCCTACAGGCCGCATTATTGAAGGGAAATGCACTGTGGACCTGGACCGCTTGCAGACCGTTGTCCTGAGAAAGAACTGTCCTACACTCCTCCCCCCCCCCCCCCCCCTCCCCCAATAACCAATAGCTATGAGAAAGAACTGCCCTATGGGGAGCACTGCCCTACGAATCCCTACAGATATATAGACCTACGATCGCTTAATGGAAGATCGGCTCGAAAGCTAACGCACCGAATTTGAGAAAAAATATGGTCTACCAACTCTCCACATACCTATAGTAAACTTACAAACCAATATACACAACGAACAGTACCCAATTAGTCAACACTTGCTTTGAACAGCAGTCATGGATACTTCAACAGGAAACTGAGAAGTGAACAGACCATGTACAGTCGAGTAGATTTCCTGCTTAATATAGTGCTATTCCGGAATACACAACCCAAAAATTAGAAACCTCGGATTTTGCTAAAACTTTGCATACAGGGGCTATTTGACATGCTGATTATGAAAATTTCTTCAAAGTCCCTTGTGTACTCAAGGTGGCCCAAAAGAGGGCCGTTGGGACAAGGCTAGGCTGTTAGCAGGTGACTGGGTATAAGTTAGCCACCTGCTTCTAGAAGTTATCGACGTCTGCCTTCACAGAAGCTCTTTGAAGGCAGTGGCTCGGCAAAGGAAAGGCATGCTGTGCAACCAGGATTGCACTGTTTTCATACTTGGGCGATAAGGAACCTATCGCGTTAAAATCCCGAGTTGTTGAGTTTTGCCGATCCACTGCCTTTAAGGTACTAGCACTTGTGACTGATAATTACGCTCCGTATATCTTACGCTTTCGAGTATGACGTTCAGCACAGTTAAAGAAGAAATCGCCGACATTTCTTTGTTTTGACGACTAAGGAAGGTTGAGGGGGGAGGGGTAGAGAGATCATCTCAATCGTGCAGTCAAGAAGAGGCGGGACTTTGGGCGGGGCCGAAAACGTTGAACACGCCGAAGTGGCTAATCCCCACTTCAATGCTCTCTAGTCTTCGCATTATGTAATGTACCAATTGATGGCCCACAAAATGGGGTTATGGTAAGAATTAGATGTGATATTCGTGATCAGCGGGTTGGATAACCCCTGGACCAAATTTTAGGCGAATCTGAGATTTTGACCCACACCGTATGCCTACCGTAACCCCACCATATGGTTCTATAGTGAGAAATGGGTGTGATATTCGTGATCAGCGGGTCGGATAACCCCTCTAGCCAGATTTCAGGCGAATCTGAGATTTTGACTCCACACCTTATACCTACCGTAACCGCACCAGAATGGCCCTTTCATGCAAAATGATTAGGCTTTCGTGACCAGCATGTCAAATGACCCCTGTATGCACAATTTTAGCAAAATCCGAGATTTTTAATTTTTGGGTTGTGTATTTTAACAGCGCCGCGTTCTTTGCTTTCCAAGTAATTCGTTACTGATAAAAGAAAAAAAGGTAAGTTATAGAGTAGTTTTTGTTCTCTGAGTATATATATCATCGCTTATTTTGAGGTATTTACGTGGAAGCCACATCGTGTCAGTATCATGTATATTTTTTGTCACTTAATGTCTCGTTCTTCTGAAGCATTTCTTTGAACGCGCTAGTGAGCTCTGCAGCAAGTTTAGTTTTTACCTATAAAGAAGTAGCATCTAACCGAGTGGTTCTTGTGATAAAGACAAGTCAAACGTTAAAGCCGTTAAAGCCTAATAGCGCTCAAAAAAATCTTCACAAGAAGAAAGAAGCACGAGGTGACAAAAAATACACATGGAACTGACGCGAAGAGGCATGATGACAAAAAAAAAAACACATGAAACTGACGCGACGTGGCTACGTACGTACTGAGAATAAACAATGATTTGACTAGTCAGAAAACAGAAATTACTTTCTAACTTACCTTCTCCTTTACCAGCAACAATTCATGTAAAAAAAGGATAAGCAAAGAAAACACTGCTGAAATTTGCAATTGCATTTATTGACAACGTTGTCGCGTTTGCAGGGACACTATTAAGCAGAAAATCTACTCAACCGTACTGAACGTGTGGCTAACTACAGCATGTCCAAAGCACTGGCATGAGGCGCCAATAACAAGACTCAGTGAGCAAGGTTCAAATTCAGTCATACCCGCACAGTTCAAAGTTGCGAAAGAGGGGGGGGGGGGGACTATTAGCAACCTTACGGGAGTGTCGGCACCTCCGCAACATGGAGTTTTGCAATTTCGCAACGGGTTGTTGTGCCAAGCATGCGGGGCGGAGTTTGGCTGAGGCGCGTGCTTGGCACTGTTTTGACCATTCCGGTCTTTCGTCAGCTCAGGAGGAGCCTGTTATTGCTCTCTCCTGTCAAAATGTAAAAGAATGTGTCATAAGCTAGATAGAAGCAGATCTGCTTATTGAATGGAATTGGCCAGTAGCAATGGAACGCAGTAAGTCTTTCTTCGAGATGATTTCGGCACAGTATACCAGTCCTGTTTAAGTCTTGAACTCTAGTCAAATTCCTCACAGATGCAGCAAATACTCAAGGTTTTGATTTGGCACCGGAACGTTTTCCCTCATCTGCCAGCGTAGATTAGCTCGACTGAAGTTCAGATTGCTAAGTTTTCTGTCATCGTCGTATTGCTTGTTGTGAACCAAGTGACAATGTTTGCTTATGGCATATGTACTTGGGTCAGTCTTCATTGAAAAACTGCGTTGTTGCCAGACTTGAGCCTGTGCCTTCTCTCTGGGCTCATATTGTTCGCATACGCTCACGTGCCAGGATTACCATCGTTTGCTAGAATGGGGAAAGACCTGTTTATGGGTGGTTTTCGGAACTTGTTCTATGTCTAGTAAGCATCTCTTCATTTTCATCTCTTTTAGCAGCGCCAAAATTATATTTCTGCTCTACTGCGCTGCAACGATTGCATAGGTTTATTCGGGTATATTCGTATTTGCTATGCACAACATCATATAGCTGCTTTCGAGCATCGCTTTAGTCAAACGGGCCTACTCGGGAGAAGACCTTGCTCGCCCTCAGTCTCAAAGGTCGGAACAAAGGGTCGCACCCTCGTTGCTTGAGGATTGAGCATAACTTGGCTGTTCAGCCATACTATGGCTGAATACATAGTTATTGTGGGTTGCATCATAATTTCGCTCGGCGTTGGGCGTTTCAATTTGGGGTCGTGGCGCTGAATATAAGCCGCTGATCAGAACTGAAGATACACTTCTGGATATTAGTGGCTGAAGAGGTAAGTTAACGAACACGAATGTGATGGAAAAAGTGGTGAGATGTTGACTTTTTGAAGCTGAAGTGATCGGGGTCTCGACCCAAGGTTGATTGCTTGTGTGACGGTCTCACATATAGGATCTTGATTTTTAGCGAATGTGGAAAGGTGAGTTTAATGCCGGCTTCCCTAAAGCCGAGGTATTCCTGGATCCCAATCCAAAGGTTGACTGTTGAGTGACAGTCGCGTAAGTAGTATCTTGGATTTGACGATCGATGGGAAGTTCTTTTAATGCCGGCTTCCTGTGGCCGAGGTGTTCCTGGATCCCAATCCAGAAGTTGACTGTTGAGTGACAGTCGCGTAATAAGTATCTTGGATTTGACGATCGATGGGAAGTTGTTTTAATGCTGGCTTCCTGTGGTCGAGGTGTTCCTGGATCCCAATCCAGAGTTTGACTGTCGAGTGACAGTCGTCTAAGTAGTATCTTGGATTTGACGATCGATGGGAAGTTCTTTTAATGCCGGCTTCCTGTAACCGAGGTGTTCCTGGATCCCAATCCAGAAGTTGACTGTTGAGTAACAGTCGCTAATAGTATCTTGGATTTGACGAATGATGGGAAGTTGTTTTAATGCCGGCTTCACGTGGCCGAGGTGTTCCTGGATCCCAATCCAGAGGTTGACTTTCTGAGTGACAGTCACTAAGTAGTGTTTTGGATTTGATGAATGACGGGAAGTTGTTTTAATGCCGGCTCCCTGTAGCCGAGACGTTCCTGGATCCCAATCCAGAGGTATGTTGAGTGACGGTCTCGCTTGTAAAATCTTAGATTTTCAACGTATTATAGTTCAGCTTGGAACTGATTTTCTGTAGCCAAGGTATTTGAATCCCGATCCAGAGGTTGATCGTTGAGTAATGGTCTCGAATGAGTGTTCCGTTCAAGATAATGAAGGAGATAGGAGTACGAAGTCGGCTTCCTGAAGCCAGAGTAATTAACATAACTAACTTGCACACCATTGTATCGAGGAAGTCACGCCCTTTCTAAGTACAGGCTCGTAGATTGCCTGACGGCTGAGCTACAAGCCTGCAAATCGGTACAAGCCAGTGGTGAGGTGCAGGTAGGGTCATGTGCACACATTGTCAGGGGTCATTTTCAGCCAAAAAACTCATCAGACACGTCCGATGCATGGAGAATGGTAAAGAGCATCTACATTATCCGAACAGCTTTGTTGGGATGCCTTGAATAGGTTTCTCCGTGTGAATAAATTTGCTTTGAAAGAGAAAAATAGAAGTTATTTTTCAAAAAAAAAAGCAAAACAAATTTCAAATTCGCGTTTTTTTGGAAGTAACCATTACCCGATTGTTGTCCTCGATGAGCTCCATGATACTGTTGCTAACCCGTCCGGAAACCTTTTTGTTTTTGCTCCAAACAAAGACCTAAAAGGCCATTTTCGGACTTTTTCTAGAAAAAGGTTTTTAAAATTTATAGAATTCATGTTTTCCAGAAAATGCAATGTGTGGGTTGCAGCTCTTGAAGAGCTCTATCTCCTCCTGCAATCCAATCGTTTTTTCATCCTGATTTTCCATCCGAAAATGAACGCTGAAAAAAGGAGGGTAACTTGTCCGCAAATTTTTGGCGGTTACTGTATATCATTTTGAAGGTTTACTGCGCTTCATATTTTTTATGTTTGCGTAACATACAGTGAACTATTTTTTATCTTTATTTTTTAGTATGAAACTGTCATTTTCAAGAAAGAATTCCAAATAAACGATAGTTTATATGTGTGCATATGTTTTATGCAAATGTTTCGGTACCATAGATTATCTGTATGAACAGATCGAACTATTGGAAGTAGAACGGAGTAGTTTTATTGAATTATGATGAAGAAAATCAATTTGGTACCAATCAGAATTCTGAATTCTTGAGACAACAATTTTTCAATACATTTTCATTTTCATTTCATTTCATTCATACGCTCGAGGCGTTCCAAATCAAAAACAATAAAGTGTTAGTCATACATGGAACACAACAGCAACAAATAACAAATCACCACGTCGTCCTAAGCCCAGTCTAAACGACTTACTAAGAAAAGTAATGTAGTAGTAATGTGATGATAAGCTTGCATGACTTGCATCTCGGCTGCACGTTATCTTGTGCTAGCATAGACTCTATGGAGAAGTACCCATGCCCCCTCGTTTGCCAGCAAGGAACGATCTTTATATAATTCATAAAAGCAAACCGGAAGTTCGGGTGGCGGGTATACTGGCAAACCCCGCCCAACACGGTTTGCTGGGGAGGGTCCTGAGCTCCAAGTATAAACAGGAAAGTAGGTTGAGCAAGCGTAGTAAGAATCAGCAAGCCGTATGAATAGTAAGAAGTTGACAGTCAGGCTGGGCCCATAACTACATGGTCTAGTCAAGTTAGTTGAAGAACAAATCTAGCAAAGCAGAGAAAAAAAGTAGAGCATGTTGAACACATGCACTGATTGAGTCGGAAATGCGCACGGATGGCAAGAGAGAGCATAAAGCGATTGGAAGCGAGCTCCACTAAACGCACAACCACCAGCTGACGTAATGAGACAGACATAAATTAACCAGGCCATAAATGAAGGTTCCAAAACCGTGCAAGAAAACCTGAAAAAAGAAAAGAACACTTTTAGGAATAGCTGCGAGAAAGGAAAAGTAAAGAAAAAAAAGTAATCAAAAGTAAGGACTTGCGAAATCCAACTGGTAAGCTGTTTTTATTGAACAAAAGACCTAAATTAGACTTAAAACGAATAAAAAAGTATCAACAGAGGTACGGCCCACAATGCAAAATATTAGGGATATCAATCTTTAGCAAACTTCTTTTGAAAGCCCAGCTATTTTTGGCAGTTAATAATTTGGGAGGTAGTCGATTGAGCCAGCGTGCACAGCGATAGAATAATGAGTTGAAAAGACCGGAATAGAAGCTCTTTTGTAACCTAGGATAATGTAAATTAAAGCCGCCACGCCTACAACTAGCAGGTCTAAAGATCCAAAACCTGCTAGCTCTCAAATCAACCTCTTTTCGCAATATACGAAAACAAAAAACTAAGTCAGCCACTATCCTTCTATTCATCAACGACTTCAATTCAAGCATTCTAAGGCGTTCCACATAAGATGGAATTTCTTCTCTGGATATACTTCGCAGCTTGCGATAGAGGACCATTTTCGTAAACACTCGCTGAACCCTTTCAAGTTTTAGGGTCTCCTTTCTACATGAGGGGTTCCATACTTGAGAGCAATACTCCAAGTGAGGGAGAACACATGCTTTATACAGTCTGACGAGAGTGTTTTCATCACATGTATGAATGTTGCGAAAAATAGCAAACAGCGAAGAGTACGCTCTTTGCACGACATAATCAATGTGTTCAGTAAATTTCAACTGGGAATCAATCAAAACACCTAGGTCCCTGACCGATGAACACATTGTCAAAACAGAATCATTCACTTCATAATCGAAAGGTCTTATTCTCCCAAAATGCAGAAAGGAGCACTTGCTAGGATTCAGAGAAAGACCATTACGCATTGCCCACCAGCTCAATCTTTCAATGGATGACTGAAGTGCAGCATGCATAGCATGATGATCCTCTTCTCTATAACAGACGTAGAGCTTAATGTCATCCGCATACATCTGTACACTCACTCCACCCAAAGTCAAAAGGGAAGGTAGCTCCAGAGTGAGGATAAGAAAAAGAAGAGGCGAAAGTACCCCACCCTGGGGTACTCCACTAGTACATTGATATCTATTGGAAAAGGACTGCCCAACCTTGACTGTAATAAATCTATTTTCAAAATAGGATCGGAACCAGTGCAGTAATTTTCCATCTATCCCATAGCTTTGTAATTTGGATAATAGTACATGATGAGGAATCTTATCGAATGCTTTCGATAGATCAACATAGACAACATCTACAGATAACCCTGCATTAAGGGCTTTTCTCCAATCAAAAACACTTGCAACAAGATTAGTAGTAGTTGACCTACCAGATAAAAAGCCATGAAGCTCAGGAGGTATTGGATGGAAATTTCTTAGCCAACGAAACAGTTTCTTTCTGATGATTTTTTCCATAACTTTGATTGGAGTGGGCGTCAGACTTATGGGACGAAAATCAATACTGTAGAAGCAGATCCAGTTTTTGGGATTGCAACAACGATGGCTTCCTTCCACAAACTGGGCACTTCACAAAAATTAATGGAAAGATTGAATAGCTCAGAGAGAGGTTTTGAAAGTGAGTCAGCACACTTCCTGTAGACAATAGGAGGAATACCATCGTAAGGCTCAGTGCATGATGAGCTAAGAGTCCCCAAAATAGCATGAACATCAGCTGACCGAAAATGTATAGTATTACAAGTTTGGGGAAGATCAGAACGGTTAACAGAAGAATCATTTCGGAGATCTTGTGATAGAGAGAAAACACTTGCAAAATATCTGCCTAACGCTTCTGCTTTCTCACCGTCATTCACATAGCTGTTCCCACTATCATCACAAAGAATGGGGAGAACAGTACTGTTCTGAAGCTTATGCCGCAAATAACCAAATAGTTTTTTAGAATTTTTACTACTTGATAATCTACGTTCAAAGTTTGATAGAAACTTTTTTAAATGAAAGGCTAAATCAGAGCATACTTTTTTATACAAATGGTTTGATAAAGCATCATTCATTTTACTGAACAAATTGTGTTTTTGGTCAATAAGATCATTTATATGTTTAGGATAGCGAATGTCATTGAATCCAAAAATTCTTAGGCGTCTATATCTACTTAAGCCTTCATAAATTTTTGAACAAAAAGCTTGGTAATATTCATTAAGCCCCGAGCAGTTATCATAAACCGTATCCCAGTTGACATTTGCAAAGTACTCATTAAGACCTGCATAGTCAAAATTGGGAAAGTCAGGAATTGGATACAATGCTTTACCACAACATTTGTCCATCTTATGAAGTACTATCTCAAGTTAATGCATAGAACAAATTTTCTGCGGTAGAATGCCCGCTGGATTTTCTCTCCAAAGACTGTCTCATTAGAAACAAGGAAAAGTTGGCACCATAATTATGAATTTTGATATATCCACATATATCTGGATTGGTAAACCCGTTTTCTTAGGAGTGCAGAGCATCCTATAGAACAGGAAAATAACGGAAGAAGGACGGCCCAATGTGTGACTTCTGTAATAGTACCCCGTCATTCTGAAAAAAGATGTTTCACAATGACTCGTGGTTAGCTAGACACAAGTCACTTCAAGAGAAGTCACGTGTAAGACATCGCCACAAAAAAATATGAAGCTAAGCTTGGATCGATTGAATGTGCCGCTGCATCGTCTGCCTCGGTGGTTCCGCAAGCTGTGATGGAGCTGTGGTTCAGGGAATTAATCTTGCCAGAACTAGTACAAAAAATCTCAAAGCGGGGTAGCTTGCTCACCGTCAGCCCGCTGCGTATTGCTCTTCCTGCGCACATCAAGGGGCACGCAGCCGGACTATCATAGATCTTCTGCAATGAAAGCGTTAGCCCATTGCATTTGCGCGGTTCACAATAAAAGACCGTGTAGTCGTGTTGACGCGCTTAACTGCGACTATGCGCGAGACCACTTCTGAACCTGCAAACTCCTGTTGGATTTCTGAGTGCAGCTGCTATCTTCACTACTTGAGCCTCACCCGCTCCGCTCCTAGACGTGCAAAGCTGGGTCGGGATCAATCGGAAATGAACTTTTCTTTTTGGAATATATAGGGGTTATCAAGTGCAGAGTGTCGGGTGCAGCAGCGCCTCCGCTCTCGCGCGGCCGCCTCTCCTGGACGCTGCACCTCTTTCGCAAACATGCTCTCTTATCACTTTCTCACCACGAGCGTAGGAAAGGCAGACCTCCAATCGCTGATTGAGCGCGCGAATTGATTAGAGAGCGTGCTCGCGAAAGAGGCGCAGTGCCCAAGCGAGAAGGCCAAGCGGGAGCGAAGATGCTGGTGCAACCGAATCTGCAATTGATGAGCCCTGTACGTACACACGTACAGTGTACGTACACGCATACAGACAGACATAAAGGCATAAAAGCATACAGACGAAAAACGTTCAGCTAGTCATAAGATCGATTGCTTCTAACGAGATTATTATCGTTAACATATTGTTCTCTAACTCAGCAGTCCTATGACCAGATTTTTACTCTACCACCTAACAGCTACATGAGTCCCCTATCCCGCTAAGGGGATTGTGGTAAGTCGTCCAGCGCAAGCCGATTTGTGCTTTCCCAACCAGTTGAGTACAGACTTCTTAACGTAGGAGGGGCAAATTCGAGGATACATCGCCTATGAAATTGCTTCAATCATACAATAGTAGGCCAAAGCAGGATGTTTGTAGTAACAGTGTGATACAAGAGCAAGAAGCACTGTGGAAATAGTACATTACATACATCACGACGGATGATTTATTGTATCTCACAACATTAATTCACTGCACTTGCTTATATACACGGCGGATAATTTATTGTACCTCACAACGTTAGTAACACTGCAATTGCTCACTTGCATTGTTACTGATGAGATTATACTATTTGATGATTGAAAAATGTGCAAATCAGTAGCATGTAGCCTACAACAGAAAGAATGTATCTAGCCAAAGTGCGAGAGCTTCAATCCGTCAAGTAAGGTACTTGCTGAGCACCTTATGTTTTTGCTCGTGGTCTAGCTACAGATGCTCAACGTCACACAAGGAGCGAGTGCTTTGACAACACAATCTAGATAACTCAAGCCCTAGCGTACTCCTGAACCCGCAGTAATTATCCCTGGTGTGGTCGCGACGTTTGAAACATCGCACGTACTCAGTACGTGTCTTTTCGGTTGCGATTCATCCGGCGGTTATCTCTAATCATGTTCGTGAAATCGATGGACGTCGTGAGCGTAAGACGTGCTCGTCTTTGTGCGCATAGGACGAGGACCTCAGGACTTCGTCACTTGCTGGCAGACAAAGAACGATAGTGCGCCCAGCGTGGAGACGGAGGAAGGCGCAACGGACTAGGGTCGAGTACGCCGAGATCGTCCTATGCGCAAGGGCCGTAGACACACATCACTAAGTTTGACGCACGCCAAATGCAATCGGTATCAACAGCTGATAAGCACCTCAAATGTCAAGCGCTGAGCTATTCTCTATTTTCCCCGCAGTTCTGTTGCAATATGCTCAGCAATTTGCAAAACATTTTTCTTTAAATTACAGAATCTTCTAAAAATCGGTTAAATCGTATTTTTTTATGACTTCCTAAATCTTTCCATTCTTTTACTGCTATCCATTTACTCACAGAAGATTTCTTTTGCATTCAAAATCCCTTATTTTTTACCTCATTGTCAGCACTTTAACCGCTTAAATTTTATGCGCTGCACTTTAGCCGTACACCCATCGTTTCCCTTTTGTTTTTGAGAGAGGGGACCGTCGCGTTTTGGCTAGTGGAGCAGCTCAAAGGCATCGTCCACTCAAAGCCTTGATGTTGAGATTCCGTCCTTTTCAGCACCTCTTGCGCACGCTGAGTCCGAATCCAAGCCTAAAATCGAACAAAATTTTCCAATTATTAAGTTTTGGACGTCCCTCAGAATCCGCAGTAGACGAGCACTTCTTGCGCCGCCGATCAGCCGCGGGCCATCTGCGGGGCCATCGGGCAGAGACGTGGAGGAACGCTGTATCTAATCGATTTCTAGATCTTTGCGCCAGCCAGGCGAACTGAGTGGGACGAAGCAAAGTCCATTTGTTAGGGAGGAGCCAACATGGCGAATCCGTCTGAAAGATTTTCAAAGCAGTTTTCTCGCTTAGTAACTTCAGACAACGCGAGTTGGGCAGTTACAATACCGCTCACAGAATGTGCAAAATTTCCGTGAATGACGCGAAATTCCGAGAATTCCGCGAACTTCCGCGAAATTCCGGGAATTCCGCGAAATTCTGGGAATTCCGCGAAATTCCGGAAATTCCGCGAAATTCATATGAATCACGCAAATTACGCAGGGCCATAACTTCTTTCCGAATGAGTATATTCAAAATCCGAAAACAGCATTGTATTCAGCTCGTCAAGGCGAATCTTTTGGTATACAGGTTGTCTCCAATATCCTCTTTTCAATAATCTTGAATCTGCATGCGGACGCCTTTTCGCGTGGGTGTAACGCAACAAGCATCACACATAGGAGATTGCGGCGGGAACCCTTCGATAGTACTCTTCCAGTAGATTATTCTGCGCTAAACAGCAGCCGAAGACTCTCTTTTAAAAGAGATAGAAGAGCTGATAAACTCTGGAAAAATCAAGCTGTTCCAAGTTCTACTAGCCGTAACTTCCTTCAGAATGAACATCTTCGAAATCCGAAAACAGTATTGTGTTCAGCTTGTTAAGGCGAATCTTTCGGTATACAGCGTGTCCTTGAAATTCCGTTTCCAATTTTTTCAAAATTTTCTGCGCGCGTATATTCGCAAGGTCGCAACGCAGCGCGCATCAAACATAAAAGACTCCTTTAAGCACTGTTGGATTGTGCTGCTTCTGCAGATTACCGAGCGCTAGAAACGAACCGGAGAATCTTCTTGAAAAAAGATAGAAGAGCTGGTGAATTCTGGAAAAATCGCGTTGTCTCAGATTTTGCCCACTGTAACCCTAAAATGAGAAGCTCTCCTGCTAAGCAGATGTGTTTTTCGTAATCAGCAGGTTAAATAACCTATATGAGCAAGTTTTCAAAGAAATTCGGGTGATTTGATTTTTTCTCTTCTACGCCCTGAAGCTCGCCGATGGGTTTTGGTCAAAATGTCGATGATCTTGGATTATAAGGAAACTTCGCTCAAAGAGGTTATCTGACCTGCTGATTACGAAAAGCACATCTGCTTAGCAGGAGAGCTTCCCATTTTAGGGTTACAGTGGGCAAAATTTGACACAACACGATTTTTCCAGAATTCACCAGCTCTTCTATCTTTTTCGAAAAAGATTCTCCAGTTTGTTTTTAGCGCCCGGTAATCTGCGGGAGCAGCACAATCCAATAGTGCTTATTGGAGTCTTTTATGTTTGATGTGCGCTGCGTTGCGACCTTGCGAATATACGCGCGCAGAAAATTTTGAAAAAATTGGAAACGGAATTTCAAGGACACGCTGTATACCGAAAGATTCGCCTTAACGAGCTGAACACAATACTGTTTTCGGATTTCGAAGATGTTCATTCTGAAGGAAGTTACGGCTAGTAGAACTTGGAACAGCTTGATTTTTCCAGAGTTTATCAGCTCTTCTATCTCTTTTAAAAGAGAGTCTTCGGCTGCTGTTTAGCGCAGAATAATCTACTGGAAGAGTACTATCGAAGGGTTCCCGCCGCAATCTCCTATGTGTGATGCTTGTTGCGTTACACCCACGCGAAAAGGCGTCCGCATGCAGATTCAAGATTATTGAAAAGAGGATATTGGAGACAACCTGTATACCAAAAGATTCGCCTTGACGAGCTGAATACAATACTGTTTTCGGATTTTGAATATACTCATTCGGAAAGAAGTTATGGCCCTGCGTAATTTGCATGATTCATATGAATTTCGCGGAATTTCCGGAATTTCGCGGAATTCCCAGAATTTCGCGGAATTCCCGGAATTTCGCGGAAGTTCGCGGAATTCTCGGAATTTCGCGACATACACGGAAATTTTGCACATTCTGTGAGCGGTATTGTATACCGGTGAGGGTCCCGCTACAGTTAGACATTCGAAATCTCAGACCCCATTTTGGGTGGACGCTGCCTTCAAAACTGCAGACCATAGCGATTTTCTGCAGTAGTTCAATTTGCCTGCGTATTTTTAATGCTCTGTGTTTTGTTATTTTTCCCTTATAGCCAATAAATCCAGAAATTTCGTTAATTTGTGCAAAAACCAATTAGCGAGCAGCCTGCAAAACACGGGACCACATGGGGCTCATGTCTCTCACCGTTAGCTCAGCCGTATACGGCATTGGCGCTATGCTATCCTCAATACTTACGTAAGCGCCATCAGTATACGCCCTCATTATGATCATGGCGGGGGTAGTGCTCATTTCACAATTGTTACAAGCGCATGCTAAGAGACATCAAAGCTTGCACGTCGGTTTACTCTGAATCACTACAGCTGTGTCTGCAGCATCTTTAGTTTGCTGAGTGCTCCATATTGAAGAGATTTCCATAGTGCAGTAACATTGCACGCCGTCGACGATCATTGGAGGGTTTGACCGCGCGTGAGCGTTTTGCTGCGACCAAGACGTGGCATGAGAGCATGTCTTTTAGTCGGACACGTCGTGACCTCGCTTTCTTTACAATACGACATATTTCGGGGGTTTACTACAAGCCCTGAAGTCTCCTAAAGCTGAACAGTCAAGCATGAAGCATTTTTTCTCGATACAACGATTTTTTGAAGACAGCGCCACCGATCCAATAAATCGAATATTGAAATTCGTACATGACTATGTGTACAACAGTGCTCAACAGATAATTACACAAATTATGTGTGAGCTTTTAGCAGAATCATCACTTCAAATCGAGAAGCGTATCTGTAATGTTTGTATCAGATAACTTTTTTTGATAAATAACGATACACAATATGAAGTACTCGTATATCCTTTGAAGTAACTTCCTCGTGATCAAATTCTAATCGACTCATCACAATTTATTTTGTCTTTGCGGGTCTCTGATGCTTGTTACAGCATGAAACCTATCGCCATGACAGCAGTCTGCAGCTCAAAGGCAGCGTCCAGGGCATAAACGAAATCGTAGAGTACAGAGACGCCCGTCCTGGTAAGGCTCTTGCCCAACTGGCAATGCACCAATTTGCTTCTGAAGCGAGAAAACCTCTTCAGAAGTGGCGGCCGGGACGCCCCGGCGACCGGGGAAGATTTAATTCGATAAGCCAGAGTGTCCATACCGCATACAGTCAAGACGTAGGTCCCACAAAGACTCTGCGTCTCAACCTTGGCGGCAGGCGACAAACAAATTAAGAGCTGGAAAAGCTTGTTTTCGACGTTTGCGCGCTCTCCGAGCTGCATTTTCGGAATCAGCGGGAAGGATAAGCCCTAAGCGAAAAAATTCTATCCGAAATTTTGCCCGGACGCTGCCTTTAAGATCTTTTCCATCACTTTTACTAGGGTAGGCAGTAAACTGGTGGAACGATAGCTGCTCATCTGGTTTGTGCCGGAATTTTTGGAATAGCCATCAGTATAGTAATTTCCAACACTGAAAACCTTACTCAGAAGCCTCGATATATATTGAAGTGCAAGCGGTGGTAAAAAGATCACCTTTCTTACAAGCGATCTGCGACATTCCTTTGTGGGTTTCAATTACGAACGGTTTCTGAGGCTAACTTTAGAAGGATGAAAGAAAATCACTCAAGTGATGGGAGATAGGACACAATCCAAATAAAGAGAGTCTTTTCAACTTACTCACGTCGATTTTGTCAGAATTCTCGAAATGCGATGTCCAAGAAGTTTCATATCTACTTGCGATGACTACTAGAATTTGTGAACATATAGAGTACTTTTTGAGGTGCTCAATGAAGTGCTTCGTCAATAAATTTTAGATGCGGAATGGAGGGCTCATAGACATAACAAGCACTGATCAACATCAGATACTCGTTTTAGGCAGCAATCAAAGGCGCCAGGAATGGCTTCCGGGAAAGCCGATTCAGAATGCGCATGAGAGACATGGCGCGTGAACAATTATTTGGTTTTAAATTAGTGTTACAGCATCTTTTTGAAGAATTCAAATTACGAAGATCTATAGTGTTTGTTGCGTTTGTGTCTGACGTAGGCTTGCTAAATTTCTGTGGTTTTGATGAAAATCTCACCAAAACATTATGACGAGCAATAGAAAAGAGAAAGTTTCCTGTAGGGTTTGCTCTACACATCATTACTTGGACTCCTTGAGAAGGTTGATAAAAATTTCCAGAAAAAATGTGAAGCTTGACCATCGCAAAGCATGAATTGCAGATTTTGGTAATTTTTCGAGCATCGTTTATGCTGCAATTATAACCACTGAAAATAGGATGAGATGCTGCATTGAATGCCACCAAAATTTTATAGCGTTGTTCCACAAGATGTGGGGTTCATGCAACAAATGCGACACTACTGTCGGAACGACCTGATACTATCCACTTAGTCATTCATATGTAAGTTGCCTTGTTTTTCGCTTAAGGCTAAAAACTTTTTTACTTCTTCTTCCAAATACTTCCAAAGGTTTGTAGTTAGAATTACCCATTACGTGCGGCACTGCTTCTGCTAGACGCCGATTTTCATTTTCTCAGCTTTTAGCTTTGAAGTACATAAGTGTATGAATAGCTAATGCGATGAGCAACTTTCTTCAGCAAGTTAAAGATTTGCAAAATTTTTTGCACAAAAACAGATTTGATTATTTATTTCTCGGACTTTTCAAAGTTCACATGTACTGAACTTTTTGAGATTGGTCAAATGTCATCTTGTGGAGCTTGTTTTGCTCTATCTTATGATTCACACATTTCCTATAATATAATTGCCATGATTCCCTATCTTCTCAGTCACAGCGGGATAAGGAACGTGCACTGTTAGGTATCAACCAAAAGTATGCTGAAAAATGAATGTAGTGTACGAAGAGGGCACGAAATATTGAAAGCACTGGCTAGAGTCACCACGCTCGATTCGCAATTTCTATCTATCAATGTCATTTTCGGTAAGAAAATCTAGAACGAAAGTTAGAACTCTAGGTGGGGATCAAGCCTCATCTCGTTATAACTCAGAGTCATCAAAGGCAATAAGTTTCTCGAAAAATTCAAAACTCCTTTGATAATTTCCTCAGTAGCAATCAATTTTTGTAGTTGAAGCTACCTTGACCTAACTTTTGAAAACCTAAACAAAAGAATCATTACAAACCAACTATCGCACTTTCTATAATAGAGTATGCTCCTTTCTCATAGCTTCCTATCAAAGCCAGCGAACAAGCTGTTTCAAACTGAAGTGATTACTGTAAAAAAGCTTATGATACAAATAGGGAACAGGAACACATGGCACAGAAAATGTTGATACAGACGATATCTAGTTTTGATATTTGTGTTAAGGTGAATCAACGAACGGGATAGTGCGAGCTCACACGATCTGCTTAGAATGTGCTTCCATACTGCAGGACCGGGCATACATCACGCGATTTCATCGCCGATTAGCGATTAATCCGACAAGACAATTGTCACAAGTCCATTGCAAGCCGATCGTATTGCATTTCGGTTGTCATAACTAGTCACGATCAAGTCATGGCGGAAAACTATCACAACCAAATTGCAAGATGATCAGCATTCAGTGGATTCGTAACAGTCGCTCTGTCAGGAGAATCGCAAAGCGATTTCGCGTGATGTTTCCCGGTACCGCCAGGTCCTCTTCTGTGTCCACATATCCTTCTACCTTGGGCCCTTTGTGTCCTCTCATCATTCC
Organism: Cylicocyclus nassatus; assembly: GCA_958299035.1. Taxonomy (NCBI): domain Eukaryota; kingdom Metazoa; phylum Nematoda; class Chromadorea; order Rhabditida; family Strongylidae; genus Cylicocyclus; species Cylicocyclus nassatus. The sequence continues at coordinate 30,114,667 of CATQJL010000223.1, read as the reverse complement.
GCCAGGTCTTCCTTTGCGTCCACCCATCATTCCACCTCTATGAGAGCCAGCAAATCCTTGTGCCGCAATTTCAACCATTAGCAGGAATAGAAGAATACATGCCAAAAGTACTTTCATTTTTGGGAGATTTTAGGCGGGTAGAAGAATGAGAGGAACAAAATGGACTCAACTTATAAGTAAAAGCTTCCCACGAAAAGTCTGCTTCATCACATATGATTCCAACATTTACTGTTATTAAGCAGTGCGGTCGCAGGTCTGTCCGGGGGGGGGGGGGGGAGGGGGTGGCAAAGAAAATTTCCAAATGAGATTGTTGGCAGTAAACACGCAGACCGAAAAACTTGCTAGAATAGTCCTTCGACATTTGATCATTCCGTTGCTAGCGAAGGGTAATTTCGGCACTAACAGTTTCATTTCACGTGTGCGGAAATCATGATTAGTTTTTTAACTCACAGTGATATCACAGTAATCACAGTTGGCTCCATCATGGGATCATCACAATTGTGCAAAAATCACACCATTCGTAATGACAAGAACATAACGGAAAAATGCCATAAAATTTTCTTAGTGCAAGTTTTACCTGCCAAGAAGTGATGCAGATGTACTGATTTTGCAGCTGAACAGCATATCAACAAACATCAGGAGCATTTGGTGAAAGGTTCTTACACTTCTATAAAGAAGGTTCGCTCAATAAAACGGGTTAAATGTCATGTCATTGCTGACGTATCAATTTTATGAGTAACGTCTCTAAAAGTGGACCTGTTAAGTTTCTCTAGTACATTTTTTTGCCGAAAAGTGCTGCAGATTACTAGTTTGGTAATTGGCAGCAAACCAACAAACATCAAGAGCATATTTTAATAAAAGTTCTTTATCACTTTCTAAGGGAATACCTTAATAACTTGCCAAAATTCATACATGACGTAGCAAATTTTTTGTTGGAAACTTCTCCTTAAAAGCTGCGTCCATTGTGTCCTCCCCATTCTTCAACTCGCCTGGCAATCTTTCTCCGCAATGAGAATTTTTCTGGCTTGCATTCTTCTATTCCTATTAGTGGCTGAAATTGCGGCACAAGGATTTGGAGGTCCTCATCGGGGTGGAATGATGGGTGGACGCAGAGGAGAACACGGTGGAAGGATGGGTGGACACAGAGGAGGACCCGGTGGAAGGATGGGCGGACACAGAGGAGGACACCGTGGAAGGATGGGTGGGCACAGAAGAGGACCTGGCGGTAGACGTGGAGGCAGATTCTGAGCACATCGTGTGAGCTCAACCAACATTCCCTTTGATAATTCGACTTAGCACACATATCAGATTCAGATATCGTCATGTACATTTTCTGTCTTACATGCTCTTTCCTTGTTCTAATTGTTGACAAACATCTTATAGTAAAAACTCCAGCTCAAACTAAGTTGATTTTATCTGTTAAGTTTGATGGGAAGGTATGAGAAAGGAGTAATAGAAAGTGTTTGAATTTTCGTATTATGTGTGCGTTACGTTGATTTGTCAGTAAATTCTTGATTAAAATTCTCCGGAAGTGTTCGCTCATGGGATGATTTATTAGCACCCGTGAATACATGTCGACTCTCAGAGGTATAGAGGGGGGGGGGGAGAGTCTGCCCTGCCTTTTTTGGAATTGATGATGGTAAGAATTCAGGCAACTAGCCCTTCAACAGGCCCTTAACAGGCTTCGGACCGGTGCTGCATTTGGTGCAGCACGCGCCTTTGAAGGACCTTTTCAACATTTACAGAAAGTTTTCTTTTTGTCCAAGGTCATCAAGTCGAAGGCCTAAGCTCCCACTTTTCCAAAGGGCCTGTAGGGTTGTGCCGCCGACATTTGTTTAGGAGACTAGCTGATGGTTCCGGTCCTACCCGAGAATCTTAGGGCCGCATGCACTAACCTCCCCGCTGGGGAGGGGATTGCAGCTCAAAAGAAAGCTTCATATTCTGAAGCCAGATATCTAAATTTCACGTTGTGTACCTATCCGTAAGTATTCCTACTACCCTTCACTATGAACATGTTGAAGAGGAGCGAGAAGCTGTACAAACAGCATTTTCCAGCTTTTGTATGATCCCTGATGTTCCCCGACGCTTTTCTTTAGAGTCAATTTTCTTTCTCCGAAGTTAACGAAAACCTTCCAAAGTTGTACAGAACATCTCACGCAACAGTGCTAAGCATGTTGCTGATGAGAACAAATGAGTTTCTGAAAAGTCGAATTTTTCGGTAAACCTCAAATTTCGACCTGTGGATCATAGAAAATTTCATGACTTCAAAACATCATTTGTTCTTATCAGCAACATGCTTAGCACTGTTGGGTTAGATAATCTGCACAACTTTGGAAGTTTTTTGTTAACTTCGGAGAAAGAAAAATAACTTTAACACGTTTCGGACCGGTGCTGCACAAGGTGCAGCACGCTGCTTTGAAGGATCTTTCTGGCGTTTGCAGGAGGTTTCCTTTTAATTAAAGTTGTTAGGTCAAAGGTCTAAGCTCCTAATTTCCAAATGACTCTGTAGGGTTGTGCCGCCGGTATTTGTTTAGGAGATATGAGCACAAATCGAGCAACAGTTGCAACGAAGTGCGGCGACGCGAACGACGCGTGCGACGTCGCAACTTTCCTTTGCTTCGATATCAAGGAGAAAAACCGTAGTTTCAATACTAATGTGTACCGTGTACAACATGAATACTTTTGAATACTATTAGAACCTGAGTTCTGGTTTCTATCTTTCAAGAAAGCGCAAAAGTCCCTCTCAAGCGACAAAATTCAAACACTTCGAACTCACTCAGAACTTTGGTTATGGAGCTTATCTGACATGCTGATTACAAATGTGGCCCACAAGCTGCGAAATAAGGTCCCTTTGAAGGCTAACGGCTGAAAGTACACTCTTTTTCGCCGCGCGCGATTTCGCGGTCCGAAACGTGTTAAAGAAAAGCGCCGGGGATCATCAGGGATCATACAAAAGCTGGAAAATGCGGTTTGTACAGCTTCTCGCTCCTGTTCAACATGTTCATAGTGAAGGGTAGTAGGAATACTTACGGATAGGTACACAACGTGAAATCCAGGTATTTGGAGTTTCGAAATATAAAGCTTTCTTTTAAGCTGCGATCCCCTCCCCGCGGAGATATTAGTGCATGCGGCCCTTAGTTCAATGAAAATGGGATAGGGGAACGAACTCCGCCATTTTGGAACATTTCCGCGGACTATTGGTCCTGCAACCATAACCGCAATATTTCTAAAGAACCGGTTGTCGGCAAAGGCGGGCTCAAACTGGCGGAGTTCGTTCCCTAACCTACCAAAATATCATCGGCTCCCAGATTCCGTAGAGGCGGGTTGCGCACTTCCCTGATTTTCGAGATAAACTCGTTAAACCTCCACGTTATAGCACTGTAGTTCGTACTCTCTCGTTGAGCTTATCTTTAAATTAATGAAGTCCACAGCACGCTTCCACAGGAATCTGAATCTTCAATTTAGTGAAATCCGCAGCTCGCCTCCACAGGAATCTGGAAGCCGATCATACTTCCACTTTCTAACTTCGATAATGCGCGAAAAGCGCTCTAAGACAAACTCGCTGCATATTGTCGACCTTGAGATTAGAATGAACTTTACTAACCCTGCCTACATGTTTACTGGAAAATGATTGATTAGAGCACGTCAAACTCTCATTTTCCCAGAATTACGTAAACAAATCAATAAATCAATAGAAGGACCCTGCTAATCGCCGTAAAAAGTAGCCATAAACCACCGCCGGGGCCGAAAACATAGGTGTGCGAAGTTTTAGCGCAATCGGTGTAATGACTGGCGTTTCTATAACGAACGAACAACTAAGCGAACATCCTCACAGACATTGAGTTTTATATATAGATAGATATAAGCACAAATTGAACAACAGTTGCAACGAGCGGCGACGCGAACGACGCGTGCGACGTCGCAACTTTTCTTTGCTTCGATATCGAAGAGAACATCCGTAGTGTCAGTAGTGATGCGTGCCGATCACAACATAGATACTTTTGGATACTATTAGAAACTGAGTTCCTGTTCTTATCTTTCAGGAAAGCACAGAAGTCCTTCTCAAGCGACAAAATTTAAACACTTCGAATTCTCAGAATCTTGAGTATGGAACTTATTTGTCAAGCTGATTAAGATGTAGCGCACAGCTCGCGAAATAAGGTTTCTCTGTTGGCTAATGGCTGAAAGTCCACTCTTCTTCGTCGCGCGCGATTTCGCGGTCCGAAATGTGTTAAAGGCAGCGTCCAGGCAAATCTGGACTATGTGAATTTTACGTGTAATGTAATTTTGGGGGCTTAATAAGGCATGGACTCAAGCGGCAGCGCAAGTGATTAACTAGCGGCTGAGATATACGCCTCCAGACTGAACCCTAGGGCGTTTTTACGGACGACTTGTATTGTCAATTAAAATTAAGAAACCGTTAGGGTCACTTAGTATGTTTTGAACATAGCGGCTTTTCAACGCACGACCCGCTCCAAAGATTATGTCTGCAAATTTTGGTTCAGATTTCATAACTCCTTCTGTCCTTTTTGGGCGAACATAGAAAATTTTTTAACAAGGGAAGCTACCTAACTTAACTCGGCCTTTTGGCCAGAGACATATACATTCTGAATCAGCTTCAAACGCTGATTCCAAATATGCTATTCCTAGCTGCCGAGCACCATTCCGGAGCGAGTTATGGAGATTTCCTGCCCGAAATTGGCATACTCATTGACTTACAGGCATCACGGCATGACCACCTAAGTGCTATTACAATTGCGTTGAGCTTCTTTCTAGTGAGAAAAGATTGAATTTGTGTTATTTCAATATCTCAGCACCTTTTTCTTCCAGATTCTTATCTACAGGCAGTCTTAACACGTTCAGTAGTATGCGAATTTTGCGCAGGAAAAAGGCTATAACTCGCTTTAGAATGGTGCCGGTAGCTAGGAATAGCATATTTGAAGTTAGCGTTTAAAGCTGATGCAGAACATCTATGTCCCTTGCCTGATGGCCCTGCCAAGTTGCTAAAACTGCAAAAAATCAATACATCGACAGAGACGATCGGTCTCTTTCGGATAAAATGGCTTATTAACATACGCCGCACCACATATATCTAAGCTAAATTTGACTAAGGTTTCATTACTAATCCTATCCCTTCTCAGCGAAGATACAATATTGGATATGCCAAATATTATTTGTCCTCGCATGTTTCCTAGCGGGCATTTTCTTTGCAGTTTTATTGATGTGCATATGCGGATGAAAAAAATGGATGAAAAAAGTAACTTTGCGATTTTTAAAAGTATGACAAGGTCCACTCCGTCCTCATCTCATTGGAGCGACGCAAGTTTTAGACATACAGGCTGTCCCAAAGTATGTATAGGGCTTATCAAATTGAGTGTCGTTTGCACCAGCATCTCCATCTTCGCGCCGGGCTCTGCGTCGCTTCTGCGGTACATGCTCCCTAAACACTTCCAATCGATTGATGCTCCGCCTTTCCCACGCTCGCCCTGGGAAAGTGCTCAGAGAGCAGCCCTGCGGAAGAGACGCAGAGTCCAGCGCGAAGATGGAGATGCCGGTGCAAACGACACTCAATTCAATAAGCCCTATATACCCTGTGTGATCGTTAATATTTCTTTTCCAAGAAGTCTTTTGCTTACTTTCACGCACCATTTTGTAGAGATGACTTCAATTCAGACCTACAGTATAGTGCGGATCACCGATTGGTCCTCATTACTGTAGGGGTACGGTAGGAACTTCAAGAAGGGTGAACCATTAGTGGTCCTATTCCGCCTCAGAAAGCATCAAGCAACCTAGAATGTTTTATACTAGGATAATTCGAGCCGCTAAAACCAATTATGAAATTTGCACTTTACGCAACGCTTCTTTCATATATGCCGGGTAAGCAGCAACAGCTACTTTTATGATAACCCCTGAATTCGTGATTAGATTATTTGAAAAGCTTTACAAATTCGTAAAAAAGTTGAAATCAGCGCGGGTGAAATTTCTGGTACACCATTTTTCAGGTTTTTTGGAGACTTTTTGAAGCACGGTTAATCCACAATTATAAGCTGAAAGTTCCTTCCGTAAGATTTGCTCCAAACTATAAGTCTAGGCTGTAGCCAGCTCTACAAAGGACGAAGGTAGGCAAAGGACTTCTTGGAAAAGGAGATATCAACTGTCAAACAGTGCATACATACTTTTGGACTTCCTGTATAATCCGATGCTAACTTTAATCTGCTTCTACACCTTAGAGGCAGCGTCCAGGGTCACATGGACAGTAATTTTGGGACCTTGACTAAGACACCGCCCAACCGGTAGCTTAGATGGTGTTTTAATGGCTGAGATATTCGCCTTCAAACTGGACCTATTATGGATTCACGGCGCGACACATCAGTTTCGCGTGAGTCCTCGCGCGAAAGCATGCAAATAAATACAAGTCGTCCGATAGTACGACCAGGGCCCGGCACGCGTTGGTTTGGAGGCTTTTAGAAAACGAAGTCCCCCATGACTTCGCGAAAATTTACGAAATCCCTCTCGACGTGAAAATCAGTATGGAAACCCTTATTCAACCAAAACAGCAACAAAAAAGCGAAAAAAGCGCACTTGAGGTATGTAATATAACATAAAAGCAAAAAGAAAACATTTCGAATCGATTAAAGGCTCTGCCATTGGGTACAGTACCACTTTGATGCTGGGAATGTCGAGAATCTCCTAGGCCAACCAAATCTGTAGCCTCAACAATCCTGCGATGCATTTTTCGCCACATATTTCAAAGGACACCGCAAGTGATTGGAGCGCGATATCTATCAACGCGTAGAATTCTACTACTTTTGACTCAAAAAAGGGGAGGGGCAACGGTTTGATCCGCTCTCTTCACCATATGATAGATTTTTGACCGTCTAATCGTCCAAATCAAAAAGGTCCAAAACTTATGTGAACTCTCCGATATTTATGCTCCGAACCAACCCAGTTGGTTTGGTAGTTGGTATAGAAACCAACAAATTCGAGAACGGATATTAGGGCACATAAGTTTTGGGAACTTTTTACATAACATAGTTTGGAGTAATATTGTATACTCATGACCCAAATTCGGAGCCATGTGATTGTTTGTGCGCTGTAAACAAGCCATTTGTTCGTTTGAGTCTTGCATTTGCAATTCGCGCGCTTGCGAAAGAACACGTTCAACCCGTGTAACCTGACATGTTCGTCGTGTTTTCTTGGCGCTTCCTCCAGGATCTCATAAAAACGATGTCCCCGTTGCTTCTAACTCCAGAAACGAAGTCCACTTTGACCCCAAACCATCGGTGCCGGGCCCTGAATACGACCCTGGGGACCATTTTGGAGGCGGTATATCTCTGCCGCTAGTTAGTCACTTGCGCTGCCACTTGGGCTCATGCCTTAGTTAGGCCCCAAAATTACATTCCACGTAAAATCCCAATACGTCCAGATTTGCCTGGACGCTCCCTTTAAGGGTTCCTGTTGAAGGGCTAGTTGCCTGAATTCTTACCATCATCAATCCCAAAAAAGGCAGGGGAAGGAGATTTGCATATAAGCATACTGAGCTTTTAGCGACCATTACTGCTGTGAGATGAAAGTATGATCGATTCATCGGTTTTACTAAAGCGCAGCGGATTTGCAAGACTCTCCCCCCCCCCCCCCTCTATACCTCTGAGAGTCGACATGTATTCACGGGTGCTAATAAATCATCCCATGAGCGAACACTTCCGGAGAATTTTAATCAAGAATTTACTGACAAATCAACGTAACGCACATATAATACGAAAATTCAAACACTTTCTATTACTCCTTTCTCATACCTTCCCATCAAACTTAACAGATAAAATCAACTTAGTTTGAGCTGGAGTTTTTACTATAAGATGTTTGTCAACAATTAGAACAAGGAAAGAGCATGTAAGACAGAAAATGTACATGACGATATCTGAATCTGATATGTGTGCTAAGTCGAATTATCAAAGGGGATGTTGGTTGAGCTCACACGATGTGCTCAGAATCTGCCTCCACGTCTACCGTCAGGTCCTCTTCTGTGCCCACCCATCCTTCCACGGTGTCCTCCTCTGTGTCCGCCCATCCTTCCACCGGGTCCTCCTCTGTGTCCACCCATCCTTCCACCGTGTCCTCCTCTGCGTCCACCCATCATTCCACCTCGATGAGGACCTCCAAATCCTTGTGCCGCAATTTCAGCCACTAATAGGAATAGAAGAATGCAAGCCAGAAAAATTCTCATTGCGGAGAAAGATTGCCAGGCGAGTTGAAGAATGGGGAGGACACAATGGACGCAGCTTTTAAGTAGAAGTTTCCAACAAAAAATTTGCTACGTCATGTATGAATTTTGGCAAGTTATTAAGGTATTCCCTTAGAAAGCGATAAAGAATTTTTCAATAAAACATGCTCTTGATGTTTGTTGGTTTGCTGCCAATGACCAAACCAGTAATCTGCAGCACTTCTCGGCCAAAAAAACCATACTAGAGAAATTCAACATGTGCAATTTTAGAGATGTTACTCATAAAATTGATATGTCAGCAATGATATGACATTTTTAACCAGTTTTATTGAGCGAACCTTCTTCATAGAAGTATAAGATCTTTCCCAAATGCTCCTGATGTTTGTTGATATGCTGTCAGCAACAAAATCAGTACATCTGCATCACTTCTTGGCCGGTAAGACTTGCACTAAGAAAATCTTATAGCGTTTCTCCGTTAAGTTCTTGTCATTATGCATGGTGTGATTGTGCACACTTGTGATGTTTCCATGATAGAACCAACAGATTACTGTGAGATTTCTGTAGTATAAGTGATCATTGCAAGAAAGCAAATTTCTACGAAGATTTTTGGATTACCTACAGTGACCGCCAAAAAGTTGCGGACAAGCCGCCCCTCTTTCTTTGCCACTCATTTTCAAATGGAAATCAAGTATGAAAAGATGATCAGATTCTTTGAGATGATAGAGCTCTCCAAGAACTACAACTCATTTATCACGCTTTCTGGAAAACATGGATTTCAATGAAGTTAGAAAGCTTTTACCAAAAAAAGTCCAAAAGTAGCCGCGTCACAAAGTCGCGGACAAAAATTCTTCGAACGCAAAAATTTCTTTTTGGGTTCTTCAAGGCGAAAACACAAGTAATCCGTACTAATAAGCATATTATTATACAGAGGTTATCAAAGACTGTAATCTGGTTACGGATACTTTCTGATGAAACGCAAACTAGGATTTCAATTTGCATTTTTTAGAAATTAACTTCTAAGTCCCTCTTCCAAACCAAATTTTCATCTCATAGCTGATGTAAAACGTCCTAATAAAGGTTTCTAGAAAATGGATGTTCTTTACTATTTTCTATGCATCGAACATGTGCAAGTGAGTTTTTTTGTTGAAAAAGGCTCTTGGAAGTGCGTGCACATAAACTCACCTGCACCTCACCAATGACTTCTACCGCTTTACAGGCTTGTAGCTCGGCCGGCAGTCAACCTACGGGCCTGCAAGCAGGCTTCGAAAGATCGTGACTTTCTCAACGCGAAAATTAGCAAATGAGCTTAGGAAGTCCCGGAGATTTTACGGATGGAGTGAAAAAGTGCAATACTGGTAGGCTAAGGATTCTTCAGCTAAAGTTGGGCAGAGCTCCTTTCGCTACCAGTTCCATTCTGGAAGTTCAAAACTGTCAATTTTCTTGTAATAGATCCATTTCGAAGTTCCAAGACTATGCTGGTATCGATGAGAGCCTTCGCTTCGATCATTTCTAAGGCTGAGCTTTTTTACTCCATCCGTAAAATCTCAGAAATTTCTCAGTTCGACTCGTTTACATACCGTAGTGTCGGGGAAGGCATGCTCTTTCTAAAGAGCCTACACGCAGGCTCGTAGATAGACTCCCGGCTGAGAGGCCTGTAAGGCGGTACAAGCCATTAGTGAGGTACAGGCGAAATCATGTGTACGCATTTCTAACAAGGGAAGGATACTTGGTCGAAGTGGGTTTCCTTATGAAATGTATACTGTCTTGAGCATGGAACGCTGATTCCGAACCTGCTTTTCTTATCTGCAAAGCATTTCTGGGAGGGGAGTTCCGGAGATTTTTTTTGGTAAAAATTTAATGGTTTGGCTAAGGTAAAAACAGCTGTTGAGATCTTTGCGGCGCTTGAAAGGACTCAGACAGCGGATAGGACCCCTCCGCCGGAGAAATAGCAGGGTCGCGGCATTTCCCCAGCGGTGGGTCTCCCATTTGTCCGGCGGAGCCCTCCCATTTCTGCTCCGGATACCTCCCATTTTCTGCTCCGGATACCTCCCACTTTCTGCTCCGGATACCTCCCATTTCTGCTCCGGATACCTCCCATTTTCTGCTCCGGATACCTCCCATTTTCTGCTCCGGATACCTCCCATTTCTGATCCGGATACCTCCCATTTTCTGCTCCGGATACCTCCCATTTTCTGCTCCGGATACCTCCCATTTTCTGCTCCGGATACCTCCCATTTTCTGCTCCGGATACCTCCCATTTTCTGCTCCGGATACCTCCCATTTTCTGCTCCGGATACCTCCCATTTCTGCTCCGGATACCTCCCATTTTCTGCTCCGGATACCTCCCATTTTCTGCTCCGGATACCTCCCATTTTCTGCTCCGGATACCTCCCATTTTCTGCTCCGGATACCTCCCATTTTCTGCTCCGGAGACCTCCCATTTTCTGCTCCGGATACCTCCCATTTTCTGCTCCGGAGCCCTCCCATTTCTGCTCCGGATACCTCCCACTTTCTGCTCCGGATACCTCCCATTTCTGCTCCGGATACCTCCCATTTTCTGCTCCGGATACCTCCCATTTTCTGCTCCGGATACCTCCCATTTTCTGCTCCGGATACCTCCTATTTTCTGCTCCGGATACCTCCCATTTTCTGCTCCGGAGACCTCCCATTTTCTGCTCCGGATACCTCCCATTTTCTGCTCCGGAGCCCTCCCATTTCTGCTCCGGATACCTCCCATTTCTGCTCCGGAGGCCTCCCATTTTCTGCTCCGGATACCTCCCATTTCTGCTCCGGATACCTCCCATTTTCTGCTCCGGATACCTCCCATTTTCTGCTCCGGAGACCTCCCATTTTCTGCTCCGGAGACCTCCCATTTTCTGCTCCGGATACCTCCCATTTCTGCTCCTCGCGGCTCTTCCAAATTTGGCGGACTCGCGCCGGGCAAATTTCTCCGGCGCGGAGTCCGCCAAATCTGGCAGAGTCGCGCCGGAGAAATGGCGGACCTTTGCAGCAGGGCCGGAGAAGCCTCCCACTTGCCTGCCAGTGATGTCACCGCGATGGACCGCCCATTTGCCCATCTCTCATTGGTCAACTGGGTCCGGCGCGACTCTGGCAGTTTCGGACTGTCCGGCGGAGGGGTCCCGTCGATTGTCTGAGGAGTAATGACTGACAAAACTTATTAGATTGCAGATAGTAATGCATAAAATGCCCTGATAGTAATCATAGCCCCATTCGAGCTCATAGAATGCTGTTTGAATGATTTTATGGTAGCCGTGCTTTCAAATTTTTGCTCCAAGAAATCCCCGTAACTTCCCTTACAGAAGCGCTTTGCAGATATGGGAAGCAGATTCGGAATCAGTGTTCTAAACTCTATAAGATAGTTTACATTTCATAACGGAACGTCACTTCGACCAAGTATCTTTTCCTTGTAAGAGCCCTTTCCAGTAAAGAAATTCACTTGCACATGTCCTATGCTCCGATGCCTAGAGAATGGTAAAGAACATCCATATTTTCTGGAAAATTTTTGTTAGGATGTTTTGCATCAGTCTTGAGATGAAGAAATTTTCTCTGGAAAAGGGAATTTGAGTTAATTTCTAAAAAACGCAAATTAAAATCCCATTGTTTTTGAGGAAGTATCTATAACCAGATTATAGCTCTTGATGAGTTCTGTATAATAGTATGCTTATTTGTACGGATTATTACTTGTGTTTTCGCTTTGAAAAAGAAAAGAAGTTTTCGCGTTCGAAGAATCTTTGTCTGCGACTTTGTGACGCGGCCATTTTTGGACTTTTCTTGATAAAAGATGTCTAACTTTTTTAGAATCCATGTTTACCAGAAAGGTGTAATATGCGGGGTGGTAGTTTTTGCAGACTATCATCTCACATAATCTAATCATTTTTTCATCAATGTTATCCATCAGAAAAAGAGCGACGAAGAAAGGAGGGCGGCTTGTTTGCAACTTTTTGGCGGTCACTATAAATGGACCTTGTATACTCCTTTGGAGGGTCGTCCATGTAGAACATAGTCCAGCAATGAAGCCAGACATCTGCCTGTCGGCTGAAAATGCACTTCACATGATCGTTTTATAAACGAGATGTTGCACCTAGAGTATGCAAATTTGGGATCAGCAGTATATGCTACATCCAGTGGTATGCAGCTTGTTGGGAACAGTTTCAACCTCTAGCCATTTCCTTATAAGCCCAAATCAGCAAATCAACAGCGCAATAATCTTGCTAGATGGCTTATTAGTGAAGTTCTTTATCTGATTGCAGCTGATTGACGATGCGGCAAGTTTCTAAACCTAGTTAGAAAGATGATCAATCAAGTTGTGTACGGTAGTAAAGTCTCTAGGCAAATAAGTAGTAAATAACCTTTTATCACTTTCTATGGGTATACCTTAATAACAGTAAGCGTCGGATTCATATGTGACGCTGCAGACTCTTTGTGGGTAACTTCTATAGGGCTTATCAAATTGAGTGTCGTTTGCACCAGCATCTCCATCTTCGCGCTAGACCCTGCGTCTCCTTGCGGCACATGTTCCCTAATCACTTCCAATCGATTGAGGCTCCGTCTTTCCCACGCTCGCCCTGGGAAAGTGCTTAGAGAGCAGTCCCGCAGTAGAGACGCAGAGTCCAGCGCGAAGATGGAGATGCTGGTGCAAACGACACTCAATTTGATAAGCCCTATACTTGTAAATTGAGCCCGTTTTGTTCTTCTAATTCTTCTCACCCCTGCCTATCGCAAGACGATCGGCTTGCAATGGACTTGTGACAGTTGTCTCGCCAGATTAATCGCAAGGCGATGAAGTCGCGTGATGTATGCCCAGCCCTGCAGGTATGGAGGCACACTCGAGCAGACCGTGTGAGCTCGCATCATTCCATTCATTAATTCAACTTAACACAAATATGGAAATCAGTATCTCCTGTGTCAACAATTTCTGTGCCATGTGTTTCTGTTCTCTATCTGTATCATAAGTCTTTAACAGTAAGCACTTCAGTCTGAAATAGAGTGATGTTTGTTGGCTTTAATAGGAAGCTATGAGAAAGGAGCTATTGTAGAAAGTGCGATAGCTGGTTTTGTAATAAATTCTTTGTTTAGATTCCCAAAAGTTAGGTCAAAGTAGCCTCAGTTCCAATTCAAAATTTCCACTGTAGAGCAAACGAGTTTTGAATTTTTCGAGAAACTTATTGCCTTTGATGAGACTACAACGAGATGGAGGTAAGAAACTGAACCACGGGTGTGGTGCCTCTGGTGGTCTTGTGCCTTTCAAAACTCTTCGGTAAGTAACACGGCGCCAGGGTAGGAGGGTGGGGTGGGGGCAGATACACGACTCGATGCCATAAGTAAAATTTTGTAAAAAAAAATAGCAAGAGCGACTTTACACTGCTTGCATTTTGCGCGCATTGTCGCCTCCCGCGTGCCTCCCACTTTGGGATTTTGCACACACAGCATGCTCCAGCGACATCCCCTGCGTTGGGTCAACTATGCGCAAGCGCTGACGCATATCGGATGCTCTTGCAGTGAGAAGCGATTGCACATCAACATCTTCTGATTTTCTCATTTGTAGTTTTGTTATTGTTCCCAAACTGAAATACGGCTTACAGGCTTACACGACTCTTGTTAGGGTAGTTGGTCGGCCATCATGACGGATTCAAAGTACTTTACCACCACCAAAAAAGGTTAGTCTTCGACTTCCGAAGTTTTGAGTATTTACGAATGAAACATCGTTATAACATCTGCTTCAGGTGAGATTTTTGAGCTGAAAACGGAGTTGAATTCGGACAAAAAGGAGAAGAAACGAGAAGCTGTGAAAAAGGTTATCGCAAGTATGACCGTTGGGAAGGATGTGAGGTACGAGCAAGTTTTGCATTTTTTACTTTAATATTCTATTAGCATGAAAAAGTTGCATGTCTTTTGAGTGAAATGTTGTCAGTTTGCTGATTTTGTGAAGCACTGCATGGACGGCTAGTCCATATGAGCATGTTAGGCCTCGGACAGAGTGCGATTTAATCGCCGCGATTTTCATTCATTTTCATTTTACTTTCAAAAATTTCGAGCTGGAAAAGTATCACAACCGAAATGCAAGCTGATCGGCATGCAATGAACTTGTAACAGTTGTCTTGTAGCGATTGAATCGCAGCGATCAAATCGTGTGAACTGTCCGAGGCCTTACGCAGGAGTACGAAATGTATTGATGAGGTTTCACAATAAACCACAGTAGAAATATTCCCACCTTTCAGTGTGGGCAACAATGATTCCTGATGTTCCTTCTGTGACTTTGACTAGCAGGAAAGGATACTTGGTGACCGTGGCCTTTTGCAGTGATACGTATACTATTGGATGCGCCTTGAAAAGCTGATTTCTCTATGTTCATTATCTGCTGCGCGACTCTCTGAACGAAGTTATGGACTTTTTTCCATATCAATTATACGAGATCTAGGCAGTCATCAGCATTCAGGCTTTTCAGACTCTGGTATATCGGAGACAGTTTTCCTGTTAACGCAAAGCTTCATATTATTTGGACGCTTTTTTTGTACTGCGTTAGTGAACAATTTAATGATATTAGTTAACTCGGTTATCAAAACAGTCCAACTTTTGGTGGCAAGAATGTTTATAATTTCTTTTGGAAGAGCGCGCAGCAGATACCGTGAGCAGATTTGGAATCAGCGCTTCAAGTTTAATGGTATACGTTTCAATTTAAAAGGCTACGGTCACCAAGTGTCCTTTCCTTGTAAGACTCCCATGCATGGCAAAAATTTTTGAAATAACGTCAAATCAACGGTCGTTTGATTGGTAGTTGTCAATTTTCTACCATAATGTGAAGAAGGTTTATAGCCATCTTGTACTAAAGTTGTTTGTCACTTACATGCTAAGGCGCATCTTTTAGCGCTTTGTTTCCTGATGTTGTCAACTGTATGCAGACCGATAATGTGGAGCTGAAGAAATTAGTTTATCTATATCTCATGAACTACGCCAAAAGTCAACCTGATCTTGCTATCATGGCCGTCAACACTTTTGTGAAGGTTAGGCATATCAATCACTTTATGTCAATGTCCAAAAGGTTGTTCCTCATTTCTGGATTGCTCGAATTATATATGTTTCCAGGATTGCGAGGATACAAATCCTCTGATTCGTGCTCTTGCGGTGCGCACTATGGGATGCATTCGCGTTGAAAAGATTACGGAATATCTGTGCGAGCCGCTACGCAAATGCATGAAGGTTTGCCAAAGCTTTCAACATATTTGACTAGGAAGTGCTAACCTATTATAGGACGAGGACCCATACGTACGTAAGACTGCTGCAGTCTGTGTTGCAAAACTTCATGACATGAACCCCAAACTTGTAGAAGAACAAGGTTCGATTTGATTTGTGTGCTGCTCTATTTATGGTCAATTTTATCCAGCGCGGCCAATTGTTGGCGTTGAGCGCTCCATGAAAATCTAGTCATTTGCTTTCTTAATTTCTATGTCTTAACATGTTCCCAGCTTTGGAATCTGCTTTTGTGGTGATATAACCAATTTTGTATTGGGTTTTGGTGCTGAAAACAGAAAAAGTTTGCTCATATTTTGTAGAAAACTTTTTTCCAAAAATCGATCTCATTAGTGAAGCGCTCGTGAAGTGTAATATTTTTCTCAGCATCTGCAGAGAAGATTCAGCTCACTCTTCGATGCTTGGGATAGCATGGTGTCAAATGACTTTTCAAAATTCATTTGCACTAGGTGAATTGAAATCAAACGAAAGGCACCTGCTTCGAGCGACTGTCACTGCCATCCTTTTTGTTTAGGTTTTGTTGAGCTTTTAAATGACCTTTTATCTGATGCGAATCCGATGGTCGTCGCCAACGCAGTCGCAGCCTTGACGGAGATAAATGAACAAGGACCACTGATTGAGGTTCTTGTTCATATCCAAGCTCTTTTATTTTTCATCTTTTTGAAGAGAACTTTTAGGTGAATAGCCAGATGGTTAACAAACTGTTGACTGCGCTAAATGAGTGCACAGAGTGGGGTCAGGTGAGTGAGGCAGCGATATATAAATATTAAGAGCGAAAAATGTCATTGTATTATAGGTGTTCATTCTGGACGCGTTGGCCGGTTATCGCCCACGTGATGAGAGAGAGGCTCAGAATATCTGTGAGCGAATATCACCGCGTCTCGCTCATGCTAATGCTGCTGTGGTACTTTCTACTGTCAAGGTAAAACTATAGACCTTTTTTTATCGCGTTGGTGGTTTGCTAATGACAAACTTGAAGTTCATCCATCTCTTTTTGCGCAGAGGATCCGACATATTGATAGTCTGGCAATGTATTTAGGTTCTGATGAAGCTTGTGGATATGCTGCCTTCCGACTCTGACTTCATAAATCAGCTCACGAAGAAGTTGGCGCCTCCAATGGTGAGGATTCGCCTATTCCTTTTTAAGATGAATCATGGGATCTGCTTTAGGTGACTTTGCTTTCTGCTGAACCAGAGATCCAGTATGTGGCTCTTCGCAATATTAACCTCATCGTTCAAAAAAGGCCGGAAATACTGAAACAGGAAATGAAAGTTAGTTCTGCTTCACTGATTTTGAATTCGCTTCTTTGTATCTGAGAGTGCTAATCTACTCATTTAGGTATTCTTTGTGAAGTATAACGACCCTATTTATGTAAAAATGGAGAAGTTGGATATCATGATTCGCCTTGCGCAACAGAATAATATTGCTCAAGTGCTTAGTGAACTAAAAGAGTAAGTGCTTACGTCGTTATAGAGTCCATTCCATCTATATCACTTTTCATTAGCTTTGAAAGAGACGAGAGTTCAATTGTATGAATTTGGTGAATTTGGTGAATTGGTGAGTTTTACAATAGAGAAAATTATGTCACTTGCAATATCTACAACTCAACTGGTTAATGGAGAATGTGTAGATCTTTATGCGTTTTTTTGCCGTGATTAACTTGGGATGGATAATGTTTTTTTACCTAGATATTGCCTGCATTTTTTCTACACAAATTTGAGTTCAGGTACGCAACTGAAGTAGACGTCGATTTTGTCCGCAAGTCTGTCCGCGCTATAGGACGATGTGCTATCAAGGTGAGCTGAGAATTACATAGAGTATTTTTACCTCGAAAATGTTTTGTGAATTTCCTTTTCATGTGTAGATGCATATCCATTACACGTTTTTCAGGTGGAAGCTAGTAGTGAACGTTGCGTTGCCACTCTGCTGGAATTGATTCAAACGAAGGTCAACTATGTGGTACAAGAAGCGGTCGTTGTCATCAAGGTATGTCCTTATCCTTCATCGTTACATCTTGACTTATGCTTTATGTACATGTCAGTCCTACTTATTCGACTTGCATACTAAGTAATTGATTTTATTCGATTAGAAAAAGCAAGCACAGTCAGAATACTTGCCTTAATGTTATGGTAAATATCCGGCGTGAGTATCACTACGTAAGAGATCTGTTTTGAATTATTTTGTTGCTAAGATTGAGCAGGAGTGACAGGAGTAGCAGGAGACAACCCAATTCAATGTTACTTATTCTGAACATTTTGTTACTTGATGGTGTGTTTCAAGAATATTTTCCTTTTCACATTAATAAATCTTTAGGACATCTTCCGCAAATATCCGAATCGATATGAGAGCATTATCTCAACCTTGTGCGAGGCAAGTTGCTAATGAAGTTGTACTTGCAGTTATGCCAAATCTGTTCTTCTAGAATTTGGACACGCTGGACGAACCGGAAGCTCGTGCATCTATGATATGGATCATTGGAGAATATGCTGAGAGAATTGACAATGCCGATGAACTGTTAGAAAGTTTTGTCGAAGGATTCCACGATGAGAACACTCAAGTACGATTTGAATTACTGCATCTCGTCGATTTTTCCGGTATGACGTATGTTTGATTGATTTACCACCTTCTCAGGTACAACTGCAGCTTCTTACTGCTGTTGTGAAATTGTTCCTAAAAAGGCCAACTGATACACAACAATTGGTCCAGCGAGTTTTGTCTCTTGCTACCCAAGATAGCGACAACCCTGACTTGAGAGATCGTGGGTAAGTAGTTAGTTCCAATTTGGAAAACGCATTTACTCAACGTAAAGAAAGGATTCTTCATCTGTTCAGATATATATACTGGCGACTTTTGTCTGCAGACCCAGCTGCAGCCAAACAAGTGGTTCTGGCAGAGAAACCTTTGATTTCTGAAGAAACGGATCTGTTGGAGCCATCACTACTTGATCAGTTAGTATGCCACATTGGTAGCCTCGCTTCGGTTTACCACAAGCCTCCATCATCTTTCGTCGATGGTGCACGACAACCATTGCGAGCTGGAACTGGTGTAACAAAGTGAGTTTTCAACGTTGTGGAGCGTCTGCTCAGCTTCATTGCTACTTCTAGTGGACAATCATCTATCGACTCCGTCAGCGGCGCTTCAGCTGGTGCAAGTCGCCCAGCTGCTCCGACGGTCATCCCTTCGCAAGACACCCTTATTGCAGACCTTCTGTCTTTGGATATTGGTGCACCTATGGGCCCTCAGATGAATACAATGCCACGTAAGAATCAGTACTTTTATATAATCTTATGAAAATCCTCTATCCAATAATGAAATGGGTTGCATCATTGATATTCAGCGTATGCGGCGCCTATGACAACTTCAACGGGTTTGGATGATCTTTTGGGACTTGGAAGCCCTCCTGTCGTAGATGCTGCTCCACCGGTTGCTGCTGCGAATACGTTCGACCCCCTGGCTAGTCTTGGCCTTGGCGGTCCTGTAGCTCCACTTCCAACTGTGCCGCCAGCAACAGCTGCACCAGCTTCTTTAGGTAGTTGATTTGCAATAATCTTCTCTACCTTTCTTTTGTTTTGTCGATCTGAAGCACCAGCGTTTGTTCTTTATAGGAGGGCTAGGAGACATCTTCAGTAGTCCCATGGGATTAGCTGAGACGGCATCATCTGGTTATCAGGCTCCCAAGCAGTTGTGGTTGGATGCTGCTAGGGGAAAGGTATTTATTTTTTGAGCCTAATGTTGACGCTAATCATTTGCTAAAATCTAGGGCACCCAAATCGAAGGCACCTTTGTCCGTCGTGGTGGTGCAATCATCATGGATATGACGTTTACCAACAAGGTTGGTAAATCACTCATTTCAAATGTCACAAGTAATTTTATCCATTGCAGGCCATGCAAGCATTGTCAGGATTTGCGATTCAATTCAACAAGAACTCCTTCGGCCTTGTTCCTGCAGAGCCGTTAAGAGTTCCCACTCCTCTTATGCCGGGACAAAGCGCGAATGTAATTTAGCGTTTGTGGACTTATTTGTCAATTGCAAATCAAATTCAAGGTTACGTTACGGTGCGACACCACTGGAGCCGTACAGAAAATGGACCCGCTCACAAATCTGCAGGTATCTCATTGACATTACAAAATTTTCTCTAGATTCTGCAAGATAGTATTATACTTCTTTATTTAAAAACCTTTTATACATACATATGTACATACTTACAGTATTTTATGGTATCCAACCCCCAGTGTCTATGAAATTTTTGATGATTTCGTTTTTTATGACTTTGAAGATGTCTGCCATAATTTTGGAGTCAACTGCTTGCGTAAATCTGAAAGTAGTTGTCGTTTAGGTTGAAAATAAGAAATTCCTCTACCCACCTCATATAGACCCCTCGACCATATGTTTCTCTTCGTTGCTTCTTTATAACGTCATCAAATTTATCTGCTAATGCATTGTACAGCGCATAGATATCACATTGTCCATCGCTCAGCTTCAATTTATCTTCTAAAAGATAGGATGTATGAAGCTGCGATTTTCTTCTATTTATAAAGCTCTCACTTTCACCCATCGCATTTCCGAGAAATTTGGCGATCTCCATCCTCCCTTCTTTTGTCTTTTGCAGGTATGTCACAATGTCATCAAATCTGTCTTGCTTGTTGAAAAAGATCAGAAGTCCACATCTCCGCACTATATCCTCGCGCAAAATTATCTGAAAATCATCTTGAGAATGATTGCTTTTACCATGCTGCTTGCTTGCCTCTAGTATCTTAACGCTTCGTTCTAAAGCCGTCTTTGTGGGCTCATCTTCATCGGGTACATTGAAGTCAGCCATTGAGGTCACGAAAAGTACAAAATTTTTGTATCCCTCGCGATCTTGCGAGACCCAGTGATTGATGAATTCTGGTAGTTTTGCCTGAGTGTTGGAGTTAAGGTCTAGTCTTCAGCATAGTGACAGAGAAAAAAGTACCAGTTCGGTCGGCTGTCCACCCATATCATGTATTTGTATCTTCATGCTGCTTATACTGAATCTGAAGTCTTGGCTGTCTGTTGTTGGATATCTGAACATGGTTTACTAGCAATTTTGTTATGCTTTCATCTTTCGGAGTAGAGCTATTGCCGACTCAGAAACCCTTTCGGCAGCAGAAGACCAGGTTCATACTGATCCGTAACTTTCAGCACCGCGCTTGAACTGTGCGTTTTGCTGGAACTTTTCCATGACTAGCGAGTCAATATGAACCCAACCTAACACGCCTTCTACCCCTATCCGAATTGTGCCAAATCTACAGCATGAGAATTTTTTATGGGAAAACCCGCAAAATAATTGCTCTTCTTTTGCAAAGCAATGTTTAAGTAATGTATTGCTAGTAATTACCTGGAGTGCACGATGTCGCTCATCGTCAGCTCTGCTTCATCATCAAACAAGCGCTTGATATGTTCTTCAGTGAGGAAATGCAGTGTTCCATCCTCTAAGTGCCATATGCGTGCCATTTTGTCGTGATTATGCAATGTATCAGCTACCTGAATCATCATAGCAACGGTAGGGAGTCAAAATCATTGTTATTGAAGGTTTATTTGATAAGGATGGCCTTTGTGCTGATTACGAAAGTAACTTTCATCCAGAGAAGTGGAATTAGGTCGATCCACGTTTCACCTTAACCTTATATGAGGCATTGACATATGATGATCTTGAACGCCATGGCAAGTAATTTCTTTGCGAAGAAGCAAACTGTATGTTGAAGTCTGTAGGTGCCGTAATCTCGGTAAAAAGGCCACTATCATGCGAAGTGAGTCTCATTTTCTTGATCGTTGAATCGATAGGCTAGCAAAGCATAGCAAAATTGAGTTTTGGCTTGTAGCCAAACAACTACGTTCTCTCTTAGGTTTTTCTTTGGTTGGTTGGTTGGTATGGCTTTACAATTCGTACTTGATGGGCCCTCAGTTTTCAAAGGGGTAATAACTTTAGAACAATCAAAGGCATAAAGCGGGTAAATAAATCAGAATTATGAGGAAAATCCAAAAACTTGAACTTACATTTGGATCTATGAGAACTTCGACCAAGTCCTTGCCAAGCGCTGATGGAATGTTCATATTGAATTTGCCTCTTCCTTCGAGGTCTGCCCTTTCAACCATCTGGATGAGAGTCTGGGCACTTTCGACAGCCGAACAGTCGTGACCCCATTGTATTGTTTGCTAGCAAGCAATCATCAGAATGCGTCATTGCAAAAAATTCTGATCTAATCTTACTTGTAGAAGATTGTAGACGGCATAAGTGATGTTAATGCGAATAATTTTTCGATAGTGCACAATCTCTTCTTCGGAGAAAATGTTTTCCGGTGGAATGAGATTCCATTCATTGTCGTAAGCCTGAAAAGAGCTTTGTGAAACAGTCATTTATCTAATATTGTGGCTAACCTTATAATTTTTCGGTCTTTCCTTGCAAAGACATTTCAATTGCCTTATGACCGTAGTCTTTCCAGCTGCACCAGTCCCTATCATGAAAAAGCGAACAATTTCCTTTTCTTTCGGCACCTGAAAGAAATTGTTGACGCAAACATATCAAAGTGCCGCTTAATTTTTTTACACTTGGGCTTTTTGCCGCAATAAGTCACAAATTCCTCATTTTTGATCAATTTTTAGGGTAAAATTAATGGAGCAAAGCAAGCTCTACTATGTTGTCCAAACTGCTTCTGATTTAGACGAAGCTTGTAGAAAATAAAAATGATCTTAATGCTGAAAAGGAAAAAATTGGAACTCTGTCTAAAGAAATCAAGCGAAGTTCGGAAATTGTTCATGCATTTATAATCTGCATCATGCTTTCATATTTGCGTTGCCTTATCTTGGTCAGTTGGAAAAACGCGAGTTTTTGAATTTGTATTAATGCAATGCTGAGCTGTTCTAACACTAATCTTTGTATATTTGTACTTTACAAGCCTTCAGAAGTATTAGGTTGTCAAGAAAATAATGTCGTTTTCACTTTGCTTGCTTTAACAAAGCAACCAGAGTCAACCCTATAAAGGATAAGCGGTATTGCTCAATAGAGTAAAGCTAGCTCTACAAGATGGCGTTCATGATTTTACGCCAAGCTCGATCCACGAAAAGTTTGAACTCAAAATCTAAAGGCTTCCAAATGCTCAAAAAATCGAAAAAAAAAATCAGATCTTCGTCCAAATAATTTATACGGACCTCCCAGTTCACACACGTCAATGCATTCGATATCAGACACCCATATGTGCAGTTGCCGTGTTTTCTCCTTGTCTGAAACAGAGAAAACAAATTTTTTTAATGATTTTCTCAAAGCAATGCTGAGCCCTTCTTGCATATGTAGTTCGGAATGGGCTGAAAATCTACAGTTATACTCACTTAGGCTTGTGGTATAGAACTGCATATGCAAGAAGGGCTCAGCATTGCTTTGAGAAAAAATTTTTGTTTTCTCTGTTTCAGACAAGGAGAAAACACAGCAACTGCACATATGGGTGTCTGATATCGAATGCATTGACGTGTGTGACTGGGAGCTCCGTATATATTATTTGGACGAAGATCTGATTTTTTCCGATTTTTTGAGCATTTGGTAGCCTTTAGATTTTGAGTTCAAACTTTTCGTGGATCGAGCTTGGCGCAAAATCATGAAACGCCATCTTGTAGAGCTAGCTTTGCTCTATAGAACAATACCCCTTATCCTTTGTAGGGTTGACTTTCGTTGCTTTGTTAAAGCTTGTGTTGTGCTTCGACATTATTTTCTTGACAACCTAATACAACCGTGAATTTTCAATCTTTCACAAGATCTGGCCTTTAAAAAAGCAGAATCAAATCCCCTTGTTAACTTTCTCCTGCCAAATTTAGTACATTTCGAAGACTGGCTTTCATGGAAGGCTGAAAATTTACAGCTCTACTACTAAACACACGATTTATGCACTTACTAGTATGGGGACAGCTCTGCATTGCTTTGAAAGCTTGAAAATTCCCTTTTCTTGATCTCTAGCTAAAGAAGAAAATAAGGCAACCGCGTATATGAATGTCTGATGTAAAGCGAGTATAGTGAGCAAGTTTGGATTTTTTCTCGTTTTTGAGCATATGGATCCTCTAATTTTTGGCTTCGAACTTCGCTTGAATTAAAGTTGTGCAAATGTCCAAACACCCTCTTTTAGAGCTTGCTTCACAGCAGCAAACGTTGCTCTGAAACATGATTAGAAATAAGAAATGTGGAACTGCGGCGAGCATTCGGAATGTAACGAAACTTGTTTAACAATTAGTACTTCATGAAACTGCAAGGAACCTGAGCATTTGGTGGTTGTGTTGGACAGATGATGGATGAAATTTTGGAGCTGATACTGCCCATGCTAGCAGAATAAGTCAATGCAATGGTTCATCTGACTTCATCAATGATAAGAAAGTCTTCCGCTGCTGATAGCACATGGCGCGAAAAAAAGGCAATTGCCTTACTTGATTCACGGATTGTTTGCTCAAGAGTTCACTAGAATGGAGTGTTTTCTAGATTCGGCTGATCGGAGGTGTATCTTGGTGTTCATTTGAAAGTTGCGCTTGTTCGGATATATTTATCCATTTTTCCCTTAAGAAATGCCTCAATCTGCATTCGCTTTTCGCCTTTTTTCTAGACAACATAATAAGCGTATCAAGACACTTTTACGTGATTTTACATTAGCTTGTGACCTTCGAAAATGATAAGTTTATTTGCACCTAGAAAGTTTGTGACTGTGTAGGAGTCCAGAAAGTTTGTGACTGTGTAAGAGCCCTCGATTCAGACAAGTTTGAGCTTTTGATTGTTTACATCTTCTGGTGCAACGATACAAAGAATCACGGGACGGAATGCAAGTTTTTGTGTGGTGATGTTGTGTTCTTATCAGTATGTCCTGGAAAACTTCTTCGAATTCCTAGAATTTCTGACACAATCTTATCGCACATATTTTTTTCTTATTCGATGAACAAAAAGAACTCAAAAAACTCAACAGATGCCAAAGTCCAGCAGAATCGCTGCCACTTCAGTGCCAATTTGCGGTAGAGACAACATCTGCGCGAGAGGAAATGTCGCAGTTCCTATAAATTACAGATTGCACATCTTCAAGTTTTGCTACTCAGGATGGAGGACTATATGTCGCCGAATGTGGAAGAGTCCCGCACGGATTTCCTGCAGGAACGCATGTCCGCGCATATACAAGGGTGCGTATTTGTCGCAAATGACCGCGGGGACCGCCTTTTTTCGGCGATATATAGTCCTCTACCCTGCTCCTCATGACCACTTTGTACGCGCAAGTTTGTTTCCACTGCAGAAGGACGATATCAACCGTTAATTTGAAGGCAGCGTCCAGGCAAACCTGACATATGGGGCTCTCACGTGGATCGTAATTTTGAGGCCCTAGCTAAGCCACTGCCCAAGCGGCAGCTCAGGTAGTGCTCCAACGGCTGAGATATCTCCTCGAAAGTGGACTCCCGGATCTTATTTCGCATGGATTCATGGCGGAACCCATGGGTCCTCGCGCGAAATTGATGGGTTACGCCATGAAGCCGTGAAATACGATCCCGGGGTCCAGTTTCGAGGGGAATATCTCAGCCGTTAGAGCACTACCTGAGCTGCAGGTTGGTCAGTGTCTTACTTAGGGCCCCAAAATTACTATCCACGTGAGAGGCCCATAGTCCAGATTTGCCTGGACGCTGCCTTTAACTGAACCATATATGGACGTAGGGTTTTTAGGTAGTTATAGTAATGCGTATCTCACTCACTATGCAGTTCTTCACGTCGTTATCTATTTATTTGTTCTCTGTTTGCTATATGTGAAAACGTTCGTACTCTGAATTCTACCTTATCGGTGGAAAAAACAAACAATTACGGCGAAGACAACAGACTGAAGAGCACATCATTGTAAATTTTTTGTAGCCCACTTTATTTTAGTTTTTATCGCAGCTAGTCTCCTCATATGACGAGTCGATGTTTACAGGCCCTTTTGTCAAAGAAAATCATTTTTGCTTTTAAGCAATGGTAACTCGCTTACATTTTTATGACAGGGATCTATATGATTGGGTAAATTATACCAGCTACTTCAGGTTGCCGTCAAGAATGACATCGATGTATTCTACTTCGCGTGTATTGTCCCACTATTGGTGTACTTCCATGAATCTGGTCAAATGGAAAAGCGCGAATTCTTGGACATGTGGAAAGAGATTCCAGAACAGAACGAACAGCAGTTCACAATTCAGAATACACAGAATCTGAATGCAGGTAGGACAAGGACGTTTTTTTTTTGTTGTGATATTTTGTTTTCTTGACGAGATGGTAAAATATTAAGTGGAATAGAGCCAATTTTTGCTTTGAGCTTCAAACTTCCTTATATGATTCATTGACCACTGAAAAAAGGTTTGGCATTCGTAATGACTAGTCTTTCTGCAATAAATGCACTCAATAAAACGATAAAATATGTTCGCTAGACTGTTTCAACGTTAGCAGATCTTCCTTATTTCTCAGTGAATCATCGCTTTATGACCACACAAGGATAGTATGTGGCAGAATGGCTGTAGTGGGTTGCCAGGGTCCGGAATTTTCACAATTTTTGGCCACAAAAATGATATCCTCTTTGCTTTTTCGGGCCAAAAGCGAAGTCTAGCGTGCTTCCATACGATCTACGCCGGGCCTGGTGGCCAACGAATGATGCCTAACCATTGACTTATGTTTCCATAAAAAACTTTGTTTAGACGCCATCTGTGCCAAACTCCAGCAAAATAACATCATGACAGTAGCGAGGCGTAGTGTTGATGGACAAGAACTTTTGTATCACTCCATCAAGTACACGAACAATATTTTCGTGCTTAGCGAGCTGAAAATCCATCAAGCATCCACGGTGCTTACGGTGAGTGCTCCTTTGCTCGTTGTCTGTCCATTTATTTTTTTCATTCTTTTTGTTTTTCAGTTGTCGCTGAAGTCTCGACATGTTCAAGCAGTAGCCAATATGAACGATATGTTCCAGCTTATCCTGAGTAACTAGAGGCTTGTAGATTAATCTGTTACTTTTGCATACATATAATTATTGCACGTTAACTTTTCCCATTCGCTTAAATTATTCTCCTCCTACGATTCCGCTTGGTTGTGCAAGTTCTGTTCCGTGAATCTGTCATAGTATGTAACATAGTCAAAGTAATAAATCACTTATATCACCTAGATTTTTCCTTTTTTGTTGTGAAAAATTCTAAAGATCAAAACTTTATTTAATTTCAGACGATTATGGACAAGTAACAAAGCCACAATCTCATTATGTCAATTCGTTATGCAGATAGTAGATTAGCATGAAGACAATGAACATTGTTTTCTTTCAACCAACAGGTGCCGAAATTTTATGTTCTTGTTTTTGAAGACCTTTGTCCTTTTCCTTTACTTTCTGGAAAGATATTATTTGGCTTGACTCTTTATAGTTGAAAAGGGAGTCAAATAGCTTTGAAATGCAGCATCTTGTGTCTTAAAGTAGACATTCCTTACCTTTTCACCTCCAAAGTCTTCTTCATGCTCGTCCAATTTCATATCGGTCATTTTGCCGTCTCCTGGTGGCCCAGTTGGTCCTGCAAATTCGTGCGCCATGTCCCAATCCAGCGGGTCTGTCGGCTTGATGTTGTTGGCCTGAACTTGCTCATGTCTGGTGGGCTGAACCTGTAGAATTTAACCCTTATACCTTACAAGCATGTTGTATACAATAGTATATAAAGTTGTAGTCAGGTATAGAGAAGTAAGTTAGTTCATACAAATACTGAAAGAGAATCTAATTCTGCAAATTGTCGAAAAGTATAGTCTGATCTCAGACGAAGGCGGATGACCTAGGCGAATGCAGGTGAGCGCGGCTACCAGAAATCGATCTCGAGTTTTGCATCCGGCGCGCTCTAACGACAACATTTGCTCCGTCGCCGCTATCGCGACCGCTTCGCAATGATAAACCTTCCGCCTTCATTTGGGAGCAGACATTACTTCATTCTCCTGTAAACTTTGATAAAAAAAAGACTCACTTTGATTATACGTTTGTATTCCCTTTCTGGACAATTTCTGAAAAATACGTTCATTGCTTCCTCTTTGTCACGCACTTCTTCCTTCATTTTCAACACTTCTTCTCGATTATCGGCCTTAAAAGTGAATGTATAAGGTTTTTAATGCGTTAGCAGGTCAGAAATAAATAATAAAATGACCTATAAATAGGTCATTTTATAAATACTCACCTTATATTTTCTCCACGGTAGACCACCTGAAGTCCACTCAACGACCATGTACATCCATCCTTCTAAGTCGTCTTTGCGCGATTGCTCGATCTAAATACGCCTTGACCGGAGATCGTCGACGGGCGTGGCACTAAGTGCCTAAAATTCTTGAGCAAATAATATAATTGCCTGTTTCATGGCTGCAATCGGTGCGTATCGTGTTGTGCCGCGAAATGGGGCTACTTCTCGGGGTACTCGAACATCTTTGTCCTGCAATGTGCAGTTGAGGAATTGATAAACAAAATGCAGAAAAGCTGTCAACAAGACTGTAGCTTAAAAGAGCTTAAAAGCCATACAAAAAAGCCAAAAAAAACCTTAAAATCGAAGCCATACTCAAGAAACATAAGCTACTTCTCTAAAGGGGGACAAATTTGAAGTTTCATGGTCTTTCCCACCTTTTCCTGGAATTTTCTGCATAGTCCGAAATCCAGCATATAAATGATGTGATGTTCATTAGCGTCTTGTCGACCAATCGCAAAGTTCCCCGGTTTAATGTCGCGGTGAAGAAAACCTAGCTGAAATCCTCCAAACTTTCTGTGGTGTACTCACAATCCAACAGATTTGTTGGTAACATGGTGCCTCTGCGGTGCCGACAACACTTGCGCGTGAAAAATGGCCGCGGAATGCACATTCAAAATTTGCACTTTATGACTGTCTTTCGCGCACAATATTGCCGGCACCGCTTCATGATTCATCGTGAAATTTTTGAAAACTTATTCAATTTTGTCAGTTTATGTTCATTTCAATCCAATTCGTATCCGTCTTACAACTGACAAAAAAGAAATATTTTTATTGAGCAGTGCACTCTGAGTGCTTAGAAACTCTAATAAATAACAATCTTTGGCGCGTTCCGAAATTGATGAAATTACCCTGTGCAGTTCTTCTATGCAAATGAGACATTGTTCAGCTGCTTTCAAGGAAGTGTTAAGTGTAAATCGCATGGATTCTCGTTCTACCCGGAGATCCCAGAGATTTGTGCCAATCTAAAAATGATTCCATAGAACCTTCAATTATTTTTTTTCGCTATCTAGAATATTAAAGCAGAAGCTGAATCTCAAGGGCTTACGAGTTTCATGACAAGAAAAATGAAACGGTTTTCAATCTTCCCTCTATCTTCTATTGTACAAAAATGGCAACTTTTTATGAGTTGTGCTCCACGTAAGACACGGCAATCCATCGGTAGTACCTTCAAATAATTTCCAAGAATTGAAAGGGTTTGCCTCAATATGCCTCAAGTTCACCTTTTTTCTCGCACATAGCTTCTCACATTTTATAGCAAATATCTTGTTATCACTTTTTCGAAGCACTTCGTAAACGGCACCATAGCCTCCTTTGCCTAATAGCCTCACACACTAAATCGTGTGAATAAATAGAGTCAAGAGGGAGTTTTTTACGCCTTAGTAGATCCCATTGTTAATACCATGACCTGACGAGAATGTCGCGTGAGAAATAACAATGGACGCGGGTCATGAAATTGCCAGCCTGTATGTTGTTTTTTCGGTCACGGACCTTCATTTACGGGAATGTTCAAAAGTCGACCTTCATGGGTCCTTACGTGGGCAGATGACTGATGTTGATGGCAAGAAGCAGGGAAGAGTTGGAGGCGGAAGTGCAGAAGTGGAAATCCGAACTGGAATTACAGGCCTGAAGATCAACACCCGCGAAGACCGAGTACACGGAGCTAGGAACTCAAACGTCTAACACTATTTAGATTGGCCTCAATCGCATGTTTGCAGATGGTAGGCTTCAAGACGAGATTACCACAGGATAAATGCAGCTTGGACGAAATGAAGAAGCCTCACAGGGAAATCCCGTGCGATAAGTGGATGCCGCTCAAGCTGAAGTCATAGCTGTATGAACTGTAACCGATCCAGCTGCTGTATATGGCAGCGAATGTTGACCGTGTACGAAAAACAAAGTTAGAAGGATCAGTGTGATGGAGACGCGTACACTATGCTGGACGGCCTATTCACCATGACGGACCAAGCCACCAACGACACTATGCGAGCCACGATGAAGGTTGTCCCGATCGCCGAGGAGATGCGGGAAAGGTTTCAGTGGTACGGACACGAAGAAGACCACATCGCTAGAGTGGCAATGTCTGTCGAAGTCCCTGGAAAGAGGCCAAGAGGAAGGTCCAAGTTACTGTCGGATGGACAAGATCAAAGCAGATTCAAAGGCAACTTCTCGACAAAGTACAGTCGAATCATTTCATATGATCATATGTGTCGCTGCACACATTGTCCACCTTTGGCGTCCCCATCTTGGAAGTGTAATCGCGAAAACGCAAGAGACCGACCGAATGTTATCGCTTACATCACTTTGTGAAGATTGGTACCTAAAAAGGGGAAAAACATAAAAGCATCGAAAACACTTAGCAGAAGAGCTGTCGTTCTTAAACTCCAATGAGGACGCCGTATCTCTTCAGCCAAGTGCAGAGCACACCATCTTTGAGAGAGACTTTCAAGGATGAGAACTTGTTTTTGGAAGGAATGATTGAGCTGATGAAGCAGCTGTTGCCGCTGACGAGACGGGCTACGCAACATGGGAATGTACACCATCAGCAGTTATTACGTACGATCTAAGTCATATCTACTGCATTTAGATAGTCTGATGTAGATTGAAGAACGATGAAGGAATTCATTTCTAGAACCTGTGACTCTTTACAGTGGCTTGCTATCCTGACCGGTCGTTGAGAGTGAGATCTCATAATGACCTACTAACGTGCTCCTATCACCAAGCCATTTTTAGTGAGTATCCTCTACAGCCGGTGGTCCACACTTAGCATAACTGAGTAAATGGTAATATGCGTAATCTAGTGCAATCGACTCTTGAAAATTCAAGAAATTGCAAGCGAGATTTGTCACTGGAAACGGAGCTCCTGGTTGTGTAGACATTGCCAGGCAGTATCTCGGAAAAAGCAAATATGTCTATCGTTTGCTCGCTTTCGCTAGAGTGGGCGGAGCACTGTCTACGTACACGCGCGGCGGCTTTGGATGGCGAGAGAGTACAAAAAACAATGCTCTAGGATGGAGGTTTATCGACCGATTACATGTCATGTCATGTCTGCAGTGGTCCGCCCACTCTAGTGAAAGCGAACGAACGATATCTTGATATGGTAGGCTCTTACACCAAATATGAAAACGAAGCAAGTCCAAGTCTCGACATACCCCTGTCAAGCAAACTTCCTTGAACCCGTCACACTAGCCATTCCTACACGCAGTCGGACGGGCTCGCTTTCCCTCCTATCTCGGAGAATGCATGCCGCAATGTTGTAACCATAAGGGTCCCCAACGACTTTGCCGTCCCCAACTTTTGCGAAAACTGTTCCTCGTCCAAATTTTGAACAAGGGGTCTTGGAAAATGCTGGTTTTCGCCTTTTCGGGCCCTTGATGGATCAGCGATAAGATTTTGGGCCGATTTGCCGAGCCACTGAATCCAATCAAGACATGCGATTTTGTGTCTGTATCCGTATCCTCGCATCTGTATTCTGAGACCTGAGAGCTCTGCCTACTCGAGTGGAGCAAGAATACAACATTGTTTTTCTTTGTCAAAGACGGTCAAATGTGAGAAACACTGAAGCTATTCACATCCTGCTGATCTTGGCTCCTGCCTCAATATGGACTGGTACAGGATCTGCCTTTTGAGTAAGTGTGCAAACGCAACAAGCCTCACCGTATACTTGTCCTTCCTCGTCTTCAACTCTTCACCTTCTCTTGGAAGTATATCGTCATCCTCCTCTGATGACATACCATGCAAGAACGTCTCTTCGTGAGAATGAAACTCATAATTTTTTTTGGAAGTCCAGTGTTTTGCACCAGTTCCCAACTATCAACTAACTGTAAACAAGGAGCTCTCAAAGAATTCGAAAGTTCTTTAAAGTAGCTGAATGTGGTCTCTAGTAGTGCCATTGTGGCAATCTACAAATGAACTTATTTGGATCGTTCATCTGTGTGAGTTTGGTATAAGGGTTAGGTAGGTGAGCGCGCTAATTATGAAGGTACCATTCTCCGTAGTCACTCATCTTTTCATCGATTTGTCAATCTTTCTATGTTTAAGCCAAAGTTTTCGAATTGTTGCAGGAGTAGAGGGCAAGCGAGCATGCTGGCTAAATAAGTGGCAGCCATTTGTAAGAATATCCATCGCCTTTATCTTCATTGATTTTTCAGAATTTCGTAAGGGAAACAGATTTGGAACTGGGGAATAAGTGTTCCGGAAAATATGATGTTGGGCTGCCACACTGAGGTTTGGGTCAGGGCACTCTATACTGTAAGATGGGGATGGATAGCTAAAAGTTCTTTTTCCACAAAATAGGGCTCCCTCTTTCTGACTGAGAAAGCGAACATTTTCTGCTTTTACACTATGCAAACAATCTGGTTTATACTTTAAAACATGTCTAAAGAAATTAAAACTTTCTTGAACTTTAGGTTGCCGTAATGTGCATTGTCGTGGGTATCCAATCTATCTATTAGGTTGTTGTAAAAATAATGTCCGTTTTTCTAGGCCTATTTTCCGAACAACTTCTTTCCTTCATAGCTTCTTTTTCGATATGGATTCTGCATATCATTGGAAAGCTTTCTTCATGTACTTTCCAACAGTTGTAAAAATTAAGCTTCTATCTCATCTGTGAGAATTTCAGCAGCATCTCAAACAGCTACACTCGAAAGCGAAAATCCGTTGCTTTAACTCCCTTGGCCACAATCCAGACGCAAATGAACGGGTTCTTTTGAAAACATATCTACTATATTGGTTGAACATTGTTTACCTATAGCATATTTAAATAGATTTTTTCAAAATATCTGAACCGAGAAATCGACGCCTCAAAATAGATACTCGCTGCTGGCATTCTATGGGTCCAAAGTTTCCCATAAGTAAGGCAATCGCCGAAGCTTCTCTCATTTTTGTATGCGTGAGGTTAGGACATCTTTCCCACAATTTTAGCAGAAAAGCTTAGCTACTCGGTGTATAAAGAATTTCAAATTTCCATACTTTGGGGCTTTCTGGCCTTCCACAAATAGGCTCGAAAAGTGAAGAAATTTGAATTTCTATCTTTTCTATTCGCAGGACTCCTTCATTAAAGTCTCTTCTAAGTAGAAGCATACTACAGGCTTGTGTCTACAAAATAAGCTAATTAGCAGCCAAAGGAACAAAACTCGAAGGGAGTTGTAGTCTCACAAAGACGAGGTTTTTGAAAGAAAAACTTTCGGTTTTTTGACGCACGGTTTTCTTCCCATTTGTGATATCAGTGTATGCAGGTGCGCGTTAGGTTAAGAAAGGTTTACTGCTTCATATGGTTTTGATTGCCTTCAAAAATATGAAAACTGGACAAAGTTATAGCCTATCAAAGTGAAATTTTGCAAAACGGACATTATTTTTGCAACAATCTAATACATGTATAGTTCATTCGTTGAACGTACGCACTGCTCATCACTGTGGAACACGCGCCGCATGATAAAACGCTTACCCCAGTACAAGTTTGCCATTGTACAAGTCGTGCTCCCGCACCAATTCAACCACTCCGCGCGTGGTCCGCAGCGTCCGAGCAGTCCGTGCGCTCAAGAACGAATTTACGATAGGCATGATACTCATGATAACCTTTCCTTGCTTTGCTGGCTGATGCAATGACGTTTTCTAATTTGACAGGTGTTGTAAACCTTTCAAAACAAAAAAGGTGGTCGTGCCTGATAACACAGGTGCATAGTGTAGCATTCGAAAACTGCCTCAGTGGACGTACTTCAGCATACGTATGCAAACTGACCCAAATTTAGAGCTCTGCCGTTGTTCATGCCAGTTTCTACGCAGTCCGGATGGTATATTTCTGTGAATGACATGTATGATCGTCTCCACGATTCGTGTAGAAGGTGTAATGCAGACTTTGTCTGATAAAACAGGTAAACTTGTTAAACCTCCACGTCATAGCATTGTTTTTTGTACTCTCTCGCTGTCAAAAACCGCCACGCTTTAAGTTGGCAAAACCCCGCCTTTACACGAATCGTGGAGCCGATGATAGATAGTATCTTTTTGAATCGTCAATGTGGCGTTCCTTTGCATGTTCCTTGTATCTACATGTCGGTGACAGTGTGATGATTTTGTTTGAGGCACCAGATCTGGTTTAGAGTCAGAATTTTTCACTGTGTGAGATGTATTAGGGTATCTCATAATTTTTTTACCTTTTTCACTCTAAACATCAGCATTTCTCGAGAATTGAGGCACCTACGAAGAATACAAGTTGTATGGGCCATATGATCACATGTGTCATGAATCCCCTGCTTCATGATTTGTCGTAAAGAAGTCGCTGAGCGTTCTCATAGCGAACGAGATATGTTTATCATTATGTTTTGAGAATGGCAATAGTTCTTAAAGGGGGAGCCGAGGAACGGGCGGCAAGTTAGACGGGTAAGCTAGCCTCTTACCTGCCAGGCGAGGAGCCCGGTAAGTTGTGGAGTCTCCACTAAACAAGATGAAGCAAGTTCTAAGAGCAACTCAATTATCATGACTAGTCTGATGATATTTATTTAACAAGTTTGATAAGTAGTAAGTTTGATGATAATAATTTGTGCCTTATGTTTGAATAAATATTTTACTTGCACGTCGTGTTGTCAACCAGGAAATCTTACTGGAACAGTACGAACATGGTGCATCGGCCGAATCTGAAAATTGCCGGATAGTCAGCTACAAGCGTGGCAAGGTAAAAGCAAGGCAAGGTGAGGGCAAGGCAACAGGAAGTATAGCGGAAGTGCTCTGGTAGGGTCCACTCGAGCACAAAGCCTTTTCTTACACCACCATGCCCTCCTTGCAAAAAATTGAAGAAAAACAGAAGCGCTTCATAAATGCAGCTGCCTTGATGAAAAGTACCGGAAAGGTACAAAGTTTTCACTGTCGAGTACCGGAAGGGTACAAAGTATTTCATTAACAAGTATCGGAAGGATACAGAAGTACCAGAAGGGTACAAATTTGAAAATGATGATAAAAAAGAGATTTGACATCAGTAGTTCAAAGAACAAAATAATTCTCAAAACAAAGTTGTCTAGCGAAAAAATTATTGATACGCTAAGTAAAGACATTGAAAGGATCTCATAAGATGAAAAAGAGATAAGCACTTGAAAACAAAAACAAGAGCCATTACAAAAGAAACTCAAGCCGACCATGCTCCACCTTGAAGATTTCTTCATTTGAGACCATTTGTTTGACGATTTTTGACAGGTTGTCCATCTCAGCCTTCAACCTAAAAGGCGCAAAGCAAAGACTCACTAGACAAATCAATGAATTGGTAAAAATATTACAAGAAGCTGAAGAATATACTCAACTAAGGCAATTTCCTACGGTAATGAAGGAGTTAGAAGATTTTTTAGCAACTAAACCGATCATGGTAAAAGCTCTGAGCATGACAATGGAAAGTAAGAAAGAGAACATATGGCCTTTTTACAATGAATGCGTAAGCAACATCATTAGCTCCAAAGAAAAACTAGAGAGGATGGAAATGTAAAAGGTAATTTCGAGCAATACTGGGAAGAAAAAAGAGGAGATTATTGGTTGGAAACCACATCCGAAGTAATTGACAATCTAGATAAAAGGTTAGTAGAACTTCAATGCCAAGAGGCTCTGATGAAAAAAGAACAAGAAAAACACAAAAAAGTGGAAATGAAAAACAAAATACCGCCATGAGTCATCGTTTGTTTGGAAACGAGTTGAAAATTCCAGACTTTGACGGTAAAGCAACAGAATTTGACTCATTTTGGGAATTATTCGAAGAACTAGTTCACAAAGAACCCTATTCTAACATTGAAAAGCTATCCATTTTTCTCAACTGTTGCAAAGGAGACGCTGCAGAACTTTGAAAATGATACCGAGAATTGAGAGTTCATATAAAACAACAATAAACCAATTAAAACTTCTATATCAAGATCCAAAAAGAACTACTATAACAATGATAAGGCAAACTCCAGGTTCTCTCTTCTCTGAATCTGGGCATCTTGTGTCGTAATTTGATGTAGTAGATGTTTTCGCCAAGCCCAGATAGTACGGTGAATCTTTATTTGACCTAACGTTTCGACAAGGTCGTCTTCTTCGGAGGTCTGAAAGATGATTGCAGTCTTGACCTATGAAACTACGCCGCCAAACGCCATCTCCGTACTTATCGAGTCTAGACCTCGTCTCATGCACAACGTACAGAGAGGCATGTTGGCAGAAGAGACCGACCGTTGATCCACCGTGGTAAGGATGTTAGTAGTCCGCAGGAAGTAGCGGACGATAGCCGCAGATGTTGAAGACGGGCGACACTGAGTGTCACTCGGTGTGTCACGTCTATATATATGGCAGGCTACTGTTCACATAGTGATAGAAAGGGCAAAAGATCATTTGTCATTGATAGGCATTCATTTTTGTTGTTCATGCTTGGGCTCTTCATAGAGATCCACAAAGCTTCTAGTATCTTTCGTGCAGAAATTTCCGTCTCGTACGCCAAGATAAAACATTTGAATAAAAGAATATCATAATACATGCAAAATCAGCGCACCCTACAGCGACGAAACGTGCAATTATTAAGAACATGTACAGAACAGCTGTAGAAGTTAGCACTGGCGTAGAAGAACGACTTGCATCTACTAGCTTGGCTACAACGATTGCGCGCAGCAACGGCTACACAGATCCGAATAACGCTAGACGTCCACGATCTGGTTTATATAGTCGAACTGCACGTACCGACAAGAGAGCCCCACTTTGCATACCTTTCATCTCCGATGAAATGAGTGCAGCTTTGAAACAATGCATTGCGCGAGCACAACTGCAGAATGAGGTTGTACTGGTAAACATCCCGAACGATAACATCAGGAGGCAGTTGGTGCGAAACAGGATATACGATACAGAATGCTTATCAGAGCAATGCATTGTTTGCCCGTATGGAAAGGTAGGAGATTGCGCGAAGTCAGGGGTCATATACCAACTAGAATGTTTGAGTTGCAAGGCTTTCTATATAGGTGAGACGGGCAGAGCATTAAACATCAGAGTCAAAGAGCACTTAGCGAACAAAAGACGAGGGAATTTAGTATCGCCGTTGGGAAAACACAGAGTTGAAGCACATGGCGGAACTGATTTCGAGGTCAAATGTTTTATCTTGGCGTACGAGACGGAAATTTCTGCACGAAAGATACTAGAAGCTTTGTGGATCTCTATGAAGAGCCCAAGCATGAACAACAAAAATGAATGCCTATCAATGACAAATGATCTTTTGCCCTTTCTATCACTATGTGAACAGTAGCCTGCCATATATATAGACGTGACACACCGAGTGACACTCAGTGTCGCCCGTCTTCAACATCTGCGGCTATCGTCCGCTACTTCCTGCGGACTACTAACATCCTTACCACGGTGGATCAACGGTCGGTCTCTTCTGCCAACATGCCTCTCTGTACGTTGTGCATGAGACGAGGTCTAGACTCGATAAGTACGGAGATGGCGTTTGGCGGCGTAGTTTCATAGGTCAAGACTGCAATCATCTTTCAGACCTCCGAAGAAGACGACCTTGTCGAAACGTTAGGTCAAATAAAGATTCACCGTACTATCTGGGCTTGGCGAAAACATCTACTACATCAAATGATAAGGCAATTGAAGAATATGAAACAAACGAGAGACGATGCTAGGTCACTTGAAAACACTCTAAGTGATGTAGAAACAATAAT
This sequence comes from Cylicocyclus nassatus, assembly GCA_958299035.1. Taxonomy (NCBI): domain Eukaryota; kingdom Metazoa; phylum Nematoda; class Chromadorea; order Rhabditida; family Strongylidae; genus Cylicocyclus; species Cylicocyclus nassatus. Next base: position 30,077,267 of record CATQJL010000223.1, on the reverse strand, counting down.
TGCGATTCTACGGAGAAAAGGTGAGTGCGTCGGTACCACATAATTGATAAGCATGGTAATCGAAACATTTCCGAAACCATACAAGATGAAAATCTCAAAAAATAATTCGACTCAGGCAAGGACTGGTCTGTTGCAGAACTCTTGCACAATATATCTCTTATTGCAAAAAGACGTGAGCACTTGGAAAACCGCATAAAACCATAGTATTCAATGTTTACAACAGTTGACATAACAATGTAACAATAACAAATAACACAAAAAAACCCGCAGCATCCACTTGCGACCTGGACTTCATCGCCGACGATATTATCACTGTGATATGCATTTTTCATTGTAACACATAAAATTTTGTATTGTTTGTAAACTTATTTTTGTAAGACATTGCTTTGAAATGATCATATGATAATAGTAACTTTCAATTTCCTTTTCGTGGGAGGAGTGTCATGAATCCCCTGATTCATGATTTGTCGTAAAGAAGTCGCTGAGCGTTCTCATAGCGAACAAGATATGTTTATCATTATGTTTTGAGAATGGCAATAGTTCTTAAAGCGGGAGCCGAGGAACGGGCAGCAAGTTAGATGGGTAAGCTAGCCTCGTACCTGCCAGGCGAGGAGCCCGGTGAGTTGTGGAGTCTCCACTAAACAAGATAAAACAAGTTCTAGGAGCAACTTAATTATCGTGACTAGTCTGATGATATTTAATGGTAACAAGTTTGATAAGTAATAATGATGGTAATAATTTGTGCCTTATGTCTGAATAAATATTTTACTTGCACGTCGTGTTATCAACTAGGAAATCGTACTGGAACAGTACGAACAACATGCTTGGGAGGATCTCAGGACGTCTAAAGGCGGAGTTGCCATCTTACTTCACCCATTTTTTCTTTATTTCTAGCTAAGGAAAAAAATTCGAAAAGTGTACAATTGAATGTGCGATGTGTCAAGCATATGCTAAGATAAATGGGTCTTTTAGCTGGTTTAGAGCGGAGAAACGATTTGCGACAGAAAAGTTCATTTTTTACTACTATCAGATTTCAGCTTAGAACTTTAATTGGGATACGGTTGGTGTAGACTGTTGATAGCCATCTTGTAGAGCTTGCTTTGCCCTGTCGAATGATCACTCAAGCCACATCAGATAAACGAAAGATACAAAAAGACGACGGTTGTAGTAGAAACAGTAAAGAATTATGAGACACCCTAATATTTCACTTCTTGAGGAATAACATGTTTCAGATCGCGGTTCGTGCGGCAAAAGCATTCACTTTTGCTCGTTAGTCAACAAAGTGATCTCAGTTTTCTTAGAATGAGCACTATGTCTGTGATCAGCATGTCAAGTAAGCTCCATACCCAATGTTCCGAATGATTTTGAAGTCTTTTTTTCTGTTCATCTGAGAAGAACTGCTGTGTTTTTTTGGAAGTCAGAGGCAAGATCTCAATAAATGGTGACCAAATCCGGCTATGTCGCACATGGTACACTTTAATATGAAGAATACCGTTTTTCTTTTGGAAACTGAACAAATATTAGGTTGGTGCAAAAGTAATGTCCGTTCTGCAAAATTTTACTTTGAAAAGCTATAACTTCGTTAAGTCTTCATATTTTGAATGCAATTAAAACCATCAGAACCAGTAAACCTTTCGTAACCTAACGCGCACCTGCTCTTACTGATATCGCAAAGGAGAGGATAACCATATGTCAAAAAACCAAAAGTTTTTCTTTCAAAAACATCGTCTTTGAGAGATCACAACTCCATTCATGTTTTTTGTTACGGCTGCTAATCAGGTCATTTTGTAGACGCAAGTCATTAGTATACGCTTGTATAGAAACGACTTTAACGAACGAGCTTTGCGTAAAGGAAAAGATAGCCAAAATTGTTCACTTTTTTGAGCTTATTTGTGATATGGCAGGAAGTCCCATACTATGGAAAGTTGGAGTTCTTCATGCACTGAATAGTTAAGTTGTTCTGCATAAATTGTGGGTAAGATGTCCTGACCTTGAACTTACAGAAATGAGCGAGTTTTCGGTGATTGCACTAATCAGGAAAAATTCCGGACCCCAGGCAGCTAGTATTTTTTTAGCGGCATCGATTTTTCAGTTCAGGTATATTCGAAAAACTTATTCAAGCAATAAGTTATAAGTAAAAAATATTCATCCCATACAGTAGCTATGTTTTCAAAAGAATTCGTTCATTTGCCCTGAACTGTGGCCATATAGTTAAAGCAACGAAATTTCGAATATGAGTGCGAATGTCCAAAATGCTGGTGAAATTCTCACGTGAGGTGGAAGCTTAATTTTACCGCTGTTAGAAAGCACATGAAGAAAGCTTTCCAATGATGTGCAGAATCTGTATCGAAAAAAAAGTCTGGATTAGAAAAGTTGTTTGGAAAATAGGCCTAAAAAACGGGCATTATTTTTGCACCAACCTAAGTTACATGCAGGGTCAAGCTTGTGATGCGACTGTCGCAACGGGGGGTCGTAAAGAGGGTACCTAAGGGGGGGGTCGTAAGAGAAGGTAGTTAGGCTAAAATACCCTACGCTTGAAAGGGAATCAAAAAGCAGATGATTAGTTATGTCAATAAATCTGTTGTGTCCTTTGGATTCGGACACTCCTTCGTACCTTCGTCCGTTGGGCGGCACACGAGGAAAATAAAATATTTATTAGAAAATAGTAGAACAGCAAAATAAGAGAGGCAGATGAGTGAACAGACGAACTGACAATAGCTAACAGCGAGCGCCTTTTATAGCGCTTATTTCCCGCGCAATGAGGCTGCAGGCGCCTCAGCGAGGGCAGATCATACGAGGAAACAACTGATCAGACACTAACACAACACCTCCCCCAGTAGGGTAGTTACAACAGAACTAGCCTACGACAAAAGCATGAACTATAAATATGAACAACAAGAAATCGGTCATATATAGATAGCATATCATTTAAACAACTACAAACTAATGAAACAAACATACAATAACATACTATGAACTAGATTGGAACCGTTGTACCGGTCTTCTCGTTCTGCTCGACCTGCGAAGCGTTGTCGGTGGCGTGGAGGGCTCGTGGCTTGATGTCGACGTCGATGTCGTTGAATCTACGGGTGCAGGCACATCGCTCGCGATCGCTTGCTCGGAATTCTCGTCAGCAGCATTGCCACTCCTCGGTAGTGTGTCGTCTTCTGTCAGAACATCTAGCAGTATCTTCAAGGCTTCGGATTGTTGTTGAAGTTGTTGTCGCACGGCAACCTGTTCACTATCGCTTCGATGCCGTAGCTGATTTGCATGCTTCTTGCATATCTCATCACCAACCATAACTTCATAGTTGACGCGTCCAATACGTCTCATCACCGTTCCTTTCATCCAATGGAAGTGGGGTGGCTTCCATTGCTTGGCGTATACCAGGTCACCAACTTCGAAATCTTTTCGAACGACTCCATGCTTCTGGTCGAACTGATCCTTCATGCGCTCTCGTCTTCTTCGTGCGAGTGGGTCTTCTGTATCTTCTGTCATCGGTAGCAATAGCGTTAATCTTGTGCGCAAGTTTCTGCCTAGGAACAATTCTGCTGGCGTCTTGTCATTCAAGTTCGTGTTTGGTGTTGTCCTATACGCTTGTAACACCACATTTAGAGTCTCTTCTGTTGGCCTCTCCTCCCCCTCTAGTTTCTTGATTCCGCGTTTCAGCGTATCAACGAAACGCTCTGCCTGTCCATTCGATTGAGGGTGATACGGAGCAGTCCTTATGTGGGTGATTCCACCTTCGTCACACATCTTCTTAAACAAGTCCGATGTGAACTGGGTACCATTGTCGCTCACTATTGTTTGCGGCAATCCATACCTCGCAAACAAGTTCTTCAAAGCCTTCACCGTCTTCGCAGCCGAGATATTGCTCATCTCGATCATTTCCGGCCATTTGCTGTGCGCATCTACTACGACCAAGTAGAAAACACGTTGCATAGGTCCAGCGAAGTCGATGTGTATTCGCTGCCACACTCGAGTCGCTGACGGCCATGCTTCCAATGGTACCTTCGTCGGATTTTTGGCTAAATCCTGACATTTCGTGCATCTTCGTACCAAATCTTCGCAATCTTTATCAATGTTCGGCCAGTAGACGTAACTTCGAGCCAGCTTCTTCATCCTTACAATCCCAGGATGACCACTATGCAGTTCTTTCAGAACATTTCCTCGAAGCTCCTTGGGTATCACAACCCTTTCGGCTGACATCAGACATTGCTCCACGATTGACAATGTCTCTCTTCGATTTCGAAAATGTGCCAGTTCTCCATTCGCGTCTGGCCAATTTCCTTTCTGCACGTAACTGAGTACTTTTCTAAGTACTGGATCTTTCTTCGTCCAAGTTTGTACATCAAATACCGTTACTGGCAGTTTCCTTATGCAGCTCTTCAGCATGTAGTCAACGTCGTTCTCAACTGCAGCTATCACGACATCTTCTTCGGGATTCTGATTTTTCTTCATCAACCTTGACAAGCCATCAGCTTGTCCGAACTTCGTAGTCTTCACATACTCTATGTCGAAGTCATATCCAAGTAGAATTGTAGCCCATCTCATAAGTCGGTTAGCGGAGTAGACAGGAACTCCTTTCTTATCACCGAAGATGGCTAGCAATGGTTGATGGTCCGTCAACAATAGAAATTTTCGTCCAAATATGTACTTGTGGAATTTCTTGACAGCGAAGACAATTCCCAACGCTTCTTTTTCGATTTGCGAATAATTCTTCTCTGCTTTCGTAAGAGACCGCGATGCATGCGCAATTGGCTTTTCGGATCCATCAGGATATCTGTGCGATATCACGCATCCAATCCCATAGTCGCTGGCGTCCGCTGCCACGACAATCTTCTGTCTTGGATCATAGTGAGCAAGATTGAGCTCACTCGACAATGTATCCTTAAGCTTCTCGAATGCTTCTTGTTGTGTTCGAGTCCACTCCCACTTCGAATCCTTCTTCAGCATCGCGTCTAATGGTCCACGCAGATCCTTAATCTTTGGCATGAACGCCGCATAGTACGTTATCATGCCAAGGAAAGCCCTCAGTTGACTAACATTCTTCGGCTCATCCATATTCTTGATCGCTTCGATCTTCGCTAAGTTCGGTCTTCTGCCATTTCGATCTACTATGAAACCGAGGTATCGTATTTCTGGCTTGCCAAAAGAACATTTCTCTAACCGAATCCTGAATCCATATTCGGCTATCCTTGCAAAAACAGCTAACAAGTTCTTCATGTGTTCCTCTTCGGTTCTTCCACAAACCAAGATGTCGTCTAGGTAGGTTGCTACCCCTCGCAGACCACTGACCATCTTGTTCATAATTTGCTGGAAGATCCCTGGTGCTGTCTTGATTCCAAAAGGCAGTCTATTGTACTGGTATAATCCTCTATGCGTATTTATCACGACCATTTTCTTCGCTTCTTCTGACAACTCGATCTGCAGATAGGCGTCCGACAGATCTATCTGCGAAAACACCGTGCCTCCATTGAGGGATGCGAATATATCCTCCGGCAATGGCAACGGGTAATCATACGACTCCAGCGCTTTGTTGAGTCCAGTTGAGAAGTCAGCACACACTCTCAAGTTTCCATTGGCCTTTCTGACGCATACGATCGGAGCTGCCCACTCACTGTGCGTTACTGGGCTTATGACGCTTAGCTCCAACAGCCTATCAAGCTCCTTTTCGACAGCTTCGACCGCAGCATGGGGGACAGGCCTGCAAGCCTTGAACACTGGGCGAACGTTTTCGTCAACTCTCATGTGTGCTTTCTCTTTCGTGCAGAGTCCTAAACCTTCCTTGCAGACTTCTGGATAGGCTTCCTTTAGCTTCAGAGCGATGTCCTTGGTTTGCTCTGTCTTCACTTCAGCAACCATTCTGCTTAGGTGATACGACATATCTTCGTTCTTCTGTATCCACTCCAACCCTAGCAGTGAGTTGTGAGGCGTCACGTATGCGTAGCCTTCACTTTTAGATCCTTTGATTTCGTACTCACACCATAGCTTTCCATGGACTTTCATGGAGCCTCCACTAGCATTTTTGACGACCACGTTTGTCTGCTCCAACCGTGGAGCACCCATGCTTCTCCAAATTGATTCGTTTAGCAGTGTGATGTCTGATCCAGTATCTAGCAGGAAACTAACTGGATGACTATTCACTTTTGCTTCGATATACATTCGTGTCGAGTTGACATCCACCATCGCATTTGCAATCTTCGCTACGCTGTGCACATGACGTTTCGGTTTCGTCCAACTTCTGTTCTTACTGGTGTCGCTGCTTCTGTGAATTCTTCGTTTTGAATCTTGCTGAACAAGTGTTTTTCTCTCCGCTACCTGTTCGCAATACTTCTCTTTGTGACCTGTCTTCTTGCACTTCTTGCAAAACCACTGCTTCGCTTTGCATTCCCTGGCAAAGTGAGCTTTACCACAGTTCCAGCATTCCAGCTTCGTGGGTTCCTCCTTGCTTGTTGCTTCGACAATCTTCGCGCAACCAGCTACAGTCTCGCTGTCCTTCTTGAGACTGAGAAAGTTTTCGCACTCCAGGTACAATTCTTGTAGCGACATCTTTCGTCCAGCCTTGTACTCCTTGTCCAGTACGGCTATGAGTCGCTGCCTGATTTCTGCTTCTTTTTGGCTCTTCAGGCCAAATATCCATAACAGGCACTTGATTCCATCGCTGTCGAGTTCGTGAATCTTCGCCTTCTCGCACAATTCGTTCACTCTTCCAGTATACATGAGGTAATCTTCGGAATCCGTCTTTTCCAGCTTCAAACACTGATAACGCATAGTGAATTCCGAAATCTTCACATCGAACAGCTGCTTCAATGTTTCGACGGTTTCTTCGAATTTGATCGCGGTTACCTCCTTCGGTAGTACATGCCTCTGATATTTTTCAAAACTGTCCTTGTCTAGCTTTTCGCAGAGAAGCCTCACCCTAGCGCTCTCTGTCAGCTGCTTCGCATCTTCGACGAAGACTTCCTTGTAGCGGGCGTACCACTTGCTGAAGCCCATATCCGCCTCGGGGTCGAAGTAGAACTTTTCGATCCGATTACTGAGCGCGGACATCATGTTCGGCACTTCCGATGATGTACTGACTTGTCCAGTACCTGCAATGTGCTTCAGGAACATCTCCGTCATTTCTTTCCTTTCTTCTTTCATCAACTCTCGGAAATTCTTCTGGTCTTCTTTCATCAACTCTCGGAGGTTCTTCTGGTCTTCTTTGATCAGCTCCTTGAACATGGCCAACATTTCCTCTGCGCCTATCTTCGCCATGTTGACTGATGAAATCCGAATCGGCTTCGCAGTTTTCTTCGAGTAATTTCCTGATGTGCTTCGTCCGTATTCGGGCTACTTCTTGCTAGTAGCCGCTGCCTCCTGATCGCCACTGTTGTGTCCTTTGGATTCGGACACTCCTTCGTACCTTCGTCCGTTGGGCGGCACACGAGGAAAATAAAATATTTATTAGAAAATAGTAGAACAGCAAAATAAGAGAGGCAGAAGAGTGAACAGACGAACTGACAATAGCTAACAGCGAGCGCCTTTTATAGCGCTTATTTCCCGCGCAATGAGGCTGCAGGCGCCTCAGCGAGGGCAGATCATACGAGGAAACAACTGATCAGACACTAACACAACAAAATCTATAAAAAAGTGGAAATCAGAATAAAAAAGATAAAAAATCTGTAGAAATTCTCAAAAAACATTTACAAGAGCTCAAAACACTTTTGGAGGATGTATAATTTGATAAAATTGCTAAATGTACCGATTGCCGTAGAAATCTTGCTTCTGAAGCCCTCTTGAAGCCTCACACACTCGACAAAAGCGAATATCTTCACCAGCTGTAACCATCATAAATTTCTAAATCTTTTTGGAATGTTTTTCACGGGCCCATATGTTTTATCTGTACTTTGGAGATGCTCCGCTACATCAGTGCAAAATTTGGTGTTATTTTGTCAACTGTGGATTTTCTTATAATTTTATGTATGGTAGCAAAAAATCAGGAAAGGGGGGCCGTATCTGGGTCGCATCTAAATTTCTTCGGAGCTATTGAAGGTTTTTGGCTGCAATTTGCTGTAATATGAGGCCATCCTCCTACTTTCCTCCATAAAAATTGCAGGCTGTCTTATAACTTCTCTGGTAAGTTACAAAATTTTAAGCTCAAAAATCCGTTTTTGCTTTTTAGGATCGCATCAATATGCGAGAGTCGCATCTAAATTTTCTCGAGCTTACTGCTCCTTAAGCTGAAACTTTTTCTGTGGATATTCTGGGCACTATACTACAGGACCTGTGCTTTGCAGCCTCTCAGTCTTTTCCTGGCCTTAATTACAAATTTTCAAACTGACGTACTCATGCACGTTTTTGATAACGTTCTGGACGGCGCTCAATCAGTTTTTTTCGCGGGAAAACTGTGGAAGAGGTAGGAAGTAAGCTTCCTAGTCGAAAACATCTTTTATAGTTCAAGAATATCATTTTTTCTCAGTGCAAAAATTTGCGTCGACACGGGAATCGAATTTGCTGGTTTGAAGTATGCCTGAAAATTCAAAAAAAAACTTGCAGATTCTCAAACGTTATTGAAGGTGTGTATGTGTGCTACAGATGCTGGACGCACCCATTGGCCTAGAAATTCTGCTTCCGAAACCTCACTGAAGTTCTCACGCAGGTATTTTTTGAGATTGACATTCGTTTATGTAGGTTACCGCGAGGAATGTGGGCAGGGGAGGTAAGGGGGATAAATGAGGGAGGGTGGGGGGGGGGGGGAAGGGTGAAGGGGGGAGGGGTTGTACGTACGGATGGTGGGTACCTTCAAGGGGGGGGGGGGTTGTAAATGAGGGTCCCGGATCGCATCAACGCGCTTACCCTGGTTACATGTCGCACGCGTCGCTGCACTAAACTAAAGTCGTTGTTCGATTTGTCATTGTATATCCTAAACGGATAGCGGCTCAGCTTTATGAAGTTATTGTGAGGCAATCAAATCTCTAAGCCGCGAGCTGGTCTCATATGCAGCACCTATCCGAAACGTGTTGAAGAAATATTTTCCTGTAAATACGTATAATTCAGCGACTGCTAGCAATTCTGCATTGACACACATACTTTTGATGGTCCTTGCTTGGGGATCTGTGTTCAACAGAAAAAGGAGCTCATCTGGGCAAAAATCTTTGACGTGCATGTTTTCACAGAAAAGTCGGTGTAAAGAGGAAAATCGCTCGTTTATTTAGGGATTGCGAAAACAGAGTTTTTCTCTTGCGGTTCTCGTGCCGTTGCTAAGTTGTCTTCCTCATCTTACGAGCGAGACTACCCGAGCAAGATAATAGCAGTAGAGCATTCAGATAGAAAGTTCTCCTCCTTTTTTACTCAGTAATTCGCCACAATTGATGAAGTTCGGCAACGCCTGCAACACAACAATAGTTCCTGTCAAAAGTGCAATATCGCGTCAGAAACAGTAAACTGGAAAATAAGTGGAAGTTAAAATCATAGTCAAAACAGCGCTGTTTCTCGCACAAATCACAAATCTGAGCCGGCGTTTGTCACGTGTGAGTATATAAAACGATCATTTGACAGACGCTTATTACACTAATTTGGAGACCACAAAACAAACTCGGGATTCTAATAGGCAAGTGATTTTTATTGTAAACTCAATATAACTGGAATCTTTTGACGTCTTCATACCACTGGGAAACCTGTAGAGCTCGTTTTTTTTATGATTCCAGCATATTTAATGCTCGCACATACATTGAGAGACTCCTGCCCCTCCCTAGGAAAGGTTTTGGTGACGAGAGTAGGCATAAGAGAGATGGATAGCTATCAAATTTATGTCTAAGGAATTCCAGAAATCTTAACGGTTGTACAATAACATATTTTTGGTTTCCTTGCTGTGTGTCATCATCAAGCTTATTAGACTAATTCGGAGACCGCAAAACAAAGTCGGGGTTCTAATGAGACAAGTAATTTTTTATTCTGAAGTGAAACTCAATATAACTGGAATATTGAAGTTCGAGAAAGTTCCACCGGTGGGTAATTCAGAGTATGCTGTTAACTTTCAGACCGCGAAATCGCATGCGGCGAAAAAGAGTGCATTCTCAGCCATTAGCCAACAAAGGGACCTTATTTCATAGACTGTGTGCTACATCTGTAATCAGCTTGTCAGATAAGTTCCATACTCAAGTTCTGAGCGGATTCGAAGTGTATGATCTTGTCAATTGTGAAGGACTTCTGTGCTTTCCTGAAATAGGAACAGAAACTCAGTTTCTAACATTATCAAAAAGTATGCAGACGGTTAAAATCAGTATTGAAACTACGGTTTTTCTCTTTGATATCGAAGCAAAAGAAAGTTGTGACGTTGCACGCGTCGTTCGCGTTGCCGCACTTCGTTGCAACTGTTATTCGATTTGTACTCATCTCTCCTAAACAAATATCGGCGGCACGACTTTGCAGAGTCATTTGAAAAGTAGAAGCTTAGGCCTTTGACTTGATAACCTTGGACTAAAAGAAACCCCTTGTAAACTACAAAAAGACTTCAAAGCAGCGTGCTGCACTATGTGAAGCATCGGCCCGAAACGTGTTAATTAAGTGTAGAAAGTAAGCAAATCACTGCATATTTTTTGCAGCCCCATTCTTCTAGAATGATCAGTTGTTCTATAACATCAGCCAATATCCTGTGACTGTCTATATTCAAAACAAGTTAGATTTTTTTCTCAGAGAAAAATTACTACACGAATTTGTCAGCTCTCCAAAAATTCAAAATTGCACTCTGCCCTCTGAGCGGATAGCACCCGGTGTGGAGGTGGAGGTGACTAACTTTGGGCTTAGCAATCATGTAGAGCGTAAACCATCAATATCAAAAATTTATACACCTCCTGTCCTTTCAACTTCCTTCTCCACCCCCTCCAAGAACCCTCCCTCCTCACCTAACCTTTCCATTCTGAAATGAGAAATCTTCAAAAGATAAGAAAGAAAAAGCCGAAACAACAAACAGCGTACACCCAACCTCGTATTAACGGTAAGATCCACAGTCGAGGGTGATATGCTATTTCATGTCAGAGTGTCCCAAAAATGTGCCTACTGTTTGATTGGAAAAAGCTTCAGGTACCATTCTGTAGAGCTGGCTTCGACTTAGGTTTACGGCATGGAAGGAGTCACTGATCGCCCTTCATCAATGTAAGATTACGGTGCGAACTTTGACGAGGGTATTGAGCCATGAAAAGCATATATATGCTCTCAGAAACGAAGTAAAGCGACCAAGGACTCCCACATTAGGCTAATTAGAGTTGCTGATTCTATAGTTAGCACCGAATAATTTTTGAATTTTCGTATTCGAATGGTTTACTCGAACTAGAGAAGTCGAATATTCAGGAAAACGCACTTATTCTATTACTCGAATAGGCGAATAAATGAAAAACACTTTTATTCGAATGTTTGTTTATTCGACGAATCGGATAAACAACTTATTCGAAATTTTATTCGAAAATTCGAATATTCGAATAATTTAAGAATAAATTGTTTATTCGATTCGTCGAATAAACAAACATTCGAATAAAAGTGTTTTTCATTTACTCGCAAGCTTTACTCGAATATTTCCATGGAAATAATTCGCAATTGACAATTTGATGACTCACAAAACTCTCTCCTCCGAGTTTCCACTAGGTAGGTACACTTGATCACATTGGTTCCAGCAGAAGTGTGAAATACCGATGTCCAAGCCTAATTCGCCTTTTCATGAACACTTGCAGAAAAGGAATCAGTTATGATGCATTGATTTATTTTTTACTAGCTGGCTTACCCGGCTCCGCCGTATGTTCCAAATAGAAAATTCCATTTCTTAACCGATCCGGACCAAACTTGACACACATACACTTCGGGCCCCGGCGGGTGTCACAGTCCACTTTTCGCTATCGATCGATGTCGATTTTATCGATTTTTTGCAAAATTTGAGCTAGGGGGCTGGAATTTGGCAGGGGGGTGTAATCGAGCATGCTGATCACCCCCGTGGGGATGATCAGCATGCTCGATTATACCCCTGTGCCAAACTCCAGCCCCGTAGCTCAAATTTTGCAAAAAATCGATAAAATCGATAAAAGTAATGCACGATTTTAAAAACTAATATTGTATTCGGAATCCCCATGCTCACTTACCCCCCTGTGCCAACTCCCAGCCCCGTAGCTCAAATTTTGCAAAAAAATCGATAAAATCGATATCGATCGATACGAAAAGTAGCCTATGACACCCGCCGGGGCCCGAAGTGTATGTGTGCCAAGTTTGGTCCCGATCGGTTCAGAAATGGAATTTTCTATTCGGAACATACGTACACACACACAGACAGACAGACAGACATACAGACATACAAACAGACATTCAGCTTTATATATAAGATGCAAGACCTTTGAGACAACCTGATATTTGTTATTTCAAAAATTTTGAGTAATTGCAGAATCTTGACCTTGCCCTGCGCTTCAAATTTCTTTTTGATAGTCAGAATTCTAAATCACAAGCCATAAAACAAAAAATCCTCCATACGATTTTTGTTGTATAGTAAGGCCGCCAACGTCCCGCACTAACGCTCTCCTTATGAATATAACATACTAGCTGGCTTTCCCGGTCCGCTTGGACCGTGGGCCCAACGAAGGTCACAAAATAAATCTGTAGACCAAAGCGAGATCAAAGCTCACCCTGCTTTTATTTTCTTTCTTTCTTACCCCCACCTTTTCCTCAGTCCTGCACCTGATTGAATTCGGGTAGCAGCGGCTCTGTGGCGGACTTGTCTGCTTTCCTAACCGCACTTCGAGACATCACATCCTCCTCAAAGCGAAATGTAAATGAGATCTACAACTCCTTTTACATAGTTATTCGGAATTAACCCGACAATGATCAGAAGCCTTCATTTTCATTGATGTAAGTAAAAAAACCAATAAATCGATATAAGGACAGCGTATCGTCGCAAAAAGGTAGCATATCGTGTGCGCCGCGATTGAAAATATATATGGACAAAGTATGGCGCTTCTTGGTTCACTCACAAAGATTTCATTCGACACATACTTTGTGGAAACATACTTACTCACAAACTTTGAATCATAATATGTGCATATAAACATCGGACATTGCAATCCTTCATCACACACACACACACCTATAGAGGATGTCTTACCAGAGAAGCCACTTACCTTAGGTCGGCCTTTCAAAATGATACACATGTATTTAGAATCAGCTCGGAACGCTGATTTCAAATGTGCTGTCCGTAGCTGCGAAGCATTCCTATTAAGCGAGTTATGAGCTTTTTAGTATGTGTAATTGACATATAACTAAATATGGAAAGAAGGCCTTTAGTTGAAAATCTGCCTATAAAAGTGATGGGAAATCTAAATAACATCAAAGTGAAGTCATTTGTCTTTGATAGCGTGTTGTATGCATTTGGACTACTATCTGGATGACGATACCGCAGCATGCCTAAGTTGGTCAGCACGCAAACTTTGCTTAGGAAAAAGCTCATAACTCGCTTCAGAGGAACGCTTCGCAACTAAGGACAGCATATTTGGAATCAGCGTTCCGAGCTGATTCTAAATGTATGTGTCTCATTTCAAAAGGCCGACCTAAGTTAAGTGACTTCCCTTGTTAGATTTTGCAGTAAAGAATTATGTGAGCTTGAATCTCTAATCACCATGTAAAAATGAGCCCTGCCTTGTATATCTGTTCAATTATTTTGCGATTTTACAAAGCGTGCCTCATTTACTTAAAGAACTTAGGACATTATCAGCAATAAAAGAATAAAAAACATCTACCAAGTTACCTCAATTTCAAATCTCAAATAGTTTTCTGAAGAGGAGTAAGGATTACTTGCACATACCAGTATGTATATTATCGGTGCAGAGACTTGTGAAGTCTGTTCCCTGCACCCCACTTGCAAGACAAAGCAATCGCCAACTCAGTATATGCAATGGCGCTCCCAGGATTTCCGTCCCTGGGATAGAAATTTTTTGAGTAGAGGTGCACGGCGTTGGCCTCGCATTGCGAAAAATTTTCGCGGGCTCATAGCCCCTAATTTCTAGAAGAAGGGGACGTGTTGGCAGTAAACATGATAGAAGAGTAAGGACCTTTTTGCATATAAGGCAGCTTAACGTTCCGAAGGCATTAAGGCCTAAAATCGACAAGATCTGTTGTGCTCTATTAGTGTGGAGCTCCGTTCCTCGTAGCGTAATTCTAGCTCAACTCAACTGTGCTATTCAGTCTTTTGACAGCCCATCAGGAACGTAACTACAAAGATCCACTTCATTGAACAATAAATTACATTTACGAAAAACGTAGTCAAATAAATGACGAGGACATATAATTACTCTACGGCGTTTGCACGTAAATTTTTTTTCAACTGATATAAAAGGGAATGCGGTACTCCTACTCGTCATTTGCAAACAGTAGCTGTTAAGTGCTCAAGTTAGTCTTGCGTCATTGATTTGCATTATAAGTTGAAGCCTTTGATTGTTACAGAATGCCCAAAACCTTCTTTGCCGTCACTGCAGCTGCCACAGGCGTCATAACCCTGGTCTTTGTCGTTATCATCATCTACTTGGTGAACGATATCAATGACTTCTACGATGAAATCATTTGGGAGCTTTCAGAATTTAACGTACTTCCTGATTTTGCAGTAGTACAATTTGCTGGAGAAAATTTTTTAGGGTCTGGCCGAGTCAGCATGGCATGAGATGCAACCATCTTACCTTGCACGAAAGAGAAGAAGTGGTCTTTCCATACAAAAGGCCAGAATACCTCGTCAATGGCCAGCACACTGCGCTTGCGCATTGGTATCAATGGGTTGCCCAATTGGTCCACCTGGTCCACCGGGGATGCCTGGGCTCGATGGATTGAATGCCCCACCAGGTTTGCCTGGTAGACGTGGAAACGATGGAATCACTATAAGTGGTGGTGGTGGAGCTGGCGGATGCATAGCGTGCCCGGCGGGACCTCCCGGACCTGCGGGACCTGATGGACCCGCGGGATTGCCTGGACCCATCGGAATGCCTGGACAAAGAGGAGCAGGAGGAGGTATGGGCCCACCAGGACCAGCCGGACCTACAGGGGATCCCGGACCTGGTGGAAAACCTGGAAATGCAGGAGCACCAGGTATGCCAGGTATCCCTGGACAGCGCATAATCGGCCCACCGGGTCCGGCTGGAATGCCGGGTTTGGTGGGACCGCCCGGTCCACCTGGGCCAGGTGGACCGTATGGTGTAGAACCATCGCCTGGTCCGCCAGGACCCATGGGGCCACCGGGAAGGACCGGGCCACGAGGGCCAGATGGAATAAGTGGACCTCCTGGATCTTCTGGTATGAAAGGCGGTGACGGTCACTACTGTCCCTGCCCTCCACGCTTGTTCAAACAAAGAAACATTGGCAGATATCGAAAAAGACGATTTCTTAGCACACTGAAAAAGGAGGCTGTTGCTTCTATTCGCTCAACCAAAAAAAATCGCAGTTCTCGCAGCAATAGAAGGCCAATAAAGTTCACAAATTAGTCGATGATTGATGAGTCCGATTTCTACACTCAGCATAAAGCCATTTTCGATCAATGAAGCTTTCTTGCACTGATGAAAACATCTAATTCTGGTGATCTATTAGGTTGCTTCATAAACTCTTCAAAGACTTTTCAAAACAATATTTACAAACTTCGTATTTCTCTTGAGCTGCACGGTAACATCGATAGAACCATACCTTCGATAGTCCTAAACAGGGCGTTGAAAGTGAACGTTGTTTGGACATTTGCCCTCATGAAAAGTGAAGGTTGTTTATAGAAGATCAGAGAAGAAAAAAGACGCAAAATAGATATAGAAAGCAAAAGAAACTGCTGAAACCGGGTACAAACGGTGCAGTGAGGTTTGAAATCTTCCATTTGGCGGCATCATTTTGAAATGCGAGTTTTTGCTCCAAAACCATGCAATCCGCAACACGGGGAAAACGAGGTAAAGTTAGTTTCTTTTTTGTGATTGTCTTAAAAAACCAAGTTTCGCAATTAGTGGTTATCAAGAAAAATATAAACAAGAATGAATATGGTTATGAAAACGCAAAGTTTCCTTCTTACTAAGTCGAAATGCATGTCAAAGCTAAATTTAGTTTTCGATGCGTCCTTCAGATGTTTACCGCGCATTGACGTTCCTGTTTCCTGGGACGTTGCCCGGAATGTTGCGCTTATTGCTTTGAGCAACAGTCGCCCAAGTTGGAACAAATCGCTGCAAAAGCACTGAAACAGAACCAGGGAAAGAAAAACGCACTTTCTACAATTTTTCACAAAAAATTCCGCCATGATCGAACAGACAAGCACTGGATCGTTGTCTGCATTATGAACAAAAGCAAGATCTACAGAATGCACGAAAACCGCGTGAAAAGAGTTAAATTAGGGGAAAAGCAGGAGATTTTCGAAAACAATGTTTTTGCCGGATTTTTCATGCAAATCAAAAAATGTGGTTTGCGACTTGTCAGCTGAAAGCAGAGATCAAAAGCTTCAATATGATATACTTGCCTACTTCTTCACGTGACGTGCGGGCCCCAGCTCAGAAGTTTCCATTTCTCACTGTCCCTCGCTTCAGACATCCACGATCTTCTTGGTTGACGTCGGTGGCTGCGTCCGCGAGTTCCAGGTGCAAAAATCGTATCCAGCTGATTTCTCAGTTGGTCCATCCGTTCCATGAACATGTCTGCCCATCTCGTTGGAGGTCTTCCTCGGGGACGTTTTGCTTCGCGAGGAATCCACTCCGATGTTCTTAATGTCCATCTGTCGTCTGTTCTTCTCATAATGTGACCGGCCCATCGATGCTTCGCTTTCGCAACGTATCTCCTCATATCCGTACTGCGAAGTCCGACGAGATGTTGTTTGTGTCGGGTCCTTCAGAAGACTACGCTCTAGCGCTCTGTGGGTGGTCCTTAAAGCTTTCGAGGTGGCGACGGTGTCAGCCCAGGTCTCAGCTGCGTAACAGAGCGCCGGGAGAACGGCTGAGTCGAACAGGTGGGCACGAAGCTCCGGGTCCGTCAGTTGGTCGGTGGCCCTTCAGAGGCCCGAAGGCGGCCCAGGCTGCTCTTCTTCTCCTGTTAAGTTCTTCCCTGAAGTCTCCATGTTCATCTAACGTCCGAGATACACTTAAGAAGACGTCTCCCAATATGATATATAACTTGCTAAAATAGGATTCGAAACAACGAAGAAAAGGGTACCAGAGCCAAATGCCCCGCCCCCCGCGTTTGGGGTACCGAGGTAGCGCGCAGCGCGCGGAGACGCAGACGAGCAGCGGAGAAAGACCGGAGCCGACGCGGCATTGGCTATGGTCGTAGATCTCCGCGGGGTCTCAACGAAACCTTGCAACATTATATATCATTCTGATCGTCATGATACGACAAGGAGCACTGACAAGTCTCAAGCGTTAAAAATCACTTATTAACGAGACCAGCATTTTCGTGCACGACTCTCTGCGCAAGATTTAAGCGCAGTTTCTCGTTTTAATGTAAGTCCAACAGCTTTTCTAAACTTTGAAAACCCAATTTTGGTCAAATAAGAGGTTTACTAAGAAGTGTTCTGCTGAATTTTGGAAAAACCTCACAGAAAGCTTCTTTTTAGCGTAAAAAAGGCCATAAAAACGCAAGTTCTCGGTTTCGCTGAGATAACCTAAAGATATTCTTCCTTAAATTTGCTTCATTCACATTCTTGAAAACAGAAGTCGTACGGGGCTTTGCCACGGATGAATTCTGTTTTTTTCTTTCAGGTGAAGGTTGTTGTGGTCTCTCATGGCCCTCGAAGTGAAGGTTACGAGAGTGCATGTCTCTCTGTATCGAGGGTATGGATAGAACCTAGCTCAATAAGATGGCATGCTCTGTCCACCAGCTTCCGTATACTTCTCGTGTTAGAAGGTGAAATCTAGGAGGTTTCGGATGACCAAAAAATTGAAAGCATTTATGTCTTCACTCAGAAAAAAGTTGTCGGATTTCTCACTTGCTCACGTATAACACATTCTGTACAAGGAGTCCCTAGATGGTGTCGCTTGCTATATCTTCCTGCGCTAGGAAACGAGAGAAAAAAGTTTAAACTTTCAATAGAGCGATGCTGTTGTGCTGTTCCCACATAAGTGGTTCTATACTACAAGCCTTCTGAAGTACAACCGCAAGCTTCCGGCGCTCTGCAAGCCTTACGGTTCCTTCATAGTCCGCCGCAGGACGCGGCGTGCTGCTGCGTGCTGCGGCGCAGGCGCCGCAGCTTGCAGAGCGCCGGAAGCTTGCGGTTGTACTTCAGAAGGCTTGTAGTATAGAACCACTTATGTGGGAACCAGCAGCCTGCCGAGCACGCCGTTTCCTGTGGCGCGCGCCGCTCGAGTCGCAGTGAAAAATAAGCTCGTTCGCTCTGAAGCAACACTCTCTAAGAGCACGAACGTGCAGCAAATAAAGAAATACATCCATAACCGGCGAAGCTGTGTTGCTGTAAGCTATATTTTCACTGCGACTGCAGCGACAGGCTGCTGCGTTCTGCCGCGTATGCCGCAGCACGCCGCAGCACGCCGTGTCCTGCGGCGTAGTATGAAAGAACCCTTACTGTGACATAGAAGACCCTTACAAAAAAGCTTGATTCAATATTTCCCGTAAAAAAGCGCTCTCGAAGGTTGATAATTTGCTATTGTGTTTACTTTTAGTATTACATACATTTACTTATGAGAGAAGAGCACAACAATGCCTCGTTGGAAGCCCGAAATTTTAAGTTTTCTCGGTTTCTAAACTATTAGGGCGTTCCATAGTTCGTAGCGTTTTTTAAACCAACAAAAACATCAATTTACAGTAAAAATCGGTCAAAGTTACATTCCTCGTTGCAGCGCACAACCTTTTGGCACATTTTTGTTAGCCTCTTAATCTCAATTTTTCAAACGGCAGCGCGCTGGATTCCAAGGAAGTCATCTAAGCAGTGCTCAAACTACTTACTGAAATCGAGACATGCACCTTAAGAGGTTTCCTAAACAGCAGAGCAAATGGTAATCTGATAGAGCGAGATTCCGAGCACGTTGTTACTGAAGTACCTTCCAGTCAAATCATGCAGGACAGTTTCGACGACATTTGCTGTATGACGCATGTTTCGTCATGAAAAACTCACTGGACCTGTCTGTTAGGCTTTTTCTGCGGTAGGACCACGTTTAGACGGTGAAGTTGGATTGCTTACAGTATGCTGATCATCGCCTACTTAAAGGCAGTGGCTCGGCAAATCTCAACCTAGTCAAATTTGCGCTTACCTGGGGTTTTACAATACGCTGATCCCAACCCACTTTCGAAAGCTTGAAAACGGAGAAAATGAGCCTTTTTTGATGCCCTTCCCCTTGGAATCGGAGGAGTGGAGCAAGGCCGATGATGCTAAATCGTGGCAGGACCCAATGGCTATAGCCTTGCGGCGGGCAACCTCCAATGGTAAGAAGGAAATTGCCAACTCGTCCAGATGCGTGTAAGATTGGCCTGCGCGTGTAAGTCTGAGAGCGATTTTCTCGGCAAAGCATGCTGTGCAACCGTGATTGCACTGTTCTCATACTTGGGCGATAAGGAACCTACCGCGTTGAAATCCCGAGTTGTTGAATTTTGCCGATCCACTGCCTTTGAACCGCAATTTTCAGTGCAGGACGTCCGCTCGTCTCGAAAGTCTTGTTCAGGGAAACCTGGTCAGCTCCTGATTTTTTTGTAGCAATCCAATCTATGATGAAAGAGCGCCATGCTCCATAACTGACAGAAAATCTGTGCAAAAGCGCTTCTTTTCATAAGGAAAAATGCGCATATGTCGAAATTGCTCCTTTTTGCCTTTCAAGATTTCCAACTTTGGAAGCTACGAGGTCAGAGTGATCTCTCCACCGGAATCAGTAGACACATTTTAGAGAGCACAACCAGTTCTTTCAAATGATATGCGCACCATGCCGCAAATCAACCGCTCTCAACGATACAAAGACGAAAATGAAAACGCTACGAACTTATGGAACGACCGACCTATCGACTTAAACGACGTACAACTAGTGCATATATGAATTCACAATGTGAAATTTGTATGCGTGAGCAAGTGGGGCATCCGGGTTCTCTGTGAACGAAGTTACAAACTGTTTTCATTTTCAAACATCTGAAACTTCTAGATTTCAACTTCTGACTCGAGATGTATGATGGTGCGAACACTACGCGCCATCTTATTGAGCTTGCTTTGCTCTATCGAGCTTTACTCCGCAGGCTAATTAGAAATTGAGATATGTACGAATAATTGCGCCAGGATATAAAATAAAAATCTTTTAGAGCGACCCGATAGATCAATAATTACCTGCAAAAACAAAAATAATTCGGCTTCGTTCATACTCAGTCTACGAAAACAAAGAATACGATCTCACCGAATTCATCAGTAGGGAGATCTCAAAAAGTGTGAAATTATAGACAAAACGAGGAAGAAAAATAACTTACATATAGATTAGATGCTTGTGTTAGCAAATATCCAAAGCTATAGTTCTTATTGACCGTTGCTTCTTACAATTAGTACTCTGTATAACGAAAAAGACTGTCAATAGAACGATCAAGAGTTCAATATGCGAAGAGCTGATTCTGAAATAGTGAGATTATGGAATAACCAGTGTGTCGCGTGCTTCGCGAGGCTCGCAGTGGTCCTCTTCCATATGCCAAGTATAAGGATGGCATTGAAACTCACCGTGCAATGCCTACTGTCATGAATAAAATGTAAACAACTGCTCATTTCAAATGCTTTTTCATATGTGGTCGGTGATTTCGCGTGGACGAAACTTTCCGCAAAAAAACAAATGCAGAATTTGAACAGGTTGCTGAACTTTTTTTGGCCTTAGTCGCCAGAAGGATAATAATTACTCGAGCTACATCTCTGTGCAAAAATCTTCTCGGATGCTCAGGTAAAACTTTGGCAAGTTCACCATTTGCGCACCAATTCTTCTTGGCGTCGTTTTTGTAAAGTAGTAGACTTTTGATCACTCTTTTGGACTGAAGTCCATGGCTTGCACATTAACATGCCGAACACATCTACGGCTTTGCAAAAAATGTTGGTACGGCTCCAATTGCTGGCCAGAAGCCAAGTGGACGAAGTCTGACGCCAATGGAACCACCACCCAACAAATCCGCTCGTGTTTTTGCATGGTGGACTTTTATACTACCCTATTTTCAGGTGTATAAGCCGCACCCTCTTCGCTCTAAACGCGAGCAGACCCAGGCGTGCCGCCGCGCATATGTCTCGCGAAGCGGTCGCCTTATCGCGTACTGCTCCCACTTAACGCGCTCCATGATGACAGTCAGTCTTTTGGCGTGTTCGCCTTTAGAGTGAAAAGGGTGCGGCTTATACACCTGAAAATAGGGTAGTAGCATGCGCTATGCAAAATTTGGACTCAGGGCGTTGGCTGGAACGCTCCATGAATCTTATGAAACACACACACACACACACACACACACACACACACACACACACACACACACACACACACACACACACACACACACACACACACACACACACACACACACACACACACACACACACACACACACACACACACACAACATATATATACATCTATTTCATACATAAAGTGAGTGGTGAATTATTAGTCAGTGTTTCTTTATAGAAAGATCTGTGTGTGGACCGATCAGCGCCAAACTTTGTACACATATGTTTTCGACACCGGTCCACCCCGTAAGCTACTTTTCGTAGCGAAATTACTAGTCTTTTTATTGATTTATCGATTTTGAAGAAAAATGGACTCTTATCAGCTGATATCAAAGCGCTTCTAACTTTCGTGTAAACAATAGCGGTAGAACTCATTTTCATTTCACGATGAGGGAGGGCGGTAAAAGCGATGTAGTCCAAGAGGTATCTACCCAGCGTTACAGTAGTAAAAGAAAAAGGAACGCAGATAAGCTGAGCCTTCAGATTGAGCACCAAATTTGCTCTTTGTTGAGGCAGTTGAAAACACGGTGCGGGCGAAGCCGGGCATGCCAGCTAGAATATATTTAAACGTAAACACCCTTAGCCCGTTATTATACGTCATGTTAGATGAATAACTCTTTCGTACGCAAAGTTTTCTCTGATAAACAATGTATGATTCAGATTAAAACTTTGATCTGATTTTTCTGAAAATAATAACAAATTTATCATATTTTTTCTTGTAAACTTATTTATTAACTCAGTGCTTTCTTTTCGTGTTCGAGTTGTACTTTCTCTGAATTCTTTTCCTTCTTTGAACTAGTCCCTAGGTTTGACTACCCGTAAGTGTTTCAAGCAAAAAACAAAAGTAAAAACATTTCAGTCTGTGTTTCCGCTTTTAGCTTGAACGCTTCTACTGAGAATGTTTCATTCACAACCACTATTCAATAGTCGACAATCAATTTTCATCGAAGGCACCATCGCAATGAATTTACCATCTCGAACGATTAATTTTACCAAGACAGATTCAGCACAACGGCTTTATTGGCCCCCTTGCGATGTCGTGGGGCGATGACGCGTTGGCCGTTGTCGCGTGTTTATCGGGTGGCATTCAGCTCGGTTTTTTCGTGAGGACGCATTCGTTTCCACATTGTAGAGAGAGCGATTTTTCTGTGCATTTGTCCTAGCTAGAAGAAATTTCTATAAGTTTGAGTTTTGAGAGCTTATAGGTTGGGTGGAGCTGGAGCCGCTCAAATGGGGGGGGGGGGGGAGAGGGGACTTTGGCGCATAGTCGTCCCGTGGCAATGATTCCATAGTTTCTAAGTGCTTCCATAGGGACGTTATGGATTATTGGGTCTTTACGTCAGTTCCAGTAAATTAATTCCCCATTTCATCCAACGGCCACAAATTCTTCCCCTCCATATTCACGTGCAAATTCCAAAAAACCCTATCAAAATTGTTTGTGCGTTGTCCTAGTTTATGGAAACGTATGGCTCCATCAAAATTCGTAATAAACTTCTCCATTTTTTTCTTTCGATTTTTTCAAAAAATGTCTCGCAACACTGCGAACGGAGATTGGATTCAAACAAAATTCACCAGCATCGCTCACACTGCTCCAAAAATCAAGAACTTTTCCTGCATTTGCACACTTTTTTTCTGCAAATTTCAAGCAAACTCTTGACAATACAGATCTGTCAGATTGTAAGGTGCACGCAGGCGTAAAGCTAATGTCTGACAGTCTCCAAAATAGGGGTAATGCTTGATGTCTACATGTCGAGAGAGTGCAAAGAAATCGATTTGATCTCTTTTCCGGATGGAGATCGCGATCTAAGAAAAATCAGCGTGCAATAAGTCACTTAATGGTTCTCACTTATTTTTGATTTTTTTCGAATCCAGTGTATGGTAGAAATCTATGTATGAGCGGGTCATTTTTAACTTATGTGTGCCTGCACATTGCGCGCGGCAATCGACGTCCTGTTACTATAACTTGTCCTTAACACCTTTTTTTATCAATAAAGAGAGTGGAATTGTTTTCTGGTATCCAATACATACCCATCAAACCAAGGGAGTGAGGAGAGTAAGGATAATTTTCCGGAAATCAGCAATTTCCAGGTCCTACAAATAGTGACTACGCATACTGAGTTACAAATGACTCGACGATGATAGTGAGAAATTTGAACGAGGCTTATATTTTTCTTTGCCTAGGTGGATTACCTTAATTTAAAGGTGAATCGGACAGCCACTCAGCGCGTTATATGAGTCGTATCATAACAAATTATTGCTTTTCTATATATACTGAGGTTGACGTATATTTGAAGCTTGTGAAGTCGTTCTATAGAAAATTTATTCTATTTGCACCCAAAAAATCAAAGGAAAATTTTTCAAAAATGCTGTGGACCCAGTGTACCTGAAGGCGTAGAAAGTATCAATACTCCTGTAAGAAAACTTCAAGAAATGGTTAAATTCTCTTTTTGTTGTCAGAATGTCACTTTGAAAAATCTAGTATCTATTGTCATTATCGACACAATTCGCAATACTCACTTTTCTGAAAGGCAGAAAAATCAGGATTACGGTTTCCGAAACAGATTCTCGAAGACAATCCTAGACACAAACGTATCAATCGCAAACTACGCCTGTACTTTATCCACACTGTGTTGATATCGTAAATGAATAACCAGACCCAGAGAGTCTGGAAAATATGTACTTTTCTCTGCACAATTATCTAACGTCTTGTGAATACAGACACACAAAAGCAGCTGTAATTGTTTGCGGAGGTAATCTCAGAGCTTATTGTTAGCTTCTTCGGCGTTTATTTGGATTAATTGATCGAGGACTTGCCTGAACCAATTTATCTTTAAAATCCTACTACGGCACAGCTGAAGGATTTCCAATTTGGCCATTTTTTCGATTGCTTTTCTCGAAAACAAGGATAACCACCCAACATCTATGCCATGTCTCCTGTGTTTGGAAACGAATCTATCTTCAGGGTTTCTTTAGAGAAAAACAAGGATGACAAGTAGCAGTTGGTCGGTCAACATGAACATGGCTGCTCCGAATGTTGAAGGTTTTTCAAAAACTCGTGAGAACAGAGAAACACTCTTTGATTAGCAAACTATGGCAACAAACATTATCCAACATCTTCAGATGTCGGGACTTTTACGTCACAAAAACAGATGAGCTTGTAAATGGCATAAAAAACGCACAATAATGTGATTCAAAAAAACTCCCAGGTGTTAAGAAGGTTTATAGTGCACATGAATTAGCTGAATTTTAGCGTAAATTTCCCGTTTCATCTAAGCTCTAAAGAGGTATATGCGGGTTTCACTGCAGTAAAAACTTGTGGTTTCAGTTGCTTGGTAAGAAGTTGTACATGGCCGTGCGCGTGGACCAACTTCATTTCAGTAATTTGCGGTTTCATCGTCGTGATAAGACTTTGTATGATGCTTCACTTCGTTGTGCGAATTTTCCCTCTATGGCCCGGCCAGACTTCGCTCAAAAGCGCCCAGAAGCGCCCAAAAGAGCTTAAATTTCTCTGACCTCTCTTCAGTTTTTCTATCTCTCCTCACACGAGAAATAAAGAGAGCCTGGAGAAATTTGGGCATCTTTGGGCGCTTTTGGGCGCTTTTGAGCGAAGTCTTGACGGGGCCATAATGTACGATGACTTCTGCCCTTCCCATATTGACAAAATTTTTGAGACCAAATAGGCACATGTCTAGCCGAGTGTTTTTCATTACATGCATATTTCCAACGTAGACTCTAACAATTTTCAGGCTATTTTTTTTCTGCCAAATACGTCTAGAAAGACCTGAGCGATTGTCTCTCATCAACCTGCTGCGTTTAAAAGTTTTTAAAGTTTATAATAACGGGTTTATGATATATTGCGAAATGACATTCGATCACGTAAACAAAGTTGAATAAGTCGTGGCATCCCCTTCACCTAAGTTGTTCGCGAAATAATCAACCCAAACTGCATGCTAAACAACGATTACAACCGAATATTTCTTAGGCAAGGGACATACCTCACGCGATTTCAGTCCCCACGCGGTCTGGCAATTTGTCATATGTCTTCAGATTCAATACTGGAAGACCTCAAATCACAGCTTGTCTAACTTTCGTAGATTGATAAAATGCCCCCTCTTCCGTACATTCAGAAATCCCGTAGGATGAGTTATGAACATTTGGAGTATTGCCAAATCGCGTGGCGACTGAAATCGCGTGAGGTATGCCCGAGGCCTTAGACTAGGAGACAGAAAAGAACGTTGTTTTACAAGTTTGAACTTGTCCATTCGTCAACATTTAAAAGCAGTGTTTGGACAAGGTGAGGGTTTTGGGATTTCAGTGCCATGCGAAAGCGGCCGCCTCAGACACAGCATAGCGCAAGTACGGGTTATAACGTTCTACCTAAAGCAAAGTTACGATACGAGTAATCCTGACTAACTATCACAACCGAAATACGAGAAGATCGGCATGCAATGAACTCGTAACACCTGTCTCTAGCGATTAAAATCGCGACGATCAAATTGCGTGAACTCTGCGCGAGGCCTTACATATAACCCAGTACCATAGTATTGCACTTCCCTTTTTACGATTAATAAAGTTTTGGAGCGATACACTGATAGAGCTGTCTTGGTAATGTGCAAATGCACATTTTTTAGGATGAGGCTGGAAAAGGGGTCCATTTGTGGTCTTTCTGTGCTTTTTCTTAAAGGCAGCGTCCAGGCAGATCTGGACCTATGGGGTCTTTACGTGGAAAGTACTTTTGTGGCCCTAACTAAGGCAATTCCCAAGCGGTAGCGCAAGTAGTGCTTTAACGGCTGAGATATTCCCCTCGAAACTGGACCCCAGGATCTTATTTCGCATAGATTCATGGCGGAACCCATGGGTCCTCGCGCGAAACTGCCATGAATCTATGCGAAATAAGATCCTGGGGTCCAGTTTCGAGGAGATATCTCAGCCGTTAGAGCACTACTGAGCTGCCGGTTGGGCAGTGCCTTAGTTAGGGCCCCAAAAGTACTTTCCACGTAAAAACCCATATTTCCAGATCTGCCTGGACGCTGCCTTTAAATTCATTGTTAGACGTGGCTATACAGAGTCTGAATGAGTGCATGTCATCAGTCCTTTCGTGAATCTGCGTCTCATCTTTGACATTTTGAAAACTGTGAAATTGCACAAATTGCAAAATAACGTATTCAACTATATGTGGTTCCTTTTTTTACAGCAGCAAAGCTTCGATCAACAGTAGAAGCAACCCGTTTAGAAGAAGGTTACTTCAGCGACTTTTTTATCGCAAAAAACGCCGTCAGCACTTGCAAAATTTCAATGACTAATATTTGATACGATTACGGGACTAGTTGTGAGTAATCGTTCGTGAGTCGTGACATATAAAAAGTAACTAAGATTGATGTGAAAGGTGAGCAATAGCTGTGAAAGAGCATCACATTCAGTTATTCTAAGACATTTACAAACATGTATTCTTTACTTGGAAACAAAGACATTTGTGTTTGGGTAAAGCAAAAGAACTCTGCAAAGAATTCTTGTTATGTAGGAGGAAAACTGAAAATTTAGCAAAATACCAGTTATTTTTCCTTTCATTTGATTGTTTTTTTTTTCGGTGCACTTTTGTGTGTATTAAATAAATCAACGAAATAAGACAAAACCAATGAGCTTTTTATCAAAACTTAAATTGTCATTATGTGCAAAAACAGCTTAACTCAATGTTCTGATACTTTTCATCATATTAATAACATATTTCCAAAAAAAACAGTTCACAAATGTCATGAAAGATGGAACTGCGTCGGAAATAATACGCGGCAATGACAATGTGTTGTTAATCGCCGCCGTGTCATCAACATTATCGTTTGCTATTACCGGGAATATCACTAAACTAGCGCAGAGCAGCTAGGAAAAGAGCTGTAATTGAATTTGATGTTTCAGAAGGAAAGCGGGTCTCATAGAAACCGTAGCTTGTCCTTGAAAATTGAAGTAAACACTTTTTTGAATTCTAATCTGTCTTCAATATAAGAAATGAGCACATCATTGTTCTTCTATCTGAAACGGAGTCATAAATATCTTTCCTGACAACGCACATGGACATTTTTTTCCTGTGCAATCTCAAGGACGTTCTAAGCACATCTTCATTGTTTCCAAGAGGTGAATAATTATGACAGCTTGAAAAATCTGCCACATTGGGTCATCAAAATTCCTCATATATATGAAGTCTGTGGTAATTGCAGAAACCTTTTGAGGTGAGAGAGGGAACACGGATGGGCAAACACTGTTTCCTGTTTAGGAGAGCATGTAACCACTATTCGGATTTTCCGAAAAAAAAAAGAACAGACAAAGTGAATTTGATATCTGTGGATTTCAAAAAATTGTTTCGATGTTTTACAAACAAATTTTATTCGAATGGTTTCATAGCCCTTGTAGACAGTGTTTAGATTTGCCTTACTGGAAAATACAAAATATTGATTTCGACTCGAGAAAAACTTGCTCATCTCTACACATGCCACAAAAAAGTAAAGAAGTATGTGTCTTCAATCTGCTTAATCAATATTCAATATTTATTTACTACAAATTGAACCACTCTACCAAAAAATCTTTTGATAAAATTAATATGAAGCAACAGTCGTATATACCGATAATAATAACCTAATCCATTTTCAGAGACTCTGAGCAAATTAGGAAAATTGATTCAAGCCAGCAAGGGAAGTTACATCTTTTTACAGGTCTGAGTGTAAAGAATGTTTTCGCGATTTCGTATATGTTAGTGCCAGGGCCGGAATGGTTTTTCGAGAGAGAAGGAGATTGCCGTGGTTTTCTGTTTTTCAAATGCTCCATTTATTTCGGCGTAAGCCAATCTCCTGAGAGTCAATTCAATAGGATTACTCACAAGCAAAAACAAATAATTCATAAACAGAACATCTATTTCTATTACAAATAATTCATATTTTATAACTAAAGACCATTTTATACCCCCCCCCCCCTTCAAACTACTCTCCCTCACCTTTGCACGACTCGTCACTGGTTGATGCCAATGACTGCAGAAATTCTCTAAGGCTGGCTACACATGACAGAAAGGTCGAAATACATTGTCTGTGAAGAACTGTAAACAATTTCAAGTTTGCAAATTGGAAAATTTTTCGGAGTAGCCAACATGAAAATTGTGCTGAATCTCAAAGCAGCAAGCAATTCTAGATGCTCATTTCTTTTAAACTTATAATTTAGCACTAGTGAATTGTATGTATTGGCTCGCGAACAACGAGGATGGGTGTAACAGATCGTCATTGAAATATTATATTTTTCAATCCACTATTGCACCAATCTCAGTTTCTTCAAGGGATGGAACCATTGACCATTCATGCTGCGAAGACGATCAATAAAGGAACATCCTCTCATCTCCAAGAGAGATATGCCTTAAACCAGTAACTATTCTCAGAGACTTGTACCTTGAAAAAGTAAAAAGTTCCCAAAGCAATTACCTTGTGCGACGGCCGACGATGTCGAGATGGCTGTCATAAGCAATAATATTACCATTAATCTTTGGGTACTACCGTATGTCAAAGACAAATTGGAAGTTCGTAGGAATTTTCTGGAAGGAGATTTGATTATCAGGGTAGCCGAAAAACTTTGATTTTTGACTCCGAATTTTATCTGCTAAGGTGAATATTTGGTGCTCTTTTTGTAGCGCTTGCTTCGCTATATCGAGTAATGCCCTAAGTGTAGTCTACTTGATGGATTTGAAATTTAAAAAACGAAAATGTTATACCAGTGAGTAAGATCGCGTAGCATTCTGCTATGTGGGCGTAATTTGCGTAAGCAATTCGCTGCATGTTTTTTGCATCCCAACTCTTCTAGAATGATGCATGAAAGTTATTCTAAAACATTACTTTCCTGTTACTGGGTAGATTTGAAATAAGTTAAAATCCCTTTTTATTCGTCAGCTCTCCAGAAAATCAAAATTACACCCTACCCTGTGAGCGCGTGCGAATAGCACATTCTGGTGAGGGGGTGGATTTAAAGTAATTTGCGACTCAACAATCACTTGTGTAGGGTTGGATAACCAATGTCAAAAAATTTCACCTCCTGTCCTTTAAACCTCCCCCCCCCCTTCCGCCCTCCTCTTACCGTTCCATTGTGAAGAACTACCCTTCTGAGCCAAACTTTTGCGGCCGCAAACAGCTCATACGCATAGCCTCTCTGATCCCGAAAAATTCCCAAAATTTCTGTTTTGACGGTAACATCCACTGCCAAGGGGTGGAGGACTATATGTCGCCGAATGTGGAAGAGTCCCGCGCGGATTTCCTGCAGGAACGCATGTCCGCGCAAGTGCAAGGGTTCGTATTTGTTGCAAATGACCGCGAGGACCGCCCTTTTTCGGCGACATATAGTCCTCTACCCACAGCCGAGCGCTGATCTGCTATTTTGTATTTTATTTATATTTGAACCCTCGACGACTTTTGCAAAGCTAGGATAAGGTATAGGTGCTCTACCCAGTTCTTCCCTGAGAACCTTTAAAACAAGGGTTGAATTCTAATTCAAGCTAATTGAGAAGATCATAGTAATTAAGCATCAATAGTTGTTATTATCCTTTACAACAAGACCCGAGTGACTTAAAGGAGCCTTGACTAAGAGCGATATTTCTGACCAATTCGTATCCAGCGCTTATTATAGTATTATTACATCTTTTTCACACTTGCACTTTTGCGGAAGCGATGCCTTACACGAGTATTCCCATGTGTAGAAATCATGAGATTTTAATGGCTCAGCTTCCACTAAGTCGAGTATGTTTGATCCATTGATTTCAATCATCACACAGTGAGTAAGGACACTGAAAAGCAAAGGTCTGCAAAGATAGTGGTGATAATGTAGATTTATTTCGTCATTTCTTGTTAGACTGTCCAAATCTACAAAAATTTTTCAATTCATATCCTTAGAACAGAGCGAATCATAAGCTTATTAGCTGTGCTCAATGCAAATATTATTTTTGGCAAATTGCGATGGCATAAGCTGTTTATGGTCACTCGAACTGTGTATTTTCTATTTCAGTCGTTCAGAGTCAGGGCCCGGCACGAGTCCGTTTCTAGGCTTTTTAAAAACGAAGTCCCCCTAACTTTCGAAAATTTTACGAAGTCCCCTTTGACCCTTGCTCTACCCCCCCCCCCCTCCTCCGATTGTTGGTGGATCCTTGCACTTACTTGACACAACCATTTACCTTCTGTGAGCTGCGAATCTCGCGATTTCAGGTCAAACTCTCAAAGAAGAACCACAAAATCCACGAAATTTTGCTTCATAAAGTCCTACATGGTCACAGAACGATCAAAATAGATCATGAGCCGAAGAAAGAAGAAGAAGAAGAAAGAAAAAGGGAGAAATCATCAAAATATTGAAGAAAAAGCTAGAACTGAAAATGAAAATTCGAAAGGAGAGGATGCGGAATAGGATGCTGGGGCGCGATATCTAATAAAGCGATTTTCGGAAAAAAGAGGATAAAAAACGATGGGCAGGAGGTGATATGAAAATGTTTTTATGCTCAGGGATAGATTCTTGGACGGGGCATCCGTCCATGCTGAAAAGATCCAAAACTTATGTGAAGTGACGAAAATAAATGCTCCAGACGATCTCAGATCGTCTGGTGGCCGACTGGAGACGATCTAATTTTGGAAAAGGTATTATTTCACATAAGTTTTCATTTTTACATAATCCTTCCGCAAATAATTTTCTAAGTATACAGTTCAATTTTGGTGTCAGATGATTTTGTGTGCGCTGTAAACAAGCAATCTGTTTATTTTGGCCTTGCTTTTGAATCGCGCGCACTTTTCGCCACACCCGATAGAGCATGTCAATCGTGTAACAACCTGTCCGATAAGCTTGTGCTCGACTGAATGGCGCTTATTCTTTGTACTCGGCCCCGACTCGTCAAAAACGAAATCCACTTTTCTTTTTGCTCCAAAAACGAAGTCCAGCCTGCTTCAGACGATCTGTGCCGGGCCGTGTTCAGAATGTCCGGTTCTCTGATCTAACCTTTTTCATACTTCGATACGAAAAATACATAATATAAGTGAAAACATAATGATACAAATTGAAATATCTCCTCTAACTACTGAGTAAGTAAAGTGAATTTCTCAGTCTTGTTTGTGAGAAACTCTTGAGGAAATCCAACGTTTGCTCATTCAGGAATGTTATGCTGATTTGCAAAGTTATCTGTTGCTTGTAAATTTTTCTCGTATTTTTATCTGCGTTCTGAATTTCATTAATGATTCAGAAGTTGAAATCACATGCTATGTAGCATTGAAATTCCTTTATGCGTTTGTTGTTGTATAGTAGGGCTGCCAACGTGCCCGTTGCTAATACTGCGTGGCTCGTAAATATTATATATGGATTATACAGGGTGTCCCAAAAAAATGTTTCGAACGTTTGATCGTTAATATCTCTCTTCCCAAGAAGTCTTTTGCCTTGCTTCAGGTACCGTTTTGTAGAGCTGGCTTCAACTTAGATTTCCATTATAGAACGAATCACCCATCTCTCTTCATTACTGTAGGATTACGGTAGAAACTTGAAACACATGGTGTCAATGTGGAAAAAGTTGCCGTTTCAAAATTTTTCAAAAAAAATTGTGAAAACTTGTGTTATAGGGTCTTTATAGACGCTGAGTTCAATGCTCAACTATTCACAAGATTACGAAGCTTTCTAAACTGTGTAACCGCACTTTTTAGGAACAGTGAAAAAATGGCCGCTACCTCTTACCCAGCATAACTCTTCAATGAAGCATCATAGTAAGTTGAGAACTTTACAGTCAGAATCAGCAACTCTAATTAGCTTAGTGTAAAAGTTTTCAGGCTGTTTTGTTTCCTTTCTGAGGCAAAATATGGCCTTTCAGGGCTCAAAACCCTCTTTGAAGTTCCTACCGTAATCCTACAGTAATGAAGAGAGATGGGTGATTCGTTCTATAATGGAAATCTAAGTTGAAGCAGCTCTACAAAACGGTACCTAAAGCAAGGCAAAAGGCTTCTTGGGAAGAGAGATATTAACGATCAAACGTTCGAAACATTTTTTTGGGACACCCTGTATGTCTCCGTATGCACTATACTAGGGAAAAAAGCGTACGCATAAGCGCTTGAAGTATTCATTTCCTGTTTTGAAATCTTTCAGAAAAAAGCAAAGTTAAGGAAGAAGTTCGATATATTGACTAGGAATGTTTTTTAAAAAACAAGTTTTTCGTTCATTGAGAGCTCATGGGTTATCTCGTCGCTGTCCTTTCCGCGAAGTTTTTCCTATACTTTCGATTTCATACGGTATCGCGACAGTTGGTGCAGCTACACCCGACCGCTTTTGCGATCTGTTTCGTCTTGCTAATTGTTGATTAATTACTATTAATTCAACATTATTATCATCATTTCATTTTCTCTGACTCCTTAGGTGCACTGCAGACAAGGAAACGGATAAGGAATTTTTTGAGTCTGGACCTTGCTTTGACAGTTGACGTGCTTCACTTCTTTTCGCTCGCATACATCAAATGTAAACAACATCAAACATTTCTTCTGGAAATATGAGGAATTTTTTGTTTTTGGGGTGCATCAGCAATTCTACACATCAAATGTGATGCGTGAAGAACGAATGTATGAGAGAATATGCTAAAAATTGCAAATTAAGATGTTCGTTCCTAGAAATTATAAAATTCACAAATAAGATTCTTCTGTTGCAGAGGCACACATCCGTTTTTTCTTTCGAAATTATGCAAGAAGATTCGATTTTCAGATTGACCATTCTCTTTCAAATAAAGTCGAATTTTTCCGAGAGGCCAAAAATTGAGCTTTACTGCTATAACTGATGCAGAAGTTAGAGCCTACATGTCGCTGTAAATCGAGCTGATAAAGAAAATCATTCAAATCCTTTTTTTTTTCAAATTTTCGTGGCTCATGATGCTAACGAGTTGATAGAATCTGGTATTAGTTTCACTCTTATTTCATTGTCTACCCTTTATTGATAAAGAAATGAGTGTTCTAATCTCTCAAAGATTAGTTTCGCTTATTGAATTTTTGAAAAGTCTGTTTAGTGCAATTTGCACGTTTCATTCAGCAAACAGTATCTAAATCAGAAACTTGTTGATAAACTCCAAGGTTTGTGGGATTTTCAAAGCGAAATTTTGATGAGTTGATGCAAGGTTATGAACTACCCACATTTTTCCTGTTCAGTCTTTGTTTTTATCGCGTTCGATTTACTTTTTGTATTAGTCTGCTCTGAACAAGTTTTGCTGTTTGGTTTCCTAATTTTCGAAACATGTAATCGATTCTATGAGCATAATGAATAAACGAACGATTTTTGTTGTGTAGGCCCCTTGGAAGTTTTGAGCCTACTTAACACATTCATGACTAATTGTTCTGCCATCTTGGACGATAGACCCACCGATGGGTCGTGAGATTCCTGAAGCTCTAGCTTTGCCAGTTTACATTGAAATTTCGGGGGTTCTGGCACATGATTGGGGACGCCTAAGCAAAGCTTCAGCCACAGTGGTCCGGAGTTGGGATAATGTATAGTATAATGTTACAGTATGTATAACGTAGAGGAGATAAGGCACAGACTTTAGCTCAAATCTTTCGCAGAACGAGCTGTTTTTGAAAATTCAAATG
This sequence comes from Cylicocyclus nassatus, assembly GCA_958299035.1. Classification (NCBI taxonomy): domain Eukaryota; kingdom Metazoa; phylum Nematoda; class Chromadorea; order Rhabditida; family Strongylidae; genus Cylicocyclus; species Cylicocyclus nassatus. The sequence continues at coordinate 30,043,253 of CATQJL010000223.1, read as the reverse complement.
TACATATACGAGAAATACGGGAAGAGTAGAGACCGCGTTAGCCCGCCAAGAAATTATCGATTTTATTGATTTTATGCTTGCTCATCGCAGGGAGAATAAAGTTCTTGATTTTTAAGAAAATTCTACCGTACCGCTATCGAAGTCCAGTCCCAGTATGGGACAGTAGTAAACAAAGCGTACACAATCCCAAAACACAATTTTTCATGAATAATTACCGTAACCTCACCGTATAGGGCCAAACAGTGAATTCAATCATATTTTGACAATCATTGCCTTCGATAACCCTTTGAGGACATTCTCGGAGACACGATTTATATTTTTCAAACCAACATTTCGGGAAATACCCGAAATAAGAACGCAAAAAAGACTCTGGTTTGAAATGACAGTAATTGAAGAATCGGCCTTGTCTAAATGTGTTTTTTGTTTGCGTCCAAAATCGAATACCAACTAATAGTTGACACTCACTTCTCGTCGAACACATCGCAATGAGAATCAGCATCGCGAATGACGACTTTACTATTACAGAATGTGACGGCAAGCGGCTTTTATTGGTCCCCTTTCAATGTCGGGGTGCGATGACGCTGGCCGTTGTCGCGTGTATCGGGTGGCACTCGGCTCAGTTTTTTCGTGTGGGCGCATTCGTTCCCACGTTGTAGAAAGAGAGAGCAATTTTATGTGCATTGCTTTTTTCACTGTTTTGAAAAAGGATAAATTTGAAGATTTTATAGGTTGGGCGGGGCTGAGCCGCTCAAAAAGTCGAAAAATCGGCGCAAAGTCGATTATCGCCAAAACATTGATCCCATTGTTTCTGTGCTTCCATAGTGAAGTCTGGATTATTGAGTCTTTACGTCAGTTTCAGCTGATGAATTTCCCGTTTCTAAGCTGTTCAGCGAATTTACAATCAGAAAATGTTTGCGTCCCTCTACGTCACGTGTTCCAAGTCTCGAAACGACTACTAGTTTTGTTTGTGCGTTGTCCTAGTTTATTGAAAGGTACTGCTCGATCACACTTTCGTAATAAACCTTTCAATTTTTTCTTAAAATTGACTGGCAACACTGAAAACGGAGATTGGATTTGAGCAGAATGCATCAGCATCGTTCAGAATACTCCGGAAATTAGCAACTATTTCTGCATTCGCCCAATTTTTTTCTGAACGACTTCAGCGAAGTGTAATGCAGCACAGATCCATCAGATTGTAAAGTGCACCCGAATGGTGTGAAGCTAAAGTCTGACAGGGTAATATCCATAAACTAGCTGGCAAACCCGGCTCCGCCCGGCCCTGTCATTATTATATTCGTAATCAGCATGCTCGATTACCCCCCTGTGCCAACTCCCAGCCCTGTAGCTCCAATTTTGCAAAAATTCGATAAAATCGATATCGATCGATAACGAAAAGTAGCCTTTGAGACGCTCCCTGCCCCGAAGTATATGTGTGCCACGTTTGGTCCAAATCGATTCAGAAATAAAAATTTCTATTCCGCACATACGTACAGACATACAGACATACAGACATTCAGCTTTATATATAAGACTAGTTGGCAAACCCGGCTTCGCCCGGGCCTGTCAATAATATATTTGTAATCAGCATGCTCGATTACCCCCCTGTGCCAACTCCCAGCCCTGTAGCTCAAATTTTGCAAAAAATCGATAAAATCGATATCGATCGATAACGAAAAGTAGCCTATGACACGCTCCCTGCCCCGAAGTATATGTGTGCCAAGTTTGGTCCAAATCGGTTCAGAAGTAAAAATTTCTATTCCGCACATACGTACAGACAGACATACAGACATACATACAGACAGACATTCAGCTTTATATATAAGATTAGGTTGTTGCAAAAATAATGTCCATTTTGCGAATTTTCAATTTGGAAGGTTATAACTTCGCTCAATTTTCATATTTTTGAATGCAGTTAAGATCGTTAGAAACAGCAATCCTTTCGCAATTTATCGCGCACCTGACCGCACTGATATTGCAAACGGGAAGAAAACCAGGATGAGATAAGATCAACTCCGGTCCGCCTCGAGAGAGATGCCCTGATGGGGGGTTTACTACGGGCCTTTGTTTTGCCCTAGTCACTCTCGCACTCATGCTTACATTCTGGAGAGAAAATTCGAATTCACCCAGAGCAAAGGCTTCCAAAAGCGAGATTTTCGAAGATTTTCTCAAAATTTGGCCGGAAAAGTGGATCATATCGTGCTAAAATTTTGTTTTGCACCAGTCATCGCTGTACAGCTTCCTTTCGCAACGTCACTCCCGCACTCACGCTTACAATCTGGAGAGAAAAATCGAATTCACCCAGAGCAAAAGCTCCCAAAAGCGAGATTTTCGAAGATTTTCTCAAAATTTGGCCGGAAAAGGGGATCATATCGTGCTAAAATTTTGTTTTGCACCAGTCATCGCTGTACAGCTTCCTTTCGCAACGTCACTCTCGCACTCACGCTTACAATCTGGAGAGAAAAATCGAATTCATCCAGAGCAAAGCTCCCAAAAGCGAGATTTCCGTAGATTTTCTCAAAATTTGGCCGGAAAAGTGGATCATATCGTGCTAAAATTTTGTTTTGCACCAGTCATCGCTGTACAGCTTCCTTTCGCAACGTCACTCTCGCACTCACGCTTACAATCTGGAGAGAAAAATCGAATTCATCCAGAGCAAAGCTCCCAAAAGCGAGATTTCCGTAGATTTTCTCAAAATTTGGCCGGAAAAGTGGATCATATCGTGCTAAAATTTTGTTTTGCACCAGTCATCGCTGTACAGCTTCCTTTCGCAACGTCACTCTCGCACTCATGCTCAATCTGGAGAGAAATATCGAATTCACCCAGAGCAAAAGCACCCAAAAGCGAGATTTTCGAAGATTTTCTCAAAATTTGGCGGAAAAGTGGAAGCAAAGTGAATACTGAAATCGGATGTGAGCAGATCAAATGGTATGCTTCTATAACTAACTTTGCAACAATGACCAAGCTCGCAATTTCAACGCCCTTGGCACGCGCTTGCGTCTTTCAACACACCCATTGCAGCAGCAGAGCGTACCCTGCGTGTCGTGGCCTCTCGTTCTCGCTAGGACCTCTGCGTCCTCTTGTCCTCATGATCGCACCGTCGCGTCCCTACACAATAAGGCCCCGTTCGGCAACTGGCGTCTATTCAAAACACTCGTTGAAGCATACATGTGGGCGGACCATCCTCGCCGTCTCGTTTTTTGGGATCGGGTTTATATTATAGGAGAGGATAGAGAAAACGCTTGATGTCTACATCGTCGGGGGAGTGCGACGAGACCGGTCTGACCTCTTTCACGGATGGAGGTCGCGCTCTGAGAGCAACCAGCGTGCTATATTCCCAAAAATTTCCAATCAGTTTCACTATTTTTCATTTTCTCCTCATAATGAGCAGACATGACAGAAGACCATGTTATGAGAGAGACCTGGGTATAAATTTTCTTCATGTCCGAAGATGGAAAGTCAAGAAAATTTGTAGTAGCAATCACTCAGCCAATCCTCTAAACAAAGCCCCGATAACACTAAAAAAACTAAGGCTCGCGCACCCAAAGTTACTTGAAAACTTATTCAAGCTTCATTTTCTAAACTTTCAGTGAAAAGTAAATTTTGGTGTACTTTACAAAATTTGGGCCATCTTACTAAGCAAGACAATTGTCCAATTATTCTACAATTGGCAGATGTCCTGACCTCTTTTGAAAAGAAATCCGGAGCTTATGACCCTCTCCGGTTTTCGTAGAAGTATTTACTCAGAGATAGTCTTTGAGAACACTTTAGGTCCTTTCTCGGATAGTCCAGGATTAATCCAAAAAATCTAATCCTCAATTCAATTTTTTCGGGTCTTTCATCCAAAGGTGAATGCAATTGACCGACGACGACGATTCGCACAACTGTTTAAGCATTGCAATGGTGACTGTGCTGATGATATCGAAGATCGGCTCTGCTTGCACGGACAACTGGTACGAGTTGAACCGTGTACAAGCGCAAGAATTGGTAGGTGTCCTCTTGGGTAAAGTTTGTCGGCGGCATACATCCTAAATTCCTAAATCCTTCTGATAACTCGCCCAGGGCATTTACTTTTTGGTTGGGTACTGGTATCAACATGGAAGTCAAAGCTTTATGTATACTGGAATCTGATGTTTAGAGAAAAATATTGAAAAAGGCCTTTGAAAGTGTTATGTGCCATCGACGTCGAATAAAAATGTCAAATGCTTCGTATAACTTTACTAGAGGAAAAACTGCAATCAAAGAATAGTTGTCACTACTATTCTTTGTTATCAGAATGTCACTGTAAAAAAATTACTCTTCATTGTTATTGCTGATGCGAAAATGTGTTACGCACACCATCAAAAAAGTGAAAAACAGAATTATATTTTCTTAAGTAGATTCTCGAAGACATTTCCAAACACAAATGTATTAATCACATACTACGCCTGCACTTTACCCACACAGTGTTGGTAAGTAATTCCAGAAGCATCAAAAACGTTTTCTTAGACTTTTCCACAATAATAAAATATTTTTGTAAGAATCTCTCTGAACATAACAGCATAACATAACACTACCTCCATAACTACTCGGAAGAGTGATTAGGTAAATTCTACCATGGAATGAGAGAGATCGATCAAAAGGGAGTGGAATGACTTGCTTAGGTGGAACAGAACTTACCTACCCGAGATATTCTCGCACCTCGTGATTGTGAGTCTGGAGGGTATAATTAGGCATAGCGAGCTCGCTGAATGCAGATGCTCCTTAGGATACAGCGCTAAGCTAAGCCCCGCCCACACATTGCACCTTTTTGGCATAGAACCAAGACATGCCAGAAAACCCGGCGATACCTGAGGACATCGAAACTGGCTCAGCGCCAGAATATGCTAGAAGGAGGGCTGCGAGGCTCAAAATGGAGCGTACACATTGATCGTTTGGTAGACTAGCTAAGCTTCTTAGTCTTTTATCACTAAGATTACATCCTCAGGGCATGTTGTTCTCACTAGAAAAAGGATCATTCTTAGGCTGCGTTCATACTGATCCCGAAGTCCGGGAGCAGTTCCAGCACAGCGCTTGAAATGAGCGCTTGCTGAAACTGTTCCCGGATTTCGAAATCAGTCTGAACGCAGCCTTAACGTTCCGAGAGAAACAGTGATTAAGCAGTTTTACATGCGTCCTATGGCATGCTTCACTTTTTTTGTCGAGATTTTTAAAGCTAAAAGTCGATTCACCAAAGCAAAATTTCGGCTCTGCAAGAAAAGACAGCGCAAAACCAATAGCATATTTGAAAAGAGCGCCTGAGAAAACCCTTAAATCCGTATTTTAATTGAAATTGAGCAGATAGTTGCTGAATATCACTTTAGTGATTCTGTTGAATTCTCGGTTTCATGATTGATGGATGGGGCGGGGCTTAAAATACACCCAGACTATGCTCTGTACACTATGCTAATTGCGATCTGACTGCTCATGATACCTAAGGTACGCTGCGGCAAGTCTTTCGAGAAGGTAAGTCCCCGCACCTCTTGCTTAGTTGACATTATCAGATCAGATCATGAAATCAGATCAGGAGACCAACGCTAGTGACTGAATCAGATTCTGGTTTAGTGTTGTTAAGCTGGTACAGTTGAGCTATGCAACTGATTGAATCGAAAAGATGGAAATGCTTAGAAATAACCATCATACACACCACATGTAAGGGCAAATCATCTTTATTTAGTGTACTATGACTGTCTATAAAGCATTTTTTCCTTGGGATTCTTTTCTCCACATTTGTTTCCTCATGCAACTGATAATAATCACGTAAGTGCATGTCCTACTTTTTGCCTAGGACTAGTTCATCGTTCTGCTTTTCCTTCAGCTCGGTAAGGAAGGGCTTTGACTTCTCCAATGAGTAGATGTCCCTGAAAATTCTATCATTTAGTTTAACTTTTATTCTTATGGGATAGACATCTTACCTGTTGACTGTGACTCCGCAGATTTGCTCCATTTGTCCAAACTGTTTCATCGTTGGCTTCGTAAACGTACCGAATGGACGGAAATCGTCAAAGTTAGCTGGTGTCTCACCGCTAGGTCCTCCACCATTGACATTCCAGTACCTACATTTTGCAAATCTGTGATGAATTTCTCAAATTTTCCTAAATCAAGCAACCCACCATAGCATGGCTCCCTCAACCGCAGCTCCCCTGATGATCTGATTCCAGTCGTAAACACTTGTGTAGAAACCAATTCTGACCCCATAATACTAGATCATGAAATTTCATCTTGAAAAATTTGCCAAAAAAATCTTCCAATTTTTTTACCTTAGCCATGGTTATGATGTCATTGAGGAAGTAGATATTTTCGTGGCTGTTGGGTCCCCAGTTAACAGGCGAGGTCACCTGAAACTCATTTATCGTACAAATAATTTTCTGAAAAAAGGCAGTTAAGGATAGCTTACCTGCAACCACACCATCTTCACATCAATTTTTCCATTCTTCAGCCCCTCATAAAGTTCTCTGAACTGCTCTCCACCCTTTTTGCTTGAACCGGGTAATGGTGTCATAAACACTTCTGTTCCAAGACCAGCTAAAATATAAAGATGAAATCACTGATGTCGAAGTTCCGAGACTAGTAATTGTATGATAATGTATATAATTGATTACCTTTATTAGCGTTGCGGATGTTACTAACAGCATTGATATCAAATTTTCCATTATCTGCAGGATCATACGCTCTAAAAATAAGCATTCAAATGTGAGATTGCAGGTTTAAGAAGAGTATTACCTTATAATGGCTGCAGAGTAACCAGATTTCTTGAGACAAATGAATGTAGAAACCGTAAAAGGCCGATCGAGGTCCACGGCATAAGCGTAGGTTGTGGCAGCAGCCTATAGAACATGCATGTTTTACTCAGCTCAAGAGTAAAGTTTTCTTTAAAGCATCTCGGAAAAATGATGTTTGGCTTGCCCTACCACAAGTGGCTTCGGAAGGATGGCTTTAGCATAGGAGCAGGCAATAATTAATGGAAAAATGAGAAGGGTAGACATAGCTGAAAAGTCCCCTGTTTAGATGAATTAGTAAGATAATTCAAATGTGAATACAAACCTTTTGTTTGTGTATTTATGTAAGAGCCAAGATGCTCTGACTCATTCGCTCCATTCTGTCTATTTTATAGATTGTCCTTATCAGTGTCGTAGGTGGACAAGTGCATGGAAGACATGAAGGGCCTGAATTTTTTTTGGGAGATTGACGTGATGTCTCCAACTACTTACAAAAAAACTGTTTATCAATAAACACTTCTTCCGACAACCTGTTAGTAAAAACTATATCAAGAGAATATTGTGCTGATCAGATAGAAAAATCAAGTACTGGAGATTTTGAGGTAATAAAAAAGTTATGGGTCATCTCTATGTCACTGTTTTGCACTACATCATAAGTTATCGTGAAAAGTCAAAGCTGATATAGTGCATTTGAAAACTGGATAAGAAACGCGAAATAACAAAAAGCTATGGATGCTAACCCTCTTCTTTATTTAAACTTCAGCGAAGATGTGAAAAAAATTACTCAGAAAGTTCTACTAAAATGTTCACTTTTTGTAGGAGTCAGTAATATAAAATGAAAAAATGGAAAATTCACTGAATCACTTTAATTTCCAACTCAAGTTAAACAATCAAATTTGGATTGGATCCACAGGACATCTCCGTCACAAATCAAAGGGTGACGTTGGCGCCGCCTTCACATGTCTGATAACACCTTCAAATGACTTCAAAAAAAATTGTCTAAGCCACTGCCTGTCCACCTCCGCTTGTGATATTGCATTTATAAGGGCATCAGAAATGCCTCAGTCAAGCGGTTCTAATCCGTCAAGACATACAGTTAAGGCTGCAAAGTAGCCAAGTTCAAATTACTAATATAGCCCAAAAATGCAAAAATACCTCAATCTCTTATCTCTGGTATCACTGTGCCTGGTAAAAGCAGCACCTACATCCAATCAGGTAGGTTTCGGTGATTTTTAACTACAAGCACAAGACAGCTAATGCCGAACGACTATTTAGACTTTCTATAACTACGCATATGCGGTAGATTTATCAGGACCAGTACCTTATAACACATTTACCTGCATCAAATCAAATGGATATAGCGCTGTGTTTACAAGGTACGCTTGCAGCAAGTTCTAAAAGATTTCACAAGAATAAAACTCAAATTTAGGGCCTATGATCCTTCCGGTATGGGCATGTTCGATGTTAATGCTGTCAACAACATTCGAAGTGCATATCAAGGTAAGCATAAACTATAGTAATTTTTTTGTTTTTCCTTCTCAACACTCAAACTTTAGCTGGTCTTGGAACTGAAGTATTCATGGCACCTTTGTTGCGCTCTATGAAAAGAGGCAGTGAGCAATTTAGAGAACTTTATGATGGGCTCAGATATGGCAATGTCCAACTTAAGATGGTCTGGATACAGGTAGGTGAAAAATAAATTCGAAATTAATATTTTGTATGTAAATCACTTATTTAGGTTGCCTTTCCTGTGAACTGGGGACCAAACACTCAAGAAAACATTAACTTCCTCAATGACATCATCATGGCAGCTAATGTAAGTCATACCAAATTTTCTCCCAGGCAACTTTTCAACTAACCAGATTTCAGTCCTATGGTATTGCTATCGGAATTTATACAAACGCCTATGATTGGGATCAGATCACAAAAGGGGCCAATGTAGGGAACGCCATGCTATGGTAAGGATAGCCTTTTAAACTTTAGATCACTTGGATAATATTTCCAAAAATTTTCAGGTACTGGAACGTCTACAGAGCAGGACCAAGTGGTGAAACCCCAGCGAATTTTGATGATTTTCGCCCATTTTCCAGCTTTTACAGACCAACGGTGAAACAGTTTGCACAAAAGGAGAATGTGTGCGGTATAGTAGTCAACAGGTACGAAAATTTATGGATATTTTTGCAGCCTAAAGAAATAATATATTAGGTTGTTGCAAAAATAATGTCCGTTTTGCAAATTTTCACTTTGGAGGGCTATAACTTCGTTCAGTCTGCATATTTTTGAATGCGGTCAAGACCATCAGAAACAGCAAACCATTTTTAATTTAGCGCGCACCTGCACATACTGATGTCGCAGATGGGAAGGAATGAACGCGTCAAAAAACTGGAAGTTTTTCTCTTGAAGACCTCGCCTTTGAGAGCTTACAACTCCCTTCAAGTTTTGTTCGTATGGCTGGCAATTAGCTAATTTTGTAGCAGCAGGCCATGAGTTTATGCGTGTATAAAAAAGACTACAACGAAAGAGTTCTGCGAAAAAAAGATAAAAATTCAAAAAAGTACACTTTTTTGAGCCTACTTGTAAGTGGCTTGTAAGTGCCAAATTGTAAAAATGCTAAATTTTTCGCACACTGAATAGCTGAGTTTCTCTTCAAATATTGCAGTTAAGGTGTGCTAACCTCAAGCTTAGTGAAATGTGCGAAGCTTTGGCGACTGCCTTAATTATGAGAAATTTCTGATCCACAGAATGCCAGCAGCGAGTATCTATTACGAGGCGTCAATTTCTCAGTCAAGATATCTCCAAAAATCCACATAAGCACGCAGTAGGTAAACAATCTTCATCCAATACAAATGCTATATTTTCAAGAGAATTCGTTTATTTGCTCTTGAATTGTGGTCAGGAAAGTGAAAGCTATGAGATTCCAATTTTGAGTGAGGATGCGCAAAATGCTGGGGAAATTCCTACAGATGACGATAGCACCCTAATTCCACCACCGTTAGAAAGTACATGAAAAGAGCTTTCCAATGATGTGCAAATCCTATATCGAAAAAGAAAGTTTGATGGGAAAAAGTCGCTTGAAATATAGGCTTCGAAAAACGGACATTATTTTTGCAACAACCTAATAATTACAGAGACGCCTACACAATGAATACAGTGAAGTATGGCAGTAAACTGCTGCAAAAGTCGGATGGAAAGATAGTGGTTGGCCTTCTTGGAAGCACTATGGGATTTGTACAAAGTGTATAAACAAACATTGTAAATGAATAGAGCAGATACTAATAAATCTTCTGAAATGTCTTTTTTGTATAGAAGTGGATTTAAGCAAGGACGGGAACAAACATTTTTGTGGTTAATCAGCATAGAGTAAATAAGATTGCGCTCTCAATGACGATTGCAATACATACCGGGAAGAGGAGGAATTCTGTTAGCGTACTTCTACGGCACGAAAAGCAGATACCAGAGTATTTGAGCTTCTTGAAAGAATTTCAATACAAAGTACCGCTTGCGCTACCTAATTATGACATAACAAGGTAAAGCCTACCTTGGATATATAGAGTCATGTATCACATAAAACAGTGCGGTAAAAATAAAAGTGGTAAAAGAAACCACAGTCTTTAAAGGCAGTGTCCGGGCAAAAACTCGATTTTGAGATTTTGTGCTTACTTGGACCTATTCGCTACGCTGAATCCGAAAATGCACATTGGAGAGCGCGAAAACGGCGAAAAACGGCTCTAACACGTGAGGGAATCAGCAGGTGGGCGGGGCTTTCCCCAGTGCGATTTCACGCTCCCAGCTCCCGGAGGGATTTTCTCAATTCCGCTAGCCGTTCTAACATCGCTACCGGCCAAGTGCGAATGATTGACTTGAAACCGGAAGCGAGAAGGTCGCTCCGGAAGCTGGGAGCGTGAATTCACAGTGGGGAGGACCCCGCCCACCTGCACATTTCCTTCCTGTGTTAGAGCCGTTTTTCGCCATTTTCGCGCTTTACAATGTGCATTTTCGGATTCAGCGTAGCGAATAGGCCCAAGTAAGCACAAAATCTCAAAATCGAGTTTTTGCCCGGACACTGCCTTTAAAGGCAGCGTCCAGGGAAGTCTGGACGCGTGGGGATCTCATGTGGACAGGAATTTTGGGGCCCTAACTAAGCCACTGCCCAACCAGCAGCTCAGATAGTGCTATAATGGCTGAGATATTCCCCTTGAAAACCGGACCCCACGATCGTATTTCGCATGGATTCATGGCCCAAAGCGTGGATCCTGGCGCGGAACTGCTATGAATCCATGCGAATACGATCGCGGGGTCCAGTTTCGAGGGGAACATCTTAGCCGTTAGAGCACTATCTGCGCCGCTTGGGCAGTGCCTTAGTTAGGGCCCCAAAAATACTTTCCACGTAAAATCCCCATAGGTCCAGATTTGCCTGGACGCTGCCTTTAACTACAGAAACAAAACATGTGGGACGAAGCTCCGGATACTAAGTGTGAGGATAGACCTATAAAAATGATTGTGAATGAAGAAAATGAAGCGAATGATAACTTGGTAAGTAATTCCAGAAGCATCAAAAACGTTTTCTTAGACTAATCCACAATAAGAAAGTATTTTTGTAAGAATCTCTCTGAACATAACAGCAAGTCATCTCACATAATCGGTGATTGCACTAAATGAATGAGCTTCGAAAATCCCTGAATGATGCAATTCAGTTAAATCCAAGGACTGCGCCGAAAACTTGAGCAAGAGCTGCATGCGGCAAGTTTAACTCGTCGAAGAATATATCAGCCTCGACGACGTTATCATGGCATCCAGTCGTCTCATAGTGATCAATGTGGCAGAGTTTTGTTGGGATCTACGTTCAGAGTTAGATGCCTCTGCGGTTCTTCGTTTCTTTTCTGCTCGCCTGCTCCTCCACATACCGCGCACTACCTCGCTGCACCCCACCTCGCGTTCCACGGGACATTCGGCTCTGGTACCCTTTCTCCATCGTTTCAAATTCCATCCCTGGCAAGTCGTATATCGTGTAGCTCTTGGTTTTTACTTATACGCTAAGCTCTTATTTTTGAGTTGAACGACGAATTCATCAAAAGCCTTCTTTTCGAATTCCTCTCATTTCTCCTCCACTCTAGGCCTTGTTACGCGGTATTTTGTGCTCAAAATCTTGACTATGTCTACGATGTAAACAACATCGTCGGGCTTATTTGTTTGCGAATATTACAATGAAAGGCTGCAAAAACTGAGTTTTGTTCAAAGTTTCTTGAAACGAAAACGAATTCATTTTCTTTTGCTTTGAGGTTTCTTACTCATAATGATGAACGGGACTGCACAGACAACGTCGTCGGAAACGGAGTAACTAATAACAAATAATAGATAACCAATAATATTCCCAATAACCTCGGAATAATACGAGGTTGAAAATTTGAAGGACGCGCATAAAAATTCAGACAGGAGCGTTGATGTGCATGGTGATTTTATAAAAACAACATTTCGTTTTCATGACTAATCTTTTCGTGTTTATTTTCTTTTTAACAATTGTCATTTCCAAACCGTGATTCTTGAGATAACTGCCAAAAAAGAAATTAGCTTTTCCTTGCCTCCCCGAGTTGTGCACGGCTGGTCCTGAAGCCAAAACCTGCGGAAAGCCGCCAAAAGAAAGATTTCAAATTGCAGTGTTTTGCCCTTTTCAACAGTTCCTTTTGCTTGTGCTGTTCTGTTACAATTCTCTTCTTGAGTTTTCTTTAGATAATCTTCACTTTTTACGGAAAGGAAATGCAAATAACTTTTAATTTTGAGGCTCTCTAAGGCAAAACGGAATCCATGAACAAAAGTTTCACAAACTGAAGGATCTTTGCAGCCTAACAAAAACCGAGAGTAAAATATATATAAAGTGCGGCACTTTCGGGATCCGTAGCTATTTGGAAGAGTGGGAAGAGTGATAAGGTATATAGTATCATGGAATGAGAGAGATCGATTGAAAGGGAGTAGAACGGCTTGATTGCAGATCAATAGATCAGATCATTAAATTAGGCTAGGAAATCCACGAGAGTGACGCATTCACATTTAAAAATTCAATATTGTTGAGCTAGTAGAATACAACTGCAGGGTGTTCCCAAAAGTCTTTAAGCCTAATTTTTCTAGGCAGAAACTCTGTTAGTATTCTTCGCTTTTCAGTCAAGTTTTGCATATGAGTACATCGTCTAGTTGTTAGTATTCCTCAACAAAATCATACCTTTGCTAAGGCCCTTGATGATATGAAAAACCTCTTTTTTTTACCTTTTCTTATTTTATCTCTAATTTTCCTGGTTTTTTCTTCCTTTTATCCACTCATCTTTGGTTCAGATTATAAACGGTACTTTCACAAACAGCACAAGAGGTTATTCATAAATTTCTGCATGACTTCATTTCCAAGATTCGCAAGTACCATCTCTTGCTGGGCCTTATTTGGAAACGAATCTATCTTCAGTGTTCCGTCAGAGAAACAAGGTGACAAGTGGCCTTAGATTGCTCAACACAAACATGGTTGCTCTGAATATTAAAGGTTTTTAAAATCCGTGAGACCAGCGTTGACACAATTTTGGTGTACGATCCTCTCGTTTCATCTAGTGTTAGAATGGTGCGCAGGTGCAAACTCTATGTAAACATTTTCGGTTTCAGTTGCTTGGAATGGTCTTGTGTGCGGGGAGCAACTTCATTCTAGTAAAATTTGCGGTTTCACCAATGTAGACGTTGGATGCCCTACTTCGATAGCGCATTTCCTTGATGAAGTACGATGACTTCAACAACCTTCTAAAATTGACGGAAGCTTTTGAAATTAGGCAATCAGGTGGGCACAGGTTTAGTGAGTTTTTTCATTGCATGCTATGTCCAACGTAGACTATAACAATTTTCAGATGTCTTTTTTGCCGTTTTTATAGACCTAAACGATCGCCCTTCACCTATGTGCCGCGTTCAAAATGCATATAAGGGAGAAAAAAGTTGAAAGTTTATAATCACGGGTCTATGCTTGCATATATTGCGAGATGATATTCGACTACATAAACAAAGTTGGATAACCACGGCACTCCTTTGCTTAGGTTTTCGTTGAAGTAATTAATCCAAGAGGCATATCAAATAACAATCACAATTAGTCATCTATTCTAGGATTAGGAGAAAAAAATGAGTCACAAGAATCAAGTTGTTATTACTTCAACATTCAGAGTGAATCATCTATCTATTATGAGGTGGAAACAAGTACTAATTTGTTAGTCAAGCGCAATGTAATTTCGCATCGTCTAGCCTAAGAAGGAGAGAAACTCATCAGAAGAGAATTTTAGGACTAAAAACCGATTTTCTCGCTATTTTCGACGATTTACATATTCGATATTCCAATGCATAGATGGCTGACTCACTTCGAGTCAAGTCAAACAGCATCACTAATTTAAAACTTTCTAGCACTTCCACCGAAAAGTGGATTCAGAATTTGCTATGCGAACATTAGAAAAAAAACATCTCCGTGAATTTACGAAAGCACTCAGCAGAGATTAGAGGTTCTGGGCGCGGCAGCGTGGAAAGTCCGGCAGCAGCGCGGCCAACACTCGTTCGGCCAGCTGAGCGCGCGGTGCGGCGCGACAGGGCTGGCGTAACTAGAGTCAGGGACATATGCGCGTTGATGTATGTCGTGTCACTCAACACGCTTTCGTGTCCTCGCTCAGCTGATTGCTGTTGCTCTTGAAGTAAAATGCTGTGCTGTGGGAAAATCATCCCTCGGTTGTTCGTTCGTGCGCGTCGATGTTTTGACATTCTGTCTCTCGTTGCAGAAACCAGTTTTACAGTTTGCGTTTTGGAGATGGAGATACGAAGACAGCTTACAAAGCGAGTGTTATTTATACAGTGGATACTTGGGCAAATATGTATACAATTATAGGTTGTTTGTATATCAGAACAAAGAGGAGGACTCATGATGTAAGATGCCAGGCATCCATATGTAGTGCAATTAGTCGTAAGACGTAGACTGCGCGTGTTCTGCATACGCACACTGAGCTACAGATGATTCGTCTCCACGCGGCTGTAGGAAGCAGTCTTCTTTTGTGTAAAAGGACTTGTATTTCCATTGTTTCCATGTTAACACCTATGTTAGCTGTTTTCAAAACTGTAGCAGCTCATTTGATTTCTTTCTGTGCTTACTCGCTTCAATGCTAACGAATAGATGTTGAACCAACAAAATAAACCATTATGTTATCAACTGACGCACAAAATGCTGCTCACAGAAAAAGTACAGAAATGCTATTTGTATGCATTACTGGAACATCCGTCATGTGCACTTTGACGCAGTACAATCCATCAGCGTTACTTGTTTCATAGTTACGTATACGGGTCGTGATAAGGTGAAAATGGATTGAGGTCTATGCTGAGGCCGGACTTGATCCCCGTCCTCAGCATCTCCAAGATCTACAATTATTTTAGTTGCGGCGAAACCACCTCGCAGACACTCACTAATCGACTCAAGTATTTCCATTTCGTCATTCTGTTCGTGTATATCTGATTCTTTATTTTGTTCACATATCTCTGATTTTTTGCTCATTCCTTATTTGTTCGTGTATCTCTGGTAACCATGTGTTTTTATCTAGTATTTTCATTTTAGTTCATTCGTTGTCATAACCATAAGTCAGTGTTATGAAAAGGCTCAATTGATACGGTTCAGTTACGCACTTATGACACTCACTTGTTCACCCGTTGCCATGTTATTTGTTCAATGTTGATAATAAAAGGTTTAATTACCCAAGTCTGAGCGACCCGCGCGGCATTTCCGTTCAAGGCAGCACAATCGAAGCCCCATTCCGGAGAAGCCAGGCCGACAAGATAGAAAAGTGGGAATCAACCTAATCCTCCTAGTTTCTTAGTCAGGAAAAAATTGAAAAGGAGGAAGAGGAGCCGTGCATTACTGAAGCGTCGGACGCCGATATCCGTGCGAAATTGGATAACATTAAGAAACTCATCTAGAAGCGTATCGAAGATACGAAGTAACCAAGAGATCACCAGATACCGAGTCCATACTGACAAGGGAATGGTCAGAAATCGAAGTGGCCATTCCAGACAAGCTGCATAGCGTTAGATGCAGCTTGAAGCGCTGACTCTAAATCTGTCTTCTTTATCTGCTTATCGCTTTTCTGGACGAAGCTATAAGCCATTAAAGATCATTATTTTGCTTAGAAATCATGCGTGAAATTAAAAATTTAGCCTTACAGAGCGTCGTTCGCCTCAATAATGGGTCAAAACATGCAGCTAGCTTACTTAGAATTTTCGAAGCCAGAAGCCGAGCTAAAAGTGCAACAATGTGCTCAATTTCGCTGTTTTTATGTGTGATTTTTTTAAAATAAAACCGCTCGTAGCTTCGTCTACAGAAGCGGGAAGCAGATAAGGAAGACAGATTCGAAGTCAGCGTTTTATACTGCATCGAATGATATACAGCTTGTTTGGTTTGGCCACTTCGACTTTTGACCATTCCCTTGTGAGAAAACTACATAGGATTGAGACAAAGCTCCTGGAGGATAAAGCCAAACAGACGGAGGTATACTGATGTATGATTCTTATATGTAATTGCATGTTGGTTTTGCAAAGAGAGCTTTCTGACTTGTCTATTTTGTTACAAAATCGCACAAAGCGTAGCCTTTTTCAAATGACCTTCAACGCCAGATTGTAGATTGCAACCCAATCGCGCTTGCTATTGTCCCGTATGTGCTAATGTTACTTTTTCTCAAAAAAGTTTGATTTTCAGAGTGAGTTTAAGGATCTTTCATGTGAAGATACGTTCAGCATGCTTCGTCGCTTCTTTTGCTTCATTCTTGTGGAAGGGTTTTTTCAGAGTAAAATTTGAAAATTTTAAATGAGATACGTCTGGTAATGAAGACAAAAATGAAATGGTGCACAATAGGAAAATGGAAATGAGTGATACGATTTTGCTTGATTTTTGAGGAAATCAATTTTGAGATTAAATCTTGTTTTTGCACGTAAAGATACGTTTAGTGATAAAAACAGTGATGATGTGGTGCACCAATTAGGAAAGAATTGAAGAGATGTAATGCAGATATGAATGTTAAGTATTATCACCGACCTGAAGATGCCATCCGAGGTTTGGCAAATGAAGCAAAATGTAAAGCGGTTCAAATCATACCATTGATGACGTCATAGGTTGCACTTAGGTTGAGTCGTAACGGTAAGTATGGAAGCGAGCGAAAGTGCAAAAGTTAAGACGAAGATCTGGGCAAACATCCATCGCCGATGGTTGACGTGCGATGGTCCTCCCTGCGCTTTCTTATAGAGTATTTTTTGCTCGCATTCCTTATTTGTTCGTATATCTCTGATAATCACGTGTTGTTTATCTGGGATTTTCATTTTAGTTCATTCGTTTTCATAACATGAACTAGTGCTTTGAAAAAGCTCAATTGATACGGTTTAGTCGATACTCACTTGTTTACCCGTTGCGATGTTATTTGTTCAAATTGTTAATAATAAAGGTTTTAATTGTCAAAGTTTGAGCAACCCGCGTGGCATTTCCGTTCAAGGCAGCACGATCGAAGCCCCATTCCGGGCCAAGCCAGGCGGCAAGATAGAAAGGTTGGAATTAAACTACCCTCTTTTCTTTGTCGGTTCCTTGAATTTCTGAATTATTTGCTTTGGAGTCTGCCCCCCCCCCCCCACTTTTTTCTGCGTCTTTCCCTGGGTCCCCAGCTCAAGGTCTTTGAAAGAAAAGGGTGGAAGGCCCACACTTGAGCAGACGCCAATTTTTCTCTGTAATAGCAAAAGCAAGCAATGGAGAAGAGGTTCTTTATCAGAAAATGTTTAAGCTTCTCTAGCCTTTAAGTAAGCAAATATGTACAAATACGCCTAGATGGACATGTACTTAATACTCCCTCTAATTTTGAGTCGATGTATCTCACAGCTAAAGGATCATGCGGCGCGGCGAGGCGGTGTCGCGGTTGACAGTCATTGACGCACTCCACACATTTACCAACTTCAGAGGTTTGAAAAACTGCCGAAATGAGTGGCGGCGTCATTCCCGCGGCGGAGCGGCGGCAGCTCGTATAAAAACGAAACAATATACAGGCATAAAACATTACATTACAATGTAACCCAGTATTACGATACTATACTTCTTTTTACGGCTTTAAGTTCCCGATCAGTACAGTCGACTAGACTTCCTTTGCTATTGTGTGCAATCGCACATTTTCTAATATAGGTCGGAAACTTATTGTTAGTTGGTTTCTGTTGTGTTCATGAACACTTCAGTGAAGACACTTTATCTGCCTTCCAGCGAAGACAGTAAAACTGAACTTTTCTACGAATTAGGCTGCTATTTATGGCTACCTAGTTACATAAACAAATCATAATGCAAAGCATTAGATCATTTTATTGATCTAGTGTGCATCCTTAACTAAGATAGTCACAACAGTTTTTATCATGTTTCTTCTTACTTTCTTTGTTGTTTAGACGTGATTGTGTTTGGAAGAGCTTGAGTGATTACATATGAACAAAACAAAGGAGATTATTTTATTTTAGTACTGCCGAAGCTAGGAGTCTAGATACAAAAGTTCGAAAGCTTTAGAAGACGTAAAGATTAGTTATACTTTTTGATTACCTATGACGATAAAAGTCAAAAGAAATAGAAGTTGGAAAGATAAATGGTGCAGAAAGTAACAGGCATGCTAGGGCATCGCATGAATGAGGCTAGAGACAAATATTGTTACGTGTACGACTTCGGAATTGAATTAATCTGGCTATATCATCGCTCTTAAGCTGAGCATAGTTCAAGCGATTTCAGAACGTGACCGCTTCGCGATTCTCCCAACAAGACAACTGTTACGAATCATTGCATGTCGTCTACTGCATTTCCGTTGTGATAACTTTCCGAAACGACTAATCGGGACTAATTATCACCAGCAGAATACAAGTGATCGACATGCATTGGACTCGTAACAGTTGTGGCTGCGAGGCGACGAAAGCGCTTGGTGCCCGAGGCCTTACCCTTTGTTTCAAGGGATTAGCGGCTGGAGTGGACTTTAAGGCCTAATCAAAGCTAGGGAGTAAGCACGCCCGCGAAAGATGCAGACTGCGTAGCGGGTGCGAAAGGTCCCTTCCAGCCGCCAATCCCGAATCAAAGGGTATCCGAAAGACGCCCATCTGCCATGTCCTGGAATATGTGCAATTCTACACATCAAAGAACTAACTATATGCACGGCTCTTCTTTTCGTATATAATTCGATATATGTGGAATTTTCGTGTAGAAGAAGATTTCCTCTATGCACTTTCTTTTTTGTAAAAAGTCATCAGCATTTGAGAAGTTCCAATAACTAACTTCATAAAGATTTCGAAATTAGTGTGAGTAATCTTTTATGGGTTGGGGCGAAGTAAGACGACAAAGACTGATGTGGAAGATGACCAATACTGGTGACAATAGCATTATACAGGGTGTCCCAAAAGTAAGTACACACTTTTCAATCGTTAATATCTTTCTTTCCATTGTGTCTTTTTTGACTATTTAAGTACCCTTCTATAGAGGAGGCTTCAACTTAGATTTGCAGTATCGAGCGAATCGCCGATCGCTTTTCATTACTGTAGGATTACTGTAGGAGCTTCGACAAGGATTTTAAGCCATTGAAAGCCATATTCTGCCTAGGAGCAAAACCAAACAAGCCAAAAAACTCTTATGCTATAGTAATGGAAGCCGCTGTTTTTGAATACAAAGTTTCTACTTTACGTGATGCTTATTTGCAAAGTTATCCCAAGTAAACCGTTATAACTGAATTTTCAGTATTTCTCATAAGTGTGATTTTACCGTCAAAAAAGCTGAAAACAATTGTGAAAAGTTGTGTAGTGGAATCAGCGTGCGCGAACCTAGTAAGACGATTTTTCAGATTTTTTGAAAAACTTTTGTCTGATGGCATATTTCGCAAAAGTTCCACATGCTGAAAGTTCTTACCGTAATCCTACAGTAACGAAGAGCGATCGGTGATTCGCTCGATACTGTAAATCTAAGTTGAAGTCTCCTCTACAGAATGGTACTTGATTGGTAAAAAAGACCGATTGGGAAGAGAGATATTGACGATTGAAAAGTGTGTACTTACTTTTGGGACACCCTGTATTTGCTTGAGTTTGCGTTTTTTAGGAACCTTAACCTTTACTTCATTGTCGAAGAACAATGAAGTGAAGGTTAAGGGCTTAAGGTTCCTTCTGTGCCGACATTGTCGGCACTTGCTAACAACCGTATCTTTACTGTTACCGAAGTACCTTACGGGTTATGCCAAAAGCATGACCTGCTGTGATAGTCTGTAATGTTACTTTACCACGCCTATTATCCTCAGCGTTCTACCACTGCACTAGTACGTGCGTTGTCGTCTGTTCATGAAGTTTATTAGCTAATGTGTTCTATATAACACACTCCAACTTCGTCTCAGGCTAAAGTAAAGCCTAAGAGCTACCATTACAATAGCAACTGTCAACGTCCACCAAGGAACTCGCGGTTACTGCAGAAGTACGCGTGCCACGGTGAGAACAAAAATTTTCCACACAATCAAAAGCGCCGATCTATGCACTTCACATCTGAATATGCCTACAAAATGCACAGAGGAAGTCAAAGACGGCATCGAATTGCACAAATAAACTACGAGATATTGATGGAAAGGCTCGAGGAAGTTAATGACGAAGGTGCAAAGAAGGTAATGGCGAAGGCGGCGTGGCGTTATATTACAAAGACCACGCCGCCAAAGCTCACCGCCATAGTCGGCACGCGCGCCGACCTGGCTTACTGTATCCCGCACCCATTTTGCACCGGTGAGCCTGAGCCATGAGGCAATCGCGCGAATGCAGCCTCGCAGCTCTGTCGCGGGGCGACGTCGCGCGCGATGTCGCGAATTTTACAAGAAGGTGCATGGAAATACTCAGAAAAAATTCCTCTTTCAGATTTTAACGTGTGATATCGTCCGTCGCGCCGCATAAAGTGAAAATTTCAAAACTTGTTAATTTCCTGTTTTTTATTGATTCATGTTCGTTTATATTTCCAAATAAAAACGAAAGATTCGTTTGGAAACTCCCTAGTGTTTCTTTAGTTTTCTTTTTTGTTTCATGTTTGTTTTTGCCATGGTAAAAATACTTAATTGTCACTGCAAGCTGTGACCTGTGGCCTAGATTGCAAGTTGACGTTAGTACGGCGATGATGACCTGTGGACTTAACTTATTAGGACAAAAGTAGGTAGCTGATGCAAGCTTTCTTTCCTTGATTTTACTTGAAAATGAACGTGAATCAAATAGAAAACAGGAAATTAACAAGTTTTTTTTGAAATTTTCACCTTAGGCGGTGCGACGGACGATATCGCACGTTGAAATCTGAAGGAAGAATTTTTTTCTGAGTATTTTCATGTAACTTTTTGTGAAAATCACGACATCGCGGCGCGACGTCGCAACGCGACAATGCTGACGAGTCTGCGTCCGCACGATTGCCTCATGGCTCAGGTTCACCGGTGCAAAATGGGTGCGGGATACAGCAAGCCAGCTCGGCGCGCGTGCCGACTATGGCGGCGAGCTTTGGCGGCGAGGTCTTTGTAGTACAACGCACGTCCTCCAATGGCGAAGGAGCGGAACAAATTCGAAAAAGAGAAAAGATTTTTCGAAACCATTGCTGACGCTCATATATTTGTTAATATTCTGCAAAATCGAAGAGCAGAAGAAAAGCAACAAGTTGCAATGTCGTCAAGATACATGCCGGACAAGAAAATCAGTAGGAAGGTGTCAACCACAAAGGATGACGAGAGAGGAGAAGAAAGCAGCGAAAATGAGGATATTGAGTGCAAAATCAAGTCAGGCAACGATTTCTCAACGCAAGATGATGACGGGGTATAGGGATCAAGTTACGAGAATAATTAACTCGATAACTTGACATGGAGGTCCCGTGGTGTAGCGGTTAGCACTCAGGATCTGAATCCAGCGACAGTTCAAATCTCACCGGGACCCCCATGTCAAATTATCGAGTTAATTGCTCTCGTAGCTTGATCCCGCTACCCTAGTTTCATGCCTTGTACTAGCATAACAATTTCTGACTAGATATTTACTTTCATATCATAAATGTGGGGAAACATAATTGGGGAGGGGACCACCGAGCGCGGGAGTGCCAGCTCATCCGAAGTTGGTGGCATACGAACCACCGTTACACTTTCCAATCTGCGAGTGGGTGGGGGAGGGTCTTCGAAAAAAGGAGATTCTCAAATTTTTAAGGAAGAAAAGGACACAAAAAACGGTCTTGACTTGTTTCCCTTTCATTCGGTTGTTTCGGTTTTCTTGTACACAATTTGTGTCAAACGAAATAAAGAAGGTAAATGAATCATTGATAAATTTCTTGAATTGGGCGTTAGCTGTCTCTACGTACAAAAACTGCCTTGATTGAAGCTCCAGTTTTTCTCATCATATCAATAACACATTTCTGAAATAAAAACAGATCACAACTGTCATGAAAGATGAAACTGTGGTTGGAAATAATACGCGGCAATGACAAAGTGTCGTTAATCGTCGCCTTGTCTCCAACAACATCATTTGTTATTACATTTTAGGATATGGTTATTTTGATATGCTCTTCGTTCTCGATGAGCATAAGAAAATTGTTTGGAAGTCTTTACGGGGAGAGTTAAATTGTGTGGAAATCTCTATAACTGAATTATTGTGGAAAAATATCGAAATAATTGCTTAGCGCAGTAAAAAAGGCAAGAAGTTATGGACTGAAAAATTGCAAAAAAAGTGAATCCTCTCAAAATTGTAGCGTCCTTGAAAACTGAAGTAAACACTTTTTTAACGCCTAATCTGTCTTTGAGAAATGACAAGATTCATCGCTCTTGAAAAAGAAAAAAAGACGAAGTTGAAAAGATTTTTCTTTCACCAACGCAATTTATTTCTGAAAACTATACAAATGGCGTTTTGACCTCATCTTCATTATTGCTAAGAGGCGAATTATTGTGACAGCTTGAAAAATCTACCTCATTAGCTCATACATATGAAGCCAGTGAAAATAGCAGATTCTTCTCTCGTGGGGGGGGGGGGGGGGGAGGGAGGGGAGAGGTAAGGAGATGGACAATTCTTTGCACAAAAGCGCATGAAGCCAATTACAAGATTAGCACATAAAATCATAAGATAATGCAGTATCTATAGTGTTCGTAAAATTGATTAGTTATTTATCTTTTGCCCTACTTCACCTAGAAGAGTTTCGCTGACCTTTCGCAAAGTCCTCGGAGAAATATTTATTCATTTATTTATTTATTTATTCAATACGCACAAGGCGTGCCATATTTGAAACAAAAAACGAATACTCAGAGCTTGAACAGTAAAGAAAATAACAAAACATCCCAAAAGCTCGAGTCCAGCTCCGTGAATGGAAAGGGGTAAGCCTGTGGACCGTGTATGAATATCACTGCAGATGCTCGCTGGAGTCTGTCCCATGCCCCCCTTACAGCAAAAGTGCTCTTAGATTATTCAACTTAAGCAATGTATATGCGGGGAACAGATGTAATATTGAAAATTTGCCCGACTGAGTTCGGGGGAGAGAGCAGAATTCCGAGATAAAAGATTGTGATACAAAAAATGTCAGGTCAGACAAGCTTCCCAAATAACTACGGAAGGATGAACCGGACCCGAACCACATGTGGAAACAGCGAGTGACTGAAGGTTCACCGATCACAAACTTGGTACATGAGAGACCTATCACTGGAAAACCTTCTGCGCGATGAGTGAGAGATTGACAGAGTTGGTGGATTACATAGTACTGGAGTAGGCCCGAACACGCGTAGCCGTGGGTGTGGGAAGGGTTCGGCAGGGTTCGGCAGGCAAACGGTAGCACTATACGAGCGATGACAAGAAAGTCCTCTGGAAGAAAATCAGTCAAATTCAACTTCTTGGAGAAAATCAGTATCGTGTATCAGTATATCAAATATCGTGCAATATTTTAGCTCGTTAAAATCTCTACTCACTTATGTTCATGCTAAAGAGGGTATATTCTCCATCTTTAATCAAAATTAATCTTGCGACAAATTCCGAAGAAATTAAATTGAAGCAAATGTTCTAAGAATGATACCTAATGCATTTTTCAGCGGTTGTAAGCAAATGAAGAAAATCGATTCGAAGCCAGCATGGGAAGTTACATCTTCTTACATGCCTGAGTGTAAAGGAATGTTTTTGTGATTTCGTATAAGCTAGTGCCAGTGGCGGCCGCGAAATATTCTGAGGAGGGGGTGAAGATTGCCTTTTCATGATAAATATTTGCTCTACAACTTCAGCAGTTTTGCTACTGAATGGGTCTCAACTAGTCTATAAATTCTCAGAAAAAAAATCAAAAAAGACTTTGCCTGTACAAACAGCACTGTAGGTGCGAAGATGTCAGGGGGAACTTCGTTTTCAAATTCTTTAAATGCCACTCATGCTGGGTCATGATTTAAGTCACTTGTCTCACCTGCTGAAGATGGAGGCAAGTGACTCAGATCATGGCCCAGCACGAGTGGCATTTGAAAAATTTGGAAACGAAGTCCCCCTTGACAATGCAGAAGATTACGAAATACCTTTTGTCGTGTTTGTAGAAGGGTACGGCTAATGTGCAGCGAACGGTGAGTGGACGGAAGTAAGGATGAGGAAAATTGGAAGTAACAGCAACACTTGAAAAAAAGGCTGCTTTAAATGTTGTCAATGGCCGTAGCAAAGCAAAGGAAACGAAAATTGAGTTAAGGTAAATATTTATAGGTAAAGTTCGAAATGAAGAATAGATTTATATAGAAAATTTCAAATATTTTTTCTAATTTTTCATACTTTGCTTTTTACGTCGTCGCGAAGGTACACATCATTTTGTGTCTTAATATTGCTTATCGGTCGTAAATAAATTAATTATTCATTTTTTATGCATAAGGATTGTGTTATGACACATTGAAAACAGGGACACACGAGTCTAAGCACTTATCATATTTGTAACGTGTAAACTGTACTGGTGAGATGACGTCAGAGCTAAAAATTAGGGCTCACTAAGAGTTGGCTTTGTGCTCGCTAATGTTTGTTGAATTTTCGGGAATCAGCCCTGCTTTAGTCTCGCAAAACAACAGCCAGCGTATGACACACTTTGCTGAGCTCTGACTCAAATACTTTAGGGCCTGAACCGTAATATTTGAAAATTTGTGCAAGCTTTTTGGTCATTCTCCTGTTTTTCGCTCCATCTTTTCCCAGCTTCTCCATTCTATGCCGAGGTACTATAGCTTACCTGCATTCTTCTTGTCACTGTGTACTTTAGTATAACTAGAAAATTTGGCACTTTTCCGTTATCCGGACCCATTTTTCAAAGAAGGATGTTGCTTCCTATTGTACTATATATGGTCCCAGCCAGGGCCCGGCATAGATCGTCTGGAAGCAGGCTGGACTTCGTTTTTGGAGCAAAAAGCAGAAGGGATTTCGTTTTTGACGAGTCGAGGCCGAGAACAAAGAACAAGCGCCATTTAGTCGAACACAAGCTTTTCGGACAGGTTATCACACGATTGACATGCTCTATCGTGTATGACGAAAAGTGCGCGCGATTTGAAAGCAAGGCTAGAATAAACAAATTGCTTGTTTACAGCGCACACAGAATCATATGGAACCAAAATTGAACTGCATACTTGAAAAATTATTTGAGGAAGGATTATGTAAAAAGATTTGAAAACTTATGTGAAGT
Source organism: Cylicocyclus nassatus (assembly GCA_958299035.1). Classification (NCBI taxonomy): domain Eukaryota; kingdom Metazoa; phylum Nematoda; class Chromadorea; order Rhabditida; family Strongylidae; genus Cylicocyclus; species Cylicocyclus nassatus. The sequence goes on along the minus strand of CATQJL010000223.1, from coordinate 30,017,834 downwards.
AATACCTTTTCCAAAATTAGATCGTCTCCAGACGGCCACCAGACGATCTGAGATCGTTTGGAGCATATATTTTCGTAATTTCACATAAGTTTCGGATCTTTTCAGCATGGACGGATTCTCCGGTCAAAAATCTATGCCTGAGCATAAAAACATTTTCATATCACTCCCTGTCCGTCGTTTTTTACCCTCTTCTTTTTTCGAAAATCGCCTTATCAGATATCGCGCCCCAGCGTCAACTTTCCTGCATCCTCTCCTTTCAAATTTTCATTCTCAATTCTAGCTTTTTTTCGATATTTTAATGATTTCTTCCATTCTTCTTTCTTCTTCTCCTCCTTTCTTCAGCTCGTGACCTATTTTGATCATTTTGTTACCATGTAGGGCTTTATTAAACAAAATTCTGTGGATTTCGTGGTTTTCTTTGAGAGTTTGACCTGATACGCGAGATCCTCAGCTCGCAGCAGGTAAATGGTTTTGTCAAGAACTACATAGATGAATATGCAAGGATTCACCAACAGGGGGGGGGGTAGAGCAAGGGTCAAAGGGGACTTCGTGAAATTTTCGGAAGTCAGAGGGGACTTCGTTTCCAAAAAGCCTAGAAACGGACTCGTGCCGGGCCCTGGTCCCAGCTTCACAGGAAGGAGTGTCAATCTGCCACGTGTCAAAAAGTTGCACATGCCATCTATATGTTTTACAGGTCTAATCAAGAGTAGAGTTTGTTTTACTCTACGCGTAAGTCCAATCTGTTTTTTAGTCAATTTTGAACTCACTCCTATCAAACAATCTCGAATTGAACATTGTCATAATAATAACAACATACTATTATCGATGAGATGATTAGACTTACTTATAACAGAAGTGCGCTATTCCGTGAGAGGCGAAGTAAGCAGCAGCAAGGTTCCTCAAGCCATCATTTATATACAACCCTGTCTGGCTAAATTCGCAGAGCGAAAAGAGTTCGAAGACAAAATCATTTTTGAGTCACTGCTGAAAGCGACTGCTCTTATAGAAAACAATTAACCCATTGATGAAGATGTGGACCACCGGTGGTCCACGCTCTTTTTGCTGCCAGGGACGATGTGGACCCCCGGTGGCCCACACCTCTTGCGAAAACGTACTATTTGCAGTTCTACTATTTATTCCACATTTCAATATTTTTTCCAATTTCTCGTATTCTTGAGACCTGTAGGTTCCGTCGTTCAAGAGGATATTAGTAGTTGTTTACAAAACAACGTTGCATTTTGTAAATAAGCACAACACCTCCCCACACTGAAAGTGTTGTGCAAAACCGCGTCGTCCCACAGCGCCGCCACGCAAAATTAGGCGTCGTCGTCAATGGGTTAAACAATTTTTAGGTAATTACAAATCCTCTCTCACCTTATCAGAAGTAATTTCGAAGAAAAACATGTCTAGATTGACCAAATCGTGTCAACTTTTTGTTACACGTAGCAAGGAGGTAGTCTTCGTTAAATCGATGAAAAATTTTTCTCAAACTGCAGAATGTATCATAAGGGAACTTTTTAGAAATCGGGTCCTGATAACGGAAGGTACCGAAAATTTACTCCCAAAAATCTCTTTCTCCAAATAGCTTTCATCCACAACCTCGCTAGCCCTAAAAAAGGAAAAAATTCTTTTTGACTATAAAATTCCGAGCGTTAATATGTTACTTTATATGATGTAGTTGAACCTTCAAGGGTTCGTCTAACCTTCCTTTTGTAGAGCCAATGAAGAAAATTGTCTACTTCTACCCTGAGAACTTTCACAAAAGTCAAGTTACTTTAAACCTATTTGCGTTTTGAGATCATGATTAAGCACTATTTGTTTATTTATTTATTTATTTTGTTAGTTGCTGTTATCCTTTAAGCACCTAAATGAAAGCCAAACTTGGCTCAAAAAGGTGATTCTGACTAATTCGTATTCAGCGCTCAATTATACACTATCACATTATGGGAACTTTCATTATCGCACTTGCACTTTTGCGGAAGTGATGCTTCACAGGGCATTCTCATGGGAAACAAATCACGGGAATTTCTTAACAAGGAAAAGTTCCCAAGTCAGCTCGGCAAACCCGTAGGAGTCATATATCACTGTAACGGACATGAAACGCTGACTCCAAATCTGCTTTCCTTTTCTGCGGAACAACTCTCCGAAAGAAGTTAGGAGCTATTGAAAGTCTAGATTTGCATGTTTCAAGTGGCTTAAAATTAGCTAACAGCTCTAAAGCAATAATTAGCGGAACTCTACTCGCTGTATTCCGTCCTTGTAGTCAATATAGTTGTTACAAAACTGATAACCCACTTTCGCATGTTATTGTACAGCTTTCGCCAATTTTATGCCATTTGAGACTCGGCAGATTTGTACCTCAAACGCTCACAACTTCTTTCGGAGTTTTTCCGCATAAAAAGAAAGCAGATTTGTAATCAGCTTTCCAAGCCCGTTACGTTGATATATGTATGACTCATCCGAATTGGGAGCTGACTTGGGAACTCCTCCTTGTAAGTTTTCGCTACTTCAAGTACATCACAATGGTTTTTGATCGTTTTACAGACATCACATTACGGATACGTGTTGTGGCTTTTTACAAAAATCTGCAAAGATGCATGTTTGCACAATTTTTAAATGTTGGCCTGTCCATACGTCTGCCACCAATCTTTTGGGAAATAATAAACTCCTCCGTTTCTAGATTGGAAAGTAGATCAGCTACCTATTATTCACTGCAAAAAATAATTTTGGCAAATTTTGAGGACACAAGTTGAAGATTACTTTCATCCCGTAACTCTTCTAACTACGTTCTTAACAATGCTAAAAGATCCAAAAAAGTTAAATTAACTTTTGATTTTGGTTTTGTGGCCTATTCTTTTCAAATGAGAAATTTGTGCTGGTGATCTCTAACGAAAGCTATTTTCTCAACTTCGTAATTATTTGTATGTTCATTTTTAGATCCATTGCTTTTTCTACTGTTTGACCTTTTCAATTTCATTATTTTTTATGCGACGTTTCGATTTCTCAATAATAAAATCCGAACATGCTCAATGAAAGGACACCGGCTATACGTAAAAAATGCATAATTGGAAACATTTCCTTAATAAATTCTAAACCTTTATATGATTTTCAGTGCAAGATCTATGAGATAGCCTATGCTTGTTTACTGAGGAATGTTTAGTTAATTTGCAAAGTTTTCTACTCGTGTTGCTTGCATTTTCATTGCGTTCTGTTTATCATTTATTGTTCAGAAGTTGAAATTACATGCTACATATGTAGCATTAAAATTCCTTTATGCGTTTGTTGTTGTATAGGAGGGCTGCCAACGTGCCCGTTACTAATACTCCGCGGCTCGTAAATATATGGATAATGTTTTCGTATGCACTATTCTGGATGAAAAAGCGTACGCATTAGTGCTTGAAATATTCATTTTCTATTTTGAAATTTTACAAATGACAAGCAAAGTTACGAAGAAGCTCGATATATTAACTGGGTATGGCTCTTACGAAAACAAGTTTCTCGTCCACAGAAAGCTCATGGCTTGTTTCGTCGCTATCTTTTTCGCAAAGTTTTTCCTATACTTTCGATTCATCATTCGGTATCTCGATAGTTGGTGCAGCTACACCCGACCGCTTTTACAATTTGTTTTGTCTTTGCTAATCGTTGTCGGCAAAAATTCAACATTATTGGCTAGTTTATTTTTTGCTATAACCCCTAGATGCGCTTCATTTGTAAGTCTGGATCCTGCTTTATAGTTAATAAGTTTCACTTTTTTACCTGCAAGTATCTAATGTAAATAACATCAAACATCTCTTCTGAGAACTTGAGGAATTAATTTTTAGGGTGCATCAATATGTAGTTCACTTGTACAGTTTTCAGTGTTAGGCCTTTCGCCAAGCTTAATCTGAAATAGAAACGAACATAGCAGTACGAAACATTCCTCAAAAGCAACAAAATCTTCAATTCCAACTAAGAAGACTTTTAACATTCAAAAAATGGCATAAAACGTCGGAGAAACACAAAGAAAAACTATTTGAGTTTGGATTAAGGGCTGAATGTGCTGCGCTCTGCCGCACCGGCGTGCTCTGGTTCAAATTTGAAATCGTCCACTAGGTGTCCAGTGTGGGGAGGACGACACATCTGCCATGAAGAGCATTTCTTTCATTCAACAAACAATATCTAAGTAAGAAATTTATCAATAACTCTAAAGTTTGTTGGTATTTTATAAACGAAATTTTTATGCGATAGATGTAAGGTTTTGAACTAATGATACTTTTTTCTGTTTAGCCTTCGTTTTTTCGTCTTCAATTTTTTTTGTACTAGATTGCCCTTCCTCCACTTTCGCTAATTTTCGAAGCATGTAGAAGTGATCCTATGCGTATAATGAATGAATGGACAATTTCTGCTCGTGTAGGCGGCTTTTCTGAAACTTTCTCGCTTTTACTCAAATTTTGTCCAAAATTGAATACTAATAAGGAACTGATAATCAGATCTCTTCAAAAATATCATCGCAATGAGAATTATATAGTATCTCAAACGACGAACCTTACTATTACAGAATGTGACGGCAAGCGGCTTTTATTGGCCCCCTTTCGATGTCGACAGGCGATGACGCGCTGGCCGTTGTCGCGTGTTTATCGGGTGGCATTCGGGTCGGTTTTTTTCCTGTGGGCACATTCGTTTCCACGTTGTAGAGAGAAAGCGAATTTGTTGTGCATTTCTCTCCTTGGCTGTCCTAGCTAGGAGAAAATTACATATATTTGAGATCTTCTAGGTTGGGTGGGGCAGGACCCGCTTGAACAGAAGAGAAATCGGCGCATAGTCGAAGATCGCCATAACAATGATCCCATTGTTTCTATGTGCTTCTATACCCATATCATGTACTATTGATTCTTTTTATCATTTCCATTTGTTAAATTCCCGTCTCATACAAAGGCCAGAAATTTTTTCACACCTCCCTACGTCACGTGAAAATTCCAGATAATTCTACTAGTTTTGTTTGTGTGTTGTTCTAGTTTGTCGAATGTACTGCTCCATCACAGTTCCGTGATAAACTTTTCCTTTTTTTCCAAAAGTGTCTCGCAACACTGAAAACGGAGATTGCATTCGAACAAATTTCATCAGCACCGCGCAGATTACTCTGAAAATTAACAAATTTTTTCTGCACCTGCACAAATTTTTCTACAGATTCCAAATAAGTTCACGGCATTGCAGATCTATTAGATTGTAAGGTGCATCCGAGTGGTGTAAAGCTAATGTTTTATGTTCTTTCCCCAAAATAGAAAACACCATTCACACAAATGCTTGATGTCTATATTTGTGGCGGACGGGGAATGGGGGAGGAGGGGGCGACGAGACCAGTCTGACCTCTTTCGCGGATGGAGGTCGCGCTCTGAGAGCAATCAGTGCAATATGTTCTTGGAAATATTTGATGGTTTTCAACGTTTTTGGAGTTTTCCCTCGAATTTAGATGATGTGCCAGAAGGCCTTATAATGAGATAAAGCTTAGTAAGTTTTCTTTTCAGACTTGTAAAGATGAGAGGTAAGAAAACTTATAATTGCTGACAGCCAACTCCCCGTAACGAAGTCCTGCAAACACCAAAAAATCAGAGTCCACAGATACAGATTTATTTATTTTATATGAATTCAAAATGCCCTACATTTCACAAGAAATACTGTCAAATTAATGAGTGCCTAATTAACCAATCCGCTTGTCCAGCCTTTGTCAAGTCTGAAGAGTTAGCTATTCTCTTAACTTGATCCCTCTAGCCTAAGTCTCTTCCCTTTGTGCTAACATAACAATTCGTGACTAGATTCTTTTATCGTTATAACATCAATATAAATATGGGGGAACATAATTGGGGAGGGGACCACCGAGCACCCGGGGAGTGCCAGCTCATCTGAAGTTGGTGGCACCGCCCAAGTCGGCGAGGGGACTGTCGGACTCTAATTAGTCTGCGTCTCGACATGTCCGTTCCATGGCAAAGCTCGTCCTCGAGCTTTTGAGGTTGGCCATGGTTATTGAATTGTCATCAGTAGCTTCGCTGGGGAGTTGCCCATGTGCATGGTTGCGATGTCATCATTGAGTTGGACGTTGCCCATATGTACAGTTGACGTTGCCCATACGTGTAGTTGATGTTGCCCATTTACCATTTGCTGCTTTGGTTGAGGCTTCAGGCGTTAGTCGCTGGATTTTTCTTCACAAGGACAGGGGAAAAGGGATGAAAAGGCACGCTTTCGCACGCCCTGTCAGAAGAATGAGCTCGTCTCGAGCTGAAGAATGGGAGCAACATGGACGAATGGTGAGATATTCAAATGATGAGCAAATCGGGGTACGGATGAGGCTTCCGTAATCCTTTGGGGAGGCGGATGAGGATTTCCGCATGGTGGTAAAATGTGGCAGAGAGAATAGGGAGGCGGACAAAGCCCTAGTGACGATATGTGACATACGGGTATATGATGACATCCGTAAAGATAATAGTGAGCATTGTTTTAAACGAGATTACTGGCATGGAATAATATATAAATCGACAGCAGTTAACAAAATGAATTATGTTCGAAGACGGCGAAGGAACGGAATGTGTATTCCGAACATTTGCCGTTACAGAGCATGGTAAGCTATGATATGGACATGTAATTCCACAGGATATTGTCATTTTTTTTAACCTGCAAGCAACTCAGGAGGGAACACTTCCCTAACGTTGATTACAAGGGCGTGGGTAAAAAGTGTTTTACTGAAAGCCTTCTCCGAGCCGCCAATCAGAGAATTCTTCCTTTTCATAGTGCGGTTGCTTGCGGGCAAACTTACACTGTGCCAATAGCTGCTGCGTAAATAAAAGATTAAACTTTGTTATTGCTATTGACACTTCACATTCTTCGTCTCAAACGCTCTGAACGTCCGAGATAAGGCTGGAACCTTCTCTGGAAATCTGTTTTGCAAGCACAAACATGAATATTTTTTTTGTTTTTGGTTGGTGTAGCACAAGGATAAACACGAAAATTGTACTAAATTGTTATGAATACAGTATAATAGCAGAACACTGAAAACTAAGAAATGAATACCTTTATGACGAAGTTGGATAAAGATGATCAGTAAATATCCAACTCGCTTCAGTAGTCGAGAATCGTCTGGTCCAGAGCTGCATATTTTTTTTTACAAATGGGTAATTAAGCGAAACTGACCTAAGCGCAGACTAGGCAGTAATGTATTACTGCTTGAAAGGGATTCCGCTGAGCTTAGGACAGCTCCTGGCATCTATGTGCCACTCAAAATTAGATAATGACGCTGTGAATCGGCGTGACTGGGAAAAGGGCCTCTGGTAACCCTATGGGCTATCACATAGCCTATGGAATCACTGTAGGCAACATAGCCTACGGACTATCCACAGGCGTCTAGATCGCCTGCGGAACTTGCGGCAAATACAAAACGGCTATGGCAATTGAACACAATTATAAAAAATTTTTATACATATGTACAGTGCCGGCGTTGGCGATAGAGTCCCTGAGTTTGTGTAAAAAAATAACGATGGAAAGTGAGAAAGAAGAAAATAAATGACTGAAAATAATATGTAAAGTTGTAGGCGAAATATGGTGAAAAATGGTGGTGAAAATGAATTTTACATGTTTTGGAAAGATAATAGATTATGAAGGAGAAAATGTGGAAGTTACAAAATAAAATATGTTTTGGAAAAATGAAAAGTTTTAGATTGTTTTCAAATAAATAGGGTGGGGAAAGGGGGCTAGAGGAAGAAAGCGTAAATATTTACGGTTCTTCACGTGGTATCACGGTAAAAACTGTAAGGAATCACAGCAGACAAAAAATATCATGTACCATATATATATATATACATAGCAATATATTCATTATCTTCTATGAAACAAAAAAAGACTGTCAAACACACAGTAGGTAAAGAATACATGATTATATTCATTACCCACTATGACGCGAAAAAATATGACAAAATAAGAAAACACACTCAAACCCATCGCCTGGACTCAAGGGAAAAGATAAAAGAGAGGATAAATATAAAAAAGGGCTACGTAATTTACGTAGGAGATGAGGGCTGGTGCCGGTGGTGAGAGTATTCAGCAGAGATTGGCCTAATCTATGCTTAAATTTTTTTAGTAAAAAAAAGTTATGCGACAAACGTTCAGAAAAACCCGGGACCTCCATGTCAAGTCTGAAGAGTTAGCTATTCTCTTAACTTGATCCCTCTACCCTAAGTCTCTTCCCTTTGTGATAACATAACAATTCGTGACTAGATTCTTTTATCATTATAACATAAATATAAATGTGGGGGAACATAATTGGGGAGGGGACCACCGAGCACCCGGGGAGTGCCAGCTCATCTGAAGTTGGTGGCACCGCCCAAGACGGCGAGGGGACTGTCGGACTCTAATTAGTCTGCGTCTCGACACCTTCACGAAGGTTTTTGAGAGCCGTCCACGTCCCTTTCGTACTGCAAAAAATTTTACGCTGATGATCGTCTTACGCTTTCGTAGTATGCACCAAGAGATAATTTTTGAGAATATTCTAGGTCTCTTTCAGATAATCCAGAATTTAGTCGAAAATCTACTCCTTAAATACATGCAAAAAATTTGGACCTTTCAATCACTTATTTCGAATTCCAGCTTAACCCATTGACGATGACGAGATTTTGAACACCTTATTCAGCACTGAATCTTTATAAGTTGCGTAGCATAGATTCTTCGAAAGATTCTGCATTAGTTTGAAAAAAAATCTTACTTTGTACTAATTTTAAAACTTTAAGTTTTTTGACCTATCGGCGCGGATCTCAATCATGATGAGCTTTCGCACACTTTTTTCTCATTTGCTCGTTCCCTGATGAGCAGGGTTGAGCAAGAGCAGGCACTAGTCTTTCAAAAACGACCCCCCCCCCTGTGAAAGCCCCTAAAATGACCCCTCCGCTTCACCTCCAGGACCTTAGACTGTGTTATGTGGAAGAAGACCAGCCTTTACTGGAGGGTTCTTGTTTTTTGGCAGCAGGCCCAACTTTCTGCGATTGCACAACCATACGCAACTTGACGGCAAGTTTTGAACTTGGATAGCCCTCTTTTCAGAGTTATAGTTTTTGCAGGGGTAGAGTGTTTGGCTCCAAATTCTCAATATAGCAAAAAGAGGCTTTGCGCTCAATACCCATACTAAAAAAGGAGCGATTTTTGAATATTGAAGGTAAGTTAATGGGGTCAGGCGCAACCCCTCAAAAGCTCAGGCGGCCTGACATTTTGAGGGGTTGCGCCTGACCCCATTAACTTTATTTTCGAGGAAGCTTTTCTATCCATGTTTTATGTGATTCGCTAGCACAACTCTCGAAGATTCCACAATAAGTGTTTAAGCTTGTTTCAACTTGTTTTTGCCTTGTAGTAATTCGTAGAGTTAAAGCACTTAATGTGAGAACGCGCCGGTTGGAAATTTGGCAGCACTTCTTACTTCACTGTTTGAAAGCGATATGAAGCCTGATTTCTAGCACAGACTTGTAGGGAACGATGCTTTGTTACGAGTATAAAAAAGCTGACTATTTTCACTTTTGAAGCCAAGTTAATCATTGAAAATCACGCTTTCTAGACGTTGCGAAACACTAGAAAATGCAGTAGGTAATGACTTGAGAGCTCATAGAGGTAAACTGACATGCTGATTATGGAAATAGGTGATACCCATTTCACACAGCAAGCTTACTTGGCGACTTCATGATGTGTGAAGGTAGATGAAGACTTGAAATTGGCTGAAATTTCGATGGAAACAATCAGTATGCTATTCACGACCGTCATTTCTTCAGTACTGGTGATTGCGATATCCACCGGACTAGCGCTTTCTTCTTCACTTTCGTAGTATCTCCCCAACTAAACGAATGCGGTTCTTAATTATGACCCCCCCCTCAGTTATACCCCCAAGACGGCCCCCCAGATCGAGCGCGCCTGACCTCACGCTCAACCCTGCTGATGAGTCGCGTCATACCAAAATATCGTTTTTTAGTTAGAACGATATTGTCAGATCGAGTAGATCGCGATTTATTGTTGGCGGGAAAAAAGCCCGCTTTGACCCCTTCGGGCAGGGTATAAATACCGAGAGTCAGGGGAGGTCTCAGACTGCGCTGAGGAAGAGCTAGCGGGAGCTAAAGCCGTCGAAAAGCGGCGTATCCCCCCCCCCTAGATAGAGTTCATCCAGTAAGCCTGCCGAAGAGGTCAGAGAGGGTAAAGCCCGTCGTTTCGTTGTTAAGCCTTGCTAAAGTCACACGTTCTTGTTTTCTTGTTGTTCGTTGCCTTTTTCTGAGATAAATTATTAGTCGTTCGATCCGTGTAGTCAATCGATCCGGTTGAAACCGTCATACCACTAGACCACGCCCGGTTACAATATTATCATATAGCCAACGATTGTAGAGCTGTTTATAGAAAAACTATCTCATTTTCAACTTGGTACGAACAGAAATTTCTTAGAGTTTTTTTTGGAAACTGCTGTGTGCGACCGTATCGGAAAAATTTGAAAGTGTTAGTACACTTGTGCCAAAAGGAAAAACTGCAATCAAAGAATAGTTGTCACCTTCCATTCTTTTATCAGAATGTCACTGGAAAAATTTTTACTGTTTATTGTTAATGCCGGTATTCGTATACAAGTAACAAATTTAAAAAAACCGAGAATTGGAAATATAATTGCCGAAGCAGATTCCCGAGGATATTCCTAACCACATATTTTAATCACTACGCTTGTACTTTACACAGTGTGTAGACATCGTAATTGAAGAACTAATCATAAAGAACTTAGAAAACATGTACTTCTCTCTCTCTAACAATTATCTAATGTCCCTGTAGATACGGACACACAAAAGCGGCTTCGTAATTGTCTGAGGAGGTAATTCCAAAGCTTATTGTTAGCTCCTATGACATTTATCCGAACTAATGTGACCGCGAATTTATGTGGTTTAATCCGATCAACAGTGAACTAAAAACTTCATTCCACCGATAATTAATAACTTGTCAGAGTCTGAAATTTTACATGCTGGATTTCTACACACTCTCGATAACAAGAGAATACTACAAGTTAATTTTTAATAATCTTGAAAAATCTTATATATAAAGCCGAATGTCTGTTTGTATGTCTGTATGTCTGAATGTATGTCTGTCTGTCTGTACGTATGTTCCGAATAGAAAATTCCATTTCTGAACCGATCGGGACCAAGCTTGGCACACATATACTTCGGGCCCCGGCGGGTGTCATAGGCTACTTTTCGTCATCGATCGATATCGATTTTATCGATTTTTTGCAAAATTTGAGCTACGGGGCTGGGAGTTGGCACAGGGGGGTAAGTGAGCATGGGGATTCCGAATACAATATTAGTTTTTGAAATCGTGATTACTTTTATCGATTTTATCAATTTTTTTGCAAAGTTTGAGCTACGGGGCTGGGATTTGGCACAGGGGGGGGGGGTAATCGAGCATGCTGATCACCCCCGTGGGGATGATCAGCATGCTCGATTACCCCCCTGTGCCAAATCCCAGCCCCCTAGCTCAAATTTTGCAAAAAATCGATAAAATCGACATCAATCGATAACGAAAAGTGGACTGTGACACCCGCCGGGGCCCGAAGTGTATGTGTGCCAAGTTTGGTTCGGATCGGTTAAGAAATGGAATTTTCTATTCGGAACATACGGCGGAGCCGGGTAAGCCAGCTAGTAAGCTATAAATATAAAAATACGCTTTACAATAGTAAAGAGATCACTAACGTTATACTTGGAAATTTCCCCCTCCCTCCTCGCCACACTCAAATCTTAGCTCTACCAGATGAAAGATGACAAATTTCGATGTGATACAGTGCCAGTTTACATCTTTTTTTTTTGCTCACCTTAGAGCCACGGTGTACAAAAAAATAGATAAATTAATTTGATGGAGAAGACTCTCAACTTGTCCATTTTTTTCATCATTCTTCTCAAAATTTGAGCTATTACAATTATCACCTAACCCAGCAATGTCCCCCGTGTATGGAAATGCTGACTTCAGCGTTAGATTTAAGAAAAATAAGGATGACAAGTGGCAATTGGTTGCTCAACACTAACATGGCTGCTCCGAATATTAAAGGTTTTTCAACAATTCTTGAAAAAAGGGAACACCTTTGATTAACGAACTATGGCAACAAACATCATCCAACATCGTCATATGTCGGCACTTCGACTTCACAAAGAGAGATAAATAAATGAATGGTGTAGAGAAAAAGGCCGATATTATTCAAAAAACGCTGTATCTCGCAGGATGAGAAGTGCATAGTGCACATGAACAATCTCAGTGTAAATGTCTTGTTTCCTCTTCTCAGAGTTAACGGCTCATTAGGGAACTTCATTCCCGTAAAAAGTTTTGGTTTCAGTCTACACCAGTGGCGGTCGAGGTTTGCGACAGGGGGGGGGGAGGGGGGAGAGGGACACCCCGAGAATATCGCGAAATTTTTGAAAGCTACTTATATAGGTTATAAAAAGTGCAGGCGATTTGTCTATACTTGTGAATAATTAGAATAATTTTTAAAATTATCTAAAATTTCAAACTGGCCTTGTAAAAAAATTGTTCGGTATCGAGGCTGTGGCCACGCCCCCTTTTCTAATGTTTCCATGACCTCAAAGCATTAGGAAAGTGGGCGTGGCCACAGCCACGATACCGAAAAAATTTTTTACAAGGTTAGTTTGAAAATTTAGAAAAATTTAAAAATTATTTTAATTTTTCGGAGTGCATGGCTTACGCCACGCACCTTTACTCAGAAAAAATTTTTGTCGCCCCCCCCCCCCCTTCCCCGTTCACTGGTCTATAAATATATAAAGCTGAGTGTTGGTTAGTTAGTGTGTTCTTCATCGAAAATTTTGTGCGTGGATCGATCAGCGCCAAACTTTGCACACATATCTTTTCGACACCTCCACCCTGTAAGCTATTTTTCGCAGCGAAATATCCACTCCTTTTCTTGATTCATCGATTTTGAAGAAAATGAACTCTTATCAACTATTCCATTATGAAAGAGGGCGGTAAAACATGGTACAGGAGATATCATATCTGCCCTAACACCAGTAGAAAAAAATCATAACACAGATAAGTTGAGCCTTTAGGCTTGAGCACCAATTTGCTTTTTGTTGAGCAGTTGAAAACACAATGCGGGCGAGGCCGGCATGCCAGCTAATTGCTTAGTAAGAAGTTGTGCATGGTCGTATACGTGGAGCAACCCCATTTCAGTAAAAATTGCGGTTTCATTGATGATAAGAAGGTTTGTGATGCCCCACTTCGATACGCCATCTCCATTGTAAAGTACGATAGCTTCTACTGCTCTAAGACTGACATGAATTTGTGAGACCAAGTGGGCCCTTGTTTAGTCGAGTGTTTTTTATTGCATGCATATATCCATCATAGAATTTAACAATTCTTACACTTTTTTTTAATTCTCCAAGTCTTGAAAGACCTAAGCGATCGTACTTCACCTACTCGCTGCGTTCAAAAACTGTCTAAAGTTTATAATCACGATTCATGATTGCATATATTGCGATATGACATTCGGTTACTCAAACAAAGTTGTATAAGCCGCGGCACTCCTTCGCCTACGTTATTGGCGAAATAATCAATTCAAACCGCATATTAAACAACGATCACAACCGATTACCTATTCTTAGACTAGGAGACAGAAAAAAACGTGCTTTACAAGTATCAACTTACTGATTCTCTAATCAACGTAGATCATCTGTTACGGGGTAGAAACAAGAATTAGCTTGTTCGCATTTTCGCGTCTTATTATCAAATGAAAAGTTTCTGATGATGGTTTCTTGCTGTTTACAACAATTCACATGACCAAATCCATCAACGTTCAGCAATCTGGCAGACAAACTACAAATCAGTCAAACAGCATTACTATTATAGTTTAGATCTTCTCACCGCTTCTCACCGAAAAAAGTGAATTCAGAAATTGCTTTGCGAACACTGAAAAAAAACATTTGCGTGATGTAAATCGAAAGCATTTAGCAGAGATTAGAGCAGTTTTTGGCGCGGCGGCGTGGGAAGTTCAGCGGCGGCGGTGCGAACAACTCGTCCGGTCAGCTGCGAGCGCGGCGCGGCGCGATAAGGGCGGGCGCAACGAGAGTCGGGGGGCATGTGCGCGTCGATACTCAACACGCTTTCGTGTCCTCGCTCAGCTGATTGCTGTTGCTCTAGAAGTAAAATGCTATGCTGTGCGAAAGTCATCCCTCGGTTGTTCGTTCGTGTGTGTCTGGTGTTTTGACTGTGTGTCACTCGTTGCAGGAACCAGTTTTACAGCTATTTGCGTTGGGGAGATGGAAATACGAAGATCAGTATATATTAACGAATGGTAAGAGTGCAATTTCCAGATTATTAGCCACACCTTTCTAGACAAGTGAGTAGGGAGAGCGCGGAGGTGGTCGGGTTGCATGAGAGGCGTGCCCGGCTATCACGCCAAAAAAACGTACTCATCAATGAGCGGTTAGGTATGAACGCAAGGCAGGGAGTGAGAGTTTTCTGGGTGCATTTGAGTTCACACTCTGCCGACTGCTGCTCTGCCGGTGGTTCTGACGCTGACGATACGTTTGTTTACGTAGTGGGGCACTTGGCACTGTTGAGATTGTTTACGCGTTTCAGCATGACTGTTTTTGGAGCCGTTTTGATGCTGCGGTCAATTTGTTTACGCAGTGAGACACTTGGCACTTCGTCAGGTCGGCGGTTTTGGATGCTTGTGATTTGCAGTTGGGACTGTTTATGGAGATAAACAAACGCTTCGAAATGTATTTAATACAGAATTTCTTCCTCTTACCAGTTGCTGTATTAATCGTGTGATTTGTTAAGAGAGTGCTCTGATCATCGCTGGGATGTACAACACTTTGTTCAAAAGGTCCAGCTTTCGCTACTTTTCGAATTTTTTGTCTGAAACTTTTGGGAAAGTTTCAATAACCAGCTAGAGCGAACCTTTTGCCAGCTAAAAAAATTCTCCTCTTTTCTAAGCTCCTTTTTGGAATTTTGCTAAATAACTTCCCAAAAGTCTCGGGTTTGCAAAACTCGCATAACCTGTTGCAACAAACACTGCTAAATCTTCGGAATAGAGGTTTTAACACATTACTGCTACTGCTAACCTTACAAAGTAATGATGATTTCCGCCTCAAATTGTGAAGATTTCGAAACTTAAGATACCAATTGTCGTTTTGTTTTCGCTTGTCTCGTCATGATATGAAAAGACAACTATTAGAGAAAGGAGAACTTACCTGATACTTGAACTGCTTACCACTTCGTGTTTTACGAGCTTAAAGTACGCCGCGTGAAATTATGTTGCTCTATAAATTTAATTTTAGGAATTCTGAAACACAAGCCGTATGGCTGCAAAAAATTGGTTCAAATGGCAAAAAGTTGCCTGTTATCAAACCGTCTCCTAAAGTCTCACATGAAAATTTTGAAAATTAGCGAAAGACATGGTAAAAATCAAGGGCTGTAAATTCCAACGATTATCTCAGCACTCTCGCAATGAATCACATTGCAGTTACAGCAGCTGGAAGGAGGAAAATTCTGTTTGGACACAATTTGCAATGTTTATTCAACTTTATTCTATAATGGATTGGATCTGACAATACTTTCGCAATTTGGCAAAATACTGGAACGAAAACGAGTCATTTCGTTGCAAAGTTTTTGCAAAGGTTCGTTATTTGTACAAATCTTATACCAACTTTTTAAGACATTGGACTTGAAGGGCTTTTCAAAATGTTTCTAAAAGAGGCGAATTTGTTACATAAGCCAGAAAGGGTAAGAGTCTAGGGAAGAAAGTGAAATATATTCACAAGGGCCTTTGCATTGTAGATATCCTACTTTGCAGCGATTTCCAAAAATCTGAAAACCTGGCTCAGAGAACATTTGTGAACGACTTCAGGATGACCTTTATGGAATATAAAAGACTTGGTGGAGCTCCAAGCCGATGCTTTTGTTGCAAGAAAATTCTATCAAACTACTCTAGAAACTCGGTTAAACATTGTCTCTACCCCTGTTGTCTGAACATCGTACACGACTTGTAATTAAAATCTGCGTTACTGTCATAGTAGTTCAGGTGCAACTACTACTTTCAAAGAAAACTTCCATAAAAGTGGAGGAAAACCAAGTTCCAAGAGCATGCAGAAGTCTTCAAGAGGAACTTTGAGAAAGCTTCAACTGGAGTGTGAGGAAAAGAGCTGCTTTGCATGGATAGTTATTCTTGGATAGTTGCACAAAATTGTTCACACAAGCAGCCATTTTGTAATCTTCCAAAGATCTGATACGTTCGTTTTCTTGATGGTGTGAGCGCACAACGATCAAAATGGGAGAATAATTTGTGCTAAAGTTGACACTATAAGAATATCTGTGCCTTAACCTAGCCTCATATTATCTACCCTATTTACTGCTATCGATACGAAGGGACACCTAGACATTCCAAATTATGTGCCTCTCCACTTGCTAGCGATCCATAGGGTCACTCAGGCTACAAATTATCTACTCTACCCGCTTGCTAGCTATGAGTAGTGTCACCTGGGTGCTACACAATATCTGCCCCATGCTAGCGATCCGTAGGGTCACTGGGCACCAAAAGTTGTCTGCTCCCACTTGCTAGCGATCCGTAGGGTTACTCAGGCTACAAATTATCTACCCTATCCGCTTGCTAGCTACCAGTAGTATCACCTGGGTGCTACACAATATCTGCCCCATGCTAGCGATCCGTAGGGTCACTGGGCACCAAAAGTTGTCTGCTCCCACTTGCTAGCGATCCGTAGGGTCACTTAGGCTACAAATTATCTACCCTATCCGCTTGCTAGCTATCAGTAGGGTCACCTGGGTGCTACACAATATCTGCCTCATGCTAACGATCCGCAGGGTCACTCAGGCTACAAATTATTTACCCTATCCGCTTGCTAGCTATGAGTAGTGTCACCTGGTGTTACGCTATATCTGCCCCATGCTAGCGATCCGTAGGGTCACTGGGCACCAAAAGTTGTCTGCTCCCACTTGCTAGCGATCCGTAGGGTCACTTAGGCTACAAATTATCTACCCTATCCGCTTGCTAGCTATCAGTAGGGTCACCTGGGTGCTACACAATATCTGCCCCATGCTAGCGATCCGTAGGGTCACTGGGCACCAAAAGTTGTCTGCTCCCACTTGCTAGCGATCCGTAGGGTCACTTAGGCTACAAATTATCTACCCTATCCGCTTGCTAGCTATCAGTAGGGTCACCTGGGTGCTACACAATATCTGCCTCATGCTAACGATCCGCAGGGTCACTTAGGCTACAAATTATTTAACCTATCCGCTTGCTAGCTATGAGTAGTGTCACCTGGTGTTACGCTATATCTGCCCCATGCTAGCGATCCGTAGGGTCACTGGGCACCAAAAGTTGTCTGCTCCCACTTGCTAGCGATCCGTAGGGTCACTTAGGCTACAAATTATCTACCCTATCCGCTTGCTAGCTATCAGTAGGGTCACCTGGGTGCTACACAATATCTGCCCCATGCTAGCGATCCGTAGGGTCACTGGGCACTAAAAGTTATCTGCTCCCACTTGCTAGCGATCCGTAGGGTCACTCAGGCTACAAATTATCTACCCTATCCGCTTGCTAGCTATCAGTAGGGTCACCTGGGTGCTACACAATATCTGCCTCATGCTAACGATCCGTAGGGTCACCAGGCTACAAATTATCTACCCTACCCTCTTGCTAGCTATATGTAAGGAACCTAGGCGCTCCAAAATAACTGCTCTCACTTGCTAGCGACCCGTAGGGTCACTCAGGCTGCAAATTATCTACCCTATCCGCTTGCTAGCTATCAGTAGTGTCACCTGGGTGCTACACAATATCTGCCCCATGCTAGCGATCCGTAGGGTCACTGGGCACTAAAAGTTATCTGCTCTCACTTGCTAGCGACCCGTAGGGTCACTCAGGCTGCAAATTATCTACCCTATCCGCTTGCTAGCTATCAGTAGGGTCACCTGGGTGCTCCACAATATCTGCCTCATGCTAACGATCCGCAGGGTCACTCAGGCTACAAATTATCTACCCTATCCGCTTGCTAGCTATCGGTAGTATCACCTGGGTGCCACAATATCCCATACTAGGGATCGTGGGGTCACTGGGCACCAAAAATTATCTATCCACACTGCTAGAGATCCGGAGTCACTGAGTGCTACAAAATATCGGCTTCCACTTGCTAGCGATCGGGTCACTCAGGCTACAAATTATTTGCCTACTCCCCTGCTACTATATGTAAAGAATCTAGACTCTCCTAAATATCTACAAAATATCTGCTCCCACTTGCTAGCAATACGTAGGGACACTGGACACCACAAATTATCTGCCCTACCCACCTGCTAGCGACATGTAAGGAGTCTGGGCACTACAAATTATTTGCTGTCATTTGATGGTGACCCTTAAGGAATCTAGGCACTACATATCATCTACTTTACCTACCTGCTAACGACCCTTAGGGTCACGGGCGCTACAAATTATCTTCCCCCACTTGCTGGCGGCCCTTAGAGTTACACAAGCTACAAATTATTTGCCCCACCCACTTGCTAGCGACATGTAAGGAAACTGGGCATAACAAATTATTTGCCCTTCTCAGTGGCGACCTGTAGGGTCACCTAGGCGCTAGAACATATCTGCCACACTCACTTGTTAGCGACCCATAGGGTGGCTATCTGCAGAGAAAGCATGGTAATTGAAAAATTTTCCCACGATCTCGCATGATTCTGGCAGAGCTTCCGAAATGGTAGGGCTTTATGAATGATTTGTGAAGTTTATTGCTACTCGAGTAGTTCCCCTTTTTAAAATGTTTTTTACAAATATATTTTCAGAAAAGAAGCAATGTGTGTGTAGAAACAATTGTAATCACTAATAAACCTGATACAGTGCTGGGCAAAATCATAGGTCCACTTTAAAAAATGCCACAACTCACTTTGTTCTCAATAAAATATTCCAAAATTTGGTACAGTCGTGTGTTTACCATCTTAATATCAGTCATCAAACGGTCTCGTTTTCGTGTGGTTATTCAAGAAAAAAGTCAAAATTTTTGAAAAAAAGCAGGCTTGAAGACTGGTCAAAATTACAAGTCCATCTGAAGTTTTTACTGATTGAAACACTTCTTAGCTACCGAATTTTTAGGTGTGTACAGATTCAAAAGTGTTTAACAGTTGCCTTAGTCAAGCTGTGGCACACCTCCAAAAGGACTGATTATCTCCTTTTTTGCCTTGAAAATGCTTTCACACGTATTTTGCTCTAGAAATCTGCGTTGAGCAAGAATTTCTGCAGTTTCTCAGCTGGATCGGAAGCGACGGGTTTCATCTCCCTTCTAGATGCTTTTCAACGTGATCACTGAGGAAAAAATCTGACTTTTTGCTGCTGAATCAAATCCGACATCGACTTAATCGGAAGCCTAAGCCTCAGTTTCTGCCCTAAAACCCTTCACGCGTTGTCATTATAACCTCACAATATTGTAAAAGCATTTTTTACACAAAAGAGAAGTGTACCCCATACTCACAATTTATCACAAACCTCCCCTTCGTTTCTTTTTCGGAACTCGAGTTGTGCAGCGTAATGATGGTGTTACTCACTTTCAAAATAGCTTGCCAAGTGCTACCTCACTTAGTTTTTGACAGTGATTTATTTACTGGATAGCGGATACAGCTTGTATTGTACGTTAGCACAAAATTCTCCTGAAAAATTTGATCGAAGCCACAATTAGCTTTGGTGCTTCTCGCATCCAGTTTCTGCAGGGTGATTTTAGTAACTATACTTGAGTGCTAGGATCTCTACAAAGTTGTAACCATGAAATACGGACTCCTCTTCGTAAAACAATGCCTTTACTTTAGTTAATGCTTCTGAGGACATCTCAAATGAAGTTTGAATGCAGAAATTTGAGCTCAGGATTGCAGTAATGTCGATGTCGGATTTGTGTCGGTAGTAAATGTCAGACTTTTTCCTCAATGCTCACGTCAAAAAGCATCCAGAAGGTGGACGAAACCTCGTCGCTTCCAATTCAGTTGAGAAACTGCAGAATTTCTTACTCAACGCCCTCAAAGTTTTTAGAGCGGAACGTGTGAAAGCATTTTCAGGGCAAAAAAAGCAGATAATCAGTCCTTTTGGAGGTACGACACAACTTGACTAAAGCAAATGTCCAACACTTTTGAATGTGTACATACCTAAAAAAAGTTCGAAAGCTAAAAAGTGCTTTAATCAGTAAAAACTCCAGGTGGACCTATAATTCTGCTTTTTTCAAAATTTTTGATTTTTCTTGAGTAACCATACGAAAACGAGACCCGTTTTAATGACTGATAGTAGGCTGGTAAATATTGACAACAGAGTGAGTTATGGCATTTTTTATTGTGGACCTATAATTTTGTCCAGCCCTGTATTATAGTTGCTCCGACCCACTTGCTAGCGACCCGTAGGGTCGCTAGTAGCTTACAAAACGAGTGTTATTTATACAATGGAAACTTGGGTAAATATATAATCAGTTATGGGTTGTTTGTATATCAGAACGAAAGGAGAAGGGGGAGGACTTTGTGATGTAAGGTGCCAGGCATATCTCTAGTACAATTAATCGTAAGACGTAGACCGCGCGTGTTCTGCATACGCACACTAAGCACATGATTCGTCTGTACGCAGCTCCATGTAGCAGCCTTCTTCTGTGTAATATGACTTGGATTATATTCACAGTTTACATGCTTACAACCTATGTTAGCACTTTTCAAGACTGTAGGAGTGCATTTTATTCTTCTCCTTACGTTCTGTGCTCGCTCCAATGCTAACGAATGAATATCGAACACAGAAAATAAACTATTGTGGTATCAACTGGCGCACAAAATGCTGCCCACAGAAAAGTACTGAAATGCTATTTGTAAGATTACTGGAACATCCGTCATTTTCACTTTGAAGCAGTACAATTCATCAGCTTTCGTTCTTTATCAGAAAATGTTTAAGCTTCTCTAGCCTTTGAACAAGCAAATATGTGCAGGCACACGTGGATGGACATGTAATTCGTAGCACTTCCTCGATTTCTAGTCGATGTATCCTCCCAGCAAGAAATTCCCACATTCAACAGAAATCAGAAATCTCATCAGCCAAAGGATTATGCGGCGCGGCGAGGCGGCGTCGCGGCTGGACAGACAATGACGCACTCGACACATTCACCAAGTTCAGAGGCTTGAAAAACTGCCGGAATGAGTGACGCCCATTCCCGCTGCTGAGCGGCGGCAACGTGCGTAAAAACGAAGCATTATATAGGCATAAAACATTACATTCAATGTAGTCCAGTACCATAGTATTATACTTCCCTTTTTACGGCTATAAAGTTCCCGATCAGTACAATCGATTAGACTTGCTTTGCTTTCTTTGCAATTGCATATTTTCTAGGAAGGGGCCGAGAACAGGGCCCGGCACAAATCGTCTGGAAGCAGGCTGGACTTCGTTTTTGGAGCAAAAAGCAAAGGGAATATCG
Organism: Cylicocyclus nassatus; assembly: GCA_958299035.1. Classification (NCBI taxonomy): domain Eukaryota; kingdom Metazoa; phylum Nematoda; class Chromadorea; order Rhabditida; family Strongylidae; genus Cylicocyclus; species Cylicocyclus nassatus. Next base: position 29,996,370 of record CATQJL010000223.1, on the reverse strand, counting down.
TTTCTGCGAAGTCGGGGCCGAGCACCAAGGATAAGCGCCATTTAACCGAACGCAAGCCTTTGACAGGTTATCACACGATTGGCATGCCTATCGTGTATGGCTAAAAGTGCGCGCGGTTTGAAAGTAAACCTAAAATAAACAAATTGCTTGTTCACGCCCAAACAGTATCATATGACACCAAAATTAAATTGCATACATAGAAAATTATTTCCAAAAGAATTATGCAAAAAGATCTGAAAACTTATGTAAAGTATTACCTTTTCCAAAACTAATTCGTCTCCAGACGGCCGCCAGACAATCTGAGATCGTCTGGAGCGTGTATTTCCGTCACTTCAAATTTCGGATATTTCTAGCATGGATGGATGCCCCGATAAGAATCTATCCCTGAGCATAAGCATACTTTCATATCGCCCACTGTCCGCCGTTTTTCACCCTCTTTTTTTCGAAAATTGCCTTGTTAGATATCGCGCTCCAGCGTTCACTTTTCTGCGCCCCCTCCCTTTGAATTTATTTTCATTTTCAGTTCCAGCTTTTTTTCAATATTTCAATAACTCCCTGCATTTTTCTTTCTTTCTTCTTCTTCTTCTTTTTGCTCGTGATCTATCTTGATCTGTTCTGTGACCATGTAGGGCTTTATGAAGCAAAATTCTGTGGCTCTTGTGATTTTTTTTTGAGAGTTTGACCTGAAATCGCGAGATTTTCAGCTCGCAGCAGGTAAACGGTTTTGTCAAGTACCAAGGAGTATATGGGGACCCACCAGCAATCGGAGGGTGGGCTGGGGGTAGAGCAAAAGTCAAAGGGGACTTCGTAAAATTTTTGAAAGTTAGGAGGGACTTCGTTTTCAAAAAGCTTAGGAACGGACTCGTGCCGGGCCCTGGTCGGGAACTTATAGGCTGCTGCATGACGAAGGCGCAATATCTTTGGGTGCGAAAGCGGCTTTATTAGCCGCAGAGCGCATGAGGCGCAGGATTTACAACGGTGAAGATACGCGATCGCTCAACTAATGCTCCTTCTGCGTCTTCATCATGCAGCAGCCTTCAGGTGGTTTCTATCTTTCCTTTTTTGAAATTTTTCATGGTTGTCTAGACGTGACTGTGTTTCTAAGATCTTGGGTAATTACTTGTCATCGATGTCGGGTCGGGCATAGTTCACGCGATTCCAGACCGTGACCACCTCGCGGTTCTCCCAACAAACCAACTCTTACGACTCATTGCATGTCGTCTCCTACATTTCGGTTCTGATAATTTTCCGACAAGGCTAATCATAACCAACTATAACCACCAAAATACTTACAATGTGATCGACATGCACTGGACTCGTAAGGCCTAAGGCATACCTCGCGCGATTCGGCCAAATCGCGACGTTCACGCGACCTGGCAGTTTGCCGGGTGTCTCCAAATTTATCGTGCGAGGTTCTCCACTACATAGGCGCTTGGCTTCTGTAATTTTATGCAAACAGATTAAGTTCTGCCCAAACAAAGCGCTCTGATGATTAATTACGAACAATCGTTTCAGCACCGAATCGCGCAGCGACTGGAATCGTGCGAGGTATGTCTTAGGCCTAACAGTTGTCTTGGCGGAGAATCGCTAGGCGACGAAATGCTCAGTGCTCGAGGCCTTACCTTTGTTCAACGGGGCTGGCGGCTGGGGCGGGGCTTCGAGGCCTAATCAAAGCTAGGGAATCATTAGAGAGCACGCTCGCGAGAGAAGCAGACTGCATCACGGATGCGAGCGGTCGCCTTCCAGCTGCCAATCCCGTTGAATCAAAGGACAGCTGGAAGATGCCACCCGCAGTGTCCTGGAAAATGTGCAGTTGCACACGTCAGAGAACTAGAGTACTGTATATGGTTATCCTTTTCGTATATATTAGGTCGTTCCAAAAGTAATCGCTTTTTTCAAACGGGCGCCACATTTGATGGAACAAAGCTTTCCGAGAGGTCTTGGAGATGTTCGATGCAGCATTTCATTCCCTTTCTAATGATTATGAAAATGTTGCAAAACAGACAGTGAGCTTTCAGGAAATAACAAAAGTCTGCGACCTATGCTTTTTGAGACAGTCAAGTTTCACAATTTTTTAAAACTTTCGTATCAATCCTCAGAGAGAGTTTAACTAGCGGTTCGATAGAGTAAACCTTATAAAACACAGTACAACTTTTATTTCAAAGCTCGCCGTACATTTTTGAAAGATTTTTTATCAAAACCATCGGATTTTGGCAGGCCCAATCAGCCACAATAGCATCAAACAACACAGTTATTCGAAATTTGAGACCTCCAAGATGGTACTATGAGTTAGCACTAATTTTACAAAGCAAGTGAGAGTTTACGGGTTCCAAATATCAATTTTCGAGTTTTTCGGGTACAGCCTGGGCTCGCTAGAAAAATGAGTTATGATGATTTCATCCCCGAAACTAAACGAATCGGAAACAAAAAGCATCTGTTAGAAAGAGGAGAAAATGCTGCATCGAATAGTGCCCGAGCTGTTCTTTCTTTGATGTTCTACGAGGATTTAGCTATCCAAATATGGAAATAGGTAGCATCAGTTAAAATTCTATTGAAATTATATGACAAGCTATAGAGAGGAGGAAAAAGTAGTTTTGCATGCTGTAGGGTTTGCTCTATAAAGAGGTTACTTGTGCTTTTTCGGAGGGTTGATATAAAAGTTTAGAAAAATTGTAAAAATTGACCATCTCAAAAAGCATAGGTCGCAGATTTTGGTTATTTTTTGAAAGTTCATTGAATATGTTGCAACAATTTCATAATCATTAGAAAGAAGATGAAATGCTGCATCGAATGCTTCCAAGGTCTCTTAGAAATCTTTATTCCATCAAATGTGGTGCCCGTTTGAAAAAAAACGAAATCACTTTCGGAATGACCTAATATATGTGGAATCGTCGCGTAGAAGAAGATTTTCTCTACCCTTTTCTACCAAAAAAATGTCAATAGCATTTGCATCCAATAACCAATTGACGATTTCGAAATTAGTGTATCCTTTTATGAGTCAAAGCGACGCAAGAAAGGACAAAGTTGGATGTAAAAGGTGAGCAATACTGGTGACAACAGCATCAAATTCATTTGAATCTAATAAGTTGAGTTGAGTTGTGAGTTGTGAGTCTGTGAGTTTTGTGATTCTTTCAAAAAACCTCAAACCTTAACCTAAAACCTTCACTTCGTTGTCGAAGAACAAATCTTCTGCGGTTGGGTGAGAGGAGGATATTCCGAAAAAGGAGATCCCCACCTTTCAAAGGAAGGAAAGCACACGGAGATTTCAGCAAAAAAGCGGTCTTAATCTATTTTCCCCTCAATCGGTTCTTTCATTAGTCTTGTACACAACTTGTGTAAATAGGCAACACATAAGGTAAATAAATCATTAGTAAATTTCTCGAAGCTCCCAAGTTGTCTCTACGTACAAAAAGTGTCCTGATTGAAGCTGCAGTTCTTCTCATCATATATAACACATTCCCGAAAAAACAGATCACAAATGTCATGAAAGATGGAACTGTGTTGGAAATAATACGCGGCAATGACAATGTGTCGTTAATCTCCCCGTTTCTCCAACAACATCATTTGTTATTATTGATTCTAGGGTATGATGGTTTCAATGTGCTCACACAAATGTTCTCGATGACCTTAAGAAAATTATTTGGAAGTCTCTATGGGGGAGTTAAAATGTGTGGAAATCTCTCTAATTGAATTAGTGGAAAAAATCGAATTATTTTGCTTAGCGCAACAAAGGAAAGCAAGAAGCTATGATTGAGAATTGAAAAATAGAAAAGTGAATTCTATGGAAAATGTAGTGTCCTTAAAAATCGAAGTAAACACTTTTTCAACGCCTAATCTATCTTTGATGTAGGAAATGACAGAATTCACTGCTCCTGAAAAAAGGAACGAAGTCGAGAAGGTCTTTCTTTTACCAACGCAAGCACGATTGTTTTTGAAAACTATATAGGGTGTCCCAAAAGTAAGTACACATTTTTCAATCGTCAATATCTCTCTTCCTAGTATGTCTTTTTCCACCATTCAAGTACCATTGTGTAGAGGAGGCTTCAGCTTAGATTTTCAAGATCGAGTGAATCACCGATCTCTCTTCATTACTGTAGGATTACTGTAGGAACTCTCGGCAAGGATTTTAGGCCATTGGGAGTCATATTCTGCCTCGGAACAAGACCAAACAAGCCAAAAACTCTTATACTATGGTAGTGGAAGCCGCTGATTTCGAATATGAGGCTCCCGCCAGAGTGCCGAAGTTATGCCAGCGCTACGCCAGCATTTCGATCGATACACGTGTATTTCGTTGGGGACGTCAGCTAGCCCCGCCCCAACGAAATACACGTGTATCGATCGAAATGCTGGCGTAGCGCTGGCATAACTTCGGCACTCTGGCGGGAGCCTGAAACTTTCACTTTTCTGTGATGCTTCTTTTCAAAGTTAGCCCAGGTAAACCGTAATAACCGATTTCCCAGTATTTGTCAGAGTTGTGATTACACCGTCAAAAAAGCTGAAAACACTTGTAAAAAGTTGTGTAGTGGAATCAGAGTGTGCGAAAACCCTAGTATGCGATTTTTCAGATTTTTTGAAAGAAATTTTCGTCAGATGGCGTATCTCACAATGGTTCCATATGCTGGAAGTTCTTACCGTAATCCTACAGTAACAAGGAGCAATCGGTGATTCGATTAATACTGCAAATCTAAGTTGAAGCCTTCTCTACAGAATGGTACTCAACTAGCAAAAAAGACCCAGTGGGAAGAGAGATATTGACGATTGAAAAGTGTGTACTTACTTATGGGACACCCTGTAGAATTCAAGGGCTTTTTGAGCTCATCTTCATTATTGCTAACAAGGGAATGGTCAAAAGTCGAAATGGCCAATCCATACAAGCTGCTACTATTTAAAATCAGCGTAGAATGCTGACTTCAAATCTGTCTTCCATATCTGCAGAGCGCCTTTGTGGGCGAAGTTATGAGCAGCTTTACTGCGGAATTGTCCACAAAAACTGCGAAATTAGGCACATCATTGCTCTTTTAGCTCACCTCTAGGTACGAGCCATATGAAGTGACCGAGTTACATATTTGGTCCAACACTGAGCCGAGAATGGCTTTGTACGGCCTAGTTTGCCCTTTGCACGCACAATTCTTAGCAAAGTAACGATTTTTAACGGCTTATAACTTCGCCTAAAGCGCTCTGCAGATATGGAAGACAGATTTGAAATCAGCATTCTATGCTGCATCGAACGGTATGCAGCTTGCTTGAATTGGCCACTTCCATTTCTGACCATTCCCTTGTAAGAGGTGAATTATTGTGACGTTTGAAAAATCTGGTCAATTACAAGGTTATCACTAAAAAGATTGTAAGAAACTAATTCGCTAACCACAGTTTTCATAAAATAATTTCGAATTATTCATCTTGTGCCATATTCACCTAGGAAAACTCGCTGGCTCGCTTCTCAGAGTCCTCGAAGAAATATCGTGCAAAATTTTATCTCGATGAAATCTCTACTCATCTATGTTCATGCTGAAGAGCGAAAGTATATTGTCCATCATGTTAGTCAAAATTAGTTTGGCAAATTTTGAAGAAGTTAGTATAAGGCAAACCTTCTAAAAACAACTATCTAATCAATTTTCGAGAGGCTGTAAGCAAAATAAGAAAATCGATTAGAAGCCAGCATGGAAAGTTACATCTTCTTACATGCTTGAGTGTAAAAATGTTTTTGCGATTTCGTATAAGCTAGTGCCAATGGCGGGCGCGAAATTTTCCGAGGGAGGGGGATGAAGATTGCCGCGTTTTGTTTTGTAGTAAATATTTACTCTACAACGTCAGCAGTTTTGATACTGAGTGCGAATCTAAACAAGAAGTCCATAATCCCTCAGCAAAAAAATCAAAAAAAGGCTTTTCAACCCCTCAGTCAGCCGTACAGATAGCATGGGATGCAAAGGTGGAGGTTAGTGACCAAATGTTTTAGGGCTTGAACCGTAATGTTTGAAAATTTGTGCAAGCTTCCTCATCCTCCTGTTTTTCGCTCATTCTGTCCCCAACTTCTACTCAGACAACTCACCGGAACTTCCGCAGGACAAGCAGAACTTGCAGCGTTTCCGCAGCACTTTCTTAACCATTGAGAAAGTGCAAGCTCCAAAATGCGAGGTTTCCGCAGGAAATTGACGTCACAGCGACCGTAAACCGGAACTTCCGCAGCACTTTCCATAAAGCACTGCGAAAGTGCAGTGAGGCTCGCAAGGTTTCCGCAGCACTTTGACCTGCCAGCATTTCCGCAGGACTTTGAGAGCGCATGCATTCGCGATTGCGAAATAGCGAACGCAACATCAACAGCGCATAGCGCACTCTTTTCTTCCCTACTGTTTCGCTTCTGTTTCTCCTCTTTTCTTTCTCTTTTTTCTTTTTTCGATGTTGGCGTAAGTAAATCTATACTCATCCATATTCTAAGTATATTTTCAGCCATCGGTACAGGTATGTGTACAACCATCACCAAGCTGCTAGAGTGCTGGAAAATGACTCAACGGAGGGACTCCGTCTAAGCACAACGCCCTTGTTCAGGTATGTCGAACTTCTTTGCTTTATGTGCTTTGAAAAATAATAACAAAAGTAATTCAAAACTACCACTTTGTAGAAATATGCACTGCATCTAAATGAAGCAGAAGTGATTGGGTATATATCAAAACAAAGGGGGGGGGGGAGAGAATAATGGGTCACCGAAATTTTCAAAGTGATCTACAAGCTCTTGGTGAATATTGAAACATTTTCGAAAATTTTCAGATTCAAAGTATTAGGTGAGACCAGAAGTACGCTCGCCAGTTTTTCAAAAAATCATAACTTTCTTTCGACTCTATGAATCTCTTTGCGTTCATAATCTATTATTAAAGAGAGGAAATCATTCTCTTTACAGCAGTACTTTAGCCATGAATTGGCATAAAAAATTTCGAAAGTTAGAAGCAATTGAAGAAAACTACTCAAAATCGGCATTTTTCAAGCAAGGGTCACCAAAAAATTCTGAAAGTGTCGATAGAGGTAGCTATGCTCTTTACTATACTGCTTTTTCCAAAAACAAAATTGAGAATTAGAAGCAAATAAAGAGAATTAATTCAATTTCGCCTCGGGGACGGGAGAGTCATGTGAACATGGTTAGTGACCTTCTCTTTTTAGTTAAGAGAAATTCGTGCCAATTGAGAGCAATTTTGATTTTCGTAATATTACCCAGTTTTTGGATCTGATTTTCTACGAAAATCAAAATTGCTTTCGATTGGCACGAATTTCTCTCAGCTAGAAGGAGGTCACAGAACCCATGTTCCCATCTTTTCTGTTACGTTTTTGGGCATTTTTGAGCATTCTCAAAAATTGCAAAACTGAAATTCTCTCTATTTGCTTCTAATTCCCAATCTTTTTTGTTTTTGGAGAAGGGTATCGAAAAATACTTCCAGAATTTTTGGTGATTGCTTGAAAAATGCCAATCTTGAGTAATTTTTTTAATTGCTTCCAACTCGCGAACTTTCTTAAGCCAATTCATGGCAGAGATACCGTTGTAAAGAGAATGATTTCCTCTCTTATTTAGACGTATATGAAATCAAAGAGATCCATCAAGTCGAGAGGAGATTATGATATTATATTAGGAGATCTTAGGAGGTTATGATATTATATTAGGAGATTATGAGATTACGAACATAGTTTTGGTCCCACCTAATAGTTGTGGATAATTTTGGAAGGAGCTGTGCTAAAAACATCGAGGTGGTATAAAAATTGTAATCGCAAAAATCCGACCACTCTTGAATTTTCTTTTGCTGGAAGTGGTCAAGCCCATGAACTCAAAATTTTCAATCCCTTCCTCCCCTCCCTTAGATAATTTCTCGCGCCGCCACTGCTTTTCGTGTGTCTATCCTTTTCTAATCTCTGCTTTTGATTTTCAAATCTTTCCCCTCTCACAATACCGCACACATTACAAAATAATAATTTTTGATTCAAAGATAAAAAATTCGAAACTTACGATTTGAAATAATAGCCCGAGAAATTCGAAATTAAAATTTTTAAATAATAGTGTTGAACGAACGTTTGAATATTAGGTCGTCCCAAAGTATTTTCGCTTTTTTTGAACAAGCGCCACAGTCCGCAGAACAAAGGTTTACAGGAGCTCTTGGTAGCATTCGATGCAGTTTTTCATGATCTTTCAAATGACCGGCTTTATTTTGTAGTTGAAACGATGAGCTATCAGAAAATTGCTATATGCGACCTATGCTTTTTTTACCAAGGTCAGGTTAAGCTATTTTTCTAAATTATTGTACTGATTCCCCGAAGAAGTCCAAGTAACCTGTCGATAGAGCAAACAAAGTAGAATGCAAAACTGTTTCAACCTCCTTCCCAGGGCTCTCCATAATTTTTTGACAGAAATTTGAATTGCCAAGAGCTCCTGTAAACCTTTGTTCTACGGACTGTGGCGCTAGTTCAAAAAAAGCGAAAATACTTTTGGGACGACCTAATAAAATAGAAATAATGTGGGAGAAATTTATCAAAAGGAAGGGGTGGGGCACGGTGGGTCTCAAGAATATTCATAGTAGTCTGCGACTGTAGATAATGAAAGATCAAAGCTCTTCTAAACTCTAAAGTAGTTTGTCTATGCAGTTTTCGAAGGTGTGGCTCACTCCACGCCCCTTTTTGCTGAAAAATCGAGGGCATACAAAAACTGGGACCACTAAAATTCAACCATTCCTAAATTTCCCTTTTGGGTGGCTCACGCCCACAAACCCAAATAATTTTTTATCCCCCCCCCTCCTTTGAAAAAAATTTCTTGCACCGCCACTGCTCTAATTTATCTATCCGTCTCTGCTCCTCTGTTTTTGCTGTTTTGAATGTTTTTCTCTCTCCCAAATATTTCCTACATCTTCAACGGATGTGCACTTGTTTATTTCGAATTCGTGTTTAGTACCTACTTGAAGTACCTTTCATGGAAGCACGCTCCAGAGTTAGACCGGAGAAGAAAATTATTTTTGCGTTCGGTCGCAAAACTGAAACTCGCAACGGAAGTCGGAGCATTATAGGTCTTATGGCCTGCTCTTTCTGACCGTGCCAAGTTTGTGCTGATTGAACCTCTTTATGAAAATTTATGATTTTGGAAGCAAATGCCAAAAAATCATATTTACCCCTTTTTTACGGCTTCAAAAATCATAACTTTTCAAGAGACGTTCAATCAGCGCAATCTCCGTACACTCAAAAAAAGTAGGTAATAATAGCTGTGATACCGATTGCTCCGATTTTCCGCAAGCAGATTTTTGTGACCAAACATGGGCAGTATTAAAATGGAATAATTTTCTTCATCAACTTCGATCTGTGGAGCTATCAAAATGTGCCTCAAGTACCATTAGAAAGAGCATATCTTCTTTGAGAATAAACATGTGCAGATCGGATGTGAAGGAAGAAAGTTGCGAATTTTTGAAAAGGATGGGGACGAGCTTTTGGTTCATTAGTATTATTTTCTAAGTATTAATTTATGAAAATTCAACATCAATTTATAATAACTTTCACTTATACATACTTGCCTTAAAGTCTGACACATG